>CP116445.1:109852990-112295490 GCA_028216015.1 Quercus dentata | reverse complement strand
CTACTCGTTGAAACATAAGTGGATGCTAGGCCTAAAAGGGTTTCAAAAGAATGTGCTTAGTTCACATGTTGGACCTCCTTAGGTTTAGATGTGAATATATGGCATGTAAGCAATTTATTTAGGCAAGCAAAATTAAAAGTCATAGCTAAACATGTGATTTCTTGGCACCGACTAGTAGGTAAATGACTTGATAAAGTTAATGAGATTTACCTCATTGCGTAGCATAGCATAGCAAACCAAGTGCAACTCTTTTTCCCAAAGTACTTCACCTCATGCAAAAGGCACTAAGAAATAACATGGAATACAAATGAGTAAATTGCTAAAGAAAATGAAAACATTGTCATTTAACAATTTTATTATTTTTTGTGATTTACCTGGATTTCGCCCACGCTCAATATTATTCCCCCAATCGCAAACATTTCCACTCGATGACGCATATTTGGTGCAAAATGCGTATAATTTATCCTAAGATGACATATGAACAACTTATTTTAGAAAAACAAAATCAAAAGACATGGTTAAACATGTGATTGCATGGTTTTTGACTAAAAATATAAATAGCATGGTAAATTTAATGAAACTCATCTCATTGCATAGCGTTGCCCAACAAATGCAAATTTGTAAATTCCTTTTGTCAAAGTATTTATTCCCTGCAAGAATACACAAAGAAATAACAAGAAAATGTTAAATTCCAATAAAGTGTGAAAACAAAGGCATTTGACAAATGTATTAGAGTGTGAAAAAGAAGGCATTTGACCAATTTATTAGTTTAAAGGAAAACAATTTATTTTGGCACAAAATGAGAATGAAAATGCATTTTTGTTGCCTAAAGAGCCTTGTGCTATTTTTTGAGATTTTAGGGGTCTAAAATATCATTTTGAAGAGTTTAGGGTTGAAAATGCAATTTGTAAAGGGTGGGCCAATGGATAATTTCGAATTGGCCTGAAACCGTTGTTGGTGGGCTGGCTAAAATGGAGACCTAAGTAGTTGATGGGCCTCAAGGTGCTGGTTGATTTAAGAGAATGGCCTAGGGTTCTAAAAAGGTTAGTCTTAACTTATTAAGAGCTGGGCTTAGATAATTAGATTTTCTCTAATTTTTAAATTGGGTGCTAGTTTCATTTTTCACTAATATGCCACTAAAGCAATGAACAATCAGTTGATACTCAAGCCTCAATGGCATGCTTGATTAAAAAATCCCAAAATAATACCAATTTTTCATGAAAATTATACTAAAAATTTAGCCTGTGTTACATATAAAATTAACTTACACAGAATTTCATAGTTTTAAATTTAGCATCAAAATTAATTTAATCTCATTATTAGATTTCAATGTAAGCTCAATCAAATTTGATCAACCGCATAAAAATTGATAAAAATCAACGAAAAATTGGTTTAACAATTAAAACTATGAAATCCTTTAATTTAGGGCTGAATTAAAACAATTAAATCTTTTAATTTTGGGGTTTAAAATGTTACTTCAACAAACTTGTGCGGTCAAATTATAATTTTGGAAAATTTTGGGGTCAATGTTCAATTTTGGACTTGATTAAGGCATGGGCTTGTTAATTTTTTTTTTAGCCGAAATGCAAGAGGTTTGGGATTAAAAGGTTGGAAATGGTTTCAGTTTTAGGCTCAAAGGTTGGAAATGCAAACTCACGTACTGGGCATGGTGTGGGTTTAAGTTTTAAATTTCAAAGGGGCGCTGGTGTTTTGGATTGGGCCTCATGGGGAAGGGCTAATTGGGCTTAAAGGTTAGAAAGAATGACTTGTTTTATTGTGAGTTGCCTGGGGGTTGGGCTTTGGCTATTACTCTAATTGGGTGGGCATACGTTATTTTAATTTTACATGGTACCTGACCCATACAGGCCGAACTCAGTTCAAATGCATCTACTCTTAACCATTCAGATTCTGAAGAAATCCTTTTTTTTTTTTTTTTATCTCTCACTAATCTCTTTTTGCTTCTCTCTCACTCCACCGTTTCCTCACTCGTAGCTCTATCTCTTTCTCACTCTTCTCTCAAGCTGAGCCTCCATGACCGATCCTCTTGCTTGTGGCCATTGAGAGCTACAAATACCACAGCAAGCATTCTTAAAAACCAAGCCCTTCGCTCTCTCTAATCACTTTCTCTCTCTAACCTTAGACCCTCTCTCACTGATTCTGTCTCCACTCAAACCCTTCTCTCTCTCTTTTTTAGTTTCTCTGTTAGGGCCGAAAGCTCCTTCCTTTTGGTTTGGTTTCGATTGGTGATTGATTTGTGGGTTTTAGGATTGGGGTTTAATGTTGAATTTTGTTGGGTACTTGTGTTTGATTGGGATATGGATAAGTATATTGAATTTGGTTGTGTGTGGCTGTTTCTGTAGGTATGTCATGTGTGTGAGCATGAGTTTGTGCCTCAAAATAAGGCAGCTTGTGAGTATCCCTTCAAAATGTATCCTTATGATGTGTGTGTATGCACATGAACTAACTGTATAGAAGCATGAACACATAAACAACATGTATTGAAAGCATGAGAAGGGAATTAATGTTACCTCTTTTTTCTTTTCAGTTTCTCCACTTTCCCTCCTTGGTTGCTCTGCTTTCCAATGCTTTCGCTTTAGCTTTAGCTTTCTGGTTCTGTCTTCTTTTCTCTTTTCTTTGTTGTTGGTCTTTGTTGTTGTTCGTTGCTGTTGTCTGTGGTTGTTGTTGTTTGTTGCCGCCGCTACTACTATTGTGGGTTGTAGTTGTTGGGTAAATGGCAAAAATGAGGGACCTTTGCTGGGTTTTTTTGGGTTGATGGTAGGAAAGGAGGAAGCTTCCTATGTTTTGGTTCTGTTTTTTTGATGTTTTGGAGGTTGTGGAGATAGTGTTGGGAGTTGGCTATGTTTGTAGTTTCCGGATGATGTAAAAATGATGGATTTCTCCTGAGTTTCCTAGTCTATTTGTAAGCTTCTTATTGTTAGGATGTTGAATGTAGGGCTGTGATTTTGCTCTTTGTTATTGCTGGGATTTTTGAAGCGTTGATATGGAGAATGAGGGGCTGTTTTTTTGCTTTGACAAAGTAGCTAATGGTTTTGAGATAAGGGACTGTTAGTCCCAGGTAGGTGTAGAAAATGATGACTTTTGCATGGTAAGAAGGAAAAATGAGGGGATTTTTTTGGGCTCCATTTTTGCTGCATTGCTGGGGTTTTGAGGGTTATGCCTTTTTCTAGTGCTGATTGATAAAACAAGTATAGAAGTTTGACAATAGAGGATTTTTTTCCATCAAAAAAATATATTATTTGATTTATTTCATCAGAAAAGAGGAGATCTTTTGCGTGAGAAAGAAAATTGCACATAGCATTAATGCTCTCTTCTGTGTAGGAAGAGAGGACTGGTCTGACAGCATTGACCAACTTAGAAGCGGAAGCTTCTTGGCAGACCAAGTATTTCTTTATTTATTACTAACTTACTTTTTTTTCGTTTACTTTTTTATTAAAACTCTTTGGTTGGATTGAACAGGACTTCTGTAAAGATATTTCCACTCATTTTTAAAAGTGAATTTTTTATTATTTTAGAATGGTAAAAAAAATATAAAAAGAAACTTTAGAATGGTAAAAAAGATTACAGCAGATAACGAGAGCATGTCCTCACTAGAGTCAAAACTCTAAAAAATTTCAATTAATAGAGTGTAAAAATTAAAAAATTCAAATCTAATTAGATTCTAAATAGAATTTTAATTGGAGTCAAATTTTCTATCACGTGTCTATCTAAATTTTTTAATTTTTATAACAAGTATAATTCCAATATTTAATACTATGTATAATTTAATACAAATTATATAATTCCAATATATAACAAGTATAATTCCAATACTATGTATAATTTAATACAAATTTGCAAATTCCTTTTCCCATATTTATTCCCTGCAAGAAGACACAAAGAAATAACAATAAAATGTTAAATTCCAATAAAGCGTGAAAACAAAGGCATTTGAAAATTTTATTATTTTAAAGGAAAACAATTTTTTGAAAATGCATTTTTGTTGCCTAAAGGGCCTTTGTGCTATTTTTTGAGTTTTTAGGGGTCTAAAATATACAATTTTGAAGAGTTTGTGTCAAAACTTTAATTTAAAGTAAGGGGTCAAAGTTTAATTTTTGAAGAATTTAGAGTTGTGGTAGGCCAAGAATGTATTGATCTCTTGTGATGAATTAATTGATTAATTAGCCAAGTTTATTAATTAATCAAATTAACATGCAAAGCGCGTGGTAGTACAAACAAATCACCAACTAACTAAAGTATGCAGCGGAAAAAAAATTGACACGGTGATTTGTTTACGAATGGGGAAAACTTACTCGGCAAAATCCCAATAGGGTGATTTTAAGATCACCACTCTTGAGAATTCACTATTATCAAAACAAGTGGTTACAAGTAAAGGAATCTCAATACCTTATACCAATCTACAGTTGAACCCGTACTCCAATACCCAATTGGACTTGTTTTGTAGTGACAATCTCTCATTTTCAATGCACGGCTCCCAAGACGTGACTAACCAATTGTGCGAATCCCAGTGCACGACTTGATCACCAACTTGAGAAGGATGTTGGCTACAAAGTTCTTCTGTTCATCACACAATAAAAATCATGAAGTTGCTTGGTCACAAAACCCTATGGTGCACAAACACAACAACTTCTTCAAGAACTAGGGCAAACTAGGTTTCCAGTCACACCTTCTTCACACTTGTGGAATTATGCTCTTGTGCAACTTGCATCACCTTTTACGACCCTCAAAATAATCCTTATATATGTTTAGGGTTGTGAGAAAAGAAAACCCAAACATACATTCACGGATTGGATGAAAAACAGTCCTGAAAAACTAAGTTTCATAAATCTCGATAGATAGCCATCTATCGAGCTAGCTATCGAGCTAGTTGTCAAGCTTTAAAATCCTACACTTTTCGACTTGATTCTTGGACAGACTTGCATGGCTTTAACACTTGAACTTGAAACCTTGTTTCTTGAAACATTAAACACATCCTAGTTCTACCCAATTACAAGTAAAGTGCATTTTGTCAAAGGATTAGCCAATTGCATAAAATGTTGACATATGTTCCTAACATTGAATCACATATGTTCTAACAAATTGAAAATGCAATTTATAAAAGGCTAGCTAATGGTTCATTTTGGATTAGGTTGAAACCTTTGTTATGGGCTAGCTGAAACAGAGGAGTAAATCTATTGTGTTTTCATTGCATGCTTCCTCTCCCTCACATGAGGGTGGACCCCACACACATTATACCCTCTCAAAACGAAGACCTAAGTAGGTGATGGGCATTAAGGTGCTAGGTTGATTTAAGAGAGTGTGCTAGGGCTTTAAAGTGGGTTAGCCTAAGAAGCTGGGCTTCAATAAATACATCGGACTAACCCAAAATAAAATATATTCTACCAATTAGAGCCATCTAATAGCATCCACAACAGTGGTGTTAAAAAGCCATATTGGTATTTTTAGCACCTCAAATACCTAAAAACCATTCTATAGCGGTGGAGCTATAGGTAAAATTTTTACCTCTTCAACTACAATGCATAGCCATCTATAGTTGTGCACTATAGTTCCAAAACTAAAAAAAAAATAATATATTTTATTTTACTTTTCTCCCTCTTTTCCATTAAAATATTCTCTCTCTCTCTCTCTCTTCCTTCTCTATCTTTTCTCTCTTTCTTTTCGTCGGACTCAAAGTCTCAGCCCTCTCTCTTCCTTCTCTATCTCTTCACTATCTTTTCTCTCTTCTTTTCGCGTGATTGGTGATGGCATGGGTCTGTGGGTTTCATGGATGGCGTGATTGGCAATGGCGTGGGTCGGTGGGTCGGCAATGGCGTGATTGGCGATAGCTGGTCTAGTTCGATGGTGGTCCGGGTTTGATGTAGGGGTGTCCACGAGTCGGGCCGGGTTGGGTTTGTGCCCAACTCGGAACCGACCCGACTTAGTCGGGTGGATTAAAATATGACCCAAAACCGACCCGGACTCATCGGCGATTTTTCGGTTAGGGTCTTGTCGGTTTCGGGTTGTATCGGGTCGGTTTCGGGTTTCATCGCCGAGGCCAAAATCTGGTCGATCCGACGAGATCTCGCCGAAATCTGGTCGGATCCGTTGAGATCTGGCCTAGATTTCGTCGGATAATGTCGAGATCTCGCCGTATTTGATCCGGTATCTTTGAATATTTCGCCGAAAACGTTTAAAGGTATCGAAGATTGGTTTGGGTTGCATAATATTTCGCCGGAAACGTTAAAGGTATTGGTTCGGGTCGAGTTTCACGGGTTTTGAAATGCAAAACCGCAAACCGACCCGCCGGGGGTCGGGTTTGATGATTCGGAACCAGCGTCCGACCACCGGAGTCGTCGGATCGGGTGGTGGCGGGTCGGAATCGGGCGGGTTGGCCGGGTTAAGCGGGTCACCGGGTCTCCTGGACACCCCTAGTTTGATGGTAGGTTTTGTGCCTCTTGGTCTTATTACCATCTTTGCTATACCCTTTCCCTTGTGGTTCGGGAGTGAGTTTCTTTGGACTTCTCTTTGGGTTAACTCCAGTGTGCCTTCCTTAATCCTGCAGTGCACCAACTCGTGAAGCGCCCAACATTTTGCGGTGGGATGTTGTACATAGTTGTTGTGCAGCAGAAGCGAGGATCTCTTCTTTCTTCCTCCGTGGGTTCTCTGGAAACCTGGTTGGGTTTAAATATTCCGTCGGCTATTCATTTGTCTAGTAGCACATCCAGCTCCTTGGGAGTACATGGTATGGGTGGGGGCATATCATATTCCCTCCCTTCAATTTTCCTTCTCCGTTCTCCAGTGGACACCGCCATAGCCTGTGGGGTGTTTCTTTTGTCTGAGCTTGGTTTTACGGACTAGGCCGTCTTCCTAGCCTTCTCGCAACAATTTGTGCAAACTAGGAAATTTCTAGATTTTCCAGGACTGCTCTGAATTCTTAAATCATGTTAGTCATACACATTTCCACTAAGGTTCTTTCTTCACAATGGTCATAGCAGTCAAGTGCTATGTCCCTGAATCTCTTGATGTATTCCATCAAATCTTTGCCATTCCTTTGTTTGGTCGCTTGCGGGGTTGCAAGCATTCGCATTTCCTCTTCGTGGAAGTACTTAGTGCAAAATACATCCACCATGTCATCCCAAGTTGGGATCGATCCTTGTTTTAGGCTGATGTACCAAGTGTATGCCTAGTCACACAGTGACTTTGAAAATTCTCGAAGACACAAGTCTTCGTCTGCGGCGTAAGGGCCAAGGGTATCAATAAACTTGCTCACGTGCTCAACCGCACTTCCCTTCCTGCCATCATATTGTGCAAAGGCCCGTGGCTCATACCTCTCGGGGTATGGTTTATTGAGTACTTTTAGTGGGTAAGGAGGCCTTCGTGCGTAAAACCTCTCCTTAGATGTTCTAGCTCTCTCTTGTTCCAGGAGAGCCGCTTACTTGACCATAGTAATGAAACGTTGTTCTGCGTTCCGTGGGACACCTCTTGCTAGTGTCTATTCTCTGTCTACTACATGCTTTGGGTCATGTTGGCTTCCTTTCTCCTTCGTCTTGTCTACTTTTAGTTGACTGATTTCTTCCATCATTTGTTGCTACGAGTGCTGCAGTGATTGCAATACTTCAATAAAAGTACTGACATTGTCCGTGGGAATTCTTTCTTTGCGGGCCGAGGATCAGCCTTCGTTCTGTTGGCACCTTCCGTTTGGTTAGGTTTTTGATGGTGAGGCATTGTTGGCCTGGACTCTGCTTGCAAGGGTACGACACTCATATTTTGTGTCGCTCTGGACTTTGGTGGCATTGTTTGAGAGGGGTTTTGTTTTTTCACCCCTATATGCTTCCCAACTCCCTAGTGGAGTCGCCAATTGTAAAGTGGTGGGCTGTGCTAGCGGTGGTGGGCTGTGCTAGCGGTGTTGGGCTGCTTCTTGCGGCACTAGGCCCAAGTTTTCTAGATAAGGGAGTTGGGACCAGTCCGGCTACAACTCAAGTTGGTCCCGCTTATGCGCAAACTAAGACAGGTTTGCCAGGAACGTGTTTACGGCAAGCAGAACTGTTTTAGACAAGTTGTGGCAAAAAGACATAATAATAATAAAATAAATAAAATATCTGGCCACTTAGTGGGAAATGACCAAACAACCCTTGAACACAATTACAGTAGCAATAATAATCATTTTTTATGGAAGGGAAGGAACCGAAAGTGTAGTGATCAGGTATTAATATGTATGGGTTAATCAAAGTGTTAGGAAATCAACTAAAGTCCAGTCCGCAGGAGCAAAGTCAGAAAGGAAAGAACGTTCCTTCTCAACGCAATTAATCCCTAAGGAAGAGTCCTGCTGTGGAGATTAACTGCCCTGAGGGAAACGGACCTGAGTGGTTTATGCGCAAATGCTCCTTGTGTTTTTTCACAGAGAGCAGGACTTCATGAGGGAGAGAGGGAATCAATCTACCGATGCATGCCTACCGTTCTAATTCTCACTTTGTTTTCTTTCTTGTTGTTTTTCTTTCTTTCTTTCCCACTCGTTTCTTTTTCTCTTTCTTTTTTCTTTTCAAATTCCTATTTCTTAGTCCAGGTTCCCGTTGTTACTCTGTCTCTCTGTTCACGGCAAGACCTTTTTTTTATAGTGCCTACCGTGACCAGATTTTACTGTTTTAGCCCTTAACCTCCTTTGTCCTGGGTGGGTGTCTTGGCCAACCATCACTGTTCAGTTTGTGTGCAACCCCCCCATCGCTGGACAAAGAAGAGTATTTTGTTTGCTTGTCTGCCGTGGTACCCTTTCTCGCTTCTGATGGGTTCTTTCTCATTTGATGATGGACCTTATATTTCTTTGGCCCATTTCTTGATTTCCTTCATTTCCTGCCATATTGTTATATTATTCCTGTTGTAATGACTCAATCCTGTTGGGCCTCTTTAGGCCAGCCGTTTACTCTTTCCCGGTGGCTTGATATGGCCACTGGTTTTTTCTCACTTATAGGCTCCTATGTCCCTTTTGTCTTTCTCTTAGGCATCCTTGGCCCACTTGCTTTCTTTGGGCTTCCTTGGCTCTTTTACTAATTCTGCATTCCCATAGGTTTTTTACTAACTTCATTGGGCTTTCCTGACCCAATTACTTTATTCTCATCCTTGGGGTTCATGGGCCCGCCATACACCCCTTACTTTTTTAGTTTGCATTACTTTGGGCCTGCGGCGGCCCTTTCTCACTTTTCTACATCATACACTGCTCATGGAATGCTATTTCTTTCTTTCAGGACTTCTTTAAGCTCACTTGCCTCTTTAAGACCCATTTGTTTATTTCATGGGCCTGTGATCCATTATTCCCGCCGCTTGGGCCTAATGGTTTTGCTATCCGCTTGTCAATTCTTTGCTGCCCTTGTTATTGGGCTTTTCTTCCTTCTACTTGGATTCTCACAAATGGCCCTTAACACTCACACACAATCATAATCGCTTGATGGGAACTATCACCTTCGAGGTACATCCTATAACTCCCACATCTCCTAAAATACACACTTGCAATCATTTTTAAAGCATTTTAATCTTTTTGCTTTTGATTTTTCTATTGCATATTTTTCTTTTAAGCATATCATGCATAGGCATATTAGAGAGAGAAAAGAAATACCCAATGATATTTGACATTCCAATTTTACTATACTTAAGCACACAAATGTCATTAACACTGCACTTTTGCTATGTCGAAGCATACGGATGTCATATTATGATTGGCGGGCAACTGTGTTGAGATATTAATGCCTTTCTCTCAGGATTTTTTAGTCATTCCCATCAAAAAGAGTGATATAAGTGTTAAGTACAAGAGATAACTTAATCTTACTCATCACAAACAAGAGTCACAAAGTTCACTTGCTTAGTTGTGCATAGAAATGCTCATCTAAGCTACAAATGATACAAAGTTTAGAAAACTTTGTTTCAATGGCCATCCAAGGTACACAAGTACCATTGTACACAAAACACACACTATTTTTGTATTTTTTTTATTTTTCAATTTTTTTTATTTTTATATGAAAAACAAAACAAAGCAAAACTGAAAAATAACCAAACAAAAACATATTAAACAACCAAAGCATAAAAACTAGACTGACTCAAAACTTGAAAGCAAAACACATAAGTAATGCACAAAAAAAAAAAAAAAAAAAAAACAAGAAGAGAGAGAGAAAAGTGACAGAATCACTTGGAGTCTTTTTCCTTCCACACCCTAGAAGAACCTTTCCTTTGATTAAACCCTTGAACTAGCGGTGAGGGAGAAAAACTATTCAAGTTCAAAAGGAACATGAGAGTTTTGAGAAGATCTCCGAAGGGAGCAAGAGAGGATTGAAGCTAATTCTGGTTTCCGGATGCTATCATGCCGTTGTTCTGTTGAATGGCAAGCCACTTGTAGCAATTTGGTCGAGTATGACCAGCAGCTCCACAATGATGACAGAGATGTCTCTTCTTTTGTTTAGGCTTTTGAGAGTTAGCCTTCTTAGCCCTAGGGTTTTTAACATCTTTCTTCTTAAGCTTGGGGGGTGCTCCTAAGATAGATTTACCCTTATCTATGTTCTCACTAGCTAATTCAGTTTTAATCTCATTGTTCTCAATTTTAACATTATTAGCGGGAGGAACAAAAACAGTAGTATTAGAATAAGCAATATTAGTGGAAGAGAGACCATACCCTAAGCCTGTTCGATCTGAAGCAGATTTCTGAATGCTTAGTATCTCATCCGACTTTGCGCTTGAAGTCCTTTCCAGTTAAGCTCTGACTTGACACAGCTCCGCTTCAAGCTTTTTGGTCTTCTCAGCCAAGAAATTGTTTTCAAACCTTAGTGCTCCAATGGTCCGATTAGCCTCATCAAACTTTATGGAAAGCTCCTCGCGATCAAGTTCCACATCATCGAGTTTCTTGGTGGTTAGCCTATACAGTTTCTCATGCTTCTCAGAAAGCTTGTATAGTTTTTCATAGGCTGTATGAATGTCATCTTGATCATCCATCTTCTCAAACTTAGATTCCACCAATTCCTCTTCTTCAACCACATCTTCAACAATCCCTTGAGTAGGATTAACGGTGGCCGTGAAGGCATTTAAGATTCCGTCATCCTCATTGTCGGAATCATCCTCAAACTCGGTGTCACTCGGGGTAACAACAAGTGCCTTGCTCTTCCCAGTGCTCTTGAGATATGTAGGACACTCATTTTTCATGTGACCGAAGCCTTGACAGCCAAAGCACTTAGGTCCTGCGGGAACAGTGTATCGACCACCTTCCTTAGCATCCTTCTTCCCTTTGTCTTGGCCTTTAAAGCGAGAAGAACTGGATTGCCTGCGATCCTTGTCGAAACCCTTTCCATTTGCGTTCTTCATAAACTTCTTGAACTGCCTAATGATGTAGGACTTCATCTTGGAATCTTCATCATCAGAAGACTCATCTGTCTCTTTGCTCTTGGCCTTGAATTGCCATGCTCTTACCTTTACCTGTCTTGCCAATCCTTGTCAACCCTAGCTTGTAGGTCTGCAAGTTTCCAACCAGCTCAGTCAAAGGAATCTTATCAATATCCTTTGATTCCTCTATTGCCGTGCTCTTGGCATGAAATCTCTCAGGTAGAGATCTGAGCACCTTCCTTACAATCTCGGGTTCGGGAATGGTTTCTCCAAGATTGAAGGCTGAGTTCACTATGTCTTTTAGCTTGGCATAGAACTCATCGAATGACTCATCCTCCTCCATTTTTATCTCTTCAAAGCTTGTAGTGAGTCTCTGAAACTTTGAATCTTTTACAGCCTTTGTACCCTCATAGGTTGTCCGGAGGATGGTCCAAGCCTCCTTGGCAGTTTCAGTTGAGGATATCTTCTTGAACTCCTCATTGGTGATCTGATTGAATAACGCATTCAATGCTCTATTGTTGAAGTTTGTCGCCTTAATCTTGGCATCATCCCGGTCGATTGGTGCTTCAGAGGCTTAGTCCAGCCTATCTCCTGACTTGCCATACTTTCTCATCTAAAGGCGCAAGAAAGCTCTCATGCGTACTTTCCAGTATGCATAGTTAGTGCCATCAAATAAAGGAGGTATGATTAATGACTGTCCTCTATCCATGACAAACAAGGGTCAATGGATCAACATAGCAAAGATTAAACCCTAATCAGAGTGTGCCTGCTTTGATACCACTTGATAGGCTACAAACCGATTGAACCCTTGTGATAGAAATTAATTAATTAATTAGTCAAGTTATTAATTAATCAATTTATCATGCAAACGTGTGATAGCACAAACAAATCACCAATAAACTAATTATGCAGCGAAAAATAAATAACACGGTGATTTGTTTACGAATGGGGAAAACCTAATGACAAAAACCCTTGAACAGAGTTTGTTCAATACTTGTGCAACTTGTGAACTGTTTGACGGCCCTTAAAACAATCATTTTATATGTCTAGGGTTAGGAGAAAAGAAAGCCCGAAGACATATTCACGGATCCCAAGAAAATCATATTTGAATTTTGAAATTCTTAAACCTCAACAGATAGGAGGTGTCGAGCAGTTGTCGAGAAGGTGTCGAGCACACCAGTCTTTGAACAGCTTTCTTAAGCTCGATAGATGCAGTTGTCAAGCCAACTGTCGAGTTTTAATGAATTTGCACTATCAACTTGTTTTCTTGGACAGACTTGAAGGCTTCAACACTTGATCTTGAAACATGGTTTCTTGAAGTATTTAAATACATCCTTAATCTACCCAAATACAAGCAAAGTGCGTTTTGTCAAAGAATAAATTAATTACATAAAGTAGTGACATATGTTTCTAACAAGTGAAACACATATGTCCTAACACATTGTATGCAAAAAACTTGAAATGCATATGGAGCAAGCACAATGCGATCAAGCAAAATGAAATGAAGCAATAAAGCATGGCTTGACCAAAAATGAACAATTAGTATAAATAGTGACCATAATGATCATTCACACAAGGAATGAATATCCGAACATGCAAGCTAATAAGCTCAATGCAAAGTATCATTTGCATGTCCAACACTCAACCGATACAACAACACAAGGTAATTGCATCAAGAATATAAAGTCCAACAAGGGCACAAGAGTGATGTACTTAAAGAAATGCATAACATTAACAGTAAGTACTAAGCTACAAAGCATGGGTACAAACCAAAATACTGAATATCATCTTATATATATATATATATATATATATATATATATATATCTATAAACCAAAATGCCTCAAAAGCTTTAAACACTAAAACAATCCATGAGTTTAAACCAAGTAATTAGCATAGTCTTGACCAAACCCATAATCAAGATTATCCAAAACATAATAACAAAAACCATAGATAACTTAAATCAAAATGCTTAAAAGTTTTTGGCTTGCTCCCCCTCAAGAGCTACTCCTTCTTCTCCAAAATTCTCCCCCTTTTTGACCGGAATGGCCAAAGGCTATTGCTAGGTAGTAAAACTGTCAAACTTTATTGAAAGTTGGTTCATCTGCTCGTGGATAGTAGCCAGCCTGTCAGATTGCTCATTCTGGACATCTCAAAGTCCATCAATCCTTTCAAGGATGATCTGGAGTGCATCTAGAGGTACTACAGAGGATGATGAAGCTCTGCTCCTTTTGCCACGACCTCTTGAACTTGATGGTTGTCCTTCAGCTTCTGTCTCAATCTCCATTGGTTCTCCTTCTTCTTGAACACCTTCCTCTTCATCACCCGGAAGTTGAACTCTTATCCGTGTGATGGTTAGAGTATTAATGGCTGAAGGAGTAGGCATGAGACTAATGTCTTGAGAGATTTCCACACCCTTTGCTCTAAAAAGCCTCATAAGTGGACTAGGGAAAATCAGCTTTGCCCTTGAAGTGGTTCTTGTCTCATCAACAATAATGGAGAAGATATGAGCACTTATATCAATGTAAGTGTTCTCCTTGAGCTCCATGAGGACAATACCTCTAGCATTATTAATGGTGGTCATCTTCTTCACCGGGTACAAGTTGAACATTATGATCAACGTAAGACATCTCATGTCATTTGGAAAAGCGAGAGTGTTGAGGCATCTCCTTTCTCTAACTCCACCAATATGAGATTGGACAATTTCTATGGAGAGCATTCTGTTCTTGTAGTGTGTGAAATCATGGTCCAACTCCTCAAAACCCAACACCTCATCAATATCATCCAGATCTATGTTGAATTCATGTCCTCGTATCCAACAATTGATCTCATCCTCTCTTAAAACAGCATTAGCATAGAATTCTCTAATCAAAGGTTCACATACCCTAGGCAAATCACTCAGTAGCTTATCCTAACCTTTATCCCGAAAACAACTGGGAATGAAAGTGTCCTTCAAATCAACTAAATTCACAAATCTTTCTTGGATGAGGGGTGCCTTCAAGTAGAACTAAGTGTATCTCTCAAAATGGTTGGTAGACCTGAACTTTGTATTGTCCATTTTCATCCTTTTGTCACCCTTCTTTGTAGTGGTCTTCTTCTTTGTAGAAGTCGTCTGCAAAACCATAGCAACAAAGACCACAAAAATAGAGCACACATATGATACCACCACAAATTAGTACCAAGTTAGTAGCACTTAAAAGGGCAAAGAGTTAAACCAAAGATTCAGTCTATAGCACATTTCAGAATCAACTGGACAAGAGAAAACACATAACAACTAAACACAATAGAGTTTATCTTAAACTTTTAAACAAAACACAATGTGAGTGTGTGCTTAAAATATTCCATGAACAACCTAGGGCAAAATGCAAAAACACTTAACTAGAGATGCAAATACCAAACAGTGTATACCAAAGACATCTCACAAATAGTGTATATCACAAAATCCCTAACACACAAGAAAATGTCTACGAGACATTTTACAATGGGTATGATAAGGTCAACACACCTCGGAACAAGGGCTATGCTTAAAAATGAGAATCAATCATGAGAGCATGTGAAACAAGCATCATATTGTCATAATTAACAAAACCCATTCAATCAAACTCACAAAAATAAACCCAAACCATATTCGAACAACATATATCTCAAAACTCAACAACAACCCAAAAATCAAGAAATCAAGGCGATAAACATGAAATACTTTGTGAAAAGTAAAGAACCCATACCTTTTCTTGATGTTTGACGAAGAGATGATGAAGAAAATGGAAGATTTTTGTGAGTGAAACACGGTGAGTTTGTGAGAGAGATGAACGGACAAGACAATGAATAGTAAAAAATGTTCGAGGGAAGACAAAAAAGTTTTAAAAACTGTCCTTAAAGCACTGAGCACGTGTTTTTCGTGAATCGAACCAAGTAGCGAACAAGTCGCCAGGACAAGTCGCCAAACACCCTATGACAAAAATTTTGAAAAATTTGTTTAAGTGTTTTTTGCGACTGGAAGTTCCACCCATGAGAAAGTCGCGAAGGAAGCCGCAAAACTTTTCGAGTATACTTCACGATTGAAGCTTCCACTCTCGAACAAGTCGCCAAACTAAGTCGCAAGAAATCTAAAAACCCAGAATATTGAAAAAATTTCTAAGTCTTTTTTGTGACTAGGACATTGACCCACCAGTGAGTCACGAAAACCTTCTATGTAAGCTCGCAACTAGGGGTATGCGACTAAATTGACCTGTGACCAAGTCGCCAAAACAGGGCAACACAGTTTTTGAAATTTTTGATATTTTTGCAAAAACAAAGGACTTTCCAAAAACAATTAAAACATTCAAAAATCTTTTTTGTGTTTGATCAACAAAAATTGGGTATGTGAAACACATTTAATCAAGTACAATCACACAAATGAATTTGACATTCATTGAACATAGACATGTATGATGTGTGTGGGTATCAAAATTGAGATAGTCCTTAGTCTAATGTGAAGCTTCAATGATCAATTCAACCAAGTCATACACAATTAGCACGAGGAAAAGTGCCCAATCTCAATTATAGAAATATGAATATATGACCTCCCACATAAACTTGATTACATAATATTGAAACTTTTCATTTGGCTCCATTCACATCATAACATTTGATCTTTTTGAATCAATACATCTCATTTTGAGATCGATGCCTGAAATTTTTAATATTTCAAGTTAATGAGCAAGCCTTTGGCTTTTTGGGCATCATATAGATTTGGCTTTGGCTTTTGCAACTCATTATCTCTTTTCATTTTGAGATTTATATTTGTTAAGCTCTTTAAGCAAAAAAAAAAAAAAAACACAAGTGGGAAGATATATAGGCACAAATCTATACAAGTTTCAAGATCAACAAAACCATTGACTAATCATTCATGACAAGTTTGAAGATCTATTTATAACAATCACATATATGTCAAGATTTTTTCCAACAATGGTATGAATGCAAAAAGAACATGCTATGCTCGTAAATGCACAAAACTATAAGTACAAAGGTACAAGGCAAAACATGCTTGTGACAATACACAACAATGCCGATTAAACTTTTTGGATTTTTGACATAAAAGCACGAAAAGATTGATTAAAAAAAACAATGTAAAAACATTTAACGAAAATAACAAACAAACAGAATTTTCAACACATGCTGGAATGATAACAAAAAGCACACAACCAATCAATGTCACAAAACATAAGAAGTATTAATGCATGGACATATTGTAATGCTTATGCATGTGTACCCCTTTTCACTCACACGACAATTGCGTTTGGGGTGATATCCTTATAGGATTGGGTACGATTGTTATGACTTTCAAACCTTCTAGTGAAGCTTGCCAAACAGATGGTGAATGCATCAATCATCCTCATCACATCCCTCACTCCGGGATCACCCTCTTAACCTTTTGATTGCTCAGCAGTCCAATTTCCTTTGCAATGTTTTGGTTCTCTTGACCTTTGATCACTTGAATTTTTCAATGCTTTAAGCTTATGACAATTTGGTCTGGTGTATCCTTGAATTCCACAATGATGTCAGAAGTGTTGGGTTCTTGGACCTCTTTGTGACTTTGGGAGTGATTTCCCTTTACCCTTAGGTTTGACCACTGATTGGTTAAGAGGCTTAGTCATAAACCGTTGGTCAGTCACATTCCTCTTCTTCTCCACCTTCACAATCTCAACCGTAGCAGTGATTACCATCGGTTCCTTGGCCTTCACAAAATTCATTTCCTTGGATGTGTTTGTAGCCGAACTACTCTCTCCGATGTATCCCAATCCGCTCTCGTCGGTGAATGGTTTTTGACGAGCAAGTACATCATCAAGCTTCTTGGAGGAAACCTGCTCTACTTTAGCATTCACTTGAACCACCTCAAGCTCAAGAAATTTTATCTTTGAGTAGGCTTCGGTTAGCTCTCCATTCAACGTCTCCATTTCACATTTGGTCTCCTTGTATCGCACTAGAAGACCTCTATAATCTTCTTCTACCCTCTTCATTTTTTTAATGGCTACGTTAGCCACTTTTGCATATTCACCAGTCTTCTCAATGAGAGAATTGTAGGTCTCTTGCAGTCCCACTGTTCCTTCTTCTTCCTTATCATTAAATTCCTCAATTATCCCAATTGACTCCAATTCAATGTGCTCACCAAGCTCTTCCACTAGCGCACCCAAATCATCCGAAGATTCCACAGGAGCAATGGTCATGAATGTAGAGAAGTTTCCCTCTCCATCACAACTTTCATCCGAATCTAAATTAGAGGAGTCTAAATCACTTAGAGTAGTGGCATACATTTTGCCCTTTGCTCTCAAATAATTGGGACACTCTTTCTTGAGATGTCCATGTTCTTTACATTCGAAACACATGATTCCTTTAGAGGATTTAGAGTCCCTCCCATCTTTCCTCTTGAAATCCTTTTTTCCTTTTTGAAATTTGGGAATTTTCCCTTCAAAGCAAACTTTCCATTCTTCTTGAACTTCAAGAACTTTCGAAAATTCTTCACAAGATATGCCACATCTTTATCGACCTCATCCTCATCCGATTAGTCGTAAGCTTCCACCCTCTCATTAATTGTCTTAAGAGCAAGGGATTTGCTCTCCCTTTGTGATGGCAATGATAGCTCATATGTTTGAAGTGAGCCAATTAGTTCTTGAACTTTGATATCATCAAGATCCTTACTCTCTTCAATTGTTGTAACCTTTACACGGAAGCTCTCCGGCAATGATCGAAGGATTTTCCTTACTATCTTTGAGTCCTTTGTTTTCTCACCCAAATTGAACTTGCCAATAACCACCTCATTCAACTTGCCATAGAATGAGTCGAATGACTTGTCTTCACTCATTTTCAACTCTTCAAATTGAATGGTTAACATCTGCAATTTAGTGTCCTTCACCTTCTTCATGCCTTCATAGGTGGTCTCCAATATTTGCCATGCCTCCTTGGCAAAGTTACGTGAGAAATCCTATGAAACTCATTTGGGGAAACACAACAAAAAATTGCATTCAAAGGTTTAATATTAGTGTTAGTTGCCGCAAGGGCTGCTTTATCCCATGTGGATTTAGCAGCCTTCGGCCTAGTCCATCCAACATCCACCGCATCCCAAACGGTTTCATCAATTGAACACAAAAATGCCCTCATCCGGACTTTCCAAAAGGTATAGTTGCTACCATCAAAATATGGTGGAGCATTTAAGGATTGAGACTGGTCTATCTTAAACGGGGTCAAGGATCACACTAAGGTAATTAAACCATAACTAGTGCACCCACTCTAATACCAATTTAATGTTCGAATAGTGTGAAAAACACCTATAAACGTTTAGACCCTCAAATTACAAATTACCAATTCAAGCTTATTATCAAATAATGTATGTGCCGAATATGAAAATAAGCTAAAACAGAATTGATAAAGCAATCTAAATCGAATAAAATCGTGTTGAGGTCTAAAAATCACAGTAAAATAAGCCCAAGAAAGAATAAGCTAAGCCCAAGAAAGAGTGAGTTAAGCCCAGAAGAAAAAGACCAAGTCCAAAGGGATTATACGAAAGGCCCCGAGGATCCCGAAGCCGAGAAAAGGAAAAGCAACCAAAGAAGAAAAAGAGAGAACATCACGGCAAAGTATAAGACGCAAGGATCCTCAGGCACCATCAATAAGCGCAAAGAAAAAGAAGACCAGGACAGATCGATAGAAAGAAAACAAGAAAAAAACAAAAGAACGCAAGCGACCCTTCATGGCACAGAGAGAAAAGGCGTCGGGGAACCAAGACAAGGAAGAAGAATGATAACAAAACGATTTCAAAAGAGCGAACAGATTCCGCCCAAATAGGAAAGAAACGGAAAAGTGAAAGACGCGAGGAAGTGAGGATGCCGAGAAGGGCATACCTCAGCACATCCCAAAGAGGATGGCCAACCAGAAGCTTTCGAAAGAATCAGAACCAAGAGAAGGAAAGAATGAGAGAAAACGGAAAAGAGGACTTACCGAGATGATGAGGACAGAACATACTCTGTTTGCAAAAGACCAAAACAGGGGAACCAACGGTTCCCAAGACGCCTTGAAAAACTCCACTATAAAAGGAGAGGATGGGTTGTGAAGAAAGGCAGCGAGAAAAAAGAAAGGAACACAATAGAAAGAAGAGATTCTCTAGGAAAAATTATCAGAAAGTTTAGGCAGAAAGAAAATACTAAGGGAAAACAAATATCGCTTCCCGATATCCTGTAAAAGCAACTATGGCACATACTCGGATCCAACGAGAATCAAACTTCGCAAGTTTTGAAGGCTGAAATAGCCATTCAAGGCTGCAATTTTTGAGCTTGATTGGACCTTGTATCACGTCCTAGTAAGCTTTGCGTAATCAAACAGATAATGCTTTAATGAAATATTGTTCCCAGGATCCCCACAGTACTTTTTTTTATTGTCTTGCTAATCCCGCTTATTCTTTCTTTCTGAACTTACGTTGTTAATTTTGGCACTCCTCGATATCCTTGTTTTGTCATCTTTTTGTATGTTGTCGGGAACATTCTCCGCATTCACTTGATTCTTAAACAGCCATTTAGTTGCGGTGAGTCAAGGCCCAGTCCACCAAATCCTCTTTTTCTTTTTCATTCAGGCTCGGGATCCTTAGGCACGAGTATCCCGAAAAAGACACTCTCACATTTTGGCGACTTCACTGGGGACTGGGCAAAGAAGAAGGAAGAGACAATCCCTTCGCAGAGAATGCCTCCAAGACAAAGAAACAACAAAGGAACTAACGTGCCACCTACGGCCTCCGAGCTTGTAGGAGAAAACGAGGAAGTCTCCGGACAAGGAGGTGGGATACCCTTGGTAGAACAGGAGGTTGTGTCAGAACAAAGACACGCAAGACAAGAACCAGACACGATGGCGAGAATGACAACAATGTTAAAGGATTTGGAGCAAGAAGTTCACCTTCTCAAAGAAGGCGGGACACGGGAAGTCGAGACAACATTCCCCCACGGCCACCAAGAGGGGACATAACCGAGGAAGGAGGGTCGGCAGTGGGAGGAAGAGCCAATTCTCAGTACTTAACACTGGCAGACGTCAATGCCCTCCTGGAGCAAGAAAGGGAAAAACTTTCGGGGGTCCCTAAGCAATTCTCTCGGGATCCCCCGTTCCCTCCAGAACTTCTTGGCAAACCATATCCTAAGGGATACGAACCCCCAAAGTTCCATCCTTTTGATGGGAGGAATGGAAGTGCCGTGGAACATGTGAGCAGGTTTGTCCACACTATGGGCCCCTATGCAGGAGACAAAGAATTATGTCCGAGGGAATTTGCCAAATCCTTAGTGGATAGGGCATACACTTGGTACACCACGCCGAGACCCGGGTCCATCAAGACCTGGGATGAAATGATGGAAAAATTCTGCGCCAAATATTACCCTGGTGAAGACAAAATCACTTTCCGTAACCCGCAAATGGTGAGGAAGAGACATGGAGAAGATCTGTTCAATTCATTAAAAGATTCAAGATGTGTCCCTAGATCATTATGGAGACCACGAAGAAAAGGAGCTCGTGGAAACCCGCATAGCCAACATGCTTTTTGACTATAGGCTCAACCTTGAAAATTTATATATCACACGGTTTCTTTGATCTGCTGCAAAGAACTAGAAGGACGGCGCAAACCATGAGAACCAAAAAGGGCGCCCGCGTCCCAAGCTATGACGGCATCAACAGGAGAGAAAAGGAAGAGACCGGATGGGAAGGTGTTTGAAGAACCACCGGTGATCCCATGCACAGGTGAGGAGTTAAGCCATGTCCTAGACAAATGGATTGGAGATGGGGTTGTCAAGGCCATTCACGTGTCCAGGCCACCAACCGAAGAAGAGAAGAAGAATCCTTTATTTTGCAGAATCCATAACTATGTGAAGCACTCCACTAAGACTCTGCTGGACCCTTCGAGACTCTTCCACAAAAAGTTGAGAGAAGGAACCCTGGAGCTCACCCGGAAGGAGCCGGAAGTGCAGAGGAACCCCTTACCTAACCACAAAGGAAAATGGGTGGTAGCAGTAGTAATACATGGGAACCCAGCAGAGGCGGGGAGAATCGAAGGATCCTTTCCACCCGAGTACAGTCAAGACCCTCGAGAAGAATCCTAAGTTCAGGTCACTATTCAATCAACTAGGATTCGGACCGAGAAGCAAGAAGAGTGGCCCAGAGTCTCTCATGAGTATAGCAGCAGATTCGGGGATGGAATGTTTTTTGGTGAGTCACATGCTAGTCGAGCTTTCCGGAGACAACTAATGCAATAACTTTCACCGATGAAGACATGGAGATTGAGCACCCCGGACCACCGTAGACCCCTTTATCTAATGGCCACCATAAACGGCGTTCAAGTCGGAAGAGCCTTTGGTGGATACAGGGGCATCACTCAACCTCATAGCCTTGAGCACCTTGGAAGTGTTGGCTTAGGCGATGAGAAGGATCCTGGGGACCCCCATGGAGATAACGAGGATTTGGAGGATCGGTGGAAGCAATGAGAAGGATACGTGCGGCTAGCCTTAAGGGTAGGGCCAATAGTAGCTTTGACAAGGTTTCATGTGATTAATGCAGAAGTTTCTTATCACGTCTTCTTGGGACGCCCGTGGCTTCATAAACATCGCCTTATCCCATCCACGTTCCATCAATGCATTAAAGGGAGACTGAATGGGAGGCCCATAAGGATCCCTGCCAATCATAATCCTTTCAGCCAAGGAGAAGTGAACTTTGCAGAAACGATGTTTTATGATGAGTTGGAGCCGGATGATGAGAACCCCACCCCGGGGACACCTATCCTAGAAGAAGAAGAAGGAGGAAGGGGCACCCGTGACACGAGAAACCTTTTAGAAAGAAAAAGACAAAAGAGGGAGCCTAGCTCTTCAGGATCCCGAGAATGTGTGGTGGTGCGGGAACCTGGGGGAAGGTTAATTTATCGTTTGTGAAGGTGCGCGGGACCCGAATGCATTGTGCGGGAAGGTCCCGGACCACCAAGCCGCATGATGGCCCAAGAAGAAATCCCAAAAGAACCAGATTAAGGAGGCCCAGATTCAGCCCGAGGAAGAATCAAGGAAGTAGACACTGGGAACAGAGAACCAGGATCCCGGAAACCTGTTTTCATTAGCAGTCAATTGGTGGTTCAAGAAAGAGAACAACTGGTAACCTTACTTCAAAAATACAGAGATGTGTTTGCATGGACTTATGGTGAGATGCCTGGTCTAGACCCGGAGTTGGTAGTCCATTCTCTTAATGTGGAACCAGGGGTGAGGCCAGTAGTCCAACCAGCCGGGGTCTTCCACACTAAGGTAGAAGCTCAAATAGTCCAAGAAGTCAAGAAATTACTAACAGCTGGTTTTATCAAACCCATCCAACACCTAAAATGGCTTTCCAACATTGTACCTGTGAAGAAGAAAAATGGTCAAATCCATTCTTTGTGTAGACTTTCGCAACCTGAACAAGGCATGTCCTAAAGATGAGTTCCCCTTGCCCAATATCGACCTCCTTGTAGATTCAGTGCAGGAAACTCAATGTTCTCGTTTATGGATGGGTGCAGTGGATACAACCAAATCCGCATGGCAGCCAAAGATGCAGAGAAGACGGCATTGAACTCCGATTGGAAACTTTTACTACTAATCGTAATGCCCTTCGGCCTCAAAAATGCGGGGGCTACGTATCAACGGACCATGACAGCCATTTTCCATGACATGATGCATGAGGAGATGGAAGATTATGTAGACGATATTGTGGTCAAGTCAAAAACCAAAACAGGATATTTCCAAGTACTTGAGCAAGTCTTTGAAAGATGCGGGAAATACAAGTTACGTATGAACCCCATGAAGTGCGCCTTTGGAGTGTCTCTTTGGAAAGTTCCTTGGGTTCTGGTACATCACAAAGGCATAAGCGTGGATCCAGCCAAGGCCACAGCTATTGCCACGATGAGAAGACCAAACTTGTTAGAGAACTCAAAAGCTTCACGGGAAGGGTCTCCTATATCGGAGGTTTGTGCCTGGTTTAGCCTCGACTACGGCAGGCTTATCAAAATTACTGAAAAAGGGAAATGAATTCACTGGGGAACAGAGCAGCAGGAAGCTTTTCAAAGAATTCAGGGCATTATGAACCATCCGCCCACCCTCCGGGCACCGAAGACGTGGGCGACCTCTGTTGCTATACTTAGCAGCAAACTCTTAGGCAATAGGAGCTTTCTTTGGCACAAGAAGATGACCAAGGAAATGAGCAGCCCATATACTATGTAAGCGAGAACACTCAAGGATACCGAAACCAGGTACCCCAGAATAGAGAAAGCCTGCCTAGTAATCATTTATGCATCCCAAAGATTGAAGAGGTACTTCTCACTCACCAAATCCTCTTGGTAACCAAGTCCCACCCCATAAAAGCACTCTCGCACCAGCCCCTTCTCACGGGAAGGATGGCACAATGGCTAGTATTGCTCTCACAATATGATATAGGCACAAGAACTCCCAAGGTCTGTAAAGAGCCAGGCCATAGCAGATTTGCTAGCCCAATTCCCGGGGAAGGAAGAAGGCCCGCCGAGCGAAGAAATCCCTGGTGAGGTAGCGATGATAGAGATCCCAGGAAGAAATGGACCATGAGGTTCGACTGGGGTCACTTCTGAGAACTTCAAATGGGATAGGAATTGTGCTAAGTTGTGAAAATGGGGATGTCATGCCCCTGTCTTTTAAGCTTGGTTTCTCGTGTTCTAATAATGCAGGTGAGTATGAGGCATACTTGATTGGGTTGACTATAGCACTCAGCATAGGAGTGAAACATATGAGAGTCTTTGGGAGATTCTAATCTTGTAGTCTCCCAAGTGAAAGGTGACTTTGCATTACGGGAACAAAGCTTAGCGGCCTACAGGACTTGGGCACAAAGACCGGAAATGGAGTTTCAAACCTTCAAACATAGAATACACTCAAAGAAGCGAAAACAGGTTCGCAGATGCTCTCGCCACCCCGGGATCCCAAATACCATTTGATGGGAGAGATACACCGATAAAAATAGGAAGATAGGAACATTCTATTGTGAGGATCCTCCAAGGGATGTACCAGGGGAATCCAAAACAGTGGGACCGGAGGGACGAAGTCAAAGAAAGGATGAAAGAGGTAAACCCTAGAGGGAACATCAAAGAGCTAATGGATTACACTCGGATAGAAGGAGAATTGTATAGAAGAGGCGCCGGGAGGAATATTGTCCGGATGTATCACCGAGAAGGAAGGAAAGTTGAAACTAGAAGAATTACACGCCCAAACATGTGGAGTTGCGAGAAAAAAGTCAGCCTATACGGAAGGATGCAACGCATGGGGTATTGCGGCGAGAAATGGACAAGGAAGCAGCAATCATACAGGGAAAATGTAAGAAATGTCGTTTGGCAATCGATAAAGAAGAAAGCTACGTTGTGTTTGTTACGGAAGATTGGCGGGTTCCTTTCATAGGATACCTGGCTCGGGGTATCCCGCCAACCGACAAGGAACTGGCCCATAAGCTCAAGAAACTAGCGTGCAGGTATTTCTTGCAGAACGACATTTTGTTCAAAAAAGGATACCACGGGGATCCTCTCGGATGCCTGGGACCGAAGGAAGCTAGAGAAGTAGTCAGAGAGGTGCACTTTGGAGATTGCGGAAGTCACCCAGGAAAGAGAAGGCTGCACCTGGCGATTCTTGTTGTTGGGGTATTGCGGCCAACGATGAAAAGAGACTACGAGGAGCTGGTCAAAACATGTCATGCTTGCCAAGTCCTAGGAGATGCGATTCACACTCACCCAAATGTCCTACGAGGATATGACGACACCATGGCCTTTTCATACTTGGGGGCTCGATCTCATAGGGCCCATAAACCCTCCATCCAATGGTTATCTATGGATCTGGGCGCCACGGAGTACTTTACAAAATGGGTAGAGGCCATCCCTTTGAAAAAAGCTCTTTGGAGCAAGGTGTAGCAAATTTCATTCGAGACCACATCATTACAAGGTTCGGGATCCCTAGAAGACTTATCAACAACAATGGAACCCCATTCATAAACAAAGATGTGAAGGGATTAGCTGAAGCATACCACATCAAGCATAGAAGATCTACCACATACTACCTACGGGGAAACGGCCAAGCTGAAGCTACTAATAGGGTAATATTAAAAATTCTCAAGAAAATGAAGCATGAGTATGGAGGAAAATGGAGTGACCATCTGGCGGATGTGCTTTGGGCATGTAGGAGCTCTGTAAAGATAGCCACAGGATTCTCCCCATTCTCCCTGGTTTATGGAACAGAGGCCATCGATCTGTGGAGTTAATCATTCCTACACCAAGGGTGGTTCTCGAGGAAAATCGGGGAGAAAGTGAAGACGCAAGCAATGAAAAGAGATTAGTAGATCTGGAAGGAGTAGAAGAAGAAAGAGAACGGCCAAGAAAAGGAGCCAAAGATACCAAAGCAAAGAATGACCAGAGCATATGCACAAGCAAAGACGCCCAAGAGTGTTCACCAAAGGGCAATTAGTGCTAAGGATGGCGGAGCACGTGAGGAGGAACTCCGCCGGGGCCTTCCAAGTTCACCCCAAAATGGGAAGGACCCTACATCATCAATACTGACTCATGAAAGTGGATATTATTACCTTGCCAAAGAAGATGGAGCAGTCTGTGAGAACCCATAAACGGGAAATGGCTGAAGCAATATTATGCATGAGGACAAGGGGATCCCTAGTATCTCGGGGTCCTTTCACCAACTTCACTATTTGCTAAGTTCCTTTTTATTTTGTCTTTTTATTTTTCAGCCTTTATCAAGAATTCTGGCCTAAGATAATTTTGTTCGGGAACATGTGATAGATTGACACTTTGTGGTCAATCTTTGCACAAAAGACTTTTTCTTTGTTCCAAAAAAAAAAAAAATGATTATGTTTTAACGAAATTCTGTTTCTTCAACGTTTAAGTTTTTTTTTCTTTATTGCAAAGACCAAATGTAGATAAATTTAAGGAAGGATACCGAGTCAAAAAAAAAAAAAAAAAGGAGAATATGTAATACCCTTTTACATATGGCCCAGGATCCACCTCACAAATAATTTCAGATATCCCCAAAACAGTTCCAAGTGCATAGGTCTAGGATCACAGAATAAAAGAAAATATCTAGGATACCTAGCCTAGCACTTGGCAAAAGGGGAACTGTCAAAAGTTCATGAACTGGGACCGTATCTCAAAAAAAAAATACATAGAGAAGGATACTAGTGTACCCGAGTTCAAGTACTTGCACAATAAGTCACCAAGTACCTGGACCAGAACTTAAAGTGAAGCCTGTGGAAACCATGGTCCAGGACTCGGGAAAGAAAAGAGTCACAAGGAAGTAAAGACAATATATATATCCAAGGAAAAAGGCGGATTCACATACTAAGAAATAAGAAGCAGTTTTGAAGCACAAAAGAGAAAGCAAAGAGCAGAGCAATGTTCAAAAAAAAAAAAAAAAAACTTATACAACCCCAAATTGTTCATGTAATGAAAAAAAAAAAAAAAAAGCTAAGGAATGAGGTGGCCAACAGAGAAGCATCTGGAGAAATAGCGAGGAACAGCCAAAGAAGAAAGGATCCTCCGCCGCTTGACTTTCAAATCTTGTAAAACTTTGTGAGCATGAGCCAAAGCTTCCTCAAAGAACATGACTATCTCGGTGTCTATACTCTTGAATGATTGCCTTTGAAACAAAGATATGAGCCAAACAGACGCAAGTGATCCAGCGGGAAAGACAAATTAAACTTGGCCTCTAGAAGGTCCTGCACCACCCCTCTCCATTCCGAAGCTTTTCTTGGACAACGAATCAACAGAGGAATTCCGTAGAGAAATCAACACAAAGACACAAAGACAACTCCATCAAAATATTGCCTAGAAAAACGCCTCCCCGAAGCCCACTGGTAAAATCCCCGTGGCTCTTGAACAACTCTCTAGCGGCGGCAAGCCCTCCACAGAACAGGAAGAGAAGCGCAGAAGCCGCCATAAGAAGACCCAAAAACATGAAAGTGGATGGCGGGAAGACTGTTGAATTTCAAAAGATCAAGCGAGCCAGGAAAGAGGAAAGCTTTGAATCAAGATCCGAGGCAGCCACCTTCGAGGCATCCCCCCCATCACCGTGTCACCACTTGCGTAAAACACGAGGACTTGCTGAGCCTTTTGCTGGATGAAGGTCAGCAACTTCAACAGTCTCACAATTCCTTCGGGGATAACAGGCTCGAGAAACCCGCAAAGCCTGTATCATTATTCAAAAAAAAAAAAAAAAAAAAAAGAAAAAGAAAAGGAAGAACAGATTTAGAAGAACAAACCGGTTCCAGTTTCTTGAGGCGAACCTCTTCTTCCCGATCTCTCGACTTCCCGAAGATTCTGGGAAGGAACATAAGGCAAGTTGAAGAAAAGGTGAAGGACCAATGGCAAATTGGCTAAAGGAAGGGATAGATGCGGGGGCTTCGCCATATATAAAAAAAAAAAAAAAAAAAGAAAGGGGGAAAGAAAAAGGAAAACACGATGGAGCAGCTTGCACTCACCTTCCGAGCTCTCTGATTCTAAAGAAGAGGCAACACTGGGAGCGGGTTTCTCACCGGCTTGATCTAAAAGGAAAAAGAAGGAACTCGAGAGAAACTGGAAAAGAAAGTAAAACATAACGCCACTTCAAAAGAAACAAGGTTTACCTGTTTGTTTGGATAAAGGAGTGTCTCCCAAAGCATCCTTATCGACAAGGATTGAGGAAACACGAGTCTGATAGGACTAGGAGTGCGTGCAAGATGGGGACTTTGAGATGATGGGATCCTAGAAGCTTTGGGATCCCGAGAATCCTCGGGAACCTTGCATCGGCTGCCCGGTTTCCTCGGCGGGGTCATCGATGAGGGGGCTCCTCCCCCCATAAGGAAAAATGATGAGAAAGAGTGTGATAGTTTCCTCCCCCAAAGCCTTGCCGATCGCAGAGGGGATACCTCCACCTAAAGGAAGGAGAAGCAGAGAAGGCAATACTAAGTTAAAAAAAAAAAAAAAAAAAACAGCAGGAATGCTAGCAACACAGAAAGAACAGAAGAAGGGGGAACACACGTACCACGTCGTCTCCAAAAGATTGGCTCTTACCCTTCTTATAATCGGACTTGCGCTTGGACCGCAAAGGAAATCACCACTCGTCAGCAAAAATAGAGAATGAGTGCAACAAAAAAAAAAAAAGAGAAGAAGGAAAGAAGTCTTGCCCTTCTCTCTCTCTCTACTGATTCTCTGGAAGTCTTTTGCTTACTACGAGTACGCCCCAGAGGGTCCTAAAGGGAGGTGGGATACCAAACCAGAGGATCCTAAAGAACCATGGATCAAGCGATCCACGGGAACTGGGGAAAAGAAGACTCTAACTTGGTCTTCTTCCGGGTCCTTGAAACTAAAGGTTCCCCGACATCCTTGCCTTCCCGAGATGCCAAGTGTGCTTGAGATTTCTCCGTTTTCCTTCTTTTCGCCTCAGAGCCTATCTCCACACCCCCTGTACTTTCGCCAACATCAGCAGCTTTCATTTTCTTCAACTTAACATCCTTACCTTTAACAAGAGCAAAGCACTAATTGTCTCTGTTGCACCCTTTTTGATGGGCACCCCGGAGGAGGTACCAATGATAAGACTATCACCCGGCCAGGCCTCGGGAAAATCTTGTCCATAAGTCACCCAACCTCCCCCGGAGGCATGCCCTCTGCAAACCCGGTCTTCTTGCTTGCAGCAGCAGAAACAATCCCAGCAGTAGGAAGGGATAAACGTCTATTAGCTGTCGGAGCAGAAACAATGCTAGAATTCGGGACTTCCCGAACTGTACTAGTGCCAACATAGTCAACAAAAGATTTTTGTACTCTTCTCCAATAACCGGTATAGCCACTAGAAGCAAAGACTCCTCTCTTGGAGTTAGGCACTACAAACTGGGGCTCCTCCGCGACCAATAAGAAAAGGCCTGCAGCCTCAAGAAAGGATCCAAGGAAGGAAGGGATGGCACCACATCCTTGAAAATCGGCGGAATGTCTTGATCAAAACCAAACTGTCGGAGCACCGGTGTCTGAATAATGAGTGTACTTTGGGCCACTTGAAGAAGGCACGGGAAGCCGGGAGGGAGGGGCTAATGCAGGCAAGATAAGCCGGACTACCCTCATCACCACGGCGCAAGTCGAAGGTATTACCTGTTGAAGATAAAAAAGAAGACAACACAGAATCGCACGCAAAGCCAGGACCAAACTCACGAGGGGATCTCCAACATAAGCTCCTTGCTTGGTCAAACAACTCCACAAGATTGAGGCCACCACCTTTTAAGCTAATCCAACGAAAAATAATGGGAAAGGCATCGTGAGAATTGCCACAAAGACCCTTCACTATGTCGGGGATCCTTGGAACTTGTCCTTCACAAACTTCAAATTTCTACACTTAGCCAAAGTAGGCTGCAGAAACGATCCCACATGAAAATCAAGAATGGCACAATGAAGAGATGAAGTAATCACATAGCAAGAGTCACCCTCGGCCTCATCTCCATGAAGCTGGTCCATTGAGAATAAACATGACCCAAAAACAGAGGGGCCAAAGGATATTGGGTACCTCGAGCCAATTTGATTGCCAACGAAAAAAAGTGAAGACTTAACTCCGCACCTGGGGAACTCACTAAACAAAAATTTACTAAGCCAAAAGGCCAAGAAACCGCCCACCTCACCTCTTATCCTTATCCTTTTCATGAGAGAGGGTCATCACCCATCTCCCCATCCTAGCCGGCTTACCACCGGGAGAGGCGAAGCGACCACCAAAATGACCAAATAATTTCTCTTCTACCACGAGATCCTCACCGAAAGATCAATATCAAAGGGATTCTCTTCACCAAACAGGAAGGAGGAAGTTATTAACCACATCCTCCAAGGTGATCGTCAATTCACCAAAGAGAAAAGAAAAAAGTATGAAGGGAAGGACACCAACGACGTACCGGATGCCCGAGCCCTTTGGCGTCTCTGAAACCCTCGAGGTTTCTAGAAATAGCCACTGCCTTTAGGATGCCGGCGCGCTCCAAACGACCCACAAACTCAAATCGAGACAGTTCCTTGTCTACCCATATGGGCCAACCCTGAATCTTCCCCGCCACAAAATCAAAGAAAATAGGAACCGCCTCTCGGATTCCTTGTCCGATCTGGAGATCGAAAATCTCTCTAGGGTCGGGGAACCCGGGCGAAACCGGCGAAACCCGCTTGGCCAGAAAATAGCCAAACGTGAGGGGATGGAGGAGCCTCACCATGAGATATATGAGGAAAAAATAAACTAATGGAATACCAAGGATCCCGTAAAGGGAAGGCCGGACGTTCGGCAACCTCATGAGAATCGCTCCGAGCAGAACCGGAAGAACATTTACCCTCGGAAGGACTGGGAGTACGCTCTCTCCTCTTTCGAGAAGAAGAAGAAGCCATGGAAACACACACACTATGAGAAGAAAAGAGATTGAAGGTGCGAAAAAGGAAGACCAGAGTAAGAGAGAAGAAGAGAAAAAGAAAGAGAAACACAAAGAGCGAAAAAAACCCCAGAGAAGCAAAGTGATAAGATGAAACGGCTACAATAAAGGCGCAAATAGCGGTTGGGGAAAACAGTTTATGGAAAGACGCGCTAGTTGCCAAAGAATTTAATTTGAAGTAGGGATTACAAGATTATTAATGAGAAATAACGGGAAACGAGGAAAGTGGGTAGAGGAGTTTCACCTCAAATACCCAACCGCCACGTCCCGTATAAAGAGGAAGCTGCGAAAGAATAAGGGAATACAACACGCAAAAAAAAAGAGGTGACTAGAAGCAGCAGAAAAGAGCCGGGATCCCAAGTAAATAGGAAGGGAACCCAGTAGAAGTTGAAAAAGGGGATACCACAAAAACCTAAGGAAACCTAAATCACTCACGCGTGGGCTTGAGGGCAACCCACGAGCTCGGGGGGCTAAATGTTGAGGTCTAAAAATCACAGTAAAATAAGCCCAAGAAAGAATAAGCTAAGCCCAAGAAAGAGTGAGTTAAGCCCGGAAGAAAAAAGACCAAGTCCAAAGGGATTATACGAAAGGCCCCGAGGATCCCGAAGCCCAGAAAAGGAAAAAGCAACCAAAGAAGAAAAAGAGAGAACATCACGGCAAAGTATAAGACGCAAGGATCCTCAGGCACCATCAATAAGCGCAAAGAAAAAGAAGACCGGGACAGATCGATAGAAAGAAAACAAGAAAAAAAAAAAAAAACGCAAGCGACCCTTCATGGGCATGGCAGAGAGAAAAGGCGTCGGGGAACCAAGACAAGGAAGAAGAATGATAACAAAACGATTTCAAAAAAGAGCGAAACAGATTCCGCCCAAATAGGAAAGAAACGGAAAAGTAAAAAAGACGCTGAGAAGTGAGGATGCCGAGAAGGGCATACCTCAGCACATCCCAAAGAGGATGGCCAACCAAAAGCTTTCGAAGGAATCAAAACCAAGAGAAGGAAAGAATGAGAGAAAACGGAAAAGGGGACTTACCGAGATGATGAGGACAGAACATACTCTGTTTGCAAAAGACCAAAACAGGGGAACCAACGGCTCCTCAAGACGCCCTTAAAACTCCACTATAAAAGGAGAGGATGGGTTGTGAAGAAAGGCAGCGAGAAAAAAAGAAAGGAACACAATAGAAAGAAGAGATTCTCTAGGAAAAATTATCGAAAGTTTTAGAAAAAGAAAATACTAAGGGAAAACAAAATCGCTTCCCGATATCCCGTAAAAGCAACTATGGCACATACTCGGATCCAACGAGAATCAAACTTTGCAAGTTTTGAAGGCTGAAATAGCCATTCAAGGCTGCAATTTTTGAGCTTGATTGGACCTTGTATCACGTCCTAATAAGCTTGTCGTAATCAAACAGATAATGCTTTAATGAAATATTGTTCCCAGGATCCCCCACGTACTTTTTTTTTATTGTCTTGCTAATCCTCGCTTATTCTTTCTTTCGAACTTACGTTGTTAATTTTGGCACTCCTCGATATCCTTGTTTTGTCATCTTTTTGTATGTTGTCGGGAACATTCTCCGCATTCACTTGATTCTTAAAACACCATTTAGCTGCGGTGAGTCAAGGCCCAGTCCACCAAATCCTCTTTTTCTTTTTCATTCAGGCTCGGGATCCTTGGGCACGAGTATCCCGAAAAAGACACTCTCACAAATCGCAACCACAGCAGAAATTAAATGGCAAAGATTAAGGGAAGAGAGATTCAAACACAAAGACAACACAACGATGTGTTATCAAAGAGGAAACCGAAATCCTCGACGTAAAACCTCTCCACCGCCCTCCAAGCGGTCAATAATCCACTAGAGAATAAAGTTGGGATACATGAACAGTAGAAGACCCTCCAAGCCTAATTTACCCAGTGTACCTAAGCCCTCCAAACTTCTTGCTCCAACGAGGTTACGCCGAACCTTTGTCTTCTCTAGCTTACCGGATTCCGCTATAGCCCATAGCATCAACCAATATCAATTGATCCATTCCTAATTGTTTCCCAAGCACCAAATAACCTTCTCACAGATATGAGTATAGTGAGAAAAGAATTTGGCTATATGTACCTCTCAAGGATATAACAATGGAGAGGGTGAAAGTAGAGGAATTTGGAGAATCAAATAATGAAAATTGTGGGTGAGTCAATCTTGTTTTTCTCTAGGGTTTCTCTCTCAAATTTCTCTCTAGAAGCTCTCTACAATACGTGGGTATAAGGGTATTTATACTGGTGTGTGTTTGGAATGCAAAAGGTCGGTTTTTCCCAAACAGAGTGATCTGGTGACTTGGCCTCGCAATCGGGTGAGTCGTGAATCTGAGTCGCGAGCTAAGCGCTTGGCCGGACTAGAAGTTTTGTCTTGTAGTGCTTCAACTGGCATGACTCTTCAGCTCCCCCGCATGCTTCACACGTGTGCCTCCTTTGGCGACTTACCTACCGCGAGCCGATCGCGAGATTCGATCACGAGGCCCTGCCGAGCACACACTCTTGAGCTTTTCTTCCACTCTCTCACACACTATCCTTACATGATTCCCACCTAAATACAGGGTATCTAAATGCTGAATTACAAGCAAATTTGGCATGGAATAAAGCCAACTAATGATTGAATAAATTCAACCTTACAGATAGTTTGACAAATTTGAAAGTTTCGTCTAATGATATATGTACTAATCTTTCCAGTTTATCAAACAGTTTTTGGCTTTCCTTGACATAAATCAAATGGAACTCTCCCTAGAGGGTGTTTGTGCTTTCATTGTGACCAAATATTAGAAACCATTCTCTGTTCACTCTCCAAGGTAATTTGTGCTTAAAGTCATTTGTTTCATATATATTGATAAACAGTATGATTCTTCCATGCGTTCTACAATATTAAAAAGGTCCATTCTCATCTTGATATGTAGATGACATTAACCTACGATGAACTCAATTAACAAGTTCAAAAACTCCTTCAATTTGCATTTAGTTCTTCCCATAAATAACATATATGAATTTATATATTTGACAAACTTAAATATGCACTCAACGAAATTTGCTTAAATATCATTTTGATTCCGTTGGTACAGCCTGCAATTAACTCCAATAAACAAAGTGTTGGAAAGACCTGTCTCAAGGAAAGAGACATGTTTACTGATGAATATTTGTATTGGGTTTGTATTGCAACACTACTGGTTTTTCTCTTTGTTTTTATGTGTTTTCATTACATTGTAATCATAAGCAGATATTTTTCTTTTCTTACATTGGTTTTTCCTACTGCAATAAGATCCATGAGGTTAGTGGGCAACATTATTCTTAATTATGATGGTTAGTGGACAAAGTTATTTGGTTTTCATAGAAAGTAACATCTGAAAAAAAAATTCTTAAACATTTCCTTTCAAAATTAAATGGATTTCAGGTTTTTATGTGGTCTTTTAATGTTATGAATGATCCTAGGCAGATGGATTGGCATAGAACCTCAAGCCAAACTGTGATTATCAATGGCCTATCAAGGTTTAAAAAAAAATTAAAAAAAAAAAACAATGTTTGTGCTTTGTTTTTGTTTGTTTGTTTGTTTATATATATATATTATATATATATATATATATATAGATAGATAGATAGATAGATAGATATATAGATAGATATATAAATGCTATAGTTAAGTTCTTATAGCAAGTGATGTGCTATAATATATGTACAACATTATCCAAAACTATATTGCATAAAACATTACAACATTATCCGTGCATTGCATGCTCAACTTATTAGTTAAGTAAAAGGAGGGGAATAATTAGCATTTTCCTAGCTTGCAATTTTGTCAATATGATAAGAGTAAATTTAGTAATTTATTTTGTCAAGTATTTTTATGCTCTGCTCTCCCTCCAAATCTTTCCAATTCGGGAGAACTAAAAATGAAGGATTAGAAGTAGTTAGAACCTCTCCGAACCCCTCCAAATCCCTCCCCCTTCCCCTCCCCTCTTAAAAAACATCCAAACAAAGTAATTTAACTTACTCTCCTTCCTCTACTCTACTCCCCATCCATCCAAACAAGCTATTAATTCTTAAATGACACCTTTCCCCAATGCTCTGCTCCTTACATTAAAACCAAACTTTCATCATCCAATTCCACATACATTACCAGGACCCCTTTAATCAGAATCCAAACATGCAACACTATTCTTAACTCACATGTGTAAGCCAGGATTTTTCTTCTAAACACTTAATTCCACAACAAACCAAATGGTCAAAACCACAAACAACCCAGATTAAGCCTAATTACATTACAACAACTTCAACCAAAGTAACAAATGAGAATTCCAAACTGGGCTGCAATTTCATTTCAATGACTTAAAACAAAGGATGTTTTAACACTACAACGACATGGAAACAAAGAGTACAAATGATCCTAACTCCTAAGAACATTAAAAAGCTTCGCTACAAGCCACATATAGATAGGAAATTACATACAGTGACACAAAAGACTGAATTTGTTTTAACACAGTAAGCTTTCTTGGGCGATTTAGTGGCCCTGGCTGGAGACTTGGGCTCCTTTGTGGCCGCCTTCTCGGTCTTCTTCGGAAGGACAGGGTTGATGTTAGGAAGTACACCTCCATGTGCAATGGTCACACCTGCAAGAAGCTTTCCAAGCTCTTCGTCATTCCTCACGGCTAGCAACACATGCCTCGGGATAATCTTGTTTTTCTTGTTGTCTCTTGCAGCATTTCCAGCCAATTCCAAAACCTAAAACCAAAAAAACAATATTCTTAAAAGTGAACAAGAAAACTAATTTACACAAATTAAGACCAGACCAATACACACAAATCATAAGTTTTAGCAAAGGTAACAAATTCATTAACCTCTGACGTCATCAATGCTTTATATCGTCAAAGCAAAACATCAATTGGTTTTCTGGTATGCGCAAAAATCGAAACCCAAATTTCTTATTCGACAACAAAAAACTTTACTAATTGAACAATAACTGACTTCATTTATAACCATGCTTAAACCTATGGAAAACAAAAAGATTTGTTTCTCATCATTGGGTGACGAGTAGGTTGTAGACTACAAGTGCCATAGATTTATCGTACGCACATGAATATTGTGATGGATATTTTTTTGTAAACACATCAAAATCGCTTTAGGAATTCAATACGGTGTCTAAAGGCAGCTTGCGGCATGGTTGTTTGAATTTGTTACTAAATCATCTCTTTGAATTAAAAAATAAAAAATAAGAAAGAAAGAACCATTACTTTAAATTCTTTAATGCGTGGTTTGTTTTAACGCTTGTTTATAGAAATTTATGGGTCAAACTTCTAGATTGATTCCTACCCTTACGGCTTACACTAATAAATGAAATATCAACTTACACAAATTGACAGACAATTGTGCAGAATTATAATCGAACTTCAAAGGGTATTTGGCCCATATATAAAAATATAATTTAGATTTTAATTTCAAATGTCATCACAAAGTTCAAACATAAAGTATTAATTAAAATAGATTTTAATTTAACTCAATTGGTAAGGTATCTTATTTAAAAATAAAATATTTTTGATTCGAAGGATCGTACACCAAATATCAATAGATGTCTTTTTCTCAAAAAAAAAAATATATATATATATATATATGTGGGGCCAGAGAACTTACGACCCAGCTCACTTTCCACTAGAGCCCAGGGCCCGTGCCGAGGAGAGTAGTTGCCGAGGACCAGTAGGGAAAGACCAAATAGCCTAGAGATGCAGCCGAGGATGACCCTATCCTCAGCATCCCAAGACTTCGAAGGGAAGAGCGACATGTCGTCAAAGGCAACCTCCAAAAGGCCCCCAGAAGAAGAGGCGAGTAGAATGGGACCCACATGGGGATACGGAGTGGAGGTGGTTCAAGGTAAATACATCCCCTCCGCATTGAATGCGTCCACAAACATCCTAACCATATTAATGAGAAAAGACGCTTGAATAGTGTGGCTTCGGCTATTGCAACTAACAAAAAGCAGAGGGAGGCGGTTGATGGGACAGGTATTTGAATAGGCACCTACCTGATCAACAGGTGGAGGGCTAGGATCGATTAAAAGGGTTATATAATGTGAAGACTTATGCGCCAAAAAAGGGGGCTCCCAGATGATGGAGTCCTGTCCTAAAAAAAAGAGAATGATAAGGAGACGAAACTCCTTGGACGAGGTCTAAGGACCGGAGCCACTCATGATGTCTTGGAATAGATTATTATTAAACACGTCGGACTCATCATTGTGTAAGTCACTATGAAAACCCCGAGTAACTACCGTCCGGTGACCAAAGCCTAGCCTTTTAAACCCACGCTCTACAAATTATATTGTTTAAGCCCTTAACGCACGAACCCAATATCATTTTAGAGTCGTTATTTAATTGAGTTTATATATATATATATATATATATATATATATATATATATCAATAGATGTCTTGTTTTGTTTTTTTGAGAAGGATATTTTCTCTTGTTTTGTTAATAAAGTGCAATTATCATAAAACTTATTGTCATAAGTTTGAAATACTATTATATCTATGTGGGGCCGGAGAATTTGTGACCCTGGCCCACTTTACATTAGGGCCCAAGACCCGAGCCGAGGAGAAGCATCGCCAAGGACATATAATGAAAGTCCAAATGGCTTAGGGATATAACCGAGGATGATTTTTTCCTCGGCATCCCAGAGTGCTCCTAAAAGAAAGGGCGAGCACAATGTAGGAGCGGCCCGAGTAAAAGACCGCCAATACCGCAATTAAGTACTCTGCGCCTGACAGGTCCATGCTTTTCACCATACTCTTGAGCTTTTACAACCACCCCCAACAACTTTGGGCATAGGTCGATAGGACAAGTATCAGCCCCAAAAAGCTGAATTTACACGTGGACGTTAGAGAGAGGGTAAAGGCTAGTATAAAAAGAGAAGTAAGCAATCTAAAAAAAGGGGCTGGGAAAAAAGGCCAAGAACCAGAGCCTCCCGGTTTGTGCCGAGGAGAAAGACTTCTTGGCCATACGTGGTTCACCTCCATGAATATCATGACGAACCACTGTCCGGTGACCAAGGCCTAGCCTTTCAGCCCACGCTATACAAATTTTATTGTTTGGGCCTTTAACGCACGAACCCAAGACCAGTTTGGGATCGTTACAAATTGAGTCCTTACAATTGGCACCGTCTGTGGGAAAGGCTTGTGCGTTGGCATAGGCGGTGGATCGAGCTCCTGTCGGACAAGGGTCTGCGAAAGCCCTTCCATCACTTCCAAAGACCTTTGTTATTGCCCTAATATAAAGTTCCACTAGGGGCTACACTTCGAAGCGCCGGTGATGCGAACAGTTCTAGGGGCTTCCAACGTTAGGTCAACGTCCCACACCTTTGCCGAGGGGCTAATCCTAAAAACTTAAAGCAAAAATCTAAGTTTTGGACAGAACCAAGGTATTGCATGGTCCTCGGACTCAAACCTATAGGGAAACTAACTAATTAAAGCAAAAATCTAAGTTTTGGACAAAGCCAAGGTATTGCATGGTCCTCGGACTCAAACCTATGGGGAAACCAACTATCGAAAGAAAATCTAAGTTTTGGACAGAACCAAGGTATTGCATGGTCCTCGGACTCAAACCCGTGGGGAAACCAACTACTTAAAGAGAATCTAAGTTTTGAACAGAACTAAGGTATTGCATGGTCCTCGGACTCAAACCCGTGGGGAAACCAACTACTTAAAGAGAATTTAAGTTTTGGACAGAACCAAGGTATTACATGGTCTTCGGACTCAAACCTATGGGGAAACCAACTACTTAAAGAAAATCTAAATTTTGGACAGAACCAAGGTATTGCATGGTTCTCGAACTCAAACCCGTGGGGAAACCAACTACTTAAAGAGAATCTAAGTTCGAACAGGACCAAGGTATTGCACGGTCCTTGGACTCAGACCTATGGGGAGATTAGTCATTAGAAAATGGATTAAGTCCTAAACAAAAAGGAAATCCCGCCCTGTCCTCGGATCCTCAACTCTAAGGAAACTAATGCAAACAAGAGTTTAGGTGTGGTATAGTCATACCACGATCCTCCGACAGAATGCCAAAAATGGTTAAGGCTACGAATGTTGTCAAGAACGTGGCAAAGCACCCTAGTACTTGGCGATCCTCTCGAATGGTTCATTTTGGGTTATCCATCCTCGGATGATCACCCTATACGCAATACAAAGCATTCAATTGTTATCTTGGTTAGTCTTATATGTTTAACCTACTTTAGGTCGACATTATTGTGCCTGTTAGTCTCAATAAGTTCAAAATAATAGCTTTTTATTAACACCAAGACATCCATTCACAAAATAACTATTGCAAAAAAGAAAGAATACATAGAATAAAATAAAGTCATCTTTTATTAAGACAAAGAAATAGTACAGTGTACAATGAGGGGCTTAAGCAAGCCTATACCAGCAGCTAATTACAGAAGCAAAAAAAAAAAGCAAAAAGGAAAAAGATACAAGGGAACGATAAATCCTTAAAATTCTGCTCTAGTAGCGACTAAGCATGTCGGGATGGCCCCATTGATGGAAGGGAAGAAGAAGCAGAAAAAGAAGCAGAAGCACCAGGATGGCCCCGGTGATGGAAGAGAAGAAGAAGTCGAGGCTAAAGGTGGCACCAGGGGAGGAAGAGAGGAAAAAGCAATTGAGCCTAACCCCCGTACCAACTCTGACTACAATCAAGCAGGTGCCATATTAGTAGCGCTCGAGAGAGAGCGGATGGTATCGGTAATGAGAAACCTCGGTGCTATCGCACCAAAAATCTGATGTGACCTCCACCTGCTTCGATTTTTTGGTGAAAGGAAGAAGAGACTTCTTTCCCGCCTTCTCAAGGGGGAGAGATGTCTTGAGTCTCTGTCTCCCTTGCCCTGGCCGGGCCATCTTGAGTCTCGTAGAGACCCAATGCTTTTGGAGAGGGTGTGGTCCCTTCACCCCCATCTTCGCCTCAACCATATCACTCCCTAAGGCTTAATCACACCGGGCAAAGTGAGGACTTTGAGCACAGTTGGAGATTTAGGGATTTGAAAAGATTGAGGGGCCTGTACATAAAGAAAATGACCTCCCACCGCACTTCTTATATGGGAAGCAAACCTGGTGGCATTTACTCTGTACAAATCTCTAAGAAAAGCTACCAACGAGATGAGTCTCACCCAACTCCCAACGCCATCTTCAACCGTTAGATTTGCGTCGCCTCGTAAAGGGAACTTATTAAAGATATGCCTCGTGCATCGAAACGGCAAGAGCGCGACGTGAGTAAAACTAAAGGAATATCTCATAACCAAGAGCATTTCCTAAGCAAATGAAGAGACACCGACATTGATGAAGGACAAAACTGGGCAAACCGTGATATAGGTCTGACATCATCAAAACCCTCCTCTCCGACCCCTTGGGGCCGGAGAATTTGTGATCCCGGCCCACTTTACATTAAGGCTCAAGGCCCGAGCCGAGGAGAGGTATCGCCAAGGACATATAATAAAAGTCCAAATGGCTTAGGGATATAGCCGAGGACGATTTTTTCCTCGGCATTCTAGAAGGCTCTTAAAAGAAATGGTGAGCACAGTGTAGGAGCGGCCCAAGTAAAAGGCTGCCAATATCGCAATTAAGTACTCTGCGTTTGATAGGTTCATGCTTTTCACCATGCTTTTCAGCTTTTACAACCACCCCCAACCACTTTGGGCATAGGCTAATAGGACAAGTATCAGCCCCAAAAAGCTGAATCTACACGTGGACGTTAGAGAGAGGGTAAAGGCTAGTATAAAAAGAGAAGTAAGCAATCTAAAAAAGGGACTGGGAAAAAAGGCCAAGAACCAGAGCCTCCCGGTCTGTGCCGAGGAGAAAGACTTCTTAGGCATACGTGGTTCACCTCCATGAATATCATGACGAACCACTGTCCGGTGACCAAGGCCTAGCCTTTCACCCCACGCTCTACAAATTTTATTGTTTGGGTCTTTAACGTACAAACCCAAGACCAATTTGGAATCGTTACAAATTGAGTCCTTAAAATCTATATTTCAAAAAAAAAAAATCAATTTTAAAAGGAAGGGAATATTGTCTCATTAAGCCAACTAAATATACAAAAATTGATCATAGTTTGTGGAAAAATAATAATGGGAGAGAACTGGATACTAATTTGACCAAAACAAGACAACTATATAAAAGATTAGAAAGGCAATTATATTGTATCAACAAAAAAAAAAAAAAAAGAAGAAAGACAGTTATACCATTAAAACTTTAATTAATAGTAATTTTGGGATTTTTTTTGGGGGGGGGGGGGTTGGGGAAGTAATTTGGGGTAAATAGTTTAGCCTTAAAAAAACCTTTAAGGTTAATACATATATATGGCAAAACTTAAATATAGTATTTAGGTGCTGTTTCTTAAATTCCCTTCTTAAAATTTAACCATGTGAATTTTTCTTCATGAGATAGAAGTATATTTTTTTAATTAAGTAATTACATGGCTGAATTTTAAGAGAAAAACTTAAGAAACAACACCTAATGTATTGTACCTAAATTTTATTCAAATAATAATAATAACAATAATAATAACTAGACTACGAGCACGTGCTCACACGTGTGCTCAAAGGTTCTTTTACTTTTTTTGGTAAAGATTAATAATTTGCATTTATTATAATTTGAGATTTATACTTTTTCTAATAAAAAAAAACTAAGGGTGTAATGAAATTTAAAAAAAAAAAAAATTGAAAAAAAAAAAGAAGAAGACAGAAAAAACAAATACATTGTGATGAAGTAAAAAAAAAAAAAAAAAATGAATACGGGAGTGCGTTTTGTAGATTGGAGAAGTTTTAAAACTAACAAAAGAGTAATCCTATTTTGTAGGAAGTTTTTTTTTTTTTTTTTTTTTTTTTTTTGAGAAACTATTTTGTAGGAAGTTAGTGAGTAGAAGTAGGAATTTAAATCAACATAAAAGTAGGAGTTTATTAGAAGCGGGAAGACATTTCAATGTAGAAATAGGAATTTATTATTTTGTCTTTTTACTATTTTAAACCCATTTTTTAAGTTTTAAATAGGGGTATTTTTTACAGTAAAAAAAGCAATAATTAACTTTCTTTTTCTAATTTACTATTTTAACCTCATTTTTAAGATGTTGGTTAATTAATTTAGGGATATTTTTTATAAGAAAAAAAACAATAATTAATTTTCTGAATCCTCTTAATATATGGAGAAATAAAGGAAAGAAACGTGAGTTTAAGTTAGGTAAGGATAAAGTTTTTTATTTATGAAATAATAATAATAATAATAAAGAATTGGAGTTCCAAACCAACTCCGCGTATTGGAGAAACTAATAAAATTCAAATGTGTGCAATAATAAAATTCAAATGATATTTAAAAATAAATAAATAATAAATGTTAATGTCATTAAAAACTAAATAAAAATAAAAAGAGGAAAAAGTGAAAAAGTCAGGTTGGGTGGGCGTGGGGGCACGCGGAGAATGAAACGGGCAGGGAGGGACAAAAGAGAAACAGAAAAAAGGGAAAGGAAAGGAAAGAAAAGAAATTGGTTATCGGTTGGTTTGGTTTTGGTTGTTGAAGTTTGATTCAAAGTTCTGTTTGCAAATTGCAAGGCAACACAACCACCTGTTCTACTTCTACACCCCTAATACTCCTCATACTCAACTCAATTTGGTGGCGGAACCCCAGCGGCAGACCTCCTCCACCAACTCCTCTTTCTCCGTTGGGAATCCTATTTCCAAGGTAAAATTTTTTTTTTTTTTTTTAAGATTTTGGGTCAGCTAGTATTTGTTAATCTTGTTTCTATTCTTAGCAGCAACAAAACACATAACACTAATCTATATAAATAAATTAAATACTAGGAGTTGAAGTTGTAGACGACGTTGGAGTTCATTCATTCCTTCCTTCCTTAAATAAAACAACCCACCCATTATTACTTACTTATTATCATTTGGAACACAACACTACTTTGGCCGTTCGGAGGATTAGGATTTTAGGATAAAATTCATTACTTTTTTGCATTATAATCACCACCACTATACATACTGCAGCTATCTCTTTCTAATGCAATAATTTTAGATCTTTCATTCAAAATATGTTTTTATGATTTTTTTTCCCCTCTCTCCTTTCCCCCGTTCAATTATCAAAATGCTTACAAATTACCCTAAATGACCCACCCACAACCCTCTTTTCCCTTTCAATTCTCTCTTCTTTTCCAATGAAAATCCATTGTATATTCATAAATTTTTGCCAATTACTGTATTGTCTATCACCATCACCATCACCATGCCCTTCTTACACTCCCAAACCTAATCTGCATATATCTACTTTGTTTGTTGTTCCAAGGAATTTAATTAATCATATAAGTATAAAACTCCCTTTTAAGCAAATACTACTTACTATCTTACCTGTGGCTGTCACTCAGACTGCTTTATTTTTAGTCATACAGTGCTACTTGATCTTATATTCTCTATGGATTTAATTAAACCTTCAATTACTACTATCTTACCTTTGGCCTTTTCATCAGTACTACATCTACATGTTGAATTGAGATAATAAGCTTACTCTTGTTTCTGTGTTTTTTCATTTACTTTACTGGTAATTAGATTGTGAGCAATTGGGAAATTGATTACTTTCCTACCAGATCCTTCACACATTTTATGTATTCACACTTTGCCACCACCTATCACATAAACGGTGATATGAAAAGTATAGTTTAAAGTTGGAAACAAAGACTTGTCTGTTTAAAAATGATCTAACATTGCATGTGATGTGAAATGGTGTTACATACATATAGTTTTCAACAAGATGATGTTTGAGTATTCCACTTCCCACATTCCCTGACATGAATCATTCAGGATTCTTAACCCCTTGTGAAACTTTTGTGCTTTTTACATGACTAATTTGCAAGTACTTTCATTTGTTTATTATGACACTTATGCTTCCCCCTATTTATTTATTTATTTTTTTAAAATTTCTTAGCCTTCTGAGTTCTTGATGAAGATGACAAGCTCATCTGTTGAGTTAGCAAAACATGCAAACTCTGGGCATCATGTGAGAGAGAACAGTGAATATACAAGACTGGTCATATCAAATGAACTGTGTTCAGTGGAAACTGATATCTTACAACCTCAAGCTGAAGCTAGGACTAAATCTTTCATGTGGTGGATCAAGGCCTTTTTATGGTGCATGGTAGTGATAATATTTCTTTTCATTTCCTGGAAATGGGGAGTTCCATTTATTTTCCAGAAGGTACTTCTTATTCTCAATTTTATTTTATTTATTTAAATTTTTTTGTACTGCAACTGCTTTAATCTATATTTTTTTAATGCTATTTTATTGGGTAAGAGCGGCCACAGGGGTCAAAGGGGGGGGGGGAGAGTTGATACTGATAATACATACCTGTGCTGACACTCCAATTCAGCAAATATCTCCTGAGGCATTTTATGATAAAAGTGATAGTTTAATTTGGATTTTCTTCGAAGAATTTTGACAACTGCACAGTATTCTGATAATCTCACTGCTCTAATGTTGTTAACAACTGGCAATAATATGTATGACTAAGACAGCATAATGTACCATGTTAAATTCAATGCAGTAAAGAATCTCAATGGAAATGACCTAATGTTTGATCTCATCACTTTGTGCCCTTGATCATCACTCATCACCATGTTGTTTTTTTAAAAATAAAAAAATAAAAAATAATTTTTTTAATTAAAACTCAAAAATCAAATTTATCTGTAAATATAGTTTTTAAAATTTGCAACAGAATTTAAAAATAAAATAAAATAAAAGTGCAAAATATAGCATTATCATAGTACACAAGGTGTATACCAAAGCATGGCAACGAAAACAAAAGGGTGATGGCGGAATCATAACATGGTTAAAGAGAGGATATTCTCTTTGGAAGCCTAAGGCTAAGGAAAAGCCCAAGAATGAGTGTCCATGGTAGTTAATTAAGTTTTTATATTTTATTTGGTTATTCTTGAGTCAAGGGTATTTTAGTAATTTTACAATTGTTGGGTATGGGCCATAGTTATAGGCCATGGGTTTTATTAATGAGTCTTATTTAATTATGGGTCTTTATGTATGGGCTTGGGTTTAATTTATTAGGGTTAAATAGTAGTCCTTGTACTATTAGGAATCCTAATACTGCTAGTACAAGAGTCTTTATATATATAGGGTGCTCAATGTATTGAAGGGGTAGAATGAGTGGATTAATAAAATTGAGTGTTTTGAGCAATATGCATGTTGGCCCCCTAAACAGCCCTAACTTCCCTCTAATTCTTCTTCTTTCTTACCCTAAACCCACCACAACTAAACGTAGACAAATCCGTAATTTGTCCTGCATCAATTTGGTATTAGAGCGAAAATCCTACCACAAGTTCTTTGTGAAAATCTTCTTCAGCCAACTGCTTGACAGAGTTCATTAAAAAAAATATAATAATAATAATAATAAGGTTTTTCTCAAGATTACGAAGGCACAAAGAAGACTTTTAATCTGTTATGTGAGAAGGTGAATTCCATTGAGACAAAATTGGAAGACTTATCCTCCATGAGAGGTGAATTCAATAAGCTGTCTGCAATCGTTCTTAGCAAATTTTCTGCTGAAACCACCTTTGATCAAGACCCCAAGTTCCCCAAATCAGGTCCAAGTACAGCCCCTGTATTCCCCTCAAGTTCAATGCCTTTTTCTTCCACAAATTCCTTTGTTCCAAGCACTAGTCAGGTGCACCCACAGCAAACACAACCCAATATTGTTTTTCCTCTTCAAGGTGCTGGTTACATGGAAGGGAATCAGCCTTACAATCCATCGTTGGTCCATTCTTATGGGGAGCCTCGATTAATGGATGTGGATAGAGGTGTTAAACTAGAAGTTAGTGATTTTTATGGGGAGGGCAATCCGGAGGTGTTCTTTGACTGGCTACATAGTATTGAAAGCTTTTTCAGATGTTATAGCTTAAGTGAAGAGTGAAAACTCTTTTTTGCGGAAGCTAAACACAAAGGGACAGCTAGAATATGGTGGGAAAAGTACCAACAAACTCACTATATTGCCATTCGATCGTGGGAAGGCATGCGAAGTGCTATGACTCGTTACTTTATACCACCTAATTACAAGCAGCGAGCCCACTTACAATTTACACAGTTGGTGCAAGGAAGTTATTCAATTGAAGAATATACCAACAAATTCTATGGATTGGCTATGAGATCGGGATTCCCATGGAATGAAGATGTGATGATTTCTATGTATCGCCAAGGTTTGAATCCTAATATTTCTTTGGGTTTGGCTGCAAGTTGGCTTTATACCATGGCAGATGCAATTCAAATTGAATACCAAATGGAAGAGGAGATTAAAAGAAGGCCTTAATGAGAGCTCCAGTGGCAAGCAATATTAGAGGTGAGAGAACATTTGTGGATGTTAATTTGGAGAAGTCTATTGATAAGTCTCAAATGTAATTCTTATCAACCAAACAAGAATGTTCGTTCTAATACTTCTACATCACAAGGGAGTAGTTCTAATTCTACAGCAAAGTGCTTTAATTGTGGAGGTTTTGGCCATATGTCTTTTCAATGTCCTTCAAAACTAGTTGCTATGCTTGAAAAGGATAGTCCTAGTCCAAAGGCAATCATGGGATCCAAGCAACTCGAAATTCAAGAAGAGATTTGTGAACCTCTCAATGCTAACCTGAAGGAGAATGTTGAAGACCTAGATCTATCTGATGTGGGTATACTGAACTTTGACAACTTAGATCTTAATGATGAGGGTATGCTAGGCATCATTCGTCCACTTCTTACAACATTAAACCAAGATGTTCAAGTGAATGAAGACTGCTATCATAGGGGAAAGGTTTTTCAAACTCGAGTTAATTGCAAGAAACAAATATGTTCTTTGGTAATTGACACTAGGAGTTGTATTAATGCAATATCTGAGGATGCAGTGCAGAAATTGGGATTAAAAGTAGAGCCACTCCTGAATCCTTATTATGTTGCATGGGTCACAAACACAAAGTTGAAGTTTGATAAGCAGTGACTAGTCACCTTTGAAATTGGCAAGCTTAAGGAGACTGTTATGTGTGATGTGCTGCCCCTTAAGCCTTGTCACATAATTTTGGGTCAGCCATGGATATGGGATCGCGATGCCATGTTGGTCGTGCCAATACTTATTCTTTTGTTGAAGGCAACAAGAAGTACACTCTCACGTGTGCAAGAGACATGCCAAACTTGAAGTTAAAGAAGAGTACCCTCCTTATTTGGAAAATTGTGCCTTCTGATGGCATTCTTGGTCCAGCTCCTAACTCGACGGAGTCGAGCTATTTTCAGAGGGGGAGAGTTGATGGCAGAATCATAACATGGTTAAAGAAAGGATATTCTCTTTGGAAGCCTAGGGCTAAGGCAAAGCCCAAGAATAAGTGTCCATGGTAGTTAATTAAGTTTTTATATATATTATTTGGTTATTCTTGAGTCAAGGGTATTTTAATAATTTTACAATTGTTGGGTATGGGCCATAGTTATAGGCCATGGGTTTTATTAATGAGTCTTATTTAATTATGGGTCTTTATATATGGGCTTTGGTTTAATTTATTAGGGTTAATAGTAGTCCTTGTACTATTAGGAATCCTAATACTACTAGTACAAGAGTCTTTATATATATATATATATATATATATAGGGTGCTCAATGTATTGAAGGGGTAGAATGAGTTGATTAATAAAATTGGGTGTTTTGAGCAATAGGCACATTGGCCTTTGTTGTTTCTTTCTCTTTCTCTCTTTTCTTTATTTTCTCTTCTTTCTTTCTAGGGTTACTGTTCAGGGTTACTGTTTACGGTTACTGTTCATGGTTACTGTTCACACAACCCCTAAACAGCCCTAACTTCTTTCTAATTCTTCTTCTTTCTTACCCTAAACTCTCTCTAATTCTTCTTCTTTCTTACCCTAAACCCACCACAACTAAATGTAGACAAATCCGTAATTTGTCCTGCATCAAAGGGACTAAAGAAAGAAGAGATTAAGACCTAAAAAAACAAGTCATCTACAAAGTCCAAAAAGCTAATTGTGAAAAATTGAAGGAATTGGAAGTCCTCTCTTATAATGTCTTGAGAATAGATAACTCTTTTCTTTTGGAACTATGTATTCCACTCTTTCCAAGTATACCAAACAAGACATGACAGAGCTATCATCCAAATTCTCCATTATTGAGCTTGCCCGAATTCCCTTTCCAAGAAGCCAACATATCAATTACTGAATTGGACATGACCCAAGTGACACCAAACTAACATGATAGTAAGTTCCACAACTCCTTAGCAATAGGACAATGAAATTATACATTGTCAATATTTTCCCTAGTATTACTTATCAAGGGCAGTGTCTATTACACATTTCTTGTTACATAGTGTACACACATTTTAGTTTTTGAACTAAAATTGTGACTTCAAATGACAATTTCAATTCAAAAAATAAATTATGCATGCAACAAGGTGTGTGAACTAATAATTACCCTACTTATCAATGCACGCAAACACTTTTTTATTTTGATAGGTAATAAGACTTTTATTGAATGAAATGAACATCGTGCTCACGATGGTCACACACACACACACACACACACACACACACACACATATATATATATATATGCGTATGTATGTATATATTTTACCTAGTTTTGCAGCCCATGTAAAGAAAGCGGCTCTAGGTAGAACTCTAACTTTCCAAATTTTCTCCAAGAAAAAGGGGTAGCTCCCTCACCCCTATCCTTTGAACTCTATAATAACTTTTAACTTGAAATCCATGCTTTGGTGCTGGTAGCCACACCAATCTATTAGTTCCATCCTAGTCAATCTTAACTACATATAATTCATCTTAAAATTGCTATATTCTGTAAATAGACTTGTAGAAAGGAACAATGCAGAGGGATAAATTTAAAACGGGCATTAAAAGGATCTCTACTCTTGCATAAGTTTTGAGCAGTTGAGCTGATATTTTAGCATTGAGACATCACCATAATCTGCAAATTTACTACATACTGATTTAGCTTCCATGAAAATTTTCAGATGCCCTGTTTCTAGTTTCAACCTTGCCATGTAGGCAAGTATCTTTTGTCGATCATGCTCTGTTCTATATAACTTAACAAGAGAGGATATATTTAAAAAATAACAAAACTTTACCCCTTATGAAGTACTTTTGCTATGTGGAGACTCTACATTTTGCTTAATTTTTATCCTAAAGATTTATCATTTTCGTTGTAGGTTCTCATCCCTCTCATGCAGTGGGAAGCCACTGCCTTTGGTCGTCCCGTTCTTGCCCTCGTGCTTGTTGCTTCTCTGGCTTTTTTCCCTGTGTTCTTAATCCCTTCTGGCCCTTCAATGTGGTTATCTGGAATGATTTTTGGATATGGCCTTGGATTCGTTATAATCATGGTTGGAACAACCATTGGGATGATCCTTCCCTATTTGATTGGACTATTATTCCGTGATCGCATTCATGTAAGTTTCTTTCTTGGTTTTGGCTTATGATAATTTAATGAAGTGGGCAATTGTTTTTAGGCTAAATTGCATTTTACACCCTCTAAGTTTGGGGGTTGTTTCTAAATTGGTCCCTCAAATTTCAAAAACTGCAATTATACCCTATGACAATAATTTCAATGTGCCCCTTATGGTTTGTCATATTTTTGCCATTGACTTGCTTAAAAAATGGCTTTTTTTTTTGTTTTTTTTTTTTTTTCTTGTCCAAAATGACATTGCTTTTGGGTGGGATAATGGCAAAATTCTAGCAGATGTTGATGGAAGGGCATATGAACATTGTTGTAATACTTGAGTGTAAATTGTGAGTTTTCATAATCAAATTATTGATCTAGAAGAGATCCCAAACAAAGAGGGTTTAATAGAAAATTGCATTTTAGCCTTATTTTATTTATTTGTCCTTCATATTTTCTTCTTACTTGTGCAGCAATGGTTAAAGAGATGGCCCAATAAAGCTGAAATGATTAGACTTGCTGGAGAAGGAAGCTGGTTCCATCAATTCAAAGTGGTAGCTCTCTTTAGGGTTTCACCTTTTCCCTACACAATTTTCAACTATGCCATTGTGGTAACAAGTATGAGGTTTTGGCCCTACTTATGTGGATCAGTTGCCGGAATGGTCCCTGAAGCTTTCCTTTATATCTACAGGTTTGTGCTCTATATTCCTAATGTGATTATTTTGCTGTGATCATTGCTCTAAGAAAATAAAATATGAAAACAGAATAGATTTTCCTCTTCCCGTCATTCAGTTGATGGATGAAGCTGTAATAAAAAAGAAGACTGTCTTTTGATCGGTAATTAAATTATGTTGGCTGTACTTATGTGCAGTGGTCGGTTAATAAGGACATTCGCAGATGCAAATTATGGAAGCCTGCACCTGACTACAGTGGAAATCATATACAACATTATCTCCTTCATTATTGCTGTCATTACCACAATTGCATTCACTGTGTACGCAAAAAGAGCTTTAGATGATATTAAAAAGGCTGAGACTAGTGGGGTAGATGCCTCTCCCTCTGACCGTGGCAATCTCGAGATGGGGAAGCTCCCTCTTGAAAGACCTAAGTAGCTTTATTTCTCATCTGTTTCTTTATAGCCTGGATTCTTTACGAATAGAATAGTACTGTAAATATTGGGATTTACTAAGAGGGCAGGTTCAGATTTTCTTGATCCTTGTAACTCTATTTTTTTGGGACCACAGGGTTTATCTTTGTAAGCACAAAAACTGTACACGCAACAACAATAATAACAACCAAGCCTTGGTCCCAAAATAGGAGGGAAAAAAAATGATTGGTTATGTCATATAAGAAATGCTAGACACTTCTAGCTTGTCAGTTTCTTATGCATGTTCTTAGTTACCATCTGTGAATATGAGAATTAACTTCTGCTTGTTCAGGTAGTTTGACGGTAATTACATCACTGTCCTAGACCTTAAGCTCTATGATGTTTTGTTTCATATGGATTTTTAATTTTGCATTATGTTGTGCACAAACAAATACACAAATGGTGCAGCTTTGATGCTTTATATAACAAAAATATGGCCCCTTTTAACTTTGTAGGCTAAAAATGTATCTATTCGGGGTTTACTTTACCGGGTAGATGGTTTTGCAGCTTAACTGATTCTGTGTATGGTATTGATGATCCATGTTAAACAGTATATTGTGTAAATGTCGGGTTAGAGAGTCAGCTGAAACAGTACTGAGTGTTTGAACTCTGGACCATTTATTTCACTTGCTGTTGTATACTTGTATTTCTAGTCAGTTCGTGTTAGCAACCGGAACTTATAAAACCATATAGAACATTATAGATGTTTCATTTTCATTTTTATTTTTATTTTTATTTTTTTATGCTGATTTTCCTCAATTATTTGCAGTAGTTTTATTTTTACTAGCATTTGTGATACCCCAAATTGTGCAAATTTGATTTTTTGAGTGTGTTGTCTGGGCTTGTGTTGGACCGAATTGAATAATTAAGAAATAGACAATGAGACAAAGCCAAGAGGGGAATCTCACTTCGGATGTTTAATAAGTGAATCTTAGGTTATGAGTAATTACGATGAATTCCAATTGCCACTTGATTGGTCATTTTGGGTATTAAGTGTGGCTAGCACTTTCCTTGGGTCATGGTAAATGATATCAGAGTAAACTTGATTTCTTTTATTGTTGAAAAGCTACATCCTTTTTCGTGGAAGAGAAGAAACAATCTAATGTCCTTGATACCTTTGAAGAAAGTTAAAATGATGTAGAAGGCAGTTGTGCTAACGAAGGAAGCTCTGTTATTGATGTGCTAGTTTCTTCAATCACAACAATTGCTTGTTCTGAAATTTGACCATTTTGGGGTGATTCTTTAGCTATTTTTTGCATCTGTATTTGACTTTCTACAGTTTGGTCCCCTGTTGTTCCGACTCCGTGCTTCTTTTCTCCCCAATGACTCATCTCTGCCCAATGTGCTATTGTTGATTCAACATGCTCTTCAAACATGCCCCTTTTGAATGCGCTACCCATCTTCAAGCAGTCAAGCAAGTATTTAAAAAGTACATAGAGAAATGAGTGATAAGTTCAGGTGTTAGGTGAAGCTTAGATATGATTCCAACAAAGAAGCGTATCTGTGATTCTTTATATCATCTAACCTGGGTCACAAGAGCATACAAAGGCATGGTGCAATAACTGCATAGCACTTGAACAACCACACTGCATAAGGAAAATATTAATTGAGTATGTGAATGATGGGAGGCACACAGGCTCGCTAAGATAATATGTTCCATATTCTCTCCCCTAAGTATTACCCCATAACAAGTCTTGTGATAATGAATCCTGGTTTCTCCATGATGCATGAATTGAATCCATATGTGCACTGCATAGTAGTATATTTGATTACGTAAGAATGCGGTTGCATATATGCTTTTGAAATTGATTATGTACCATTTAGCTAACTCACCAAGATCCAGAAGAAGAATGCAATCTCAAATGAATTTTGAAACAAAATGAAGTGAATTAAGTCAAGAACAAGGGCAGGCCTACTAAACCAAAAGTGTTTATCTGAAGGCTTCACTCTAGTTCCTTCACGGTCTTTTACGTTCTTCTCCACTGCTACCTGTTCCTGTTGTGCTTGTGCTTCATGAGCCAAACGGGTGATTATGTGTTCTAACTTAGCACCCACAAAAAGTAGCAGCTGTCACTCCAACCAACTCAGGAATAAGTCCAACAATGTCATTCCATAAACAAAGACAATTAATTTTCACTTGGAATCAACAAAGCCACTTACAATCACTGGCAAAAAGGACAACCAAAAATATGAGTGCCACCCTGCATGTTCATTTCAGACGCGAGTAAGATATGAAATTCCAATTATGAAATGAGGTGAATCAATCAAGATTTGGAAATTACCTGCCACATTCAGTAGCAAGAAAACCACAACAAACAGCCATAGGTACCAGCTACAGTTGACAACGTTTATCTAAAAAGTCAAATTGAATCTTGGAAAATAATTCAATAATTAAATTTAAACCTCTCTTTGAGTTTTACCTTATGCCAACAACTTTTTTGAAATCAACTTCAAGTGTCCGCACCATGTATTTATGAAAATCAAATTCTGGAGCATGTGGGCAGTGCTCCTGCAAGGAGAAAACAAGGGTAAATGGCATATGAAACAAAATTGATGCGCATAATTTGGTACACAGAAATGATGCAAACCTAACCTTGATGAATCCTAGTCGCAGTGCAATGTAGTCTGACTTGGTAACAGAACCAAGAAACTGTTTGAAGAATGATATCTACCAATAAATATAAAAATCTGGGTGTCACCACATTGGATATAAGCCTTCATACCCGGAAAACATATAGGAAAAAATGTTTTCAACCATTTTATAAACACACATAATTGCATGCAAAGTCATAGAGCAGTACTTTAAACTCAAACAGAAACAATACACTGCTATGTGCAATATGATGGATTTATTATGAATAATTAAATGATTGGAATTGCCCTTGTTTCATTATGTGCAGTTGAGTCCTATTGTTTACAAATACATGCACAAAATCTAGTTGAGTTGTTCATCATTATGCACAACACTGTCCTTTTTTCTTTCTTTCTTTTTTAATGTCTTTTTAGGCATTTTTGCCATACATGTAGAGAAAATTTATCTGTAATACTCTTTACAACATTGCTCATTGTGTATGCATCAGCTTGTTGCTCGTTGCCTACCTTTGTGTGCTTTTGAAAGGTACCTTTGTGTTTAATTATGTAATAGAAATGTAACTGTAATTCATGAAGAATAACAATCCATTATGTTTTGGCATCAGATAATTTTGTTTTGGTTTGTGAGTTCTGACTGCATGAATCGTGAAGTTAGACTAGACCATCCATCGACATCACATAATCCGTGAAGCTAACAAATGTGTAGATAGATTGGCAAAGAGAGGAAGAGAGCAATCAAGCAAAAAAAACTCCCTCTTCTTTATAAAATAAAAAATAAAAAATAAAACTATAACATTTTGCATAAATGGAGATATTTATGACTAATTTAGGGATATTTTGAAGTGCATGAGATAAGCTTTGAGTTCATCCACTTAATGAAAGGAATACAATTACAGTTACCTTAAGACTGATAATTTGAGAATTTAATTATTGCATAGATAGGTTCAAACTCACCATCCAACTTACAACCGCTGCCTTTCTCCAATATCCTTGTGCGCGTTGTTTCAAAAACTTCTTGTGCTCATGGGCAATAGTGTTTGTCTTTGTTCGATCTGCACAAAATATTAAGAATTCATACATGCATCCTAAACAAACCAAAAACGTCAAAGACCATTCAGGGACTTTTTAAAAATTCTTGTTCATATTACCCCTTTCTAAAATTTCTTGCCTAATTGAATCCTCCCAGACCTTCCATTGGCGTATCTACATATGTAGAAGAAAAACTACATAAATTATGAAACACTTATTTATCCAATTTCCGTCAACAAAAGCATAAAAGGTGTAAAAAACTTCTTAACTGAAAATCTAACCCAAAACAAATATACATTTTCAATGGAATCAGCAGTTAGAGGCATCAATATATTACCCTAACTCCTCCAAGGAACATTGTAGAGACACAGAAGATCACATGAACAAGTGCCAATACAAAGATGAAGATGTGTAGTTGATGTAATGCTTCCAATGATAACAATGGAACCTTCCCCTGAGAGAGAGAGAGAGAGAACCAATTATGTAACAATAAATCAATTGAATATCATCTTCAGTAGATATAGCATATACAAATGTTTGTTTGGGGTGGAAGATCCCATACCTTTTCCATCTATAAGTGTCATTTTCCCTTCCTTTTATTAGTTAGCTACCTATCCATGTATCTTTACTGTATTCTCTAATGACTAGGTGGAGTAATCCGAAATTTTCCACCCCCATTGTATGGCTACACCTGTAATCATGTGTACTTGCAGCGAAGGGGTACATATTCTTTATTTTTATTTTTTTATTATATGTCTGTATGTATGTATCACATTTTCATTACTTGTTCATGGTCATTTATATATAGGGCAGCAATTTAATTACAACAACAACAACAACAATAATAATAATAATAAAAGGCTAATGTATAAAAAAATCAGTTAAAATTACAGGACAATGATATACCTCATGGCAGTGCCCTGAATTAGTATCTTCAGACAAAAGCTGTCGCCGATTGTTAGTAGCTAGATTAGAGTAATGTTCAGAACCATTGGAGGAAACAGCGCCCCTTTTGCATGGAAGCATGGTAGATGAAAGATGAGTTGGTATGCATATGCGACTTATGAAACCTTGAAAGACCGTTAATAGAAGGGAAATGAACCCTAAAAGCATTAGTTCTGAAACAACAACAACAACAAAATCAGTAGCATATTGATTAGACTTTGCAAATAATGTAAAAATTTAGGCATGGTGAATTTGCAAGGCAAAATTAATCATAAAGTGAAAGATGACTAGGATTGCAAGCTTGGCTTTAATTACTCTTAATAAAGTGAGAGAGAGGGAAAGAGGAGCAAACCTTCCTTTAATTTTGTTAACGCTTCATATAGTTTATCTTGACCCTTATGCTCCAGTAACTGAAATGCAAACCAATGCAACAAGCAGCAAAATACTTAAAAAGACTCCCCACTATGCATCAAAAAATATTCATTATAAAATCATTCAATAAAATAAAGTTCGTTTCCATAATCAGAGAAAAAATGTTAAAAAGGGCTAGTGCAGTTGTGTTTTAAAAAGAAATGTTCTTGAGAACCTGTTTTTTGGAACAAGCACACAGCAATTTTTTCCTGTAAAGTTATCATTAAGAGGTGCAGTGCATGATACCATATTAAAAAAAAAATATATATATATATATATATAAAACTATTTTTTTTTTTTAAATCTCTCGATTTTTTCAAAAAGACCATCTCATCTTATGCTTATTTAATTTAGAACTAATAATAAAACTTATGTTTGATAAAAATCTCAATGAGGGCTATCATTGTAAAGTCAAAACTGGATCAGTGAAGCAGCTGAATTTCTAACTTCAATAGTGAATCAAAAGCTAACTCTTGAGAACAAGAAGAAGAAAGGAATACAGAAACAACTTTATTGGGTCAGAATGCAACCAACAATTTTAGTAGAATTTGAGCAAGTTCAATCAAATTTGACATGAATAAAGCAAGTCAGACTAGAATTCCAAAGCCTAGAAATGAGAGAGAAATTTGGCCAGGTATTTTCCTGCCAAAAGCCAAAGAAAGATCAATCCACGAATATAGAGAAGGCCAGCAAATTAAAGAGGTACTACATTACTATATATGCATTATAATAATGATGTTACTAGGTTGTGACAGAAGAGTTTGAATACCTTTCCAAGTAGATGAAGGCCACGCTCAGCACATAAAGATATTAAAACAATGACGGAGCAGACAATGGCTACTATCCATGTGGGTGTATACTCTAAGGAGCTGTTGAATTCCGCTTCCATATCTTGGTAATGCAGTTGACAACGTGATAATGCGGTGAAGTTTGTATAGATAAGACAGATCACAGATGGCTGTGGTGTGGGGGCAAAGAATAGAATATGTAATGGAGAAGACAGATGATGACAAAATCAGATTAATTAATGGTGAACATTTTAAGTAACGCACAGAATCTACCATGCATGGAAAAGAGGACAAGTAGCAATGAGGTTCTTGCCTTAAATTCTTAACTTCTACCCCTCCTACTAAAAGCGAAGAGCCAGTTGAACAACGTAGAATAACAATTTTCCTGAAAAGAATTACTTGAGATGTTCATCTAACAGCACTGTAATGGAGAAGACAGATGATGACAAAATCAGATTATTTAATGGTGAACATTTTAAGTAACGCACAGAATCTACCATGCATGGAAAAGAGGACAAGTAGCAATGAGGTTCTTGCCTTAAATTCTTAACTTCTATCCCTCCTACTAAAAGCGAAGAGCCAGTTGAACAACGTAGAATAACAATTTTCCTGAAAAGAATTACTTGAGATGTTCATCTAACAGCACTGACGAATCTATCCTGTTATTGTCAGCCAGCATATGGCAAAGCTAAGAACTTTATAGTACTGTTGACCTAAAGCTCTACAACTATCCAATCCCAGTTTTGGGAAACATGTACATCTATCGCCAGTGAAAACACAGGCAAACGAGGATGACAATTTCTCCACAAAAAAATAAAAATAAAAATCACCAAAAGAAAATCTATAAGCTAGAACGCTGGGAAAATGACTATGACCGTTGTCAAACTTTTGACCTTGTCTCCCCCCAATTTAATCGGAGCATTGTTGAAGCAAAGCTTGGTGGTTAACAAAGTACCAAGGTTTGGAAACTATAGTAACGCAAGCAAGTCCCATTGAATCAATCCATACGGTTAAAGTATACAGAGAAATTAATTCACCACATTTAGAATGGCTTTTCAATATCTGATATTGTTCTAATAACGTTGTTTAAGTGTTGTAGAAATACATACAGGTGAAAAAGTGTTGTGGAAATACATATTGTGATGTTTAAACAACGAAAATTGTTGTTTAAACAACACAACCAAACACCCCCTAAATCCGTATGCACCATGCAACAACACAACATAGAAAGAATACTACATGGAAAATTTCAAAAATAAATCCGAAAAAGCAATAAAAAAGAAGAAAGCCACAAGGTAATCGTGGGACTTCCAAGTGAAAATTTATTTGTCAACAAATCTCAAACTGTCAACTTCTTGTGTTTAAAGAATACATGATGGTTTCATACATATATACTACATATATCACAACCCAAAACAAAGACATTCATAAACATTAGTGATCATCAATTCTCAATGCCGGTCTTTAGTCCCCCAACCAGGCCCCAGTCCATTTTTAGGAAGTCTGTCCTTTGCTTTCTTATGCGCATCTCCTTCCTCATCTTTGCATTTACTTTTTACCTTGAAGGTGACACAAATTCCAAAAAAACTATTACTTCCACCAAAATCAGCTATTCGTAAGTCATACAGCATACTTCACAAAAAAGATGAGCACCGACACAGCCTCTCATGGTTTCCAAGGTGCTGGAGGTGGTGGTGGAGTTGGAAACATGGGAGGAACCGAAGAGAAAATGGTGTTCTTATCAATCCCAGTAGTCCTGTCACCTGACAAAGCCACAAGTGCAGCAACTAAACCAGCATTACCAGCAAGGGTTGGTTCGGTGTAATTGTAGTTTGTACGCACATCATGGAAACCGTCATGCTTGTCAGGGCCAGCAGCCATAGCTCCAACAAGTGTATTTGGGTTTGGCTTTGAAGTGTCCCTCCATTTCCATCCTCCTTTACAGTTATACTTGATCTTATTCTTAGGGATAGATGCACCTCTATGGTGGACGTGTTTTGGATAATGATTACCGAAACCCACAATGTAGCTCATCTTCCGAGGATTTTTGCCGAGGATGTAATCAATCTGCCAGAAAATCACAGTAAAAGATGGAGTTATTTGCCATCATGTATTGGCAGTAATGTATTATCATGTGAGCAGACTCAAGTCCCCTAGACTGCCGTGCTGAAGGGATTACAACATCACATACCTGTGTTTTGGCAAAATCACGCAAGACCTCAGTTGAATAGAAATTGGGTCCACAGTACCATCCAGGTGTATCTGCAGCCTCAAGATAATCGCTGTACAGCGTAGCTAAAAAGGCTGCATTGACTACATACTGAAGAGGTTGAGGCCTTCCATGGTTCAATTGAATCAAGCCACCTGCAAGAGGTCACCGAAATCGGAGCGACATCCCCATACATACATTAAACTAGATATAGAACAAAATAAGACCAATAGAGTCCACTACCCAGATGTAAGATCAAGGAAGTATGAGCAGATTACGATGCATACCTTTGGTTCTATTGAAGCTAGTGAAAATTGGAAGGTATGAGCACATTACGATGCTAGTCTGATTGTGGAATGTTCTTAAAATTTCCTCATATGGATAGCCAGGGCTTAAGAACAACCGCAAACGGCTTAGAAGCACCTAACACAAGATAACAAGCTTATGTCAGAAATGATCCACATACGGCTAGCAAAATCAAAAGTAACTAAGGTTGTAAAGTTCTTAATCCAATGTGCTTATACATCACTGGGCATCCACAAACAGTGCAACAATATCATAGCAATTTCAAAATCAAAAAATAGTCAAGCTGGTTTTCAAAACATACAAATAAAATTATCATAATCAGACATTATCAGCATAACATCATGTAGAAGTACCTCTTCAGAGAAATTTGAGATAATGAAGATTTAAAATTCATCTTTAAAAATATATATATATATATATATATTTTTTTTTAAATCCAGTTTATGTGTACTGAAAGGTCTGCAGTTAGGGAAAACAACAATGTGGCCTGTGTTCACATACAAAACCAAACATGTATGGATTAGTATCTTTGATAAAAACACAATTATAAGCTGTAGAAACAAACAGGAAATCAAGAAACAAATATGTATACGCATAAACATATACATTACGCAAGAAACATGGTTAAAGTATGTATATGGGATATACAACCAGAAAAGCTTTATAGCACTAAAAACATGGGGCCAATACTTGAGAACGAAGTACTAGGACTTAATAATAGCTTAATTAACATAAACACTTAAACAGTACCATTTGAAGATAGTACAATGAAACCAATTATGGATATTCCCTCTGACATCCAAACACATCTATAATTAAAAATTACCTGAGCCCCAGCAAGCTTGTTGTCCCAGCTAAGCACACCATAATCAGGGCCTCCCCAAAAAGCTCCGGCATGTCTGGCTAGACCAGGTGTAGTGGCAAGCTGAAGATAGGAAGAATTCCCAGTTGCATAGTACAACCAAGCTCCACCCCATACAAACTCATCCCAGTAACTAGTAGAATTATAGAATGTAGCAGCTTCAGAACCACCAGCGCTGTATCTGCCCCTCTGCTCTCTTGAAAACTTAAAGAGTGTTCTGGCTCCATGGACAAGTTTCTGTGAGTAGGCCTTGTTCTCTTTGAAAACAATAGATGCAGCAGCGAGAGCAGCAGCCATTTCTGCACCAAGATCTGAGCAGCTGGAACATGTCATTACAGGTCGTTTGTAATCAATGTCCTCAGGACGCATCCAGCAATAATGATCATTAGAAGCTGTACTCCCTCCAGAAGTATCCCCCGACCCGACCTATCAAAAAAGGGGACAAATTAATACATTTAATTGCATACTTCACAGGAGATCCAAAGACAAACTTTAACGATAGTTTGATAACATATCACATGGCTTAATCATGGCACCTGGCAAAAAAAAAACATCTAGAGAGTAATATACAAGTTCCTAAATGCTTTGAAAAAGTAAATTCAATAATGATGGGATCTAACCCATAAAAAAAAAAAAAAAAATAAAAAAAAAAAAAAAAAAAAAAAAACCTTGGTTCCTCCTAGATATACAGAAATGTAGAGTAGTAGGTTCAGACAAAGCATAAGGCATAATAAGCATCCTCCTAGATATACAGAAATGTAGAGTAGCAGGTTCAGACAAAGCATAAGGCATAATAAGCAGTAATTATATAGTTAAATGCAATGAGCAAAGAATTAATAACATAGTGTAGTATACTATATACCTGCGCAACAAGGGTAGTAATGGTATCTGCAGTACTATTGAATGTCTTGAGAAAATAATCAGTTCCCCACTTAATAATTTCTTTAACATGGGTGAGCTCTCCAGCATCTTCATATTTTTGTCTGTATTCAATAACACTCCAGCTCAACATGGTGATGGCAAAGGATTGAGGAAAGTTGAACTTGATAGCATCTCCAGCGTCATAATAGCCACCCACTAGATCCTTGTAAAATGTTCCGGATTGGCCTTTGCCATCATTTAGACAGGAATTACCCCTCCATGATACATTATTGTGCTTTGGGAGTTTCCCAGCTGCAATTATCAAGTTAAAACCCTTAAGAAATGAAGGATCTTTGCATTTGGATCACTAATGGGGACAGTAATAAAAATTCTCTAATAAGGATTTGAGGTTTTTTTACTAATGATTTTTTTTTTTTTTTTTTTTTTTTACCATTGTTGCTACTTAAATCTTAAAAAATAAAACTGCTAACAGAACATATTTGGTTTACAGATTTGATTGGGCTATGCAAAAGAAACAAAATTATTGCTTTGTGTGTGTGTTTTAAATTAATGGGGCATGTGAAGGAAAGACTTAATCAAAGTCTCTTTTTTTCGGTGATTAATGTACATAAAAATAGAGTAAGTGAATAATTTGAATTAATAAATATAGTATGTATCTATGTCTGATGTCTGATGTCTGATGTAGTAATTGTATGGTGAAGGTTGATAATTAAAAAAGGGAAAGGGGTCAGAGTCAGAGGAAGCAAAGAAAACAAGAGTGAAGAAGAGAGTGTGGACTGGTTTGAGTAATAGAAGAAAGAGTAGTAATATTAAAAAAAGAAGAAAGGGCAGTTGTAGAGAGAAAGGGGGGGGCTTACATTTTTGAGCATTGAAGAACATGAGAGCCTTATGAAGAGCAAGGGTATAGTTGTCAGGAGGAGGATGGGCGTGTCGGTGGCGTGGGACAGTCTTGACGATGAGGGTGATGAAACCGGCCAAGAAGGCGGAGACGACAAGGGTACCGACAGTCCAGACGAAGATCTTGCGACTAACAATGATACAGCCGAGATCGACGTACTTCTTCTTCTTCTGCTCGCCGGGGCCAAGCAGCCAGCTCTGCTGGGTCTCGTCCAGAGGGCGAGAGAGAGCAGCCCTGTCGAAGTCCTGAAGGTTTCGGCTGCGGTCATCGTCGGTGGCAGAGTCAGCAGCGTTAATCTCAAGGGGACCACCCCATGGATCCCTTCCGTACATGCTCATTTCCTTTCGAGATCGAGATCGAGATCTTATCGAAATCAATCAGCTCCTCCACCCAAAGAGATGGGTAGATCTGAGAGTGAGACTGCGTAATTGGAGATAGATAGATAGATAGATAGATAGAAGGGAATAGGTGTAGTACTAGAAAGAGAGAGAGAGTGAGAGAGAAATGTGGAGAAGAAGAGAAGAGAGAGAGAGAAACAAAAAGTAAAGAAAAAGAAATAACAATTATATGACTATATATCACGCTAAGTAAAATGCTGCTTTGGTTGGAACTGTTGGAGTCTCTAAGAAGGAAAGGAACCCAACACAACACAACAGTGTGACAGTGTGTGTACTGTATCTGTAGTGTGTATTTGTGGGAAAGTACTGCCTACTGGGAATGGGAAGGTGAGAGGTCATGCAAATAATAATAATAATGTTGTAATGGGTTGGGTTTGGGTATTTAATTAGTTTTTTTTTGTTTGTTTTTTTTTTTGAGAATCTATTTACATAATATTTTAATAATTAATAATAGTACAATATAGGAAGAATATTATTATTAGCAGGACTAGTAGTCGTATATTTTCGGGTGTGGTGGGTGGGTGACGGTGGTAGTCAATAATTATGTCATTCTTATTATTATATGATTCTGATTCATATATCATGTGATTTTAGGGTTGCTTTTGATTAAATTTATATGGTTTGATGACACTGACCCCTCCACTAATCGACAACGACACTCCGTCTAACTCTTAACTTCTTAACCTCTCTCTATTCTCATCTTTACTGGTTACAACACATGAACAATGCGCAAACAAGAAATAAATATATAAAAATCCTGTTTAACTCTCAATCCATTGTTTAACTACTACTACTACTGCTGCTGCTACTACTTTTGATTTTAAAGCAAAGCCCCATTCTAGAAGAATGAAAGTAACTCTTTTTTTTCTGCTGAAAAGAACCCCAACCTCTCTCTCTACTCTATCCTCTTCCATAATTTTACTAATTTCTCTAATTATCAACAACCTACAACCCTCTTTTTAATTTTTTATATTTGTTTTTCTTCTTCATGATTTTACATATATACCCCCAACCCTTCTCTTTCAAATTTTCTACCTAAATGCTTGCCGACACTTAAAGACACACCCACACCCACTAATCTAATTGCTTGCTTGCTGCTGTCCGCTTTTTATTTTGATTTTTTTTTTTTTTTTTTAATCTTAGCTGTCTCTTAGTTGTATATGCTGGGGTCCATTTTTAGCCTTTTCCTTTTTTATTTCCATTTTGGCCTTTATATATAACCATTCGCACACCCACGTATAGGGTGGAAAAAAAATAATATATATAGATATATATAATTATTTCTAGACATGATATAGCCATTATTGTTTACAATTTATGTATATAATTTGTTTTCTTTAAAAATTAAACCATTTCTAAAAGTAATTTTTATCTCTCTTTTTTCTTTTTGAGAAAGATATCTCTTTTTTTATAAATATATAATTTTAGCTTTTTTTTTATTGATATTATTCATTTTTGAAGTTACCAAAATAACCAAATTGGACCGACATAGACTAAATGAACTAAACTAGACCGAATTGGACTAAAGTGACCAATGTTGAACCACAATTAGTAAACACAAGTTAAAAAATTAATAATAATTATCTATATATAAAAAGAGCCAATGAGCTAGGCTGTGTTTGGTTCTCGTAAAATATTTTCCAGAAATGCTATTTTCGGGAAAATAAAATATTTTCAAGTGTTTGGTTGCATTATGAAAATTGTTCTAAAAAATATTTTCAAGTGTTTGGTAATATTCTGAAAATGCTATTTTCCACCACCACCACCCACACAAAACCGACCACCACACGACGGAAAAACCACCAAAACACCACCACAACAACAACAAAAATCAAAATCACATAGAAATCAAAATCACAGAGAGAGAGAGATCGGTTCGTGGGTTTCCGACGAAGTCGAAGGCTCTGGGTCGAAGATCGGTGGGTCGAAGGCTTTGGGTTCGTGGCGTGATCTCGAGCTACGAGTTCGCCGGCGAAGTCGAAGATTGGTTCGTGGGTTCGTGGCGCAAAGGCTCTGGGTCGTTGGCGAAGTCAAAGGTTCATGGGTCGAAGGCTTTAGATCGAAGATCGGTGGGTCGAAGGCTGCGGGTTCGTGGCGTGATCCGGGCTCTGGGTTCGCCGGCGAAGTCGAAGATTAATTCGTGAGTTTGTGGCGCGAAGGCTCGTGGGTCGCCGGCGATGGGCTCTCTCTTCTCTCTTCTCTCTCTCTCTCTCTCTCTCTCTCTCTCTCTCTCTCTCTGCTTGTGAGCACGATCTCACTCTCACTCTCTCTCTCTCTCTCTATTTTCCCAAAAATGAGATTTGAAGGTAAAATAAAAAGGGAAATGATTTTACACCCCAACACACGGTCAACTGAAAAGCATTTCCGGAAAATTTATTTTCCATGCACAACCAAACACCCGCATTTACGGAAAAGCATTTCCGAAAATGATTTGAAGCCAAAACAAACACAACCTTAGTGTTATAGTACTATCGCTATAGTACTTTATTTTTTTCAATTCATTTTTTTAAAATGGTACTTGCTACACAATACTTTGGTTTGTTAATATTGCCTCCGTTGAACTTGCTTATATAATAATAATAAAATATTAACGCAATAAATTGTCACAATATTTTCACAATTGTTGAAATGTTCATTCCGATAAAATAATAAAATATCATCTAGGAACCAACTACAACTAAAAATAAAGGTATTGTGAAGAAGAAAAAAAAGTGCTACATTCACAACATTTTTATAACAAATCTTAAGTGGTAAATTATTATTCTAATTTAAACTTACTAATTAAATTACTTTTTGCCCACCAATAATAATCCGTAACAACTTACTACTTATGATTTGTAATGAAAATGTTGTGAACATAGTATTTCTCTTGTGAAAATATTAAGACATCTTGTTGTCGTCACAATATTTTCGCAATCTATTGAAAATGTCAATTTTTTACAAGTCGAAGTACAATATAACAAAGTTGTAAAGGTATTATGAAAATGTTGTGTCATTCTTTGTATTTCTAGAATATTTTTTTTTATAGTCAATTTTTGTTGAGCCAAAATTCACTATTTCATATACAATTTTCTTGGGTTGAATTTTTGTATTTTTTTCTTTGTGCACCATTTTAAGTAAAAACACATAGTTTTACACACACACACACACACAAAAACAAAAACAAAACAAAAAACAAAAAACAAAACAAAACAAAAACAAAAACTTAGGATTAAAATACTTTTCATCCTTTATGTTTGGGGTAGTTCACAATTCTTCCTTAAACTTTAAAATCAAGCAATTTCATCCTTAATATTTTGGAAAAGAGAAAATGTGTCATATTATTATTCTCTCAATTAAACCTTAATGAAAGCTTATGATTCTAAAATATTCCATTATATAGTGGCTAAAATACTCTCTCTAAATTTTAACATTTCAAAGAATTTCTACATGTATTTTGAGTTTTAAATGGTATTAATGGTTGGAAAGTTCAAATGATAATATAAGGTGTTTTATTTGTTACCTAGAGAACATTGATTTTCTGGATTTAAATCTTCGAAACTTATAATTTATCTAATAAAAAATTTATGATATATACCTTTTGTTATCTTTTTTTTTCCCTTGCCTAAAATGGGTGTTCATAAAAACTAATTAAGCTAAAGATTGCACCTAGACTCATGTAAAATGATCAAGAAGAAAGTATGAATGAAAAAATTTTCGTTGTGTATGGTTGAAGGTATTTGATGAAGAGTTTCAATTGTAGCATATAACATTTAAATATTGTGATAAGGTTTTAGTAAAACTCAGTTGCTTATTGTTGGAAAATGATGATATTCATTATTGTTGGGAAATTTAGATCCCGGTTGATAGAATTAACAAGTTTTAAACCCAAGTTGTTAATTAGATTTATTATAAATAAAAATTGTTAAAACAAACAAACATCAATATCATGTCAAAATCATGCAGCGGAAAAATAAATAAGACAAGATATAATGACCGAGGAAAACCAATGAAACAAACTAGTTTCACAATAAAAAACCTAAGGGGAAACCTTCCCGAAAAGCAATCCCCTATAGTAAAGAGAAGTTTCAGATCTAGTACAAAACATTTGTCCCTAAACTCTACAATCCCCGTAGATGAACTTACAACAGAAACCTTCTACCGCTTCATAACCTCTAAACTCTTCAATATATGAACGCCACCTTTTTTATTGTACGGATCCTAATACGTGACTAACTCCTTTGCACGAATCCTAGTACATGACTCACTCACCAAACCCTAAGACGCAAAGACGCAATAGCTTCTTTTTGAGAGAATAAGGCATCGGTCACCTTTTGCATATGTTCTCCTTGTATTCTCTTATGTGACGGCCTCTAAAATAAGCCTTATATAGGTCTAGGGTTGTGAGAAAAGAAACCCTACACATACATGTCAGCATGGGCCGAAAATCAGATCTAAAAATCTGAATTCTTGTAACCTTGATCGATCAAGAGGTGTCGAGGAGGTGTCGAGTTTTAAACTTCGATAGATACAGTTATCGAGAAACTATCGAGGAGCTATCGAGCAGACAGGAGAGTTCTTAATCGATCCACCTAGCTGTCAAAAGGTGTCGAGATTACAATAAGAAATAGCTTAAGAGCTCGATAGATAGCCTAGCTATCGAGAGGTGTCGAGCGACTATTGAACTTTAAAAAATCAGCACTTCTTCACTTGTTTCTTGGACAAACTTGATGACTTCAACATTCGATCTTGAAACACAGTTTCTTGAAGTATTAAAAACACCCTAGATCTACCAAATTACAAGTAAAGTGCGTTTTATCAAAGGATTAGCCAATTACACAAAATATGTCCTTGACAATTATCATTCTTAAAAGTTTTTAATGAGTGGATATTGTCTTTGGCTAATAGGTATCAAAATTCAAATACAAATAAGATTAACTTTGTATGACATACATTTTTTTTATGTATATACCTTTTTATGTATCTTAATTTTCTTACTTAAAAGGTAGCATGTGACTTGGTACACGTGTTTGTATTATACATATTAATATTATACATGTTAATATTTTCAATTATTAATGTATTATACACATGTCTATGATTCTATATGCATGTTAAAGGTTTTATTCAAGTTAAACTCAGTACCATGTAGAGAAAGTTCGTATACCACAAAAAAGTATATCTAGAAAACTACTTGCATATAATATTTAATACAAAAAGAAAAAGAAAAGGGGGGGCTTGTTAAGAGCTTAATTAGGACTTATAATAACATCAACAATCAAACAATGAGATCTTGCTATTGTTTCACAATTTGTATGCAAACTTTCTATGTTAGTCTAGAGGATTTTTATGTTGACAAATAATTGCCAATATGACATCAAAGTGCAAGATTAACATCTATTAATTCAACTAATAAAGGTTTTTTGTTATCGAATAAGCAATTTGGGGTCATATGGAAATGACCATAATGATCATATAGCAAAGCAAATGATCATTTGAACATGCAAACAATAAAACACAATAGTATAAGGATGTATGCATGTCTAACACATAAGCATGATGTGATAAGAGCAACAAAGCATAGATACTAAATGAAACTTAAAGTACCATAAAGCAACAAGAAAACACGCATAAAGTAAAATAAGACAAAACAAGGTTTTCTCAAAAAATGATGTCTTCTCTCCCTTGATATATGCATCTCCCTTATGACTTTCTCCCCCTACGAATGTGCACAAGGTAGAACTTCTTCCCCTAAGAATGTGAACATGAGTCATATAGAAATGACGATACACTCTGGTATACTCTCTAGTATACTCTCCCTCTTTTTGTCACAAATAGACAAATGAATCAAGAGTAAGGAGGGAAAAAAAGAAAATATGAACAAGGGTAAAAGATGATGCATGAAGGGAGCAAGATGAATTTAAAAAAAAAAAAAAAAAAAAAAAACCTCAAACGAAAGACAAAAACATCAAAAAAATGTTACAAAGCATAGAGTAAACATGACATGTTAAGGATGATGGAATATGATATAGACCTAGGCAAGACAGACACAAGAGCATGTTATATGTGCTAAAAGGGTCTAAAAAGACTTAACTAGCATGAGTAAGTGCAAAACATGTCAAGTGTTAGAGTGTATGAAACAAAAGTACATCTAGTGTGCATGTAAGATGCATGACCAATGCATGAGCAAGCACTCACGGGGCAAAGTGTGTAAAACACACAACCAATGATCAAAACATGATAAACATAAATATGGTGATCCCTAAAAATTGGTACTCATCGAAGTCAAAACAACGAGAAAATGTCATTTGGGCATTTTATCAAACACTTAGAGTACACACACTACACATGTATGTTAAATAATGCATGAACGCATGAAAAACTTGCCTAAATACATGTTATTATTGCCACAAGGGACCAACATCCAAAGCAAATTATCATTTAAAACAAAACTCAATCAAAAAGATTGATAAAAAATAAGTTTTCCAACTCATATTTGAAGAAATTTCAACTATGAACATAAAACCCCCAAAAACATAATCTAAGAATCAAAATCAATGAAAAGAGTTAAAAATTACCTTAGAGCTGTTTATGGAATGTAAAACACTTGAAATTAGTTGGGTTTTGATGTTGAAGCATTAAAATAGGGTTTGGGAGAAGATTGCAGAAGTTTAAAACAAATGTCCCACAAAATGCTCTTTAAAAAACTGATTTGGAAATTTTCTTTGGTAAACTTCCCGCAAAATTGGACCATTTAACTTGTGACTGAGTTTACACATGAAATAAGTCAAGAAAACACTCAAAAAACATGTTTTTCACACAAAAACAACTTGAAAAACTTTGAAAAACATGGGTGATACAAACCACTTCCAAAAGCAAACAAAAATAACAAAAATCTTTTTGGTTTGATCCACATAAGGTTGAGCACACACACATCACATTTGAACATGTACAAACAAACAAATGAAATAGGCATTCATTACACATTAAACTTATGTGTTGTGTGTGTATCAAATGTGGAATAGTCCTTAGTCTAAAGTGAAACTTCAATGATCAATTCAATTAAGTCATTCACAACTAGTGCTAAGTCAAGTGGTCTATCTCAATTATAGGAATGAATATATATGATCTCCCACAAGAAAATGATTACATAATTTTGAAGCATTTCTTTTGGCTTCAATCAACTCAAAACTTTTGATCATTTACGAACAATACGTCTCATTTTTTATATATCAATTTCGAGAGTAAGCTTTTAGCTTTTTGGGCATCATACATTTCAATACAAGCCGCTTTCCTTTTCTCCTAATCAAATACTAGTATGTGCGATGGTTTTTACAGTTCATTATCGCTTTTCGAGATTTGACATTTGTTGATGAAAACTCAAATTTGTGTGAAAACACAAGAGCTATTTAGACCCCAAAATTTAAAAAAAAAAAAAAAATGCGGCTCGGTTGATTTTACTCTAACTTAAACTAGGTGTGGAATAGAGTAAATGTGAGCAGATAAACAAAGTAAGTACTCTAAGCTATATTCATCATATTACAGCAGTAAAATGAAAGTTAAAAGAGTAGGGAAGAAGAATGCAAATACAAGATAACACGTCGATGCATTATTGAAGAGGAAATTGAAAAACTCGGCGAAAAATCTCTCCGCCGCCCTTCAAGCAGTAAATCGATCCACTAGAGAATAAGTTGGAGTACACAAATAACAAAAGACCCTCCAAACCTAGTCTACCCCATGTACTCGAGTCCTCCAAACTCCTGCTACCAACTAACTTCACCAAGCCTTGTCTTCTCTAGCTCTCCGGATCACGCAATTCAGCCCGATTGCATTCACCAAACATATGGCTTCTTCCAATGCTTCCTAGCAGCACCAAAACCTTACTTTACACTCAGAATGGGTGTGGTAAGTGTTTGGGCTATCAACCTTTCAAGGATTTGGAAATTGAAAGGTAAGAGTTGAGAAAAACCACAATGGATAGAGGTAGGAGTTGAGGAAAACCACAATGGATTGTGTAGAGAATTGTGGGTATAACAATCACTAACTCTCAAGGATTATGGTTAGAGTTTTCTCTCCGAAAAACACTCCTCTCAATATGTGGGTAATGTGGGTATATATAGTGTATGTAGAGACCTAGTGTATCAAATATGACAAATTAGCAAAATAGAATGTTTCACGGGTATCTTGCGGGAAAGCCTTTACTGCGAGACACTTGTGAAAACCAATTGTCATGACTCTTCACATTCTAGTCATGTGCTGAGCACATACTTCACTTCACGGGAAGGCTTCTCATAAGCCACCCACGAAAGCTTCTTTGCTTTTCACTTTGCCTTGAGTCTTCACATTTTCTCTCACACACAACCTTTACAAATAAATCTCACATAAAATATAGGGTACATAAGATTGAACATAATTACAATCAAATTTGGTACAAAATTAAAGCCAACACAAAATAGTTGTAAATCACAACTTTACAGTTCAACTATAAAGCAAAAACTTAAAAAGTGTGGGAAGATATATAGGCACAAATCTATGCATGTATTAAAAACCATCAAGACTATTGACTAATTATTCATGACAAACTTGAAGATCGATTTACAACAAACAAATATAAATGTCAAAATTTTTCCCACAAAGATAGATGTGCATACATAATAAACTAAACTCGTAAATACACTACGCCATTAGTAAAAAGGTACTAGGCCCAACTCATATGTGATATGTGCTCAAACATATACGATCAAACTTTTTGAATTTTTCACTTTTTATATGTTTTTGGATTTTTTTTTTTTTCACACAAAAACAGAAGCATAAAAGTAAGATCAATAACAAAAACAATGCATACAAATAAATGCAAGATGTACAAAATGCATGAAGATATGACAATCAATGCATGAAGGGTCTTATAAAGATCGAAAGAATTAGATCAAGGACCAAAAGAGCAAAAGCTCAACCATAGGAACCCTTCCTCATCCAAATGAAATGATTGTTTGGGATGAGTGTCTCATGAGAAGCGAGACGAGGGTTGGAAGAATGAGAACCAGAGATGCACATAGACAAGGAAGTAAGAACATTAAAAATTTTCTTCAACAACTTACCATTTTCCTCCAAAATCGGTTTTGCTTTCATAGCAAAACTTCCAAAAAACTCAAGTTTCTCTTTTCTTTTAATTCTTTTAAGAGCTTGAAACTTAGAGTAATGAGGTCTTAGATAACTAAGGACATCACAATGGTGACAAACAATGAGTTTAAGTCCACTAGGCCTTTTAGGGAGGGATCTAGCAACACGGTTTTGTTCTTTCTTCAACATGGAATATTGAGGTCTTATGTGACCGATCATACCACAATGGTGACAAATAGGAACAAACTTAGATCCACTCAATTCCCTAGGAAGGGACCCAAATGAAGGCTTAGGTTTAAGAACCTTTCTCTCCACTTTTTGGTTTCTTTTGTGTAGAGGAATGTACATCGATTTGTCTTTAGAGGTAAAATTCACAATATGCACAAAATCGGGCACCACAACATGATTGCAATAAAGATTTTCTTCATTTTTAGCAATAAGTTCAGAAATCAAATACTTGGCATTCATCTTAAGAGATTCATTTTCACATTTTAGCTGATCAACAAGTTTGTTAGATAAAACAAGTTTAGCATCCAAGTCCACATTCAAACTCTTTTAGCTTTTTAAGAGAATTTTCAGCAAATTTCTTATATTTCTCAACCAATTTGTTGGATTCATTGAGCTTAGCAATCAAATCATCCTTTTCACAAAGTAACTTGCTCAAATTCTTATGAAACTTGTTAGCCTTTATCTTCAAGAGTTTGACATTTGGAATATTAACAACACCCATAGATTCAAGTAACAAAGTCCACATTCAAACTCTTTTAGCTTTTCAAGAGAATTTTCAGCAAGTTTCTTATATTTCTCAACTAATTTGTTAGATTCATTAAATTTAGCAATCAAATCATCCTTTTCACAATGTAACTTGCTCAAATTCTTATGAAACTTGTTAGCATTTTTCTTCAAGAGTTTGACATTTGGAATATTAACAACACCCATAAATTCAAGTAACATGTCATCACAATTATGAGGATTAACACTCATAGAGGCATTCTCACAAACATATGGCATGTTACAATCAACAACATCCAAAATATCCATAGAAACATACAAAACACTATCCATGGCAAAACATACAAGGGGTTAAGGATCACATTTAGGGAATAAAACCAAAACAAGTATACCTGCTCTGATACCAAATGAAAGCTCGAATTTGTGTGAAAATACAAGAGCTTGTTTAGACCTCTAATTAAAAATTACGGTAAGATTGCTTTTACTCTAACTTTTCTAAGTGCGGTACAAGAGTAAATGAAGTGCGATAAACCGATAACTACTCTAATGCATAAACATGAATAACAAACAATAAAACTAAAGCACCAGAGTAAGGGAAGAGAGATGCAAATACAAGATAACACCGCGATGTGTTATTGAAGAGGAAATCGAAGAAATCGGCGAAAAACCTCTTCGTTGCTCTTCAAGCGGTAAATCGATCCACTAGATAATAAGTTGGAGTACACGAATAACAAAAGACCCTCCAAGTTTAGTTTACCCCATGTACTTGAGCCCTCCAAACTCCTGCTACCAACTAATCTGACGAAGCCTTGTCTTCTCTAACTTTCCGAATCTCGCAATACGCTCGATTGCATCTACCAAGCCTCACCGACTTCTTTTAGCAAATCCCCAAAGCTTCCCAAACTCCAAAACACTTTCTACACTCTGAATAGGTGTGAGTTGTGTTTAGGTACAAATCTCCTCTCTAGGTATGACAATAGGAGAGGGAAGGAGAAGAGGCTACAATGATTTCTTACTAAGAATAGGTAGTTCTCTTTCTAAAAGATGGGTGTGTTTGTTGTAGAAAACCTATCTAGGATTTTTCTCTATGAATGGCTTCCTTAATACTTTTGTGGGTAATGAACGTATATATAGTATGGGTGAAGGGTAAAAAAGTTACATTTAAAAATCCTCCAGGCAAAGAGTTTCATAGGTATCTTGCAAGAAGACCTTTCCCATGAAACACTCACGAAATCCTCCAGGCTAGTATGACTTTTCAACTTCTAGCATGTGCTTCTCACGTGGCTATTTCGTGAGTAAGCTTCTAGCGAGACACTCATGAAATCCACTAATTCTTCATTTTATGCTCGATTCTTCACCAACTTAATACTAAACCCAATACACTAAAATCCCACAAAATACAAGGAATAAAATTAAAGCAATTACAATACTTTTTGTCATTGAATAAAGCTAACATAAAATATAGTTGTAAATCATAACCTTACAATCTTCCCATTTGGCTATTCCATGACAAAACACCCTAAAAAAAATTCCTAGAGCCACCACTATACCTTATAGATGTTTATGAATTTTTTCTAAAAATATTTATCATGATTATTTTTTTTTATTTTTTTTTTTTAGGACTGACAATTTAATTGAGATTAAGGGTATTATTTTTACACCAAATTGAACATGCATCTTTCATATGCACACCTTGAAGCCGATGGGTAAAGAATAAACCTCAAGCCAAATCTCATGCCTAAGCATGAGTTGTTTCTTTGACAACATATACTTTTATTACTAATTTTACATAATTAAAGAAAATTATAAACTGACGTGCCAATAAATATGATTTTTATGATAATAACTTAATAAATAATTTATAAATTATTCTTTTGTATTGTATTTAAAAGTTGACCCATTAATTTATAATATTTTATAGTAAAATTCATAACATCTATAGAATTACTGATTTAGAAGCATTTTCAACACTATATTTCTGGTTGAACTTGAAATCCTTAGGTTTTGGCCACTCTTAAGGTTAGGGTCCCCAACTTCCAGCCTATAATACATCATGAAAACAAGATAATTTGGAAAAGATCAAGCATGTGCATGCATTGATTTTTAGTTTTTATTTTTATTTTTTTATAGTTTATATATAAATAAATAAATAAATATATATATATATATATATATATATATATATTATATATTTTATATATATTTATATTTTTGCCTTATTTGTAACTATAACAAAGTATTGAGTTTAGGATCAATTTTTTTATTATAAAGTTTCAACTTATAACGTCCACTTTTGATGATAGTACTTTTTATCATCAGACCAAGACATTAATCGATTTTTTGTATAGACAGAAATTGAACTTTATATTTCTTATTCAACCATCAAAGACTACTAGTTGAGCTAACTAGAACTCACAGTCTCAGACTATGAAATCATTTCAATTTAAGCATGGTAACCTAAACACGGGAAATTGTTCCACATACGGCAAGTGTGAATGAGAATTCGGTACATTATGGTCGTCAGCAGATAGCCGTTACAAACCATTTGGGTTATAAAAGTTGAAATTTTTTTTAAGCCTAATAGTACAAAGGGCACTCAATAATAACCCTATAAATCAAAACTGTGGCTGTTGAAATGGAATATTGGGTGACTGCTTCTTCTCTTCAAACTTTGTGATCTACACTCTTTAGCAACACTTGATTGAAGAGTTGGAGGACCACACACAATGACACCCACATCAGCATGGCCCCAACGATCTGATATTGATCCAAAAATTTCTGCAACAAAGATAAACAAACATGGAGTCAAGCAACAGGTGCCTTGTCTTGTAAAATTGACGGCAATCCCTAGAGGGTACAGTATCAGAAACTAAAATTTCAAACTTGAAGATCGGGTTTGATGTAAAACCAGATTGTATATATCGAAGGGTATATTTAGACTAAATCTTAATCCTGTTGATCAATCAGATTACTAGCTATCCCATGATGGCCTATCCAATAAGAGGCCCATTTATGTGTTCCTCTTTTGTGGTTAGTCCACTAGTGCTACTATGACTTTCTGGGTGATACTTCTTCAATGGGAGGTAGAATAATGCATGGCAGCAATTTATACCGCTGAGGTTCATTACAAAGCCATGGTGTTATATCACATGTGAAAGTGTCAAGTTTTGTTTTTGGATAGATTAATGACCAGATGAATTTGTTTAAGATAAACAGGACAAAATGATTAGCTAAAGATGATTTCCATTAATGAGAAGGAGCAAAAACAAAATTATGCATTAGCAACTTCTAGGCTGACTTTAGAGCCATAGGCCTAGGAAGCACGGATATGGACATGGGTACGGATACAGACATGAGTATGACACGGTGACACGAACAATTTCTAAAAAATTATAACATAAAATGGCCGGTACGACATTGGTATAACATGGGTATGACACAAATTCGACACGGGTACGGTACCCTAAATGAAGTGTCCGTGCACCCATAGCTCATACAACACATCAAATTTAAGAATCCTGTTCAAGAAATTATTGGCCCAATATAGAACATTTTGCAACAAACGGACTAGAATCATGTTGTAGCAATCCAGTCTTTGTTGAGACGTCACATATTTAGTCATTCTCTTCAAAGTGGTTTTCAATTCAACTATATCAATAATATAGTACAAGAAAAAAAAATAGCAATAAACACCTGTCACTTATTTATTTATTTATAATATAAACACACGTCACTTGTATTGTGGCAGTTTACAATTTTAATTAGCAAAGCTCTGAGGAAATATCAGTTCCATGAAATTCATAATATATACATGAAAACATGTATGCTCTAGACTGAGTAAATGTTAAGGGCATAGCCTTGTTTAGCAAGGATGTCCACTATCTCCAACTAGAGTATCAAATACAAAACCTTCAATGAACTAAGTCGTCCTATTCTTCCTATCTAATTTTCATCTCCCCCTTACCCGAGTTTTCATGAGACTGACATTACCAGTGCTGTTCCATTGGGTGGCATTCTGATTTACCCCATGAAAGCATCACAAAACTTAGCTTGTTCATTCATCTACACTAATCTAATTTATTTTGTGATTATTGGTGCAATTAGCATTCCAGTCAATATATGCAATACTTTCGGGTTCAAAATTTGAGAGGGACTGCTCCTACAAACAGAAACATATGGAGAATTTTACTTTCCAAGTTCATTAGCAGTTCATACAATAAAATCTGAATTTCTTTCTACAGAAACATGCAACAATATTATATGTAGTCAGTATTTTTGCTTCCCATTTATTAATTAGACTCTTCAAGAAGCATATTAGAAAAATATACATAATATAACACATCGAACCTGTTTAATACTAAAACAATTACAATTTATCATAATAAAAACAAATAAATGAAGACATACCTTTGAAGTCTGGTCTGCAACCATATCGTACAAAATATGAATGAGCAAAAGTTCCCAGGCTTAAGTCTTCATCTGTCACCCCTTCAATATGCTGCCTCATGTTAAACTTTTCCCCATTTTCATCACCTTCTCCCCTGGCTGAGGTTCTTTTTCCCCAAAGATGCCATAAACCAACCATAAGGCCCCCAAAGATGCAAACGCTTATAACCATGCATGCTAAAAGCAAAATCCCTCTGTACCACCAATATGATATACTAAAAGGGTTTAGATAACAGATGTTTAACAAACCCAAAGTGATAACAAACCCAACTGTAGATATGATAACATAGCTTCCAGCCCATAACTTATTTCCAGTACCAACTAAAACTGATATGCCCCCTCCCTTGGAGATAGAAAAAGCAGAAGAGCTTGTAGCCTTGTGAACTAAATTTTCCTCCTGTGATTAGTAAGAGTCAGATGCAGCAAACCAAAGGGCTAAACTTTTATGTAAAAAATATAGAGAACAGATTATCTAGGAAAAGAAAGACAATTGAACCTACCAATGAAGGCTCTGATTCTCGAGTGACATAGGTTTGAATTTCAATATTCAATTGATTAGAGAAAGATGGACAGATCGACTTCATGTCATTTGTGGAAAAAAGAGAAAGCTCATTTGACCTTTTTACAGCCCAAACAAGTAAGACATGTCTTGGTACAGAAAGTTTTTTCTGCTTAGTACGATGGAGAATATCACTCAAGATAGCTAAGAATGGGGAGATCCCACTGCCTCCTGCAACCAATATAAGCTTTTCGTACCTAAAATAACAAAATGTCAAATTAGCATATTAAAAAGACATTATACATCACAAAATAAGGAACATTGCATTATTTAGCAAACTACAGATAAAACTTATTTTTCTGTCATAGCAGTAAACTTTCCCAAATTCTAGATATGCTGCAAGTTGAAAATCAAATCAAATAACTTCATAGAGGTAAGATTTTAATTTGTCCATCCAAATTTGGTCATTAAAAAATGTGACCACATCCAGACAGAGCATCATTTTGTGGTTTTGTTTTGGCACCTCCTGCATCTCCTGAAGGGGAGCCCAGGATTTGAGGCTTGCTAGGGGCATGATCTGGGGAGTAGTTCTAGAGGCGCCAGCCTATGGGCTGCATGGGGATAAAAATTGTACACAAAAAAAGAAACCTTTTTTCCTTCCCCCACTGCTCCTTCAAAAACATTTATCTATCCAAATGCGAATTGAACATTTAAACCTACTATCATTCTTGCACACATGTATGTACATGTATAAAAAGGACAGAGTATGTACATTAAGTGGTATGGTGATTCATGCCCATAAGGCCCCTCTACAGAAGCCAAAATCTCGGAATGAGGTTGGAAAGGTAGCTCTATTTTAGATTCCTCTGAGACTTTCCCTCTTAGCTTTTCTGTCCAGTCCCCAACAGCCTTTATTAGGACCGAAATATGATATTTACCATCTGAAGGACTTGATGAAACACTGAAAGGATGCCATTGCAGCCAGGATATTTCACACATTCGGAGGAAGATGAAACTGAGGGCATTGTATTGCAAGTCTACATTGTCAAAGAGGAAGTTCTATAGTTTTTGGGTAAAGAAGAAACACAAGAAAACAATAAGTTTCTGAACTAATCTTACTTCCAGGTTTTGAAAGCACCAATTTCACTGTTCCACATGGATAGCATGTAGTTGAAATTACATTGACATTCGTTCGTGACTGCCAAAACCTTAGAAAGCGATCAAGCATGAACAGAAATATTCCTCCAGCAGCTTTGCTAAAGTAGGTATCACCAACATGCAAGGCAAAGAAGATGATAAACAGTACGTAGAGGTGATGTGTGTAGTAGAAAAGCTCAAAATATCGCTTCCTCACAGGAGGAAGTGTAGTCACCCATATCAACAGACCAAATACATAGCAGATCACCCCAGCAAAATTAGCACCACCATCACTTTTCCACTCTATTATCTGCATGTAAAAAGAAGTTAGGAAAAAATATTTTTGTGGTTTATGGTATCTTTCTTTGTGCCTATGTCTTTTCCTTGAAACCCTTACAATGTATAGATAGTTTACATATTTAACAAGGGAAGAATAAGAAGATAAGTCAGAAAGGAGGACAAGAAACATGAGGATTTTGTTGAAGACGCCTCACTGTCAAATTTCTTTTGTTTGTGTTTTGCAAAGATTAAAGTCAACTTTTTTCATTCTCTTCTTAGATAGGGAGCCAAAGAGATTGTTCAGTCTTGCCTTCTATAGCGTTATTTATAAATAAGTCAATAATGCAGTCAACCACATCTAGAATTTCAATTTTAAAAAATAAAAATAAAAAACGTTGAAGCTGTGAAGTATGATGCACAAACTAGCCAAAACAGTCAAGTCAACTATACATTATATCTGTTAAAATTCATCATAGATCCGCAGTTTTGAAACATTCCAAAGTTTACATCCATAAATATATGATTTTATCCAATCCAATATTGAACAACTGAAAGTATCAGGTGATGTTGGTGTCATAAATGGATATCCACATTGATATCTTGAGGAGTAAAAAGGTGTCTAGAAAGCACATGACTGCAATTACATGGAAATTGTGGTGGGTTCTAGAAAAGAAGTATGAATTAGACGTATTGTTGCCAAATTAGTCAGAACCAGGAACAAATTCCAAAATTGATAATTTATTATTAAACATTCTTGCAGATTATGGCCACACAATATCTCCAATCAATAAGTTTCCTGCTACTACCAACCTTTCTTCTTTATAAAGAATTCTTTTAGCTTTTCATAAAAGCATCAAAAAGCTGTCTCAATTATGTTTCACAAGGGGATTATATGTACACAAATTCAGTATGTGCACTCACTTCAGATGGTATGATGCCCCGGATTGCCCAAACAATCATATAGCAAAGTCCATGAAGAGTAAGGAGGAACATTGTGAGATTTCCCACCCACACATGATATCTGATGGCATGCTCAAAAGGTATATCAATAAGGCGGAGGAGAATCGATCCCCTTGCAACTGGGAGAAACAGAAAAGCCAAGCAAGTTAAGCCAATCAAACCAAAGGAATATGCTGACATTTGCAACATAAAAACCCTGAAAAGTGGAAAGAAGGAATCGTATTAGTATGGAAACACTGCTGCTGAATGTATTTTATGGATTAGTGATACCTACGTTCCTTTTTCCTAAACTTTCAAAATTTTGGAAAAGGGGAATATCGGTAAGAGTACCATTAAAGCATATTGTTTCTATTTAAAACCTATAAAAAATAAAAATAAAAATAAAAAACCGAACAAAATATCGTACCTCTTTTCTTCGAGGGTCAAGTCATCACCATAGCTAGGTAGGATTTCAAAGTTCACTACAGTATAAGAATAAACAGCCCAGATAACAAACACGATAAAGAGGATTATGCCAATCAATTCAGCAGCGGAAACAACCCCAAGTGGTCCATCCACCAGAACGGGAAAAGTCCACAATCTGAATCTTGGAGTCTTCTTCCTGAAATAGATGAAGTTTTTATGTGACTCCAATTTAAGCAAATACATTATGGACAATATTACATTCACTATGCACTTGCAGCCAGCTAGCTATCATATATGGTAAAAACAGAATTAGAACATGTATAAGTAGTGCATGGATTAAAAGGCACATACTCTTTTACTTGTAGTTGGTCTTCCCCAGAGAGGAGAAGATATGGAACAGCAAGAAAAGCAATAATGATAATTGGGCCGCTGTATATGAGCAACACACTTCCTGCACAGATTTAAGGCAAAACTGTTTTGAGACAAAGAATGAAGAATACGACAAATGAGTTTGAATTAAGAAGCATGTACCTGTCTCCCCAAAGAGGGTTCCACTGGTTGCATCAACCCAGTCATCATAGAGTCCAGTCCCAAAGTCTGTAGGAAAGAGAAATAAGAAAATAACCCATGCAAGGAATACAACCCACATGGTAACTTTGAGAACCCATTTAGCCAATGATACAAAGATGATGTTTTTATTGTTGTTATTGGTGTTGTGGGCATGAGCTCCATTGAAATGAAGAAGAGGGTGTTGAGAAGAGTGCAAAAATTCATCGACGGCCATGAGGAGGAGGAGGAAAAGGAAACGGCAGCAGCAGCAAGAAGCAGGGTGATGTTGTTATTGGAGAGATGATGAAATCTAAAGGCCATTTTGATATGGAATGATTCTCACAACTAGTGTTCACCTGTATTTCAAAAACTCTACCTAATAAAATCATTCTCCTCCGATCCGAATACCCATCTAATTTTCTTTGTCGCAGGCGAAGGCAATCTTATTTTTGTTTGAATGTGATTATGTCTGAGGAAGTTGACCCTCAGATTAGATTGCACCAGCCACCAGATACTATATAAAAGGAGATGTGCAGCCTGGGCGTTTCACTTCTACTCTACACGTTTGGGTGTTGGAAGAAAATTAGTTGGTCAACAAAAGGTCTTTACTTTAGAGGTTTTTTTTTTTAATTTTTATTTTTATTTTTAAATTCTGTTCTTTTCTAAACGTTTATATTATTGTCCTTTCCATCTAAAATTGTTTGACTCTTTTGGAGTGCTACGCTAACAAATGAATGGGTATATCAAAGAAAATTAGTTGGGGGCAATTCGGAGAACGCGTGAGTGATTCCTGTAGTCCTATGCTCTGACAGACTGTGTTACATGTTCTAGATGCAAGTGCAAAGTCCAGAGCAAATTGAAATTACTGCAAAGTCTTGGCCATATTGTTTAAACCACAGTTTTAATTATTTAAATAATATAACATGTATTTTCACAATATTTAAATAATATTATTAGGACAACATTATAAACAGGTTCTATATTTTCCCATGCGCCAATAGCACCTCCCCTAGCCTTTGCCTAGAGCCGGTCTCCATCCTTTAGATAATTCAATGACCTTTGATAAAACACAAAATATGTCGTCAGTATGTTCCTTGTCAACCTGGATGGACGAGCTGGGTTTTCTATTAAGAGTAAACAAAGTGATAATAAAAGACACCAAGTTGGTGCCAACCAAAGATTCTTCGATGTTTAAATTAGTTAATCTCTCTTAGGAAATCACTAATATATATTCTAGCTTAGTTTTTGTTTCTACTTGCTCTTTATAGCTTTATATAGCCAACTCATGAATTATTGCAAGGTCTGTTGGTCTCCCCTAGGCGTTGCGCCTAAGCCGAGAGATTAATGGCCATGGAGCAGCTCATAAAGGCACTTGTAATGGTTTTATAGCCGTTTCTTATTTTCTAGCTTGAATGAGAGAGTTATGCCTGATTTAAATGTGCTTACGATCGTTCATGTAATGAATGGCCATTTGTTCACTACTCGTCAGTTGCCCCCTTTATTCCTTAGTTGTTCTAGTTTGGACGAGCGTAGGAATATGAATGGTCGTGGTAGTTTGGAGCTCTCTCCATTTCCTGAGATTCACTTCCCATCATAATAAATGTGAAGTGATTCCTTCACACGACTTTGGACATGTGTCTTTGCCTCATAGGTGGGATGTGTGAATTCTTCCTTGTTTTTCCTGTGCCTTGATTTTTGCCTTTTCTTTTTACAAAAACCATTCCCCTTCCCTTTTTCTTCTTTTTCTCTTGCTTGAAGTCTGAAGCTTTCAAATTTCAAAAACCTCCTTCCTTATCATATTTCGCTCAAAAAAAAAAAAAACCTCCTTCCCGGTAAGACTTCTTTTCTTTAACACTCCATTAACAAATCAACTCCAAGATCTTGTAGGAGCCAACACAACCAAAGAACTTGGTTGTGGACTTGTGGTGTTAGCAAGTGCATGATATTTTGCCTCAATACTAAAGAGAGTAACGACAATTTGTTTCTTGTTGTGCTAAGTGATGAGGAATCACCAAGAAATAAGCAATACCTTGTAGTGACCGATGGTCAGTGGGATTGACTGCTCAATTTGCATTTTAGTAAGTTGGAGAGTCAATGGAGAATAAGAGGAAAAGTGAAATCTATGGAGCATGGTGCCTTTCAAATACTGGAGGATTCTAGGTACATCAGCAAATTGAAAGGACCATGTTGCAACCATGAATTGACTAACATTGTGGATTACATGGGAAATGTCTAGGCAATGAGATAGACTAGACTCTCAACTAGCTATCTATGAGAGACCAGGAAATTAGGTGCTCTCAAAAAAGAGATTTGGGTGCTTTGAAAGACACCTCTCTTTTTAGGTAAATGGTGTGGAGTTGCCAGTTATTTTTTTTATACCAAAAAAAAAAAAAAATACAAATTTACATGATTGAAATACTTCATTGTCATTGATTAAATAAAAATAAATACAAGCTTGATAAATTGAATCTTACAAGGCTTTGAGTCCTACTTACAATCTACCAAAAGAATACATGCCTTTTATCCTAGTTACAATCTACCCAAAAATAAAAGAAAGACAAGGCATGGATCTACCTATCCAAAAGAACTAAATTCAGAGGCTAGGTTATGGGATGGAAAGATGTTAGGTACCCATTCTACCCAGACAGAGTCTAGTCTTCTAGACTCTAATGACTAATATACCCGTTTTTACATGATGTGAATGATATGTTGAACATACATGACACACTTAACTAAAACCGACTCACATAAATCTATCTTATGAATGTATCCTCTCTTTAAAAAAAATCCGGATATGTTTTGTGAATTAGAAAAATGAGATTTGATTTATTAAAAAGAAACTAGATCTATTTTTTGTAAATAAAAAATTAGTTTTGTAAAGAAAATCAAATCTATTTTTATATAAAGAAAGAACAAGGTTTTTGTAAAAAATATCAGATTTGTTTTGGAGCAAAGTTTAAAAAAAAAAAGATTTTTATTAAGAAAAACCAGATCTGTTTTGTGAATAAGAAAATCTAGATTTGTTAAAAAAAAAAAAAAAATCAGATCTATTTTAGTTGAATAAAATAAGAAAAAGACCTTTTTTAGAAGAGGAACTACACTCATGAAATAAATCTATGTTACATGTATCAAACAAAAACCATCTCAACTTTTAACTTCTTCTTTTAAATTTCTAAAATTTGTTATTTTGTGACAAAGAAAATTCTCTTAAAAAAATCAGATCTGTATTTAATGAAAATATATATAAGTTTTTAGAGTAAAAAAAATCAGATCTGTATTTAATGAAAATATAGATTAGTTTTTAGGTGTAAAAAAAAAGATTTGTATTTAATGAAAATGCAGATCTATTTTGAGTTTTGAAAAAAATCAGATCTAAAAAATTGAGATAAGTTTTAGTTTTTAATATAAATCTTTGTTAATTGGCAGATTTTTGAGACTCAAAAGAGAAATCATAACAACAAAAATATACAAAGAACATGCTTTAAGAAAGATTTAAACACATGGCAACAACATCAAAAATTAAAAATAATAAAAACATCCTAAAGCTATTCATGCATCATCAAGTAGAATTAATAAAAAGGAATAGAAAAAGAAAAGAAAGACTACCTCTTGCATGAGTGTACTCTTCTTAGTGAAGGAATATTTTAGGGTTCAAAGAAATTTATTCAATTCTCTTTGAAACCTAAAATATTTCGCTTACAAAAAAGAAATTCCTAAGGTTAGAGCCTCCAGAACGTCTTTAACGTAAGAGAGAAAATAAAATAAGAGAAGAGTCAGAAAATGGGGAGCTAGAGTGCGTGAAAAAGTGTGCTGAATTTTGAGATGCCTCCTCTATTTATAGAGGCTAGGATGTTCAAAAATTTAGCTAAATGATCAGAATACGAATTGAGACGTGTCCATATCTCTAAAAAATCAAAAAGGATGAGTTTTATCTCAATCTAAGTGCCCTCAGGCTATGGCCCGCATTTGTGCCAATCGGCACTTCAAAAGGGCCCTCGTGTTTGAGTTTTGGTCCACTTTGGACTCCTTTTTTGAGGTTTTTTGAGCCTAGACTTGCACTTAGATGCGTTTTTAATCCATATTCTAAAAATTAAACTCTTTTTATGATAATTCAGGTCTTTTCAACAATGATTATCTTGTAGATAAATACTCCAAAAAGTCTTGATTATCCACAATTTTATAGTTATCTAATTATCCTCTTTTATTCCCATGTAAGCAAGCCTATTTTTAACACTAACTAACAACCAATCACAAAATTATTTAATTAATTTTAATTGTCTAGCCAATCACAGTTAATTTAAATTAATCATGTGTGGTTGGTTCCACCTAAACAAAATGCATGCAAACCATGTAAACCTGATCATGCGATATCTTTCAATCCAACGGCCTAATTTGGAAATCAGGTACACCGTCGTGATTGTGAGAATCTCAAGATCATTTTTATGTAATGAATGAATTAATGCATGTAATGCAATTATGATTTTTTCGGGTATATGAATGGTCACTCTAGTCATCTTTCTTGATTAAATTATGGGTGCAAAATCGAGTGTCTACAGAATGCCTCTCATTGATAGAGCTTGCAAAGCCAATGTCAATGTAAAACAAAGACACCGATTTTAGCAGTCATGATTTAATTGAGGTTGATTTTTCAAAGATTACCTAGCCCTAAAATCTAAAACTTTGGAACATAGAACTAGTGCCTTCTTTGTTTGAAAAATAAAAATTGTGAATTCTTGACCTACTTAATAACCAATATTGAAATGAATCTTGATAACTGGAGTGATTGAGAGGCTTTTCTATCCCGGCTTGAATGCGGCAGGTTGACAAAGGAAAAGGGGCTTCTCTACCTCGATCTTCTTGAAACATCGATCAAAGGGCTTTTCTACCTTGATCTTGATGAAAGTCGATCAAAGGGCTTCTCTACCTCGATCTTATTGAAACGTCGATCAAATGGCTTCTCTACCTCGATCTTGCTAAAAGGTCAATCAAAGGGCTTTTCTACCTTGATCTTGATGAAAGTCGATCAAATGGCTTTTCTACCTCGATCTTGCTGAAACGTTGATCAAAGGGCTTCTCTACCTCGATCTTGTTGAAAGGGCGATCAAAGGGCTTTTCTACCTTGATCTTGCTAAAATGTTGATCAAAGGGCTTCTCTACTTCAATCTTGCTAAAACGTTGATCAAAGGGCTTTTCTACCTTAATCTTGCTAAAATGTCGATCAAAGGGCTTCTCTACCTTGATCTTGCTGAAATGTTGATCAAAGGGCTTTTCTACCTCGATCTTGCTGAAATGTTGGTCATGGGAATTTTTTGAACATGTGATTTTTTTGCATATGATTTTTTATCATGCTGATGATGGGCCAAATTTTGTTTTGCAGAACCTCAAGAACCGAGGTAGCCTTGAAAGAATCAAAGTCAATGATTTCCTTACCCCAAAGGAGATTAAGAGTCTTTTAGGTGTAGTGCCTTTGAAATTGAAGGGTAAAAATGTCTTTTCGATGTGGCTTTATGAGAATATGGAAAGTCAGTAAAAGCGTGGCCATGGGTACACGTATGTTCATGGTCTACATCATCATCATAGTCTTTGTAGTAAAGCCCTTCGTCTTCATCTTCTCTATCACTAGGGGGTTCACCCCCATCATTGCCACTATATTGGCTATCATAGTCTTCACTATCGTTGCATTTACTATCACTGTTGCTATCATCCTCACCATGTCCACTATTACTATTGCTGCTATTACTACTACTATCACTATGGCTATTACTATCTTTATCATCATTGCTAGGGGCTGCTCGCCCTTCTTCATCTTCATCACTTATTCTTACTTCATACGGGCTCTTTAATGCATGTTGGCAAGCCTCTCACTACTCTTCTTCCTCTATATAGCAAATGGCATCCCCCGGAAGCATAGTCATCGCATTAGGGTCCATGTAATCAACCCAATTAGTAAGGACCCAGGTTGTATCTTCCCTCTTTAGTTTTGGAAGCTTGTTGTTGCAATCAAGTAGTAGCTCAAACCCATGCATCATAGTTCCGGTCTAGGGATTAAATCTTGGTTTAGGGAATCCCCAATAGTGTTGACTATCTCTAGCTTTGACAAACTTTCCATTCAAGGTTGGAGTATAGGGCTTTAGGGGTTCCAAGGGACAAGGAAGTCCCTTTGCTTTGGCCTTTGGTGGGGCCATCTTTCTCACCTTCATCTCTAACAAGTCATCATCGGTGGGCTTATAGCCTAGCCCAAAAGGTGGTGTGGCAGTTGGAATTATGGGGTCTTGAATAGTTGGCTTCTTCTCGATCTTTCCCAAGTTCATTCCTGGAAGGTAATTCATTCTCCTCATCACGCCAAAGACATTATTGTTTTTGTAGGGAGTGAACTCCATTAGGATCTTCTCTACTTCCTGATAGGCCAAAAACGAATTGACCCCTTGTGATAAATTAACCAATTAATTTAGCCAAGTGAATTAATTAAGTTAATTAACATGCAAACGCGTAGTAGCACAAACAAATCACCAATAAACTAAGTATGCAACGAAAAATAAATTTGACACGGTGATTTGTTTACGAATGGGGAAAACCTAACGACAAAAACCCCACCGGGTGATTTTCAGGTCACCACTCCCGAAATTCCACTATTATCACAACAAGCGGTTACAAGTAATGGAATCCCAGTACCTTATACCAACCTACAATTGAACCCTTACCCCCAATACCCAATTGGGCTTGTTCAGTAGTGACAATTTCTCTTTTTGATGCACGGCTCCCAAGTACATGACTAACCAATGCGCGGATCTTAGTACGCGACTTCAATCACCAACAAGAAAAGGTTGTTGGTTGCAAAGTTCTTGAGTTCATCCCAATGATGAAGATCAAGAAGATGCTTGGTCACAAAACCCTACGGTGCAAATACACAACTTCTTCAAGAACGATGAACTAGAGCAAATTTTCTCTCTGGTCACAATTTGCTTGAACAAACTTTGCTCAACAACTGTGAACTTTTTGACGGTCCTTAAAATAATCCTTTTATATATCTAGGGTTAGGAGAAAAGAAGGCCAAAGACACATTTACGGATTCCAAGAAAACAGAATAGAAAATCTGTTTTTCTTAAACCTCGAGAGATAGGAGGTGTCGAGCAATTTATCGAGAACACGGGCTGAAATAGCTTTCTTAAGCTCGATAGATGCAAAATTTGTCGAGCCAAATGTTGAGCTTTAATGAATTTGCACTATTCAGCTTGTTTCTTGGACAGACTTGAATGACTTCAATACTTGATCTTGAAACCTTGTTTCTTGAAGTATTAAAAACACCTAGATCTACCCAATTACAAGTAAAGTGCGTTTGCCATCCTTGGCTTCTTCCAATGTTTCCCAGCAGCACCAAAACCTTACTGGACACTCTCAAAAGGTGTGGTAAGTGATTGGGCTATTGGCCTCTCAATGGTATGGAAATGGAGAGGTAGGAGATGAGGAAATTCCACAAACAAATGTGTAGAGAATTGTTGGATTAACAATTTCTAACTTTCAAGTGTTTTAGCTAGGGTTTTCTCTCGGAAGCTCTCTATCTTATTTGTGGGTAATGTGGGTATAAATAGTGTAAGCATAGAAAGTGTGTATCGATCGACAGTCGGGTGAGAGCAGAATGTCTTGCGGTTGTCTCGCGGAAGGCCTTACCTGCGAGAAACTCACGAGACACAACCGCCTCCATCCGGCCCGACTCTTTGCATTCCAGCATGTGCGGGGCACATGAGTTACTTCGTGGGATGCTAAGTCGCGAGCTACCCGCGAAAACACTTCATTCTTCAATAGCTTGAGTCTTCACAATCTCTCTCACCATCACACAACCTTTACAATAAATTTCCACAACAAATACAGGGTACAAAAAGATTGAATAAAATTACAATCAAATTTGGCACAGAATAAAAGCCAACAAAATACAAATTTGTAAATCACAACTTTACAATCTCCCCCTTTGGCTATTCCTTGACAAAACCCCTAACAACAGACTTGAGACTTAAACATGAGTTTGGGAACCCACCTTTTAGTACTAAAAAAAAAAAGCAAAAAAATAAAAATAAAAAACTAATATAACTAACCAGATAAGGCCCTAGGGAGAGATAGAGAGAAATGAAAATGTTGTGGATTGTTAAATGAAATGAGTTGTTTTACTATTACCAAAATAAATAAATAAAACTAAGATTGACAAAGCTTTTGTAAGAGAGAGAAAGAAAGGAATCTGAGGGGCTGCTACCATCGTTATGCTAGCCTCCCACCACCATCAAGCCGTTGAAACCCGTACAAAATTTGAATGGCCCTTTTGGTTGCCGATGGTAAGGGTTACTAACCCCTACAATAATATTCGTACAACATACTCCAAAACCATTTTACATAAAACATTACAATATTATCCGTGCATTTTGCTAAGGGGAAGATGAGATGATGAAGGTGGTGTCTATAGCTCGAAACTATGGTCATTTGAAATGGAAGATTGGATGATTGCATTGTCTCCTAATATTTTGTGACCTGGTTTCTTTAGCAACGCTTGTCTGAAGACTTGGAGGACCGCACACAATAACACCTACATCAACGTAGCCCCATTTCTCTGATATATCCCCAAAAATATCTGCAGCAAGACAAAGGAAAGGGAATCAAGAAAGCCTCTGGTGTTGTACAGGTGATGAGGTTAAACTTTGTTAATATATATATATATATAAGATATATATATATATATATATATATTTTCATGTTTCTTTTAGTTTTACTCCATCCATTTATGTCATATATTTTGTTCACGATTAGTCCTAAGCCTGGTAAATAAAGGAGGGTTGTGGTAGATTGATGGCTTGTGTGAAATTTAGTCACTATAGACAAGTACACATTAAGGTGTCCCTTACAAGCGAGAATACATGTGGCCAACCTTGACTAGTCTATTGTTGTTGTTAGGACTAAAATTTGATTGTTGTCATCATTGTTGTCATTGTTGTTGTTGTTATATTATTCTTTTAATTTATGTTTTGAACAAAAGTTGAGATGCTGTACCTTTGAAGTCCGGTCTTGAACCATAATAAGTATTGATTGAACTCGCAAGTTTTTGCTGATATGAATAATTGTGAGTTACAATTTCATTATGCTGCATCTTCTCGACCATTATCCTATCATCCTTGCATGCCTCCCTTGTTGCATTTCGTCTTTCCCAAAGATGCCACAAACCAGCCACAACACCCCCAAAGATAAAGACACTTGCAAGCATGCAGATTACAAAGAGAAGCCCGGTGTACCACCAAGGAGATATGTCATAAGGGTTTATGTAGAAAGTATCTAGTAAATACAGTAAGATAACAAAGCCTAGTGTAGACGAGATAACATATATTCCAGGCCACATATTATTTCCTGTACCAACCAAAACGACATGTCAGAGTTGTTAGATACAGGAGGAGAAAAGTTCGTAGCCTCATGTACTTGACCCTCTTCCTGTAGATAAATAACAACCATTAAATGTCACAACATGATCATGATAACTTTAAATACAAAATGAAATAACAAGGGTGTGAGAGCATAACTAAGCATACCAGTGAAGGTTGTGATTCTCGAGTGACAAAAATGTGAATCTCAAGATTTAGTTTATCTAAGAAAAATGGACAGATTAATTCCATATCTTTGGTAGAAAGAAGAGGAAGCTCGTTTGATCTTTTCACAGCCCAAACAATCAAGATGTTTCGAGGCAAGCAAGGTTTTCCTTCTCTAGTACGATGGAGAATGTCACTCAAGATAGCCAGAAATGGTGAAATTCCTACTCCACCTGCTACTAAAATAAGGTTTTCATACCTAGAGAATCAAATGGTGAAGTTAGTTCATAAAATAGAAGATAATATGAAATTTAAAATTAAGCTTGATATCTAGTAAATTCTAGTGAAATTGACTGTTTGGGTGCATACATCAAGTGATATGGTAATTCATGCCCATAAGGCCCCTCAACAGAAGCTGTTATCTTTGTTTGAGGCAAGAGATGTAGGTCAACTCCAGAACTATTCAAGATATTTCCTCTGAGCTTTTCTGTCCATTCTCCAATAACCTTTATGAGAACAGATAGATGATATTTACCATCTAGAGGACAAGATGAAACACTGAAAGGATGCCATTGTAGCCAAGATAATTCTTGAACTTGAAGGAAAATAAAAGCGAGGGCATTGTACCGCAGATCTACATCGTCGAGGAAAAGTGTCACTGCTATGGTAACAATAGAAAAACAAGGAAAATACAAATTTGAGGGGAAGTAGTATTACTTGCAGGTTTTGAAAGCATCAATTCCACAGTTCCACAAGGAAGGTACTTGATTGAAATTATATCAACAGTCTTTCGAGATTGGCAGAATCTCGTAAAGCGATCTAGAATGAAAAGAAATATTCCTCCAGCAGATATGCAGAAAATGAAACCCCCAACATGCAAAGCTAAAAAGATAATAAAGATCATATATAGTTGATGAGTGTAGTAGAACAACTCAAATTTATTCTTTTCTCCTTTGGATGAAGTGATGTCATCCACATTAGTAGACCATTTGCCAAACTAATAACACACGGAAAATGAGAAATACCGAGATCTACCCACCGCAACATCTGCATCAAACAATTATAGATATAAGCAATGTCATCTTCATATGACCTTATATTTCTTTCCATGAAGGTATCCTTAGATACATTCTATGAAGGAAGAAAAAGCATATGGTTTAGGACATTGACAAGGGTTACAAAGAAGATGAGTTACTATTGTCTTTCTTTTGTGATGCTACTCGATGACTTAACTTACCTCACAATTAAGTCTTGAAGAAAAGGTTGAAATTAGTTACTGCCTAGTTCCACGCAATTTAAAAATGGCTTCAACGAAAATTGGAACAAATTGTGTGATGAGCATCAACTTAATTAGAGATACAGTTAACACATATCAGCTTTGCTTCTTCCAAATCTAAGGAGGCATTTTGTCCCACACATGCATATAGAACTACCAAGCACTACATAAGCTAAAAGATTATGACTACAAGCCAAGACTAAAAGGACTCACTTCTATGCTCATTTTTTTTTTTCTTTAAATTTTTTTTGATTATTTTTTTTTTATCATGAACTAGTTAGAATCATGGATGTTTTGTCATATGAATAAGACAACATGGACAGGAGCCAAAGGTCATCAAACAAGTCAGGTCAATGACTTGTAAATTAGCACCATGATTTCATAGTTTGTGTGTTCTAAGTAATTATTAACAACCATATCATTTAATCAAGAAGATGATATATTAAAAAGAAAAAACGGAAGAAGAAGATATTTTTAGCAACAATCAGTATACAATCACCGGACAACTTGAGCAAGAATATCAATATGATCTATTCAATGATCAAGAGTTGTTGAAGTAGAAGAATTTGGATCATAACATAAAAGGTTGTTGACAGGTATTTTAACCACAAAACAATCACAAAATTCCATTCTAGACCTGTTTATAGTGTTGTGCTTGTGTCTTTGAACAATCACCATTTTATCTATATATATCTAAAACTGAAGTGTAGCATTTATTATTACTATGCTCTAGTTAAGCCACATCAACAATCGTGTCATTATCATTTTTTTCTCAATTTTTATATGATTTTTTTACACTTAAAGTGAATTAAAAACTCTATATATCACAATCAAAATATCATATTTATCTCATTTTTAACTATTCTTATTTATTATTGAATTTTCAATTCCATTTTAACTTTTCATATCCCCACTACTCTCTACCTTAATATCACTATACTTCTATCCCTTTATCTTCCTTTATTTTTGACTCTTTTTATTCTTATTCTCATACTATAGATTTGTCATTCCTTTTCTCATTCCATGCATAATTTTTTTATTTTCCACACACAAAAAGTTCTCTCTCTCTCTCCATTGGCATCTTATTATTTTTTCAAATTTGTAACCTTAGGCTATAATCAATTTTGTAGCTAAACTTTGTCCTTAAATAAATTAATTGGTAACCCTTAATTGGAAAAAAAAGAGGTCGACAAATTTGAAGGAGTAAAAATTAATTAAAGATGACCTTACAAATTAATGTCATTAAAAACTTTATAGTGCAATTAAATAAATCGTTCAATTCACTTAATTAAATCATATAATCAACAATTAAATACAATCATACAAGATTTTAACTTAAAACTAATCAAACTCTAATCTAGAAAAACATATTTATTATCAAAACTAAAAGGAAGATGTTCTTCAGTAATAATATAAATATATAAGAAATAAAGATGAAAAAATTCAAGATCCCTTTTTGACATTTCATTTAACATTACTTAAATATTATATATATATATATATATATATATATATCTATATAAATGCTTAAATGCTTATATTCTTCACATATCACGACTTTTAAAAATCTAATGAAAGGTTCTAAGATTTTACCTTTCATTTAATATCTCTGTTTTGCAATTCATCAGCTAGTAAAATATGATAATGGTAATAAACATTACAAATAAGATCATGACAAAACTAATTAGCCATTATTATTCTGGAATAGATGCCTCCTTTTTATTTATTTTTAATGCATTTAAGGAAATGAAATGTATAGAGTTTACTTATTAAGGTATATGTAAAGATTCACATTAAAAAAATATGTAAAGTTTTTTTTTTTTTTTTTTGAAAAAGAAGTATATGTAAAGTTTTTATTAACTTAAAACACAATGAAAAACTAATTGTTAATAACTACAACAGTCATTGTTCTATAAATCACACACAACACTATATTTAATATCCTAAATAACTTATAAATTATAACCCAAATCAATCATACAATTACACAATCAAAGCATGAACATATAACATGAATTACCTTTTGAATTACTACTTGAAATTTTCCCAATTATTGAAAGAGAATTGCCAAATTTTTTAGGCAACATCAAGACAAGGTATAAGAATTTTAATTTTTAACTTCCATAGAAAAAAAATATTACCCACATTATTTCAACCCTTATGGAAAAGAAGGTTTACATCTAGAATGCAAAATGTGTTTAATTGACTTAGAGATGTAAAAATTAGTCAACCAACTATGGTAGAATTAAGGTTTCAAAATGTAAAGAAAACAATTCTAAGTTAATAAAAAATTAGTTTGCAATAAATATGATTATGAAATGCATTACTCTTCATTGCATTAGTTAAAATTACAAAATAGTAATAATAATGACCTCGTGGGTTCCAGTTAACTCAATTAGTAAAATCTTTGATGGTTGAATAAGAGATCTAGGGTTCAATTCCCGTCTACACCAAAAACTGATTGGTGTCTTGGTCTGATGACAAAGAACTATCATCAGAAGTGGACGTCATAGGTTGAAACTCTCTAATAATAATAATAATAATAATAATAATAATGAGACCACCCTTAAAAACCTTAACTCTCCAGGTTGCATAGCTATATTTCACCCAAAAACCAACATGTTGCACCGTCTTTGACCTCAAGCAGAACTACTTAAGAATAAATCTATTTTTTAAATTGCAATTCCCACCTAGTCCATCTTCCATCAGGCTTTTGATTGAGCTATTTGCTCAAAAAAGAGCAACATGAAGGCCAAAGGTCGTTACGTGAAACTACAACCTATCTTTATGGAAGTCAAATAGCTATCTCTTCATTCCCAATATTTCTGTCCATAACTTAAATTTTTATTTCACTACTCTTGCATTGGAAACTGGCAATTCATGGTAATTTGTGCTTATGAGTAATTGAGAAGTCATGATTTTATGTCGGTTTTATTCAATGACAAAACTTTATATGTAATGCATTGTTTGGTGATGTATTAGTTTCTAGGTTTTCATGTAAATTGGGGTAGTATACTTGAGCCTTTCCTTGAAGATTGGAAGTCGCATCAACCAAGATCTCATGGCCTAGAGGCGACCTTCTTGCAACCTAAGCTACCCGCAAAATCCATGTGGCGGGTAGTTGTCTAAAAGTGCAGTCGTGCACCTCACAACCATATCATGACCTTAGGGGGAAAACAGGTTGCAAGTTGCATGATCTCTGTACTCTGTAAAATGCACCAAACCTTATGCCCGGGGCTCGGGTTTTCCTCTTCCATAACACTGGTGGTGTTATATGTGGTTTGCTTGTCTTCCTTTCTCTACTTTATCTAGCTCTATATATTCTTTTGTAGAGTAGTTTGTGTTTGGAAGTTTTGCTAAGTCACTTACAGTTTAACTTGTGATTAGTTTAGTATTAAATTCAACTTAACTGTAAAATTTGGTATTAAGGGTTCTAAATACTTGCTAGGATTGTAATTGCATACTTTCAATTGGTATTAGAGTAGGTTCACATTTGTTTGTGATTTACATCACGTTGTGTGATCCTTGAACCCTTGTTTTGATGATGGAGAGGCTTCTTGAAAAATGCTTATCTCACATTCTTTGTATTGCCTATGAGACCTCTTTGAGCTCTCCTATCTCAAATGTCCGTGTGTTAAACTCTAATCCCAAAGACATGCTAAAAAGTTTTTTCCATGCTCTCAAAGCTTTTGAATTGGAAAACAAATTGCTTCTCAATGACCTTCACAAGTTAGATAAATTGATTAATGATTTACTCATTAAAATGATATTCTTTGTGAGAAAGTGAAAGCTGTAGAGAAAAGTATTCCTTGCTAAGACATTGTTTCTCATTGCTTAAATGATATAGATCATTAGAAAGAGGAAAATGTCAATCATACTCTTGTCTTGTAGTTCATACTGCCCTAAAAGTTTTTGATGCTTGTTTATGGTATCTTGATAGTGGCTGCTCTTGACACATGACTGGTGACAAAACTCTCTTCAAGCATTTAAAAGAAATAAAGGATGAATTTGTAATGTTTGGAGATGGAAGTTGCTCTCAAATTCTTGGAAAAGGATCCATTGAGATTCCGGGTTTTCCAATTTTGAAGGAAGTCTTGTATATTTATGGGTTGAAGGCAAATCTTCTTAGCATTAGCCAGTTGTGCGATGACAACTATCTTGTTTAGTTATCCATGAAGAAGTGTCTAGTATTCAATGAAGATGGAATGCAAGTTATGTGCGGCCGAAGAACTATAGACAATTGCTATGACATTATGCCAAACTTAAACCTATCATGTAGAAGTGCAAGGGTAGACTTAATGGAGTTGTGGCATCAAAGACTTGGTCATGCAAACCACAAGCAGCTGTCAAAGATCTCAAAACTTGATGTAGTAGTAGGTTTACCAAAATTTGGGAAATTTCAAAAAACCATATGTGGACCTTGTCAAATGGGAAAGCAAACACGGTCCTTACATCCCAAAGTGAATCAAATGATGACCAAAAGACCACTGGAACTCCTTCATGTTTATCTTATGGGCCTTACTTGTACCGAGAGCCTAGGTGGGAAGAGATATATTTTGGTTATGGTTGATGACTTCTCTAGATTCACGTGGGTAGAACTCCTAAGAGAGAAGTTGGAGGTTGCCAAAAGAATAAAGAAGCCGTGCAATCGGTTGCAAGTTGAGAAGAACTCATCCATTGCTCGCTTAAGAAGTGATCAAGGGAAGGAATTTGAAAAATCAAAGTTGGAAAATTTTGTGAGAAACATGGAATCAAGCAAGAGTTCTCTACTCCCAAGACTCCTCAATAAAATGGGGTTGTTGAACATAAAAATAGAGCCATTCAAGAGATGGCTAGGGTGATGCTCTTGAATAGAGGAATTCCTTAGAAATTCTAAGGGGAAGCTGTAAACACCGCTTGCCACATTGCAAATAGAGTATTCTTCAAAGCCGGAACAACCAAAACATTGTATGAGCTATGGAAAGAAAAGAAGCCAAAGGTGAAGTACTTGAGAATCTTTGGTAGCAAATGCTCCATCTTGAAGGATAGGGAAAGCCTTAGAAAATTTGATACTCGGAGTGACGAAGGAATATTTCTTGGGTACTCCACTTCGAGTCGAGCCTACAAAGTTTTTAACAATCAAACCAAGACAGTTATGGAGTCATGCAATGTCACTGTTGACGACGAAGTTAATGACAAGAAAGTAGAAATTGAATTTAGGAAGCAGAAACAAGTCAAAAATGTTGCAACCGAGGCCCTTAAAGAGTCCACAACTATAAGTGATACCTCCAGCCCCATTCAAACAACTACAAGCAACTTTAGTTCAAGTCCCATGATATCTTCTTCTCAAGTGTCTTCCCCAGGTCCTCCTAGCCCTCTGTTGGTTCAACCTTCACCAAGTTGAGAAACATGTGGTGAATCATGCTCAGAAGTAAATGACACGACTCCAAAGAGCAAAGAGCCATCTGTTAAAGTCAAGTTAAATCATCCAACAACTCAGGTTATTGGAGAAGTCGGTGAGGGAATGAGACTTTGAAACAAAGTATTGAATCAAGTAAACTACACTTGCTACTTATCTCATATTGAACCAAAGAAGGTGGAAGAAGCCTTGAAAGATGAGGATTGGATAGAGCCTATGCAAGAAGAACTTCAACAGTTTACCAAGAATGACGTGTGGGAATTAGTTCCTAGACCAAAGGACACTCATGTCATTGGAACCAAGTGGATCTTTCAAAAAAATTCAGATGAACATGGAATTGTGGTTTGAAATAAAGCTTAGCTTGTAGCTCAAGAATATACTCAGGTGGAGGGTATTGATTTTGACGAATCCTTTGCACTTGTAGCAAGAATGGAATTAATCCGAATCCTATTAACTATTTCCTACTTCTTTGGGTTTAAGTTATATCAAATGGATGTGAAAAGTGCTTTCTTAAATGGATTTCTCCAAGAAGAAGTGTTCATTGAACAACCAAAAGCATTTTCGGATCCATTTCATCCCAATCACGTGTTAAGATTGACGAAAGCCCTATATGGCTTAAAGCAAGCGCCTAGAGCTTGTTATGATCATCTTACCAATTATCTTCTTGATCAAAACTTCAAGCAGGGACAAGTAGATCGCACTCTGTTCATCAAGAAAAACTCAAAGTCGCTTATGGTGGTTCAAGTCTATGTAGATGACATAGTATTTGGATCAACTATGGACTCATGTGTTCATGAGTTTGCAAATGAAATGAATTGTGAGTTTAAGATGAATATGTTAGGAGAATTAACCTATTTTTTGGGTCTTCAAGTAAAGCAAGACAAAGATGGTATCTTCGAGTGTTAATTCAAATATCCTAAAGAATTGGTGAAGAAGTACAGATTGGAAAACACAAAATCAATTTCAACTCCCATGAGCTCAAGTGCAAAGTTAAGCCTTGATGCATCCAGAAAATGCATTGACCCAACCTTTAGCGAAGCATGATTGGAAGCCTCTTATATCTCATAGCTAGTTGTTTGGACATATCATTTAGTGTAGGAGCTTGTGCTATATATCAAGCATCCCCAAAGGAATCCCATCTCATTTCTGTGAAACTTGTCATTTGATATGTTAAGGGTTTTTGCGATTTTGGAGTTTGGTACTCCCGCGATTTAAACCTTACCTGGTCGGGTTATTAGATGCCAATTGGGCAGAATGTGTGGATGATCGAAAAAGCACCTCCGAGGGTTGCTTTTATCTTGGGAATAACTTAGTGGCTTGGATGAGCAAGAAGAAAAATAGTGTTTCATTGTCTACTGCAGAGGCAGAGTATATAGCAGCTGAAAGTTGTCATGCTCAATTGCATTGGATGAAGAAGCTCCTTCATGGTTACTCCAATCCCCAAGAAATGATGACAGCCTATTGTGACAATACCAATGCTATTGACATATCAAAAAATCTTGTTCAACATTCAAGGACTAAGCACATTGAAATTTGGTATCATTTCGTTCGAGATTTGGTGGAAACAAAGGTAGTGTCTCTTGAATTCATCCCCATCAAATTTTAGAAAGTAGACATCTTCACAAAACCACTAGATCGTCCTTGGTATGAATTTCTTTGTAAGGCCATTGGTGTTGGTCCCTCTCCTTAATCATCTCATTGCATTGCATTGCATTGCATTATGTTTTTGTACATACTCTTTTTGAGTTTCTTGTTTATCTTTCCGTTGCTTGTTTGTTTTGTACTTGTGTGTGCTTGTGTGACGTTGCTTTTGTTCCCTTATCATATGAGTTTTGATTTTGATAGCTTGTCACATGCACTTTTTAGGAATTAGTTCATCTAGTTTCTCTTGTGATGAATGCACAACTTTGCCTTATCTTGAATTATATGCGCTTGATGAGATTTGTGTATAGACTTCTTAGATCTACATGTTGAGAGAAAAAGAAAATGTTCATGATGTTTTCACTTTGCTTGGAACATATTTGGTTTTGACCTCATCATTCAAGTAAAATGTGACTTATGTCTCTCTCACAATTGTCTTGCCAAGCTATTCTTAAAAAGCCAGTGCCAAAAAGAATGAAAAAGGTGATGCACCATTCTTATTGAATAAAGCTTTTTAAGCTATGCTCGGAAAAAGAGCCAAAAATTGTAAGAGCCTCAAACTTGTGCTCATTTTGCCTCAATTATGTCAAAGACAATGTTTTATAAAGCACACTCATCAAACTTGTGCTAAGTATGAAGATTCTTGAATCTATGTATCTCTCTCTATCTATATCCTTCCTAAGCCTATCAAGTCTTATTGTGAGAGTTATATATTTCATGTCTTGCAATTTTGCAAGGTTTACTCTGCATTTGAACCTCCCTTGTGTGAATGGATTGAATGAGTGCTTGAACTAACTGTTTATCTTTGCTAGTATTATCTCAAATTTCACTCACACACTCACAAGTTTATTGCTTTGTTTGTGTCGTTCATCTCTTGAAAAAGTTTATGAACTTTGACCTAATTTGTGATTGATTATCTATCTTGCTCATAGCTTATTCTTTCACTTAGTGGACTTGTGTTTTTGGGCTATATTTTGTTTTGTTTTCTTTTAAAATTTCAAAATGCCCTATTTTTGTAGGTCTCGTGACCTAGTCGCGACCCTAGGCAACCTTGGCCCAGGTCGTGAGCAAATTAAATCTTTGCTCAATTTTTACCCCGAGATTTTGTGACAAGGTAAGGCCTAGCTAAGTCACTGGCCCGGGCATGAAGTCAGTTTTTAATGTTTTAAACCGTTTTGTATTTCAAACGTTTTCACTTCCCACCACTTCGGGTTTCTCCCCACACCTCTAAAACTCATTTTTTCTCATAAACCCACTTCTCTCTTCTCTCCAAAAACATCTCAAGTAAGTTTTTGCAACTCTAATCTCTTTATCCGGTGTTTGTGTTTTTGGTTTGGGTGTGTGTGTTTGTGTAGTTGGGGTGTGATTGTGTTTTTTTGTTGTTGTTGTTGTTGTTTTTTTTTTTTTTTTTTTTTTTTTTTTTTTCTTGAACCTTCTATCTTTTTTCTTCGTGTTGATCATATGCTTCTTGTGTTGGTCTTTTATGACATTTTGTGCTTGTAATTAGGCCTGTATTTGATGGGTTCCCTTTTTGCCTGTTGTGTTGTTGTGCTTGTGCACATCAAGTGTTTGATGAAATTCTTAAGTGAGTATTTTCATCAGTTTGTTGTTCCGTTGGACATCAAATCTCTGTATGAGACTTGGTTATGATAGTTTGTTTTACCATCGTTGGGTTGATCGATTTCTAAAATTGCATCCCGTGCCTATGCCTCTAATGCCTTAAGGGTGGTTATAGCATCTGTTTTGTTCTAACATCATATGCCATGTTCTTGTGTTTTTTGCTATTATGGCATTTGTTTTGCAGTTGCACCAAAAGCCTTATCCTCTCGTGGAGGAAAGCACAAAATGCCTAACTCATTATACACTTAACAAAGTGAAGCACTAATTGATCCAACTGATCTAAGCCCCACATTCGATCAAATTCAATTTTGTGATGCTCTAGGCCTTGAAATTATGCATCTTGAAGATCGTTATGCGAACCTTGTCATGGAAAAGAAAGTGGAATGGAGATTTTTCCAAGGATCTCCCATCTTTAACATGTTCAACCAAAAGGAATGGGACTCCATTCTTGTTGATGCAGTGTGTCCAATAGAAGAATTAGTCCTTGACTTTTATGTCAATCTCCGTCGTTAGGACAACTTTCTCAATACTTTCATCAAGGGTTCCTACTACATCATCACCCCACAAATCATCTTCGAGGTGTTTGAATTACCAGAGTACACAAGGATTGAGAACACACCATATTCTTCTCGGAGCTTGGGAGATCTTCACTCCATCCGCCAAGCTTTGGGTGGAGAGCTTTACCTCGGAACCATATCGATGTCCATGGAGAAACTTCTTCCAATATACCGTGTGGTGTCAATATTGTCAAATTTGTATCCTCACATGTTCAATCGAACCTTGATCACCATTAAATTCACTTTCTACATGACCTGGTTTGAGGGGTTCTGATTGATTTAAGTTGGCACATCTTTAATGTGTGGTGGAGTATGGCTAAAAAAGGTACTCGGACTCAGTTCCTTTCGTTCACATGCTTGATCACTCATTTCTACAAGTACAAATATGTGAAGTTCTCTGAGTCTTATCAAATCATACCTTTCCCGGAATCCATCAGCATCAATACACTCAATCCTCTTTATGTGGAAGCAAGAGATGCACGTAGGGACTCAGATCCTTCCACCTCTCTCAAGGCATATACTCCGACATTTCACTTAGTGAATATGCAAACCATGTTTATGGAACTGTCTCAGAAAATGGCAATAGGATTTGGGCTTGTGTACAATTTTCTAGATATCACCTCTTCTCGTCTCAATCATGTGGAAGCTCGCATGCCTCCTCTACCTTTGCCACCTACGGAGGACTAGTGAAATCGTTTTTTGAGGACCCCCTTTGGATATTCTGACAAAAAGGTGGGAGAGCATAGACTAACCTTACACATATAAAGGGATAGCTCAAAGCAAGGGGAGCAAAATTGCATGAGCAAGGAGGAATACTGCATCAACAAACTAACCATCCATTTTTTAAGTTTTTTTAGTTATTTCCTGCTTTTAGTATAACTTTGATACATTAACAACTAACTATCCATTTTTTAAGTTTTTTTAAGGAGGAATAATATGTCTTTTGGTTTTGTACAGCATGACCGTGTTTAGGTCATGTACTTTTCTGGTGCTCTGGATTTATGTTGCTTTATCTATCTAGTATTCTGGTTTGATTGCTTCCATTGCATCGTTTTGTGCTTGTTGAACATGCATTTATCTTATGCTCATTGTGCTTACTTGCATGCATGTTCAGATTATCATAACCTTGTGTTCTTTGATCATTGTAGCCATAGTCTCTGTGGTTGTCTAGTGTTTGATCAAGTTGCATTCATGCATATCATTCATATCATACTTGATCATGTTGTACTTGTACTTATTCTATGCTTTTATACTTGTTACCAACTATAGGGTCTAACCTATCTTATACTAGTGTTTCAAGCATTGATTATAAGTTCAAGCTCTTGTGTTTGACCTTTAGAGTTTAGTGTGAGTCTTTGGTGGTCTCATGTTTCCTCTCGCATTAAGTCTAGAGTCTGTATAGGCGTGCTTGGTCACAAAATAGCCAAAGTCAGAGATTGAGAAGTCATGCTTTTATGTTGGCTTTATTCGGTGACAAAACTTTATATGTAATGTATTGTTTGGTGATGTATTAGTTTCTAGGTTTTTATGTAAATTGGGGTAGTGTACTTGAGCCTCTCCTTGAAGATTAGAAGCAACATCAACCCGAGATCTCATGGCCTGGAGGCAACCTTCTCTCGACCTAAGTTGCCCGTGAAATCCATGTGATAGGTGTTTGTCCGAAAGTGCAGATGTGCACCTCGTGACCATCTCGCAACCTTAGGGGGCGAACAGTCGCAAGTTTGAATGAATTTCAGACTCTACAAAATGCACCAATCACTATTTTTCTGCCAACACACACATACACACAATTGTGAGGTGTAGCAAAGGGCTTCAGATAAGTATTGACCATACCCTAGAAACCTTAAGGGTGCCAAGAGTGTGAAGAAAAATCCTTTGTATGAAAATAGAGAGCTTTTTCTTAGAGAAAAACCAAGTTCTTCATCTCCCTTTTCCATCTCTTTCATTCCATTGATAGAGGTTCAGTAAACACATTCCTCATCCACAAACACATACTTGTGAGTGAGTGAATGAGAAAGGAAACTTAAAAAGGCACAACCTAAATCCAATCCTCATTGGTGGTGATTCTATTGGAGCTTCAATGGAGGGTCTCTGGTAAACTAGGAAGAGAAAGTGCTTAGTGAAGTCGGCTGCTAGCTGGAGCTTAGAAGGTTCAAGTACATGTAAGAGAGTGGGCTTGGAGGGTTCATTGGATACCTTATGTACTACAACTTTTTTACCTAGTGGAGATTTCCGACGGGTGGTCGGGAGAGAGGTTTTTAAGCTCGGGGCTCGTGTTTTCCTCTACCATAACACTTGTGGTGTTATGTGTGTTTTACTTGTCTTCCTCTCTCTACTTTGTTTAGCTCTATATATTGCCATGCTTGTGTAGAGTAGTTTGTGTGTTTGGAAGTTTTGCTAAGTCACTTACACTTTAACTTATGATTAGTTTAGTATTAAAATCAACTTAGCCATAAAATCTGGTATTAAGGATTCTAAATACTTGCTAGGATTGTAATAGCATACTTTCAATAAAAAAAAAATAACCAAAGAATTATGAATAAAACAGCCAAACCAGAAGGTAGCGGCATAAAGGATCAGTTTCCAAGAGGGTCAAATCAAATTAACAAAAATAACAATTATTACTGCTGCACAGCACCTCCCCATCTGTAAGTCCTGAAACTCTTAGCTTTATTAAATAATTTCTCTAGTCTTCTTGTCATTCCCATTTTTCCATTTTCAATTGCTGTTTCCCTTTCCCTTGCATTCTTTTTGCGTGTATATATTTATATAGCAAGGGGATAATTCAACTTTCAGTGATTATAAATGTATTCTTCTTTTGGAAAACAAACTAACAAATATATATATAAAAGGAAAAGAATAGCACATGTATAAGAGTTATACCATTAGCACTCACTTCTTGTAGAAGGGTTCCCTCGATTGTCCATGCAATTACAAAGAGTAGTCCATGGAGAGTAAACAGTAGCATAGTGAGATGTCCAAGCCACACATGATATCTTATTGCTTGCTCAAAAGGGATATCTATAAGGCGGAGAAGTACTGATCCCCTTGCAACCGGAAGAAACAAAAATGCCAAGCAATATAATCCGATAGTACCAATGCGATGTCCCAGATTTATTAAAATGAAACAACTGAAAATTTCAAAAAAAAACTAGGAATTTCAACCAGTGAAACCAATCTTCATGTACTGAAGAAAAATAACTCTAAAAAATTTAAAGGGAAAATGCACACTCTAAAGAATTTAAATTTCTCATATACAACATGTTTTATGATTGCAAAGAGATGAGTTCAGATCAGTGACAATGACTTCTAGTTTGAAAGCTCTCAAATGGTGACATTGAAGCAGTAACAGGAGTTTGTTAAATTAGTTTTAGTTATTAGTCACATGTCAGTCTATTATTTCTTAGTTGGAAAGTTTGTTAGGTTAAGCACCAAACTCGGTTTCTTCTATGGAAAGTGTTAAAGCCACAAATTATTTTACAAATTGCAGAGGTACTGATTGGATATTGGTAAGAAAAAAGATATGTTAGTGGTGGGCTGAGATGAGAACCAGTAAAAATTTGTCACATCAATAGTTTGTAAGAATGTAGTAAAATAGTTTGTTGCTATAACCATGGTTTTAAAACTGGACTATACTGGCCGGTTCAGCTGAGAATCGGGCCTAAATCTAGTACAATAAAAAAAGGGAAAAACTGGTAACTAGGCCCAATTCTAGTTCTTTGATATTTCCAGTTTTTAAAACCATGGTTGTAGTGTGTGTATACACACACACTAAATAGAAGGAATTTTGTAAAGAAACAAGCTATTTGTCAAAGCTAAATGAATAGACTCTCATTGAATCTTTCTCAAACTCCCATCATCTCTATAACTTCAATACCAAAGGTGAATTTTGCCAAGAAAAGAAATGTACGAGAAAAAAGGAAAATGAAGAGAGAGTGATGGGCTTTGGGATGTCTATAACTTTTATCTTAGTTTCTTCAATACCTCATACAATCTAGAGATTTTATGAGGAGGCTAGGTTTTGGGTTTAATTCCTTTTGTTCTTCTTTCACATTTTATTTTATTTTATAAATACCACTTTTTGATCTCTTCTTTTATTTTAATATTTTTTTTAAATAGTGAAAATAAAGAGGTGGGTTAGAGCATCTCCAATAGGCTTTCTAAATCCTTTTTTGGAGAGCAAACACACCAAAAACACCCTTCAATGGCGTCTTCAACTTTTTTTTTTTTTTTTTTTTTTTTTTTTTTTTTTTTTTTTTAAGAGTTGCTATAGTAGTTCTCTTGAAGAAGAGAGCACTATAGAAAATACTGTAGCAACTCCAAACATTTCCCCCCCTTAAAATAATCCCACAGTTGAATAAAAAATGATTTTCTCTCTCTCTCTCTCTCTCTCTCTCTCATAAAAACTCTCTTTCTTCTCATCTAAATACAAAGTTAGGTGAATGCCAACTCTCTCTGCCGGTTGTGTGTGTGTGTGTGAAGTGAGCAAAGAGGTAAGAAAATAAAAACAGAAATGTAGATACATAGGAGAAGTCAAAAGAGTGGCCGGTTGTGTGTGTGTGAAGTGAGATAAAAAGGAATTAAAATAAAAACAGAAACGTAGACATAAAGGAGAAATCGGAAGATGTGTGGAGGAGAAACAAAAATGTAGATACATAGGAGAAGAGTGGGGTATGTGTGTGGAGGAGAAAAATCAAGAAAGAAAATGGAAAAAGAAGAAGAAGAAGAAGAAGAAGATAGAGATGATTCTAGAAAGTAAATGTATGGATGAAAAAAAAAAAAAAAATTATGTCCACAATATTTTTACAACATTTTCGCAAAAAAAATCTAAATGGTAGGTTGTTATTTGTAGTTAATAGTGGGGGAAAAAAATATTAAGTGGTGGGTTCAAATTAAAACCAAGAATAAATGACTTACCACCTAAAATTTGTTATGAAAATGTTGAGAATGCAACACTTCATAAAAAAATAAAATAAAGAATAAGGAATATTTAAAAAAAAAGAATAAAAAAATATTAAAGAAATAATATTTAAATGAAATAGAGAAACAATAGAGTCTGTTGAAAAATGTATTTGAAAAAATAGGTAAAAGGTATATGTAACTAAGGCTGTCCACAGGTGGTCTGGGTCGGGTTTGTGCCCAACCCGGACTCGACCCGAATGCATCGAGTGGGGAAAATCTTAACCCGCAACCGACTTGAATAGAGTTTCATATCTGCTAGGTCAAGTTATATCAATTTCGAGTGCATATCAGTTGATTTCAAGTTTGTTGTGGGGGTTGAAATTTGGCTAGATTTTAGCTGAAATCTTGCCGGATCTCGTCGGATATAGCTGGATCTAACGAGATTTGGCTGATATTCCTCCGAATCTATTGAGATCTGGCCGAGATCATGATGGGTCTGTCGAGATCTAGCCATGATCTCCCTATATTGGTAAAGAGTTTGGACTTACCGGATTTTCAGCCAAAACTCATATTTCTAACAAGGAGAGAACAACTCATCGGGCGGGCTGGGTTCGTCGGTTTCTTAGACAGCCAACCCACGACTCGAACCGATAGTCTCGGGTCTTGGCGCCGGCGACTTGCGTCCGACCGAAACACTGCTTTGATTGGGCAGTTATCAGGTGGAGAGCTTCAGGTTCGAGTGGTTCTTTGGGTCCAAGCAAGTGGTGGACAACCCTATATGTAACTATTTACTCTCTAGACAGTACAAAATTTTAGAGAAGCTATTAGAGATGCTTTTATGAAAGTCTAATAGAGCTTATCTCAGGTGGGTGAAGTGTGAACTTTTGAATTATGGGCAGGCAAGGTGAAAATGAGGCAAAGTATCAACTTTTGAATCAAGGGTAGGTAAGGTGAAAACGTGCCTAATCTTAGGTGAGTTTTCTGTAATTGCCCCTAAATGTTTTGTAAGGATGACACAAAACTACAAAAACTACTGAAGTAGAATGATCAAAAGAAAATTAAGCAATATAAAAATAGTACATGGTTTCTATTTAAAAGCTATACAATAAAGTTATAAACAAAGTAACACCCAACCCAACAAAATATCGTACCACTGTTCTTTGGGGATGTCATCAGGTATCGTTCGTAAGACCACTGCAGTATAGAAATAACCATCCCAGACAACAAATACGATAAAGAGGATTATGCCAATTAATTCAGCAGCGGAAACAACCCCAAGTGGTCCATCCACCAGAACGGGAAAAGTCCACAATCGGAATCTTGGAGTCTTCTTCCTGAAATAGATGAAACTTATGCTTTTTCTTCATGTTACTCCAATTTAAGCAAATCCGTTATGGGCAATATTATATTATTCCTTTTGCAGCTAGCTATCACATATCGTAAAAACAAAATGAAAACATGTAAAATGAGTGCATAGATTAAAAAAAATACATACTCTTGTAGTTGTAGTCGGTCTTCCCCAGAGATGAGAAGGTATGGAACAGCAAGAAAAGCAATAATGATAATTGGGGCACTGAATAACAGCAACGTACTCCCTGAAAATGCATATTTTAAAGTTGAACTCTTTTGAATGCGACAACGAGGTTGAATTAAGAAGTAGCTACCTGTGTACCCAAATGGGCTTTTACTGGTTGCACCAATCCAGTCAAAATAGAGTTCACTCCCGAAGTCTGTAGGAATGACAAAAAAGAGAGCAACCCATGCAAGGAATACAATCCACATGGTAAATTTGAGAACCCATTTAGCCAATGATACAAAGTTGATGTTTTTCTTGTTGTTGTTGTTGGCATGAGCTCCATTGGAATGAAGAAGAGGGTGTTGAGAAGTGTGTAAAATGTCATCGACGGCCATGACTATGAGAATGAGGAAAAGGAATCAGCAGCGCGCAAGAAGCAGGGTGATGTTGTTATTGGAGATGATGATGGCCATTTTCATATGGAATAGCACATATAGGCGATTTGAATTATAATTTTTGTTTTGTCTCTTGTTTGTACTTCCTTATGCGCACTAACAATTTCTCTAGAAGAAAATTTCTTTAGTTGTCAACTGTAAGTCTTACTAGTCTTAGCTGGAGGTTGATCCTTACGTAAGAGTATTTAATTTTTTTTTTTTAATGGGATTCTTTTTGTCATGGCTCCAATAACACTGATCACACAGGTGCACAACAACACCCGGACGATCAGTACCTAACTGAGTTGGGAGTTAAGAGCCAATAGGAATCTAATCTCAACCTTTGCTTTTAAAACAACTAATCTTATTGTACATTCTCTTTTCTGTCTTTGACTTTACTAGTATAACTACCGCATTAGAGCATTTTACTTGTAAATCTTCATTCAAGATCAGGAATGTTAGTTGATATAAAAATAAAAATAAAAGATCAGGAATGTTAGTTGATTCTTCTCTTATTAGCCATGTACTCCATAACTCCGGGAAAGGATCTCTTTTCTAATTTAAAATTTTAAATCCTCAATTTCTTTTAATTTTTATTCATATATAAGACATAATATTTAAAAAATCTAATGATCTTATCAAATCTATGTAAACCACACAAAATCAAATGAAAAATGTTAAAGGTACTACAAGTTTTACTACAAAAAGCTTAAAGTAAATTTTTTGTTTTTATTGGCTTAATTTTGTGCCAAATTTTCATGTAATTTTGATCAATACATTGTGTTGGATTATTTTTATAAAAAATATTATAATTTATTTTAATATTGGTTATATTCTCAATTAAGTGAATTGATGAAATCAATCTTTATCTATTAATGGCTATATCGATTTCTTTGCTAAAGTTGAAATTTATATCTAATGCTAATATATTCAAATGCGTCAGTTTTATTTTCTTAATGACAAACTTTATTATTTGAAAAAAAAAAATCTTTTATAAGTTGGTTGAAATTCAAATATTATTGACTATATGAACGTTTTTGGTTTAATGTATATAGCAATATTTCTTTGTCAAATACATATTTCCTCATAAACCATTTCTGTTTTAAACATTCTAACATTTTTTTTTTTTTTTTTTTTTTTTGATACAAGGTAGAAATTCTACTTTAACATAATCTAAGTGTATATGTGTGTAAAATTTCCTCTTGGAGACTTGAACCCTTGCCTTGTCCCCCACATCCCACAAACAATTATATTTGTGGAGTGACTATGTGCCAATAATGCGCGGTGGTAAACATTCTAACATTTTAATCTGGTAAATTATTGGTATATATAAATGTTTCATTGTTTTAGTGGAAAGTCAAAATAGTTGACACTTGACAATATTCAAATATATAATCTGACGTTTTCTATATTTATATGCAATCAAGGTCAGCCATGTTATGGGCTATTTATTGTGTATTGATTTCTTAGCATTATGCTCCTCTGTCTAAACTAATAGAGATGTACGGTCAATGAAAATATACAATCACTCTAAAGAGTTTATAATAAAAAAATGTACAGTCTAACCTCAACAATCCCACTACTCTATTTTCTCTTTCTCTTCCAAAACTTTTCTCTCTCATTTTGGGTTGTATATTAGGATTCCCCAAATTGAAGACAATGTTCAATCTTACCAATGGGTTACACATTGGAAGGATTGTCTTCTAAGATAACGAGTGCTTCTTTTGCCGTGTTATAGAAAATGTCAAATGATATGCAATATGGCATTGTCAACAATAGTCATATTACATTCAACTATATTCATATTAAATTTTGATCGAGGTGTCGAGAAAATCCGAAATAAATTTGCAAGAGATTTTGCTGAAAAATAAACTGAGGTACAACTTATTTAAATTATTAAATTATTGTAAGACTATTGATCATAATATGTATTAAATTCTTGACATACAGATTTGATAGTTCGAATTTGTGTGAAAACACAAGAGCTAATTTAGACCCCTAAATTAAAATTACGGCTAAATTGTTTTTACTCTAACTTATCTAAGTGCGGAACAAGAGTAAATAAAGCGCAATCACCGGATTTACTCTAGTGCATACACATGAACAATAAACAATAAAAGTAAAGCACAAGAGTAAGGGAAGAGAAATGCAAACACAAGATAACACCGAGACGTATTATCAAAGAGAAAACCGAAAAACTCAGCGAAAAACCTCTCTACAACCCTCCAAGTTGAAATCGATCCACTAGAGAATAAAGTTGGAGTACACGAATAACAAAAGACCCTCCAAGCCTAGTCTACCTGTTGTAAAAGTGGAAGCTTTAATACCAATTTGTTGAGAATAGCAGAAGCATGAATATCAATTTGTTGTGTGTGTATCCAAATAAAAGTTGGTTTATGCAAAATAGAAATAGAACGACAAAAGAAACAATCACACAGGAACACAAAGATTTACGTGGTTTGGCTTTTGGCCTACGTCCATGGGTGGCATCGAGGAGAAAGTTTTACTAACAAAAGAAAGAGATTACAAAGGTGGTACCAAAACACTCTCACAAAACCCAAGTTCCAAATACACCCAAAAGAGCTCTCAATCACCAAAAGCACGTGACTAGAGAAACTTGAAAATCTCTAGAAAAAAGTCACACCTTAGAACTCTATACAAAATACCAGAGAATATAAAAAACCTATTCTAATATTGCGGCACTCATAACTCATCAACAATAGCCGCATAACTAGTGTATATATAGCAGAGATGTGGGCCTTTTGTCATGCAGTACAATACAAACTCCACCTAGAAGTAGAATTGCTTAATTAAGTCGGCAAAACATAGTCCTATTAGTTCTAGGACTTGGTCAATTCCTTTGATCAAATTAAAAGCCACGTAACAACACTACTCAATGTACTTGAGCCCTCCAAGCTCCTACTACCAATGAACTTCTTGGAGTCATATCTTCTCTAACTTTTTGGATCCCGCAATACACCCGATTGCATCCGCCAAGCTTCATCGGTTTCTTTTGGCAAATCCTCAAAAGCTTCCTAAGCTCCAAAACACTCTATACACTTTGAAAAAGTGTAGGTTGTGTTTAGGTAGAAATCTCCTCTCAAGGTATGATAATGGGAGAGGGAAGGAGAAGAGGCTAAAATGATTTTTCACTAAGGATAAGTAGCTTTCTCTCTAAAAGATGGGTGTGCGTGTTGTAGAAAACCTAACTAGGGTTTTTCTCTCCGAATGACCTCTCATACTTTTGTAGGTAATAAGGGTATATATAGTATGAGTGAAGGGTAAGAAAGTCACACTTAAAATCCTCTAGGCAGAATGTTTCGCGGGTATCTCACGAGAAGGCCTTACCCGTGAGACATTCGCGAAATCCTCCAAGTTGACATGACTCTTGAGCTTCCAACATGTGCTTCTCACGTGCCCTTTTTTCTGGGAACCCTTCTTGCGAGCTACTCGCAAGCCAATCGCGAAACCGCACTAATTCTTCATTTCATGCTCGATTTTTCATCAACTTAATACTAAACTCAATACAATAAAATCCCGCAAAATACAAGGAACAAAATTAAAGCAATTACAACACTTTTTGTCATGGAATAAAACCAACATAAAACATAGTTGTAAATCACAACTTTACAAGATTGATATTGGAAAAGGAATCCCAAATGATTTGAAGAAATTTTAGGAAAAAATTCATTTTCATAATTAATTTGAATGAATTCAATCTAAAGGATGATTTTGAAAATTATTTAGTTGCTAAGATTTTTTATGCACCTTCAAATGACAAAAAGTTATGGAAGAAAAAAAAATACACAACCCAATATTCTATATTAATTCTTTTGCTAAACTATTCATAAATTAACAAAAAATATACATAAAAAAAATTACAAAAAACTATCACATCACTAAAATTTAATATAAGTGCAAATACGCACGAAAAATCTTAGTGACAACAAATCTGCAAGTTCAAACTTTGTAAGATCTAGTCAAGAATCTTCCAATGCCAATTCTTTAGTGATTATCACAAATGATGCAATAAAATGAAAAAGTGATGAAAGTTAAAAATGAACAAATAGGGACAAACCAAACTTCAAACGTTGAAGATGAAGAAATAGATGATGATAACATACCCCTAAACAAACTTAACAAGCATCGCCATACGGTAATAACAAAGCATTGAGGAAATAGAAAAAAAAAAAAAAATTAAACTCTTTATTACATCATATAATAAAAATCAATAATATGGAATGAATTAATATGCTTTTATCAACTTTTATTATACAAAATTACTCCAAAGTTGTTTTTTTATTGCTCATTACTTGAACTGAATAATTATAATGGATATGTGTGTACACTTTATAATTATTGTTTCTTATGATGAACTATTACTTACAAAGTTTTATAACAAATATGCTATAGTATATATACAACATTCTTCAAAAAAATTTGCAAAAAACATTACAACATTATCCATACATTGTACAGGCAACTTACTAGTTAAGTTATAATATACATACAACATTCTCCAAAACCATCTTACATAAAACATTACAATATTATGGGTTCCAGTAAGCTCAACTAGTAAAGTTTCTGATGGGAATAAGAGATCTAGGGTTCAATCCCTACCTACACCAAAAAAACTTATCGGTGTTTTATTTGATGATAAAGAGCTATCACTAGGAGCAGACGCTATAGGTTGAAACTTTCTCAAAAAAATAAAATTACAATATTATCAGTGCATCAATGCGAAGGGGAAGATGAGATGATGAAGGTGGTGCCTATAGCTCGAAACTGTGGCTATTGAAATGGAAGATTGGATGATTGCATTGTCTCCTAATATTCTGTGACCTGATTTCTTTAGCAACACTTGTTTGAAGACTTGGAGGGCCGCACACAATAACACCAACATCAACGCAGCCCCATTTCTCTGATATATCCCCAAAAATATCTGCAGCAAGACAATGGGAATCAAGAAAGCCTTGTTGTTGTACAACTAAAGAGGTTAAACTTTGTTATTAAGATTTTATTTATTTATTTTTTTTCATGTTTCTTTTAGTTTACTCCATCCATTTATGTCATATATTTTGTTTACAGTTGGTCCTAAGCCTGGTAATAGAGGAGGGTTGTGGTAGATTGATGGCTTGTATGAAATTTAGTCACTATAGACACACATTAAGGTGTCCCTTACAAGCGAGAATACATGTAACCAACCTTGATTAGTCTACCATTGTTGTTGGGACTAAAATTTGATTATTGTCATCATCGTTGTCATTGTTGTTGTTGTTGTTGTTGTTGTTGTTGTTGTTGTTATATTATTCTTTTAACTCATGTTTTGAACAAAAATTGAGATGCTATACCTTTGAAGTCTGGTCTTGAACCATAATAAGTATTGGTTGAACTCAAAATTTTTTGCTGGCATGAATCCTTGTGAGCTAAAATTTCATCACGTTGCATGTTCTCAACCACTATCCTATCATCCATGCTTGCCTCACTTGCTGCATTTCGCCTTTCCCAAAGATGCCACAAACTAACCACAACACCCCCAAAGATAAAGACACTTGCAAGCATGCAAATTACAAGGAGAAGCGCTTTGTACCACCATGGAGATATGTCATAAGGGTTTATGTAGAAAATATCCAGTAAATACAATAAGATGACAAAGCCTAGTGTAGACAAGATAACATACAGTCCAGACCATATATCATTTCCTGTACCAACCAAAACTGACATGCTACTGCTGTTAGACACAAGAGGAGATGAGTACGTAGCCTCGTGTACTTGACCCTCTTCCTGTAGATAAATAACAACCATTAAATGTCACAACATGAACATGATAACTTTAAATACAAAACAAAATAACAAGGGTGTGAAACCATAATTAAGCATACCAATGGAGGTTGTGATTCTCGAGTGACAAAAATCTGAATCTCAAGACTCAGTTTATCCGAGAAAAATGGACAGATTAATTCCATATCGTTGGTAGAAAGAAGAGGAAGCTCATTTGACCTTTTCACAGCCCAAACAATCAAGATGTTTCGAGGCAAACAAGGTTTTCCTTCCCTAGTACGATGGAGAATGTCACTCAAGATAGCCAGAAATGGTGAAATTCCTATGCCACCTGCTACTAAAATAAGATTTTCATACCTAGAGAATCAAATGGTGAAGTTAGTTCTTAAAGTAGAAGGTGATATGAAACTTAAAAGCTTGATATCTAGTAAATTCTAGTGAAATTGACTGTTTGGTTGCATACATCAAGTGATATGGTAATTCATGCCCATAAGGCCCCTCAACAGAAGCTGTTATATTTGTTCGAGGCTGAAGATGTAGGTCAGCTCTAGAACTATTCAGGACAGTTCCTTTGAGCTTTTCTGTCCATTCTCCCATAGCCTTTATGAGAACGCATAGATGATATTTACCATCCAAAGGACTAGATGAAACACTGAAAGGATGCCCTCTTTGCCAAGATAATTCCCGAACTTGAAGGAAAATAAAACTGAGGGCATTGTACCGTAGATCTACATTGTCAAGGAAATGTGTCACAACTATGGTAACAACAGAAAAACAAGGAAACTACAAATTTGAGGGGAAGTAGTATTACTTGCAGGTTTTGGAAACATCAATTCCATAGTTCCACAAGGTAGGCACTTGATTGAAATTATATCAACAGTCTTTCGTGATTGGCAGAATCTCAAAAAGCGATCTAGAATGAAAAGAAATATTCCTCCAGCAGTACACAAAAATGAAATGGCCAGCATGGAAAGCAAAAAAGACAATAAAGATTACATATAGTTGATGAGTATAGATGAACAACTCAAACTTGTTCCTTCTCTTTGGATAAAGTGATGTCATCCACATTAGTAGACCAGCTATTAGACTTATAACACCTGCAAGATGAGCAACACCAAGATCTCGCCCACTCCAATATCTGCATCAAACAATTAGATATATAAGTAACGTCATCTTCATATGACCTTATATTTCTTTCCATGAAGGTATTCTTAGATACATTCTATGAAGGAAGAAAAAGCATATGGTTTAGGATATTGAAAAGCGATACAAAGGAGATGGACTTCTCTTGTTTTTCTTCTGTCATGCTACTCAATGACTTAACTTACCTCTCAATTAAGTCTTGAAGAAGAGGATGAAATTAGTCACAACCTAGTTCTATGCAATTTAAAAATGGCTTGAATGGAAATTGGAATAGATCCTGTGTGATGAGCATAAATTAATTAGAGATACAGATAAACATGGTTGTAGTAATGGGCCCCTATAACCATACATATAGGTACATATCAGCTTGGCTTGTTCCAAAAGCAAGGAGGCATTTCGACCTACGCATGCATACCAAAATACCAAGCACTACATAAGCTAAAAGATTATGACTACAAGCCAAGACTAAAGGGACTCACTTTTATGCTCTTTTTTTTTTTTTTTTATTTTTATTTTATTTTATTTTATTTTATATATATATATATATATATATATATATATATATATATATATATTATCATGAACTAGTTAGAATCATGAATATTTTGTCATATGAATAAGACAACATGGACAGGAGCCAAAGGTCATCAAACAAGTCAGGTCAATGACTTGTAAATTAGCACCATCTTTTCATAGTTTGTGCGCGCTAAGTAATTATCAGTGACCATATCATTGAATCAAGAAGATGATATATTAAAAAAAAAAAAAAAAAAGATATTTTTAGCAACAATCAATATACAAGGTTGCCGACAGGTGTATTTTAACCACAACACAATCGCAAAATCCCATTCTGGAATTGTTTATAGTGTCGTGCTTGGAAATTGGCAATTCATGGTAATTTGTGCATATGAATAATAAATAAAAATTTTTAACCAAAGAATTATGAATAAAACAGCAAAACCAGAGGCTAGCGGCATAAAGGATCATTTTCAAAGAGGGTCAAATCAAATTAACAAAAATAACAATTATTACTATATATAGCAAGGGGATAATTCAACTTTCAGTGATTATAAATATTCTCTTCTTTAGGCAAACAAACTAACAAATATCTATAAAAATATTTATAAGGAAAAGAGAAACACATGCATAAATATGGCTATGCACAAGAAAAAGAATTACACAATTAGCACTCACTTCTTTTAGAAGGTGTCCCTCCATTGTCCATGCAATTACATAGAGTAGTCCATGGAGAGTAAACAGTAGCATAGTGAGATGTCCAAGCCACACATGATATCTTATTGCTTGCTCGAAAGGGATATTTATAAGGCGGAGAAGAACTGATCCCCTTGCAACCGGAATAAACAAAAATGCCAAGCAATATAATCCGATAGTACCAATTCGAAGTCCCAGATTTTCCAAAATGAAAAAACTGAAAATTTCAAAAAAACTAGGAATGTCAACCAGTGAAATCAATCTTTATGTACTGAAGAAAAAGAAATCTAAAAATTTTTAAGGGAAAATGCACACTCTGAAGAATTTAAATTTCTCATATGCAACATGTTTTATGATTGCAAAGAGATGAGTTCAGATCAGTGATAATGACTTGTAGTTTGAAAGCTCTCAAATGGTGTCATTGAAGCTGTAACAGAAGTTTGTTAGATTAGTTTTAGTTATTAGCCACGTGTCAGTCTATTATTTCTTACTTGGAAAGTTTATTAGGTTAAGCACCAAACTCTGTTTCTTATATGGAAAATGCTAGTCACAAATTATTTTACAAACTTTTTAACAAATTGTTGAGGTACTAATTAGTTATTGGTAAGTAAAAAGTAATGTTAATGGTGGGCCGAAATGAGAACTAGTAAGAATTTGTCACGTCAATAGTTCATAAAAATGTTGTAAAATAGTTTGTGGTTGTAGCCATGGTTCTAAAAACCAAACTGTACCAACTAGTTCAATAGAGAATTAGACCCTAATCCAGTCCAATAAAAAAGGGAAAAACTGGTAACTAGACACAATTCTAGTTCTTTGATAGTTCCAGTTTTTAAAATCATGGTTGTAGTGTGTATATATATTCAGAACTTCCATATGTATTTAGATTAGAGAAGCATTTCTTCACTCTAATAAGAGAGATCAATCATTTTAATTCCATCTTTGTTATAAGAGTTTGGGCAAATTACAGTAAACCCATTTGTGGTTAAGCCTATTTTCATCTTGCCTATCTGTGGTTCTAAACTTGACACTTTGCCCACTTGAGATTAGCTTCGTTTGTCTCTCATAACCCACCTCTATTAAAAAAACAAGGGTAAATATGTACTTTAATTTGCACCCCTTTTATGTCTCTTTCCTTCCAACACAAAAAATAAATATAAAAATAAAAACACAAAAAAAAAAGATCAAACAAGTAATTTGTAAAGAAACAAGCTATATGTCAAAACTAAATGAATAGACTCTCATCGACTCTCTCAAACTCCCACCGTCTCCATAACTTCAATACCAGAGGTGAATTTTGCCAAGAAAAGAAATGTAGAGAAAAAGGAAAAGGAAGAGAGAATGATGGGTTTTGGGTTCTCTATAATTTTTATCTTAGTTAATTTCTTCAATCCCTCATACAATCTGGAGACTTTATGAGGAGGCCAGGTATTCGGTTTAATTCCTTTCATTCTTCTTTCATATTTTTTTATAAATACAAAACTATGAAAATAAAGAGGTGAGTTATGGAATTCTAACGGATCTTATCTTTGGTGGGCAAAATAACAACTTTTGAATTATGGTTAGGCAAGGTGAAAATGAGCATAATCTTAGATTAGTCTTAGACGAGTTTACTCTAATTTCCCTAAAAGTTTTGTAAGGATGACAAAAAACTTCTAAAACTGCTGAAGTATAATGATCAAAAGAAAATTAAGCAATATAAAAATAGTATATGGTTTCTATTTAAAAGCTATACAATAAAGTTATAAACAAAGTAACACCCAACCCAACAAATATCGTACCTCTTTTCTATGGGGGTCGAGTCACCAGGTAACGTTCCAATGATCACTACAGTATAGACATAAGCAGACCAGATAACAAACACGATAAAGAGGATTATGCCAATTAACTCAGCAGCGGAAACAACCCCAAGTGGTCCATCCACTAGAACGGGAAAAGTCCACAATCGGAATCTTGGAGTCTTCTTCCTGAAAATAAATGAAACTTATGCTTTTTCTTCATGTTACTCCAATTTAAGCAAATACATTACTATATAATTCCTTTTGCAGCTAGCTATCATATATCGTAAAAACAAAATGAAAAGATGTAAAAGGAGTGCATATATAGATTAAAAAAATACATACTCTTGTAGTTGTAGTTGGTCTTCCCCAGAGATGAGAAGATATAGAACAGCAAGAAAAGCAATAAAGATAATTGGGGCACTGTATAACAGCAACATACTCCCTGGAAATGCACATTTTTAAGTCAAAACTCTTTTGAATGCGACAAGAAGTTTGAATAAAGAAGTAGCTACCTATGTCCCCAAATAGGCTTCCATTGGTTGCAGCAGTCCAGTCAGCATAGAGTTCAGTCCCGAAGTCTGTAGGAATGAGAAAAAAGAGAGCAACATATGCAAGGAATACAATCCACATGGTAAATTTGAGAACCCATTTAGCCAATGATACAAAGTTGATGTTTTTCTTGTTGTTGTTGTTGTTGGCATGAGCTCCATTGGAATGAAGAAGAGGGTCAGTGTGTAAAAAGTCATCGACGGCCATGAGGAGGAAAAGGAAACGGCAGCAGCAGCAAGAAGCAGGGTGATATTGTTATTGGAGAGATGATGAAATCTAAAGGCCATTTTGATATGGAATGATTCTCACAACTAGTGTTCACCTGTATTTCAAAAACTCTTACCTAATAAAATCATTCTCCTCCGATCCGAAAACCCATCTAATTTTCTTTGTGGCAGGCAAAGGCAATCTTATTTTTGTTTAAATGTGACTATGTCTGAGGAAGTTGACCCTCAGGTTAGATTGCACCAGATACTATATAAAAGGAGATGTGCAGCCTGGGCGTTTCACTTTTTCTCTACACGTTTGGGCGTTGGAAGAAAATTAGTTGGTCAACAAAAGGTCTTTACTTTAGAGGATTTATTTATTTAGTTCTGTTGTTCTGTTCTTTTCTAAACGCTTATATTATTGTCCTTTCCATCTCAAAAGAAATTGTTTTGACTCTTTCCGAGGACTACGCTAACAAATGAATGGGGTACATCAAAGAAAATTAGTTGGGGCAATTTGGAGAACGCGTGAGTGATTCCTGTAGTCCTATGCTCCGACAGACCATGTATTTAGCTCTCAGAGTCTCAGTCAAAGTATATGCATCAGCTTGTACGCCAATGGCACCTAACCTCCTCTCAAGGCCACACATGTGGTTGTGTGTCTGAGTCTGAGTGCGCCTCTTATTATGCAATCAGGATTTTAGGAAGAAGAGCAGGTGTGCAACTGATAATATCATGCCAAGGAATTTACAATACATATTATATGTGCCTAAACAATTTAGGATACCACTGATTTACTAGTTGCTGTATGGAAGTGGTCTTAACATTAAATGATGTCGGCCCCAAGTACGAATGGGCCCAATACTCGCCGGCCCGAATCTAATACCTAGCCTCTTTAAAGGAGCCTAACCTCGGACCACAAAATAGAATATGACTCCCCCTGTTTTACTAGATAGGTTGGAGTTTGGTCAGCCGTTGACTAGGCATTTGCCAAGCTACACGGGAGGAAACTGAAAGATGCAGAGTTGTCTAAGGAAGTATGCTGAAGCTTCCAGATAAAGTGGTAGTCACCTCCACATTAATGAGATTCGCTTGCCTAGCACAATCGCATTCTTAATATTGTCATTTCTATATGACTCTTGTGCACATTCTTAGGGGCATAAATTCTATATGGGAGATGCATATACCAAGGGGGTGAAGACAATGTTTTTATGAGAAAACCTTGTTTTGTTTTCGAAAGTTTAATAGTGTAAAGAACTATAGCTTTTTTAAACCCCTAATTTTAAACTTACAGCTTAATTGGTTTTAATCTACTCAATTAACCAAAACTACTTTCTAGTACATAGGCATATACAATAAATAACAAATGTGATAGGCTAAGAATGTATTGACCCTTTGGGTAAATTAACTAATTAATTAGCCAAGTGAATTAATTAAGTCAATTTAACATGCAATAAGCGTGGTAGCACAAACAAATCACCAAATAACTAAATGCAGCGGAAATTAAATTTGACACGGGTAATTTGTTTACGAATGGGGAAAACCATCGAGGTAACCCCACCGGGTGAATTTAAGGTCACCACTCTCGAGAATCTACTATTATCAAAACAAGTGGTTACAAGTAAAAGAAATCCTAGTGCCTAATACCAACCTACAATTGAACTCTTACCCCAATACACAATTGGACTTGTAATATAGTGACAATTTCTCCTTTCAATGCACGGCTCCAAGTACGTGACTAACCAATTGATGCACAGATCCCAATATGTGACTAACACACTGTCGGGGGCGAAAAAGTTTCCTTCCCGACAAATAAGATTTAAGTTAGGTTGGAGGTCTAAATCGAAACTCGACAATGGGCTTCGATGCACGGCCCAAAGGCTATCGGTGAAGGTCCAAGAAATCCACTATATGTTATGCCTTGGGTTTAGATTGGAACCGACAAAAGTGGTCCATGAACAATCCCTACAGCGAACACGTCAGTATGGTTGAAAAGCATACTGTAAGAAATAGCCCAATGGTAAAGTATTTCAGTAGAAAACAGCCCAAATGTAAAGTGTTTTCAGAGGAAAATAACCCAAGAGAGTGAAATGTTTCGCAGAAAACGGCCCCGGTAAAGGTGTTCTGCAGAAAATAACCCAAAGAAGATAAAAACAAAACAAGATAGGTCTCCAGCCGTTAGTTACTTTACAGACTAAGGGAAATATCTACGTTTTCGGACTCATCATCCGTTAACTCTGGAGAGGAGTCTTCTAGTACAACAATATGAGGGAAAAACTTTATAGTGTGAGTTACATCGTAACCATTGATAGTAAATGAATAAGTAAATATCATGGGTTCCATAATGACAAATAATGGAGAAGACTTAATGTGAGATGAAGGGAGAGAGAGAGATCCCAGCTAGCACAACAATACCATTTTGGTGCCATAGCATGCTCCCGAATATAGTGTATGTAATAAGTAGAGAGAATCATTTGTGAGTAGTATGAGTAATGAGTGAGAGTGTATAGTAGTACTACTGGAATGTTCTACTGGGGCAAGTAAGTGTTTAAGAATAGAGGTATGAGAAAGTATTTGTGAGCTAAGAGCTGGGGAACTTAGTTTTTTCGGGGTTGAGATAAAGCTTAAGCAAAGAGGAAGAACCTTTTCTGGTGTATGTCTTAGTGTATTGTTGGTTGGTTGAGCATTAATGGAGAGTTCCATTTATATTAGGGTTTTCAGGGGGTGATTAGCAAATAATCTTTGCTAAATCTTCCTCAATCTCCAAAAAATCCTTAGAGAATCGTTCTTAAGATTTTTAGCTAAGAGTAGCAAGCTCAACTTTAGAAGGTTTTTGTTGTTTTGAGTAATAACGGCTAGGTTTCTGGCTTTAGCATTAAATGCTGATTAGCCTTGGCTAATGGGAGTAGAGCATGCTTTAGGCTAATGATCTTGGTTATGCTGCAACTAGAATCAGAGTTCCCTATGGCAAATTGGACTACCCCAAGCTAGGTGTCAACCTTGGAGCCCTTGCTGGGAACTCCGCTAGGATCCCCTTGGTGCCCTCTAAACCACATTTCCCTAAGTTTCCCCATTTGGGGTTCATGTGCTTAGTTCATGAACCAGAGAATACATATTTTTAGTATGAAAATGAGCTGATTTTGTGTCGTTTCAGGAGCTTCTTGGTTTGGTCATGGCAGCTTTGGGTTCTTGATTGAATGAGTTGAAGGAGAAAGAAGTGTGATTGGTGAAGCTTTCCCAGCTTTCTGTCACATCACTTCGGCTTTATGTCACTTGAGAAATGATGGGATTTCATCTTGTGGAGAAAGGATTCATCCCCTGGTGGACACGTGTCTGTTTTATGATCTTATTAGACAAGTTGGGACCCGATGGGAAGGGGCTCCAGCTGTTTGATTGTTGTTGAAATTTGGCTAACCAGTTCACATGTTTTCCAATTCTTTGAGATTTTTGTGTGTGGGCTGGCCTAACCTGATTGGGCTTGGTTAACCCTACAAGATGAGTAGTTTTGCCATGGGTGATATTCATGGGTTTTATAGTTAGTTGATTAAGGAAATAATAGACATAGTTCCCATAAAATTTTGTGAAAGAGATATTCTTTTGAGAGATGAGTAATTTGTATTTCCCATGAGTTAGGGATTTAATAAATGTCAAAATAATATTTGAATTTAGTAAATATGTGCCAAAGTAGCATTTGGGCTTTATGAAATAGTTGCCAAAAGATTATTCGGGCTTTGCAAAATAAGTGCCAAATTAACATTTGGGCTTTGAGTATAAAGTAATTGTTTTTGCCAAAATATTATTTTGGGTTTTGTAAGATAATTGCTAAAATGGATTTGGGCTTTGTAAAATGGATGCCAAATTAGCATTTGGGCTTTTATGAAAATAGTGTAAAGATAATTGCCAAATTAGTACTTGAGCTTTATGAAAGAGTTGCCAAAATAATATTTGGGCTTTATAAAATAGTGTCAAATTAGTATTTGGGCTTTGTGAAATAGTGCTAAATTAGTATTTGGTCTTTGTAAAAATAGTGCCGAATTAACGTTTGGGCTTTGCAAAATGGATGCCAAATTAACATTTGGGCTTTGTAAAATGATTTTGAGATTTTGTATAGTATTGCCGTGTAGCAACGAGTTTTAGAGGTGCTATGTAGCAACGGGCTTTGTAAAATGATTTTGAGATTTTGTAAAGTATTGCCATGTAGCAACGGGCTTTAGAGGTGCCATGTAGCAACAGGCTTTGTAAATAGTGCCGCATTGTAGCTGGTTTTGAATTAGCCACATCTTAGTGGAACTTTGAATTAGCCACATCGTAGTGGGACTTTAGGGAGTTTGGGCTTTCTTTGGGTTTTGCCCACAAGCCAAATGATGTTGGGCTTTGTGTGGGGGTAATGTAATTTTGCGGCCCAATTTTGGTAGTAATATTATGAGTATTATTTGTGGAGAATTTAAGTTGGATGATATGTGGGATATAATGGGTAATATTTGTGAGAGGGCCCATGGCAATTTATGGGCTTCCGTACGGAGTATTTGTGAAGACCCAATAACATGGAGAATATTTGGGTAATATATATGGGAAATATTTATGTGGGTTTTAAATAATGTGTGGGCTCATGTAGGAATTTTGTGAGTGGGCTAATAAAATCAAGGCTCGAAAATTTGTACCTCAACACACACCAACTTGAGAAGGATGTTGGTTGCAAAGTTCTTGAGTTCATCCATACAATGAAGATTAAGAAGCTCCTTAGTCACAAAACCCTACGATGTACATACACAGCAGCTTCTTCAAGAGAAAGATGAACTAGAGCAAATTGTCTCCAGTCACAATATGCATGTAACAACAAGTGCAACAACCTTATGACGGCCCTTAAAATAACTGTTATATATGTCTAGGGTTGTGAGAAAAGAAAACCTAAACACATAGCTTGGATATGCGTGAAAAACAGATCTGGAAATCTGAATTTCGTAATTCTCAATAGATACATTTGTCGAGCTATCTATCGAGCTTCAAATATTAAATCTCGATAGATACATCTGTCGAGCTATCTATCAAGATTTAATGAACAAAACTTCTTCACTTGATTCTTGGACAGATTTTCATGGTTTCAATACTTGGACTAGAACTCTTGTTCCTTGAAGTATTAAACACATCCTAGATATACCCAATTACAAGTAAAGTGCGTTTTGTCAAAGGATTAGCCAATTCTAAATGACATATGTTCATAAATGTTCCACATATGTCCTAACAAAATGTAAAGTACAAAGAGTAAGAGAAGAGAGATGCAAACACAAAATAACATTGAGACGTGTTATCGAAGAAGGAAATCGAAGTACTTAGTGTAAAAACCTCTCCACGGCCCTCCAAGCCGAAATGATCTACTAGTGAATAAAGTTGGAGTACAAGGATATCAAAAAGACCCTCCAAGCCTAATCTACCTAATGCACTTGAACCTTTCGAGTTCTAGCTCCCAATGGACTTCACTGAGTCTTTTCTTCACTAGTTATTCGAATTCCAAATTAGCTCCAAATTGCATCCGCCAAAAAGTGGCTTCATACAATACTTCCCACATGCACCAAAACAGCTCTCAACACATAGATTGGGTAAGGTAAGTATTTAGGCTAAGAACCTCTCAAGAATTTGTAATTAGAGAGGTATGAGTAAAGGAAAACTAAGAGAAATGTGTAGATGATTGTGGGTTCACAATCTCTAACTCTCAAGTGTATTTCTAGGGTTTTCTCTCCGAAATTCTCCTTACAATTTTGTGGGTAATGTGGACTTTTATAGTGTGGGTAAAGAAAATAGTAAAGCACACTAAAACAAGCTAGCAGTGCATTTCACGGGTCATCTCGCAAGTTGGCCTAGTTGCGAGGTGAGTCGCGAGATACCTCTTGGCACTTGACTCTTCAACTTCCAGCATGTGCTTCTTATGTGACCTTTCATGAGTTGTTCACTCACAAGCCAGCCAAGAGCAAGTTACAAGTTGCCCTGTTCTTCACCAATCTCTTACACTTAACCCTTACAATAAATCCCACAAACATACAGGGAAATGATTGACTAAATATAATCAAATTTGACATGAAATTAAAGCCAACAAAACGTAATTGAAAATGTGAAGAACTTGTAACATATATACCTGTAACGTAAAACACTTGTACATAAAAAATAACATCATTAAGATTGAGACAAGTAGATATCAAGGCATGTATATAGAACAAGTATAAAGCAATCAACTAAATACCAATTTAAAAAAACTTAAAGCACAACTTGATCAAACATGAAAAGTGAGAAATGACTACAATGAACATTTATCAAGTAAATGAACATCCAAACACGCAAGCAACTAAGTGCAATGCAAAAACTAATTGCATGTCCAACAAGCATATGATGCAATAAACAAAGCTAAAGCAAGAAAGCAATAGATAACTAAAAGCATCATAAAGGTTATATAAACCAAGTACAAAGGTACTAAAGTAAACTGAGTTTTTAAACTAAAGTATTGAAAGCTTAAATAAAGCAAAGTAAATAAATAAAGCTACTAGTTAGATTTCTACTCCCCCTCAATCTACACTCCCCCTCAACTAATCCTACTCCTTTTTTTTTACCAGAATGGCCAAAGGTACTAGTCATCAGAACCTCCCATGCCCTGGAAGCGACCAGAGATATAAGTAATCTACTACTCAAGGTAAAAAAACCGTCATCCGGAGTATATAGCATGATCATCAAAGGACCTTTGCAAGTGGTCCAATCGATCAAGAATCAGATTGAGGCGGTCAGGTGCCCGAGTCGATGCTCGAGGTTGAGCCTGTGGCTATCCCTATGGTAGATCATGTGGTAGTGAGGCTGGATTGTCCTCCAAACCAAGTGTAAACTGATCAATCTCCTCATTGGTATTACCAACATCAGCTTCAGTAGCCTCCCGTTTTGGTCTTTCTTTTGCTGGTTCCTCCTTATAACCTTGAAGATGTGCTTTGCTTCTAGTCATGGTTTAAGCCGAGATTGGATCTTCCCTCTTCATAGGAACCCAACTAGACAAAAACTTGACCCTTTTGTTGTGAAGAATCTTCATGATCAAGCCCAAAAAAGGTAAAGTCATCCAAAGCTTCTTCTTCAGGACACACTTTGCAAGAAGATAGTAAATATGGGCACAAATGTCTATTTCCTTCTTCTTGAACAAGTAATGAAGGAATAGAGTCCTTGGTTGAGACAAGGTTGTCAAGTTCTTGACTGGATAGAGATTAAAGATCATGATATAGGCTAAGGCTCTGACAACTAGAGAGAAATACACTATGTGCATGGTCCGGATGGTTTGGCACTTTTGTTTGCCTCCAAGATCTGCTATTGCTTCTACAATCCAAATTCTTCTATCATCTTATGGTAAAGAAGATTCTGGAGTAACCAAATAGATTTGAAGCAATTTCTGGATTGATGAAGGAAAAATGGTAAACTCTATTCCTCTAACCCAGCAGTTAAGGTGATCTCCTTCCACATTGGCATTCAAGAAGAATTCTCGAACTTGCGGATCACATATATTCCCAAATCCAGTGAGAAGAGAAGTCCAAGTTCTATCCCTGAACACTTTTGGAATGAAGGTATGAGATAGTGACTCAAGATTCACTTCCCCTTCCCTAATGATCATAGTCTCACTATAGAATTTAATGAACGCGGCATTAACAGCTCCATCTCTAAACTTATGATTGTCATACCAAAGATGCTTAGTAGACCTCTTTGCAGTAGTTTTCTTCCTAGAAGACATCTACAATGATAAAAAAACATAAACCATACACAAAATGGAAACAAACTTGATTAAATGGAAGTTAGTACAAAAAAAAGGCAAAAACACTCTAAAAACATAGTTAAAAGAGCATAAGCAAAACACAACGAAATGTTATAGGTGCTAGATGGTCAAAATAGACTAAAAACATGATTAAAATTGTGACATGTCAAGTGTGATAGGGTGTGTGCACCAAGGGCATGTGTATAATGCATGAACAAGCACTAAAGGGGCAAAGTATGTTAAACACACAATTGTGAACACAATGGATGGAGTTGCCACCTAGTTTTTGCAATGGTCTAGGAACCATATATATAATGTCCTATCAAGGAAAGACCATTAATCTTACTACCAGAGATATGGGTTCGGAGTTAAGATACGGTCTTGGAAAGGTGCTAGGCACCCAAAACCGCCTAACCCTAAGGTTGGATTCCTCTCATTGTGCCTTATGTCTTAACCCTACTAAAGGCACACTTAATATTGTATCTATACTCACACACACACACAACATTCATCTAAGCACACAACATGGCATCAATCATCCCTAATCATACATCTATCATGTTTGTCAACCAAAGCCTAATATTGATCTAATCATGCTTGTCAACCAAAGGCCTAACTTTCATCTATCATAGCATACCCTAACATACATCTAGCATATGTGTCAACCAACCTAGCATTCATCTAGCATGGTATGGCATAAACCCTAGCATGTATCTATCATCATGTTATCATACATACCCAAGGCAAAAACATAGGCATTAAAAGGTTCAAACAAATGTGTGATTAAACACAACTCATCCAAGCAAGCATACTCAAACCTATCATTAAGCAAAATCCTACTTAATGATGCATATTCATGTGAATGCATGACTTACCTCACTTAACTTGTAGCAATTCAACACCTATGGCATTTATGCATGAACACGTGAATGTGTGTTCATGGCATCAAAACAACAAAACACAAGATAAACCCTAATTCTAACATGGAAAAGCAAACAAGCAATTAAACATGTGAAACAAAAGCTTAAAAGCATGAAAACATGGAAAAGAGTCTAAACAAAAGTATACATATGAAAGCAGAAGTAAAAATAGATAAAACAAAATTAGGGTTTTTGGGCTACTTCATACGCACACATGAACAACCCTGCGTGCACATAATCAAGCCTATGTGTGCAGGTAGGATTATGCGACATGGGTTTCTACCTAGAAGCCCTAGAAACACAACAAACAGGGCAAAGCTTCAAAACATGAATTCTAACAACCTAACATGCTTTTAAAACATATAATTACATAAACCTAAGCTATATAAACATATTACAACAAGGAACCAAAGCAGACAAAAAGATTGAAGTGCAAAAAGGAAAAGAAAAGAAAAAGAAAAGTTTAGACTAGATACCTCAAACAAAAGCTCTTAAGCTTGATTCTTGACCATTCCCTCAATCAAATCTATTCACAATTCAATAAAAGAGTGATTAATAATCTTAAACTCAAAGATCAAGGCCAAAAAAGGCCCTAATGAAAAGAAAATTGACTTGAGGATGTTTTGCAAAAAACTCCCTCTTTGATTCACTATTTCTAGTGAATCTTAGCGTTTTTCCGTGGGATTTCTATGTATTTTAAAAATATACCAAGTAAGGCTACTTATAATGTGAAAATAAGGGTTTTGAATGACTCGTAGACTATGTGGGACTTATTCCAAACCTCAGTATTAATGTAGAAAACTTTCCTTATTTATGTTTCTAGAATTCGCTATACGTGTGCAAGATCATGCCTGCGTGCGCATGTACAAAGTTGCATGCGCAGGCCAATTCTTACGTGCGCATAGTGAGGGTTTCCTTGGTCTCACTTTTCAAAAAATAGATTTATATGCTCATTAAAAGTTATATTTTTAAATTTAACATTTCTCAAGTCAATTTAACATCCGATTGAACCAACCTTGGGTCTTAGAATTTAGCATTATTTGAGAGCGGGGGCTCGAGTCGTAAGGGGTACAAAATGCAGTGTTTACAACAACCAATGATCAAAACATGTTCCTAATGAGTAAACATGGCAAACCCCAAAGTTTGGTACTCATCAGAGTCCAAACGAGTGAAAAAATTCCTTAGGGGCATTTTATCAAGCACCCAACGTGCACCCCTTAACCCTATATACGATGATATGCATGAACATGTGAAAATCTACCTCAATACATGTTCTAAATGCCACATGGGCCCAACATCATCAACAAAAACACAAATGTGACTAAGCCCAATCAACAAATTCTCAAAAATTTGATAAAAAATAAATTTTCCTTAATCCCTATTCAAAATAAACCCAACCCTAGTTTTTAAGCAATCTACGACTTAATCTAAGGAATTGAAAGTGGAAAGGCATTAGAAAATACCTTAGAGAAGTCTTAGAAGAGAAATCCAAATGAAAATGGTTGAGTTTTGTGGAAATTTTGTGATTTGGGCAAAAGAAGTCACGAAGAGTAAAAAGACAAGTTTTTTGAAAACTGATTTTGCGAGCCCTTTAAAAACTGTTGATTCGCACATTTCACAAGTCAATGACTCATGAGCCACTCACAAGACAACTCACAACATGTGCAATTGCACAGGGTCAATTGTGTGGGTCATGTTTGAGTAGCAAAGCACTTGTAGTTGAGTCGCAAGACTCTCTGCCTGAATTTGTGAAGGAAATGAAATTTTCTCATTTCATCTCATGACTTTGATGGGACTAACTCCACTCACAAGATGAGTTGCAAAACTGCCAAACACTAAGTTTTTCAACACAAAAAATTGGCTTTTAGAGAAAACCTTTAAAACACAAAGGTGATAAAAATCACTTTCAAAAACAAATAAAACACTAAAAAATCTCTTTGGTTTGATCAACAAGCAATTAAGCATACACACATCATATTTAAACACGTACAAACACACAAATGAAATAGATATTCATTGAACATTAGACTTATGTGTTGTGTGTGAGTTTCAAGTATAAATTAGTCCATAGTCTAGCATGAAACTTCAATGATCAATTCAATTAAGTCACACACAAATATCAAGAAGTCAAGAGACCTATCTCATGAATAGAAATGAATGTATATGACTCCTCACAAAGTGTTTACATTGATTGGAAGCTTTTCATTTAGCTTTCATTTTTCATACTTTTGATCAATATAACTCAATTTTTTAGCATTGATGCCATGAATTTTTTTTTATATTTCTTTGAAGAATAAGGCTTTGCTTTGACATCATACATTTTGAATACATTTTGCTCCACCTTTTTGTTAGGACATATGTGATTCACTTGTTAGGAACATATGTCACTATTTTATGTAATTGGCTAATCCTTTGTCAAAACCCACTTTAATTGTATTTGGGTAGATCTAGGATGTGTTTAATACTTCAAGAAATAAGGTTTCAAGTTCAAGTGTTAAAGCCATGAAACTTTGTCCAAGATTCAAGTGTGAAAAGTGTTGTTCATTAAAACTCGACAACTAGCAATCTACGAGCCTTGAAGAGCTGTTCTAGCCCGTGGCTTGACAAGAGCTCGACAGATAGGTATCTGTCGAGGTTTATGAAGTTCAATTTTTCAGGACTATTTTTCATTCAATTCGTGATTGTATGTTTGGGCTTTCTTTTCTCACAACCCTAGACATATAAAGGGATTATTTTAAGGGCCGTCAAAAGTGACACAAGGGCCGTCAAAGGATTATTGTACTTTTCTTCTTTATATGTTGATGTATGTTTCTTTCACCTACCCTTACATATATTGTTTCTTTTCTCTCTAGTTGGTTTTCTCTCTAGTTGGTGATTGAAGTCGCGTACTAGGATCCGCGCAATTGGTTAGTCACGTACTGGGAGCCATGCACCAAAAGGAGAAATTGTCACTACAGAATAAGTCCAATTGGGAATTAGGGTAAGGGTTCAACTGTAGGTTGGTATAAGATACTGGGATTCCTTTGCTTGTAAATGCTTGTTGTGATAATAATGGAATTTCGGGAGTGGTGACCTTAAAATCACCCAGTGGGGTTTTTGCCATGTTGGTTTTCCCTATTCGTAAACAAATCATTGTGTCAATTTAATTTCCGCTGCACTTAGTTTAATTGGTGATTTTTTTGTGCTACCACGCGTTTGCATGTTAATTTGATTAATTAATAAACTTGGCTAACTAATCAATTAATTCATCACAAAGGGTCAATACGTTTTTGGCCTACCACCTTTATTTCTCGGTCATGTGTGCCATAGATGCGGCTATCGTCAAACGGAGTAAGGCCTAGCTTCAACCGAAGCAGCCACAGACAGAGACTGCAGCTCCTCCAGCTTCTTCTGCTCCTTCCACATCCGCACCTTCTTCGTTGAAGGGTGGTGTGACCCTTGAGGCGGTCATGGCACAGCTGCAGCATATGGATGCTTGCCTTGACACACTCAGTGATGAGTTGTGTCAGGTGAACACTCGTGTTGACCGTATTGCTAGACGGCAGGCTCGCCTTGGTGGCTTCGTGGACTCTCCCTCTCCTTCTCCAAAGGCATCTAAGGACGAGGACAATGACGGTGACTGACTCGACACAATAATGATGATGAGGATAAGGATGCTAGCTCGCCTAGTGATGATAAGATGCCTACTTGATTTACTTACTCTTTGTCACTCATGAAAAAAAGGGGGATTAGTTTTGATATGAGAGTAGTCATATACATAGGGGGAGTGTTAGTATAGGAGATTTTTGTTAGGGGAAGTGTCTATGTTTTGAGGGATGTAGTAAGGACTTATGTATTTTTTTTCTTTTCTTCTTTTAGAGATACATTGTTCTTACATTGTGATAGCAAACCTTGTACTTATGATGATATATATATATATATATATATATATATATATATATATATATATGTATATGATAAGGTTGTTATTACAGTTCTTTCACCTATCTTTTCATGTGTTGTTTATTTTCTCTCTTTATGCACATGATTCTTATATATTGTATGCAATCTTTTATTTCTGTTTCACACTAAGATGCCGTGTTGAGTTTTGTTTAAAGTGTTTCAGAAATACAGGTTGTCAAAGTCTTCTTATCATGAACTCTCTTCTTGCAAGATTTTTTAAGAGTTTCTATTAGGATAGATTTTATTGTATTCAACAAGTGAATATGAATTAAGTGATTTATGACTTTTTTCATATGTTCATTTGTTTGTTGTGGTTTTGTCACGGATTGCCAAAGGGGAAGATTGTTAGGACATATGTGAATCAATATTAGGAACATATGTCAATATAGAATTGGATAATCCTTTGACAAAACGCACTTTACTTGTAATTGGGTAGATCTAGGATGTGTTTTATGCTTCAAGGAACAAGGTTTCAAGATCAAGTGTTAAAGCCATGCAAGTCTATCCAAGAAACAAGTGAAGAAGTGCTGGATTTTGAAGCTCGACAACTAGCTCGATGACTAGTAGCTATCAAGGTTTAAAAGGCTGTTGAAGCCCGATGCTCGACACCTAGCTCGACAGATAAGCTATTTATCGAGGTTTATGAAAATCAGTTTTTCAGATATAATTTCACTTCAATCCGTGAATACATGTTTGGACTTTCTTTTCTCACAACCCTAAACATATATAAGGATTGTTTTAAGGGCCGTCATAGTTGATGCAACTCAATGCAAAAAAATTTCACAAGCATATTGTGAACCGGATACATATGTCTTAGTTCATCTTTCTCTTGAAGAAGCTACTATGTTTATACACTATAGGGTTTTGTAACCAAGGAGCTTCATGATCTTCATCGTGTGATGAACTAAAGAACTTTGCAGCCAACATCCTTCTCAAGTTGGTGAGTAAGTCGCGTATTGGGATCCGCGCATCGAATTGGTTAGTCATGTACTGAGAACCGTGCATTAAAAGGAGATATTTTCACTACAAAACAAGTCCAATCAGGTATTGGGGTAAGGATTCAACTGTAGATTGGTATAAGGTATTGAGATTCCTTTACTTGTAATCACTTGTTGTGATAATAGTGAATTCTCGGGAGTGGTGACCTTGAAATCACCCGGTGGGGTTTTTGCCATGTAGGTTTTCCCCATTCCTAAACAAATCACCGTGTCAATTTAATTTCCGCTACATTTAGTTATTTGGTGATTTGCTTGTGCTACCATGCTTATTGCATGCAAATTGAATTAATTAATTAACTCGACTAATTAATTGGTTAATTTATCACAAGGGATCAATAGATTCTTGGCCTATCAACACTTCTATGACTTAAATCCATGACCTTGGCCTTGATACCCTTTTTTGGACCATGAGTTATGCCATTCCACCTCAAACCCAATTGGTGATGAGGAAGACAAATTCAAATATTTTATTGCATTCGACATCATGCCTCGCGGGCCATTTTTAGAGTGGTTGTAGGGAGTCAAATTGTGGTCCTCCAACATCTCAACTAGATGTGAAATAGGAGTAATTAATGCACAATTAACTGGGACTACTAACTAGTGCATGGGCATACATAATTGACAATTAAGTATAAAACATGAGGAGTAAATGGAAGAGAGAAGCAAACACAAGATAACACCACAATGTTTTATCGAAGAGGAAAACTGAAGTGCTCGGTGTAAAAACCTCTCCACGGCTTTCCTAGCTGAATTGATCCACTAGTAAATAAGTTGGAGTACAATGAATACAATTTAGACCCTCCAAGCCTAGACTACCCTTTGTACTTAAACCCTTCAAGTCTCAGCTACCAACGGGCTTCACCAAGCCTTGTCTTCAATAGCTTTTTGGATCCCATAATTATTACCAATTGCATCCACCACAGAATGACATGACCCAATGCTTCCCAAAATCTCCAAAGAAACTTATAACACTCAGAATGGGTGTGGTTTGTATTTGGGCTAAGAACCTCTCAAAGAATATGGAATTAGAGAGGGAAGAGAGTAAGGAAAACTAAGAGAAATGTGTAGAGGATTGTAGGTTTGCAATCTCTAACTCTTAAATGATTTATAGGGTTTTCTCTCTAAAACTCTCCTTACAATTTCGTGGGTAATGTGGGGCTTTTATAGTGTGGGTAAAGAAATATGGAAAGCACTTTAGCAATAACCTGGCCTAGCATCTTGCAAGTTGGCCAAGTTGTGAGCCACTTGCGAAATGCCCTTAACACTTGAGACCTTTGAACTTCTAGCATGTGCTCCTCACATGACTTTTCGCAGGTTGCACCACTCGTGAGCCAGTCACTATATGCTCTATCTTCACTGTTTTTCACCAATTCTCACACTAAACCTATTACATTTAATCCCACAAAAATACTGGTAAATGGTTGAAGAATTACAATCAAATTTGACATGGAATTAATGCCAACAAACAAAATTGAAAATCACAACTTTACAATCTCCCCCTTTGGCTATTCTGTGGCAAAACACCTTATAAATGATCATTAAGAAATGCCAAAACTCATTCACACCTAAATCTAAAACCTGTGACTAACTATATGTATCCTAAAACACTAGCACAAAACATATTAGACCCTTAAGGTAAAACAAAGTAATAAAGGACACGTATAAAGTAACATTTCCAAATGAGTACAACTAAAACACAAATTGATCAAACAAAAATAGTCATTAAGAAATGACTACAATGATCACTTAATAATGCAAATGATCATCTGAACATGCAATCAATAAAGCACAAGGCATAAAGAATGTATGCATGTCCAACACATAAACATGATGTGATGATAACAACAAAGCATAGATACTAATAGAAGCTCAAAGCACTATAAAGAAAACAAGAAAATAGACATAATGTAAAACAAAACTGTAAATTTGTAATTTTCAATTATGTTTTATTGGCTTTAATTCCGTGTCAAATTTTATTGTATTTAGTCAATCATTTCCCTGTATGTTTATGGGATTTAATGTAAGGGTTGAGTGTGAGAGATTAGTGAAGAACTGTGAAGAACAGGGCAACTTACGACTTGCTCGGGACTAGCTCGGGAGTGGACAACTCACGAAAGGTCATGTGAGAAGCACATGCTGGAAGTTGAAGCATCAAGTGCCAGGAGGTATCTCGCAATTCACCTCAAGACTAGGCCAACTCGTGAGATGCACTGCTAGCCTGTTTTAGTGTGCTTTACTCTTTTATTTACCCACACTATAAAATCCCACACTACCCATGAAATTGTAAGGAGAATTTCAGGGAGAAAACCTTAGAAATATACTTGAGAGTTGGAGATTGTAAACCCACAATCATCTACACATTTCTCTTAGTTTTCCCCTGCTCCTACCTCTCTAATTACAAATCCTTGAGAGGTTTTTAGCCCAAACACTTACCTCACCCAATCTGAATGTTGAGAGCTGTTTTGGTGAATGTAGGAAGCATAAGATGAAGCCATTGTTTAGCGGATGCAATTTGAAGCTAATTGAGGGACCTAGATAACCAGTGAAGAAAAGACTAGGAAAGTACGTATGTGTGCTTTCTTGTGTGCTATTGATGAAAGTGTGTGGGACTCCATTGAGATGGGATGGGTTAGACTAGAAAAACCCAAGGCCGAGTGGGATGAGGTCGCTGTAGCTTTGGCCAATGCCAATAGTAAAGCCATTAATGCTATTTTTTGTGGTGTGTCTACTAAAGAATTTCACAGGATATCACATGTGAAGACTGCCTAAGAAGCAAGGAAGATCCTTGAGACTACCTATGAGGGAACCAAAAAGGTCAAGGACACAAAGCTGCAGATTCTTACTACTCGATTTGAGGAAGTGAAGATGAGTGAGGACGAGTCATTTGACTCATTTTATGGAAGACTCAATGAGATTGTAAATGCCAAGATTAATTGCGGAGAGAAGATAGAGGACACCAAAGTTGTGAGGAAGGTCCTAAAGTCTTTACCCGAAAACTTTCGGGCCAAAGTCACCGCCATTGAGAAGAGCAAAGACTTGGATACCATCAACATTAAGGAACTTGTTGGGTCACTTCAAACTTATGAGCTTGGGCTGCCATCTCACAAAATCACCAAGTCCCTAGCTCTAAAGATCATAAATGAGAGAGTTAATGAGTCCTTGGATGAGGATGATGTAGAGAAATAAGTGGCTTACCCTACAAAGAATTTCTAGAAATTTCTAAAAATGTTGAATAATGGGAAGTCGTTTGGCAAAGGGAAAGCATCATCCTTCAAGAATGACAAGAAAGACTTCAAGCAGAAGGATACCAAAGATTCATCATCATCTCAAGGAATTGTATTCTATGAATGCAATGGGCATGGACATTTGAAGAGGGAATGCCCAAACTATTTGAGTGACAAGGGTAAGGTTTTAACTACCACCCTTAGTGATTCCAAGAGCTCTTTTCAGATTCGGAAGACAGTTGTGATGGTGATGGAAATTATTATGCCTTTATGGCAATCACCTTGGTGGACTCAAAGGAAGAACTAGAAGAGTTGAATAAGGAACTCGATGAGCACATTGATGTAGAAGAAGTTGAAGCTTCCGATGATGAAGAAGAATATCTTGAAGAAGGTGATAGAAAACTTCAATATGTATATGATGCTTTGCTTGAAGACTGTGGCAAATATGCTAAAGTGGCAAAGAATACGGTCAAGAAGATGAATAGAGTTAAAGAAGACCACAAATCTACTCTTGTGCAACTAAAAGATGCCAAATGTGAAGTTGAGAATTTGAAAGAAGAATTGTTGAATGCTTATTCTAAGATCAAATTTCTTGAACTTGAAGTAATCCAAACAAATGCAAAGGTTGTGCACATAACAACCAAGAAGCTTGACAATGTCCTAACATCTCAAAAGACCTTCTTGGGCAAGACTGGATTGTGATACACTGGTGAAGGAAGTTCAAGTGCGGAACCCAAGAAGGAGATGAAGTTTGTGTTAGCTAAGGTTGTGGAGAAGGCCAACGTTGAGGATCCAGTTGATGAGAATAAGGCCGTTGGGGAAAAATCTAAGGCAAAAGGGAAGTCATTGCCTAAGAATCAAAGAGGACCTCAAGTGAAGCATTTTTGCCATCATTGTGGTATTCATGGTCACACTAGATTAAATTTCTTCAAGTTTCATGCACTTAAGAGAGCTGATCATCAAAACACTCTTGGAAATGAAAAAGGGAAGCCAAGAGTAAAGCAAGCTAAGGAAGAAAATGGTGGACCTCTCATTGACGATGTCATGGAGATGCTTAATAGCTTATTATTGTGCCTAGCTAGCTTCACCTCGAGATTTGAGCATTCTGTTTCATGCACCCCTCCTATTAAGGATCTCACTTACAACACCCGTGCGGTGTGGGTGAAGAAAGGTACTCATGCTTGATTTCTATACCATGTCCATGCATTAATTTTTCCAATGTTTTAGGGACATAATTTCATGCATGCTCTCATGTTCATTTTCTTTGGGCAATATCTTTTGGTTATCATGCTTCCCTCTAGCATGTTTCTTTTACTAGCTTTTTTTTTTTTTTTTTTTTTAAATTATATATATATCATACTTTATTGCTTTTGATTTGTGCGAGTAAAAAATACAAAATCACATAAAAATTATAAAATCCAAAAAGTTTGATCACTTGTGTTTGTGTTCGTATCACATGTTGAGTTTGGCTTAGTACCTTCGTAATAATGGTGTAGTATATTTACGAGCTTAGCTTGTTATGTATACAAATATATTAAATGTGAGTGAAATTTAGAAATCTATGTTTGATTGTTGTAAATAGATCTTCAAGATTGTCATGAATGTCTAGCCAATAGTCTTGATTGATCTTGATACATGCGTAGACTTGATCTTATATATCTCATCACATTTAATTTTTTGTCAAAAAGCTCTTCAAACATCAATCTCTAAAAAGAGAAAAAGCTAAAAAAGTCTTGCTTCGAAAACTAGTTAGACTAGGAAAAGTGATAGGCCAAAAACGAAACGAATCGACTCCTTGTGATAAATTAATCAAATTAACATGCAAGATGTGTGGTAGCACAAACAAATCACCAATTAAACTAAATATGCAGTGAAAATTAAATTGATACGGTGATTTGTTTACGAATGGGAAAAACCAACACGGCAGAAATCCCACCGGGTGATTTTAAAATCACCACTCCCGAGAATCCACTATTATCAAAACAAGCGGTTACAAGTAAAGGAATCCCAGTACCTTATACCAACTTACAATTGAACCCTTACCCCAATACCCAATTGGACTTGTTCTGTAGTGACAATCTCTCCTTGTAATGCACAATTTCCAATATGTGACTAACCAATTGTGCGGATCCCAAGACGTGACTTCAATCACCAACTAGAGAAGGTTGTTGGCTGCAAAGTTCTTTAGTTCATCACACGGGTCTTGTGATGAACTAAAGTACAATATACTAACTCTCCCCCTAAGAATGACTACTCTCATATCCAAAACTATTCCCCATTTTTGTCACAAGTGACAAAGGGTAAGAGTGTCAAGTAGACATCTTATCGGTAGAGCTAGCATCTCCATCATCATCATCATCACCGTAAGGTTGAATTTATTCAACCATCTAATTGGCTTTATTCCGTGCCAAATTTGCTTGTAATTCAGCATTTAGTAACCCTGTATTTAGGTGGGATTGTTGTAAGGGTAGTGAGTGAGATAGAGTGAAGATTCCTTAAGAGTGTGCAAGAAAACAGAGTGTCGCGGCTGGGACTCGCGGCTTCAACCCGCCAGAATCCGCACACGTGTGCAAGCATGCTTTGGAAGATGAACAGTCATGCTAGCTGGAGCACTACAGGACAAAACAGGACAATCGGCCATACGGTTATCTCGCTGATCTGGAACTCGCGACTTAGTCAAGCCGCGAGGTCAAGCCGCGAGCCACCCCCTGTTTTGGAAAAACCCGACGTTTCACATTCCTCTTCACTCCAAAGTATAAATACCCTTTTAACCCACGATTGAAAGAGAGCTTCGAGAGAGAATTTTGAGAGAGAAACCCTAAAGAAAAACCAGATTGTTTCACCCACAATCTCTACCTTAGAGTCTCATCAAATTCCCTCACTCTCTTCCTCTCCATTGTCAAATCCTTGAGATGCCTTATACCAAACCTGGTTCTCACCATTATCATCTCTCGTGAGACAGTCGTTTGGAGTTCTGGGGAAGCGATTAGGAAGGAGCCAATCTTCGTTGGTTGATGCTACGGTGTAGTAGCGGAACCGGAAAGCTAGAAAAGAAAAAGGTTGGCGCAACCTCGTTGGAGCAAGAAGCTTTGAGGGCTTAGGTGCATTGGGTAGATTAGGCTTGGAGGGTCTATTGCTGTCCTTGTATCCCAACCGTATTTTCTAGTGGATTGATTACCGCTTGGAGGGCGGCGGAGAGGTTTTTCGCCAAGGTCTTGGTTTCCTCTTCGATAACACATCTGGTGTTATCTCGTGTTTGCATCTTCCTTCCTCTCTATCTCTGCCTTTACATTATCTCTTTGTGGTTTATTTTGTTATGGCTTAGATAGTTGTTTAACCAATTCCATATTATAGCATATGTTAAGTTTCCGCACACTAGTTGTTTGACATATTGCTTGTGTTGGTTAAGTTGGTTTTTGGGGTCTAAACGTTCAAAAGTGTTTTTGTACACGTTTTTGAACTTTCAATTGGTATCGAGCGGGTACACTCGCTGTTTGGTTTCATTACCCTTTGTGTGATCCTAGACCCCCGAGTTGTGGTTGTTGTTTTCGTTTATACCATGCTGAATTGTAGCTCAAGTGTTTGTGATAATGTCTCTATGCATATGTCCGAAAGGTGTCTTACTGATGATCTTGTAGAGTTATTAATAACTAAGAAACATGCTAGAGTCTTTGTTCACATGCTGAAATATCTTGAGAATCAGAATCTTGTCTTACACAGTAGCATATCTGAATCAAAATCATTGATTAAGAAATATAAAAGAAAGAATAGAATGTTGTGTGAGATGATTGAGAATCTGAAAATGAAAAATCAATCTAAAAGTAGCATGAAACCCGATGATGAGTTTGTGTTTGAAGGTCAAGATTGTCTGTCACATGTGAATCTATTTGTTCATACCTCATTAAAGGTGTTTAATGCATGTTTGTGGTATCTTGATAGTGGGTGTTCTCGCCATATGATAGGGGATAAGTCACTGTTTAAGTCACTCAAAGAAAAGGTGGGTGACTATGTGACCTTTGGGGATGGAAGCCATGCTCAAGTCCTAGGCAAAGGAACCATCGAGATACCCGGTTTGCCTCTGTTGAAAGATGTGCTGTTCATAAAAGGGTCAAGGCGAATTTGTTGAGCATCACTCAAATTTGTGATGACGACTTCCTGGTACAATTCTCCAAGAAAGGATGTTTGATCATCAATAAAGAGGGGATTCAGGTTTTGGAAGGAAATCGGACTACGGATAATTGTTATGGAATAGTTCCCACGGCACCAATATCGTGTAGAAGTGCTCGGGTGGATATGTTGGAGCTGTGGCATCACAGATTTGGGCATGCCAACTTCAAACAAGTAGCAAAAGTCTCCAAACTTGAAGCAGTCGAGGGACTTCCTAAGTTTGGAAAAGTAAAGAAGACCATTTGTGGTGCATGTCAAATCGGGAAGCAAACTAAGGCAAGTCATCACAAGGTAAATGTGATAGCCACCTCTCGTTGTTTGGAGTTACTTCATGTTGATCTGATGGGGCCCACCAGAATCGAAAGCTTAGGGGAAAAAGATATATTATGGTCATTGTGGACGACTACTCAAGATACACTTGGGTTGAATTCCTTAGAGAAAAATCGAAGCTTGTGAGAGGCTGGAGATTTTGTGCAAGAAATTACAAAATGAAAAGGGGATTCCAATAGCCAAAGTTAGAAGTGATCATGGGAGAGAATTTGAGAATGCAAGATTCGAGTCCTTCGTGAGAAGAATGGAATTAAAAGAGAGTTTTCAGCTCCCAAAACTCCACAACAAAATGGAGTGGTAGAAAGAAAAAATCGTGTGATTCAGGAGATGGCTAGAGTCATGTTGCTTAACAAGGAAATTCCTCAAAAATTTTGGGGAGAAGTGTCAACACCTCGTGTCACATTGGCAATAGGATTTTCTTTCGAATTGGTACGTAAGACTGCATATGAGATATGGAATGGGAAGAAGCCTAAAGTGAAGTATTTCCGGGTATTTGGAAGCAAATGCTATATCTTGAATGATTGAGAGAATCTTGGGAAGTTTGATGCAAGAAGTGATGAAGGTATTTTTCTTGGCTACTCTACTACAAGTCGAGCATATAGAGTGTTTAACAAGAGAACAAAGACTGTGATGGAATCCATAAATGTCAAGATTGATGATGCCTTACCTAAGGTGGAAATGATTGATGATGTAGAAGGGCCAAGCATCGAAGAGCCCGATGTTGAGGTAGAAGCTTTGGATATAGAAGGTGAAGAACCTATACCAGAAGTAGAATCGACTCCCATCAACCCAAGAAGGGAAACGAGATCGATGTCTAGAACTTCAAGTCCTCTTACTCCTCCGAAGTTCATCCTCCTATCTCTCGTAGTGATGAAGTGTCCACTTCAAAAAGGCCATCCTCAAGAATTATCAAGAATCATCCAGGAAAGTAATATCATAGGATCACTTGATGACGGTCTTCGCCTCGGGAAAGGAAATATTCGCTAGCCAATCATGTAACGTACCACTTTGTTATCTTGCACAGTTTGAACCAAAAAGGGTTGAAGAGGCTCTTCAAGATGAGAATTGGGTTGAGTCAATGCATGAAGAGCTGAATCGGTTTGTGAGGAATGACGTGTGGGAACTTGCTCCACGGCCCGAGAACGTTCATGTTATAGGCACAAAGTGGATTTTTAAAAACAAAACTGATGAAGATGGAGAGATAATTCGAAACAAGTCTCGGTTGGTGGCTCAAGGATACACACAAGTAGAAGGGGTGGATTTTGATGAATCATTTGCTCCGGTGGCAAGACTCGAATCCATTCGAATCCTCATGTCCATTGCGTGCACCTTGAAGTTCAAACTTTATCAAATGGATGTTAAGTGTGCTTTTTCTGAATGGATATCTAAATGAAGAGGTTTATGTTGAGCAACCAAAAGGATTTGAGGATCCTCATTTTCCAGATCATGTATTAAGATTGAAGAAAGCACTATATGGTTTAAAACAAGCGCCTAGAGCCTGGTACGATCGTCTTACACATTATCTTCTAGATAGAGGTTTCAAGAGAGGGTACGCCGATCGAACTCTATTTGTCAAAAATGATGAAGATTATCTCCTTGTGGCACAAGTCTATGTTGATGACATAGTGTTTGGAGCAACTATCGAAGATCGTGCTCTGAATTTTACGAGGAGATGAAGAAGGAGTTTGAGATGAGCATGGTGGGGAGCTCACATTCTTTTTGGGTCTTCAAGTCAAACAAATGAAGGAGGGTATATTTGTATCTCAAGAGAAGTATGCCAGAAATATTGTCAAGAAGTTTGGTCTAGACTCCAAAAACATGCCTCCACTCCCATGAGCTCTTCCACTAAACTGAATGTGGATTCATCGGGAGTTGAAGTAAGTCCTACATTGTATAGGAGCATCATAGGAAGTTTGCTCTACCTTACAGCAAGTAGATCGGACATTGCTTTCGGTGTGGGCGTTTGTGCCAGGTACCAAGCTAATCCGAAGGAATCTCTCGATCGGCTTTGCTAAGCGAATCATTCGATATGTGAATGGTAATCGCAAACTATGGTCTGTGGTATTCAAAAGACTCAAATGCTTGTCTTTTTGGGTATTGAGATGTTGACTGGGCTGGCAGTGTAGACGATCGGAAAAGCACTTCAGGCGGCTGTTTTTATCTTGGTAACAATCTTGTTTCGTGGATGAGCAAGAAGCAGAATTCAGTGTCTTTATCTACTGCAGAAGCGCAGAATACATCGCTGCTGGAAGTTGCTGCACTCAGCTTCTTTGGATGAAGAAATTACTTCATGACTATGGAATTCCTCAAGAAACGATGTGTGTTTTTTCGTGACAACACCAGTGCCATCAATCTTTCCAAGAATCTGTTCAAAGCATTCAAAATTCAAACACATAGAGATACGTTACCATTTCATTCGGGATTTGGTAGAGGAAAAAGTTGTGTGTCTTGAGTTCATACACACCGACAATCAAAAGGCGAAATCTTCACCAAGCCTCTCGATGGTCCACGGTTTGAATCACTCCGTAAGACCATTGGTGTTGGTACAATTCCTTGACTCTCTTGTGTGTTGTGTGCTTCACTTATTCATAATATGTTACATCTGTTTGTGTTGGGGCACACACCTTTTCTTGTTTAGTGTTTTGTGCAACATGTTTCTTGTTTGTTTGTCCATTTGTGAATACTGTTGCTTCTTTATATGTTTGTTCAATCAATTTTTTTGTGTCTTGTGTCAAAAATCCAAAAATCCCATAAAAAGTAGAAAATCAAAAAGGCTTGATTGACTTTGTTGAGTTTTGTCTCAAAACTTGTTTTGCCTTGTACCTTTGTGCTAATGGCTTTGTGCATTTTCGAGCATTGCTTGTTTTCATGCACCTATATCTCTGTGGGAAACATCTTGAAATCTATGTGATTGTTGTAAATAGATCTTCAAACTTGTCATGAATGATTAGTGAATGGTTATGTTGATCGTGAGACATGCATAGACTTGTGTCTATATCTCTTCCCACTATGTATTTTATGTTTTTGCTAAAAAGAGCTCACCAAATGTAAATCTCCAAATGAAAAGAGATATTGAGCTGCAAAAGCCTGTCGCACATTCTAGTATTTGACTAGGAAAAAGGGTAAGCGACCTTATATTAAATGTGAAATTTCTTTCAAAAAGGCCAAAGGCCTGTTCTTCAAAGAGATATGTTATATATCCCTCTCACAATGAGAGATGATTGCCTAAAAAGATCAAATGTTATGTCTCAAGTGGAAGTCACATGAAAAGCTCCAAGTTATGTTATCAAGTTGTGTGGGAGGTCATATATTCATATTTCTATAAGTGAGATTGATCACATGATCTAGTGCTAATTGTGTATGCCTTGGTTGAATTGATCATTGAAGCTTCACATTAGACGAAGGACTATCTCATTATTGATATCCACACACAACACACAAGTTTATGTTCAATAAATGCCTTATTCATTTGTGTGATTGTACTTGATGAAATGTGTTTTCACATGCTCAATCTTTGTTATTTCAAGCACAAAAAGATTTTTGAGTGTTTTAGGTGTTTTTGGAAAGTATTTTGGTTGAAAAATCTGAAAATTTCAAAAATACAGTTTTGCCCCTGTTTTGGCGGCTCGATCGCGGGTGTGTCAAGTCGCGAGCCTCGTCGCATCTTCGCTGGTCATTTTTGGCGACTTTTTCGCGAGTAGAAGGTCCAGTCGCGAGTTCACTCGAGAGATTTTCGCGGCTCAGCTCGCGACTCACTCGCTGGTAGACCTTCCAATCGCGAAAAACACTTAGAAAAATTTTTCAAAATTTTGTTCTTGAGTGATTTGGCGGCTTGAGCTGGCGACTAATTGGCGACTTAATCCGATCGCGAAAATCGCGTGTTTTGGACATACAGGCGTTTTTAAAATTTTCTGTTTTCCCTCGATCTTTTTGTGACTGTTCATTGTCTTTTACTTCTGCACTTTCCCTTTCACACCGTGCCTCCATTGTCGATCTCCATTGTTTGCTTCTTCTCGCCTAAAAATCGTCGACTAACGGTATGGTTCTCTGTCTTGCACTCTAATTTTCCTAATGTCTTGTTTTCCCTCCGGATTATTCACTTTTGCTTGTGATTTTGTGATGGGTTTTGTGATGGGTTTTGTGATGTCCTCGTTGTCCTTTCTTAGCTTATGGTAGCCTGTGCTTCTGGTTTTGAGCTAATCTATTTTGTTGGTTGTGTTCTTCATCCTGTGCTTAGCTAGGGTTAGCCAATTTTTGTCGGGATCTGCTTTGTTGCTATCATGTTTCACTTTGATCTTGTGTGGTATCTTGTTGATGTGGTGTTGTTTTTGGTCCTTTTTCAGCTGATTATGTGGTTATTTTTGATCTCTCTATACTGTGTAGTTCTAATTTGGGCCTTTGGTGTCCCTCATTGTTACTTTCTGACCATACTCATCCAGCTGTTAGGGTTTCTTCATTGTTCCTAAATTTTCACTAACCCACTTGATATAGTCTGTTGGATTGTGTTCTGTCATTTCCTTTGTTTATAATACAAACTGGTCATGTCTCCATTCAAAAAGGCTGCTGTGAAAGGAGGTTCTTCCAAAGGGAAGGAACCCATTATTGATGTTGATGAAGACACACCTCACCCGAAAGTGACTCGCTCTTCATCACAGCGATTCGATCCCAATAAGTTCAGATCATATTCAGCCTATCAGTCATATGAGAATTTTTTTCTTCATGCCACACCATTACTAGAGAGAGCTGTGGATCTGCGCTTCTTCACTTCATAACACCGACATTCCGATATGTTTTGCTCACAAGGATTGGAATTACCTTCTCTCTCGATCCGGATATCGTGTATGAAGAGTTGGTTAAAGAATTTTATGCTAACGCAATTGTGGAAGGAGATGAACTTAAGTGTTGGGTTCGGCAAAAGAGCTTTTTTTGTCTCTCCTACATACCTGGCAGAAATCCTTCACATCAACAGACCCATTTTTCGTCATTCACCGGTCTATGATGATCTATGTCCCGATGAGGAGCTTCTCAAACAAAGTCTTGGTCAAGACTTGGAGTTCTCACCCAATGGCAAATCCATCAAGTGTTTCCTCCCTTTCTCCGAAATCTGCGAGTGCTTACAATTGTGATGTTTCACAATTTGTACCCTTTATCAAGTAATCTGGGTATATGAATCTCGGACGTGCTTTGTTTCTTCATGATCTAATCTCGATGAAGAAATCGACATTTGTGCTCATATCTTTCATGTTCTGCGCAAAACGGGTTCTTCAAGTAAGTCTCGGATATGCATTCCTTTCTGCAGTCTCATTTCACGGATCTTGAAGCTCAAGGGAATTTATCCAACGGGTGATGAGTCTCCTATTCCCAAACCAAGTCCAATCAACATGCGTACATACAATGCAAGTGTTGGACATAGTCGAAAGAGAGCCAAACCAGAAACTTCTCGCATCTCACGGTGATTCTCGGTTCAAAGCAATCTCTCCCTCGATGAGAAACTTGATCGCATTGTCTCCTCTGTCCACGAGTTGAATACGAAGATGTCTCGCATTCATCGCTTCTCTACACCATCAAAGCAACCGATGGGATATGAAGTTTACTTCTCTTCAGACTCAGTTGGATCAAATTCAGAGAAATCTAGAAGAGGATGACTAGCCTATTCCATGACAAAAAGGGGGAGTGATAGGCATAATCAAGGAGGAGGATATTACCCTAAGGGGGAGCGTCTTTATCTAAGGGGGAGTGTCTTTAATTTTTTTTGTTTCTTTCTCTCTTTAAGTTGATATCTTGTGTTTTGTAAAACCGTTATTCAGGTAGTTGTTGGTTTGTACCCTCTTGCTTTTGTAAGCTGTTAGGGTTATGTTTTTAAGCATGTTTGTAGGCTTTATGGTATGTACCATGCTTAAGTGCAGCCTTTATGCTATGTTGAAATCAGTACTTTAATCTAAATGTTCTGCATTTTGGTTTATGTCTTGTCACTCTTGTGCCCTTGTAGGATTGTTCCTAGATGCATATGCCTTGTGTGCTATGCATTGGTTGAGTGTTGAGCATACAAGTGTCTTGCCTTGTGCTTGCTATCTTGTATGTCCTTGTGTTCATTCCAAGTGTGAATGAACACTGTGATCACTACCTTGAGGTGGTCACGTGGTTGATCAAGTCATGGTTTGTGTATTACTCCATCTTTGCTTGATCACATTCACTGTTTCATATGCATTCATAATTTTCTGCCTACAATAATCATAGTGTATTGTTGTGTTTCAGTGAGTATATTGTTCATATGATTCAAGTGCTTCACAACTTCTAGAGTTAGGTGTGAGTGAGTTTTGTTCAACTGTTCCCAACTCACATGTTAAGTCTAGAGTCTGTTTTAGGGTTTTGTCACGGAATAGCCAAAGGGGAGATTGTAAGGTTGAATTTATTCAACCATCTAATTGGCTTTATTCCGTGCCAAATTTGCTTGTAATTCAGCATTTAGTAACCCCTGTATTTAGGTGGGATTGTTGTAAGGGTAGTGAGTGAGATAGAGTGAAGATTGCTCAAGAGTGTGCAAGAAAACAGAGTGTCGCGGCTGGGACTCGCGGCTGGACTCGCGGCTTCAACCCGCGAGAATCCGCACACGTGCCAAGCATCTTTGGAAGATGAACAGTCATGCTAATGGAGCACTACAGGACAAAACAGGACAATCGGCCATACGGTTATCTCGCGATCGGAACTCGCGACTTAGTCAAGCCGCGAGGTCAAGCCGCGAGCCACCCCTGTTTTGGAAAAACCCGACGTTTCACATTCCTCTTCACTCCAAAGTATAAATACCCTTTTAACCCACGATTGAAAGAGGGCTTCCAGAGAGAATTTTGAGAGAGAAACCCTAAAGAAAAACCAGATTGTTTCACCCACAATCTCTACCTTAGAGTCTCATCAAATTCCCTCACTCTCTTCCTCTCCATTGTCAAATCCTTGAGAGGCCTTATACCAAACCTGGATTCTCACCATTATCATCTCTCGTGAGACAGTCGTTTGGAGTTCGGGAAGCGATTAGGAAGGAGCCAATCTTCGTTGGTTGATGCTACGGTGTAGTAGCGGAATCCGGAAAGCTAGAAAAGAAAAAGGTTCGGCGCAACCTCGTTGGAGCAAGAAGCTTGGAGGGCTTAGGTGCATTGGGTAGATTAGGCTTGGAGGGTCTATTGTTGTCCTTGTATCCCAACTGTATTTTCTAGTGGATTGATTACCGCTTGAGGGCGGCGGAGAGGTTTTTCGCCGAGGTCTTGGTTTCCTCTTCGATAACACATCCGGTGTTATCTCGTGTTTGCATCTTCCTTCCTCTCTATCTCTGCCTTTACATTATCTGCTGTGGTTTATTTTGTTATGGTTTAGATAGTTGTTTAACCAATTCCATATTATAGCATATGTTAAGTTTCCACACACTAGTTGTTTGACATATTGCTTGTGTTGGTTAAGTTGGTTTTTGGGGGTCTAAACGTTCAAAAGTGTTTTTGTACATGTTTTTGAACTTTCAATCACCATCATCATCATCATCATCATCCTCGGCCTCAGAATCAGAAGCCATTAGAGGAGGTGGAGGAGAAGCTTCAGGAGCGAAGCCACCCATGACCGCTTGCCATCGTGCTATACGGTCAACACGAACGTTCACCTGATACAACTCAGTAGAGAATGTATCAAGGCGAGCATCTATGCGTTAAAGTTGCGCCATGATGTCTTTGAGTGACACATCGCTCGTAGAAGAGGAGCGAGTAGATGTGGATGAAGCAGATCGAGATGGAGCCGAACGGGAGGGAGGAGCTGCGACCTAGATCGCCTCAACCTAAAGCGCACCTCGCTGCGTTTAACGGTAGCATAGTTTATGGCACACATGAAAGTGAAATGGTCGAAAGCTGGAAACGAAACAGAAAAATGGTGTAAGATCCTCGTGATAGCCGAAGGAAAGATGAGCTTATCACGAGACGCCGAATCCCTATAGACATCTAGAATAGACTTGATAAAGTGAGAAGGAAAATCTATGGTAATATGTTCAAGAAAGGACAACAAAAATCGAGCACAAGGCTCTGTGATAGAGTTATAGTGAGAAAGAGGGTGAAGAATGAATGTCATAACCATGTTCAAAAACCAAGGACCTTTTGCAAAGTCCGAACAGTAAGTGAACTGTCGCTCACCCTAATCAAAAGGGCACTCACAAAAAGCAGATTTAAGCTCATCTTTGGACACAGTCCTCAGACGCTCACAACTAGGGTAGTCAAGGAACTCTACCCTAAGGACACGAAGCACATCCGCAACAAGCTACGATGTGACAGTAATGTGCGTACCTCGAACGCAAGTGTGAAAGAGAGGTACTCAAAAATCAAATCCATGCATGTTGGGGTAAAACTCTTGGATCAAGACGGATGGACATGTGACTGGGACGTCACACGGTGACTCCCAACCCCGACCGTGAATGACATCGAGTAGGTCGGTGTCGGTGAAGTTCGCTAGAATAACTTGGTGTTCAGAATGAATGCCTCGTCGAGAAAAGTTCTTCAAAAAGACCTTACAGGCATCCTCATCACAGAACCAAATATGTGAAGGAGTAGGATTAGAGGAAGTGGATGCCCCAGAACAAAGAGGGTTGGGGATTTAAGTAGACTTACGTTTAGGTGCCATAGACACGACTAACGTAAATGAAAAGAGAGGGAGAGAGAGAGAGAGACAATTAGAAAAGTCCCAAGCAGTTTAAATATATCAAAATATATTGAAAAGAGAGTACGTATGCATGGGAAATGCATAAACATGTGACATGCAATATAAAAGGTATCATGGGCTCAGCCCAATCTAATCCTACCAGCACACAATCAATTTGCACGCATTTAAATGCATGATAATACTGTTATAATGCTTATGTGATGCAATGTATGTGATTTTAAACTCATTTAAGCAAAAACCCATCCCAAAATTTCAACAAAAACTCACCAATTTTGAAAAACCCTAAAACCTAGGTTTCAAAACATGAGATGCATGTAAATGAGAGAAAAGAGACATACCAAGTGAAGAGAAAACCTTGAAAAAGCTTGAAAATCACTTGGGAAAGAGGTTTGGAGTGAGAGAGAATAATTTGGGAGGTGAAGAGACAAAGCTATCGAGAGAGAGATCGAGAGAAACGAAAACCGGATCGCACAAAACCTATATATAGAGGTTCATGAAATCTCGACAGATAGAGGTGTCAAGAGGTGTTGAGATAGGTGTCGAGAAAACAAAACGTCGACACATGTAGCTGTCAAGGATCCGTCGAGGGACAAATCAATAAACGTTTAAAGGAAGCTCGATCGATCTACCCGTTTGTCGAGAAGCTATCAAGGATCCAAAAGAAATCTCAATCGATCCACCTGGCTGTTGAGAAGCTATCAAGATTGCAATAAAAGGAAGGTGAAAAGCTCGATAGATAGCCAGGTGTCGAGGAGGAGTCGAGAAGCTGTCAAGATTGCTTAAAAATAGTTTTTCAAGAAGAGAAAAATACAGATATGAATGTAATCAAGCATGCAACTCAACCATGGATCAAAACAACATTTTAAGTTCTCAAAATCATCTCTCAACAATAATTTTAAGCACATAGATCCTAAAAACATACACACACACACACTAAACAAGTCTAACCAATTTTATATTTCAAAAACAAGTTAAGATAGTTTAGTGAGCATACATTAACACATGTAAACCTTGTGATGGCCAAATCACATTGTACCTGCACATATATCAAGAGTAGCAAAGAATATTGCGTGTTGTGTGTGAGAAACATCGCAAGATTGCATAAGTGTATACATGTTATGACGATTTGAGATATGAGAAAATCACTTTAACTCACACACAATCATAACTGTTTGATGGAGACTATCACCTTCAAGGTACATCCTATAACTCCCACATCTCCTAGAATACATGCTTGCAATCATATTTAAAGCATTTTGATCTTTTTGCTTTTTATTTTATTTTATTTTTTTGCATATCTTTTTTAAGCAAATCATGCATGGGCATATAAGAGAGAGAAAAGAAATACCCAATGATGTTAAGCATTTGACATTCTAATTTTGCTATGTTGAAGCACACAAAGGTCATTAACACTACACTTTTGCTATGCCGAAGCATATAGATGTCATTTCATGATTGACGGGCAACAATGGTGAGATGATTTTTTATGCTTTTCTCTTAGGATTTTCTAGTGCTTCCTGTCAAAAAGAGTGATACGAGTGTTAAGTACAAGAGATCACTTAACTTTGCTCATCACAAACAAGTGCCACAAAGCTCACTTAGTTGTGCATAGAGATGCTCATCTAAGCTACAAAAGATACAAAGTTTGGAAAACTTTGTTTCAATGGCCATCCAAGGTACATAAGTACCAATGTACACAAAACACACACTATTTTTGTATTTTTCTGATTTTTCAATTTTTTTTAAATTTTTATATCAAAAACAAAATAATAAAAAAACTGAAAACAAACAAAAACATGTTAAACAAAGTAAAACATAAAAACTAGATGCAAATGCATGAGGAAGAAAGGGGAGAGAAAGAGATCAATCCATGGAGGATAACACCAATGTTTTGATGAAGGAATTCAAAATGTTTGCTGTCAAGAGGTTTGGTGAACAAGTTGGCCTTCTGATCATTGGTGTGAATAAACTCAAGAGAGAGAATACCATCTTCGACAAGCTCCCTAATGAAGTGATGTCGAATCTCTATGTGTTTGGTTCGAGAATGTTGAATCGGATTCTTAGAGTTGTTGATGGCACTGGTATTGTCACAATAGATGGTGAAATGCTCTTGACAAATACCATAATCATGGAAGAGTTTTTGCATCCATAAGAGTTGGATGCAACAGCTACCGACAGCGATATACTCAGCTTCTATAGTGGATAAAAAGATGGAGTTCTGCTTTTTACTCATCTAGGAGACAAGATTGTTACCCACATAAAAACAACCCCTCGATGTACTCTTACTATCATCAGCATTCCCAACCTAATTAACATCAAAATACCCAGCTAAAACATCATTTGTGTCCTTGCTGTACCATACACCAAACTCAACAGTAGTTTTGACATACTTTATAATTCTTTTTAAAGTAGTCATATGAGATTCTTTGGGATTAGCTCGATATCTAGCACACACTCCAACACCGTAACTAATGTCAAGTCTACTAGCAGTAAGGTAAAGAAGACTACCTATCATGCTTCTATATAGAGATAAATCTACACTTTTGCCTAACAAGTCCATAGTGAGTTTAACATTTGGGCTCATAGGGGTTCTAACAAAAATAGCAGATTCCAAACCAAACTTTTTCACAAAATTCTTAGCATATTTAGATTGAGATAGGAATATACCTGAACCTAGTTAACGAATCTGCAATCCAAGGAAGTAAGTCAGCTCTCCAATCATGCCCATCTCGAACTCGGCTTGCATGAGCTTTAAGAAGCCATGAGCAAGTTCATCCTTAGTCAACCCAAAGATGATATCATCAACATAGACTTGAGCAACTATCAACTCACCATCTTCCTTTTTGATGAAGAGAGTTTGATCAACTTTTCCTCTTGTGAACCCATGTGACACCAGGTATTGTGTGAGTCGATCTTACCAAGCTCTAGGGGCTTGCTTTAAGCCATAAAGTGCCTTCTTGAGATATAGCACATGATCTGGAAAGTGTGGATCAATGAATCCTTTTGGTTGAGCCACATAGACATCTTCTTTAAGTAGCCCATTCAAGAAAGCAGTCTTTACATCCATCTGATAAAGTTTGAACTTCAAATGACATGCTAGAGCAAGGAGAATTTCGATGAACTCCATACAGGCAACTGGAGCAAATGTTTCATCATAGTCTACTCCTTCCATTTGTGAGTAACCTTGAGCTACAAGCCGAGCCTTGTTACGAATCACATTGCCCTTCTCATCAGTCTTATTGTGGAATATCCAATTTATGCCAATGATGTGCTCACCCTCCAGTCTAGATACTAAAGTCCGGACATCATTCCTCTCAAACTGAAGCAATTCATCATGTATTGCTTTGATCCAACTTTCATCCTAAAGAGCTTCTTCAACTTTTGTGGGTTCAACTTGTGACAAATAACAAGAATAAGACACAAAGTTAGCGACACATTTATCAAATGTACGTTTCCTTAATGTGAGTTCATTCATATTTCCTATAATAACTTTCGAAGGATGATTTAATTTAATCCTAGAGGAAGGTCCTTTCTTTTCATGAGATTCAGAATCTAGTGAAGTGGGTATATCTGTAGAATCTTCCACAACATCGGGAATACTTGGAGATGTAGGTTCTTGTTCAACAATTTCTTGACTTTCCTTACGCTCGGGAGGAAGAATTTTTTTGGGGAATTCCTCAATACCTTTCTCAGAACCGGAATCTGAAGACTCATCAATAACAATATTTACTGTCTCCATTACCTTCAGAGTTCTTTTGTTGTATACCCAATAAGCCTTGCTTATGGAGGAGTAGCCCAGAAATATACCTTCATCTCTCCCGGAATCAAACTTTCCCACATTCTCTCTATCCTTGAGGATGAAACAAGTACTTCCAACAAATGTGAAATACTTCACATTTGGCTTCCTTCCTTTCCATAACTCATATGGAGTCTTCTTGGTACAGTCCGAAGTACACCCTATTAATCGTATGACATGCGGTGTTAAGGGCTTCTCCCCACAAGTTTCTAGCCACATCCTTGTTGTGTAACATGGCTCTAGCCATCTCCTAAATAAACCTGTTCTTCCTTTCTACTACACCATTCTGCTGAGGAGTAATAGGAGTAGAGAATTTTTGAGATATACCTAATCTTATGCAAAAGGACTCCATATACAAGTTCTCGAATTCTTTACCATGGTCACGTCGAATTTGATCAATCTTCAGGCTCTTTTCATTCTGCTTTCTTGTGCATAAAGCTTCAATGTGCTCAGGAGCATTAGACTTGGATCGTAGGAGAATGACCCAAGTATACCTAGTGAAGTTGTCTACCATAACCATGATGTATCTTTTTCCACCAAGAGACTCGGTTCTAGTTGGACCCATAAGATCCAGATGTAAAAGCTCTAATGGTCTAGATGTAGCTAATGTCCGAGTGCCTAGATGCTTAGCTTTCGTCTATTTCCTAAGCTAACATGGTCCACACACTACATTGCTCATTCTACTAAGCTTTGGTATCCCCAAGACTGATTCATACTTAGATACAATAGAAAGATGTTTGTAACTAGCATGGCATATCCGTTGATGCCATAGATCTTCATTTGGTAAACGAATGCTATTGCACACAATATCAACATCGGGAACCAATCCATAACAGTTGTCTAAAGTGCGAACACCACTTATGAGTTTCTTTCCAAACTCATCCATGACAAGACACTTTCCTTTTGAGAATAGCACCATAAAGTCTTGATCACATATCCGACTTATGCTCAACAGGTTCACCCTCAGACCTTCCATATATAGAACATTTGCAATGTCCCGTGAGTCTAGGTAGAGAGATGATTCCCTTTCCTTTAATCTGTGTCTTGCTCTCATCACCAAAAATGACATTGCCACCTTTCTTAGACTCAAAAACCTTGAAGAAAGATCGATCTCCAGTCATGTGTCTTGAGCAACCGTTGTCAAGGTACCACAAACACGTGTCCATAACTTTAAATGCGAACTTCATCATAAAACACACTTCGTGCTTAGATGACAGATTAGTAGGAATGGTGCTTTCTCTCATATGCCTTTTACAAGATAAACCTTTAACTTTCACTCTTCTCGGACAAACTTCTTTGCACATTTTCATTCCGAGACAGTCTAGTTTCTTCTTAGGCAAACCGAGATCTTTTACAATGGTCATCACAAGTGAATTCAAATAACTTTTAGACTTGTATTTTCCGATACACTCAAACAAGTAGAGATTATAAAAACAAGATGCATTTGAATTAAAAGATCTCTTCAAGCCGGTTGCAGCCATGACAACAGGGATCCATGGATCAAACACAAGAAAGATTAAAACCTAATCAGAGTGTGCTTGCTCTGATACAACTTGATAGGCCAAAAATGTATTGACCCCTTATGATGAATTAGTTGATTAATTAGCCAAGTTTATTAATTAATCAAATTAACATGCAAACACGTGGTAGCACAAACAAATCACCAATTAAACTAAGTGTAGCGAAAAATAAATTGATACAGTGATTTGTTTACGAATGGGGAAAACCAACATGGCAAAAACCCAACCGGGTGATTTTAAGGTCACCACTCTCGAAATTCCACTATTATCACAACAAGTGGTTACAAGTAAAGAAATCTCAGTACCTTATACCAACCTACAATTGAACCCTTACCCCAATACCCCCAATTAGACTTGTTCTGTAGTGACAATCTCTCATTGTAATGCACGGCTCCCAGTACATGACTAACCGATTTGATGTGCGGATCCCAATACGTGGCTTACTCCTTTGCACGAATCCATGTACGTGACTATTTCTCCTTTTGATGCACGACTCCTAGTACTTGACTAACCAATTGCGCGGGTCCCAGTATGCAACTTCAATCACCAATTAGAGAAGGTTGTTAGTTGCCAAGTTCTTGAGTTCATCCCAACGATGAAGATCAAGAAGATGCTTGGTCACAAAACCTTACAATGCACTGAACACAAAGAACTTCTTCACAAGAATGATGAACCAGGGCAAAACTCTATCTCTGGTCACAAATTGCTTGAACAAACTTTTCTCAACACTTGTGCAACTTATGTCCACTTTCACGGCCCTTAAAATAATCCTTTTATATGTATAGGGTTGTGAGAAAAGAAAACCCAAACACGTAATCACGGATTAGAGTCAAAACAGAACTGAAATTCTGTTTTTCATAAACCTTAGTAGATGCCTATCTGCCGAGCCGTTGTCGCTCGCTATCGAACCATGGGGTCGAACACTTTTCAAGCTCGATAGATGGCTAGCTGTCGAGCTTTAATAATGTGCACTTTTCGGACTTGAATCTTCGACTTACTTGCATGGCTTCAATACTTGATCTTGAAAGACAGTTTCTTGAAGTATTAAACACATCCTAAATCTACCCAAATACAAGTAAAGTGCGTTTTGTTAAAGGATTAGCCAATTACAGAAAATAGTGACATATGTTCCTAACAAGTCAATCACATATGTCCGGACAGAAGGGACGCGGGATAAGAGACAGAAAAATGGCGAAGGACTCGCGTGATAGCTGAAAGAAAAATGAGTTTATCACGGGTTGCCGTATCCCTATAGACATCTATGAGGGATAGGATGAAGAGAAAGGGAAAATCAATAAAAAGTCCCTCAAGAAGGGATAACAAAAATTGAGCATGAGGCTCTATGATAGAGTTAAAGTGAGACAAAGGATGGAGAATGAATGTCATCACCATGTTAAGGAATCTCAAACCTTTTGCAAAGCCCGAACAATGGGTGTTTTAACGATTACCTAAAGATGAGGGCGTCTCACAAAATAGAGACGAGAGTTCATCTTTTGACACTGTCCTTAGAAGATTGCAGCTAGGGTAGTCAAGATGCACTACCCTAGGAACGTGTAGTACCTCGGATACAATATCCGGAGTAACTAAGATGCGTGTACCTTGAACACAAGTAATAAAATGAGGTATAGAAGTATCGAATCTGTACATATTGGAGTAAAACTCCTGTATGATCACGAAGGGATAAGTGACCGGGATGCCATACAGTGACTCCAACCCCGACTATAGATGATAGTGGGAAGGTCAGTATTGGAAAAATCCGATAGAAAAACTTGGTGTTCCGAATGAATGCCTCGTCGATAAAAGTTCACCGAAAAGTCCTTACGGGCTTTATCATCACGAAACTGTACGAGAAGGAGTGGAGTCAGAAGAAGAAGAAGATGCCCCTGAATGAAGATGGTTCTGGGACGAAGTGGATTTTCATTTCAGTGCCATAAAGCAACTAACGAGAGAGAGAGAGAGAGAGAGAGAGAGAGAGAGAGAGAGAGAGAGAGAGAGAGAGAGACACTGAAAAGCACCAAACTGTTTAGTATCAAAAGATAGAAACAAAATTGGTGTGTATGCATGAAAATGCATGAACATGTGACATGCAAACTTAAAAATATCATGGGCTCAGCCCAATCCAAACCTAACAACACACAACAATTCAACAAATATAGCACACATCTATAATGCATGAAAATATAGTTAAAATGCAAATGTGATGCAATGCATGAACATTTAAGATCATTTACACAAAACCCATCCCAAAAATTTCACCAAAAGTTCATCAATTTTGAAAAACCCCAAAAATTCTTCAAAAACCCCAAAAATTCTTCAAAAACCCAAGAATGTATTGACCCCTTATGATAAATTAACCAATTAATTAGCCAAGTTAACCAATTAATTCAATTTACATGCAATAAGCATGGTAGCAAAAAAAATCACCAAATAACTAAATGCAATGGAAATTAAATTGACATGGTGATTTGTTTACGAATGTGGAAAATCTACAATATGCATGGTTCCCGATAAGTGACTAACCAATTCGATGCGCAAATCCTAGTACGCAGCTTACTCACCAACTTGAAAAGGATGTTGACTACATAGTTCTTGAGTTCATCACACGATGAAGATCACAAAGCCTCTTAGTTACAAAACCCTATAGTGTACAAAAACAGTAGCTTCTTCAAGAGAAAGATGAACTAGGGCATATGTATGCGATTCACAATATGCTTGTGAAAAACTTCTGCATTGAGTTGCATCAGCTGTGACGGCCCTTAAAACAATCCTCATATATGTTTAGGGTTATGAGAAAAGAAAGCTCAAACATATATTCACGGATTGAAGTTAAATCAACTCTGAAAAACTGATTTTCATAAATCTCAATAGATAGCTTATCTGTCGAGCATCGAGCTTCAGCAACCTTTTAAACCTCAATAGATACTAGTCAGTTTCGAGCTTTAAAATCTAGAAATTTATCACTTGTTTGTTGGATAGACTTGTATGGTGTTAGGTTCTAAAGTGTAGGACTTTATGTATTTAGAACTCTAATTTGTATTCTTGGCAAACCATGATCAAAACAATGTGTTTAGAAGTGTTTAAAACTAGCTCAAAGTTGTATGTCAATGTAAAGCTGGAATCGAGTGTAAAGCAGAAAGCACATCGTGGCTTTGCCAGCTCGATCGATCGAAGCTTAGGCTCGACCGATCGAACGTTGGGCAGATTGCTTTTCTGCAGAATTTTCCAACTCAGCCCTAGTTGTTTTAAAATGTTTTTAGGGTTTCTTATTTGTCCTAAGTATAAAAGGCAAACCCTAGCCATGTTTTAGTGTTGCTCATATTGCGGTTTGTGTAAATCTCTTGTGAGATCTAGAGGAGCTTTCCTTTACACAAACTTAGGGTTTCCAATGAGGAGATATTCTCTACACCTTGATGATCAAAACAGTTGCTGCAATTAAAGCTTAAAGAATACACAAGCGGGGGTGCTTGTAGCTGGTGGGAATCCAAGAAAGAAGGAGTCCGTGGATTCGGAGTTTGCACGTGGTCGTGTCAGTAAGTTCTACTGGTTGGTAGCATTAGGAAGTCGAGCGGGGGTGCTTGTATGTCCTTTTGTATGAACTTCGATTCTTTCTGATAGTGGATTCAAGTTTACCTTGAGGATAGCTAGGTCAAATCCTCCCCAGGTTTTTACCGGTTTGGTTCCCTGGGTGATCATATCATTGTCTTATTTATTTTCCGCTGCTATGCATGATATGATTGTTTAATTGTGATAACCTAGACTTGGAATTTGGACTAAGTAACAACTTGGCTAATTAACTAGGTTAAATCAATTGTTTTAAGGGGTCTAAAAACTGTCAAGTGGTATCGGAGAGGGTAGCTCTTTTGTTTTTGATCCTTTGATCTCTGAGTTGATCCTTGACCCCTGTTGTCATGGAATACGGACACTCTCTAGTTATTCCTCCTCACTTTGATGGGAATAATTATGCTTACTGGAAAGTAAGGATGAAAGCCTTCCTGAAATCCATTGATGAGAAGGTGTGGAATTCCATTGAATACGGATGGGAGAAGCCCACTACTCCTGTTAGTGAATGGCAAACTTCTCAAAAAAAAGTAACTTCGTTTAATAGCAAGGCTATGAATGCAATTTTTAATGTTGTTTCTATGGAGGAATTTAAGAGAATCTCGAATGTTGAGATCGTTCATACTGCTTGGAATATCCTCCAGACTGTGCATGAAGGCACGAAGGCTGTGAAAATAAATAAATTGCAGCAATTGACTTCTAAATTTGAATGCATTAGGATGTCTGATGATGAATCTTTTGATGAATTCTATGCAAAACTGAATGATATTGTTAATTCTGCTTTTAACTTGGGTGAAATCTATGATCAACCTAAAATTGTTAGGAAGATTCTTAGATCTTTGACTGAAGACTTTAGATCCAAGGTGATTGCCATTACCGAAAGCAAGGATGTGGACTCCATCCCTGTTGATGAGCTTGTAGGATCTCTTCAATCCTATGAGTTGGATCTACCCAAAACTTCCAAATCCAAATCAATGGCTCTTAAATCAGTTGATGATGTTGATAGTGATGGATTTGATGATGAGCTCTCTGCTACAAAGATTGCCTATCTTACCAAGAATTTTAGAAATTTTTCTCGGGAATAACAATAGAAAGGCAAGAGGCACAAACACTGCTGAACCTAGAAATTTTAGGAAGCATGATCCCACTAAGGTTAATAACAATAATAAACCTAGAGAAAGAATAGGTCAATCTTCCAATAATTCTTTGAGCTCTCAATGTTTTGGATGTCAAGAGTATGGACACTTGAAATCTGAATGTCCAACCTATTTGAAGTCTATGGGTAAGGCTATGGCTGTAACCCTTAGTGATGGTGAAGTTTTCGATCATGATTCTGATTGTAATGAGGATGGAAACTTCATTGCTTTTTTCGCCACTGCTGTAGTTGATGAAAGCATATCTCGTTGAAGAGAACCCTTCGATGGGGAACTCTCGAAGATGCAGATCTTCAAGAGGCCTATAACAAACTTTGCAAAGTTGCTGCAAAGGATGCTATGAATGTTGAACTTGGCCTAAAGAAAATTGAATCTCTTGAGCTTGAAAAGAAAAATTTGCTTGTTAAATTGTTTGATGCTAATGATCTTTTGAACAATGTGAAAACTGAAAACATGCTTTTGCTTGATAAAATTAAATCTTTAGAACTTGATTTATCTGTTGCTAGATCCGCTAGTTCTAAACTTGATCAAATCTTTGAGTGTTCAAAAGTCATTTTCGACAAAACTGGTTTAGGTTATGTTGATAGCATCTCGTGTGTCCGCTCCCCATTCCACTAAGTTTGTTCCTTCATCTTCTTCTTCGAACCTTCAAAGTGAGTGAGATAGTAAGTGAAACTGTCAAACCCCCGTGAGTGAGGTTGCTAAACCCTTAGAAGGTTCATCATCTAGGAAGATTAGGGTTGATCTCGAAAGAATCTAAGCCTAAGAAGCCTACCCTATCTAAGGACAAGACACATGATAAACCTGCATGGGTTTGTCATTTTTGTGGAAAGACTAGACACATACGTCCAAATTGCTACAAGCTGCAAGCTGCAAAGAGAGCAAACAAACCAAAAGTACCGTGCCTCAAGCACTTGATCCTATGGTACTTATTGGTGATTTGGTAAAGGCTTTAAACCTTTATTCCAATCCTGGAGTTGGTAATCATTCTCAAGTGAATAAGAACTCCAATGCTCGTGGTGCATCTAAAAAGTTTTGGATGCAAAAGTCTCGACCTAACTAAGTCTTTCTGACATGGTCCTTGTGCTTCATTGCTCTACCCTTTGTGACCATTGTTCTTTGGTTTTGTTTTTTTTTTTTTTTTTTTTTTTTTTTTTTTTTTTTTTTTTTTTTTTTTTATCTCTAGGATTTGCATAGCATAACATTCATGCATTTCATTCTAGGTGTTTTTATTTTTAATAAAATAAAATAAAATAAAAAGGGGAAAAAGGAAGCACATTTAGTTTTTGCACTATTCTTCTTGGTTTTTAAGAACAAGGTTGGTCAATTAATTTTCACATAACAAGTTTTTTGTACCTTGTTTAGCTTTGATAAGCTTATTTATTGCACTCTACTAGTTGAAGATTTGTAGTGCATGTTGTGTGGGAAAGATGTGTATGGTTTTTGATTACTATGTCTTAATCTTGAAGTCACTTATTTTTAAATGTTGGACTTGAACTTTTAGCGAAAGGCATAAATAACCATCTCACCACTGTTCACTAGCTAATCATGAACACCTTAGTGCATATCATAAGATTTTGTGCTCGAGAAAGTGTAGCACATGCACAAAAAGAACATAAGGTGAAGCCTCGGTAAAAGTGCTTAATTCTTAAAATCTAATTGGTGTGTACTATTAGGCTTGATGTCAAACTCACATAAACTTAAAATTGGAATGTATATTATGAGGCATAAATACAAGAAACTTACATGATTGCAAGCTTATGATCTAGGAGATGTGAGAGTTATATGATGTAACTCTTTAGGTGATAGTCTCTTTTAAATTCTTTGTGATGAATGTTGTAGACTTTGTGTTTGATTGCTATTCACATATCACCTCACATGTATCTCATGTCTTTGCTAGTCGCACACACTACACGAGTTACTCGTTGCTAAACATTGTACTTGTTATTGTGTGTGTTTATGGTCCGACCAACCAAGTTTTTGCAATCACTTTGAATTATGTGCAAACTAAATTTGCTGCTTGAAAATTTGTGGAGAATGCAAAATTTTGTTTTTGGGAATATTGGGCTTAAAATTCTTGTTTGGACAATCATATCATCTCATACTCATGCATTTTTGTTCTTGAATTTCAATGCTTTGAGTTAAATCAATTTGTTTTTCAAAAATTGTGTTTTTCCTGAAAAATATGGTGAGCCTCTACCCGATTCGATCGGTCCATTCTGTTTTTCGACCGATCGAAATTTTTAAAATTTTAAAATTTTTAAGAGAGGGAGCCTCTGTCTATTTCGATCGGTCGAGACTGATTTTCAACCGATCGAAACTCGTGTATCAGGGTTTTTAAAAAGCAGAATAGGACTTTTTCAAGCTTCTCTCTCTCTCCACGTTGGCTCTTGGCTCCACCATCAATTTTTGTCGTTTTCCTTCAAGATTTTTGCAAGGTTTTTGTCCTTAGAAGCTGGTAAGACCCTTTTGCCCTTCTTTTTCAAGTTTATTTCTTGATTTCATGCATTATCATGGGTATTTTCGGCATCTTCAAAATTATTGGGGTTTTTGATGATTCAAGCCAATTCTTGTGTAATTGATCAATGGGTTTTTTGTGCCATGATGTTATATTGATGTTCCCTATAGTTTAATTTGATCAATTTGGTGGTTTTTGAAAAATTGAAAATTCTAGGGTTTTGAATTTGATTCGAATTGGGGATTTTGTCAAATTGGCTTAAAATTGATGAAATTGGCTTCTCCAATTGATGTAATTGGTCATTATTGTTGTTATTCTATCATGTGTAATGATCAATTCGTCAATTTTTTTAAAAAAATGATCAAGTGGTTTCTTTATTTTGGGGTTTTTGTGTTAAAAACTTTTTTGTGCAAGCCAATTTTGTAATTTGAACCTTTTTAACTTAATTCACTGCATTATCACATGCATCATGACATTTAAACTTGTTCATGCATCATATAGATTTTGATTCTATTTTTTGTTTTAGTGCTAACTTGCGATCCGCCTTTGGTTTTGGTTTTGTGGTTTTTGTTCTTTCGCTCTGTGTTTTGATCCTTATCTTAGCACCATGCCTAGGAAAACTAGAGCTAATAGGACCACTTCCACTTCCTCCGAGTCTCCACCTAGAGTAGAGCTGTTTAAGAATGATAAGTGTAGAGAAGCCTATGACACCTTGAACTGTAGGCGTAAGATATGGTCTGAGCGAGCTGTTGTGTTAGATGTGCTTGATCCGGCCATTAGGGCCAATTTTGAGTCTAGGGGTTGGTTGCCTCTCGTAGCGATAAATCATCCACCTCCGACCGCCCTGATTAGAGAGTTCTACTCGAATCTCTCTTGCCACGTCTATGATTCCAACACCCTTGTTAGGAGTTGGATACGAGGTGTAGAGTTCACCATTACCCCTCGGGTGGTGGCCGAGGCTCTTGGGGTGCCGGTTGTTCGGGATGCTGTCTATCCCTATGATGAGTCACCCTCTTTAAATGTAATCATGTCTTACATCACCGGGTCATCTATCCAGTGGGGTTCTGATCCTCGGATCACGTCTGCTGAGCTTACCGAGACCGCCTATCTCTTATTTAGGATTGCGTGTCATTCCTTGTGGCCTATCTCTCACTTCCACACCATCCCTTTAGAGTGATGTGTGTTTTTGTACGCTTTTGCTTCTAGAGTGTCTATCAGTTTTCCTCACTTGTTCCTTCGTTCTTTGAACGAGGTTCATAAGAGTTCTACCGTAGGGCATGCGCCGATTCATCGTATTTTCATTCATAGGATTCTGCTCTATTTAGGTCTAGATGGTTTTCCGTCAGGTGAGCCTGTTCATGTGATAGCTCCTGTAGGTGCCACCTTTCTTCGTCCGAGGGCTGCTCGGTTGAGAGTTCCTCCTTCTCGTCCTAGAGGTGCGTCATCTAGTAGTGTTCCCCCTCCTCCTCTCTTCTACAGTGCAATTGCTGCCGAGCCTTCAGTCTGTCTTTGTTGATGCTGATGTCTTTGTTGTTCCTCCACCGATCGCTACGAATGATTCGGACATTCGTCGCATGTTGAATCATGTCTTGACCGTTCAGGCGGCTCAAGGACAAATTTTGGTGGAAGTGCTTGATGAGATCCGTGCCTTGCGTGCGGAGTTGGTGCGATTTAGACCACCTCCCTTTTGATGATGGATATCTTGTGTGCCCTTTGGCATTCCGTCACAAAAAAGGGGAGTACTTGTAGAGTTTTTGCTTTCAGGGGGAGACTTTTTGTTTTTGGTTGGAGCTTGTGAAGTTTTAGATTGTATCTAGGTGCTTCTTTGTGTACTTAACATTTTTAGCTCTTACCTTGTTTTTGATGGGATATTCATGTTAAGGGGAGTTTTATGTTTTTGTTGGTACTTTATTTGTTTCTTGTTTCAAACTATTTATTGATTTATATTTATGAGTTATTTATTGATATATGTCTTTATTTGTGTGTTGTTTGAAATCAAGAAGTTATTTTGTTTACTTGTATTATTTCCACACATGCGGTTATGCATTTTGTTTAGTGTTTCAGAAATATACAAAGGTTGATTCAATTGAGTCTTTGTCTACACTTGCAAATCGATGGATAGTAGTTAGGATTGAATTTTTGTTTATGAGCATTATTTTGTAAAGGGCTTTTCATTTTGTAAACTTTGAGCTTCTATGTTGTGTTTTGTCACGGATTGCCAAAGGGGGAGTTTGTTAGGTTCTAAAGTGTAGGACTTTATGTATTTAAAACTCTAATTTGTATTGTTGGCAAACCATGATCAAAACAATGTGTTTAGAAGTGTTTAAAGCTAGCTCAAAGTTGTATGTCAATGTAAAGTTGGAATCGAGTGTAAAGCGAAAGCATCGTGGCTTTCGGCTGGCTCGATCGATCGAAGTTTAGGCTCGACCGATCGAACGTTGAGTAGATTGCTTTTCTGCAGAATTTTCCAACTCAGCCCTAGTTGTTTTAAAACGTTTTTAGGGTTTCTTATTTGTCCTAAGTATAAAAGGCAAACCCTAGCCACGTTTTAGTGTTGCTCATATTGCGGTTTGTGTAAATCTCTTGTGAGATCTAGAAGAGCTTTCCTTTACACAAACTTAGGATTTTCAAGGAGGAGATATTCTCTACACCTTGATGATCAAAACGATTGCTGCCATTAAAGCTTAAAGAATACACAAGCGGGGGTGCTTGTAGCTAGTGGGAATCCAAGAAAGAAGGAGTCTGTGGATTCGGAGCTTGCACGTGGTCGTGTCAGTAAGTTCTACTAGTTGGTAGCATTAGGAAGTCGAGCGGGGGTGCTTGTAAGTCCTTTTGTATGAACTTCGATTCTTTTCGATAGTGGATTCAAGTTTACCTTGAGGACTGACTAGGTCAAATCCTCCCAGGTTTTTACCGGTTTGGTTTCCTGGGTGATCATATCATTGTCTTATTTATTTTCCGCTGCTATGCATGATATGATTGTTTAATTGTGATAACCTAGACTTGGAATTTGGACTAAGTAACAACTTGGCTAATTAACTAGGTTAAATCAATTGTTTTAAGGGGTCTAAAAACTATCATATGGCTTTAACACTTGATCTTGAAACCTTATTCTTTGAAGCGTAAAACACATCCTAGATCTACCCAATTACAAGTAAAGTGTGTTTTGTCAAAGGATTAGCCAGTTCTATATTGACATATGTTCCTAACATTGATTCACATATGTCCTAACAAGTGTCATTGTAAGGGAGGGATTGTTAGAGGGACCACAATTTGACTCCCTACAACTACTCTAAAAATAGGCCTATGGAGCGTGATGTCAAATGCCATAAAAGATTTGAGTGTGTCTTCCTCATCACCAATTAGTTTTGAGGTAGAATGGCACATCTCACAGTCTAACAAAGTAGATTAAAAGCAATTAAGTCTTAATTAAGCTCTAGTATTTATACAAGTGAGCTTTCAATTTGTATCATAGTGAAACTAAGTGCATGTCCAACAAGTTTATGATACAATATTGTACGTTTTTAGACCTGAAAAACACAACAGATTAACCTAGGTAATTAGCCAAGTTGATTACTTAGTCCAATTTCAAATCTAGGTTAACACAAACACATCATATTATTGCAAAGTGCGGAAAATAAAGAACACAACAATATGATAACTCGGGAAACCAAATTGGTAAAAATCTTGGGAGGATTTAACCTAGCGATCCTCAAGGTAAAACTGAATCCATTATGAAAGAATTGAAGTTTACACAATAGCGACTTAGACCACTAACATCCTATTGCTACCTCGAGTAGGAAACTTACTACCATGACCACGTGATGACTCCGAGTCCACAGACTACTTCTTTCTTGGACTCCCAGCAAGTACAAGCACTCCCGCTTGCATATCTTTAAGCGCTTTATTGCAGCAACTAAATGATCATCAAGTTCTTGAATCGAATTCTCCTTCTTGATAATCCTAAGTATGTGTGAAGGAAAATACCTCTAGGTCTTACAAAAGATTCACACACACAGCAAAAAAAGCTACCTAAAACGTGGCTAGAGTTTTCCCTTTTATACTTAGGACAAAACATAAAACCCTACACGTCATATGAGCTTAGGGCTGAGTTGGAAAATTCTGCAGAAAAACGTTCTACCCGAATTTCGATCGGTCGAGTCTAATTCTCGATCGATCGAGCTAGGCAGAATCATACTATAACTTCTGCAGCAACTCGATTCCAACTTTACATAAAACGCATACACTTTGAGCAAGTCTACACAAGACTATAAAACCTATTTTGATCATGGTTTGCTAACAATACAAATTAGAGTTCTAATACATTAGTTCCTAAGTACTTAGAACCTAACAAATATAGCAAACAAAGGCAAAAGAAAGCTATAGAAAAAATGAATGCATCATAAAAGGTTATAAAAATCAATTACATTAACCATAAATAGCATACTAAAGTAAACAAAGTTAAACTAAAGTACTGAAAACATAAATAAAGCACTAAAAGAATGAAATTGCTGCTCTAAGAATTTCTACTCCCCCTCAAGCTAATACTACTCTCCCTTTTTTACTGGAATGACCAAAGATGCTATTCTTTAGGACCACCCATATCTTTAAAGCGATCAGAGAGGAAGGTAACTTGCTCTTGGAGGTATGAAAATTGATTTCAAGAGTAAGCCATATGATCATCAATGGACCTTTGCTATGGTCCATTCTTGCAAGAATTTGATCAAGGCGATTTGGAGCCCGATGTTGTGGCTAAGGTGAAGGAGGAGGAATGTCATATCCTTTAAGAGTGTACTAATCAATCTTATCATCAATATCGCTACCAATAGCCGTAGATGCTTTAGCTTGAGACTTCTTCCTCTTTTGCTATTTTTCAACACTCGGAAGGCGAGCTCTACTTCTTGTCTTGTTCATCGCTGAAATAGGATCCTCCCTCTTCATAGGAGCCCAACCAGATGGAAGATCAACATTATGCATGAGAAAAATCTTCGTGATCAAACACGCCAACGGTAGAGTCATCCATGATTTCCTCTTCCGGACACGCTTGGTAAGTAGATGGTAGAGCCGAGTACAGATATCAATGTCCTTCCCTTTGAAGAGAATGTGAAGGAACAAAGTTCTTGGTTGCGACAAGGTTGTCAAATTCTTGACAGGATAGAAGTTGAAGATCATGATGTAGGTAAGAGCTCTGACTTCTGTACTAAAGCTAGTAGTGTGCATGGTCTGAACATTACATTTATCTTGTTCACCACCAAGATCTATTACTGCAGTTGCAATCATGGTCCTTCGCTCATCATAAGGAAGAGAAGACTCTGAAACCACTGGACTAATTTGAAGAAGATCTCGGTTAATGGTAAGAGAGACCCTAAATTATGTTCCTCTAACTTAGCAATCCAAATACCCATCACAGACAATTGCATTCGAGAAGAATTCTCGAACTAAAGGATCACACACATCCCCAAAGCCAGTTAGAATGGGACCTTATGCTCTATCCCCGAAAAAACCGTAGGAATGCAAGTTTGAGAAAATGACTGCAGATCCACTTCTCTTTCCACTTTAATCAAAGCATACCTGTAATGATCAGTGTATGCAACAAATGAGTCTCCATTCCTATACTTTTCTTTGTCATAGGATGTTCATGATGCTTCCTAGACATAAATGTGAGTTTGGGAAAAAATAGCAAAACTCACTTATACCTAAATCTAAAACCTATGACAAACTTGGAACAAAATATATGTATCTCGAAACACTTGCACAATAACTTCAAGGTAAAGTCAAAAGTAATAAAGGACAAGTATAAAGTAACAAGTAAATTTCAATCAAGTAGATACCAAACAACTACAATTAAAAAACAACTTGATCAAACAAGAACAATTATTAAGAAATGACTACAATGATCACTTAACAATGCAAATGATCATCCAAACATGCAACCAATAAAGCACAAGACATAAAGAATGTCTGCATGTCCAACACATAAATACGATGCGATGAGAACAACAAATCATAGATACTAATAGAAGCTCAAAGCACCATAAAGAAAACAAGAAAACAAACATAATGTAAAACAAAACAAAACAAGTTCTTCTCATAAAAACAATGTCTTCTCCCTCTTGTTATATGCATCTCCCTATGGAATTTCTCCCCCTATGAATGTGTACAAGAGTCATATAGAAATGAAACACTCTCCCCTTTTTGTCAAGAATAGACAAATAGACAAAAAAGGAGGGGGAAAATGAAGATATGAACAAGGATAAGGGAAAGAAATGAAGTTCAAACAAAAGACAAAACACCTTAAAAACAAAATGCTACAAAGCATAAAGTAAACATGACATGCTAAGGATGAAAAATGATCAATAAGATGTGTAAAACAAGATCTTAAGCAAGGCATGGCAACGGTGGCAAAGATGTGTACATGTGGTGGCTATGTGCAATGCATGAGCAAGGCATGAGAAATGTACATGTAGGGCAAGCTGTGTAAAATGCACAACCAATGAAGCAAACATGTTCCTAAAGAGGAAATATGCAAATCCCCAAATTTTGGTACTCATCGGAGTTCAAACAAGTGAAAAAATGCCTAAGAAGTATTTCATCAAACACCTAACATGCACACTAACACCCTATATATGATGAAATGCATGAATATGGTGAAATCTGCCCTCAATACATGTTCTAATTGCCATAAGGGGCCAACATCCAAAGAAAATAAACAAAAGAAACATAACCCATACAAAAATTTTGACAAAAATTAAATTTTCCCAACCCCTATGGTGAAAATCCCAACTATGAACATAAAACCCCTGTAAGGTTGAATTTATTCAACCATCTAATTGGCTTTATTCCGTGCCAAATTTGCTTGTAATTCAGCATTTAGTAACCCTGTATTTAGGTGGGATTGTTGTAAGGGTAGTGAGTGAGATAGAGTGAAGATTGCTCAAGAGTGTGCAAGAAAACAGAGTGTCGCGGCTGGGACTCGCGGCTGGACTCGCGGCTTCAACCCGAGAATCGCACACGTGCCAAGCATCTTTGGAAGATGAACAGTCATGCTGCTAGCTGGAGCACTACAGGACAAAACAGGACAACTGGCCATACGGTTATCTCGCGACTGGAACTCGCGACTTAGTCAAGCCGCGAGGTCAAGCCGCGAGCCACCCCTGTTTTGGAAAAACCCGACGTTTCACATTCCTCTTCACTCCAAAGTATAAATACCCCTTTTACCCACGATTGAGAGAGCTTCCAGAGAGAATTTTGAGAGAGAAACCCTAAAGAAAAACCAGATTGTTTCACCCACAATCTCTACATTAGAGTCTCATCAAATTCCCTCACTCTCTTCCTCTCCATTGTCAAATCCTTGAGAGGCATTATACCAAACCTGGTTCTCACCATTACCATCTCTCGTGAGACGATCGTTTGGAGTTCGGGGAAGCGATTAGGAAGGAGCCAATCTTCATTGGTTGATGCTACGGTGTAGTAGCGGAATCCGGAAAGCTAGAAAAGAAAAAGGTTCGGCGCAACCTCGTTGGAGCAAGAAGCTTGGAGGGCTTAGGTGCATTGGGTAGATTAGGCTTGGAGGGTCTATTGTTGTCCTTGTATCCCAACTGTATTTTCTAGTGGATTGATTACCGCTTGGAGGGCGGCGGAGAGGTTTTTCGCCGAGGTCTTGGTTTCCTCTTCGATAACACATCTGGTGTTATCTCCGTGTTTGCATCTTCCTTCCTCTCTATCTCTGCCTTTACATTATCTGCTTTGTGGTTTATTTTGTTATGGCTTAGATAGTTGTTTAACCAATTCCATATTATAGCATATGTTAAGTTTCCGCACACTAGTTGTTTGACATATTGCTTGTGTTGGTTAAGTTGGTTTTTGGGGGTCTAAACGTTCAAAAGTGTTTTTGTACACGTTTTTGAACTTTCAACCCCCAAAAACATAATCTAAGGTTTAGAATCAATAAAAAGTGTTAAAGATTACCTTAGAGATGTTAATGGAATGAAAAAGAATTCAATTTGGTTGGGTTTTAATGTAGAAACTTTGAAATATGAGGTTTGGAGAAGATGGAAGAAGTTTAAAACAAAAGACCCATGAAAATCACTTTAAAAAATGGATCTGAGCATGTGGCGGGTGGGTTAAGTCACCACCTAGTAGCGAGACACCTACCGGATCTTCTCACAAACATTTCACAACTTGGCCACTCATGATCCACTCGCAAGACCCACTGTCCAAAATTTTAAAAACAATAAAATTTTGTTGAATGCGCAAATGGAACTCTCCTGTTTTTCAACACAAAAAATACTCGAAATTTTGAAGAACAAAGCAAATACACACACTTAAAAACACTTAAAACATAAGTGAAGAAAGTCACTACCAAATACAAATAAAACAATCAAAAATATTTTTTATTTGATCTACATAGGATTAAGCACACACACATCAAATTCATTGAACATTAAACTTGTGTGTTGTGCATGAGTTTACATTGATTGAAAACTTTTCATTTGACTTCCCTTTTTCATACTTTGATTAATACATCTCAAATTTTTTAGCAATGATGCCTTGAAAGTTTTGATATCTCTTTGAAGAATAAGTCTTTGGCTTTAGCATCATGATTTTTTAATACAGTTTGCTCCACCTTTTACTAGTCTAACTAGTTTTTGAAGCAAAATTTTTTCAGCTCTTTCTCTTTTTAGAGATTGCCTTTTGAAGAGTTTTTTGACAAAAATTAAATGTGAGGAGATATATAAGATCAAGTCTACAAATGTGTCATGATCAATCAAGAATATTGGTCAAACATGCATGAAAAGCTTGAAGTTTTATTTACAACAATCAAACATAGATTTCTAGATTTCACTCACATTCAATATATATGCATACATAACACGACTAAGCTTGTAAATACACTATGCCATTAGTACGAAGGTACTAAGCCAAACGCTACATGTGATATGTGTTCAAACATATACGATCAAAATTTTTGGATTTTGTATTTTTTATGTGGTTTTGGGATTTTACTCACACAAAAAAAAATGCAATAAAGTAAGATAAATGAAAACAAAGAACAATGCATATAAATAAATGCATGATACACAAATGTATGAGGATAAAGCATCTAATGCATGAAGAATTCAACAAAAATCAAAAGAATTAGATCAAGGACCTAAAGAGTACAAGCTCAATCATAAGAACCCTTCATCACCTAAACGGAACAAGAGTTTGGAGCGAGTGTCTCCTAAGAAGTGAGACGAGGGTTGGAAGAATGAGAACCGGAGATGCACATAATCAAGGAGTTAAGAGTATTAAAAACTTTCTTCAACAACATACTATTTTCACCCAAATCCAGTTTTGCTTTCTTATCACAACTTCCAAGAAGCTCAAGTTTCTTTTTTCTTTTGATTCTTTTAAGAGCTTCAAACTTAGAGTAATAAGGTCTTAAATGACCAAAACCACCACATTGGTGACAAACAATGTGTTTAGGTTCATTAGGCTTTTTGGTGAGGGATATAACAGCATGGTTTTGTTCTCTTTTAAACATGGAACATTGAGGTCTATATGAGCAATCACACCACCATGGTGGCAAGTAGGAACAAACTTAGATCCGTCCAAATCCTTAAGTTGAGGCCTAAACAAAGGTTTTGGCTTAAACGCCTTTCTCTCCACTTTATGATTTCTTTTATGTGGAGCTATGTACACCTATAGTGGGCTCAGGCCTTGGTAATCAAGATTGGCCTACTTAACTTACGCCCAAGATCCGCATGAGTAGCCAACATTGGCTCAAAAGATTGAGCTGTGCCCAAACCCTATAAGAATAGGCCCAACCTAACGATAAGTATGTTAGGACCAAGAGAGTATCGTTTAGGGAATACCATAGTGTTTAGGCAGAGCTAGGCCCACTACTGACTATTAAGACAGTGGGAGACCCACAAGGAAATGGTTAAATTTAGGTCGGTTCCTGAGTATTATTAGTGCCTTTGGGGAGTTCCCTACCGAATGCCATTTGGCATCCGGAGAAAGTTTCAAAAGAATCTTGAGAAGACATGATTGTTTTTAAGGATTCTTGATAAAAGTGGGATTGCATGGGAACTAGTGAAAAAGAAATTATTTGAACCCCACTAAGGAGAGATTATATAAGAGGAGTGAAAGTAAACAAATAGGGGGTTGGAAAATCTGGGAAAAAAGGGGGAAAGAAAACTGAAGGAATGAATAGGGGAAAGTTGGGAGAAAGGAAGAAGAGAGATTAGAAAGTAAGGGGGTGTTGGACTTAAAATCAGAGAGATAACGGAAATTGGACTATCAAAGCTACGTTTGAAGCAACTACCCATAGGACTATGAGGAAACCCACAAATAAATAAATTGGGAGCCCAAATCCTTTGTTTAGGACAACAACTTGCACAAGTTTAGGGACCACAATTGGCACCGTCTGTGGGGACTCCTACCCAATAAAAGGCTTTGAGCTAGCTTGATATCATCCAAATATGGAAGGTCCGCATGCTCATGAAAGGTCAGTTGGAGGAAATCATTCAAGGGATTCGTCAAGGGATCGTTGGAGGTTAGAGAGGGAGCGTAGAAGGGAACAGCAGCGCATGCAAGAAGGGCATCGGACCAGACTTGATTATGACGAAGGATCTTCACAAGGGGAACAAATTGTGTCTTATTTTCCCAAGTGTTCTTATCGTAGAGACTGGGAATGAGATCTAGAGAATTTGCAAAAGCGAGTTAAGGAATTGGAGATTAAGTTTTGAGGCTGGCACCATAGAAGGGATCATGAGAGGTCGTCTAATGACCCCGACTATACAGGGGGTGGCTAAGGAGAGTCGTCTCACGGTAGTGGTTCACGTTAGTCAACGAATAGGTCTCATGAAACCATGGGGCATCACCATGATTCTCCCCATTGGGATAGGCACGAGCATCATAATGCCGTGTTGGATGCCATGAGTCGTGTAATCGAGGAGAGCTACCCGATCACCTTTCTCTAACAAAATAGAGCATACTAAAATGCCAAGACATTGCACCCGCCCACCATTTACCATTTATGATAGAAAAACTGATTCGATGGAGCACGTTAGCCACTAGATTGAGATGATGTCATTTTATTCCTAGAATGATGGAGTGATGTGAAAAGTGTTCCCATCCGGTCTCGGGCCCACGACAATGAGGTGGTTTAATGGTTTAAGAAAAGGCTTCATTTGTAGTTTCAAGCAGTTGATGTAGGTGTTCGGGGCATGATTCATTACTTGCAGTAAGGTCCCTCAAACGATCGATGTGATGCTATCCATGAGGATGAAAAATGGAGAGACCTCCCGATCGTATGCAAATAGGTACTAGGAGTTGTATAATGAAATAGGAGGAGGGAACGAATAGATGGCCGCTATTACCTTTAGGCTTAGACTCCCATAGGACCTGAGAGATTCTTTAACCATGCATCCTCTAAAGAACATGCACTAACTTATGAGAAGCATTGAGGAACATAAGAGGTTGGAGGACAATAAGCTGCAGGGCAAAGGCAAAGCCCTGGCCTTCTCCTAGTACAATAGAGATTCACGTCCCAAAAGATTCCAGCAAAGAACCAGAAAGGAACTAAGAGCCCCGAGTCTAAATTTGATGTAGTGGATTGAGGGCGTTAATGTGACTTTTAAGGAGCCTGTCTATAAGATCCTTGAGCGTGCTAAGAATGAGCCTTACTTTCGTTGGCCGGGAAAGATGGGCGGGAAACCGACCACAATGAATCGAGCTTGTCTTGTACTTATCACAGAGAGAAAGATTATACTACCAAGCAATGTCCTATCCTGAAGGACCACTTTGAGCAGCTCATAAAGTCAAGGCATTTAAAGGAATATGTGGTTGGGCAAGGAGGGGAAAATATAGGCCGAGGGTCGGGAAGCCGAGGTAATACACTTCCCCCACCCTTGGGAATTATTGAGGTCATTCATGCAACTTCCATTGGTGTAAATGTGAGTTGTCGGAGGGGCATACTAAATGTAGTAACCCCGCCCAATATAAAAGCAGAATGTCAACTTGAGAAGAAGCCTAGGAAGAATTCAGGCTCGATCACCTTTGGTGAAGCGGGCTTGGAAGGAATGTCGCAACCATATGATGATGCCTTAGTGGTGACTTCACAAATTGGAGGATTCTTAGTGAAAAGAGTCATGATAGACCAAGGGAGCGGGGTTGAGATCATGTATCCCGACCTGTACAAGGGGCTAGGGTTGAAGCCTGAAGATCCGAGTAAATATGACACACCGCTAGTAGGATTTGATGGGAAAGTAGTGATGCCCGAGGGGGCAGATAAAACTCTCGGTGATAACCGAGGAAAGGAGGTCAAGGTAAATTTCATAGTGGCCTTTTCACCATACACGACGATTTTAGGGCGGCCTTAGAATCATGCTATAGGAGCAATACCATCTACATTGCATCAAAAGATCAAATTTCCCACTAAAGATGGGGTCGTTGTGGTCCATGCCGACCAAAAGGTAGTAAGACAATGCTTGGTGGCTGTGATAAACCATGAGATTAAGCGGAAGGAGCAAGTCGAAGTAGAACAATTATAGCAATTATAGGGCCTTGAGGGCCTAAATGGGGTGGACAATGTGGAGGAATAGATTAAAATACGAAATATGCCTTACACTGATAGGTATTTTTAGATAGGAAAAAGCTTGCAAGTAGAAGATCAGGTGGAAGTTCTTTTGTCACTGGTACAGAATTTTGACGTGTTTGCATGGAATCCGTACAGGGTGCCCAGCTGGACCCAGCCTTCATTACACATAAGTTGAATATAGATCCCCTAGTCCCACCAAAAAAACAGAAACTAAGGAGGTCGGCAAAGCCACACATGGAGCAGGCGGGGACTATTAAGGAGGTGTTTTTCCCCGAGTGGCTATCAAATACAGTGGTGGTAAAAAAGAAAAATAGGAAATGGAGAGGTTGTGTTGATTTTACCAACCTCAACCGAGCATGCCCCAATGATCCGTTCCCTTTACCAAAGATAGACCAATTGGTGGATGCTATAGTTGGACACCAAAGAACGAGTTTTTTGGATGTCTTTCAAGGCTATCATCAAATTGCTTTAGCGCCTAAGGATCAAGAGAAAACCTCTTTTATCATGCCCAAAGGTAATTACCATTACATGGTGATGCCTTTTGGGCTAAAAAATGCAGGAACTACGTATCAACAAATGGTTGCACAAATGTTCAAGGATCAGATTGAGGACACAAGAGAAGTTTATATTGATGACATGGTGGGGAAGAGTAAGAAAAGTGAAGGGCATGTATCAAATCTAGTCGAGGGTTTTGAAATATTGAGGCAACACAAGTTGTGCCTCAATGCAAACAAATGTGCCTTCGGTATGGGGTCGGGTAAGTTCTTGGGCTATATGATAACTACCCGGGGAATAGAGGTTAACCCCAAACAGATTATAGCAATTCAGCAGCTTAACCCACTCGGTAAACCCAAAAAAGTGCAAAGACTCACCGAGATTATTACCGCTTTGAATCGATTTGTTTCAAGATCGGTAGATAGGTGTAGACCATTCTTTCAGTTGTTGAAAAAGTGGAAGGGCTTTCAGTAGATAGAGGAATGTGATATGACATTCAGGGACTTAAAGTCTTATTTGACTAGCCCACCTATTTTATCCTAACCCAAGCCCAAAGAAGAATTGTATATGTACTTGGCAATTTCCTACCATGCAATAAGCTCAATATTGCTAAGACATCAGGATGGGATCCAAAGACCAGTGTATTATCTCAGCAAAATGTTGGTGGATGTAGAGACTCAAGATTTCTTTGCTAGAGAAAATGGCACTAGCATTGGTGCATGTTTCAAGAAAGCTGCCACATTATTTTAAAGCACGTACAATATGGGTCTTGACCGAGTACCCCCTGTAGTTGCATTTGAGAATGTCAGATTTCACTGGAAGGATAGCTAAATGGGGAACAAGACTTAGGACATTTGAAAATCGTACAAGCCGAGGAATTCCATTAAGGGTCAAGTGTTAGCAAACTTTGTAGTCAAATTCAGCCCCGCACCAGGAGTCCCAGTTGGGATATGCCAAGTTTCGTTAAGCAATGGTGAGTGTATGTGAACGGTGCATCTAATGCAAGAGGATCTAGGATTAGGGTTGTAATGATATCTCCCAAGGGGTTACGATTGGAAAAATCACTAAGATTGGGTTTCCATGCCTCAAACAACGAAGCCGAGTATAAAGCTCTCATCGCTGGTCTCAAAGTGGTTCAGAAGCTTGGTGCTGAGGAAGTTGAGGTATTCTTGAACTCGAATTTGGTGGTAAGTCAAATAAAGGGGAGCTTTGAGGCAAAGGAATCTCGCATGTCACATTACTTGAAGTTGTTCACAAGTCTTCATTGTCTCCTTTAGGTTGGCCAATTCTTTGTCACAGGTGGAGACAAGGCTAGTAGCCTCGGCGAGTTTGATCTCGGCCTCATCAAGTTTGCCTTATAAGCCCTCCGCCTTATGCTCGGCTAGCTCTCGAGCCTTCTCTATAGTAGTTGCCCTTTGCTCTGTTGCATTCAACTCAACGATTTTTTCATTTAAGCTTGCTTCAGGGCCTTTTCCTTGTTGGCCTTTTCCATAATGCCCTTTAACCGACCCTCCACAACATGAGTCATTTAGCGGCCTAAGGCAACGGCAAAAATAATCATAAACCAAGACTTAACACTAAAAGAAAAAAATTAAAATTTATTATAAAAAATAAAAAAACGAGAAAAGGTATACTAATGACAATAGTATGCCACTTCAACTTAAGGACGATGTCCTCATTGTTAATGCCCAGCCTCGATTGGAGCATAAAATCGCCTCCGTTCGACCACCAGCCATGGCGACGCTCCCGCGTGCACAATGCCCATTAAAGGCCCCCTTCTCGATTAATTGTGTTCATGTTTCGCGCAGAGCTTCGGGTGCTCTCTCTCTCTATGGATGAATGTAGGTCTACCTTTGGAGGTGTGGTAGGAATCTTGGCCAAATTTTAAGGGAGTTAGCAAAGGTAAGTGAAGTCACTCCCAATCATTGGGTTTTTCTAAAATGTGATTGGTCACCTATTTCTAGTTGATTTTTTTTACCAATCCTAGGCAAAGAAAAATTGTAATTTTTCCTAATCTAATTTGGATGGTAAAAAATCTTGATTCTTGAGTCCAAAAGTTTGGTTAAGTGTGGGGAAGGTGTTAGGCACCCCACAATGCCTATCTGAGGACAATCCTTTGTTTTGATATAACCTTAATTTTGGAAATTGGCAGTAAAAACATGATTTTGGCATTGGCTTTCAGGGCTTTGCATGCATGGGGGCTTTAAGGTTTGACTTTTGAATGGGTGTGGTCCTAATCTGTGCTTTCCTAAGGCATTCGGGCAAAGTACCAGATTTCCAAATTAAAAATCCAGTGACATGTCACCTTACTTTCACGATGGAAATTAGGTATCGCTTCACCTTAAGTGACATGGACTGTGACAATCACACCAAAAGGGGGGAGCGGGTATATATATACATACATCATGCACAATGCAAGCACACAGAGTAGGAAAGTAAATGCCTACATCCCTAGAGCATGGCCCAAAATATAGGTGTAGGAATATAAATAGGGGTCGTCATACTCTAGAGATGAGGACGAATGGTACACGGCATGATATACCTAATACAACCCATCTAAGATAGAAAGGGGAGAGGAAGGAAGGGGGGTTTAAAGAGTACATAACCAAATGGAAAAGCTAGACCCCTAAACCTACTGAACATAGTTGTTCAGCTCATATCTACATGCTTGCATTTGCGCCCTTTTTGCTTGCGCTTGGGAGACCATGCCCTAGCTCCATACGTCCTCACACTGTGTGTGTACATGCAAAGGCAAAGACAAGAAACCAACAAACAAGCAATGAAAGGAAAAGATGCAAGGAGCATATGAAAGTGGCATAAAGCAGATAAGCATAATAGACATGGCAATCAAAGAAACAAGAAAGTAAGCAAATATGCAAGAAGGCAAACAAGCAAGAAAGCAAACAAAAGATGGTGTCCACAAGGGACAAATGTAGGTTTGGATCAAATGTCCATAACTTCATTGTGTTAAAGCATGGACGACACACTAGCAAACAAGACTCATGCATGGACATGTGAGCAAGCGCGTAAAGATGTATAGAAAGCCAATGGGTGGCACAAACAAGCATGGCAAGCATATCATCACACAAAGTGGAAAGGGAGAAAGGTATTCATGAAGAAACTGGAACCATGGTGATGCATCCCAAATGGTTACATCCAAACAAGGCCTCACGGGTGTTGAATGTAACTGCACAACCACAAACCCGCTAAAGGCATCAAGCGTGGCAAAGCCTAGAACTAGAGAGGCTAACGCAAGCATAAAGCATAGAAGCAAGCAAGCATAGGCATGTAAATAAGGGTGATCCAAACCCTTGTATGTGGGCCTTGGTGTATGGACGATGACAAAGACCATAAGGTCTAGATCGGGTCCTAACCATTAGACCAAAACATAAGAAAATGCGATAAAAGGAACAAAATGGCTACAATAGCACATGGCATGACAAACAAGGTCTAGGCCTAAGCACATAAACATGGCTTGAAGCACACAAGCACATAGATGATGGCATAAAACATGTAGAGAACATCAATCTAAGCATGTAAACACACCAATCAACACATATAAGCATGGAAATATGCATGTAGGCATGTAAATGTACACCTAAGCATGTGGATGTAAGTATAAAAGCATGGAAGAACACAAATCCAAGCATACAAGCGTGTGAAGACAAGGATCTAACCATTTCGCATGGAAATAAACACATAGACACATAGATCCAAGCTAGGCATAGCCAACAACATCATACAAGCATGTGAGCATATAACCCTAACATCATCCTAGAACAAAAAGAGGAACAAAGCATAGGAAAACATGGCATATAGCATTAAGTATATAGATCTAAACATATAAGCATGTAAGAACGTAGATCTAAGCATGAAACATGGCATAGGGCATAAAAAGCAAGGAGATTTAAACTAGAAGCACAAATAAAGCAAGAAACATGCTAAAGAAAGTAATAAAACATGTTATTCAAGCAAAAAGAGCAAGATAAATGCTAGAAAAAGATTTACGGAGTTAGGGGGTGGATAGTAGCTAAAAAGCTACATCCACACCCCTAAACCCCAAATCCAAGGTGTAGAACCAAAGAAAAGAAGATTGAGTACAAGAACAATACCTTGTATTTTTGGTGAAGAAGGAAGAATCGAGAGGTTTTGATGTGTTTTTTGTGTTTGGAAGAGGGGAGAAAAGCTCAGAATTCGTCCAGGCAAAGAGCAAGACCAAGAGAGTCTCTTTTTTCAGTCTAGAGGGTGCCTATGGCCTTTTATAGCCCCGGCATGCTTTTCAAGGCAGCGGCCGTTCAAGGGCCACTACCTTCAAACTTCCTCGGATCAGGTTGATCTTGACCATGGTTTTAAAAAAAGGGACTGGACTCGACCGACCAGTTCAACAGAGAACCGAACACTAATCCGGTCCGGTTATTGTTAAAAGCTGAAAATAGAAGAAAAACCGTTAAAAATCAAAAACCGCCAGAAAACCAAAAATGGGTATGGTTAAATTGGTTTTTCTTCATTAAAACTTCAGATCTTTGTTTTTTTTTTAAAGAGAGAGAGAGAGAGAGAGAGAGAGAGAGAGAGAGATTTTCTTTCGAATTTGAGAGGAGAGATTTTGATTTTGAAAATGTTCTCAAGCTTGAAGTGGTGAAGCCTAAGACACCAACAGTGACTCCAAAAACATCAAATCTCCTATCTTTGTGTTGAGGAAGAAGCCCAAAATGAAGTAAATTTTATATGATTTTATCTATCCGCACTCCGCTTGAGCCTTTGTTTTTCGATCTTGAGTTACACTTGCACATACCCGTATTGATGAGAGAGACAGAGAGAGGGAGTGAATATTGAAGAGGGAAATCCGAAAATGAAAATTTATCAAAAAGTGGATGGGAAAGAAACTTAAGTTTAGAGAGTTGTTTGAAAGTTTGAATAAAACACTAAAATGTGTGGATGTAGATTTTCAAAATGTGTGGTGGGTGTGATATAAACGTGTAAGTGTACGATAGGTGGGAAAAAAGTATCAAGTGGGCAATGATATTGTTACCCATTGGTGACTTTCTTTTGGTTATTTGACAAATTTAAAAAAAAAAAAAAAAAAAAAAAAAAAAAAAAAGGCTAAAAATGGTTTGTAATTGTTACACTTTACCTTTTTATTTTTTTTTTTTTTTGAATTTTGTTAAATGGTGTCCAAAAGTTGGTAAGTTAATATTTAATGTTTTACTATTATTAAATTTTTTAGTTAAAATGACTAGTTATAAAATTATTTATTTGTTTTTATAATTAATAATTATTTATTTATTATTTATTACATCATTGGTTCGACCACTGGTGGACCCCGATTGACCATAAAACCATTAAACACTCCCTATTCTGGTTCTTTCACCATAACGGTTTTTAAAACCATGATCTTGAAACCCCTGGAAAGATCCTGACTTCCTGTTTCTATAAAGGTATGGAACTTGAAAATCCAATGGTCGGATCAAAAGTTATGGCTCTTGGAAGTTATTGGTGCATCAATCGGTGTGTTATCTCGGTTTTCGTGATATCTCGGCCGTTCTAACTCCAATTTCGACCCATGAATAGTCGTTGAATTGAGAATTTGATAATCATTGTGATGAAATTAGTTTTAATCCGTTCTGATGACCGAATCAAAATTAGGGTTTTTGGGGCCCGCCAAGAGTCAACTCCAAGTCAACTAGGTCAAACTTGGTCGGGGTTGCCAAAAATCTCCAAAAAGCTCGGGTTTGGTATAAAACTATGAAAAGTGTTGTTTTCTGAGGATTTTGACTTTGTTTGACCTTGAGTCAACCCTAGGTTAACCAAGGGCATTTTGGTCATTTTAATTTGAAAAAGGCACTTTGGGTGCTCTGGTGCCTAAACGAGTTGCACCACATCAGTCTAGATGTTCTCGCGGCCCCATAGAGAGAAAATAGTATTTTTGGATTTTTGTGGTCCGGCACACAAATCGAGGGCAGACAAAATACGGTATCAACACTCATCCCAACAGCCCGAGTAATGATCGAGATCAACAGGCAACAATAGGGCTCGCCTAAGGCTATCTGAGACTTATCCTCTAAGGCCACTCCTCCAAGTCCAAACGAAGGAATCGGAAGGAAGAACTTTATCACCCAACTAGAAGGCCCCTTCCCATCCTGAAGATGGAGTTGAGGAGGTAGAGGCCACGTGGGATCCGATGATGGTAGTTTGACTAGTGAGCCTTATCTCTTGGAGGGTTCCACCGGGCTATAGAGTCACTACAGCACCTGAAGCCGAAGTGGGGCAAGTCGCGGGAGGGGTACCGGACTTTGTAGTGGGGTCGTCGGTACCCCTCTACCTCTTCCTACAATGACGGGGTGCAGGGGGATTAGCTTGCTAAGGAGTCAATTGAGGAGAAGCCTGGCCCCGGATGAGCTGTGCTCTCGGGAACCAACGTTTGAGGGCCATCATGCGCCGTTGAACCATCCCTAGAGTCAGATTAGTGGGAATGGGAGTTTCTACAACAGGGACTTCGATCAGAATATGTTTCGACCGACTATGAAAAATCGTGTCGATGAACCATCGCGAACGGGTTCGAGTAAGCCTTGCCGAACTCTTCTAGGCCCCTTGTGTCTAGCCTCACCACTAGTAAGTCCATGCGGCAGAAATCCCAATAACCGAACATCTAGGTAGGACAAGAGGGGACTACCAACTATTGAAGCACTCGAAGAGTCTTGGTAGATGGTATATGAAGGCACGCAACCGAGAATCAAATGAGATGCTCTTAGCTACCCGTCGTAGTGCACAAAAATTTTCAAGCGTAGGATAAAGTTAAGCTCCCAAGCTCGTACAATGCTAAGGTCAGGTTGGAATCTTTTGGAATATACAATAAGAAACAACAACCAAAATTAATTATATATATATATATATATAATAGTAATAGTAGCAGAACAAATGTACCATACTAAAGAATCAGAAAATGAGATACCAACCTATCTAGCGAGGAGAGGTCGAACATGTGAGTTCGTCGTTGAGCCAATTCTCGTTCACCCTCACAAACTCACCCGCGAAGTTCCTATTAGAGTCGAGAAGACATGATATCAACCTAACCATGGTATTTGGGGTCTGAAGGTAATACCCATTTTTATACTTCCTCGAATAGCGTACAAGAAATTAATATCATGATGTGTGAGGCTTAGGCTGTATAGTCGGTTAAGACGCCCCACACAATTTACTACCCTATAAAAGTTGGGTAGCATTGGTCAAGGCTAAGCCCATAAAAACCGAGAGTCCTAAGTAAAAGGGGATCTACTGGAAATCTAACTCCATCCTCTAGTATAGACATTAAAGAGAAAAAAGACCACTTGAGGCAATCTTTGGTCTTCTATATCCCACCTCATGACAGTATGATATATTCACATCACGAGGGATATTAAACCTAGTTTTGAAGGATTCTATGTCTGCATTAGTGTTCAAAAGATATGAAAAACCCATTTTTCCTATTAAGATAACTCTTAAAGAACAAGAATGAAAAAGGCAGGAAGAAGAAGACTTACTAAGTAACTTCCTAATGGTAGGGATTGTCTCAGAAGAAATTTAAAGGCTCGGGAAGAAAGAATAGGAAGGATTCTGAACTTGAAAGAAAATAAAGAAAGTTATAACAAGTATTATGACGGTATTTGTTAGGGATATAATTTTATGTAATTGGCATATCATTTGACAAAATGCACTTTACTTGTATTTGGGTAAATCTAAGTAGGTTCAAGATGATCATTACAAGTGGTTACATTAAAGACATGAAGATTACTCAAGAACTGCTCAAGAAAAGTGCAATCTGCAGGTCTCGATACCTCCTTGATAGAATCTCGATTTGTCGAGATTCATTAAAGCTCGACAAATGTCTCGATCTATCGAGCTTACGGGATTTAGATTATAGCCAACAACGTTTTTATTATAAAAGGCTATTTGTTTATGGGTTTTGTATAATCCTTATAGGACTAGGAAAACCCAAGGTTTGTGGGTTTGTATAATCCTTATTGGACTAGAAAAGCCCAAGGTTTGTGTAAACCTATTTGGAATAGGAGAGCCCATTAAGCTCCTATTTAAAGGAGGTGGAAAAAGATAAACCCTAACCCTAGAGAGCTTCATAAGTTTTTTTTTTTTTGAAACCCTAGCCTTCTTCTATAGAAGAAAGAGTTCTTTCTACGCTTCTTGTACGCCTTTGGGTTACGTAACCAAGCAAAGTCTCTTGCACCAATATTGAAGATCTTATTAGTGTTTCTATGTGAAGCTGCTGAAAATTAACTACAACAATCAAAAGGTTGCTGTGGAGTTAGTCACATACATGGATTCATGCAAAGGAGTAAGCCGCAGATGGGATCCGCACATCAAATTGGTTAGTCATGTCTTGGGAGCCGTGCATTACAATGAGAGATTGTCACTACAAACCAAGTCCAATTGGGTATTGGGGTAAGGGTTCAACTATAGGTTGGTATAAGGTACTGGGATTCATTTACTTGTAACCGCTTATTGTGATAATAATGGATTCTCGGGAGTGGTGACCTTAAAATCACCCGGTGAAGTTTTTGCCATGTAGGTTTTCCCCATTCGTAAACAAATCATCGTGTCAATTTATTTTCCGCTGCATACTTAGTTTAATTGGTGATTTGTTTATGCTACCACGCGTTTGCATGTTAATTTGATTAATTAATAAACTTTCCTAATTAATCAATTAATTCATCACAAAGGGTCGATTCGTTTTTGGCCTATCAAGTGGTATCAAAACGGGTACATTTTGATTGAATTAATTTCTTGAGTGAGATCCTTGTTCCCCATTGTCATGGATCGTGGACAATCTCTTTTGATTCCTCCTTTATTTGATGGAACTAATTATGCGTACTGGAAAGTTCGTATGAATGTTTTTTTGCAGGCTCTAGGTGAACAGGTATGGCAAGTTGTTGAAGTTGGCTGGATTAAGCCAAAGGAAGCACCAGTGAGTTGGGATGAAGCAACAATCATAGCGGCAAATTTTAAAAGTAGGGCCTTGAATGCTTTGTTTTGTGACGTGACCAATGAGGAATTCAAGAAAATATCATCGAGCTTGTAGGGAACCTTCAAACCTATGAGATGGGATTAGGTTTAATGGGAAAAGGTGGAAAGAGTAGAAACTTGGCTCTTAAGGGTATAGAGGAAGAGATTGAGGACTCTGAAGATGAAGAAGAAAGTGAAGATGAAGATGAAGATGAAGATGAGGATGAGGATGAGGATCTAACCTTCATAATCGATGAGATTATCAAGCTTCTTCAATTCAGGAAAAAGGATAAAGGCAAACCTCCGAGGAAATCTAAATCCTCAAGGAAGGACAAGAATGAGAAAACCCTCATCCAATGCCATAAGTGCAAAGGTTTTGATCATATGAGGATAGAGTGCCCAAACTACCTTATGAAGGAAAAGACCGAGAAGTCAAAAGATAAAGGGTTGGTTGCTACCTAGAGTGATATCGAGGATGACTTTTCCGATGAGTATGTGGATGAATGTGCTCATTTTATGGAATTTTCTACCTCAATCAATAAGGTGATTGTGGAGAGTGCTAGTTATAGTGAGGATTCTTCTAATAATGAAGTACCCAAGAAGATGACCATTCAGGAAGCCTATGATAAGCTATGCATTGAATTTATAAAATCTGAAAAGACTTCTTATCTTTGTAGAAAAGAGCTTAATGAGTTAAAAAATGAAAAAGCTGATCTGTTAGTCAAACTAAATGAGACTACAAGGTTAGTTGAAACTCTTGTTGTGGAGAACACCTTATTAGAAGAAAAGATCAAGAATCTTGAGGTTGGGCTTAGCCCGGCTAGAACTCAAATAGAGAGAATGTCTAGTGCAAAGCTTGATGAGGTATTAAGTGCTCAAAAGCCTAGTTCTAATAAGACCGGCTTAGGATATGCTGTTTCCTCCAGCCCCACTTCTTCCATAGCTTCTGAATCAAAGACTGTCTTTGTGCTCCAATCTGAGAAAGGTGATAAAGGTATGAAATCTAAAACTGATTTAATTAATTCTAAATCCTTTGTTATACCTCATGTTTGTCATCATTGTGGTGTTTTTGGACACATTCGTCCTAATTGCTTTAAGTTGTATCCTCATAAGCAATTGTCCAAATGGTTAAAGGTTTCCTCTCAAGGACAAACACCTTTGTTTGGAGAATTATTAAAAACTTTGAGTTTTTTAACTCAATTTCAAGAGAATTTTAATTCTTCTATGTCCTTTAGTAGACATACTAGGACATGTGCCTTTTCATCTTCACCGCCAAAGACTCGCGTTGTGTGAGTGAGAAGGAGCCTAAGACTTAATTGTCTTTTCTGTTTGTCCTCTACTTTAATTCTTTCTATCTAAAATAGGACTCTCTTTGCTTGATTTCTTATCTGCTTTTGGAATCATGCTTTCATGCATCATCTCTATGCACAACTAAGCAAGTGAGCATTGTGGCTCGTGTTTGTGATGTGTAAGATTAAGTAATCTCTTGTACTTAACACTCGTATCACTCTTTTTGATGGGAAGAACTAGAAAATCCTAAGAGAAAGACATAAATAACCATCTCACCACTATTGTCCACCAATCATAAAATGACTTCTATATGCTTCAGCATAGCAAAAGTGCAATGTCAATGACATCTTTATACTTCAACATAGCAAAAGTGTAATGTCAAAAGCTTAACATCATTAGGTATTTCTTTTCTATCTTTTATATGCCCATGCATGATTTGCTTAAAAGAAAAATATGCAAAGAAAAATAAAAGCAAAAAATATCAAAATGCTTTATATATGATTGCAAGCATGTATTTTAGGAGATGTGGAAGTTATAGGATGTACTTCAAAGTTGATAGTCTCCATCAAACAGTTATGATTGTGTGTAAGTTAAAGTGATTTTCTCATATCTCAAATCGTCATAACATGTAGACACATTTGCAATCTTGTGATGTTTTTCACACACAACATGCAATATTCTTTGCTACTTTTGATACATGTACAGGTACAATGTGATTTGGCCATCACAAGGAATACATGTATTGATGTACACACACTAAACTATCTTAACTTGTTTTTGAAATATAAAATTGGTTAGACTTGTTTGTGTGTGTGTGTGTGTGTGTGTGTGTCTTGGATCTTTGGTTAAGTAGCATGTTTGATTGTATTCATGTCCGTGTTTTTCTCTACGTTGAAAAACTATTTTTAAGCAATCTCAACAGCTCCTCGACACCTCTCGACACCTAGCTTATCTATCGAGCTCTTGATTTGCTTTTTATCGCAATCTCGACACCTCTCAATAGCTAGGTTGATCGATTGAGAAACTTTCTGTCCCCTCGATAGCTCCTCGATAGATCCTTGATCCATCGAGCTTCGTTTTTGTCTTGGACACCTGCTCGATAGATGTATCTGTCGACCCTATTAGATCTCGACACCTCTCGACATCTCTCGATCCATTGAGATCCTTTTGCATGCATTGTTTTTCACATATTTTGCATCTTTCTTTTATCTTGTCATCCATAACATCTTGTTTCACTACATTCATGCATTTATATGGATTTTTTGTGCCCCCTTGATCATCTTTATGTTTCTCGGGTGAAGCTTTCTAGCTTCTTGTTCCCTTTGCCAATCATGACAAAAAGGGGGAGAACTTGTGGAGAATATGTGGTTTCTTTTTTAGGATTATACATATTAAGGGGAGAAATACATGCCTTTGTAAAGGGGAGATGTGTTTCATTTTGTTAGTGAGAGTGCTTACTTCCTTCTTCTTGTACACGGGTCTTGTGACCATGTTTACATACATTGTGCTCATCTTTGAGATATATATATATATATATATATATATTTATATATCTGATGTACGTCTTTTTCACCTACCTCTACATGTGTTGTTTCTTTTCTCTCTTTATACACATGTTTCTTTACTTGTATGCAATCTATTATTTCTGTTTTACACTAAGATGTCTTGATGAGTTTTGTTTAAAGTATTTCAGAAATACAGGTTGTCAAAATCTACTTGCCATAAACTCTCTTCTTGCAAAGTTTTTCAAGAGTTTGTATTAGGATAGGTTTTATTGTATTCAACAAGTAAATATGAGTTAAGTGAATTATGACTTCTCTCATATATTTATTTGTTTGTTGTGGTTTTGTCACAGATTGCCAGAGGGAGAGATTGTTAGGACAAATGTGATTCACTTGTCATGAACATATGTCACTATTTTATGTAATTGGCTAATCTTTTGACAAAACGCACTTCATTTGTATTTGGGTAGATCTAAGATGTGTTTAATACTTCAAGAAATCTTGTTTCAAGATCAAGTGTTAAAACCATGCAAGTCTATCTAAGATTCAAGCTGAAAAGTGCAAGTTCATTAAAACTCAACAGCTAGCATCTATCGAGCTTGAAGAGCTGTTCCAACCCCGTGGCTTGACAGATGCTCGACACCTGCTCGACAAATGGCTATCTATCAAGGTTTAAGAGAAAAAGATTTTTTTGTTCTGTTTTCTTCTAATCCGTAATTATGTGTTTGAGCTTTCTTTTCTCACAACCCTAGACATATATAAGGCTTATTTTAAAGGCCATCATATAAGAGAATACAAGGAGAATACAAGGAGAACACAAGCAAAAGGTATCCGATGCCTTATTCTCTCCGAAAGAAGCTACTACGTCTTTACGCCTTAGGGCTTTGTAACTAAGTGCTTCTTGATCTTCATTGTTGATGAAGTGAAGAGTTTTGCAGCCAACATCTTCTTTAAGTTGATGTGTTAGTCACGTCTTGGGAGCCGTGCATCTTTGGTTAGTCACGTACTAGGATCCGTGCAAAAAGGGTGGCATTCATATATTGAAGAGTTCAGAGGTTCTGAAGCGGTAGAAGGTTTCTGCTGTAAGTTCATCTACAGGGATTGTAGAGTCTAGGGATAAAGGTTTTATACTAGATCTGAAACTTCTCTTTAATATAGTGAATTGATTTTTGAGAAGGTTTCCCCCAGGTTTTTTATTGTGAAACTAGTTTATTTCATTGGTTTTCCTAGGTTATCATATCTTGTCTTATTTACTTTTCCACCGCATGATTTTGACATGATATTGATGTTTGTTTGTTTTAATAAGGTTTATTCATAATTAATCTAATTAACAACTTGAATTTAAAACTTGTTAATTCTATCAACCAGTGTCTAAATTTGCCAACAGTATTTATAGGAAAAAAGATCATTTAATGCAACCGCCATAAATTAATTAATACTTGTCGTTGTTTCTTTTCACGCATGCCTCGGTAATCGAAGCGTCAGATCATCTTGACCATCGATGTAATGAGATGTTGTCACACGCGCATAAAGAGTGAGCTATCATGTATCTTGTATTAATTAAGTGACGTTTTGTCTTCTCAAGATATAACTGTTGTTTTTGAGAAACTTAGCCAACCCCCGAAGCAGGAATCCCCGATCCCATCTCCACTTCATGAACATAGGATCATGGAGGGCTATTGTAAGGGGCTTAGGCCCCAGTAATCAATCGCACGGCCCACTTAACTTAGGCCCAAAATCGGCCCGAGTAGCCAATGCTGGCTCAAAAGATTGAGCTGGGCCTAAACCCCGTAGGAATAGGCCCAGCCCAACGATAATTATGTAATGACCTAGAAAGTATAGTTTAGGGAATACCACAATGTTCGAGCTGAGCTAAGCTCACTACCGACTATTAAGACAGTGGGAGATCCACAAGGAAATGGTTAAATTCAGGTCGGTTCCCAAGTACTATTAGTGCATTTGGGGAGTTCGCTACCAAACGCAATTTGGCGTCTAAAGCAAGTTTCAAGAGAATCTTCAAAAGACATGATTGTTTCTAGGAATTCCGAGTAAAAGTAGGATTGCATGGGAACTAGTGAAAAAGTAATAATTTGAACCCCACTAAGGAGAGACTATATAAAGGGAGTGAGGGCGGACAAATAGGGGGTTGGAAAATCTAGGAAAAAAGGGGGGAAAGAAAACTAAGGGAGTGAATAGGGGAAAGTTGGGAGAAAAGAAGAAGAGAGATTAGAAAGTAATGGGGTGTTGGAATTAAAATCAGAGAGATAATAGAAATTGGACTGTCAAAGCTGAATTTGAAGCAACTACCCAAAGGATTCTGAGGAAACCCACATATAAATAAATTGGGAGCCCAAATCCTTTATCCAGTTTGGGGACCACAACAACAATTTGTCTTTTGAGATGGAACTCACAATAGGCACAAAATCGAGTTTCACAACAAGATTGCAACAAAGATTTTCTTCCTTTTTAGCAATAGGTTCGGCAATCAAACACTTGGCATGCATCTTAAGAGATTCATTTTCACATTTAAGATTATCAACAAGTTTGTTAAAAAAAATGTTTAGCATCCAAGTCCATATTCAAACATTCAAACTCTTTCAACTTTTCAAAAGAATGTTCAGCAAGTTTCTTATACTTTTCAACTAACTTGTTAGATTCATCAAGTTTAGTGGTTAAGGTATCCTTTTCATGAAAAAACTTGCTGAGTTTTTCATGAAATTTCAAAGCCTTTTTCTTCAATAGTTTGACATTTACACTTTTAGAAACACCCAAGAGTCATGTAATATGGCATCACAATCATGAGAATAAACACTTATAGAGGCATTTTCACAAACACATGGCATGTTACATTCAATATCATTAACACCATGCAAAAAAGCACATAAAGCATTATCCATGGCAATTAAAACAAAGGGTCAAGCATCACACTTAGGTAATTAAACAAAAATAAATGTATCTGTTCTGATACTAATTGAAAGCTCGATATTCTAAATGCTAGAGTTAATTAAGACTCCCAAATTTTAATTTTGGCTTGATTAATTTTAATCTAAGCACACTTATTGCGGAATATATGTGACTAGCAAATTAATTAATCAAAGCATTCAACAATTGCATGGATGAACATATAAGTACAAGGCAAATATGTAAAGGGCAGTAAGGAAAAGGATTACAAACTCAAGATAATACCGCAATGTGTTATTGAAGAGAAAAACCAAAGAACTCAACATAAAAACCTCTCCGCGACCCTCCAAGCCAAAATGATCCACTAGTGAATAAGTTGGAGTACAAGGATATTGAAAAGACCTTCCAAGCCTAATCTACCAAATGTACTTGATCCCTCTAAGCTCCAGCTACCAACGGACTTCACCAAATCTTGTCTTTACTAACTTCTCGGGTCCCACAATACCGCCCTATTGCACCATCAGTCTCACCGACTTTTTTTGGCAAAGACCCAATACTTCTTAAGCTCCAAAATACTCTCTACACTCTAAATGGATGTGGTTTGTATTTAACAATCTCCTCCCAAGGTATGACAATGGGAGAGAGGAGGATAAGAGACTACAATGATTTTTTACTTAAGGATGAGTAGCTCTCTAAAAAATGTGGGTGTTATGAAAACCAATCTCTAGGGTTTTCTCTCTAATGGCGTCCTTACAATTTTGTGGATAATGAGAGTATATATAGAATGGATAAAAGATAGAAAAGTCACACTTAAAATCCCAGTTGTTAGGTCACCTTGCGAGATATCTTAACTATCGAACTTTCTCATGTGCTCCTCTTGTAACTTTCACGAGTTTTGCACTCTCAAGTCAATCGCGAGTTAGTCGCAAATCTTCATTATTTAAGACTAAACTCATTATAATCAAATCTTAAAAAATACAAGGAAATAAATTAATGAAATTACAATGCTTTTATCGTGAAATACAGCCAACATAATTGTTATTAAAAAACATAACTTAACACTTGATTAGTTGATTATTATGAGTGGTGACCTAAAATTCACTTGGTGAGGTTTTTTTCTTGTGAAAGTTTTCCCATTAGTCAACAAATCACCGTGTCAAATTTATTTTCCACTGCACTCTAAATTAGAATTGTGATTTGTTGGTGCCTCCACCATATTGCATATAATTTAACTTAATTAATTAACTTGGGTAATTAAATTAATTAACCGGGGTCAATCTATAACCCAACAATTATGTATAAGTGCTTATATTCATAAAGAAAAGCATATATACGTAGTTATATATAAAAACATATACACATACATATATGTATGTTTATATGAATATATATACATTTCAATAGAGCTTATTTAGCTTCTAAGCTAACTGATTACATTAAAGGAAATATGAGATGATGAAGGCGGTGCCTACAGATCGAAACTATGGCTGTTAAAATGGAAGATTGGATGATAACGTTGTCTCCTGATATTGTGTGACCTGATTTCTTTAGCAACACTTGTCTGAAGAGTTGGAGGACCACACACAATGACACCAACATCAACGCAGCCCCATTTCTCTGATATATCCCCAAAAATACCTACAGTAAGACAGAGGAAAGGGCATATCAAGAAAACCTTCCTTTAGTGTAGTACAACTAAAAAGGTAAAACTTCGTTATTAAGATTTTTTTTTTTCCTACAAGATTCTTTTAGTTTTACTCCATCTGTTTATGTTATATATTTTGTTCACAACTGGTCCTTAGCTTGGAAAATAGAGGAGGGATATAGTAGGTTGATAACTTGTGTAAAATTTAGTCACTTTATTATGAATGGATCTACTATAGGCACACATTAAGGCGCCCCTTACTAGCAAGAATACTTGTGGCTAACCTTGACTAGTCTGTTGTTATTCTTGGGACTAAAATTTGGTTGTTTTCACCATTATTGTTGTTATATTATTCGTTCAATTTATGTTTTGAACAGAAGTTCAGATGCCATACCTTTGAAGTCCGGTCTTGAACCATAGTACGAATTGGTTAAACTCGCAAGTTTTTGCCGACATGAATCCTTATGAGCTACAATTTCATTATTCTGCATCTTCTCAACCATAATCCTATCATCCTTGCATGCCTCCTTTGCTGCATTTTGTCTTTCCCAAAGATGCCATAAACCAACCACAATACCCCCAAAGATAAAGACACTTGCAAGCATGCAGATTACAAAGAGAAGCCCTTTGTACCACCATGAAGATATGTCATAGGGGTTTATGTAGAAAATATCCAGTAAATATATTATGATAACAAAGCCCAGTGTAGATGAGATAACATATAGTCCAGACCATACATTATTTCAAGTACCAACCAAAACCGACATGCTCTCGCTATCGGATATAGGAGAAGAAGAGTTCGTAGCCTCGTGTACTTGACCCTCTTCCTGCAAGTAATTAACAACCATTAAATACCACAACATGAACATGATAACATTAAATACAAAACGAAAGCACAAGGGTGTGAGAGCATAACTAAGCATACCAGTAGAGGTTGAGATTCTCGAGTGACAAAAATACGAATCTCAAGATTTAGTTTATCCGAGAAAAATGGACAGATTGATTCCATATCATTGGTAGAAAGAAGAGGAAGCTCGTTTGATCTTTTCACAGCCCAAACAATCAAGATGTTTCGAGGCAAACAAGGTTTTCCTTCTTGAGTACGATGGAGAATGTCATTCAAGATTGCTAGAAATGGTGAAATTCCTATGCCACCTGCTACTAAAATAAGGTTTTCATACCTAGAGAATCAAATGGTGAAGTCAGTTCATAAAATTAAGCTTGATATCTAGTAAATTCTAGTGAAATTGATTGGTTGGGTGCATACATCAAGTGATATGGTAATTCATGCCCATAAGGCCCCTCAACAGAAGCTATTATCTTTGTTTGAGGTTGGAGATGTAGATCGCCTTTTAACTATTCATAATATTTCCTCCGAGCTTTTCTGTCCATTCCCCAAGAACCTTTATGAGAACGGATAAATGATATTTACCATCCAGAGGACTAGATGAAACATTGAAAGGATGCCACCGCAGCCAAGATAATTCTCGAACTTGAAGGAAAATAAAACTGAGGGCATTGTAACGCAAATCTACATTGTCAAGGAGGAAAAGTATCAGATAGGGTAAGAACGGATAAACAAGGAAACTACAAAATTGAGGGGAACTAGTATTACTTCCAGGTTTTGAAAGCATCAATTCCACAGTTCCACAAGGCAGGCACTTGGCTGAAATTATATCAACAATCCTTCGTGATTGGCAGAATCTCGTAAAGCGGTCAAGAATGAAAAGAAATATTCCTCCAGCAGCTATACTGAAAACGAAATCCCCAACATGCAAAGCTAAAAAGACAACAAAGATTACATATAGTTGATGAGTGTAGAAGAACAACTCAAATTTTTGCTTTCTCACTGGATGAAGTGATGTCATCCACATCAATAGACCAGCTGCCAGACTTATAACTCCTGCAAGATTGGCAACACCAATATCTTTCCACTCCAATATCTGCATGAGACAATTAAAGATATAAGTACCATTCTTATCTTCATATGACCTTCTATTTCTTTCCATGAGGGAATTCTTAGATACATTCTATGAATGAAGAAAAAGCATATGGTTTAGGACATTGACAAGGTTCACAAAGGAGATGGTTTTCTCGTCTTTCTTCTGTGATGCCACTTAATGACTTACTAATCTCTCAATTAATTTTAGAATATTCTACTAAATTCAAAAATGGCTTGAACTGAAAATGGAACAGACTCTGTGATGTGGATCAAATTAATCAGAGATACAAATAAACACAGCTGCAGTAATGTGACCATGTAACCGTACATATAAGTACAAGACTCAGCTATCAGACTGGTGCATGCATAAAGAAATACCAAGCACTACATAAGCTAAAAGATTATAAGTACAAGCCAAGACTAAAGGGACTCACTTCTATTCTCATGTATTTGCACATAAAATATTTCAGGTTACCAAGAACTAGGTAGCATCACAAGTTTTTGTCACATGAATAAGACAACATGGACGGGAACCAAAGGTCATCAAAAAATTCTGGTCAATGACTTTTACATTAGTACCATTCTTTCCAAGTTTCTGTGTGCTCATTAAAAAGAAAAAAAGAAGAAGATAATTTTAGCAAAAAACAAGGAGTATAACACAAATCATAACAAGTTTAGTCTCCTATAATAAAACAAGTTTAGTCTACTATGATGTAACTCAGCAAAGTTCACCAGACAGCCTTAGCATCAGTCTAAGAAAGAACATCAACATGATCTATCAAATGATTAAGAAAGAGTATTTACAAATCAAAACAAGTTTAGTCTACTATAATAATAAAAAGTTTAGTATACTATAAAGTAACCCAGCAAAGTTCAAGAGAAAACCTTAGCATTAGTCTAAGCAAGACTATCAATATGATATAATGATCAAGAGTTATTGAAGTGCATCTACTTGAGTTATGACATTTGCATTCCATAAACCGTTTACCAAAGTTCATTTCCATCATAAATTCTATTGTACATACCTTCTTTAAGGAAATGTATAGCTTTCAAGAATTTGCGTCATAACATAGAGACTAAAGTACACTTTCGGCCCTTAAAGCATGGAGTTACTTTCATTTTGGTCTTTATGTTTGATTTTGTTCTCATATTGGCCCTTTATGTTTCAAAATTTTCATTTTGCCCTTCATGTTTGATTTAGTTTTCTATTTGGTCCTTCATGAAATGAAATTGGAACAAAAAAGGTCAATATTTAAACAGGATCTAACATAAAGCGCCAAAATGAAAATTTTGAAATATAAAGTGTCAAAATGAAAATAATCCAAAACTCTAAGGGACAAAAGTATACTTTAGTCTAACATAAAAGGTTTACAGGTATTTAACCACAAAACAATCACAAAATCCCATTCTGGAACAGTTTATTGTGTTGTGCTTGTGTCATTTCTAGTCTTGTCATTTCTATTTTTCCATTTTCTATTGCGGTTGCCCCTTCCCTTGCATTCTTATTGTATGCTATAAAGAATACACACACACACACGTGTGTGTGTGAGTGTGTAGCAGGAGGATAATTCAATTTTCAGTGAATATACATGTATTCGTCTCCTGGAAAACAAACAAACAAATACATATATATACAAGCAAAAGAGAAACACATATTTATAAATATAGCTAAGCTATACACAAGTAAAAGAATTACACCACTAGCACTCACTTCTTGTAGAAGGTCGCCCTGAATTGTCCATGCAATTATATAGAATAGTCCATGGAGAGTAAACAGCTCCATAGTGAGATGTCCAAGCCACACATGATATCTTGTTGCATGCTCAAAAGGGATATCTATAAGGCGGAGAAGAACCGATCCCCTTGCAACCGGAAGAAACAAAAATGCCAAGCAATATAATCCAATGGTACCAAAGCGAAGTCCCAGATATTCCAAAATGAAACAACTGAAAATTTCAAATTAAGTAGGACTCTCAGCCGAAAAAAACCAATCTTCATGTACTAAATAAAAAGAACTTAAAATTTTACAGAGCAAATGCTAACCGTAAAGAATTTAAGTTTCTCATATACAACATGTTTCATGATGACAAAAAACTAAAAGAAGTATAATAAACAAAAAGAAAAATAAGCAACACACAAATAGTGCGTATTGACCATAAGTGGAAATTCATTTCAACTACACTCAATAAAAAGAACCAATGAAGACCCTACTTGAAAAGTCACAGGACAAAAGTGCCAAAGTACTTCAAATAGGAAATATAATGAAAGTAAACAGCTAATTTCTGCTGATACAAATGACACACAAGCAAAGCCACCAACACCAAGAAAGGCAACAATTGATCATGAAAAACATATAAAATATTGTACCTCTTCTGTTTTAAAGTCAACTGGGACTGAGATATAACGCTCAGTATTTGTGTGGTATATGCATACACAGCCCAGATAACATACACAACAAAGAGGACAATTCCAATCAGCTCGGTAGCAGAAACAACCCCAAATGGGCCATCCACAAGAACAGGGAAAGTCCACAAGCGGAATCTTGGTTTTGTTGAGGCCTTCCTCCTACAAAGAAAGGTTCTAAGTTACAAAACAAGCTATCCATTTAATTAAAAGGTTAAGCTCAACATACAGAGATTGAAGGAAAAGAATAAATTCTTCGGTTAGCATAGAAAAAGGAGAACATAAGAACTATCTCCACTATAAAAAAATACATACTCGTGGAGCTCCTCTTCCCCAGAGATGAGGAGATAAGCTATTGAAAGGAATGCAATAATAAGAACTGGACCACTGAACACCAAAAATATGCTTCCTGCAGTTTTTGCAACACCAGAGCCCACCAAGCAGATAAGAATCGTGTGGTGGGGGGGAGACAAAAGAAGAATAACAAGTTAATAAAAGGTACCAACCTGTAATCCCAAAAACAGTGCCACTGGTGAGTTGAGCCCATTTCTCAAAAGCTTCATTGACAATCTGTGCTGGGATGAAGAAAATAAGGGCAGCCCATGCAAGGAAAATAACCCATATTACAAACTTGAGAATCCACTTGGCCCATGACACAAAGATAGGTGTCTTCTTCACTCTCTCAGCGCCTCTGCTCAAAAGAAGAGGCCTTTCAACAGAGTTTTCATCCATGGCCAGAAAATTCTCTTCTTCTTTTTCCCAATGTCTTCAGGTAAAAAACTCAATCTCCCATAAATCCCAAATAGGCAAAAGTCACATATAAATAGAAAGAGTTGGAAAGTAGACAACTTGTGTGGAACCCATTAGAGCATACGATCCAACCAGGCATATTTAAGAAATGAGAATCTTGTCAATTGTGTAAAACATACACTCTGAAATCTGAACCACTAACGTTTTTGTAATGTCATCTGAAACAATTTATTTCCCTCCAACCAAAAATATCAAAGACTAGGAGGATAATACGTATCACAACGGTGATAAAAGACAGATATAAACCGTCCAAATTAATAACTATATATTGGTGTAACTCACAAGGAGACAACAACTTCACAGGTTGTGGGTTAAGGTGATCAAGAGTTAGAGGACAATTGGAGTGGTATCTCAATTCACAGTACGTACCTCCATTATTAACCATTCACTCACCAAAACCACTATTGAACAGATGTGATGGACAAACCAATATTCACCACTCCCACTACCCAATCTGATGTTAAAAATACTCTATAGTCCATATACCGCACAATGAAATTAATTGTGTTTAATTCAGAAAAAAAAAAATAATAATAATAATAATAATCTGTTTACAGGAACAGGGCTGAGAGGAGCGGAAAAAACAAATTTATGGTCTATTTGGGAACGACTTATTTTGTTAAAATTGAAAATTTTTTGCTAAAAGTACTAGAGATAAAAGTAAAAATTAGCTAAAATAATACCGTAAAACCCATGAATAATACCAAGAGTACAGTAAGGTTCATAAATAGTAGTAAAAATAATCTGAATAGTAAAATAAGTTGACAAAAATAATTTTTGCTAAACACATGCTTATTATATATATACTTGCAAGTAACAAACAAGGTAAAAGGAATAGTCCTAATCCCACATCCATGGGAATTGAGGAGTAAAAATACATATATTTTTGTAAGTACCTTATTAATAATTAAAGAGTTACAGCCTTTCCTATCAAATTTTAAATAAATAAAAAGTTACAGGGCTTATAAGTCTTATTCACTCACCTCCTTCCTATTAGTTCTCTAACAAGAGAGAAGCTTATACCAACCCAAAAAAAAAAAAAAAGAGAGAGAGAAAGAAGCTTCTTTTTGATAAAAAGACAACAAAAGCATGAAGCTTCAATTAAAATGCCTTGATTTATAGGACAAAATGGACTTTTGCCCTTTTTGGGCAAATTAATTAGCCTTTTGCCATTCTTTCCAAACTAAATAGGAAAATACCCATCTTTTGAAAATCGAGTTTTTCAAAATCGATTTAAGTCCTATAGTGACGTTTTCAAAGACCTATAGTGACGTTTATAAAGACCTATAGTGGCGTTTTGTAACTTGATATCCATGATTGCCTATAACTCGATTTCATGGATATCAAGTTATAAAACGCTACTATAGGTTCTTAAAATGTCACTATAGGTCCTTAAAAACGTCACTATAGAGCTCCAGTTTTTTTTTTTTTTTTTTTTAACTCGATTTTGAGAAACTCGATTTTCAAAAGATGGGCATTTCCCTATTTAGTTTAAGAAGAAAGGCAAAAGACTAATTAATTTACCCAAAAAAGGCAGAAGCCCATTTTGTCCTTGATTTATAAGTAATGAACTTATTATCTGAACAATTACCAAAAGAAACGTAATACAAAAGAATGGAAACAAAATGCTGGCAATAGCGTATTACGGCTGACAAAAAGTGCAAAATTTAAACCAGGTTCTCCTCCTTGGGGAAATTGAACAATACTAGTACACTATAATGAAGAGTCTTAAACAAAATACTGATAGAGTAATTGCATATAGCATTTATTAGCTGAGATGACATGAAAACGAAAGCCCATCATCTTTGTCAAAGGTTTTGAATTTAGATATAATTACTCCTGCCAAAGAAAGAAGGTCCACTCATTTTATGTGTACCTCGCTCGCTTGCTCATATTTGTGGTTGGCTTTATACACAAACGAATCTGCAGGCATTGCATGAATAATGCAGTAGATGCCTGCTATATTAGAAGAATGTGTTCACTTTGGCTTATATAAAGTGGGTTATATGCACAGCTTTTTAAAGTTTCTTTTGTAAAATATAATTATACATTTACTTAAGTTTACTTTTAAGCTAAATAAACAGATAAAACCTTTTTTTTCCCCCAATTATTGGAGAGTAAATATACCGATAAACTTTTGTTCAGTAAACCGATAAACTTAAATTATCCTAAACAGACACTAAAGAAATAGAAAGTAGTTTATGGACTAGCCACATTGGCTATGTACGTGATCATGATCATACAAAATAATCTTTTTTTTTTTTTTTAATTAGGATTAGTCTAACTTAAAAAAATGAAAAATTCTCTCTAACAATAACAGGTGTTGTGTTTTTATAGGATAGTAGCTAGAGTCGGGTTTTTTGGTGTAGATGACTCCAAAACTCGTGCCCATGAGTCCCTTATTGTCCACTATCAATGTTTTTTCTCCAAAGCAAAAAATTAATGTAATGAGTGATGAAAATATTAAATTAATGATGATAGGTCAAGAATGTATTGACCCTTTTGGTAACTTAATCAATTAATTTAGTCAAGTGAAAATAATTAAATTCAATTACATGCAATAAGCATGGTAGCACAAACAAATCACCAAATAACTAAATGCAGCAGAAATTAAATTTGACACAGATGATTTGTTTACAAATGGGGAAAACCATTGAAGCAAATCCCCACCGGGTGAATTTAAAGTTACCACTCCCGAGAATCTACTATTATCAAAACAAGCGGTTACAAGTAAAATGAATCTCAGTACCTAATACTAACCTATAGTTGAACCCTTACCCCAATATCCAATTGAACTTATAATGTAGTGACAATTTCTCCTTTTAATGCATGACTCCTAGTACGTGACTAACCAATCGATGCACAGATCTAAGTACGTGATTGACACACCAACTTGAGAAAGATTTTGGTTGCAAAGTTCATTAGTTCATCAAAACGATGAAGATCAAGAAGCTCTTTAGTTACAAAACCCTTGGAACAAAGATGCAGCAACTTCTACAAAGAATATGATGAACTAAGGCAATTTTGTCTCCAGCCACAATATGCATGCACAATCAATTTGCATTGAGTTGCTTCACTTTGTATCACCTTTGACGGCTCTTAAAATAATCTTTATATATGTCTAGGGTTGTGAAAAAAGAAACCCTAAACAAATATACTTGGATATGCATGAAAACAAATCTAGAAATTTGAATTTCATAATTATTGATAGATACTATTTTTATCGAGCATCAGCATTAAACCTCAATAGATATTATCTGTCAAGCTATCTGTCAAGCTTTTATGAACAATACGTCTTCACTTGTTTTCTGGACAGACTTGCATGACTTCAATACTAGACTTGAACTCTTATTCCTTGAAGTACTAAACTCATCCTAGATCTACCCAATACAAGTAAAGTGAGTTTTGTCAAAGGATTAGCCAATATACATAACATATGTCTCTAACAATATCTACATATGTCTTAACAATCTCCCCATTTGGCAATCCATGACAAAACCACAACAAACAAATGAAGTATGAGAGAAATCATAAATCACTAAACTCATAATCACTTATTAAGTACAATAAAATATAACCCTAACACAAATTCTTGAAAAACTTTGCAAGAAGAGAGTTCATGGCATGATAGATTTTGATAACCTGTCTTTCTCAAACACTTTTAAACAAAACTCACCAATGCATCTTAGTATGAAACAGAAATAAAGGATTGCATACATAAATAAACATGTGTATAAAGAAAGAAAAGAAACAACACATGGAGAGATATGTCAATAATAACACACATCATCATATATAAATGAGAAATGATTACAATGTATGTTATCAAAAAAATGGTCACAAGACCAGTGTACAAAAGGATAAAGTAACTATAAAGAAAGAAAAGAAAAGTACATATAATCCTCACTACATCCCTCAAAAATATAAACACTCCCCCTGTAAAAAAAAAAAAAAAATGTTCTATGCTAACTCTCCCCCTAAAACATGACTACTCTCATCCCAAAACTACTCCCCCTTTTTGTCACAAATGACAAAGGGCAAGTCACTGAAAGGTCGTCATCTCCTCATTACTGGAAGAGCTAGCATCCTCATCCTCATCATTAGTACCATCATCAGCATCCTCATCATCAGCCACCAAGGCGAGCTTGTCATCATGCAATACGACCGACATGGGTGTTCACCTGATACAACTCAATAGTGAGTGTATCAAGGTGAGCATCCATGCACCGACGCTGCACCATGATTGCCTTAAGGGTCACACCACCCGCAAAAGAAGAAGAAGGAGAGGAGGTGGATGGAATGGAGGGGGTTGGAGAATCCGTCGTCTCGGTCCGTGACCGCTTCGAACAAAGCTAGGCCTCACTCCGTTGAACAAACATTACGCTAATGGCACCCATGATAGTGTAGAAAGGAGAATTAGGAATAGGGATAGAAAAATGACGAAGGATCCATGTGATAGTCGAAGGAAAAATGAGCTTATCACGAGTCGCCGTATCCCTATAGACATCTATGATAGAGATAATGAAATGAGAAGGGAAGTCTATAAAGAGGTCCTCTAAGAAGGATAACAAAAATTGAGTACGAGGCTCTGTGATGGAGTTATAGTGAGACAATGAAGTAAGAACAAATGTCATCACCATATTAAGGAATCTCGGACCTTTTACAAAGCCCGAGCATAGGGTGTTTTAACGCTCACCCCATAAGGAGGGTGTCTTACAACAAAAGTGAGACAGAAGCTCGTCTTTCGACACAGTCTTCAAATGCTGACAGCCGAGGTAGTCAGGATGCGCTACCTACAAGTCATGTAGTTTTTCAAATATAAGATTCAGAGTGATTACGATACGTGTACCTCTAAATGTCGTGACAAACTAAGGCACAGAGGTTTCAATACCGTGCATGTTGGAGTAAAACTCTTGTATGAACACGGTGGGACACCTTAAGGGTATCTCATAAGGATGGAAATTTTCGCCCGACCCGCGGGTACCTAGCCCGGCCCGACTCTAATGGGCCGGGTTTTACCCGATCCGATTAGGAATAGGGTCGAGTATGGGTTTATATAAAAAAAAAAACCCGAACCGGGTCTGGGTCAGGTCCAGGTTTTATAAAAAAAATCCGAAACTTGGCTCGGATATAACCCGAATATCCTAAAATTACCAAAAACCCCCCTATATATATATAGCTATAACTAACCCTAAAGTCCCTCATTTATTTAGCAACAACTCACGCCTCCCTCGGTCCCTCCTCACCCTCACTCCTTCATTTCAGCTCACTCACTCTCGCCACCGCCTCACGCATACGGCCTCACTCATGCAGTCACACCTCACCTTCTCACCCTCACGGCCTCACAAAAGCACACAACTATTTGCTGCAACCTCAAATCATTATTCACCAAAGGTCACAATAAATAGTTTCTAGGCTTGTGTACATGCTCTGTTATGTAGTATAAATAGCAGAGGAGCTTTGTATTTTATTTTTATGCTCTCCATTTATTTTCTTCGATAATAAGAATCTTATTAAGAGAGAGTTTCTTTCTTAGTTTCATTCAGAAAGTTTATTTCTTTACAACCCTATCAGTGATCAAAATGGGCAAAGACTCACCGAAACCACCACCACCACAACCACACCGAATACTTAATAAAATGACTTTTTTTTCATTTTTCCTAAATGGTTTTGGCCAATAGGTAAAATTTGTTTTCGAAATGGAGCTCTATATCTGAATATGTATTAATGCAACACTATTAATAATGTTCTGCAGTATATTTTATATATTAGTTAATTTAGTAGATTATTTCTTTCTAGTGAAACCAACTTTAGGTGAAACTCTTTAGTGATAATATTCCAATCATGAATTGTGTACTTACAAATTGATTATGGCATATAACATGAGATGGATGTAAATTCATTTGCTGTATTGCAAGATTTTGGATTGATTTGGCATTTGGGCTTCAATTCTTTCTTCTACTTCTTTTTTTTTTTTGGTTGGGCCATGATTTGGGCCACGGATTGGGCCCAAATCTAGCAGGGCTTAACGGAGCCCGCAGGGCCCGTAAAGGCGGATCCGGGCCAAAAAAAAAAAAATCGTTTAGTAAACAGGCTAGGTCCTGGTATGGGAAAACCCAGCCCAAACCCACCCCGTTGCCATTCCTAGTATCTCACAAAGAGATTTCCATCCCCGAGTGTTAATGACATCAGGAAGAGGAGTATCAGAAAAGTCTGATAGAATCACATGGTGCTCTGAATGAACACCACATTTAGGAAAGTTCTCCGAGAAGTCCTGATGGGCCTTCTCATCATGGAACCGAATGTAAAGAGGGGGAACGGGAGGATTGGAGGAAGAAGATAACCCAGAACAAAAAGGGTTCCGAGTTAGAGTAGATTTGCGCTTGGGTGCCATGCGCAATCTATCCGAGAGAGAGAAAAAAAACAGAATACAATCACAACCCAAAACAGATAGATAGAAAAGAAAGGGTACATATGCATGAAAAGAATGCATGAACATATGACATGCAAAAAAAATTGCATCATGAGTTCAACCCAATCCAAATCTATCAGCACACAATTTTCAACATATAAATACATATCTATATGCATGAAACATTGTGAAAATGTAAATGGAATGCAATGCATGATCATATAGCATCAAATAAGCTACACCCAACCCAAAAATTTCACAAAAAAACTCAAAAGTTTTCAAAAACCCCAAAAATTTCATAAAACCCCTAAAACGTAGGTCTAATGCGTGAAATGCATGAAGAAAGAAGGATTAAGGACCCTTACCAAAGGAGAAATGCAAGATCTAGGGCGAAATCCAAGTGGGGAAGGTGAAAGGAGTGAGGAAAGAGTGTTTAGAGGGAGAAAAAAGAAATTTCTGCCAAGGGAGAAATGAGAAAGTGAGATCTGATTTTGCATTGAACCTATTTAAACAAAACACAACTCGATGGATCGAGAATCTATCGTGATCTGTCGAGCACTAAATCTCGAAAGATATGAATCTATCGAGGTGCTGTCGAGAATCTATCGACGACAAAATCACCTCGATGGATAGAAAAGCTGTCGAGAAGCTATCGGCCAAACAGAAACTTTCTCGATGGATTGAGAATCTATTGAGAAGCTATCGAGACAAATTCCAAAAAGCTTCAATGGATCGAATTTGCAATAAGATCTATCGAGATAAGAAGTCCAAGAGGCTTGATAGATAGAAAGCTATTGAGGAGCTGTTGAGAAGCTATCGAGCTTGATAAAAAGCAGTTTTTCAAAGAGAGGAAAAACACAAAGAAATGAATGCAAACAAGCAAGCTACTCAACCGAAGATCCAATCAACATTTTAAGCTTTCAAAAAAATCTCTTTGTAAAGTTGTAATTTATAACTTTGTTTTTGTTGGCTTTAATTCCGTGCCAAATTTGATTGTAATTTTGTTCAATCTTATATACCCTATATTTCATGTGGGTTTTATTTGTAAAGGTTATGTGTGAGAGAGAGAGAGTGTGAAGACCAAAGCTGTTTTCGCGAGTAGCTTGCGAGTAAGCTTCCTGCGAAGTAAAGCATGTGCCCCGCACATGACTAGAATGCAAAGTGTCAAGACGGGATGGAGACAGCTGGTTTTCGCAGTGTCTCATGGGTAAGGCCTTCTCGCGAGATACTCGTGAAACATTCTATTTTGCTGAACTGTCATTTATGATACACACTTTTTGTACCAACACTATATATACCCACATTACCCACAGATGTTGAGGAGTGCTTCCGAGAGAAAACCCTAGCCACTATCTTTGAGAGTTAGAGATTGTTATACCAACATTTCTCTACACAATCCATTGTGGTTTTTCCTCAACTCCTACCTCTCCATTTTCACATCCTTGAGAGGTTGATAGCCCAAACACTTACCATACCCTTTCGGAGTATCAAGTGAGGTTTTGGTGCTACTAGGAAGCATTGGAAGAAGCCAGGCTTTGGCGGATGCAATTGGACGTATTGCAGGATTCGGAGAGCTAGACAAGACATGGTTCCAAGAAGCCTTGTTGGAGTAGGAGCTTGGAGGGTCTCTTGCTATTCGTGTATCCTAGCTAATTGTCTAGTGGATTGATTACCGCTTGAAGGGCGGCGGAGAGGTTTTTCATCGAGGTCTTCGGTTTCCTCTTTGCTAACACATCGATGTGTTATCTTGTGTTTGCATTCTTCTTCCTTACTATTTTGCCTTTCAGTTTTCTGTTGTGTTATAATAAATATAGGTTAGAGTAGTTTATGTGTTTATCCACTCGCATTTACTCTATTCCGCACTTAGTATAAATTAGAGTAAAATCAATCGAGCCGTAACTTTAATTTGGGGGTCTAAACAGCTCTTGTGTTTTCAACACATTTTCGAGCTTTCACTCTCAATAAGAAAATGCAAAGCATTCATAGATCAAAAACACACACACACACACATACACACTAAATAAGTCTAACCAATTTTATATTTCAAAAACAAGTCAAGACAGTTTAGTGAGCATACATTAACACATGTATTCCTTGTGATGGCCAAATCACATTGTACCTGTGCATGTATCAAAAGTAGCAAAGAATATGTGTGTTGTGTGTGAAAACATCACAAGAGTGCGTAAGTGTCTCAAGTTATGAAGATTTGAGATATGAGAAAATCATCAAAAGTAGCAAAGAATATGTGTGTTGTGTGTGAAAACATTGCAAGAATGCGTAAGTGTCTCAAGTTATGACAATTTGAGATATGAGAAAATCAATTTTAACTCACACGTAATCATAATCGCTTGATGGGGACTATCACCTTTGAGGTACATCCTATAACTCCCATATCTCCTAGAAACACACTTGCAACCATATTTAAAAGCATTTTGATTCTTTTTTCTTTTATTTTCTTTGCATATTCTTTTTCTTTTTAGCATATTATGCATGGGCATATAAGAGAGAGAAGAAATACCCAATTATATTAAGTTTTAAATATCACAATTCTGCTATACCGAAGCACACAGATGTTATTTATGATTGGCGGGCTTTAGTGGTGAGATGGTTATTTATGCCTTTCTCTTAGGATTTTTTTAGTCATTCTCGTAAAAAAGAGTGATATGAGTGTTAAGTACAAGAGATTACTTAATCGTACTCAACACAAACACGAGCCACAAAGCTCACTTGCTTAGTTATGCATTAAGATGCTCATCTAAGTTACAAAAGATACAAAGTTTAGAAAATTTTGTTTTAATGGCCATCCAAAGTACACAAGTACCAAAGTATACAAAACACACACTGTTTTTGTATTTTTCTAATTTTTCATTTTTTTTAATAAAAAAAATGACACAAAACTGAAAACAAACAAACAAAACATAGCGTAAAAATAGATGCACATGCATGAGGAAGGAGGAAAAGAAGAAAAGATCACTCCATGGAGATTACACCAATGTTTTGGCATAGGAATTCAAACCATTTGCTATCAAGAGGCTTAGTGAACAAATCAGCCTTCCGATCATCGGTGTGAATGAACTCAAGAATGAGTGTGCCATCTTCGACAAGCTCCCAAATGAAATGTTGTTGAATCTCTATATGTTTTGTTCAAGAATGTTGAACAGGATTTTTAGAGATGTTAATGGCGTTGGTATTGTCACAATAGAAGGTAAGATGTTCTTGACGAATACCATAATTAAGGAAGAGTTTTTGCATCCACAGAAGTTGGGTGCAACATCTACCGGCAGCGATGTATTCAGCCTTAGTAGTGGATAAAAAGATGGAATTATGCTTCTTACTCATTTAAGAGACAAGATTATTACCCCATAAAAACAATCCCCCAAAGTACTTTTTCTATCATCAGCATTACCAACCTAGTCCGCATTAGAATACCTAGCTAAGACATCATTGGTGTCCTTGCTATACCACACACCGAAATTGGCAGTGAATTTGACATACTTTATGATTCTTTTCAAAGCAATCATATGAGACTCTTTAGGATTAGACTGATATCTAGCACACACTCCCACACTATAACTAATGTCGGGTCTACTAGCAGTAAGGTAAAGAAAACTACCTATCACGCTTCTATATAGAGAAGAATCAACATTTTTTCTTAACAAATCAACAGTGAGTTTAACATTTGGGCTCATGGGGGTTCTAAGAGAACTAGCAGATTCCAATCCAAACTTTTTCACAAGATTTTTAGCATATTTAGATTGAGATATGAATATACCTAACTCTTGCCGATAGATCTACAATCCAAGGAAGTGATTCAACTCTCAAATCATGCTCATCTTGAACTCGGCATACATAAGCTTGGAAAAATTATGACCAAGTTCATCCTTAGTAGACTCGAAGATGATATCATCAACATAGACTTGAGCAAATATCAAATCGCCATTTTCCTTTTTGATAAAGAGAGTTTGATCTGCTTGTCCTTTTGTGAAACCATAGGAGACCAAATATTGTGTAAGCCGATCAAACCAAGCTTTGAGTGCTTGATTTAGTCCATAAAGTGCCTTCTTGAGGTACAACACATGATCTGAAAAATGTGGATCAATGAATCCTTTAGACTGAGCCACATAAACATCTTTTTTAAGGAACTCGTTTAAGAATGCAGTCTTTACATCCATTTGATAAAACTTGAACTTTAAGTGACAAGCTAGGGCTAGGAGAACCCTAATGGATTCCACACGAGCTACAAGAGCAAATGTTTCATCAAAATCTACTCCTTCCACTTGAAAGTATCCTTAAGCCACAAGACGAGCCTTGTTGCGGATCACATTTCCCTCCTCATCAGTTTTATTACAGAATATCCACTTTGTGCCAATGATGTGATCCCCTTCCGATCTAGGTACTAGGGCCCAGACATCATTCCTTTGAAACTGAAGTAGTTCATCATGCATGGACTCAACCCAGCTTTCATCCTAAAGAGCATGCTCAACCTTGGTGGGTTCAACCTGCAACAAATAGCAAGAATAAGACACAAAGTTAGCAACACATTCATCAACTGTACACTTTCTTAGTGTAAGTTCATTTATGTTTCCCACAATAACTTCAAGAGGGTGATTCAACTTGATCCTTGACGAAGGTCCTTTCTCTTCTTGATCAACTACTTCTTGAACACCCTTAAACTTTGAAGGAAGAATTTCCTTAGGCATTTCCTCACTAATTTTCTTAGAACCATAATCTAAAGCTTCATCAATAACAACATTAATTGTTTCAATCACCTTCTTGGTTCTTTTTTTGTACACCTGATAAGCTTTGCTAATGGAGGAGTATTCCAAAAATATTCCTTCATTGCTTCAGGAGTCAAATTTTCTCACATTCTCTCTATCATTAAGGATGAGGCAAGTACTTCCAAAGATTTTAAAATACTTCACATTTGGCTTTCTTTCCTTCCACAACTCATAAGGAGTCTTCTTGGTACCGAGTCTAAAGCACACCTTATTAACCGTATGACATGCGGTGTTAACGGCTTCTCCCCATAAATTTCTAGCAACATCCTTATTGTGCAACATGGCTTTAGCCATCTCCTGAATGACTCTTTTTTTTCTTTCTACTACACTATTTTGCTGAGGAGTAATAGAAGTAGAGAATTCTTGAGATATACCCGATCTAGTGCGGAAGGATTCCATGTATGAGTTCTCGAATTCTTTACCATGATCACTTCAATTTCAATCAATCTTCAAGTTCTTCTCATTTTTGCAATCGTCTACACAAGGCTTCAATGTGCTTAGGAGCATCTGACTTGGATCTTAGAAGGATGACCTAAGTATACCTAGTGAAACCATCTACCACAACCATGATGTATCTCTTTCCTCCAAGAGACTCAATTCTAGTTGGACCCATGAGATCCAGATGTAGTAGCTCCAAAGGTCTAGATGTAGCTAATGTCTAAGTGCCTGGATGTTTTGCTTTTGTCTATTTCCAAAACTGACATGGTCCACACACAACATTGTTCACTCTATGGAGCTTTGGTATCCCCAAAATTGATTCATGCTTAGATACAATTAATAGATGTTTGTAGCTAGCATGTCCCATCTTTTGGTGCCATAAGTCTTCATTTGGAAAACGGATGCTATTGCACACAATATCAGCATCAAGTAACAATCCATAACGATTGTCCAGTGCAAACACCGCTTATGAGTTTCTTCCTAGACTCATTCAACACAAGGCATTTCCCTTTTGAGAACAGCACCATAAAGCCTTGATCACATATCTGACTTATACTCTACAAGTTTACCCTCGGATCTTCTACATACAATACATTTGAAATGTCTAGTAGTCCAAGTAGAGAGATGGTTACCTTCCCTTTTATCCGTGATTTACTCCCATTGTTGGTTTTTAGACCCCTTAAAACACAGTTGGATTAACCTAGTTAATTAGCCAAGTTATTATTTAGTCCAAATTCCATATCTAGGTTATCACAATCAAACAATCATATCATATCAATGTATAGTAGCGGAAAATAAAAAACACAACGATATGATAACCTAGGAAAACCAAACCGGTAAAAAATTTGGGGAGGATTTAACCTAGCTATCCTCAAGGTAAAAAACAAATCCACTAGAAAGAATCGAAGTTTTACAATAGCGACTTAGACCACTAACATCCTATCGCTACCCACCAGTAGAAACTTATTAACACGATCACGTGCAAGCTCCGAAACCATGGACTCCTTCTTTCTTTGGCCTTTGCAAAACACAAACACCCACATTTGTGACTTTGAGATCCCACTCAAAGGTTTAGCAACACAAACTCTCCTATTTATGACTCCAAGACCACCCTTAAAGGTTTAGATCATCAACACCTTTAATAACTAGAGAAGGCAGCAACTTCTACAATACCGGATCTTGAGATTCTTCAAGTAATAACACTGGTAGAAAATATGAGAGAGCTTTTTAGGTACAAAACCCTAAATACAAAAGAGGCACACTCTTCTCTCTCCGAAAAGCCTCATAAAAACGTGCTTAGGGTTTCTTTTATATATTAGGAAAAGTAGATCTGAAACCCTAATCCTTTATAGGCTTGAACTGCTATTTGGGCTTAATTAAAATTCTACATATACGACTTTCGATCGATCGAGCCTGTCTTTCAATCGATCGAACAGCATGATTATGAAATCTTCTTTCCGCAGCTTGTATGTTCTTGAATCTTGACTTGAATCACCTTGAGCATTGTCTAATAATACCTATAGACTCTAAGATCTATATCTAAACAAGTTTGTGTTCATGATTTGCCAAATGTTCTAAAACCTAACACCCATCACCAAAGGTGACATTTCCACCTTTCTTGGACTCGAAAACGTTAAAGAGAGAGCGGTCTCCAGTCATGTGTCGTGAGCATCCATTGTCAAGGTATCACAAATATGTATCCATTACCTTAAATGCAGACTTCATCATAAAGCACACCTCATGCTTGCATGACAAATTCGTAGGAATAGTTTTCTCTCTAATATGCCATTTAAGATGGAAGCCTTTAAGCTTCACCCTTCTCAAACGAACTCCTCTGCTCATTATCATTCTAAGACAGTCTAATTTCTTCTTTGTTATACTAAGACCTTTTTCAATAATCCTTAAGATAGCTTTCAAATAACTTTTAGACTTGCATTTTCTAAAACACTCATTCAAATAGAGATTAGAGAAGCAAGTTGTATTTGAAATAAAAGACCTTTTCATGACATTTGCAGCCATGACAACAGGGGTCAATGGATCACACAGGAAAGATTAACCTTAATCAAAATGTGCCTGCTCTGATACCACTTGATAGGTCAAGAATGTATTGACCTATTTGGTAACTTAATCAATTAATTTAGCCAAGTGAAATTAATTAGATTCAATTACATGCAATAAGCGTGGTAGTACAAACAAATCACCAAATAACTAAATGCAACGGAAATTAAATTTGAAACGGGTGATTTGTTTACAAATGGAGAAAACCATCGAGGCAAAACCCCACCGGGTGAATTTAAAGTCACCACACGCGAGAATCCACTATTATCAAAACAAGCGATTACAAGTAAAATGAATCTCAAGACCTAATACCAACTTACAGTTGAGCTCTTACTCCAATACCCAATTGGACTTGTAATGTAGTGACAATCTTTCTTTTCAATGCACAACTCCCAAGACGTGACTAACCAATCGATTCACGGATCCAAGTACGTGACTAACACACCAACTTGAGAAAGATGTTAGCTGCAAAGTTCTTCATTTCATCCAAACGATGAAGATCAAGAAACTCCTTGGTTACAAAACTCTTGGCGCAAAGACGCAGCAACTTCTACAAAGAATATGATGAACTAGGGCAATTTTGTCTCCGATCACAATATGCATGCACAATCAATTTGCATTGAGATACATCACTTTGCATCACCTTTGATGGTCCTTAAAATAATCCTTATATATGTCTAGGGTTGTGAGAAAAGAAACCCTACATAAATACACTTGGATATGCATGAAAACGGATCTGGAAATCTGAATTTCGTAATTCTCGATAGATATTATTTTTGTCGAGCATCAGCATTAAACCTTGATAGATATTATCTATTGAGCTATTTGTCGAGATTTAATGAAAAGCACTTCTTCACTTGTTTCTTGGACAGATTTGCATGGTTTCAATACTAGACATGAACTCTTGTTCCTTGAAGTACTAAACCCATCATAGATCTATCCAATTACAAGTAAAGTACGTTTTGTCAAAGGACTAGCCAATATACATAACATATGTCTCTAACAATATCCACATATGTCCTAACAAATGAGAAAACGAGTATTTCTCATGTGTAGATAATTTGAGCTATGAGGTGTATACAAATTAAGTGTGAAGAAATATTTTAGGCTATTATGAGCAAAGCCAAACAAGTATATTTAACAAATATATATCTTCGTATGCTGTTATCAAAAATAATATTAAAAAAAACGAATATATTCATATGCCCAAGTAAGCATATTAAGTAGAAGATCCAAGCTAATGAATATATTTTGCAATATCATATGAAACTATCTAGTAATAAACGAGAATAGTAAGATAGAAAGTTTATTGAAACTATTTAGTAATAAATGAGGAGAGTAAAATAGAAAGCCAGTGAAACATATCTTAGTTATATGCATTGGCGAAGACAAGTAAAAGTTCACTTATCTTAGTTATATGCATTGGTGAAGATAAATTGAAAAAATAAATAATAATAAATAAAAAAAAACTTTCTCCCTTTGTCGAAACAAGGGAGAAAATTGGCCTTTGCTCCTTTTGCGCAAAATATCCAGCATTTTTCCTCTTTTTCCCAAACTAATTAGGGAAATGCCCATATTTTGAAACTCGATTTTCTCAAAATCGAGTTTCAATGTAAAACTCGATTTGTAGAAAATCGAGTATAGGGAGATCAAACTTAAAAATAAATAAATAAATATATAAAAAATTGCATGGAACTTGAGTTCTTGGAGCTCGAATTTCATTTATAACGCCATTATAGGGCTCCCTGAACACTGCTATAGGTATGGGGTGATCAAATTTAAAATAAATAAATAAATAAAACTTTCATGGAACTCAAGTTTTTGGAGCTCAAGTTTCATTTAAAACACCACTATAAGGCTCCCTGAACGCAGCTATAAGTATGGGACGATCAAACTTAAAAAAAAAAAAAAAAAAAAAAAAACTTGCACGGAGCTCGAGTTTCATTTAAAACGCCACTATAGGGCTCTTGAACACAGCTATAGGTATGGGGCGATCAAAAAAAAAAAAAAAAAACTTGCATGGAACTCGAGTTCCATTTAAAATGCCACTATAAGGCTCCTTGAATGCAACTATAGGTATAGGGCAATCAAACTTATTAAAAAAAAAAATTGCATGGAACTCGAGTTCCATGCAATTTTTTTTTTTTTTTAATTTTCAGTTTGTTATAACTCGATTGTCCAAAAATTGAGTTTCAAAACAGGGGCATTTCCCTAATTAGTTTGGAAAAGGGGGCAAAATGCTGGTTTTTTTAAAAAAAAAAAAAAAAAAGACAAAAGCCCATTTTCTCCTTGGAACAAGTGCAAAGCATATGCAAGAGGTTAAGTGTGAATTATGGCAGCATCATATATAACAAGAAGGAAGAAAGCATAAGAAAGATAAGATACACCAAATTGCTCACTGTGAGATATTATGTGAAACAAGAAAGATGATAGGAGATTGGTAAGAGGGACAGAAAGGGCACTTGGAGAGTACTGCAAATTAAGGAAAGAAAATTACGGTGTACTTTAGAACCTGCTCAATTAATTAGAGAGAAAATGGATGCTTAATTAGGATTTCTCTAAGTGAAGTGGGCGTTTAGGTTTCGCACGTGTTCAACAACTTTGGAATGCAATTGGATTCTAAATGATATTAATATATAATCTTATAGTTATTGAGATATATAGTCATTCCATGTGCTTTTGGGCTTCGCCTATATTTACTTTTTTTTTTTTTTTTTTTTTTTTTTTTTTTTTCTTTTTGTCGATGAGATGAGAGCCATGATCATTCCATATGTCCAATTTATGAAAGAATTTATTTATAGTTAAACATTATCAAGAGACTATAAGTGACGTGTAATAGATAACAATATTAGGGACCATCCATATATTTTGCTAAAACTTGTGATTAATTTAAATATATGGGACAAAATTGGCTTCTGCCCTTTTTGGGCAAAATAAATAGCATTCTACCCATTTTCCCAAACTAATTAAGAAAATACCCTCTTTTGAAAATCGACTTTCTCAAAATCGAGTTAAGTCCTATAGTGACGTTTTTAAGGACCTATAGTGGCGTTTTTTTAACTCAAGCTCCATGAAATCGAGTTATAGGTAAAAAAATTGCATCTAACTCGACTTCGCAGAGATCAAGTTACAAAACACCACTATAGGTCATTAAAACATCACTAAAGGCTCCTTAAAACGCCACTATAGGGCTCAAAAAAAAAAAAAAAAAAAAGATTAACTCGATTTTGAGAAAGTCGATTTTCAAAAGAGGGGCATTTCCCTAATTAGTTTGGGAAAGAGGGTAAAATGCTATTTATTTTGCCCGAAAATGACAAAGGCCAATTTTGTCCTAAATATAGATATTGGGAGATCTAAAAGTTTTAAGAAATTTGGGGGCTATAGTATCAACGAACGTACGTAGTTCCACTTCTATTATATTTATAGGAGGTATATATTTTGTTTGTGCATCGATATGTTGTATGCAACAGTAGTACTTGTGTCACAGCTTGTGTGTTCTACATATAGGTACATGAGACCTACGGTAATAAGTTAGGCATTGCTCCAAATCCAATATGCATGTTAATGAATAATGAGAGGTATAGCTAGGAAAGATAGTATAGGTACTTACGTGATATATACCCCGGCCCCATAAAATAACAAATACTAGCGTATATATATAAATTGTAAAGGAAAGACATGCAAGTGGTACTTAGTTGTATATGTTTGTGGTAGAGAAATATATATATATATATATATATATATGCATGAATAAATATATTATGGGTTTCATTGGATCGAAGCAAATTATTCACCTGCAGCTGCAGGGGAATATAGCACGAGAGGTCTTTGTCATTAATTTTTGTATAGTTGTCTCCCACATCACATGATATAGCTGTATTAATTTATTTTTTAAGTTGATGAGGTAGCTCGATCTCAATATCATCAATTTATTATGAGACTATTAATTTCATGAGATATTTTTTCTTTAACAAACCGTTTATTTTTTTCTATCTATATTTGTAGTTTTTTTTTTTTTTTTTTAAGAGAACTTCAACCTAAGACGTCTGCTTTTGATAATAGTTCTTTATCATCAGACCAAGACATTAATTAGTTTTTAGCGTAGGCATAGATTGAACCCAAGATTTTTTATACAACTATCAGAGACTTTACCAATTAAGCTAATATTATATTATACACCTAACTAGGATCCAACCAAAAAATTAAGCTGGAATAATTACGCACGGAGCAATTAATTGTTTTTGGCAAAGTCCTAATCCTAATTAACGTTCTAAACAAGTAGTAATAACAATACTAGTGTTTCTCTAAAGTATGCTAGTGATGCAAAAGAGAAAAAGGAGGGCATATGCCCTATTTCTCTTCCCCAACGTATGTATATATTTTTTTAATTAATAAAATCTACTATCATTTCCTCTCAAAGAAAAAAAAAAAGATACTTCTATGCCTTTAATCTGTCTTTCATATTTATATTTGTTTTGTCATCCATAATAATAATAATAATAATAATAATAATTAACCAAACATTCAAAAGAACGTAACGAAAAAAAATTTGATATGACCCTCTATATATTTATATTTAATTTATTTATGGTTTTGAATAGGAGAGTTGAGAAATTAATGAGATAAGGGTTGAAAAGAAGCCAAGCGCGCGGTAAGTCACCCATTTCTTATCCAATAGCCAATAGCCAATAGCCAATAGCCTAGCCAAGACAAAAAGGGTCATTGATTTGATCCCTAATTAAAAGCTTCTCCATGAATTTGCTGTATGAGAATGAGAGTGAGCATGAAAGTGGATGTGGATGGTATGAGAATGAGAGGGAGCATGAAAGTGGATGTGGATGTGGATGTGGTCCAAGGTGTAATTATCAACTGATGTACTAATATTCACAAAAAAAAATAATAATAAAAAAAATAAAAATAAAAACTGATGTTTAGGATTGGATGGTTACCATATGTATAATATATAGAAAAAGAGAGAGAGATGGGTTCAAGTTACACCTGGTGTAACTTTTGTAAAGTTACACATTTTTTACACCGTAGATTTTAAGTGAACAAACAACAAATATGACAAGACTGTTTGTATTGCTCCAATCTACCACCACCTTGTCTCTCAACCTGTGACTCCTTTTCTCATTCTATTAATTATGAAAAAAAAAAAAAACTTCATTTTCTCTTGTCTGTTTTGTTTCTTGGCTTTGTGCTCACCGACAATTGACTCAGGAATTTGATAGAGTGTTAGGACATATATGATTCACTTGATAGGAACACATGTCACTATTTTATGTAATTGGCTAATCCTTTGACAAAACGCACTTTACTTGTATTTGGGTAGATCTAGGATGTGTTTAATACTTTAAGAAATCTTATTTCAAGTTCAAGTGTTAAAGCCATGCAAGTCTGTCCAAGATTCAAGCTAAAAAGTGTCGGTCATTAAAGCTCGACAGCTAGCTTGAGAGCTAGCCATCTATCGAGCCTTGAAGAGCACATTCAGCCCGTGGCTCGATAGCGGCTCGACAGGTAGGCATCTATCGATGTTTATGAAGTTCAGTTTTTCAGGACTATTTTTCATTCAATCCGTGATTGTATGTTTAAGCTTTCTTTTCTCACAACCCTAAACATATAAAAGGATTATTTTAAGAGCCGTCAATGGTGGTACAAGTTGCACAAGTGTTGAGCAAAGTTTGTTCAAGCAAATTGTGATCGGAGATTGAATATGCCCTAGTTCATCTTTCTTATGAAGAAGTTGCTGTGTTTGTGCACCGTATGGTTTTGTAACCAAGGAAATTCTCGATCTTCATCGTGTGATGAACTGAAAAACTTTGCAGCCAATAACCTTCTCTAGTTGGTGATTGAAGTCGCGTCTTGGAATCCGCGCAATTGGTTAGTCACATACTAGGAACCGTGCATTACAAGGAGAGGTTGTCACTATAAAACAAGTCCAATTGGGTATTGGGGTAAGGGTTTAACTATAGGTTGGTATAAGGTACTGAAATTCCTTTACTTGTAACCGTTTATTTTGATAATAGTGGATTTTTGGGAGTCGTGACCTTAAAATCACCCAGTGGGGTTTTTGCTATGTTGGTTTTCCTTATTCATAAAAAAATCACCGTGTCAATTTATTTTTCGCTACATACTTTAGTTATTTGGTGATTTGTTTGTGCTGTCATGTACAATTGTATGTTAATTTGATTAATTAATAAACTTGGCTAATTAATCAATTAATTTATCACAAAGGGTCAATTTGTTTTTGGCCTATCAAGTGGTATCAGAGCAGGCACACTCTGATTAGGGTTAATCTTTTTTGTGTGATCCATTAACCCCTATTTGTCATGGATAGAGGACAGTCTCTTATTATACCTCCTTTATTTGATGGCACTAACTATGCATACTGGAAAGTACGCATAAGAGCTTTCTTACAGTCTCTAGATGAGAAAATATGGCAAGCTGTGGAGATAGGCTGGACCAAGCCAAAGGAAGCACCGAGTTGTCGGGATGATGCTAAGATCAAGGTGACAAACTTCAACAAACAGGCATTGAATTCTTTGTTCAATGCAATCACTAATGAGGAATTCAAGAAGATATCCTCCACTGAAACCGCAAAGGAAGCATGGACCATTCTGCGGACAACCTATAAATGAACTAAGACTATCAAGGATTCAAAATTTCAGAGGCTCACTACAAGCTTTGAAGAGATCAAGATGGAGGAGGATAAGTCGTTCGATGAGTTCTATACCAAGCTCAAAGACATAGTGAACTCTGCTTTCAATCTTGGGGAAACCATTCCTGAACCCAAGATTGTGAGAAAGGTGCTCAGATCTCTACCCGAGAGATTCCATGCTAAGATCACCACAATTGAGGAATCAAAGGACATCTACAAGATTCCTCCGACAAAGCTGGTTGGTAATCTGCAGACCTATGAATTAGGTTTAACAAGAATTGGTAAATCGGGTAAGAGCAAGAGTATGGCATTAAAGGCCAATAGCGGTGATACTAAGGAGTTTTCAAACGATGAAGATTCTAAGATGAAGTCCTACATTACAAGGCAATTCAAGAAGTTCATGAAGAATGCCAATGGAAAAGGCTTCGACAAGGACCGTAGCCAATCCAGTTCTTCTCGGTTTAAGAGCCAAGACAAAAGGAAGAAGGATGCTAGGGATGGCGGTTAGTACACTGTTCCCTCGGGACCAAAGTGCTTCGGGTGTCAAGGCTTTGGGCATATGAAACAAGAGTGTCCTACATATCTCGAGAGCATTGGGAAGAGCAAGGCACTTGCTACTACATTAAGCGACACCAAGCCCGAGGATGATTCGGACAATAAGGATAACGGAATCCTGAATACCTTCACTACCATTGTCAATCCTACTGAGGGGATTGTTGAAGACGTGGATAAAGAAAAGGAATTGGTGAAGTCCAAGTTTGAGAAGATGGATGAACAAGATGACATCTACATAGCCTATGCAAAATTATATTAGGTCTCAAAAAAGCATTAGAAGATGTATAGGTTGACCACCAAAAAGCTTAGTGATGTAGAGTTGGAACGAGAAGAGTTTTCCACAAAGTTTGATGAAGCCAATCAAACAATTGGAGCACTAAGGTTTGAAAATAATTTCTTGGCTGAGAAGACCAGGAAACTTGAGGTAGAACTATTCCAAATCGAGCTCGGTGGAAAGGACTCCAAGCGCTAAGCTCGATGAGATGCTCAATCTTCAGAAATCTGCTTCCGATCGAACCAATTTAGGGTATGATTTCTCTTCCTCTCGTATTGCTTCAGCTAGTACTACTATTTTTGTTCCTCCTGCTAATAATGTTGAAACCGAGAACAATGAAGTTAAAAATGAATTAGCTAGTGAGAATATAGATAAGGGTAAGTTTATCTTAGAAGCATCCCCTAAACTTGCTAAGAATGAGACTAAAAACCCTAGGGCTAAGAAGACTAACTCTCAAAAGCCTAAACAGAAGATGCGATATCTCTGTCATCACCGTGGAGTAGCCGGTCATACTTGACTTAATTGTTATAAGCGGCTAGCCACTCAACGAACAACAAACATGATAGCATCGGGAAACCAGAATCCGTTTCCTTCCCCCTCACCGCCGGTTCAAAGGTTTACTCAAAGGAAAGGTTCTTCCAAGTTGTGGAAAGAAAATGGCTCAAAGTGATTATGTCACTTTCTCTCTCTCCTTTTCTTTTTTTTTTTTTTTTTTTTTTTTGCATTACTTGTGTGTTTTGCTTTATTGTTTTAAGTCAATCTAGTTTTTATGCTTTGCTTTGTTTAACATGTTTTTGTTTGTTTTCAGTTTTGTTTTGTTTTTTTCATATAAAAATAAATAAAAAATTGAAAAATCAGAAAAATACAAAAACAGTGTGTGTTTGTGTACATTGGTATTTGTATACCTTGGATGGCCATTGAAACAAAGTTTTCTAAACTTTGTATCATTTGTAACTTAGATGAGCATCTCCATGCACAACTAAGCAAGTGAATTTTATGGCTCGTGTTTGTGATGAGTAAAGTTAAGTGATCTCTTATACTTAATACTCATATCACTCTTTTTTACGGGAATGACTAGAAAATCCTAAGAGAAAGACATAAATAACCATCTTACCACTGTTGCCCGTTAATCATGAAATGACATATGTATACTTCGGCATAGCAAAAGTGCAATGTCAAAAGTTTAACATCATTGGATATTTCTTTTCTATCTCTTATATGCCCATGTATGGTTTGCTTACAAGAAAAATATGCAAAGAAAAATAAAAAACAAAAAGAATCAAAATGCTTTAATTATGATTGCAAGCATGTATTCTAGGAGATGTGGGAGTTATAGGATGTATCTCAAAGGTGATAGTCCCCATCAAACAGTTATGATTGTATGTGAGTTAAAGTAATTTTCTCATATCTCAAATCGTCATAACACGTATATACTTATGCAATCTTGCGATATTCTTCACACACAATACGCAATATTCTTTGCTACTCTTGATATATGTGCAGGTACAATGTGATTTGGCCATCACAAGGTTTACATGTGTTAATGTATACTCACTAAACTGTCTTGACTTGTTTTTGAAATATAAAATTGGTTAGACTTGTTTAGTGTGTGTGTGTGTGTGTTTTGGAATCTATGTGCTTAACATTTTTATTGAGAGATGATTTTAAGAGTTTAAAATGTTGTTTGGATCCTTGGTTTAGTTGCATGTTTGATTGCATTCATATCTATGTTTTTCCCTTCTTGAAAAATTGTTTTAAAGCAACCTCGACACCTCTTGACACCTAGCTTATCTGTCGAGCTCTCTCAACACCTCTCGATAGCTAGGTGGATCGATCGAGAAAGTTTTTGTCCCCTCGATAGATCCTCGACAAATCCTCGATCCATTGAGCTTCTTTTTGCCTTGGACACTTGCTCGACAGATGCTTCTATCGAACTCTTTAAAGCTTGACGGATCCTCGACACCTCTTGATCTATCGAGATTTCTTGATGGGCTATAAAAGGAGCGCTCGCGATTCTGATCTCACTTTCCTTAATCTCTCTTGATTGATCTCAACCGGTTCACCTCCTAAACACTTTTCTCTTCCACTAAACTTCTTTCCCAAGAGATTTTCAACCTTATTCAAGTTACTCTTCACATGGAAAGTGTCTAAATCCCTCATTTTCATGCATTTCATGTTTGTTAACCTAAGTTTTTAGGATTTTTGAAAATTTTGGGGTTTTTCAAAATCAAAGAGGTTTTTGTGAAATTTTTGGGATGGGTTTTGAAGATTTGATCTTAAAAACTTCATGCATTGCATCTCATGAGTATTATAACAATATTGTCATGCATTTAGATGTGTGCAACTAATTGTGTGCCGGTAGGTTTGGATTGGGTTGAGCCCATGATACTTTTTATATTGCATATCACATGTTCATGCATTCCCATGCATACGTTATTTCCTTTCAATATATTCTTTGATATTTTGAACTACTTTGGGACTTTTTTGATTGTTTTCTCTCTCTCTCTCTCCCTCTTTCCATTTACATTAGTCTGCTTCTATGGCACCCAAACGTAAATCTGCTCCGTCCCGGAACCCTCTTTGTTAAGGGCATCCTCTTCTGTTGACACTACTCCTTTCTCTGCCTGGTTCCGTGATGAGATGGCCAAATCGGACTTCTTTGAGAACTTTACTCCACAAGGCATTCATTCTAAACGCCAAGTCATCTTGTCGGACTTCTCCGACATCGACCTACCTCTTGTCATCTCTGAGTAGGGGATGGGGGCCACTGTGTGATGCCTCGGTCACTTCTCCATCCATGCCGATCCAGAAGTTTTACTCCAACATGCATGGATTCAGCTACTCAAGACCTCATTTCATTACTAGCGTTCGAGGTACGCACATAGTTGTCACACTACTGATTGTTGCAGATGTGCTTCGTGTCCTTAGGGTTGAGTTTCATGACTACCCTGGTTGTGAGCGTCTGAGGAAAATGTCTAAAGACGAGCTCATTTTCGCTTTCGTGAGCATCCATCCGATTAGGATGAACACCGATTCACTTACATGTTCGGGCTTTGCAAAAGGCCCTTAGTTTTGAACATGGTCATGACTTTTGTTTTACACCCTTTCTCTCTCTATAACTCTATCACAGAGCCTTGTGCTCGGTTTTTGCTTTCTTTTATTGAGGGTCTTACCATAGATTTTCCATCTCACTTCATTCTTTCTATTATAGATGTCTATAGAGATACGGCGACCCATGATAAGCTCATCTTCCCTTCAGCTATCATGAGGCTTTTACGCCATTTTGTTGTTCATTTTCCCTCTTCCGATCCCTTTCCTGTCATGGGTGCTATAGATGCTAGTACCGTTAAATGCGAAGGCGCAGATTTCGTTCGAGACGGTCCGAATCGACAGCCACTCGACTCCTCTTGCTCCATCTACATCCATTCCCTCCTCTTCTACGAGCGAAGTGACACTTGAAGACATCATGGCGTAGCTTTAGCGCATGGATGCTCGCCTCGACACTCTCGGTGATGAGTTGTGTCATGTGAACACCCGTGTTGGACGCATTACTCGACGCCAGGTTGAGATAGGTGGTTACACCATGCCTTCCACTCCTGTGGCCTCTGTGGATGAGAGTGATAACTCCGATGGTGCCGATGATGATAATGCTACCGCTTCTGATGATGAGGTTGATGGAGATGCTAGCTCACCCAACGATGACGAGATGTTTACTTGACACTCTTACCCTTTTCACTCGTGACAAAAAGGGGAAGTAATTTTGGATATAATAGTAGTCATAGTTAGGGGGAGGGTTAGCATAGGAGATTTTTGACAGGGGGAGTGTTCTTTCCGAGGGATGTAGTGAGGATTATTTGTATCTTTTTCTTTTCTCCATTTTAAATACATTTATATCTTGTACATGGGTCTTGTGACCATTATTGACATACATTGTACTTATATTCTTTATAAATTGATGTATGTTTTTCTTTCACCTATCCTTGCATGTGTTGTTTTTTTTCTTTCTTTATACACATGGTTCTTATTACTTGTATACAATTTATTATTTCTGTTTCACACAATTTATTTACTTGTATGCAATTTCTTTCTTTAGTTATTTGGTGATTTATTTGTGCTGCCACGTACAATTGCATGTTAATTTGATTAATTAATAAACTTGACTAATTAATCAATTAATTTATCACAATGGGTCAATTCGTTTTTGGCCTATCATAGAGGTAAATTCTTTAGCTTGATTACAAGAATAAATATTTGAGAACAAAAACTAAGAGCAAGCGCCATCCAATTTTTCATTTAAATGATTAAATTGCTAAAAATTTTATTAAGAGGAAAAAAAAGGGAATGAAGGAATGATAAGAATCAAATCAGCAGCACTCCAAGCAAGCAAAGTGATTGACTTTTAGTTTCATCTCTTTGTTATTCCGTCTCCAGACCAAAGTCCATTTACTCCACCTCTTCAATCTTGCTCCTCGTTGAAGACCACCTTAATGGCGTTTGGAAAGTGAAATTTATATATATATATAAAATCAAAATTTTTAAAATGAATATAAGCGAAACTTCTCTACCCAAATTACTTTTCCTCTGGTACTGCTTCAACTTCTATTCTACCCTTTTATGTTTTATATTTCGCTAATCCATTTCTATGTCCTTAACTGTGTCAAAGACTCAAAAACCAAAAACAATATAAAGAGAAAAGATTACATAAATACGTATGAGAAAGAGAGAAAGAGGGAGAGAAATAAGTATACCTTTTTTAGGTTTAGAAATAAGTATGGAATATCATAAATAAGGAATAATAAATTAGATTCTAATCTCGGTATTCATGAGTGTCTTCTTTTAACTGTTGGATTTACTTAAATCTAATGGTTTAGAAAATATGTAATTCTAAAGAGTTATACCAGGTGTAACTTGAACCTATCTATATATAGAGATATATATATATATATATATATTAATATTAATATTTATATATTTAATATTTATCATTTGGTTTCAAATGGACTTTAACAAAATCGAATTTTATAACTTAATGGCAATTGGGCTAAACATTTAGTGCCTTCTAAGTTTAATTAAAAGAGCTGCTCTCTCTCTTTGTCACTTTTATCTTAGGGCCCAAAATAAGTGGATAGGATTAGGATTTTTTATTTGTTTTAATTTTTAAGAAAATACATATTGGGATTATTAGGAAGTCCAAAAAAAATCTAATTAAGTACAAAGCAAAGTGGTTTGAAATTAGACATGGCAAACGGGCAAGTCGAGTTGGGTCAATCAAGTTGCGGGTCAAGCGAATTGTGGGTAAAAACAAGTCATTTTAAGCAAGTTAAAAACAAGTTTGGGTCAATCGGGTTGCAGGTTGGGTCGAGTCGGGTCATATTTTTCACATGAATTTTTTTTTATAAAGAAAACAACATATATTTGCCATTTGAAAAGTCATGCAACAAATTACTTAATATAAAATGTATTACTTTGAATTCACCACTTATATCAAAAATGAACTGAGTTAAACTTATTAATACTTATTCAATAATTTTAAAATTATACAAATTTTAGCATTACTAACTAAAACAAAATAACACAAAGATAAGTAAAACAAATACACAAGTTTTATTTCTACACAATATCAACATCTCAAAATATAAAACAAAATTACAAATGACTTATTGGATAACTCATTTGACAAAGAATAAAAACATATAAGAAATTTACAATCTTGAAAATTAATTTTATAATCTATTATCAATTGAGGTTGGTACTCCATTTCAATTTGAGAATATACATTAAAGTTTGATTGTTTATTTATTTATACATGGTCTCTTTTATAAATATCATATTATTGTTAAGTAACACACACTCTAAGAAAATTTTAAAAAGCCGTTTATTTTGGACATAAATTGTTAAAAAATAGGTCTAGGCATTCATAATTTATGCTAATTTGATACTTTGGCTTCACCATTTTCACACTTATGAATGTTTCTTACACATGTCTACAATTTTAAATCTATATTTATAATTCTACTGTAACTATATTATCCGGACATGTACTTTACTATTTGATATCTAAAAATCTTTACTCATTATAAAATGCTCAACCATTCATCTTTCAATTCATTTGCACGTAGTTATGTAAATGTCTCAATTATTTCCTTAAAACTCACAACAAACAATTAAACCAATATTATTTTTATTTTATTTTATTTTTACCAAAAAAAGTTTTAAAAAATAGTTCGTGTCATGGGTTGGGTCAAGTTGACCCACAAAAAACACAGGTTGGTTCATGGGTCAACCCGTTTTTGCTTCGAAAAAAAAAAAAAAAAAAAAAAAAAAAAAAAAAAGGGTTCGAGTCTTTTTTCGGGTTGGGTCATGTTAAAAAATTCTGACTTGTTTTACCATGTCTATTTGAAATAGAAAAAAAGAATTTATACTCATATATTTACAGTATTATACCTGCTGGTTTCAAATCAATAATACAATCATCACTCACATCGCATTTATAATTTGTCTATTATTTAAGTTCCAAATTAGCATATTATCTATATATATATATATATATATATATATATATATATATAACTGAAATCTCTAAAACTCTCACAATTTTCCACGTCAAGACAATATTTAAATAAAATTATCATTTTATTTAAATAAAATTATTTTTATTTAGTCCAAATTTAACAAGGAGTGAAACTCTATTTCTCTAACAAGTCTAACTTAAACTCAAATTCATCATTATCATTTAAAAAAAAATTATTTTTGTTTAATCCAAACTTAACAAGGAGTGGAACTCTATCTCTCTAACAAGTCTAACTTAAACTCAAATTCATCATTATCATTTAAAAAAAATTATTTTTGTTTAATCCAAACTTAACAAGGAGTTGAACTCTATCTCTTTAATAAGTCCAACTTAAACTTAAACTCCAACTTAAACTCAAACGTTGGTAATCTATATATATATATATATATATATATATATATATATATATATATATATATATATATATAACCGAATCAAAAGATAAAGACTAACGTTTAAAAAAAAAAAATGCAAGCAATCTAAATCAACTTTCTTCTTTGATTAATGAATTTTGTAGGGGCAAAGACTCCATATCATGTAATGGGCTTTGGGCCTCACCCGAGACAATTGACAAAGTCCAAGGCTAAAGGATTCCCAGTTAAGCTCTCAAATACAAGAAACATATGGAAGACGATCCGAGGAGGAATTCCTCCTCGGATGTGATGAGTGTAGCTCGAACGTGCACTCTAGCAATTAAAGGGATCCTCCAATAGGCACTGGCAACAAGAGTGTGCCTCATAAACCCACGAGAAAGAAGGAAACGCAAAATATCCAAGGAGAGGCTGTTGCTACCGCATTAAATGCATTGCAGCTACTTTTCTAGCCGCATTTATGTGAAGAGGACCTGTGAAAGCAGTCTTTGCCTTGGCCACCACAACTCACAGAAGGCTGAAGATGGATGTCCGATGGGACAAGCACTTAAGTAGGGATCCAAATGATCAACAAGTGTAAGACCACAATGACTTCAAGAAGGCTATATAATATGGGGAGTCCCCATGAGAAGGGGGGACGGAGAGTAAAAAAAAAAAGAACACCGTAGTAATCTAAACCGCCAAAATATTCAATGGTGATCAATATATATTCATTTAACCTGCTCAGATTGAAAATCTAAGGATATCAATGTGTTTTATTTGTGATAATCATTGCATAGCCCAATACTAACCGTTGTCCAATTCGCTAGAACCTAATTTTACAACCCATTCTCTACAAATTCATTGTTTCTAGGCTCGTTAGACCAAAGCCACATACCTCTTGGGCTTGGGCCCCAAATCGTGACCCTACAAATTTTATGTCGAATTTTTTATATTGTTATTATTAATAAAATTTCAGTTCAACATATGTGGATATTTGTTTATATCTACGATTTTCTTTCTATTTTATTCTTTGGTTATATTTAGAATTGATTTTCTTTTGAGTGTTTGGGTTAATCTCCATATTTGTATTGACATTGTTTTCGTGGGTTTGGTTTTTGGGTTGAAATTTCTACTAATTTTTTTTTATTATTATTGTACATGGCGGATAAAGCATCTCTATTTTTTGGAGAAAAATCAAAACTACAACTTATGTCTTCCAGCCTAAGGAACGATAAATTTTTATTTGGTAATATAAATTTGTTGAATTTGGTTTGGTTTTGAAGTAGAATTTGGGGATTCTATAAATTTGAAGTTTGATCTTAATTCTTCACCTTAAATGCTTTTTATTTAGGTTCATGTATTTTTTGTTTTCCTATTAAAAGCTATGATTTTTGGTTGTTTAATTATTTGTTTGGATTAATTTCAATTAATTGTTTGTTTGGATTCAACATAAAAGATAATGAAATTAGGTATTATAATTTTGATATTGTTCCATGTTTTGAATTGCCTATATTGTTATTACTATGAGAAAGTCATACTGCTACTCAAATTTGAAACTTGGTGTGTCTTCCTCATATCATAGTCTTTGTTTATATATTTGCAGTTTATATTAGTTTTAAGTGTGTGTGTGTGTGTGTGTGTGTGTGTGTAACTATTGGGAGTTTTGCTTTATTAATTTAAGAATTGTAAATTATTTTGTAGGTTTCGGTAACTATGCATTTGCAACTCAATAACATTCAATGTTAGACAACACTTCTAAACTATGGAAAAGTATAGAAGTTAAATATTTCTTCATTAAAAATAAAAAAATAATAATAAAAAAAAAAACTATCTAGCAAAATGTCTATTTACTCATTGTTGGATTTTTTTTTTTCAAAGTCAATAATTTTTTCGTGCATCGCATGGGTTAGCAACTAGTATACTATAAAACTAAAGTTAGGCTTAGACGCCATGATTGCGCTAAGTGGTTTCAACATATTGTATAATTTTTTTTAGATTTTAAAAATATATATATAATTTTTCTTCTCCTATAATTTCTAAGTTGATAAAAATCTTAACTTGATTACAATTTAATATCCATGTAATCCTTATTTTTTTTATGTGTAGTGTATTATAAAATATAAAGATATATATATATATATATATATATAAAGGTTATATATTACTAACAAAAGTCTAATCAATATTGCAGAATTTTTTTTTATATTTAAAATGATAAGACACGTATATAAAACAAATAAATAAATAAATAAATAAAACCTTAGAAACATGGATAAGATAACTAATGTACTTAGATTAGGATACTGTAGGAGCACAATTTGGAGCCCAAACCCCTCTTTTGTAAGTCTTGGTCCAAAGAGCGCAACACAATGAATTTTTTGTAGAGTATGGATCAAAGAACTAGGTTTTAATAAGTTAAACGGGGTATTGCATGGAATAAAGTAACATATGAACAAGAACAAAAGCCATTATATGGAAAGATCACACGATCCGATAGGGCTAAACACTTAATTTGTATATACGGATCAATGCGGTGGGGTTCCTTTGCATGCTATAGTACTCTCTCCTCCTTTTTTTCTGTCCTCCTCTTATGGGGGCTTCTACACATTATATAGGCATTTTCTTATCATCCGGGCTTTACACTTGTGGATCATCCAAACCTCCACTTGAGCATCTGTCCCATCAAACACCTCTTTTCAGTTCTTTGTGAGTTGCGGTAGCTAAGGTAGCACTGTTCGGGGTCTTCTCCACATTAATGCGGCCAGGAAAGTAGCTGTAGTGCATTCAATGTGGTGGTGGCAACTTTTGCTTAGATATTTTGTGTTTCCTTCCTTTTCACATATTTAGGAGATGGACTTTAGTGGCTTAGATGTCCTTTCGCTTCGGATTTTCAGTATCCGAGGAGAAATTCCTCCTCGGACCTATTTTCTTTGTTTCTAGTGATGTTTAACATGGATTGCTTAAGCCACGTTAACTCCTTGGATGGGCTAGTGTCCTCGGACGGGTGCAAGGCCCAACTTGTTACTTTGGGCCATAGTCCCCACAAATACTATAACCATTAGTGTTTTATTTAAAATTTAAAATTTAAAATTATAGATAAAAAATAATTTTAGAAAAAATACCCGTATTTTTTTTTTTTTTTTTTTGGATAGAAACATTTTTTAACAATATATAATTGATTAGAATTTCACATAGGATAGGTTTTTCTTTAATTCCAAACCATCTAATAATTTCTCTTATAATTTAACTTCATTGTAATTTGAATTCTATGTCTAATAGAACTCTCCCAAGTCCTAAGTTCCAAGTTTTTTGGATAAACATGCATTCTAAGTGATGAGTTTTAGTGTTTTACGGTTTTTTTTTTTTTTTTTTTAACGTCAATTGTGATCATTTTTTTAATACATAAATGATTTTCCTAATAATTCTATTTCTCTTATAAGGGATAATTGGTGATGTGTTCATGCTACCACGCGCTTTGCATGTTAATTTGATTAATTAATAAATTTGGCTAATTAATCAATTAAATTATCATAAGGGATCAATACGTTTTTAGCCTATCAGTTATAACTTGTAACCCATCAATATTTTAACATCACATATTTCATATAAAAATATCATTATATTGTGAGCCATTATAACATACCAATACCATCATATAAACAATTTCTTAGACTTTTCTCATGATCAACGTTTATGCCCCGTTAACAGGGTTGTGTTGTCCCCTTTTAGGACTAGAACCCCCTTTTCTTCCCTTCTCTTAAGGGTAGTTCCTTTGAAACCTGAAGGTGCACTCCCTTACTAAGGTGCTCCTTTTTTGGATCCTTAATGGTATACTCCCTTACTAAGGAGCTACAAATTGTGCACTGTCCCCCTTTTTCGGGACCGTCATTTGTTAAGGATTAGCTACAATATGATTGTCCCTTGCTAAGAACTAATACAACACAAAGCTTTTAATCACGACTTGCCATAGGATTCAAAATAAATTCAAGATGCCCACAACAAATAATCAAGTCATAATACTCAAAATACAAAGATTTCTCCACACATACAAATTTAAGTAAGTTTAGGTTGTCTCACAAGTTTTTCATATAACAAATAGTCAACGTTTCCATACAATGTGCACATCAAACATTTATAGGATATCAATATATTTATATAATATCAACATATTTCTTTGATATAAGGATAGTTTGATAATCAAAATTGTTTTGGGAAAATCTAGTAAACACCACTTACCACTTAGTTGCAAAAATGAAATCAACCACCCTTGAGTCACAATAAATCAGTAGAATTAGAATCTAGCAACACCAAACATAGGTCCATCAATACACAAATTTCCCACTTATAATTTTGTTCTCACACTTAAATAGTTTTATATATCTATATTAAAGCCTATGGAAATGTTAGATTCTTTGAGATACACTTTGACTTTGTCAGATTTTTGGGCTTACAAATATTGCTACATAATTAGATTTTTCCCATTAATTTAATCATAGATATTCATGAAACTCCAATATGGCTGAATGATGGATATTTGATCAATCTAATATATAGTTGAAGCTAATATTATATCTTAATTTATCAATCACATAGTTAGCCCTTTATTCCCCTGTTGCCGCAAAGTTTAAAGATATTGCTGGTCAAATTTCTGAACAATGGCAGTGCATGAATGACAAATTGGTTAACTTAGATAATATATAATTTTTTATTCCTACATTATAGAGACTAAAAGGATATTCTAGGCTTGAAAAGCATTGCTGCCTTCTATAGTAAGTTAGAGATGAATACACGTCACTAGAAGGATGATAAAGAAAGTAAATATCAACCATAAAGCAATCTTTTCCCTTTCACATGGTGACAAACTTAAATTGATAAAGTCCAAGCCTATTACTCTATCAGATACAACTCTCAAAGCCTATGGAGTACCCCTTTCCGACATACAGCCATTGCATCATTCCTAATTTAATATAATAACAATTATAGTAGCCATTTTTCCATTAATATAATGATAGATTAGCTTCATGCGCAAACCCAAGTCTTTCTTGTAAGTGTGAGACAATTGCTAGCCATTGAATATTCAAACTTCCTCAATTTAGAGTAAGGGAAACCTTACCTGCATTTTCCACGCACAGCCACATAGAAAAAAAGAAAATTTCAATAGTCTATTGTGGCTGAAATAAAAGGAAACCTCTTATGCATACACGTGTAGCTTAGGAGGTAAAAGGTTAGTTTTTTTTTTAAAGCTTATCAAAGCCCATATATATATATATATATATATATATATACCTATTCCATCTCACTTGGGCCTCTTATACCATACTAATTATTAGATTTAAATATTTTGGGCCGAAACCAATTAAATCCATTTAATTGTGGGCCTCCTTTTTAATTTATGTATAAGAATTAAGTTAGTATCAAAATTATGGGATGTTACAATAAGAATTATTTATTTTGTTATAATAATTATTAAAATATGACAATTATTTTTACATATATTCTATAAATTTTATTATAAAACCATGCAAGGCACGAGTCTTTAACTAGTTATATATAAAACCGAAATCTTTGACTTTTTATTGATTTATCTAGAACTTGCCACATCATTATCATTTTTTTTAAAATAAAATCATTTTTATTTAGTCCAAACTTAACAAGGAGTGAAATTTTATCTCTCTAAAAAGTTCAACTTAAACTCAAATTCATCATTATCATTTTTTTAAACAAAATTATTTTTGTTTAGTCCAAACTTAATAAAGAGTGAAACTTTATCTTTCTAACAAGTCCAACTTAAACTCAAACTAGAGAGCTACAAATTAGTTGCACTAATATTACATAACATAAACTTGGCAAACTATGATGGCAACCTTCATGATAAGTCATTAGCCTACCTGCGGCAAAAGAAGATAAATTTCAATATAATAAGCATTGGATTTCAAATAATGATGACGTGGTGAGTGAGGCCTTTCCAACAATAACAAAAATTTAAAAGATAAATATTAACTCTTTACCTACGACTTAATTTAATTTGAAAATTAAGTATCACATTTTAATTTGGTGGAATTATGATATCTCAACTTATTTAATATTTAGGGAATTGGTAGTCCTTTTACGTAGAAGATTTAGAATTATAGTCAAGCAAGATTTGTTCAACAAATTCGTTTATTTATTTGATTTTTTGTTATTTTTAAGAAAAAGATGATTGTCCAACAAATTAGATAACTTTGTAGCTTTTGAAACTAAAAAAAAATAGTGTCATTAAAAAGAAAGTCGTTTCTCAAAAAAAAAAAAGAAAGTCATTTCACGGCTTGTGGACTAAAGTGCCGCATCACGGCTTGTGGACGTGTGATGGCCTACAAAAAGGGGATATAACTAAATAAAAATATATATATGAGAAATGATATATATATATATATATATATATATGTATATATATAAAAGAAGGAGTCCACGTGAAGAGCTACTAGTCTGCTAGTCCTCGATTACCTATAAGAAAGGACTAGAGTGAGAAAAATAAGGGAAGATGGGCATAGCATTAACGAAAAGTAAGTCTGCCATTATCCCTAAATAAAAAATAAAAAAAATAAAAAAGAGATAAAGAGTGAAAGATGGCCAAAGTAAATATAATAATAAAAAAAAGTGAAAAGCTGAAAAAGTGATAAAGAAGTGTCCCCACCAGAAAGTGAGGAACACGGTTTGGTGAAAATGGGCTGTCACAAACTAAAAAGAAGGAGTTTAAAAAGCAACAGAACAGAAAAAAAAAAAAAAAAAAAAAAAAAAAAAAAAAACTGAAAAGTGGGTCACGGCTCAATATGAAATTAGGTGTTGTGGAGGAAAAACTGATGAAAATTGCTCCATGATCTAATCAGTTGAGTGAAGAATAAGGAACAGCTTCTTTGGAATCTCTCTATAAATAGAGGGAGACACGCACAAGACAAAAAAAAATAGAGGAAGGCAGAGACACAAAATAAAAAAAGCAAGTGCACACACACGGCAAAGACAATAGAGAGAAGAGAAAAAAGAAAGGCAGAGAGCAACACCAAGAAGAGGAGGATTACGCAGCATAGGTTTGTATATGGGATTTCATCAGTCCCTTTCTTCTCTATATCTCTTTGTTAGGTTCTAAAGACTTTGGTTTTTATGTATTTAGAACTCTAATGTGTATTGTTGGCAAACCATGATCAAAACAATGTATTTAGGAGTGTTTAGTCTTGCTCAAAGTTATATCTTTTATGTAAAGTTGGAATCGAGCTAATGCAGAAGTTATTGTGCATTTCGGCCTCGATCGATCGAATGAAGCTTAGGCTTGATCGATCGAATCTCGAGCAGAATGCGTTTTTCTGCAGATTTCCAACTCAGCCCTAGTTTGTTAAAACGTTTAGGGTTTTCTAATTTGTCTTAAGTATAAAAGGCAAACCCTAACCACGTTTTAGTGTTGCTCATATTACTATTTGTGTAAATCTCTTGTGAGATCTAGAGGAGCTTTCCTTTACACAAACTTAGGGTTTTCAAGGAAGAGATTTTATCTACACATTAATGATCAACTCAATTGCTGTCATTGAAGCTTAAAGAAACACAAGCAGGTGTGCTTGTATCTAGTGGTGAATCCAAAAAAAAAAGAGTCCATGGATTCGGAGCTTGCACGTGGTCGTGTCGGTAAGTTCTACTGGTGGGTAGCAATAAGAAGTCGAGCGTGGGGGCTTGTAAGTCTTATTGTATGAACTTCAATTCTTTCAAGATAGTGGATTCAAGTTTACCTTGAGGATAGTTAGGTCAAATCCTCCCCAAGTTTTTACCAATTTGGTTTCCTAGGTGATCATATCTTTGCGTTATTTATCTTTCCGCTGCTTTGGATGATATGATTGTTTTGATTGTGATAACCTAGTTTAGTTAAATTGGACTAAGTAACAACTTGGCTAATTACCTAGGTTAATCCAATTGTGTTTTTAAGGGGTCTAAAAACTATCACTCTCTCTCCCTCCTTCTCAAATCAAATAATTTTTGTTTGGTAAAACAAATAGGATTGGGTTTCATGGGGAGTTTCTAACTCCATGCATGAAGCTTTATACAAGAGTCCCCGACTCTTAAATCCTATTTGAATATTACCAAATAAAAATTCTCTCACTACCAAAATCTTTCTCTCACCCTTCTTCAAATAATTTTTGTTTGGTAAAACAAATAGGGTTAGGTTTCATGAGGAGTTCCTAACTCTATGCGTGAAGCTTTATACAAGAGTCCCTGACTCTTAAATCCTATTTGAACATTACCAAATAAAAATTCTTTCACTACCCCATAATTGGAGTCCTTGACTCTACCCCATAATTGAAGTCCTTGACTCTACCCAATTAATTGGAGTCCTTGACTCTATCCCATCAATGGAGTCCTTGACTCTACCTCATCAATGGAGTCCTTAACTCTACCACATCATTGGAGTCCTTGACTCTTTACAAATTTAATGGAGTCCTTGATTCCACCATCAAATTAATTGAGGCATTAACTTTACCAAATTAATTGTGACTAATTCTTTGGGATTATTAATTCTTTAAACAAGATTAGAGTTAATAATTCTTAAAATAAAATGACTATAAAATTGGGTTGGGGAAATTTTCCAATTCAAAATATGTTCACAATGAATAAAATTGCTTCAAAGGAGTTTTCTTGCCCTTAATCAAAATATCATTAAAGCTCCTACAAAGAAGCAAATGAAAGAATGGAAAATTGCTTGGAACTTTAACTTCTCAAAAAGAGAATCCTTGATTCAATTTCCATGGTCTTTGATTTATCCTTGAGATTAAAACCAATTATCTCACCCAAATACAAAATTATGCCAGTACTTAATTAAGAGCCAAGCATTGACTTAAAGACCCGTCATTTAAAATGGGACAAAACCATATTTGAGACTTTAAATCTAAAACCTCAAATTAAGAACTACGAATTGGCTTGATCCCCGCTAAGGGTACGTAGGCAACCTAAATAAATTATTAGGTGTAGCCATAAATAAATAAAAACATATGTCCCCTTGAACATAAAAGTAAATAAACTTATGTACAAAGATGACATGGTTGGAATCAAAGGATCTTCCCTTGAAACAAGGGATTGTAATTAAGAGATACATTACCTTGAATGGGTACAACTCACATCAATAAAACCCATACACCAAAAGGCCTATAGGTGAAATTATGTTTGACGAATTTGACAATGTTTGTTAAACATAATTTGACAATATTTGTTAAACATAAGTTAACAATGTTTGTTAAACATAAATTAACAATTATTGTTAAACACTGGTTAATAATTTTCGTCAATGATGAGAGCTGTAAGGACTCCATTTGTGACGATCCCAAACTGGTATTGGGTTCGTGCGTTAAAGGCTCAAACAATAAAATTTATAGAGCGTGGGTGTTCAAAAACTAGATTAACTTTTAAAAGAAAAAAGATTCAACCTCACGTTTATAGATGGATTAGAACCGATATAACAATCTATTTTACTTTGAAAAAAGTACAGTTCTTTGGTTTCTAAACTTTTTTCCCGAGTGTTCTTTGTGTTTTTCTCTATGTTTCGATCCCTTTCTGCATGCTTTCCTTTCATGTTATATACTGCCCTCTTCATACCATCTTCACCACACATGTGTAGGTTGGGTTCAGAGGATCTCTTTTTGTCCCATCCAACACCATCCGGAACCTTCTACTAGCAATCGTAAGGTCGCTTCATCACTATTCTCGTATCACCTCTACATTAATGCGGCCGGAGAGTTGGTTGAGAGGCAATTAATGCGGAGGAAGCTGTTGTTATAGATATTTGTTTGCCTCTCTTTCTCACACCTAGTCCCTTATCCCACCTTTAGTGGTGACATAGCTTCGAAGTATGTTTGTAATAAGATGGCGTTCTAATCGTCCTCGGACTCATCTTGCCGAGAAGGATTTTGTCCTCGGACGAATGCTGAACTCACCTTTTGTGATATTCACTCCTCCTTCCGTTTGGTTACCCCTACAATCTGATATGGGCCTCCTCGGACAGATTTGCCTCCTCGGATGGGCCACAAGCCCAATTAACTTGGCTTTAATAATTTTAGTGACTGTCCGGCCCCCACAATAGCCCCTCAAAATCTTGCTTTTCGACTCCTCGGGAGAAAAGACGGATTTTGACGTCATAAGTCCATACCCACTCATGCTTTGGGGCATGCTTTTGACGCTCAAACATCCCGATCTTGGCAGCATTAAATTTTGGCAACACCCTTGTCTCCCACATTCGATGGTAAGATGTAAATCGAATGGTAGAGGGCTTATCTCGTTTCGCGAGCGGGAATTTTACCGCTCACAATTTCTACACGACTATAAAGGCGTTCTCAAATCAATTCTCTTTCTTACCTTCGGTGACCACACAGTTCCGGAGCTCATACACTAAACCCGCCTTTCTCCTTTTTCGTCATTTTCCTGGCGTCTACAAATAATTACATCTTGTCCGAGGCCCCTCTTTCAAACCTGTAAGTCTTCTAAAAATCTTTACCACTTTTATCTTAAACTCGTTAATTTCTCTACCAAATCCTTTAGAAAAATGGGGAAAAAGAAGAGTCCATTTTGATGTCTAGTTGAGTCCGAGGAAGGTATCAGAAATTTCCGCTCTAAGTATAGGATCCCTTCCACGGTGGGTATAAGGTACGCAGCCCAAAGGGAATGGGTCGTCGCTAGACAAACAGGGGAAGTGGTTATTCCCATGATCGCCTTCATAGAAGGCGGGATGACCATCCCCATGGGTAGTATTACTAAGAGCTACCTTAGTCACTTTAGGTTATCCCCTACCTAGTGTGCCCCGAATATGTTTAGGATCTTGGGAAGTATAGATGTTTTGAACGAGAGGATGGACCTAAAACTGACCCACCATGACGAGAATTGGGTGTAGAATCTCCATCACTTGACCGGGCAGGGGTACTATCTTAAGTCGAGATATCCCGAGGTGAGGCTGATTGAGTGCCTTCCCACATCGAACAATAATCTAAAGGAGGATTTCCTTATCTTCTCTGGGGAATGGCACGATGGTCCGCCATGCCCCACGGTGGAAGGGGTACCGGATGGGAGTGTAGTCATAGATTCATAACGTTTGGTTTACACATACATTTTTTTTTTGTTGTTGTTGTTGTTGTTGTTGTTTTTTTTTTTTTTTTTTTTTTTTTTTTTGTCCTGGTATTCCTATCTCTAACAACGCTTCGCTTCAATTCAATGGTTTTGCAGATAGACGTTATACAAAGCCCAACATTAAGTTAGTCAATAAGGCGAGCTTAGATAAGGTATTGAAAGCCGAGATATACGTGAACGAAGCTAACCGCCAACTCCGTGCAGCACATTTAATCCTCGACTATACTCCCCTATCGTTTGCTTTCCAAGGCGCCGAAGTGCGTGATCAGAGCCCGCGATCCTCGGCTTCACCGTATTAGTGTTGCCTACAAAGGGTTTATTGTTCCGGAAGGTATTCCACTTCCCCAATATACATCCCGTATCGAGCCTCTTTTCGTTGCCAACATCTCGGTAGGAGCCTCTTCATCCCAACTTACCCTCAGAGAAGAGGAAGTAGAAGAGAGAGAGGAAGAGGAAGAAGGAGAGGAAGAAGTTGTAGAACTCTCTGACTCCTCGGACGACTTTGGGATTTTTGATCAATCCATACACTCAGGAGAAGATCTTGACGAGATGGGGATATAAAGGAAGCCCCAAAGAAGTTTGCTGGAGTTGATGGAAGGTCAGCCCGGGAAGAGTGCACCGGCAAAATCAACTCAATCCTAGACTCCATCTCTTCCCACTAGGTCTCCTCCTCCTACCCCTCACCAGCCTTTTCGTCAACCTCCCGGCCCAGCCCGTCCCCGATCGCCAAGTTAAAAAGGCGCAGAGGAAGAAGAAGGGTAAGAAGGTGGTAGATGTTGGCAAGTCTCGTCTTACTCGTGAAGAGGACGCCCAATGAGTTGCAAAGCAGCAGAAAACCGGACACCAAGCTCCGCGAGGCCAAGAAAGGTCTAATTCCCAACTTTCCGAGCCATAAGCATGGTTGCCGGCACCTATGCACGGCGGGGAGCCCCTGCGAGATGATGCATCTATAAGGGATTTCAACGGCGGCATAGGGTGTCATATAGCCTCGGCTATAGAGGAGGCCTTATTGCTCCCAAAAGATATGGCCGAAATAAAGAATGTGAGGAAGAATGAACTCATCCTCGACAATAAAAGATACTTGGGCATGGTAAGAAGTCGACTCTTTTTTTTTTTTTCTTTTTGTGATCATTACTCACCAATATGTACTTTTTATTGACTATAGTGTTAACCTCTCTCCTACTGATTATCCAAAATACTTTCAAGTTGGATGAGATGTTCAATATCTGCTCCAATCAGCTAGATGATGAAAGAAAGAAACGAGCAACGGCTTTTCTGGACCTTGTCCAAATCCGAGTAGGACTTGGCCGATGCGAAGAAAAAATTACTTGCCGAGGAGCAAGCTCGCAAGAGAGCCAAGTCGGCCTTGGAAGGCTATCAAAAGCAGGCCGAGGATCAGGGGAACCGTTTGCGTGAGGCGAATGCCGAACTCAAGAAAGCTCGGGAACAAGTTCTAGCTCTTAGGAAACACTCGGAGGAAACCCAAAAGGCGAGGGAGCAAGCTGAAAAGTCCAGGGAGGAAGCCGAGAAAGCAAAAACCGAGGCCGAACGGGCAATGAATGAAGCCGAGCAGAGAGGCTATGAGGTCGGTATAGCCGAGACCGAGGAGGCTTTGAGAGTCGAGGTTCCTGCGGTGTGCCGCATCTTCTGTGCCAAAACTTGGGATGAGGCCCTTAACCGAGTTGGGGTTAAGGCTTCGTCCGAGTTGAGGAGGCCAGAGAATGTATTTTATCCTAAAGCGATCCACCCCTCGGATACTCCAACCCCTCAAGCTAAAACCATTCCCTCAACCGTTAATCCTAATGAGGAGGTTTTGCCTCCAAGTCTTCCCCCTCCCGACCAACCAGACCCGGCTAAAAGGGATACTACCCCTCCAGAAGCTTCCTTGGACAAGACCGCAATCGCTTCGAGGCGGGGGTGGCCTCCCCGGGTTTCCAACAGGATTTGGCCTCCACAGTATTGCCGGCTAGGGGAGCTACTAAGGATAAAGGGGAAGCCACCACCGTGGAGGTAGACAAACCAGCCAGCCAAGCTCCAAAGATCCAAATTAAATTGAAAAAATAGGACTTGTTTTCGTAATTTGATTAGAAATTTTGCTCGGGTTCTTATGTTTATTTGCTTACCGCTATCATTTGCTTTATGTCGTTTTTGTACTTATTCTTTGTGTTATTATAATTTGGAAGGATTCATTTTGACTATCTTTTATCTACATAGGGAAGTATTGCTCATAAATATCACTAATGGGCAACTAAAAATGGGTGATAAGCATTAACACTTCGAAGTCTCAAGGAGACACTTTAGATACATACGTATTCGTTCTAGCCAATTGAAATTTTATGGAAAGTTCAAAGGTTGAATGAAACTGGGTTTTCAGTACTCCGATCGTACATTAAATGACATTCATAGATCCCTATTTAAGACTTGAGTAGATATTGTAGGGCATTAATTTCCACTAAGTTTGTAATCCGAGGACCTGACATAACTTAGTTTCTATTTAACACTTCAGCACATGTTGTAGGGTGTTAATTTCCATTAAGTTTGTGATCCGAGGACCTAACATAAATTAGTTTCTGTTTAACACTTTAACTCATCTCGTAGGGTGTTAATTTCCATTAAGTTTGTGATCCGAGGACCTGACATAACTTAGTTTCATTTTAACACTTCAGCACATATCATAGGGTGTTAATTTCCACTAAGTTTGTGATCTCAAGACCTGACATAACTTAGCTTCTGTTCAACACTTCAGTACATATCATAGGGTGTTAATTTCCACTAAGTTTGTGATCCGATGACCTGACATAACTTAGTTTCTGTTCAACACTTCAGTATATATCATAGGGTGTTAATTTCCACTAAGTTTGTGATCCGAGGACCTGACATAACTTAGTTTCTGTTCAACACTTCAATACATATCATAGGGTGTAGGAACACAGGATGCACGGTTAACATAAACTAAAAGAAAAACTCAAATTGAACTACTTTTATTGATAATAATACCTCTTGAGATTATTTACATTCCAAAGATGAAGTACTGCTTTTTCATCCAGGTCTTCTAGGTAATAGGCTCCTATTCCGCCATCAAGTAATTTGATAAGGCCCTTCCCAATTAGGCCCCAATTTTCCCCAATTTGGATTCTTGGTGGTCCCTTAACTTTCCTTAGCACCGGATCTCCTACGGCTAACGGCCTCGACTTCACATTCTTTGTCATAGCCTTGCTTGAGTTTATGTTGGTAGTAAGCCAATTAGACCATCGCGCTCTCCCTTCGCTCTTCGATCAAGTCCAAACTTTTCTCCAACATCGCATCGTTATTGTCCGAGGAAAATGTACTGGTCCTTAATGTTGGGAATCCAGTTTCCAAGGGGATGACGGCCTCGGCTCCGTAGGTCATGGAAAAGGGAGTTTCTCCCGTTGAACGTCGGGGCGTTGTTCGATATGTCCAGAGAACATGTGGCAATTCTTCTACCCATTTTCCTTTTGCATTATCTAGCCTCTTCTTAAGCCCATTGACTATTACTTTGTTAATGACTTGACTTGCCCATTCCCTCGAGGATAAGCCGGAGTAGAATATCTGTTTCTTAAACCCAATTCCGAACAGTATTGCCTAAAGGCATTGCTATCAAACTCAAGTCCATTATCCGAGACAAGAGTGCATGGAGTTCCAAATCGCGTGACAATATTCCTCCAAATAAACTTCTTAACATCTACGTCTTTGATGTTGGCCAAGGGTTGAGTTTCGACCCATTTAGTGAAGTAATCTATGTCGACCAACAGATACTTTTTGTTTCCTAAGGCTTTAGGAAAATGGCCGACAATGTCCAGCCCCCATTGAACAAAAAACCAAGGGCTGGAGAGAGGGTTAAGAATTCCTCCTGGTTGGTGGATATTTGGAGCGAATCTTTGGCACTGGTCACATTTTCTAACATACTCCTGCGCTTCCTTCTGCATATTTGGCCACCAATATCCTTGTGTGATGGCTCGGTGTGATAGAGACCTTCCTCCTGTATAACTTCCACAAATACCTTCATGCAGCTCTTCTAGGATTGACTCTGACGTCTCGGGAGGTACACAGAGCAGGTATGGCCCAGAGAAGGACCGTTTGTATAACTTTTTGTCCTCGGATAACTTGAGTACTAAGGAGCTTTCCTTCGTATTTTCTCGCCTTCTACTTTTTCTTCGGGCAAGATGTCACTTTCAAGGAATTTCAATATGGGATCCATCCAGCTCGGCGTTAGACTGGTTTGATAGACTTGGCAAACGTCCTTTTCTGGTGAGGTGGGGGTGTGCAAGTCTTCAACGATGATCAATCGAGGAAAATTCCGCATCGAGGAGGTAGCAAGAGTTGCCAAGGAGTCGGCGTGAGTATTTTCACCTTGGGGAATATGCGATAAGTCGAAAGACTCAAATTTCATTTGCATACGCCTAACTTGGCTCAAATACCCCCGCATTTTTGGATCCCGGGCCTCCAGCTCTCCTTTCACTTGGCCGACTACCAATCTCGAATCCGAGTATAATTCTACTATCTTCCCGCCCATTTTTTGGACCATACTCATTCCCATTAATAAAATTTCGTATTCTGCTTCATTGTTAGTAGCCGAGAATCCTAACCTCAAGGACTTCTCGATGATGACCTCTTCGGGGGATATCAAAACTAATCCCAATCCTGCTTCTCGTTGGTTTGTTGCCCCATCCACGTACACCCTTCAAGAGGATCCGCCTTGTATGGATATTAGGCCAACTGATTTTTCATCCATGTTGTCTTGCTTCATATTAACTTCTTCCGGGCACTCGGCGAACTCGGCCACCGGATCGGCAAGGACTTGGCCTTTCACCGAGGTGCGAGGCATGTACTTGATATCAAAAGCACCTAGAATTGTGCCCCATTTAGCAATTCTTTCGGTGTAGTCTGCACTTCTTAGTATGGATTTGAGAGGTAGCCGAGTCAAGATAACCACAGATGGGCACGAAAGTAATGTGGAAGTTTGCGTGTTGCATGGACCACCGCCAAGATGGCCTTTTCCAATGACAAGTATCTCACCTCGGCCTCATGAAGGGACTTGCTTACATAGTAAACTGGCCTTTGGACGCCACTGTCCTCTCGTATTAAGACAAAACTAATCGCATGAGGGGCAATCGCCGGATAAGCAAACAATACCTCATCCACCTCGGGACTAGACATGATAGGCGGCCGGGACGGGTATTCTTTCAAATGTTGGAACGCACAAAGACACTCCTTGGTCCATTCAAATCCTTTCCACTTATGCAATAGACGAAAAAAGGGACGACACCTCTCACTGACACAAGATAAACCGGTTCAAAGCAGCAGTCATTCTAGTCGGGTTTGCACTTCTTTTGGATTCCGGGGTGCTTGTAAATCGTTAATGGCCTTAATCTGATCCGGGTTCACTTCAATTCCTCTATGAGTCACCATGTACCCCAAGAACTTCCCGGAGCCTACACCAAAGGAGCACTTCGAAGCATTCAAGCGTAACTTATGTTTTCTCAGTATCCCGAAGATATTCGTGAGATCTTCCACATGCTCGGACACCACTTTACTTTTCACAACCATGTCATTGATATAAACTTCAATACTTCTACCAAGTTGTGGTTCAAACATTTTAGTCATCGTGCGTTGGTAGGTAGATCTAGCATTTTTCAAACCGAAGGGCATCACCTTGTAATGGTAGTTCCCAATTGGGGTGACAAAAGCAGTCTTTTCCCGATCGTTCACGCCCGGTGGTATTTGGTGATATCCTTGGAAGGCATCCAAGAAACTCATCCTAGGATGACCCACGGTAGCATCCACCAATTGGTCTATCTTCGGCATGGGAAATGGATCCTTGGGATAAGCCTTATTGAGGTCCGTGAAGTCCATGCACACTCGCCATTTTCCTGTCTTCTTTTTTACCACCACCGTATTGGCCAACCATTGAGGATAAAAAACTTCCTTGATAGCCCTAGCCTGTTTGAGCTTGGCCACCTCACTCTTAATGACCTCGGCGTGCTCCTTCGATGGTCGCCGAGGAGGCTGTCTCTTGGGAATAACGGCGGGATTCACGTTGAGTCGATGACAAATGAAATTCGGGTCCACACTTGGGGCTTCATACGGGTTCCATGCAAACACATCTACATTTGCTCGGAGGAACTCCAACAACCTTTCCTTCTCTTGCAAAGGCGAATTAGCCCCAACCTGGAAGAATTTTTCCGGATCATCGCCAGAATGATTACCCTCTCCAAATCTTCACACTTTACCTCATCGGCTGGTACATCCAAGGGCGACACTCGGGGCTTTAATTGCTATAACTCATTATCGGCCGTAGCCGAGGTCTGCCTGCAGGCGTCTTTGTATAGCCGCTACTAGGCATTGCCAAGCGGCCACCTGGCTTCCTACTATCTCCAACACTTAGCCTTCGAATGGATACTTCACTTTCTGATGCAGAGTAGACAAGGCGCCTCGGGGTATGAAGCCAAGGTCTGCCCATAATAGCCGTGTATGGAGAGAAAACGTCTACAACAATAAAGTCCACCTCCACGACATCCATCTCGGCCTGCACAAATAGTCTGATCAATCCTTTGGGAGCAACCATCCTTCCCTCAAAACTTACTAGAGGGGAGTTGTAGGTTGCTAAATCTTCTAGCTTCGGACCTAGCCCCTTATAGAAGTCTGGATACATTATATCCACAGCGCTACCTTGATCTACCATCACCCTTTTGACATCATACCCCCCGATCCTCGGTGTGACCACCAGAGCATCATCATGGGGCTGTATCATTCCAACCATATCCTCATCCGAAAAGCCCAGAATCAGAGGGACATCCACCCTGGCTCTCTTCGATGCTTGGGAATGATCTTTCGCCGGGGGTCGGAACACCGACAATACCTTGGAGGGGCAAGATCCGATCCTCCTGGGGCAGCAAAAATAACGTTGATCGTACTTAGGGGAAGTCTTGAAGAAGCGTCCCCACGCATCTCTGAGCCCGCTTGACTTGCCCTACTGCTGGAATGATGCAAGAGTTGCTTTAGTTTCCCTTCTCGGACCAACTGTTCCAAGTGGTCCCATAAATTCCTGTAACTTTCCGTCGTGTGCCCATGATCCCGATGATAGTGGCAATATAAGTTCGGGTTGCGTTTCCTAGGCTCTCCCGCCATCTTGTTCGGTCATTTGAAAAAAGGTTCATTCTTTATCTTCTCTAAAACCCGCTGCACCGGCTCCCGAAACACTGCATTAACCACCTAGGTATCCGCAGAACCCGACTCGCCAACGAAATCTTTCCGGGGTCGGTTCATCGTTATAACGGTCCAACTTGAAATCCCTCCTCTCCTGAGGGATTACCTTAGCCTTTCCTTTTCCTTAAAGTTGATCCTCCTCTACTCTTCTGTACTTATCAATCCTGTCCATCAACTGGTGTACACTGGTAACGGGTTTACCCGCCGTGATTTCCTTAAATCATGATCGGTGGGAGGCAGACTTTGAAAGTACTTATGGTCACATCATTGTGCTTTCCTTCTATTTCATTAAACATTTCCCAGTACCTATCCGAATAAGTTTTGAGAGTCTCGCCCTCTCGCATGGATATAGTCAGCAAGGATCCCAAAGGCCGAGGAACCCCGCACGCACGTGATAAAGCAAGCGCCAAAAGCCCGGGTCAGCTTTTTGAAGGACTCAATAGAATTGGCCCTTAAGCCGTTGAACCATCTCATCGCCACCGGACCCAAACTTAATAGAAAAACCTTGCACATCAAGGCCCCATCCCTAGAGTAGATAGCCATTTTTTAAGCTAAAATGACTTACATGTTCTTCTGGGACCGAACCCAAACTTGATAGAAAAACCTTGCACATCAAGGCCTCATCCCTCGAGTAGATAGCCATTTTCGGCTAAAATGACTTACATGTTTTATCGGGTCCGACCAGCCATCATACAGGGAGAACGTGGGCTGGTGGAATCGCCGAGGAAGAAGCGCATCTTCTATATTCCTCGTGAAGGGTGATTTGGAAACTTGGCTCAATGCTTTGTTCATGGCATTGTTACCTAAGCCCTCGCTAGGCAGGCTTCTATGCCTACGTTGATGGCCGTGCTCCTCTTTATAGGAGAAAGTCTCACTAGGCGGAGTTCTTAATCTCCGCCTATAACTTACTCCATCCGACTCCTCAGATGATGGTTTGGAGCAAGGTGGGGAGCGTTCTCGCCGGGCATGACGCAACTCTCTCTTCAAATTGGCAATCTCACGTTGCAAATTCCCGTCATGCTTTGCATGGGAGACGTGACTCTTCCCACGAGAGTGACTTTTAGTGGTGTGAGTTGTGCGCACACTCCCCTCACGGCCTTCTCTCTATTCGAGACTCCGATGGGAATCACCATGCTGGGAGCCCCTTGACTCTGCCTGGTGCGAGTTGGCATCTTCCCGATGTGGTCTCGCCACATAGTGATGTGGACCTGCTTCCTCCATCATAAACGTTGCACCGGCGTTCTTTTAAGTTAACAAGCTCTTCCCATAGACAGCACCAATTGTAAGGACTCAATTTGTGACGATCCCAAACCGGTCTTGGGTTCGTGCGTTAAAGGTTCAAACAATAAAATTTGTAGAGCGTGGGTGTTCAAGAACTAGATTAACTTTTAAAAGAAAAAAGATTCAACCTCACATTTATAGATGGATTAGAACCGATATAACAATCTGTTTTACTTTGAAAAAAGTACAGTTCTTTGGTTTCTAAGCTTTTTTCCCGAGTGTTCTTTGTGTTTTTCTTTATGTTCCAATTCCTTTTCGCATGCTTTCCTTTCATGTTATATACTACCCTTTTCATACCATCTTCACCACACACATGTAGGTTGGGTTTAGAGGATCTCTTTCTGTCCCATCCAACACCATCTAGAACCTCCTACTAGCATTTGTAAGGTCGCTTCATCATGTTCGGCATCACCTCCACATTAATGCGGCTAGAGAGTTGGTTGAGAGGCAATTAATGCGGAGGCAGCTGTTGTTATAGATATTTGTTTGCCTTCTCTTTCTTACACCTAGTCCCTTATCCCACCTTTAGTGGTGACATAGCTCCGAAGTATGTTTGTAATAAGACGGCGTTCTAATCGTCCTCGGACTCATACTGCCGAGAAGGATTTTGTCCTCGGACGAATGTTGAACTCACCTTTCGTGATATTCACTCCTCCTTTCGTTTGGTTACCCCTACAATCTAATATGGGCCTCCTCGGACAGATTTGCCTCCTCGGATGGGCCATAGGCCCAATTAACTTGGTTTTAATAATTTTAGTGACTATCCGGCCCCCACAGTAGCCTTTACAAGTTTACATCACTATGTCACCAATTCAGTACATGTGGCAATAATTTAAGCTTAAGTCATTGATAAAGATCTCTATCTAGCCAATTTCTTGTGATCTCAATAGTTCCAATAGTGGAAATCACCCAAATGAAAAAAGGTTTTAGGCCCCTTTATATATTTTCCTGAAAAAAAAAAAAAAAAAAAAATTGAACAAGCTATATATTTAAAGGAGAAAAGACACATTTAGGTATTAATTAATTGGGATCATTCTAATCCTATGTAGTATGACAACAGAATGAGCATATCACTTTTTAAGCAATTCCATTCTTCTCGGTTTTGCTAGGTAAAAAAGAAAAAAGAAGAAGAAGAAAAGAGAGCTCCAACATGAAAGACCGTGGCCTTCTAATAACTATTGATTCCCTATCATGTGGTTTGGGTGGATACATTACCAAATTCTATATCCCAATGAGAAAACAAAATTCTATGTCTTTACTTCATCTCACGATACGAAAATGTGTTAATTTCTTGGGCAGAAAGCTTATATATAATATATTAAAAGGAGGTATGACTTTCATTATTTTAACGTGGACTCCTACTCAACATCCTTTAGCATGGGCCACATGTTGATAAGGTTTGTTTAAAATTTAAAACTAATTGTTTTATGGGTTTGTGTACTTTTTTCTTTTTCTTATATTTTTCTTTTGAACAATCATATATTTTTTGAATTGTTTCAATAACCTGTTCTTTAATTATATATATTTTTTGGTATTTTGGAAGTTTTAACATCCGAATTTATGTAGTCACATATATATGTGTGTGTGTGTGTGTATTATCTATAATTTGTAAACTCTAAATCTTTTGATTCCTTTCAATAGTTATAGTTATGAATTATTCTTTTGAATGTAACCCATCTTTCTCTTATATTTCTCTATTGTTTAGTCATATATATTTTGTTTTGTTTCAATAATTTCTAAGTAATGAATTATCTGATTCTTTAATATTTTTTAATCTTTTAAAAGTTTTTATATCTGAATTTTTGAGCTATTTTTTTTGCTGTATCTAAAACTGTCTGAAAATTCTTTTGTAAGCCATTACATGTTCAAGCAATGACTTTTTCATCAAGTTGTAATACAAATTGAAATCATACAAGAGCAAATTATACAACGGTGTAGTTTCTTAATCAATTTAAGATTTTATAAAATTATTTTAGTATACCTCACAAATAGGTAGGTTCTCGTGCATAACACGAGTTAGCGACCAATTATTAATATTAATGTAGTGATAATAATAATATTAAATTAAAATAATAAAATTGATTTCAAAAAAAAAATTAATACTAAATGAAATGAAACAATCAGGTAATAAAACATTGCGATTTGTGATGTGATGTTAGCATATTCCCCTTATCTATATATATATATATATATATATATATATATATATATATATATAAAACTGAAACTTTTGAAACTCCCACAATTTTCCACGTCAAGACAATATTTAAATTAAATTAAATTTTCCACCTCATCACTGTTTTCTTTTTCCAATGCAAATTAGACTTCTAGCCAAATAAGGACACTTTCCCACCGCCTCTACTCTCTCATATTTAAGAATTGCTTGCGTAGAAAACCTAAGCCCCAAAAACTTATTTTTGCTGCAACACAATTTTCTCCTTAAAACTTATTTTTCTTCAAGATTTGTTTTTGAGGGCGGCTTATACTTCACAATTCACATATTCCACTTATGTATTGGACTCCTCTCCTTCTTGAGTCAATGCATCAAGGTTAGGGTTATTTGATTTGTTCAATAAAAATTATAGATTTGTTGCTTTTTCTTATAAGTTTGTCAATTGTTATTTTGTTTATTTAATTCTTTGGGCCTGAATCTTTTAATTAAATCTTCAAATTTTTTAACCTTTTAAAAGTTTTAATATTTTGAATTTTAACATTTAAAAGGTAACTCATATTTCTCTAATATTTCTATGTTTTGTAGACATATTTTTTTTGTTTATTATATTTCTCCATTGTGTAGTCACATAATTTTTGTTTTAATAAATTATTGGCTCAAAATCTTCTAATTGTTTGGTTTACATATGAATTTTTAAGTTCATTTTTTGCAATACATTTAATTGTCTGGCCAATTTCAATAGTAGAAAAGCTATAATCATGGATTCCCTTCTTTCTATTGTATTTCTTTATTGCGTAATTATTTATTTATATATATATATATATTTATATTGTTTTATTTCAATACTTTTGAAGCTTTGAATCTTCTGATTTAAAAAAAAAAAAAAATTTTTTGCCTTTTGGAAGTTTTAACATCATAACTTTTGGGTTTTATTTTTTCTATTATCAAAAATTATCTAGAAGATTTCAATGAATATCCATGGATTATTCTTTTTTAGGGTAACCCATCTTTATCTTATATTTCTATTCCTAACTTTTTTTTCCTATTTTTTTTCTTTAATTGTCCGTGTTTACGTCTCTTTTGTTTTTCTTATTTTTACTTTCATAGCGTATGTAAATGTTGTGTATGTTCTTTGATTCTTTCTTTAATGATTTTTGTGTGAGTATGTGTCATCGTATCCGGGTACTTAGGCAAAATCTATAAAGACTAAAGATGCTTCTTTTTTTTTTTTTTTTTTTTTTTTGTAATGAATCCTGTGTTTTTCATGACTTTAGTGAGTCATATTCTTAATAATCGAAATGGTTTTGTTTGACGTGGATTTTGTTCATATTGGTTTCAAAGTTTATTTCTTGGCTTATATTATAGATTGTAATATATTTATTCATCAAACTGTTTAGTTGAGTTTGTTTTCGAAATTGTTTTCAGTGTTGGACATTTTCTTGAAGCCTGTTGGTATCATATATTAAAATACTGTTAAGTTGATAATAATAATAATAATAATATAGTTTAATAAATGTCTGAAACGTATAGCTGTTAACAAATGTTTTAGCTATATAATTTTATTTTACAAATTTAATTTTGGTGTTGTAGTAAAATAAATAAAGATTAAATTATATATTGTACTCAATACATTTTCCGTGCATCGTACGGATTAGCGACTAGTTATTATTATTATTATTATTATTATTCGGCTATTCCTACGGAGTACGAGAAAGAGAAAAGGAATCTTTGTTCCTTATTTTTTGTGGGCTGGGCGCCGGTTTAATTGTAATTATGACACATACATATTTCCTTTCCTTCTTATTAATAAGAAATATCTATTAATCAGAATCAGATGACAACAAAATCGCCGGCGGCTTTCCGTCGTTAAGAATTAGAAGTCTTTTGTTTTACCAAAACCAAATTTACTGAAATATGGTACTACTGAATATATCTATCTATCTATCTATATGGTTTGTTTGCTAAAATATAGTACTCTAATTGAATTGAAATGATTTTATGGGTTAGGCAAGCGTAGGCGGTGATAATAAGAAAGAAAGTGAATTGAAGCTGAAACTGTATTCATACTGGAGGAGCAGTTGTTCCTTCCGCGTTCGTATTGCCCTCAACTTGAAAGGTACTTTCTTTCTTACTTATTTCTCTTTATTTATTTATTAATTCTTCAATCTATCTTAATATATTTTTACATTTATTGTTGATGATGATTGATTAGGGCTGAAATATGAGTACAAAGCAGTTAACTTGTTGAAGGGAGAGCAATACAGCCCCGGTGAGAATAGAATTAGAGTTGGATGACCTTTACTTTACTTTCTATTGTTGTTTTTATTTAATAATAATAATAATAATTATGTATGCATATATGTATGGTGTAACTAAAAAGAGTTTACAAAGCTCAATCCTATTGGTTATGTCCCCGTTCTTGTCGATGGGGACTTGGTGCTTTCCGACTCTTTTGCCATCTTACTGGTTCGTATCTCTATCTCTTTCTTTTTCTCATTCTACTTTCCCTATTATTATTTATCATCAATTCTTCTTACATTTTTAACTAACTAACTTACACAGTATTTAGAAGAAAAGTACCCCCACTACCATCCTTTGTTACCTCAGGATCTTCACAAAAAATCCATCAATTTCCAGGTATCAACATACTGCCTTTAACTTAATTACACTCATCTCATTTTTAACCTTCTTTTTTCCATTTCTTTCCTTCTTTTTGGATTTTACACTTTTCTTAATCATAACTATAATCTATAATTGATGCTCACACCATAAAAAGCATCAACAAACTAGTATTGTAACAGTTCTTTTTTTCTTTTCTTTTTTGATAAATAACGATAGTTTATTAATCAAAATACCCATGTACATCAATCTCTTAAATTACAATGATCAAGCATATCTAACAAATTAGAACATGGAAAAGAATAAAAAACACAACTCCAATCCAGTAAAGAGTGGAGAAGGAAATAGTTTAACTCAAGAATAGCCCATTCTATTCCCTCAAAGCATCTTGTGCTCTGTTCTCTCCAAATACACCATAAGACACAATGTGGCACAGCCCTCCACAAATCCATCTCTCGATGTTTACCAAAAAGGACCTTGCAAAGCTGAAAATAGGTCAGTAACACTTTGTGGCATAACCCATAGATGACCAAACTCAGAAGCAATTGGACAATGAAGAAGAAGATGATTCACTGATTCCCCACTCCTTTTACCCATATAGCACCAATCCACAACTGTAACTCCCTTATTCCATAAAATATCAAGAGTCAGAATCTTTCCTAAGCCGGCAGTCCACGAGAAGAAAGCAACCCTGGGAGGGATCTTTGAGCGCCACACAAGTTTCCAAGGAAAAAGAGTATCAGGAGTTGAGTAAAGAGAGAAATAGTACTCACGACATGTGGCTGCAAAGAGCTGATGGCATATAATTGCACTTGGAACTGTCTCTATCATTTTTTGCCACATTAATAGCTTGAAAATTGTGTCTGCTTCAAATTCTATCTTGGTGAAACTTATGCAAATAATTTACATTGAAGAATGTATATAATGCCTACTTCACTTGCTAAGCAAACTGGGGTACACATTGAAAAGGATGGCTATGCCAAAAATGAGGTGGCATCTTGTTCGCCCCTAGATTTGTTAAATACTAAATCTTCACTTTGAATTGGACACTCTGTATTTCAAAAGCAAATGGGGGGTATTATTTTCCAAACAACCTTGCAAGCATACCTACAAGGAATTGTGTCTCACATGGTGAATAACACTAGTGTTGTTCTTTTTTACATGTTGGATAATATGTTTGAAAATCCCTCTTTGGCTTTACTTTCTTTTCCAGCCTTGAGGATATAGTATAATGTTTTGAGCTTCCTGATCTAATCAGGCATAATTCTTTGTTGTATCGTATCCATTTTTGCTAATATTCACACATGTTTTGGCAAGTATGTTTCAGATTTAGACACTAATGGGGTTGCTTTTATAACTGGATATGTAGGCTGCCAATATTGTTTCCTCAAGCATACAGCCTCTTCAAAATCTGGCTACACTGGTATATATCTGAGTGAGACTGTTGTGGTTATATACCCCTCTGTTAAAATTTAGAGGTCATTTTTCACGAAATTGTTGGAACATATATGATATAAAGTTCATTTTTGTGCTTTTCCTATCTACAGAAATACATTAAGGAAAAAGTTAGTCCTGATGAGCAACAGCAACTTGCTTTTGCTAAACATCATATCGAAAAAGGCTTTGTAGGTAAGCTTTGACTAATCTGGTGAAAGGATCGTGCTCTTTGTTTATTTGGACAATCAGATTAATGTTCATGTCTCCAAATCTCCCTGGCAATTCCTGTCACATGTGAACTGTATGTGCCACCAAGCGATGATTTCTGCTCCTCAATGGGTTTGAGTCTATTTCGATTATTATTTTCATATGTTTCAGCACTTGAGAGGCTTTTAAAAGACTATGCTGGAAGATTTGCAACTGGAGATGAAGTTTTCCTGGTTTGGTTTCCTCTTTCATCTGTGTCTGTGCCTGTAAACTTGATTATAGTTTATGCTGCTTCTGTGTTAAGGATTCTTTTCTTCTTTTTTTCTATCCACATTGAATGTACAAAGTACCTAACCTTAAACACAATCATGCACCATAAATCTGTTGAATCTAAATATAAAATTGGCTGCTGCACAGAGAAAATGCTAAAAGCATCTGCATCGCTCTGAATTTTCATTTTACTACCAAAATATTCCAATATTTCTAGGGATTTGCTACTGAAGTTGCCAAGCACCGTGAAGTTGTTCTAATATCTACAACCAAACAAGGATTTTCTTCTGCTTGCTTGTAATGTTATTTCAACCATAAGTATTGAGATCAACTGCCAACAGAACACAGTATAAAATATTTGAACACACTCCTCAATCTATAAGACTGCAATCGGAACATGGTTCTTCTCCCAAACCCAAACCATGGATTATGAGACATGATGGCACTAAACTCAATTGTAAGCATTACATTTTTGACATAAGTATATGAATTTATATAATTGTACTAAAGTCAGTCGTATACTCAACATGTTTTAGTTCCACATTGCATGGCATAGTAGAATTTCACTTCCTAAAATGCTCGGAAGAATAGTTTGGATGGAATTAATTCATGAATTAAGGCTTTTTTTCAAAATGTAATGCAATGCATTGACAATTATTTGCAGGCAGATTTGTTTCTAGCGCCTCAGATTCGTTCAGCGGTTGAAAGGTTCAAGATGGACATGGTAGTGCTTGCTCTATAATTATTGTGCCAGTACCATTTGTAGAAAAATATATTTAATTTAAATATAATGTAATTTTTTTCATTATATATACTAATTTAATCTTCAATCTGCTTTAACACCAAATTCTTTTTTCACCTTGGGCCTCAGCAGTTTGTAGAATTACAGTTTTCAAAAGCCTTGTAGCTCAATTGGCACCTTCTAGTGTTTCCAACCATGATTCAAATCCCCCCACCCCTAACTATTGATGTATCAAAAATAGTTTGTGGGATTACAGTAGTAGGAAAAATCTGTAGTCTTATTCTGCTAGCGTAAATCTTGCTTCTTTTTTGAGATGTTTCAATTTCTTCATCCACACCTTTTTTCAGTAATCTTGAAATTAGGGTGTGCTTTAAAGTCCATTTCTGTATCTGTATCTGCTGACAATTTTTTTTTTTCCATGCAGACTCAATTCCCTGTCTTATCCAGGTTGAATGAGGCATACAATGAGATACCAGCTTTTCAAGATGCTATGCCAGAAAAGCAGCCTGATACTCCTCTGACAAGTGCTAGTTAAACCAATGGGTTGAGGAGGTACGGAGAAACATTGTTGAAATCAGAAATTACTAGCCCTTTCTTATCCATTAGTTGTGTCTAGAATATTTGTTATATATATATATAAGAGTTAGGTTCAAATGTTGGATTGGAAATTATGAACTACCTCATCTAAAACATGGTCAAAATTATGGTAAATAAATGTTTTAGTGTATAGTAAATGATATTAGATTAATAGGAAATTTAGCATGCATGATGATAAGCATATGGAGGACATGTAATACAATGATAGACTTGAAAAAATGTTAATCTAATTAAAAGTTATTAAGTGATGTAGTATCACAAAAAGATACACCATTTGTAACTAAGACCACAAGAACAAGAACAAGAATAACAACAACAGCAGACTATATATATATATATATATATATATATCTGTGTGCGTTGCATAATAGAGGGCTAACATATATTGTTTCAATTGGTCTTTTGCATAATAGTGCTGGTTATAAAAAAGAAAAATATCTGAATTTGATTGAAATTGTCATTCCTGTTGAACTGAAACTTTATTTTCTAATAAAATTATGCTTCCAATCTCAAAATTGCAGCATAAAGTGCCACATGATCAAGCTTCGAGATAGCTTTTTGAAGCATATTTGTATGAAGGTGTTGTGATGAAGGTTGTCACCTTAAGGAACACAGTGGAATAATGTTAATAATAATGGATGGTGAGCTGATACGTACAATAAATGGTTTGGTTACCTGTTTGAAGTCCTTGAAGTTCAGTTTGCTTTTGTATCCGCTAAAATTATAGTTTTGTTTACCTGTGTTTTCTTCCTGTTGTACACCAATAAAATATCATATTTCTAGCAGAAATGTGTTAGGACTTCCTTAGAAACTCTTTTACAATTCATTAATAACCAAATAAAAATCTGCAGTAACAAGTTTAGATGTGGATCTTGTCCTTGGAAAGGATGAGACATACCAGTTGGCTAGAAAGACCGGTAAATTAAGAAAGATTGAGGATCTTTTTTTTTTTTTTTTTTTTTTTTTGGTAATAATTTGTGAGGGGCTTATTTAACCATCCACATTTGTGAAGGAAATTTATTGACTTGCATTTGAGAAAAAATCTATAGAGAGTAGTGAGCTGAAGTGCCGCATTCATTTAATTGTATGATGCGTGGCTTTCCATCTAGGACATGGTTTAAAACTCAAAGCTTTGCAAAATGGCTTTCTTTTTTGGTCTGAAAATGGCTTTATATTAAAATGAAAAGAAGATTTACAAAACAGAAGCTTGAGTTTACATAAGAGTCAAGACTGTATACAACATTAAGAAGTGAGGTGGCAAAACCCGATGAAAGTACAGGATCATGCACATTGCTTGTGCATGACAAAGGGCGTGGCTTTCTGATTCAATGCAAGTTTTAATCATAGTATTTAATCTTCTTCAAATTTTGGTAATAGTGCTTACCGTTAAACTATTCTATATATGTTAATAATTTTATCTACTAGGAAAAGGGGTATTAGGTATTAGGCGTCCCGGTGATTTACTTAATAATGCCCTTAAATAAGGCTCCAAGTGAAGGGAAGGGAAGGGTTAATATTGGCTCACTTCATCCAAGACCCATACAATTAGGCATGGCCCATGGGCATGAGATTGTGTGACACTGATGGGCCCCCAAGGCAAGGCCTGGCCTGGCCTCTGGGGCTGAGCTTCATGCTTACTTAGATTAGATATTATTGAGAGCTCAGGAGAAGATGAGGCGTATGCGTATCGTATAAACATGCTGTCATAAATTTTTGTAACAGTCGAGTAATTTAATCGTGACTGATAAAAAATAATAAGTGAATCAAAGATCAGAACACAGAAAGAAGGAAGATAAATTAGGTATTAGCGTATTTTAATTCTAGCTTCTAGGATTGGGCACTGGGGCCAATTTTTTTTTGCCTCCTCATTTATTGTAACAATTGACAGTGGGCAGTAAAATTAGTGTATAATCAGAGCGTGGCAGAGTTGTGTCCTAATCAAAGGAAAGGAAAGGAGATATTAAAGCAGCAAAATCAATTAATTAAAAAAAAAAAAAGCATATTATAGGAAGGAAACTATGAAGAAGATAATATTTAATAATTATACAATAGTGGGTATACCAAAAAAAGATTCGGTTCATACATACTAATCATAAAAAATTTATTAGGTAGTTCAAGAGTATCACCCACCATATGAAATAGAGAAAATATACTTCTAAAGTACCCAATAATAACTAGCAATATTATGGAGAAAATATATTCCCATAGTACCCATTAAGAAAAAATCAATTTTATATAAAGCTAAATTTAACAGTATGTATGTGTTGGAATGAGGTGGTAAATTCCCATGGGCCATGGGGAACACATTGGCAGATGTTTTTTTTTTTTTTTTTTTTTTTGAGAAGCCATTGGCAGATGTTAAATGAAAGAAAGAATCAATTTCCTTAAAATTATTATTATTATTATTGTCGGTGTTGGATTTTGGAAAAGCAAAAGCTTTTTTCTTCAAATAACTTTCCTTCCTTCCTGTCTTGTTGGATTAAATTTAAATTTAAATGGTATGCTAGCCTACCGCTACCGCTGCCACTACCAGTTACTGTATTTATCTATCTATCGTCTTTTTGTTTTGTAAGATTAATTAAATTGTAATATTAATCTGGGCTCTTTAATAAGGGATAATGTAACATTGTGTCTCCGATTCATCACCATCATCAACTATTCCTCAATCAATCTAATCACTCAATGATAATCTCTTTCAAAATGTGTCTTCTCTCTATCAAAATACATAAATAAAAAATAACTTTTAGAAAAATTATATCAATATGAGTCACAAAATAAAAAATGAAAAAAAAAAAACTGAAAATGAAAATGAAATTAAAAGTAAGAGAGCATGAGAGGAAAGAGAATTACCTAATCGTGATTTGTGAGAGGGTGGATTAACTATAGAGTAACATTTAATCTCTTTCAAAATTTAATAATTTGCATCCATTATAATTTGGGATTATTACATTTTTCAGTCATAAAAAATCTAGGGGCGTGATGAAAAAATTATTTCACCTACAAATGCATTATAATGGAAAATGTAGGGTCAATTTTTGGGGCCCAGGCCCAGCAAGTAATTGGTTCTGGCCCAAAAGACCCTAGACAATGAATTTGTAGAGAGCGGGTTCGAGAACTAGGGCTGGACAAAGTGAACGTTAATTAGCTGTATGCCATGCAACAGTCTGAACATGAGAATATTTCATTTATGTTCACAGGATACCGGTCCGAGGAGATGTATGAGTGCACCTCTTGCTCTGATTAAAGATTACAGAATTCTTTAATCTCTCTCTCTCTCTCTCTTTTCCCTCTGAATTTTCCGATCCCCTCTTCATGGGGATTTTCTTCTCTTATATAGCCTCCTTAAATTGATAAGAGTCTTACACTTGTTAACCATCTGAACCTTCACTTAAGTGTCTGTCCCATCGGACATCCATCTTATCTTTTCGTGAGTTGCATTGGCCAATGTAACACTGTTCGCCTGTCTTCTCCACATTAATGCGGCTGAAAAAGTAGCTTCCTTACATTTAATGCGGCGATTGTGGTTTCTCCCTGGACGTCTTACATTTTCCTCTTTTTTCTTGCTGTGTGAGGCTCATCCTACTACCCACGTTTGTTTGGGATGGTTCTTCACTGTGGAGGGGGCGTACATTGGGCCCGTATTTGTGTGTCCGAGGAGACATTCCTCCTCGGACGTCTTTTTAAATAAGCTAGGCTCAACAGGATTAGGTTGGAAGTCTTTTGGTCCCCCTTTCCCCTTTTGGTCATGGTTGGGCTCCGTGCGGGGCCCAAGGCCCATTGTTGACTTTGGAAATTTTACCCCTACAATAGCCCCTCAAAATTCCAGCTCTTTCTTTCTTGTCCGAGGAGGAAAGGCGGGATTCCTGCTTCACCCGTGCAGAGGCATGTTCCCCACGTGCCTCATTACCGCTAAAGGCGTTTTGCAACCCACGAGGCGCTAATTATTGCGCTTAGCGGCTACGTGTCCTTTCGATCCAACGGTGGGGCGCCAGATCAACGGCCGATATCCTCTCCATTTCTCTGGGCGGGAGTGAGTCCGTTCAGTTTCTCCCGGATATATAAGATTTTCAAAGGAACTTCCTCCCATTTTTTGGAAAAGCACTCGAGTACTCAGAGCACTCCAGCACCTTCCCTTTCAAAGCGTTCAAACCTCCGCAGACGTTCCCTTGAAGATTCCCGGCGATTTCCTCACCCGTAAGTGCCCATTTCTTTTTCGTTGTCTTTCCCGGCGTGGTTGCTTCTGAAGGGCCTCTCCCAACGAAGGCCTTAGCCTCGGACTCCCCTATGCCTGAAGGCGAGGATGCGCGACTAGCCGTGAAGGACAAGTTGCCCGAGGACAGTCTTTCAATCAAGGAGGTTGTTGCACAGGCTAAGGAGGCTGTTCCGGGACCCCAAGCAGCAGATGATCAACCCGGGCCTACTCGGGGTTGAGACTTAGTGAAGTAGTGTAGGATTTCATTTGTTTTATCCTTCGTATTTTGTTCTGTTAATGTTTGTAAAAGGATCGCTTTTGGATTTTAATGAAAGGTGTCGTTTTCCTTTAAATCTTGTTGTTTTACTTTCTCTTCTGCTTTCATCATGAATGGATGTCTATTACGCCATTAATCTGTTGAAAACCAAGCATGAGTGAACGAATATGTAGAAAATGATAGTCGATAATTAGACAAGATGGCCTCGAGGTTAATTTCCCCCTAGTCCGTGGTCCGAGGAGCCCGGCAGAACTTGGGTTCTGTTTAAGACTTAGTGAAAACGATTGCGAGATTAATTTCCCCCAAGTCTGTGGTCCGAGAAGCCAGGCGGGACTTGGGTTCTATTTAACACTTAGTGAAAACGATTGCGAGGTTAATTTCCCCCAAGTCTGTGGTCCAAGGAGCCAGGCGGGACTTGGGTTTTGTTTAACACTTAGTGAAAATAGCTTCGAGGTTAATTTCCCCTAAGTCTGTGGTCCGAGGAGCCAGGCGGGACTTGGGTTCTGTTTAACACTTAGTGAAAACGACCGCGAGGTTAATTTCCCCCAAGTCCGTGGTCCGAGAAGCCAGGCGGGACTTGGGTTCTGTTTAACACTTAGTGAAAATAGTTTCGAGGTTAATTTCCCCCAAGTCCGTGGTCCGAGGAGCCAGGCGGGACTTGGGTTCTGTTTAACACTTAGTGAAAATAGCTTCGAGGTTAATTTCCCCCAAGTCTGTGGTCCGAGGAGCCAGGTAGGACTTAGGTTCTGTTTAACACTTAGTGAAAACGATTGCGAGGTTAATTTCCCCCAAGTCCGTGGTCCAAGGAGCCAGGCGGGACTTGAGTTCTGTTTAACACTTAGTGAAAACGATTGCGAGGTTAATTTCCCCTAAGTTTGTGGTCCGAGGAGCCAGGTAGGACTTGGGTTCTGTTTAACACTTAGTGAAAATAGCTTCGAGGTTAATTTCCCCCAAGTCTATAGTTCGAGGAGCTAGGCGGGACTTGGGTTCTGTTTAACACTTAGTCCAAGTAGTGACACGGTAATATGGCGTCAAGAATTATGTTCTTCATTAATTACGATACCTTTTCAGGTTATTTACATTCCAAGGGCGTGGCACTACATGTTCATCCAAATCTTCCAAAAAGTAGGCTCCTATGCCGGCTATGGAAGTGATACGATATGGGCCTTCCCAGTTTGGTCCGAGTTTTCCCCATGCGGGGTTTCTCGCGGTGCCCAAGACCTTCCTCGCACTACCGGATCCCCGGGCGCCAATGGCCTTGACTTCACCTTGGCGTCGTAACCCTGCTTAAGCTTTTGCCGATAGTATGCTAGATGGACCATTGCACTTTCCCTTCTTTCTTCGATGAGGTCCAAGCTTTTTCCGAGAAGTTTGTTATTAGCAATGGGGCGGAAGGCGGTAGTCCTCTATGTTAGGAAGTTTATCTCCGGTGGAATGACAGCCTCGGCTCCGTGGGTCATTGAAAATGGGGTTTCTCCCATGGACCTGCGAGGTGTGGTGCGGTATGTCCACAAGACATGGGCTAACTCTTCAACCCACCTCCCTTTCGCGTCGTCCAACCTCTTTTTCAGCCCATTCACTATGGTTTTATTGATGGCTTCCGCCTGTCCATTACCCCGTGGGAAAGCCGGGATGGAGTATCGATTGATAATTCCCGACTCATTACGAGTATCTTCTCAAGGCTTTCTTTGTCAAACTGGAGGCCGTTGTCCAAGATCAGGGTGTGTGGGGTCTCGAACCTAGTGATAATATTTTTCCAAACAAACTTCTTTACATCGACGTCCCTAATGTTTGCCAGCGCCTCGGCTTCGACCCACTTTGTGAAGTAATCGATGCCGACGAGAAGAAATTTCTTGTTCCCCGCCGCTTTGGGGAATGGTCCTAGTATGTCTAGGCCCCATTGTGCGAATGGCCAAGGGCTGGACAATGGGTTAAGTTCTCCGCTTGGCTGGTGTATGTTCGGGGCGTACCTTTGGCACTGGTCGCACTTCTTCACATATTCCAAAGCCTCTTTATGCATGCTCGGCCACCAGTAACCCAGCGTTATGGCCCTATGGGACAGACGACCTACCCCCGTATGACTTCCACAAATTCCTTCGTTTAACTCCTCCAGGATGAGTTCAGTAGCCTCCGGGTGCACACACAGCAAGTATGGCCCCGAGAACGAGCGTTTGTAAAGTTTGGAGTCCTCGGACAACCAGAATCGAGAAGCTTTCCTCTTGATTTTGTCAACCTCAACCTTATCGTCTGGCAAGGTGTCATGCTTTAAGAACAGCACCAAAGGGTCCATCCGGCTAGGTTCTCGCACGACGTTGTGTACCCGAATTCCGTTGGCCTTCTCTGTTGTCGGGCGGTAGAGATCTTCTACTAAAATAACCCGAGGAAGTGGCTGAGCCGAGGAGGTGGCTAGCGTTGCGAGAGAATCAGCATGGGTGTTCCCGCTCTTGGGTATATGCGTTAAACGTAAGTGATGGAAATGGGTCTGCGGGTGCTTAGTTCGAACCAGGTACTCTTGCAACCTTTCATCCTTTGCTTCCAACTCCTCGTTTACTTGTCCCACGATGAGTCACGAATCCGAGAACATGTTTACGAATTTTCCACCCAATTTCCGGATCATTGACATTCCCTCCAATAGTGCCTCATACTCGGTTTCGTTATTCGTGGCTGAGAATCCGAGCCTCAATGACTTTTCTATGGTTATCCCTTTGGGAGAGACCAGAATGAGTCCCACCCCTGAGCCCCTTTGGTTCGTTGCACCGTCGATGTGTGCTTTCCAACAATCGTGTTCATGCTAAGAGACTCGTGGCTTTGATTAGTTTCTCATCAGCACTTAGTGATCCCGACACTTCCTTTCCTTCTAGTGTGGGTTACGCAAATTCAGCTATTAGATTGGCGAGGACTTGACCTTTTATAGCGGTGCGAGGCATGTATCTAATGTCGAAGGCGCCTTAATCGTTCCCCATTTTGCAATTTTGCCTGTGTAGTCGGCGCTGTGGAGGACGGACATCAACGGAAGTTCGATTAGCACAACTACAGTATGTGCCACGAAAATAATGGGGAGCTTTCGCGTGGCTTGTACGATGGCCAAGATAGCTTTTTCGAGGGGGAGATACCGGGGTCCGCCTCCTGCAGTGATTTGCTCACGTAATAGACGGGTCGCTGCGTGCCGTTGTCTTCTCGGATTAGCACTAAGCTCACTGCATGAGAGGCTACTGCGATGTAGGCGAACAACACCTCGTCGGCATCGGGACTGGACATAATCGGTGGTCGGGCGAGGTATTCCTTGAGTTGTTGGAAAGCTAAAGCACACTCCTCAGTCCACTCGAAGCCCTTCCATTTGTGCAATAGGAGGAAGAAAGGCTCGCATCTGTCTATTGAGCGGGAGATGAAACGGTTTAAAGCGGCTATCATGCCGGTGAGCTTCTGGACCTCTTTGGGATTCCGAGAAGGCTGCAGGCTATGAATGACTCTTATTTGGTCGGGGTTAACCTCTATATCTCTGTGGGTCACCATATAGCCTAAGAATTTTTCTGATCCCACCCCAAATGAACATTTGGATGCGTTTAGTCGTAGCTTGTACTTTCTCAGAATTTGAAAGACGTCGCCGAGGTCACCGATGTGGTCGGCCACCAATTTGCTTTTTACCACCATGTCATCTATATACACTTCAACGCTCTTACCCATCTGCTGTTCGAACATCCTAGTCATCATCCTTTGATAGGTCGACCCGGCATTCTTCAAGCTGAAGGGCATCACCTTATAATGATAATTTCCGATTGGGGTGACAAAAGCAGTTTTTTCTTGGTTTTCGGCCGCCAGGGATATCTGGTGGTAGCCCTGGAAGGCGTCTAAAAAACTCATTCGGGGTGGTCCGACAGTCGAATCCACCAATCGGTCTATCCGTGGCATGGGGAAAGGATCCTTTGGGCAGGCCTTGTTTAGGTCCGTGAAGTCTATGCAGACCCGCCATTTCCCGCTCTTCTTTTTTACCACGATTGTGTTGGCTAACCATTCGGGGTAGAATACTTCTTTGATAGCCCCCGCTTTCTTCAATTTTGCGACCTCTTCTCTCTCACAAAGATCTGCATGCTCTTTTGACGATCGCGAGGGGTTGCTTCTTTGGCGTTATAGCCGGGTTAACATTAAGGTGATGGCAGATGAGATGCGGGTCAACCCCGGGGGCTTCATAGGGATCCCCGGCGAATACGTCCACATTCTGGAGAAAATCAATTAGTGTTGACTTCTCCTGTGGTGGTAATTCTAAGCCGATCTGAAAAAACCTCTCGTGGTCGATCCGACGAGTACTTTCTCCGGATCCTCATAGCTCACCTCCGTGGCTGGTCCTCCACCACCCACGATTGGGGACTGGGGTCATTAATTGCTATAAGCCGTTCTCGGCTGAAATGGAAGGTTCACTATTTGGTCGTCGTGAGATTGCCGACACCATGCATTGCCTTCTTTGACTTGACCTCTTGACGGATACTTCACTTTTTGGTGCAAGGTTTGGCCACGACCCCTAGTGCATGAAGCCACGGTCGGGCCACGATAGTTGTGTAGGGGGAGTACGCATCTACCACAATGAAGTTCACCTCCACCATGTCCGAGTCTGTTTGCACAGAGCGACTTAATCATACCTTTCGGGGTGACGGTTTTCCCTTCAAAGTTGACTAGAGGGGAATCGTATGGCGAAAGGTCTTTTGGCTTCAAGTTCAACCCTTTATACAAGTCAGGGTACATTACTTCCACGGCGCTGCCTTGATCAACTAACGCCCTTTTCACGTCATAACCTCCAGTTCTGAGTGTGACGACTAGGGCATCATCGTGGGGTTGAAGGGTTCCTTGTTTGTCCTCCTCTGAGAACCCAATTAAGGGCGTGGCAACCACTCTGGCTCTCTTGGATTCCCTGTCGTCCGGCTCGGTCGGGAACCCGCCCATTGACATTACTCTGAAAGGGGTGGAACCGGTCCTTCCAGGTGCAGCAAGAATGACATTTATTGTGCCAATGGGTGGCCTTAATGTACTTTGTCTGGTTTCGATATTTGACTGTTCCCGCCATCCTTCAGGGCGATGCAACAGATGCCTCAACTTCCCTTTTCGGACAAGCCGGTCCAAATGGTTTTTTAGATTCCTACATTCATCGGTGGTGTGACCTGGCTCTTGGTGGTACGCGCCATCCCGATTCTGAGACTCGATTACGTTTCGAGGGGTCACCCGCCATCCTGTTCGGCCATTGAAAGAAAGGTTCGCACTTTACCTTCTCTAGGATCTTGTGTAATGGTTCTTAGAACACAGCATGGACTGCTTGAGCCCTAGTGGATCCAGACTGTTCCGTGTAGTCTCTTCTCTCGCTTTTATTCGCTATTAAAGCGGTCCGACCTGAAGTCCCTTCTCTCCTGAGGGACAACCTTCGCTTTACCCTTCCCCATCTGCTGGTCTTCCTCGACCCTTTTGTACTTGTCAATTCTGTCCATGAGTTGGCGCACACCGGTGATTTGGCTTCCCAATGAGGGACTTTCTTAAGCCATGCTCTATTGGCAAGCCCCTTTTGAACGTACTAATGGCGACGTCATCGTAATTTCCTTCTATCTCATTATACATTTCCCAAGATGTCTGTTTGAGTAGGCCTTGAGTGTCTCCCCTTCCCGCATGGACAAGGATAGGAGGGAATCTAGGGGCCGAAGGACTCTCTCTTTGGTAATAAAGCGGGAACCAAAAGTCCGTGTCACCATTTGTTTAAAGGAATCTATGGAATTCGGCTTGAGGGCATCAAACCATCTCATCGCCATAGGTCTCAAGCTAGACAGAAACACCTTACACATTAACGCCTCATCCCCGGAATGGATGGCTATCCTCTGATTAAATTGGCTTACATGTTCTACTGGGTCAGTCCGACCATTGTATATGGCAAATGTTGGTTGATGGAACCGCCGAGGAAGCTCTGCCCTATCTATTCGACGCGTGAAAGGCGACCGGGAGATGCGATCCAGGGCCTTGCTCATGGCATCGTTGGCCAGGCCTTGGTAAGATGGGCTTTTGTGGCCGCGTTTGCGAGGCCACTCTTCCTCGTAGGAAAAAGTCTCGCTTGGAGGGGTTCTTGATCTCCTTTGTATTCATTATCCTCATCTTTGCTAGTGTCCGAGCCGGGTGAAGGGCGTTTTTTATTGCGCTCGGCGCAGCCTCTTTTTCAAATCATCAATCTCTTGCTGTAGAGCCTTTCAATTGTTTTGCTTATGGGATGCATGACCTTTCCCTTTCGAGCGGCTTCTACTCGTGTGAGAGGTGTTCACACCGCCCTCTCGTTGCTTATCTTGGTCTTTCTCTCGTTCGAGATTCAAAAAATTGTCCTGCCGTTGGGAATCTGCACGTCCGGTTTGGCGCGGACCTGATCCTTCCATTTCTTACAGTTTCACTTGTCGAGACACAAGTTCTTCCCACAGAGACAGCGCCAATTGTAGGGTCGAGTTTTGGGACCCAGGCCCCGCAAGTAAGTGGTTCGGCCCAAAAGACCCTAGACAATGAATTTGTAGAGAGCAAAGGTTCTGAGAACTAGGGCTGGGACGAAGTGAACGTTAATTAGCCGTATGCCATGCAATGTCCCGAACATGAGAATATTTCATTTATGCTCACGGGATACCGGTCCGAGGAGACGTATGAGTGCACCTCTTGCTCTGATTAAAGATTACAGAATTCTTTAATCTCTCTCTCTCTTTTTTCCCTACGAATTTTCTCGATCCCCTCTTCATGGGGATTTCCTTCTCTTATATAGCCTCCTTAAATTGATAAGAGTCTTACACTTGTTAACCATCTGAACCTTCACTTGAGTGCCTGTCCCATCGGACATCCACCTTATCTTTTTGTGAGTTGCATTGGCCAATGTAACACTGTTCACCTGTCTTCTCCACATTAATGCGGCTGAAAAAGTAGCTTCCTTGCATTTAATGCGGCAGTTGTGGTTTCTCCCTGGACGTCTTACATTTTCCTCTTTTTTCTCTTTGTGTGAGGCTTATCCTACTACCCACGTTTGTTTGGGATGGTTCTTCATCGTGGAGGGGCGCACATTGGGCCCGTATTTGTGTGTCCGAGGAGACATTCCTCCTCGGACGTCTTTTTAAATAAGCTAGGCTCAATAGGATTGGGCTGGAAGTCTTTTGGTCCCCCTTTCCCCTTTTGGTCATGGTTGGGCTCCGTGCGGGGCCCAAGGCCCATTGTTGACTTTGGGAATTTTACCCTTACAGAAAATGTAAAAAGTTTGTATAAATATATTCCTATATTGGTTGATAAGAATAAAATATTAACCAATGTTTCATTTTTCTTCTATCATGCGGTCAAAACACAAAGCAAGATATGTCAAGGCTAAAAAAATTTCAACCCAACTTAACCCATTATTAAGTAAATTTTGTCAAGTTGATTTCATTTTTCTTTTCTCATGCGGTCAAAACACATATCATATGCAGAAGTAGTTTATGTCAAGGCTAAATACAAAACAAAAAAAAAAAAAACAAAAAAATCAACCCAACCTAACTCATCAATACACAAAAAAATTTAGTTTAGTAAATTTTGTCAAGTTGATTTTATTGTTATTTTCTCATGCAATCAAAACACATATCATAACCACCGCACACCCTTGGTGCAATGGTCATTTCATAAGTATAAGTGCTTGTTGTGGAGTGTGGGGGGAAATGGCCGAGGTTCAAGTCTTCAGGAGGGAGCTTTCACACACATATACACTTAGATTAGGTTAGAATAGAATTTCTATCTTGTAAATAAAAAAATAAAAAATAAAAAAACACATATCATATGCAGAAGTAGTATATGTTAAGGCTGCAGAGGAAAAACTAACAACATAAATTCTCAATAAATTAGTTAAGGTCGGTAACATGTAGTCTTTTATATTTGAAATTTTGAAGTCATATTTTCAATTTGCTTCTTTAATTCATCCACATGTATGTTATTTCTATTTCCTAAAAACAAAATTTAAAAAAAAAAAAAAAAAAAAAAAAAAAAACTGAATAAAAATGTATGGAGAAGAAGAGTACCAAAGATGAAGTTGGTAGAACTCCTAGCAACTTGGTTCTTGGCAGCATCACCTATCAAGCACTCATTGTCAATGAAGGCAACATAGGAAGGCGTCATTTTGTTGCCCTGCTTGTTGGTTATTATTTCCACACGATCACGTTGCCACACTACCACGCATGAGTGCATCGCCTCAAGATCAATACCGATTGCAAGACCCTCTTCTTCACCAGCCATTCTTATTTCTGATACGAACACCGCACACACTTTGTCTCAATTGTCACTGTAAGAGATGTAGATGCAGAAGAAGAGTTAAAGTCTATTTTTCTTTTCTTTTTTTGATAGGAACGGTTTGTGTTTTTTGTGAGCAGTAGAATTAACATGGTCTTATGTAGGTTCCAGTTAGCTCAACTGGTAAAGTCTCAGATGGTTGTATAAGAGATCTGGGGTTCAATCCCCGCCTACACCAAAACTGATTGGTGTCTTGGTCCGATAATAAAGAGCTATTATCGGGAGCGGACGCCATAGGTTGAAACTCTCTCTCAAAAAAAAAAAAAAAAAACATGGTCTTATGGTAGCGTTTTTAGGAACTATCCCCAAATTCCCCACTTCCTAAAAAAGAGTGAAAAACTATCTTCCACTAACCCTGCAATTACACAGTTACCTACTTTTTTTGAAAAAACTCTTCCTCTAATTTACTAAAACACAACACCACTACCTTAAGATTAATAAATGTTTTTAAGTTTTAACCCACCTCTTTGGCCAAAAAAAAAAAAGAAAACTAATACCTAAAGAGCCTCTTCTATTTTTTTTTTAGAAAAAAATTAATAATTTGTATCTATTATAATTTGAGATAACTACATTTTCCAACTACAAAAAAACCTAGCGGTGTGATGAAAAATTATTTCACCTACAAATGCATAATACTCATCACACTCGTAGGTTTTTTTTTTTTTTTTTTTTTTGTGATTAAAAAAAATAGTAATCCAAAATTATAATGGATGCAAATTATTAATTTTTTTCCAAAAAAATAGAAAAGCCTCTAATGCAAGTGCTCAAAGGCTAGTTTTAATAGAAGACTTAGAAAATAGGATCGCTCTACAATGTCAATTACTGCTTCAAAAAACCCAACTTCATCCACAAATGCATAACACTCATCACATCTCTAGGTATTTTATGATTAGAAAATGTAGCAATCATAAATTATAATGAATACAAATTATTAACTTTAAAAAAAAAAAAAAAAAAAGGTTAAAAAAAACTGTCTACCACTAACCCCTACGATTTACGATTACCTACTTTAAAAAAATAAAAAATTAAAAACTCTTCCTCTAATTACTAAAACACAACCCCGGCCACTACCTTAAGATTAATGGTTTGTTTGAGATCCGCTTATTTTGCTAAAACTGAAAATTTTTTGCTAAAAGTACTATAAATAAAGGTAAAAGTTAGCTGAAATAGTACAATGAGACCCATGAATAATACCAAAAAATGCTGTGGGGTTCATGAATAATAGCAAAAATAAGTTGAATAGTAAAAAAATAATTTTTGCCAAACGGATACTAAGCCATGTTTTAAAGTTTTAACCCACTTTGGCCAAAATAGATAACTTAATACAAATGTTGGATAAAGTTTTTTTTTTTTTAATGGAATTTTTTCTGATAAGTTACCACAAGTTTATCCATTTCCAATTGGCAAAATTTATCCATCGAATTCTACTCTCATTAAATAAAACCCATATACACCATGCCCATCAAAGTTTTCATATGTAAAAGTTTTAAATAAAAATTCCAAAATTAGGACTATTGGACTGAAATTTGCTTGTTTTGCTTACACAACATATGTGAATGGCACAATATTTCTATAAGGACAAAGTTTGGTGTCCAAGCCCAAACCACACGGGATCCTGGTCCAAAAACCCCAATACAATGAATTTTGTAGAGTATGGGTCAAAGAACTAGGATTAGATAAGTTGAGCAATGGCTTGCATGGAGGTGAGGAACAAACAGACAAGAATAAAGCTATTATAGTCAAAAGACCTCTGTCCGAGGAGACTTGGGATATTATTAATGATTACAGATCATTACATTAGAGTTCTTTTGGATGCTACAATATTATCCCCTTTCTTTTTCTTCGCCCCTACTTCATGGGGGCTTCTTTGCATTATATAGGCTCTTTCTGATCATCCGGGCCTTACATTTGTTGATCATCCGGACCTTCACTTGAGCACCCATCCCATCAGACACCCCTTTCAGTCCTTTGTGAGTTGCAGCAGCCAAGGCAACACTGTTCAGGGGTCTTCTCCACATTAATGTGGCCAAAAAAGCAACTATAATGCATTTAATGTGGTGGTGGCAGCCTTTCTTTAGATATTTTGAGCTTTCTTCCCTTTCACGTGTTCGGGGGACGTACTTCAACCACTTGACTATACACTTGGTCCGGGTTTATTGTGTCCGAGGAGAAGTTCCTCCTCGGACCTTCTTCCCTTTGTCTCCCAATGATAAGGCTTGTAAAGTAGATCACCTAAGTCATGTTTCTCTCTTGAGACTTGTTAGTGTCCTCGGACAAGGCCTAAGGCCCAATACATTATTTTTAGGCCATAGCCCCCACAATAGCCCCTCAAAACTCCGGTTTTTCTCTCCATCCAAGGAGAAAAGTGAGGTTTTGATTTTTTGGAGAGATAAGATCAATTAACTTTTAGTTCACACGTGTGGGAGTGGTTGCTTTGGACATGTTGTAGATTATGAGGCGCTATTAATTGCTCCGGGCGGCTTTGTGTTCCCCCATCCAACGGTGAAGCGTAGATCCAACGGCTGGCAGTCCTTCTAGAATTTTGAGTGGGAGCAACCTTTCCCCTTCTTTCCTGCTATATAAAGCCTTGAAGAAACTCTTTTGCCTTTCTTTTTTTACGGACATCCAAGAACTTTAGAGAACTTGATTGCCTAGTCTTCCTAAAACACACCGGACCTTTGAGTTCCCACGGACATTCTTGTAAGAAGTTTTTCTTGAGAGGATCTCTCAAAGCTGAGAGAGATTATTGTACGGATACCCGTAAGTTCCTATTCTTTTACGTTTCCCCATTTTCATCTCGGCATTCCTCCTCGGCCCTTGAGTTCATCTTGATGGGTAAATTCCAACGTTTAGTAGATACATCCACCGCCATGGAGGCTTTTAGAGCTAGGTACCGCATTCCGCCAGGAGTGGTTTTGACTTATTGTCCTAAGGATCGAGTCATCGACCAATAGAGACGTGGGTGAAGTCGTCATTCACATGATTGCTTTTATAGAGGGAGGAATGACGCTTCCCATGCGTAAGATCGCCCGGGATTACTCGCTTAACCATAGGTTGACACCTCATCGGTGCGCTCCCAACCTATTTAGGGTCTTAGGCAGCATAGATGCCTTGAATGAGCAGATGGGCTTAGGTCTCACATGGCACGACGTGGTTCACATGTACGAGTGCCACCATCTTGCCAAAGCGGGGTACTACCTTAAATCTCGGTCCTAGGTCGTTAGGCTAATCTCTTGTCTTCCTAAGTCCAATAAGGGTATGAAGGATGACTACCCGATTGCCTCAGGGGAATGGAGTGACGATCTTCATTGTCCAACTCGGGCGGGAGATCCAGGTGCGGTACCTCTAGGATCAATCCCACGGGAAGGGGATTTAACCCTTTAGTTTTATTCCTTTCGCTTGGAAATTTGAACTTTTTCTCTTTTTTATTTTTATTTATTTTTTATTTTATTTAGAAAATGTCCTTTTAACAACCTGACTACAATTCCCTTCTCGGCTGTTTTGCAGATAGAGCCCACGTTGCTCCTCGGCTAAGCCATACAAACGTTCAAGCCCTCAACTATCTCTTGAGGTCAGAGATCTTTGTTCATGAGGACGAACAACTGTGTGCTACCCACTTGATCTTGGGTTACGAGCCCTTATCCCGTGCCTTTTTGGACGTTGGCCAATCAATAAGAGCGGGTAGCACAAGGTTAGCCCGGATTGACGTGTCGAAGCCGGGATTCTTGGCTCAAAGGGATCTTCCATCGGTTACCCTACCAATTCTTGAGAATCCTCAACTAGTTGTACAACTACCTCTATAAGAAAATCTTGGAGCTACAGCGTTTGTTGAAGAGGAGACCGAGTCATCTCGTCTTTCACTAGAGGAGGAGATAGACGAGTTCTATTTTGAAGAGGATAGCCCAAAAGCCCACTTAATTGAACTCTCGGACGCCGAGGGCGAGCCTGATAGAAACTCGGCAATTTGCGTTCCTCTTCTTATTATTGCTTGCCCGGACGATTCTTCCGACGAAGAGGTGGACGACATGGCCTCAAACAAATGCAATAAGAGTTTGTGGGAGTTTATGGCTGCTCGGGGTAAGGGGCAAACCTCGAAGGCACCCACTATGTCCCGGACTCCCTCCAACCTTCCTCCTGCTCCCCCACGGGTCCCCGCCGATCTCAGCCTGAAAGTCAATCCCGACCTGAAGAAGAAAAGGCCAATCGAGTCCCTTGAGGAAGGCGAGATGGGTCCTCGCTAGGGCGTGAAACAACAAAAAGTGACACGAGAGCCTCGGGACAAAAAGGCTCCATCTGTGGAGAACCGAGATGAGCTGGAACGGGCTGAAGTGCGCATCCCACCACGTACTTGGAGCCCTCGGCTCGAGGTGGACGGAGCAGCAATTCCTTACAATGCCTCGAGACGAAAGTACAATAGGGGTCGAGCAGGGTACATCATTTGAAGCCTTGGAGCAGCCCATGCTCCTTCCTAGGGACATGGAAGCTTACAAGCGATTTTCGAGAATGAACTCTTTCTGTCTCTAAAGAGGGATCTTGTGATGGTAAGGCAACTTATCCCCTTCCGGGCATAATTATTGAGCCATATTATATCCTAACTCATGTCATTTTGTGATTTTTGGAGAGATCACTCAGCAGGTCTTTATGGTCGAGGAGTGGTGTCGCGATGCTCGCAAAGATGGGCGATGTTGAAGCCCTCTCTCGTGCCGAGATAGAGAAGACCCTAAGGGCCCTCAAGGAGGAGCAGCATGAATTGGTTGAGAAATTCAAAGAGGCGGAGACAAGTTGTAGGAGCGCCGAGGCTAGCCTCGAAAAATCCGAGAAACAAGCCGAAGACCAACGCTAGTTGTTGTACGTGGATCGAGACCAAACTTGCCATTGAAAAGCAGGCCATTCTGGATCTCAAAACCGTGTTGCAAAAAGCTAAGGAAGAGGTCCAACTAGCCAAGGAAGCAGCCGAGGCCGAGAAGAGGGCCGCTTACCGACTTGGAGTGAAGGAGACGGAAGCAAGGCTCATCGAGGAATTGTTAGAAGTATGCGGGGACTACTGCAGCATTACAAGGAGTCAAGCTCTCATTCTTTGTGGGTGGTCCCAGCAGATTCTCGCTGAAGGCTGCCCGAAAACGTCTTCTACCCTCCGGAGATCCGGGAGGTCCCCGCCGATGCCTCGAAGCACGAGCGGCTTGCGGCTATTTCGATGCCATCCCCATAACCAAAGTTACTAAGGGCTCTGGCCAGGTCGCCGTCCAAAGTGAGGATATTGAGGGGGAGAAGGGCAAAGGTAAGGGCAAAGGGAAGAAGCCCTCCTCCAAGTCTAAGGATCCTTTGCAAGGTTGAATTTAATCAACCATCTTGTTGACTTTATTCTGTGCCAAATTTGCTTGTATTTCAGCAATTAGTAACCCTGTATTTAGGTGGGATTCTTGTAAGGGTAGTAAGTGAGATAGTGTGAAGAAATGCTCAAGAGTGTGCAAGAAAAATAGGGACTCGCGATTGGATCTCACGGGTGACTCGCGGTTGCAAGCCGCCAGAAGCTACACACGTGCCAGGCATGCCAAAAGTTGAAGCGTCATGCTAGCTGGAGCACTACAGGACAAAATAAGACAACTGGCCATTCAGTTACCTCGCGGTTGGAACTCGCGACTCGGTTAAGCTGCGAGGCCAAGCCGCGAGCCAGCCCTGTTTTGAAAAACCCGACTCTTCACATTCCATTCTCACCCTAGTATAAATACCCCTTATACCCACGAAAGAAAGAGAGCTTCTTGAGAGAATTTTGAGAGAGAAACCCTAAAGAAAAACAAGATTGATTCATCCACAATCTTCACATAAGAGACTCTTCAAATTCCTCTACTCTCTTCCTTTCCATTGTTAAATCCTTGAGAGGCTTATTACCAAAACCTTTTCTCACCATATCCATTTCTGTGAGAGGGCTATTTGGTGCTTTGGGAAGCGATTAGGAAGGAACCAATTTCACATTAGTTGATGCTATGGTCAAGTAGAGGAATCCGGGAAGCTAGTAAAGAAATAGGTTCGACGCAACCTCATTGAACCAAGAAGCTTGGAGGGTTTAGGTACACTGGGTAGATTAGGTTTGGAGGGTCTATTACTGTTCATGTATCCCAACTACATTTTCTAGTGAATTACTTACCGCTTGGAGGGCGGCGGAGAGGTTTTACGCCGAGGGCTTCGGTTTCCTCTTCGATAACACATCGTGTGTTGTCCTTGTATTTGCATCTCTCTTCCCCTAATCTTTGCCTTTTATTTTCTACTGTGGATGTGATTTTAATTGGCTTAGATTGTTTACCAATTCTGTTTATAACTTGTGTTCATTTTCCGCACACTTATTGTTTGTCTAAACGTTCATAGTGTTTTATACACTAATTGAACTTTCATTTGGTATTAGAGCGGGTACACTTGTTGTGGTTTAAATACCTAAGTGTGATCTTTGACCTCTTGTGTTTATTTGCCATGGATTATGCTTTGTATGTCTCTTTGTACGATTTGGTTGATGATAAATGTAGCATGTCACGTGTTTGTGAAAATGCCTCTATGAGTGTGGATCCTCATGATTGTGATGCTATGTTGCATGAATCATTTGATGTTGTTGATATTCCAAATGACAAACTCTTGAAGAAAAATGCTAAGAAGTTTCAAAAGAATTTAAGCAAGCTATTTTGTGAAAATGATGATTTGATTACTAAGCTCAATGAATCCAACAAATTGGTTGAGAAATATAAAAAACTTGCTCAAGATTCTCTTAAAAAGCTAAAAGAGTTTGAATGTTTGAATATGGACTTGGATGCTAAACTTGTTTTGTATAACAAACTTGTTGATGAGTTAAAATGTGAAAATGTGTAAGGTTGAATTTATTCAACCATCTAGTTGGCTTTATTCCGTTCCAAATTTGCTTGTATTTCAGCATTTAGTAACCTTGTATTTAGGTGGGCTTGTTGTAAGGGTAGTGAGTGAGATAGAGTGAAGTTTGCTCAAGAATGTGCAAGAAAACAGAGACTCGCGGCTTGGCCTCGCGGGTGACTCGCGGCTGCAAGCCGCTAGACACAGCACACGTGCCAAGCATGCTGGAAGGTGAACAGTCATGTTAGCTGAAGCACGACAGGACAAAACAGGACAATTGGCCATACGATTATCTCGCGGATGGATCTCACGACTTAGTCAAGTTGCGAGGTCAAGCTGCGAGCCACCCCTGTTTTTGTAAAACCCGACGTTTCACATTCCTCTCTCACTCCAGTATAAATACCCCTTTTACCCACAAATGTAAGAGAGCTTGCAGAGAGAATTTTGAGAGAGAAACTCTAAAGAAAAACAAGATTGATTCACCCACAATCTATACATTAGAGTCTCTTCAAATTCCTCAACTCTCTTCCTCTCCATTGTCAAATCCTTGAGAGGCATTTTACCAAACCTTGTTCTCACCATATTCATCACTATGAGAGGGCTGTTTGGATTTCTGGGGAAGCGATTAGGAAGGAACCAATCTTCATTGGTTGATGCTACGGTCTAGTAGCGGAATCCGGGAAGCTAGAAAAGAAAAAGGTTCGGCGCAACCTCGTTGAAGCAAGAAGCTTGGAGGGCTTAGGTGCACTGGGTAGATTAGACTTGGAGGTTCTATTTCTGTCCTTGTATCCCAACTATATTTTCTAGTGGATTGTTTACCACTTGAAGGGCGGCGGAGAGGTTTTACGCCGAGGGTTTCGGTTTCCTCTTCGATAACACATCGCGTGTTGTCTTTGTGTTTGCATCTTCCTTCCCTTTTATCTTTGCCTTTTATTATCTGCTGTGGGTTGTGATTTTAATTTGGTTTAGATAGTTTTTCCAATTCCATATTATAGCTTATGTTAATTTTCCGCACACTAGTTGTTTGACATAATGCTTGAATTGGTTAAGTTGTAATTTGGGGGTCTAAACGTTCAAGGGTGTTTATACACATATTTGAACTTTCAATTGGTATCAGAGCAGGTACACTGTTATTGGTTTCATTACCATTGTGTGATCCTTGACTCCCTTTTGAGATGGATCGGTCTCAATCCCTAAATGCACCTCCATATTTTGATGGTAGTAATTATGCTTTTTGGAAGGTTCGCATGAGAGATTTTTTGTGTTCTATTAATGAATCTGTTTGGGATCTTGTTGAGATTGGTTGGACCGGACACGAGGCAGCCAAATCCACATGGGATAAGGTAGCACTCGCTGCATCTAATGCTAACAATAAAGCACTCAATGTTATTTTTACGTGGTGTGTCTCCAGATGAATTTCACAGGATCTCCCACATTACCGTTGCCAAAGAAGCATGGGAGATATTGGAAACCACCTACGAAGGCACGAAGAAAGTGAAAGACACCAAGTTGCAAATGCTGACCACTTGGTTTGAGGAGCTCAAAATGAGTGAGGATGAGTCCTTTGACTCTTTCTATGAGAAGCTAAATGAGGTGGTTATCAGCAAGTTCAATTTGGGGGAGAAAACGGAGGATTCTGAAATTGTAAGGAAGATCCTTCGATCATTGCCGGAAAGTTTTCGTGCTAAAGTGACGGCGATTGAAGAGAGCAAGGACCTTGATGACATCAAAGTCCAGGAGCTGGTTGGTTCTCTTCGGACTTATGAGATGTCATTTGCCCAATCAACGGAAGAGTAAATCTCTTGCTCTTAAGACAATTAATGAGAAGGTGGAAGATCAAGACTCATCGGGAGAAGATGTGGTTGACAAAGATGTTGCATACCTTGTTAAAAATTTCAGAAAGTTCTTGAAATTCAAAAATAATGGCAAATTTGATGATAAAAGAAAATTCCAAAGTTTCGGAAGGGAGAAAAATGAATTCAAAAAGAAAGATGGAAAAGAATCCCAACCTACACAAGGTACCACTTGTTTCGAATGTAATGGGCATGGACACTTTAAGAATGTCCGAATTATTTGAAATCGAAAGGCAAAGTGTATGCCACAACATTGAGTGACTCGGATTCATCCGACTCAGAATCTGAAGAAAGCTGTGATGGAGAGGGGAACTACTCGGCTTTTATGACTATTGCTCATGTTGAGTCTTCTGACGATTTGAATCTGCTTGTACGAGACCTTGGAGAACATAGTGATGAAGAATCACTAGGAATTGTTGAAGAATCGAGATCTTTGAAGAAGATGAAAGCACAACCAATCTTCAAGAGAATTATAACTCACTCCTGGAGAAGTCGGGTGAGTACACAAGGGTGGCCAAAGCTGCTATGAGAAAAATGAAGAAGGCAGAGGAGGATTACAAAAGTCTCCTAATCCGATATAGGGAGGCCAAATGTGAGATAGAAACATTGAATGGTGAGCTGTCAGAAGCTTACACAAAAGTGAGATTTCTTGAGCAAGAGGTTGTGCAAGCAAATGCTAAAATTGAGAGAGTCACCACCAAGAAACTAGATGATGTTATTTCATCTCAAAAGAGTTTTTCAGACAAATCCGGGTTGGGATATACCGAAGGAAGTAGCTCATCCGGAAATGTCACTAAAGAAGTGAAGTTTATAAAGGCCAAAGAATCGGCCGATGTTGGTCCTACTTACGAGAAGCCCAAGATTGAGGAGAAGAGAAATGTGGGGAACGAACGGTTGTTGAATTCCCGTAATCAACTGTGGGCAGGTCTCGAATCTCGTGCCAAGTCACGCCCACGACCACAAAGAGGTCCTAGAGTAACTTATGTGTGTCATCATTGCGGATTTCAAGGGCATACTTGACCAAATTGCCAAAAGTTGAGAGTAAAGAATAGTGCAACTCCTCAAAGGTCACGAGGACCTAGAAATGATAAAAGAAATTGGACAGGTGAACAATCTAGAGATCAAAATGGTGATCCCGGAATGATGAACGTGATGAAGATGATTGGTGTATTCACCAGCTGCTTGGAAAGCTTCTCACGAAGGTTTGGAAGCCCTAACTCTCGTACCCAATCCTATAAGGAAATCACCCCAAACGCAAGTGACGTGTGGGTGAAAAAGGGTACTCATGCATAAGCATTACAACATGTCCATGCATTAATACTTTCTATGCTTTGCGACGATGTTTGTTTGTTTGCTTGTTGTTTTTGCTGTTGGTTGTTTGCTTGTCTACTTGTGTATACTTTTGATTTTCTTTTGTTTTTGATCAGTCTATTTCTTTTTGTGTCAAAAATCCAAAAATCACATAAAAATTAGAAAATCAAAAAGTTTGATTGACATTGTTGAGTTTTTGTCTTAAAACTTGTTTTGTCTTGTACCTTTGTGCTAATGGCTTTGTGCATTTTTGAGCATAGCTTGTTTCTTTGCACTCATATCATTGTGGAAAAAATCTTGAAATCTATGTGATTTTTGTAAATAGATCTTCAAACTTATCATGAATGATTAGTGAATGGTTATGATGATCTTGAGACATGCATAGACTTGTGTCTATATATCTTCCCACTCTTTATTTTTGTTTTTGCTAAAAAGAGCTCACCAAATGTAAATCTTCAAATGAAAAGAGATATTGAGCTGCAAAAGCCTGTCGCACACTCTAGTATTCGACTAGGAAAAAGGGTAAGCGACCTAAAATTAAAGTGATTGTTTATTCAAAAAGACAAAGGCTATTTCTTTAAAGTGAAATATCAAATATCACTCTCATAATGAGAGGTGGTTGTCTCAAAAGATCAAAAAGATCAAGTGTTATGATTGAAAGTGGAGTCAAATGTAAAGCTCCGAGATATGTTATCAAGTTTTGTGGGAGGTCATATATACATATTTCTATAATTGAGATGGATCACATGATCTAGTGCTAATTGTGTATGCCTTGGTTGAATTGATCATTGAAGCTTCATATTAGACTAAGGACTATCTCATTGTTGATATCCACAAACAACACACAAGTTTATGTTCAATAAATGCCATATTCATTTGTGTGATTGTACTTGATGAAATGTGTTTTCACATACTCAATCTTTGTTAATTCAAACACAAAAAGATTTTTCAGTGTTTAGGTGTTTTTGGAAAGTATTTTGTTTAAAAATTCTGAAAATTTCAAAAATCCAGTTTTGCCCTGTTTTGGCGGCTCGGTTGCGGGTAAGTCAAGTCGCGAGCCTCAGTCGCGTCTTCGTGGGTCATTTTTGGCGACTTGTTCGCGAGTGGAAGGTCCAATCACGAGGGTTACTCAGAGATTTTCACGGCTCGGCTCGCGACTCCCTCGCGGGTAGACCTTCCGATCGCGAAAAACACTTAGAAAAATTTTTCAAACTTTTGTCTTTGAGTGTTTTGGCAGCTTGAACTGGCGACTTGTTAGCGACTCTCTTGAGTCGCGAAAAACGCGTGTTTGGCAAAAATAGGGGCAGTTTTTAAATCTTTTTCAGTTTTCCCTCGAACTTTTGTGATTGTTCATCTTCTTTCTCAACTGTCTCCTTCCCAAACACTCCGTGTACCCATTTTCAAACCTCATTGGTGCATCATTTCTTATCCAAATCATCAAGAAAAGGTATGGGTCTTGTTTTCCTCATCTCATTTTCCCTATTTCATAGATGTTTTTCTTACCTTTTGAATTGATATTGTGTTTGAAACATCTTTGTGTGATGGGTATGGCTTGTTATGGTTGTTGTTGATTTCATCCGTTTTCATATTGAGGGGTCACAATGTGCTTTTTCATTGTTCTGATATTTGCCTGTTGTTGATTCTGAAAATCTTTTGTTAAATGGGTTTGGTATTTTTGTGACTTGCTCCTTTCACTTGTTTGTGTGTTGATGTTGGCTTACGGCATTGGTTTATTGTGCTTTTATGTTTACATAACGTGTGGATGATGGCATCTTGAAAGTATTCCTTTAAAACAACTTCTTTTTCTGAATGTTGTGTCTCACAACCATGTGCTCTAGTTTGGGTGCTTTGATCCTTCATTTTGAAATTTTTTTCCATGTTCATATCTTATGTGGTATGTTTTATGATATCCGTTCTTAATGTTCGAATGTTTGTCTTTGTATGCATATCATGGTCATGGTAAATTGTCTCATTGATGATTCTGGTTGAATTTGTCTCTCCATGCTTTTTTGCACTATCACCATTATGGCCGCTTTTTGTCATATTGTGCACCTTAGTATTGATGGAAGTTTGTTTGGTCTGACTTTGTCTTAAGTTTGTATTTATGTATTGAAATCTCTGTTTTTCACTTCTATTTGCATCGAATCATGTTGATATTTATCTTGTGTGGTACTGTTGTTGGTTCTTTGCTGTGGGCCTATTCTCTTGCAGATGTCTCGTCGATCTTCCAAGGGTAAAGACATTGTTGTTGACGATCCAGCAACACCAGTTGCTAAAAGGACTCGACTATCATCACAGGCATCTCAAGACTCCAATGAGGAGAGGTTCAGAACTCCGCTTACCTCACACATCTACTCAAACATCTTTAACAAGTCAACTCCCATAGTGGAACGGGTGGTGGAGTTTAACACCTTAGGGACCACTTTTATCCCTCGAATCTTTGAGCAACGAGATTGGGCAAACTTGTTTGGGAACTTTGTTGATCCAATGGATGAACTGGTCAAAGAATGCTTCTCCAATGCAAATCGATCTTTGAGTGAACTTATTTTCTGGGTCAGAGGAAAAGAGTTTGGCATTTCCCCAAACTCCATCGCAGATCTTCTCGGCATCACTAGACCTCAGAATGTGGATCTAACTCCGTACGATGATCGAACTCCAAAGATTCAAGAAATTCTACAAATCCTAGGATCTAATCATGAAGTATCCAATACGGGAACATCCATCAGCACCGCAAAGTTTGCACCAGAGCCGACCACACTAAAGTTGATCATGTTCACTAATCTCTACCCACTGTCCAACACTACATTCATAAATCTTGGGAGAGCTCTATTCCTTTGTGATCTTATTACAGGAGCCCCCATTGATATATGTGCTCACATCTTTTACACCATGAGGAAGACCGCGGTTCAAACTGCAGCTCGAGGAATTATTCCATTTTGCAGTCTCATCATGAAGCTCATTCTTCGTGAAGGCATTGTTCCTCCCACAGATGGAAAAATGTTGACCCGTTAGCGTCCTATTTCCATGTACACTCTTCAAGCTAGCAGAAGTCACTCCTCTAAAACACTAAAGAGTGACACATCTCTCCGATTACTCTATCTCGCCCCGAGTCGAGAGACACCTGCACATACCACATCTTCTTCGTATGCTATTCCCGAAGTTCCACAAGCTAATATTTCGCAAGCACAGATCGATCCTCATATCATTGATAGAGTGGGCAGTTTACTTGAACATATTCAGAAACGCATTGATGAGATTGTAACACTTCTCTACTCCACAAACAACCATGTTCAAATGCGTCTCGAGACTATGGAGAATCAGCTAGACGCTATTCAACAAAAGTTGGACGATGACCTTTAGCTATTCGTGCCAAAAAGGGGGAGAGCATTGAGTAAGGGGGAGAAAGTTCAAAGGGAAGTGTGCATAGTGATAGGGGGAGTACACACATACTTTTGTTTTAAGTCTTATCCTCTAAACTTATAGGTTTATGTTTTTGGACTTTTAGTGTTTATATGGGTTTGATACACTGTGGTTTTGGTGTGTTCTTGTTTCTAACTCATAACTTATAATCTTGGTTTAATCTTTTATATACATTGTTGATGTTATTCTGGATATACTAAGTTCTGTACCGTTTTGTACCCATGTGCTTATGTGAGCTTTTAGGGTTAATGTTTTATGCATATTATGTAGGCTTTATGGTTTGTACCTTGCTTAATGCAGCCTTTTATACTATGTTGAAATCAGTACTTCTATCTAAATGTCTTGCATTTTGATTTATGTCTTGTCACTCTTGTGCCCTTGTAGGATTGTTCCTAGATGCATATACTTTGTGTATTATGCATTGGTTGAGTGTTGAGCATACAAGTATCTTGCCTTGTGCTTGTTAGCTTGTATGTCCTAATGTTCATTCCAAGTGTGAATGAGCATTGTGATCACTACCTTGTGGTGATTACTTGGTTGATCAAGCCTTGATTTGAATCTTCACTTCATCTTTGCTTGATCACCTTAAGCTTGTTTCATATGCATTTCATGTTTTTCTGCATACAATGATCATGGTGTATTGTTGTGTTTCAGGAGTTTCATGTTCTTATGATTCAAGTGCTTCATGACTTCTTGAGTTAGGTGTGAATGAGTTTTGTTCAACTGTTCCCAACTCACATGTTAAGTCTAGAGTCTGTTTTTAGGGTTTTGTCACGGAATAGCCAAAGGGGGAGATTGTAAGGTTGAATTTATTCAACCATCTAATTGGCTTTATTCCGTGCCAAATTTGCTTGTATTTCAGCATTTAGTAACCCTGTATTTAGGTGGGCTTGTTGTAAGGGTAGTGAGTGAGATAGAGTGAAGTTTGCTCAAGAGTGTGCAAGAAAACAAAGACTCGCGGCTTGGCCTCGCGGGTGACTCGCGGCTGCAGGCCGCTAGACACAGCACACGTGCCAAGCATGCCGGAAAGTGAACAGTCATGCCACCTGGAGCACTACAGGACAAAACAGGACAATCGGCCATACGGTTATCTCGCGACTGGATCTCGCGACTTAGTCAAGTCGCGGGGTCAAGCCGCGAGCCACCCCTGTTTTTGTAAAACCCGACGTTTCACATTCCTCTCTCACTCCAGTATAAATATCCCTTTTACCCACAAATGTAAGAGAGCTTTCAGAGAGAATTTTGAGAGAGAAACCCTAAAGAAAAACAAGATTGATTCACCCACAATCTATACATTAGAGTCTCTTCAAATTCCTCAACTCTCTTCCTCTCCATTGTCAAATCCTTGAGAGACATTTTACCAAACCTTGTTCTCACCATATTCATCACTGTGAGAGGGCTGTTTGGATTTTGGGAAGCGATTAGGAAGGAACCAATCTTCATTGGTTGATGCTACGGTCTAGTAGCGGAATTCGGGAAGCTAGAAAAGAAAAAGGCTCGGCGCAACCTCGTTGGAGCAAGAAGCTTGGAGGGCTTAGGTGCACTGGGTAGATTAGGCTTGGAGGGTCTATTACTGTCCTTGTATCCCAACTATATTTTCTAGTGGATTTTTTACCGCTTGAAGGGCGGCGGAGAGGTTTTACACCGAGGGCCTTGGTTTCCTCTTCGATAACACATCGCGTGTTGTCTTTGTGTTTGCATCTTCCTTCCCTTTTATCTTTGCCTTTTATTATCTCTCTTTGTGGGTTGTGATTTTAATTTGGCTTAGATAGTTTTTCCAATTCCATATTATAGCTTATGTTAATTTTCCACACACTAGTTGTTTGACATAATGCTTGAATTGGTTAAGTTGTAATTTGGGGGTCTAAACGTTCAAGGGTGTTTATACACATATTTGAACTTTCAAAATGAATCTCTTAAGATGTATGCCAAGTGTTTGATTGTTGAACCCTTTGATAAAAAGGATGATAATATTTGTTGCAATCATGTTGTGGTACCCGATTTTATGCCTATTATGTATTCTACCTCTAAGGACAAATCGGTGTACGTTCCTCCACACAAAAGAAATTAAAAGGTGGAGATAAAAGTGTTAAGTCAAAGCCTCTGTTTAGGTCTCAACCTAAGATTTTGGATGGATCTAAATTTGTTCCAACTTGCCACCATTGTGGTGTGATTGGTCATATAAGACCTCAATGTCATAAGTTGAAGAGGGAACAAAACCATATTGCTAGATCCCTTCCCAAAAGGCCTAGTGGACCTAAAAAGGCATTGTGGTGCCTTTGGTCATCTAAGACCCTAAAATGCTCTAAGTTTCATGCTTATAAAAGAATCAAAAGAAAAGAAAAACTTGAGTTTTTTGGAAATTGTGCTAAAAAGAGTAAATCGGTTTTGAGTGAAAATAGCATGTTGTTAAAGAAAATGTTTAATGCTCCTAACTCCTTGACTATGTACATCTTCGGTTCTCATTCTTCCAACTCTCATCTCACTTCTCTTGAGATACTCATTCCAAACAATTGTTCCGTTTGGATGAGGAAGGGTTCCTATGGTTGAGCTTTTGCTCTTTTGGTCTTTGATTTAATTCTTTCGATCTTTGTAGGACCCTTCATGCATTAAATGTCATATCTTCATGCATTTTGTGCATTTTACATTTATCTGTATGCATTGTTTTGTTTTCGATCTTACTTTTATATTTCAGTTTTGTGTGAGTAAAAAAAAAAATCCAAAACCACATAAAAAGTGAAAAATTCAAAAAGTTTAATCGTATATGTTTGAGCACATATCACATATGAGTTTGGCCTTGTACCTTTGTACAAATGGCTTTGTGCATTTACGAGCTTAATTTGTTATTTTTGCACATAGATCTTTGTGGGAAAAATCTTGACATCTTTGTGGGAAAAATCTTGATATCTTTGTGTGATTGTTGTAAATCGATCTTCAAGCTTGTCATGAATGATTAGTCAATAATCATGTTGGTTTTGATACATGCGTAGACTTGTGCTTATATCTCTTCCCACTCTTTTATTTTTATTGCTTAAAGAGCTCAATAAATGTAAATCTCAAAATGAAAAGAGATAATGTGTTGCAAAAACCGTCGCACATACTAGTATTCGACTAGGAAAAAGGGAAAGCGACTCATATGAAAATGTATGATGCCCAAAAAGCCAAACGCTTGTTCATCAAATTGAAATATCACAAATTTCAGGCATCGATCTCAAAATGAGATGTTTTGATTCAAAATGATCAAATGTTATGAATTGTAAAGAAGGCAAATGAAAAGCTTCATCGTTTGTAATCATTTTCTTGTGGGAGGTCATATATGTTCATTTCTATAATTGAGATAGACCACTTGACTTAGTACTAGTTGTGTATGACTTGATTGAATTGATTATTGAAACTTCACTCTAGACTAAGGACTATTCCACATTTGATACACACACACAACACACATGCCTAATGTTCAATGAATGTCTTATTCATTTGTTAGATTGTACTTGTCTAAATGTGATGTGTGTGTGCTCAATCATATATGGGTTAATCCAAAAAGATTTTTTTATCATTTTATATGTTTTTGGAAGTGATTTTTATCACTCTTTGTGTTCATGTTTAGTGCTTACTTTGTTTTTCATTGTTTAAACATGTTCTGTTTTGAAAAACAAGTGTCAGAATTTTTGGCTACTCGGTTTGGCTACTTGCGTGAGCTGCCAGCAAGTCGCCGAGTTTGGCTACTCGTTTTGGCGACTTGCAAGCCATGAGTTTTACACAGAATGGTTTCATGACTCACTCGCGACTTAGCTCGCGACTATCCGATCATGAAACGCCCGTAATCATCTTTTTAAAGAGCTTTTTCATGGGAAACTTGTTTTAAACCTCTCCCATCCTCTCTAAAACCCCTCTTTCAATATTTTTACATCAAAACCCAACCAATTTGAATGTTTTTTCATTCCATTAACATCTCTAAGGTAATTATAAACTCTTTTCATTAATTTTGATTCTTAGATTATGTTTTGGAGAATTTTGTACTCTTGGTTGAGATTTTTATTATAGGGGTTGGGAAAACTTAATTTTTGTCAAAAATTTTTATGGGATTGGTTTCTTTTGTTGATTTGCATTGGATGTTGGCCTTGTGTGGCAGAATGAACATGTATTAAGGGTGGATTTCATATTTTTCATGCATTGGTCATGCATTACACATAGCCATCTTTTGCACACACCTTTGCTACCCTTGTTATGCATTGGTCTATACCTTGTTTCTTCATCCTAACAAGTCATGTTTACCTTATGCTTTGTAGCACTTTGTTTTGTCTTAGGATTTAGTTTCATTTTCTCAATCATCTCGCACCCCTCATGCATCATTATCATTGTTCGTTCTTTCATCTCTTGCCCTCTTTTCTCCTTAACCCTTTGTCTATTCTTGACAAAAAGGGGGAGAGTATACTCTACAGGGTATACCGGAGTGTTTTTATCATTTCTATATGACTCTTGTGTACATCCTTAGGGGGAGAAATTCTATTTCTCATGCACATTTGTAAGGGGAGAGATATTCCATAGGGGAGATGCATATACCAAGGGGGAGAAGATATTGAGTTAATAAGAAAACTTTGTTTTGTTTGTTTCTCTTTATGTTTGTTTTCTTGTTTTGCATCGTGTTTGTGTTTTGGACATGCATATATCCCTATGCTACTGTGCTTCATTGAATGCATGTTCAGATGATGCTATGTGATCATTGTAGTCATTTTTATATGACTGTTTTGGTGTATGATCAAGTTACTCACATGTTTCACATCATGTTTACTTGATCGCAATTTACTTGTTACATTATACTTGTCCTTTTATTACTTGCTTTATCTTGAGAGACTAATGTGTTTTGTGCAAGTGTTTTAGATTACAAGTATATATGTTCCAAGTGCATCATAGCTTCTCATCATTTTGAAGGGGAGAAACTTTAAGCACTTTTAGTTTATATTGTTTAAGTTTATATTCAGTATTTTGTGTTTGTACCCATGTTGCTTTTGTAAGCTTTGAGGGTTTGTTTTCATATTTTGTAGACTTTATGGTTTATACCATGCTTTATGCAGCCTTTATGCTTTGTTAAATCAGTACTTCTAACTAAATGTCATGTATTTTCCTTTTAAGTACTGTCACTCTTGTGCCCTTGTAGGATTGTTCCTAAATGTATATACTTAGTGTATTATGCATTGGTTGGGTGTTGGACATGCAAGTGATTTGCATTGATCTTATTAGCTTGTATGTCCAAGTGTTCATTCTAAGTGTGAATGAGCATTGTGGTCACTACCTTGTAGTGATTGCTTGTTTGATCAAGTCATGGTTTGATTCTTAACTCCATCTTTGCTTGATCACATCATGCTCGCTTCATATGCATTTCATGCTTTTCTGCATACAATGATCATGGTGTATTGTTGTGTTTCAGGAGATTCATGATCATATGATTCAAGAGCTTCACAGTTTCTAGAGTTAGGTGTGAGTGAGTTATGTTCAACTTTTCCCAACTCATATGTTAAGTCTAGAGTCTATTTTAGGGTTTTGTCACGGAATAGCCAAAGGGGGAGATTGTAAGGTTGAATTTAATCAGCCCGCTTGTTGGCTTTATTCCGTGCCAAATTTACTTGTATTTTAGCAATTAGTAACCCTGTATTTAGGTAAGATTCTTGTAAGGGTAGTGAGTGAGATAGTGTGAACAAATGCTCAAGAGTGTGCAAGAAAAACAGGGACTCGCGACTGGATCTCGTGGGTGACTCGCGGCTGCAAGCCGCTTGAAGCCGCACACATGCCAAGCATGCCAGAAGTTAAAGCGTCATGCAAGCTGGAGCACTACATGACAAAATAGGACAACTGGCCGTTCGGTTACCTCACGGCTGGAACTCGCGACTCGGTCAAGCCGCGAGCTAGCCCTGTTTTGAAGAACCCGACTCTTCACATTCCATTCTCACCCTAGTATAAATACCCTTATACCCACGAAAGAAAGAGAGCTTCTTGAGAGAATTTTGAGAGAGAAACCCTAAAGAAAAACAAGATTGATTCATCCACAATCTTCACATAAGAGACTCTTCAAATTCCTCTCCATTGTTAAATCCTTGAGAGGCTTATTACCAAAACTTTTTCTCACCATATCCATTTCTATGAGAGGGCTGTTTGGTGCTTTGGGAAGCAGTTAGGAAGGAACCAATTTCACATTGGCCGATGCTATGGTCAAGTAGCGGAATCCGGGAAGCTAGAAAAGAAATAGGTTCGGCGCAATCTCGTTGGAGAGCTTATTTACACTGGGTAGATTAAGCTTGGAGGGTCTATTGCTGTTCATATATCCCAACTACATTTTCTAGTGGATTACTTACCGCTTGGAGGGCGGTGAAGAGGTTTTACGCCGAGGGTTTCGGTTTCCTTTTCGATAACACATCGTGTGTTGTCCTTGTATTTGCATCTCTCTTCCCTTAATCTTTGCCTTTTATTTTCTACTGTGGATGTGATTTTAATTGGCTTAGATTGTTTACCAATTTTGTTTATAGCTTGTGTTCATTTTCCGCACACATATTGTTTGTCATAAAGTTTGAATTGGTAATTTTGTTATTGGGGGTCTAAACATTCATAGTGTTTTATACACTAATTGAACTTTCATCCTTCTAAGGAGACAATCACCGAGGGCGAGGGTCATGGGGTTGACCCAAAAGCCAAGGATGTTCCTCCTTTTCAACTAGAGCAAAAAGAAGATCCTCCTGTTGAGGCTTAGCACTTAGGGTTTTTTTTTCTTTCTTTCTTTTTTTTTTTTTTTTTTTTTTTTTTTTTTTATCATTTTGAAGAGAAGTTGTATTATATTTTTGTTTTCAAAGACTTCTCATCCAACAAGATTGTATTATCTCCGTTTATTAATATAAAAGCTCTTTCTCTAATTCTTCACTCTTCTATTTGTATTGTTCCGAGTCAATGTGATTGCTCCTTTAGTTGAAGTTTACAATAACGTTTTGCCAATATAATCAAGTGATAAGAGTAGGACAGTGTAATGAACTTTAGGCAAGAAAGGCTGCTTTGTGCAAGACTTTGGTTATGTTTAAAATCGCATAGATGTCCTAAGTTATTAACTTCCCCTAAGCTTGTGGTCCGACGAGCCATGCGGGACTCGGGTTCTGTTTAAAACTTGGATAGATGCCATAAGTTATTAATTTCCCCTAAGCCTGTGGTCCGAGGAGCCATGCGGGACTTAGGTCCTATTTAAAACTTGGATAGAAGCCATAAGTTGTTAATTTTCCCTAAGCCTGTAGTCCGAGGAGTCATGCGGGACTTAGGTTCCGTTTAAAACTTGGATAGATGCCAAAAGTTATTAATTTCCCCTAAGCTCGTGGTCCGAGGAGCCATGCGGGACTTAGGTTCTATTTAAAACTTGAATAGATGCCATAAGTTATTAATTTCCCTTAAGCCCGTGGTCCGAGGAGTCATGCGGGATTTAGGTTACATTTAAAACTTGGATAGAAGCCATAAGTTGTTAATTTCCCCTAAGCCTATGGTCCGATGAGCCATGTAGGACTCGGGTTCTGTTTAAAACTTGGATAGATGCCATAAGTTATTAATTTCCCCTAAGCTTGTGGTCCGAGGAGCCATACAGGACTCAGGTTCTGTTTAAAACTTAGATAGCTGCCATAAGTTGTTAATTTCTCTTAAGCCTGTGGTTCGAGAAGCCATGTAGGACTTAGGTTTTGTTTAAAACTTGGATAGATGCCATAAGTTATTAATTTCCTCTAATCCTGTAGTCCGAGGAGCCATGCGGGACTTAGGTTCTATTTAAAACTTGGATAGAAGCCATAAGTTATTAATTTCCCCTAAGCCTGTGGTCCGAGAAGCCATGCGGGACTCGGGTTCTGTTTAAAATTTGGATAGAAATGAGCCGAAAGACATGCGGTTATCATGAAATATAGTGTAGGCAAAATCGCTTTTATTAATAATAATACCTTCTTAGGTTATTTACATTCCAAAGGTAGGGTACAGCTCTCTCATATAAGTTTTCCAAATAATATACACCTATTCCCGCCATCAAGTGATGCAAGATGGGCCTTCCTAGTTGGGTCCCAGCTTTCCCAAGTATGGGTTCTTAGCGCTACCCAAAATTTTTCTCAGCACTAGGTCTCCTGGCCCTAGTGGCCTCGATTTTACATTGGCATCATACCCCTACTTAAGCTTCTGGTGATAATAGGCCAGTTGGATCATTGCCTTTTCTCTTCTCTTGTCGATTAAGTCTAAACTTCTTTCTAGCAATTCGTTGTTGTTACTTGGGGTAAAGGTGCCGGTTTTCAACGTTGGAAAGCTAGTTTCCAAGGGGAGTACAGCCTCGGCCTCGTAAGTCATAGAAAAAGGAGTTTCTCCCGTTGACCGTCATGGCGTAGTTCAATAGGTCCATAGGACGTGTAGCAGTTCTTCCACCCATCTTCCCTTTGCATCATCCAATCTCTTCTTTATCCCATTAACTATGACCTTATTTACAGCCTCGACTTGCCCATTTCCTTAAGGATAGGCCGGAGTGGAATATCGGTTCGTAATTCCCAAGTCGCAGCAGTATTTCCTGAAGGTCTTACTATCAAATTGAAGGTTGTTATCCGAGATGAGGGTACGAGGAATTCCGAAGTGTGTAATGATATTTTTCCAGATGAACTTCTTTGCATCCACGTCCCCGATGTTGGCTAGAGGCTCAGTTTCGACCCATTCGGTGAAGTAATCTGTGCCGACCATCAAGTATTGCTTGTTTCCTGCTGCTTTTGGGAAAGGACCCACAATATCCAGACCCTATTGAGCGAACAACCAAGGACTGGAAAGGGGATTAAGGACCCCTCCTGGTTGGTGGGTATTTGGGGCAAACCTTTGGCATTGGTTGCACTTCTTGACATATTCTTGGGCCTCTTTTCGCATGCTCGGCCACCAATACCCTTGAGTGAGGGTTACGTGTGCCAAAGCAACCTTCCTCTTATGTGGCTACCACAAATTCCCTCATGCAATTCTTCAAGTAACATCTCGATGCTTCCGGGTGCATGCATAATAGATATGGCCCTGAATAGGAGCACTTGTACGACTTGTGATCCCCCGACAGCCTTAACCGAGGAGCTTTTCTTCGTATTTTCTCGGCTTCTAATTTCTCTTCGGGCAATACATTGTCCTTGAGAAAGCTCACTAGGGGGACCATCCAGCTCTAACTCACTCTGACTTGATGGATTCGAACCATGCCCTTTTTGATTGCATCCGCCTTGCACAATTCCTCAACGAGGATGATTCGGGGTAGACCTTGCTCTGAGGACATGGCAAGAGTGGCTAATGAATCCGATTGCAAGTGCTTGACTTGTCCAAGGTATTCCCGCATTCTTATGTCCCTAGTTTCCAACTCTCCTTTCACCTAGCCTACAACTAATCTGGAATCCGAGAACACTTCTAAGGCCTTCCCCCCCATTTTACGCACCATGGCTATTCCCTACAATAAAGCCTCATACTTGGCTTCGTTGTTTGTAGTCGAGAACCCTAGTCTCAATGACTTTTCGATGGTAATCCTCTCGAGGGATATTAGAACCAGCCCTACCCCGGATCCCCTTTGGTCTGCTGCACCATCAACATAGACTTTCCACCATGAGACTCCTTGTGTAGAAATTGTTCCAATCAATTTTTCATCCATGTTTTCCTCCTCTGCTACTGACTTCTACTGGGGTTCAATAAATTCGGCTATTAAATCAACGAGAACTTGTCCTTTGACGGAGGTCCGAGGCATGTATTCAATATCGAAAGCCCCTAAGAGTGTGCTTCACATGGCAATTCTTCCTATGTAATCGGCGTTCTGGAGTACCGACCTGAGGGGAAGTTGAGTTAAGACAACGACCGTGTGTGCCTGGAAGTAATGGAAGAGTTTCCGTGTAGCATGCACTCATCGTAAGAATTGCCTTCTCCAACGGTAAGTAACGCACCTCGGCCTCATGTAACGATTTACTCACATAGTAAAGTGGCCGTTGTATGCCGCTGTCAACCCGTATTAACACTAAGCTCATAGTGTGAGGGGCCACTACTATGTAGGCGAACAGAACTTCGTCACCCTCGGGGCTAGACATGATGGGCGGCCGCAACAGGCACTCTTTATGTTGCTAGAAGGCTAAGGCACAGTCCTCGAACCACTCAAATCCTTTCCACTTGTTCATCGGGAGATAGAAAGGATGGCATCGGTCTGCAGATCGTGAAATAAACCGATTCAATGCCGTGATCATTCCGGTGAGTTTCTGGACTTCTTTTGGGCTCCAAGGAGCTTGCAAGTTATAAATTGCTTTGATTTGATCTAGGCTCACCTCTATTCCCCCGTGAGTTACCATATAGCCTAAAAATTTGCCGGACCCGACACCAAATGAGCACTTAGAGGCATTGAGACCTAGTTTGTGTTTTCTTAAGATGCTAAAGATGACCTCGAGATCTCTCACATGCTCGGATACCACTTTACTCTTTACTACTATATCGTCTATGTAGACTTCAATACTCTTGCCTAGTTGGGGTTCAAACATTCTGGTCATCATCCTTTGGTAGGTAGACCCTGCATTCTTTAAACCGAAAGGCATTACTTTGTAGTGGTAGTTTCCAACAAGGGTAATGAATGCTTTTTTTTCTTGATCTCCCGGGGCCGGTGGTATTTGATGATAACCTTGGAAGCTCATTCGAGGGTGGCCCGATTTTCTAGAACGCAGACTCGCCACTTCCCAGTCTTCTTTTTTACCACCACTGTATTTGCCAACCACTCGAGGTAAAAGACTTCTTTAATAGCCCCCGCCCTCTTGATTTTGTCACTTCGTCCTTAACAGCGTTGACATGCTCTTTTGATAGGCGTCGGGGTGGTTGCTTTTTGGGAATAGAGGATGGGTTAACATTTAGGTAGTGGCAAATGAGATTCAGATAAACTCCTGGGGCATCGTAGGCATCCCATGCGAATACGTCAACATTTTCTCTCGTAAATCCAATCAATTCCTCTTTCTTTCGGAGGGGTAGTTTCGAACCGACTTGAAAGAATCTCTCCGGGTCGTTGTCAATAGTAACCCTTTCTAGACTCTCGCAATTTATCTCCTCGGTTGGCTCATCGACGTGTACTACCGAGGTGGCTGATTGCTATAAGTCCTTTCTTGCAGGAACCGAGGGTTTTGCGTTGGATTGGCATGAGATGGCAGCCACCTTGCATTGTCTAGCCATGGCTTGATTTCCTATAATCTGCTCTACTCGGCCCCTCGATGGGTATTTTACCTTCTGGTGAAGTGTAGAAGAAACGGCTCCCAGGGCACAGAGCCAAGGTCTGGCCACTATGGCGGTGTACGGTGAGTAGGTGTTGACCACGATAAAATCCACCTCCACCACGTCCGAACCAATCTATATGGGCAGTTTGATTTGTCCCCTTGGTGTAACAGTCTTCCCTTCGAAACTTACCAAAGAAGAGTCATATGTTGTTAGGTCCTCGGGTTTTAGGTTTAGCCCTTGTACAGATCAAGGTACATCACTTCCACAACACCGCCTTGGTCTACTAGTACTCTCTTCACATCAAACCCTCCAATCCTAAGTGTAACTACCAAAGCATCATCATGGGGTTGGATGGTTCCGATCTTATCCTCGTCCAAGAATCCCAGCACAAGTGAGGCTCCCTTCCTAGGCCTTTTGGATTCCCGATCATTGTCCTTGGTGGAGAGCCGAGCCACAAATATTACCCTGGATGGAAAAGAGCCGATTCTTCCCGGAGCGGCAAGGATGACATTTATTGTGCCCATGGGAGGTCTTAGAGATATGTCTCTACGGGGTTCTTGGTTTGCACGACCCGGATGACCGTTGGAAGGATGTAACAGGTGCCGCAATTTTCCTTCTCGGACCAACTAATCTAGGTGGTTCCATAGGTTCCTGAAGTCTTTGGTGGTATGTCCGTGGTCTTAGTGGTATTAACAATACGGACTCTGATTGCGCTTTGAGGAGTCTCCGGCCATTTGAAGAACGGCTCATTCTTAACCTTCTCCAAAACTCGTTGTACCGGTTCTTTGAATACGGCGTTAACCACTTGCATGTTGGTTGACCCAAATTGCCCCATAAAATCTCTTCTCGGATGGTTATTGCTGTATTGTTCCGACCTGAAATCATTCCTCTTGTGAGGGATGATCTTTTCCTTTCCTTTCCCTTGTAGTTAGTCCTCTTCCACCCTTTTGTATTTGTCAATCCGATCCATAAGTTTGAACGCTGTAACAGGTTTACCAATTAGGGATTTCCTTAAACAATGCTCGGTGGGGAGGCCGCTTTTAAACGTCATCGATGGCGACGTCGTCATAGTTACCATCCATCTCGTTGTACATTTCCCAATATCTGTCCGAGTACACTTTTAAAGTTTCCCCTTCGTGCATGGATAGTGACAATAATGAACTCAGAAGCCGAGGAACCCCATTGTTTGTAATGAAATGAGAGCCAAAGGCTTGGGTGAACCGCTTGTAGGAATCTATGGAGTTCGTTCTCAAGCCGTTGAACCACCTCATCACCACAGGTCCTAGACTGGACGGGAAAACTTTGCACATCAAAGCCTCGTTTCGAGAATGGATGGTCATTCTTTGGTTAAACTGGCTCACATGCTCCACGGGGTCTATTTGGCCATTATAAATGGTGAATGTAGGTTGGTGGAGATGCTTGGGTAGTCCAGCCCCTTCTATCTTGTGTGTGAAGGGTGACTTAGAGATCTAATCCAGAGTTTTATTCATGGCATCATTACCCAAGCCCTTACCGGATGGGCTCTTATGTCTCCGTCCATGACACAGCTCTGTCTTATAAGAGAAGGTTTCGCTTGGGGGAGTTCTTGATTTCCTTCTCCTCATTAGAGGATACGTCGGAATTGGTAGGGGATCGCCTTTGCTGTGCATGGTGCAATCTCCTTTTCAAGTCATCGATCTCTCGTTGCATGGTCTGACGATTGTTTTGTCTATGGGATATGCGACTACCTATTTGGGAATTGCTTTAACTTGTCCGGGTAGTATGTACACTCCCCTCTCGATTCCTTTCATTGCCTTGATTTTGCTCAAGGTTAGGAGGATTACTTTGCCGCCGAGGCCCAATGGGTTCTGTCCACTGGGGATCGATTTGGTGTGGGTTTTCTTGGTGTGGACTCGACCCTACCATGTTTAACCGTTACATTCACTAACACCCAGGTTATTCCCCACAGACGACGCCAATTGTAAGGACAAAGTTTGGTGCCCAAGCCCGAACCGCACGGGATCTTGGTCCAAAAAGCCTAATACAATGAATTTTGTAGAGTATGGGTCAAAGAACTAGGATTAGATAAGTTGAGCAATGGCTTGCATGGAGGTGAGGAACAAACAGACAAGAATAAAGCTATTATAGTCAAAAGACCTTTGTCCGAGGAGACTTGGGATATTATTTATGATTACAGATCATTACATTAGAATTCTTTTGGATGCTACAAGATTATCCCCTTTCTTTTTCTTCGCCCCTACTTCATAGGGGGCTTCTTTGCATTATATAGGCTCTTTTCGATCATCTAGGCCTTACACTTGTTGATCATCTGGACCTCCACTTGAGCACCCATTCCATCGGACACTCCTTTCAGTCCTTTGTGAGTTGCAGCAGCCAAGGCAACACTGTTCAGGAGTCTTCTCCACATTAATGCGGCTTTAAAAGCAGGTTTGTAATGCATTTAATGTGGTGGTGGCAGCCTTTCTTTAGATATTTTGAGCTTTCTTCCCTTTCACGTGTTCAGGGGATGTACTTCAACCACTTGACTATACACTTGGTCTGGGTTTACCGTGTCCAAGGAGAAGTTCCTCCTCGGATTTTCTTCCCTTTGTCTCCCAATGATGAGGCTTGTAAAGTAGATCACCTAAGTCATGTTTCTCTCCTCGGACTTGTTAGTGTCCTCGGACAAGGCCTAAGGCCCAATATATTATTTTTGGACCATAGCCTCCACAATTTCAATTACAGGTTAATGACAAATCTTACTTGGAAAACAGTTAGAATGGACTACAAAACACAATGAGCTATCATCATCTTTGATATTTGTCACCGCCTAGTGAGTTGAGGGATGCAAATTTCAAAATACATTTTGATTATCTATTTTTTTATTTAATTTGGGACTTGTTATACATTGCAATTATGTAATAAAGCAGAAGTATAGTTCTAAAATGTGTGCTATTGAAAAAAAAAAAAAAAAAAAAAAAACCTAAGTATATACATCTCCTGAAGCATTCCACCAAGGCAATAATGTGGCCAAAATGGGTAACTAAGCATAATTTTTCAACTATCTAGTTAGTAGTTCCAGTTTCCAAACTATATTATTTACTAGTATCTCAAGTCTTTGAGACTCGATTTTGGCCTATAAGTCTCAAAGACTCGATTTTCATGGTCTAATCACGTCGGATGTGGCATTTTTTTACCACCTGGTAACCACTTGAAAATCAAGCCTCTAAGGCTCGATTTATAAACCAAAAAAATTTAAAATTTTTTTTGAAGTATCATGTACCAGCCAAAATACCCAAAAACAAATTTCAGAAATCCCAGAACACAACAAGATCAGAGGGAGAGAGAGCTCACCTCACTAGCACGCGGCCTGGGCTCACTCGAAGGCCTGGATCCCGCACGGCCTGGGCTCGGGCGAAGGCCGGGTCCCACGCGGCTTGGGCTCGTGCGACGACCTAGGTTGCGCGCGGACTGGGCTCACGTGCGGCTTTGGTCACGCACGGCTTGGGCTCGCGCGACGGCCTGGGTTGCGCGCGGCTTGGGCTCGCATGCCCCCCTCGGTCGCGCGCGGCTTGGGCTCGCTCGGCCTGGGTTACGTGATTTTTTTCTCCGATCTCCATCTTCTTTGATGTTCTGGTGTTTTTTTTTCTCCGATCTCGATCTTCTCTCTTTTTTCTGTTTCGGGGTTTTTTTTTTCTCTGGTTCTCCTTTGATGTTCTGGTCCGATTTGTTCTTATTTATAAGGGTTATAAATCAAGTCTTAGATACTCGATTTCCATGTAATCATAATCGCCACGTGGAAAAATATGCCACATCGAACGTAATTAGAGCATAGAAATCGAGTCTTTGATGCTCGATTTATAGGCCAAAATCAAGTCTTTTAGACTCAAGATGCTAATAAATAATATAGTTTGTAAACTGCCATAATTTCCCATTTCTTCCCAATAATGCATTATTTTCTGCATCACCGGCAAGTTCCAAAAGCTTTGGCGCAACTGAAGCAACAGTTGTTATTGTTGAGCCTTTGACATCAAATTCAGCACTTAAAACAGTAATATCATCATCAACCTTAATTTCAAGAACACATGCCCCTCTATACAATCTTCCCAGTACATTTACCCACTCAGAATCGGAATCATCGGAGAAGTAAAAGTCAAAAACATAAAAATCCAATTCAATCTCCGACGCCCCGAATTCTTCCCAAAGTTTTTGTCTAACAAAGGTGTTGTAAAGGCCATTGGAGAAGATAAGAATGATAGAGGATGCTTTCAAAGTTGTTGAAGAGCGGGCTAAAGTAAGGAGTTGTTGAAGTCAAAATTTGAAGCCCTTAGGGGATGAATCCCAAGAAATGTAGGTGGGGTTTCGATCGTATACAATAATCCAAACAGGGTTCCTATTGAGAGTATCAAGATGATGACGGACAGGTGAGGAATTGGTAATAGGAATTGGTTTGCAAACTCGAGAAACTGCAGTTATAAAAGACTGGTGGAGAATACGAACAATAGCCTCAAGGTGCCCAATATTCAAACTGTCAACACACCCATACCCACATCTAGATTGAAACAAACATCTTTATCCTATCTATCACGCCCTTGCATCTCTCCTTTGCCAATTTCACTCCTTCTATAGCTTTCCGCTTCATCATCCGTCTCTCCTTTGCCAATTTTTATTTTTTTTTTTTTTTTATAAATGAATAAAGTAATTTGAAAACTATTAAGAGAGTGATCCTATTTTGTAGCCAGTGTTTTGGTGGGAGTTGAGATGCATTTTTATCAAGTTTTGCCCTTACTCAAAGGTAAGTTGTAAGGATATTTGGAACCAAAAAAAAAATCTGGTTCAAACAGGAGAAGCCCCTTAAATAGTAGTACTAGCCTTTGACCACGCGCGTGAGGCTCTTCTATTTTTTGGGTAAGGGTTAATTTAGAGCATTTATTATAATTTGGGGTTACTATATTTTTCAATCATAAAAAAACCTAGGGATGTGATGAGTAATAATTTCACTACACATAATAATCATCACACTCCTAGGTTTTCAAACAAGGGAAGCTCCTTAAATAGTAGTATAGATAAAACTGATGCCTTTGACTTTTTAGTGACCTCTCTAGAGTTTGCTCCATTATTATCAATTTTTTTTAAATAAAATTATTTTTGTTTAGTCCAAACTTAACAATAAGTGAAATTCTATCTCTCTAATAAGTCTAACTTAAACTCAAACTCATCATTATCATTTTTTTAAACAAAATTATTTTTCTTTAGTCTAAACTTAACAATGAGTGAAACTTTATCTCTCTAACAAGTCCAACTTAAACTCAAACTAGGGAGCTACAAATTATTTGCACCAATATTAAATAACATAAACTTGGCAACCTTTATGATAAGTCATCAACCTACCTACGGTGAAAGAAGATAAATTTCAATATAATAAGCATTGGATTTCAAATAATGACGATGTGGTGAGTGAGGCATTTCCAACAGTAAAAAATAAAAATAAAAGATAAATATTAACTCTTTACCTACGACTGAATTTAATTTGAAAATTAAGTATCACATTTTATTTTGGTGGAATTATGATATCTCAACTCATTTAATATTTATGGATTTGGCAATCCTTTTACGTAGAAGATTTAGAATGATAGACAAGCAAGATTTGTCCAACAAATTAGTTTATTTATTTATTTCTTTTATTTTTTGTTATTTTTAAGAAAAAGATGATTGTTCAACAAATTAGTTAACTTTGTAGCCTTTACAAATTAGCCAATTTCTTGTAATCTCAGTCGTTCCAATAGTGGAAATCACCCAAATGAAAAAACGTTTTAGGCCCCTTTATATTTTTTTCCTGGAAAAAAAAAAATTTGAACAAGCTATATATTTAAAGGATAAAAGACACATTTAGGTATTAATTAATTGGGGTCATTCTAATCCTATGTAGTATGACAACAGAATGAGCATATCAATTTTTAAGCGAATTCCATTCTTCTCAGTTTTGCTAGGTAAAAAAGAAAAAGAAAAAAGAAGAAGAAAAAAAGCGAGCTCTAACATGAAAGAGTGTGGCCTTCTAATCACTATTGATTTCCTGTCATGTGGTTTGGGTGGATACATTACCAAATTCTATATCCCAATGAGAAACAAAAATCTACATCTTTGCTTCACCTCACGATATGAAAATATATTAATTTTTTAGGCAGAAAGCTTATATACAATATATTAAAAAGATGTATGGCTTTCATTATTTTAACGTGGGCTCTTGCTCAACATTTTTTAGCATGGGCCACAAATTACTTTATGGGTTCATGTACTTTTTTCTTTTTCTTATATTTCTCTTTTGAATAGTCATATATTTTTTGAATTGTTTCAATAACTTATTCTTTAATTATATATATTTTTTGGCATTTTGGAAGTTTTAACATCTGAATTTGTGCAATCACACACACACACACACAATCACACAATATATACATATATATTTTATCTATAATTTGTAGGTTTTGAATCTTTTGATTCCTTTCAATAGTTTTAGCCATAAATTATTATTTTTTAATGTAACTTATCTTTCTTATATTTCTCAATTGTTTAGTCATATATATTTTGTTTTGTTTCAATAATTTCTATGCAGTGAATCATCTTATTCTTTAACATTTTTTGATCTTTTAAAAGTTTTAATATTTGGATTTTTGAGTTTTTTTTTTTACTATATCTGAAACTATTTGACAAATTTTTTGTAAGTTATTGCACGTTCAAGCAATGACTTATTCATCAAGTTGTAACACAAATTGAAGTCATACAAGAACAAATCATGCAATAGTGTAGTTTCTTAATCAATTTAAGATTTTATAAAATTATTTTAGTCTACCTCACAAGTAGGTAAGTTCCTGTGCATTGCATGAGCCAGCGACTAGTTATTAATATCATGGTTTTAAAAACCGGATCGGACCCGGTGGTCCCGACCATCAACTGGTCCGGTTATGGGCAAAAAGCGAAAATAGCTTAAAAATTGGGAAAATTCAAAAACCGGCTAGTTCAACTGGAGAATCGAGAATCTGCATGGTCGAACCGGTTGAGATTTTTTTACTTTTCCCTGACCTAAAACTACGTTGTTTTGGCCAGGAACCTAAAAAATAACCCTAAACACTCGCACGCTCTCACGCCTAAACACTCTCACACTCTCATGCAGTCACGCCTCATCTCAAGCTCTCCGCCTCTCTACCTCACTCTCACGATCTCAACTCTTACCTCACTTAACTCATCTCAATCTCAAGTTCTTTGCCTCTCCGCCTCACTCACGCACACCTTTCAAATTTTTTTTCCCTTTTCATCCTCTCGGTGTCTAAAGTGTTCTGGTTTTTTCTTATTCTTTTTTCCTCATGGTGTTTGAGCTCTGCTCTTGGCTTCTCGGCTTCATCGGGTAATATTCTTTTCTTTTGATTTTGATTTTTTTTTTAATCATTTTCTCAGCTTTTTTTTTTTTTTTTTTTTCAACTTTATCTCAGAGACTCCGATTCTCCATTCATGTTCTCGCCTTCATCTCAAGTTCTCCATTTCGGGACTTCACTGGTAATGAATGAGGCTTGGTCTTAAAACTTAGCAGTTGTTTGTTTGAAACTTTAAAGCTTATTTGCTGAGGTAATGTGCAAAATAGTAGTGCAAAAGGATTGTATATAGTTAGTTAGACAATGTTTGAAACAATAAAGGAAAATAGCATCTCGAGTTTTAGAAACTCGAGATCCTATTAGAACTTGAGTTCGTGAAAATGTCACGTAGATCTTGAGTCTTTAAAACTCGAGTTTCATGCAAAAAATATTTCACCTATAGTGGCATTTTTAAGTCTTACGGTGACGTTTTAAAGCCCTATAGCGGCGTTTTTTTGCAAAATTTTTTTGTAAGTATAGGGAGTCCTATAGTGGCGTTTTTAAGCCCTATAGTAACGTTTTATAGACCTATAGCAGTGTTTTTATTCAATTTGTGGAAATCGAGTCTTTAAAACTCGATTTTTAGCTTCATTTTTTCCCATTTTGGCGTAATCCACATACAAATCGAGACTTAAAAACTCGATTTTTATCTTGGAACTCGAGTTTTAGACACTCGAGATGCTATTTTTCAACATTGTTTTGAAACTTGGCAATTAACTAAATTTTTTAATATTTATTGTTATTTAGAAAAAAAATTCCTTATTTGCTATTTGGATGTAATGAACTTATTTGCTATTTGCCATTTGGATGTAAATGTAATGATTAATTAACTTATTTATTTGGTTTTGTTGAAAGTTTATTATGTTAAGGATGATAGTTTTATAATGTTATTATGTTAAATTCTTTAAAAAGATGTTAGATACTTATATACTTGTATTTTTTTTAAAAGGAAACATATTTATTACTATTGGTTTGTTAGTTTTAGTATATTAAAAAATTATTAATTATTTATATAATTTAAATAAATAATAATTAAATTATTTATGACGTCACCGGTTCGACCATCGATCGAACTTCGATCGAACAGTAAAATCAATAATTAGCTCATTTTCCAGTTCTTTCACCGCATGGTTTTAAAACCTTGATTAATATTAATATAGCGATAATAATAATATTAAATTTATATAAAAAAAATATGGATTTGTTTGGTAATGTTGTTCTAGTAACGTTGTTTGTATTTTTGAAAATACGTGTGAGTGAAAAAGTATGTGAAAATACATATAATGTTATTTAAATTAAAATAATAAAATTCATTTAAAAAAATTAAAAATAATAAATGAAATGAAAAAATGAATAATCAGGTAATAAAACATTGCGATTTGTGATGTGATGTTAGCATATTCCCCTTCTTATTATCTATACTACTATTTAAGGGGCTTCCTCTGTTTGGATCAGATTTTTTCTTGTTCCAAAATACCCCTACAACCTATGTTTAAGTAGGGGCAAAACTTGGTAAAAATGCTTCTTCAACTTCCAACACTATCTATAAAATAAAAACCTATGTTTTATAGATTTTTATCCAGGTATTTTTATTTATTAAACTTTTGTGCTTGGGTTCAAAAAAATAATACATGCACCAAAAAAGATTACATCACTTGATATTAAACTTAGTGAATAGGTGGACTCCTCAAATGGTATTTATTTATACTAGACACCCTTAGGTTTTTTTTGTTATTGGAAAATATAGTGATCCAAAATTATAATAGAAAAATCTCTGAGCACATACTCACTACATTTTCCAATAACCAAAAAAAAAAAAAAAAAAAAAAATAAAAACCAAGGGTGTCTAGTTATTCTTACAATACTACGGAGTACGAGAAAGAGAAAAGGAAACTTTGTTTCTTATTTTTTGTGGGCTGGGCTGGGCAGGGCAGGGCCCCGGTTTAATTGTAATTGTCACACATATATATTTCCTTTACTTCTTATTAATAAATAATAGTATCTATTAATTAATCAGATGAACAAAATCGCCGGCGGCTTCCCTCGTTAAGAATTAGAAGTGTTTTGTTTTACGAAGACCAAATCGGATCAAATTGAAATATGGTAGGTACTAGGTACTACTCACTCTATCTATCTATATATATGGTTTGTTTGCTAAAATATATTATAACAAATGTAGTGTAATATTATTATTAAATTGAAATGATTTTATGGGTTAGGCAAGCGTGAGCGGTGATAAGAAAGAGAGTGAATTGAAACTGTATTCACACTGGAGGAGCAGTTGTTCCTTCCGTGTTCGTATTGCCCTCAACTTGAAAGGTACTTTCTTTCTTATTTCTCTTTATTTATTTATTTATTAATTCTTCAATCTATCTTAATTTTTTTACATTTATTGTTGATGATGATTGATTAGGGCTGAAATATGAGTACAAAGCAGTTAACTTGTTGAAGGGAGAGCAATACAGCCCCGGTGAGAATAGAATTAGAGTTAGATGACCTTTACTTTACTTTCTATTATTGTTTTTATTTATTAATAATAATAATTATGTATGTATGTATGTATGTATGTATGGTGTAACTAAAAAGAGTTTACAAAGCTCAATCCTATTGGTTATGTCCCCGTGCTTGTCGATGGGGACTTGGTGCTTTCCGACTCTTTTGCCATCTTACTGGTTCGTATCTCTATCTCTTTCTCTTTCTTTTTCTCATTCTACTTTCCCTATTATTATTAATCATCAATTCTTCTTACATTTTTAACTAACTAACTAACTTACACAGTATTTAGAAGAAAAGTACCCCCACTACCATCCATTGTTACCTCAGGATCTTCACAAAAAATCCATTAATTTCCAGGTATCAACATACTGCCTTTAACTTAATTACACTCATCTCATTTTTAACCTTCTTTTTTCCATTTCTTTCCTTCTTTTTCGATTTTACACTTTTCTTAATTATAACTATAATCTATAATTGATGCTCACACCATAAAAATCATCACCAAACTAGTATTGTGCAGTGTTTTAAGGCAGACTTTTTAGTCACATTCAACTCAATCTATGCCTACTGAGGTTGAAACAGTTCTTTTTTTTTTCTTTTTTGATAAATAACGAAAGTTTATTAATCAAAATACCCATGTACATCAATCTCTTAAATTACAATGATCAAGCATATCTAAAAAATTAGAACATGGAAAAGGATAAAAAACACAACTCCAATCCAGTAAAGTTAGTCCTGGCACAGCCCTCCACAAATCCACCTTTCGATGTTTACCAAAAAGGACCTTGCAAAGCTGAAAATAGGTCAGTAACACTTTGTGGCATAACCCATAGAAGACCAAATATAGCCCATACCAAAGTCCATGACTCAGAAGCAATGGGACAATGAAGAAGAAGATGATTCACTGATTCCCCACTCCTTTTACCCATATAGCACCAATCCACAACGGTAACTCCCTTATTCCATAGAATATCAAGAGTCAGAATCTTCCTAAGGCGGAAGTCCACGAGAAGAAAGCAATCCTGGGAGGGATCTTTGAGCGCCACACAGGTTTCCAAGGAAAAAGAGTATCAGGAGTTGAGTAAAGGGAGAAATAGTACTCACGACACGAGGCTGCAAGGAGCTGATGGCATATAATTGCACTTGGAACTAGCTCTATCATTTTTTGCCACATTAATAACTTGAAAATTGTTTCTGCTTCAAATTCTATCTTGGTGAAACTTATGCAAATAACCACCTATAGTTTACATTGAAGAATGTATATAAAGCCTACTTCACTTGCCAAGCAAACTGGGGTACACATTGAAAAGGATGGCTATGCCACTATGCCAGCTATGGCTATTTTGAAATAAACTAAATTATTTCTTGTGGATTGGTGCCTAGGATCAGGATCCTCTCCAATTTCTTTGAAAATGAGAGTTTCCATCTCATGTTTAAGATATAGTTTTCATAAATCTAAATATGTATACATATGGTGCAACATCATTTAAAATTCTATTCCACCAAATAAGGAATGATTACTAATTTTAAATGAGGTGGCATCATGTTCACCCTTAGATTTGTTAAATACTAGATCTTCACTTTGAATTGGACACTCTCTATTTCAAAAGCAAATGGGGAGTATTATTTTCCAAACAACCTTGCAAGCATGCCTACAAGTAATTGTGTCTCACATGGTGAATAACACTAGTATTGTTCTTTTTTACATGTTGGATAATATGTTTGAAAATCCCACTTTGGTTTTACTTTCTTTTCCAGCCTTGAGGATATGAGCTTCCTGATCTAATCAGGCATAATTCTTTGTTGTACCTTATCCATTTTTGCTAATATTCACACGTGTTTTTGCAAGTGTGTTTGAGATTCAGACACTAATGGGGTTGCTTTTATAACTGGATATGTAGGCTGCCAATATTGTTTCCTCAAGCATACAGCCTTTTCAGAATCTAGCTACACTGGTATATATCTGAGTGAGACTGTTGTGGTTATATACCCCTCTGTTAAAATTAAGATGTCATTTTTCATGAAATTGTTAGAACATATATGATATAAAGTTCGTTTTTCTGCTTTTCCTATCTACAGAAATACATTAAGGAAAACGTTAGTCCTGATGAGCAACAGCAACTTGCTTTTTCTAAACATCATACCGAAAAAGGCTTTGTAGGTAAGCTTTGACTAATCTGTTGAAAGGATCGTACTCTTTGTTTATTTGGACAATCAAATTAATGTTCATCTCTCCAAATCTCTCTGGCAATTCCTGTCACATGTGAACATTATGTGCCACCATGCGATGATATCTGCTCCTCAATGGGTTTGAGTCTAATTCGATTATTATTTTCATTTGTTTCAGCACTTGAAAGGCTTTTAAAAGACTATGCTGGAAGATTTGCAACTGGAGATGAAGTTTTCCTGGTTTGGTTTCCTGTTTCATATGTGTCTGTGCCTGTAAACTTGATTATAGTATATGCTGCTTCTGTGTTAAGGATTCTTTTCTTCTTTTTCTCTATCCACATTGAATGTACAAAGTACCTAACCTTAAACACAATCATGCACCATAAATCTGTTGAATCTAAATATAAAATTGGCTGCCGCACAGAGAAAATACTAAAAGCATCTCTGCATCGCTCTGAATTTTCATTTTACTACCAAAATATTCCAATATTTCTAGGGATTTGCTACTGAAGTTGCCAAGCATCCTGAAGTTGTTCTAATATCTACAACCAAACAAGGATTTTCTTCTGCTTGCTTGTAATGTTATTTTAACCATAAGTATTGAGATAAACTGCCAACAGAACACAGTATAAAATATTTGAACACACTCCTCAATCTATAAGACTGCAATCGGAACATGGTTCTTCTCCCAAACCCAAACCATGGATTATGAGACATGAAGGCACTAAACTCAATTCTAAGCATTAGGTTTTTGACGTAAGTATATGAATTTATATAATTGTACTAAAGTCAGTTCAACATGTCTCAGTTGCACATTGCATGGCACAGTAGTATTTCACTTCCTAAAATGCTCGGAAGAATAGTTTGCATGGAATTAATTCATGAATTAAGGTTTTTTTCAAAATGTAATGCAACACATTGACAATTATTTGCAGGCAGATTTGTTTCTAGCGCCTCAGATTCATTTGGCAATTAAAACGTTCAAGGTGGACATGGTAGTGCTTGCTTTATAATTATTGTGCCAGTACCATTTGTAGATGAATATATTTAATTTAAATGTAATGTAATTTTTTTCATTCTATATTCTAATTTTATCTTCAATCTGCTTTAACGCCAAATTCTTTTTTCACCTTGGCCCTCAACAGTTTGTGGAATTACAGTTTTCAAAAGCTTTGTAGCTCAATTGACACCTTCTGGTGTTTCCAACCATGATTCAAATCCCTCCACCCCTAACTATTGATGTATCAAAAAAAGTTTGTGGGATTACAGTAGTAGCAAAAATCTGTATAGTCTTATTCTGCTTGTGTAAATCTTGCTTCTGGTTTGAGATGTTTCAATTTCTTCATCCACACCTTTATTCAGTAATCTTGAAATTAGGGTGTGCTTTAAAGTCCATTTCTGTATCTGTATCTGCTGACAAATTTTTTTTTTTCCATGCAGACTCAATTCCCTGTCTTATCCAGGTTGAATGGGGCATACAATGAGATACCAGCTTTTCAAGATGCTATGCCAGAAAAGCAGCCTGATACTCCTCTGACAAGTGCTAGTTAAACCAATGGGTTGAGGAGGTACGGAGAAACATTGTTGAAATCAGAAATTACTAGCCCCTTCTTATCCATTAGCTGTGTCTAGAATGTTTGTTATATATATATGAGTTAGGTTCAAATGTTGGATTATGTGACCTCCAAATGCCCATGATGCTTACCCAATTGAGATGATTGTAAATTAAGAACTACCTCATCTAAAACATGGTCAAAATTACGGTAAATAAATGTTTTAGTGTATAGTAAATGATATTAGATTAATATGAAATTTAGCATGCATGATGATAAGCATATGGAGGATATGTAATGCAATGATAGACTTGAAAAATGTTAACCTAATTAAAAGTTATTAAGTGATGTAATATCACAAAATGATACACCATTTGTAACTAAGACCACAAGAACAAGAACAAGAATAACAACAACAACAGACTATATATATATACATATATATATATATATATATATATATCTGTGTGCGTTGCATAATAGAGGGCTAACATATATTGTTTCAATTGGTCTTTTGCATAATAGTGCTGGTTATAAAAAAGAAAAATATCTGAATTTGATTGACGTTGTCATTCCTGTTGAACTGAAACTTTATTTTCTTTTAAAATTATGCTTTCAATCTCAAAATTGCAGCATAAAGTGCCACATGATCAAGCTTTGAGATAGAGCTTTTCGAAGCATATTTGTATGAAGGTGTTGTGATGAAGGTTGTCACCTTATGGAACACAGTGGGATAATGTTAATAATAATGGATGGTGAGCTGATACATACAATAAATGGTTTGGTTTTGAAGTCCTTGAAGTTCAGTTTGCTTTTGTATCCACTAAAATTATAGTTTTGTTTACCTGTGTTTTCTTCCTGTTGTACACCAATAATATATCATATTTCTAGCAGAAATGTGTTAGGACTTCCTTAGAAACTCTTTTACAATTCATTAATAACCAAATAAAAATCTGCAGTAACAAGTTTAGATGTGGATCTTGTCCTTGGAAAGGATGAGACATACCAGTTGGCTAGAAAGACCGGTAAATTAAGAAAGATTGAGGATCTTTTTTTTGTTTTTTTGGTAATAATTTGTGAGGGGCTTATTTAACTATCCACATTTGTGAAGGAAATTTATTAACTTGCATTTGAGAAACAATCTATAGAGAGTAGTGAGCTGAAGTGCCGCATTCATTTAATTTTATGATGCGTGGCTTTCCATCTAGGAGATGGTTTAAAACTCAAAGCTTTGCATAAACCCCCTTTTCTTTTTTGGTCTGAAAATGGCTTTATATTAAAATGAAAAGAAGATTTACAAAACAGAAGCTTGAGTTTACATAAGACTGTATACAACATTAGGAAGTGAGGTGGCAAAATCCGATGAAAGTACAGGATCACGCACGTTGCTTGTGCATGACAAAGGGCATGGCTTTCTGATTCAATGCAAGTTTTAATCAGAGTAGTATTTAATTTTCTTCAAATTTTGGTAACAGTGGTTACCGTTAAACTATTCTATATATGTTAATAATTTTATCTACTAGGAAAAGGGGTATCACACGTCCTTGTGATTTGGCACAATTGCAATTTAGTCCACAAACTTTTAATTGCTAAATTTAATTTTTTAAGGTTTGAACTAAAACGAAATTGTTTAGGGTTCCACACAAAATACTTCTCACAATCTCATTTTCGTCCATAACACCTCAGAGAGTCAAAATCTAACAATTGAAAAAGTTTGTGGGACTAAATTGTAATTGTGTAAAACCACGAGGGGGTTTGTCCGAAAAATGGAAAATTTGGACAAAGCCTAAAAGTTTCATTGTAATATAAAATTTAGAGGTCAAATGTAACAATAATTGAAAATTTTGTGGACTGAGTAAATTAAAACATATTCTCTACTCATTGGGTCAGCTACAATATATAGGACGAACTTCAGGATATATATATATATATATATATATATATATATATATATATATATATGATTTATAAATGCCCTTAAACTCCAAGGGAAGGGAAGGGAAGGGTGTTAATATTGGCTCACTTCATCCAAGACCAAGACCAAGACCCATACACATGACAAGTATAGTTGGAGGTCGCACAATTAGGCATGGGCATGAGATGGTGTGATACTGATGGGCTACTTCAAATGTTTGACAACTTCCCCCAATGCAAGGCCTGGCCTGGCCTTTGGGGCTGAGCTCCATGCTTAGATTAGATATTATCAAATATATTATTGAGAGCTCTTCAGTTAAGGAGCGAAGGGGAAGATGAGGCGTGTGCGTATCGTATAAATTTTTAAAACAGTTGAGTAATTTAAGCGTGGCTGATAAAAAATAATAGGTGAATCAAAGAGCAGAACAGAACACAGAAGGAATATAAATTAAGTTTTAGCGTATTTTAATTCTAGGATTGGACATTGGGGTCACTTTTTTTTTTTTGCTTTCTCTTTTATTGTAACAATTGACAGTGGGCAGTAAAATTAGTGTATAATCAGAGCGTGGCAGAGTTGTGTCCTAATCAAAGGAAAGGAAAGGAGATACTAAAGCAGCAATATCAATTAATTAAAAATAAAAAAAAGCATATTATAGGAAGGAAACTGTGAAGAAGATAATATTTAATAATTATATTGCAAGGAATATACCAAAAGAAGAGCTGGTGCATTCGTACTAACCTTAAAAAATTTATTAAGTAGTTTAAGATTGTATTCACTGCCTCTCACTTAAGAGTGAGTATCACCCATTATATGAGATTTCGGAGGACGCAATAATAACCCCTACTATATATATTGCCTTCGGCAGGCTGGAGCTGCGTGCATTAAGAAAATTTCATATAAATATTTTATATGAAGCTAAATTTAACGTTATGTAATGTATGTGTTGGAAGGAATGGGCCATGGGGAACACATTGGCAGATGTTAAAAGAAAGAAAGAAATAAAGAATGAAATTATTATTGTCGGTGTTGGATTTTGGAAAAGCAAAAGCTTTTTTCTTCAAACAACTTTCCTTCCTTCGTTCCTGTCTGGGTCAATCCAAACCTTAAAAACGCTGATTTGCTGCATAGCATTGCAGCTGCTCTGTAATAATAAAAAATTGGAATTCACAAAACCAAATCTCACTCTAAATTTAAATTTAAATGGTATGCTACCACTGCCACTGCCACTACCAGTTACTGTATCTATTTATCATCTTTTTTGTTTTGTAATATTATTATTATTATTATTATGGATTAGGAAGGTGAAAGTGGAAGTGGAAGCGGTGAGGTGAAGAAGCTGAAGCTGAAGCTGAAGCTGTATTCATTCTGGTGGAGCACCTGTTCCGTCCGTGTTCGTATTGCCCTCAACTTCAAAGGTAATTTCTTTTTTCTTTCTCTTCATTAATGCTTCATTCAATTATTATATTTTATTTTTTATTAGGGCTGAAATACGAGTACAAATCAGTTAACTTGTTGAAGGGAGAGCAATTGAGCCCCGGTGAGACCGAGACCACCTCTATATTCTAACTGCTTATTTTTGCTATTTCCTTTCCTTAAAGTTAAAGTAAATTGCCTTTGTACTACAGTTTATTTCTTCATGTATGTTTTTCTTTTTTTATATCTATCTATCTATCCTAGAGTTTATAAAGCTCAATCCTAGTGGTAATGTTCCTGTGCTCGTCGATGGAGACACCCTAGTTGCCGACTCTTTTGCCATCCTCATGGTATCATCGTATAGTATTCCTATTCTCTATATATCCATCCCTTTTTACCAATTAATTCTTCATTCATCAATCTTTCCATTTCACAGTATTTAGAAGACAAGTATCCTCACCACTATCCACTGTTGCCCCAAGATATTCACAAAAGAGCCATCAATTACCAGGTACTATCTACTATCTGCTTTCTTTACCTCTTTCGACCTTCTAACAATAACTTTATCAACCACCACCTCCACCAGTGGCTTATACTTATACTCATGTCACTTTTGGAGGTGCATGCACAAATTGAACAACATTTCTTCTGACCCTACTGTCTTTGGGCTTATAATGCGTGAATCTGAATTTGGAGTTTAAAAACAGATTTGGGTTGGGTAAGGCCATTGTGTATTGTTTAATTTAAAAAAAAAATTAAACAAAATGCCACATCATCAAACATAGAACACCTTATGAGCTCCGTTAGCCACGTACACAAGAAAATTAACGACACTAGAGGATAGGACCATTAGGGCTCATTTTTTAGACTTTAGAGACTAAAATCGCTCCTTTGAAACATCATGGACTAAACACGTTCAACATGTAAACTTTAGAGACCAAATGGCCTTTTATATGATAAGTTTAAAAATCAAATATGTGAGCTCATTCTACTTTTATTTATCATTTGTACTCAGCTGTTATGACCAAAACTTCTTGCCTCTTGTCTGGAAGTGACTGCAGTCTTCATTTTTTTTTTTTTTTTTTTTTTTATTGACTTCACAGAAAGTAATAATCACATAGTTTGACGCTTAAAAAAAAAAAAAAAAAATTATGGAAAAACTTTAGAATGTTGAATTCACATGTGTGATTCCCCTACCATAAACTCATTAACAAAGTAGTGCAGCGTTTTGAGGCATAGACTTAGTAGCATTCAGATCTATCTATGTTTTTGCTTTGTAATCTCTTTTCTGCTGCCTTCTATTGGTTCATGATTTTCCTAATATTCTTTGGCAAATTAGGTTGGAACAATTTAGGGATTAACTTGAAAAACTCTTGATAGGGTCAATTGACATGATGTTGCAAGGAGCTGATAACATGTAATTGCACTTGGAACTATCTCTGGCATTTTTGCCACATTAATAAGATGAAAATTGTTTGTTTCTGTCTCCTATTCTATCCTTCCCACTTGGTGAAACTTATGCAGACAACTACCTATAATTTGTATTAAAGAACGCATATAAAGCCTACTACACATACTAAGCGAACTGGGGTACACATTGACAAGGATGGCTGTGTCCACTATGGTAATTTTGAAATAAAGTAAATTCTGCCTTGTGTATTGATGCCTAGGATCAGGCTCCTATGTTTGCTTTTAAATTAAAATGGTCTATGTCATGGTGAAGATTTGGTTTTCTGAAATCTAAGATGTATTTGGTGCGACATCATTTAAAATTGTATTCCACCAACTAAGGAATGATAACTGATTTAGGTGGCATCATGTTCACCCTTAGATTTTTTAAAATACTAAATCTTCACTTTGAATTGGATACCCCATTTCAAAAGCAAATGGGGAGGGTTCTTTTCCATACAACCTTGCCAACACACCTGCAAGTTATTGTGCCACACATGATAAATAACACTAAAAGGACTGATCTAGTAATAGGAAAAAATATTGTTTCATTTGTAAAATTTTCATGAAGTTCAGTTTCTGTCCCTTAACTTTAGAAAGATCATTTTTCATCACTAAACTATTGAAAACATTACACTTTTCATATTTCTGTCCACTGCTTGTAAGGTATATCTTGTGTGTTTAGGTGGCACTATTTTTAGCATTAGATTATCTGATATGTCTGACATGGACCATTACATTTAAAAAAAAGGACACATGAGATGAACAAGTGGCAAGAAACTATTGGTCACACACTTAGTATGGAAGATTTTTTTAAAAGTTTAGGGATGATAAAAGAACTTTTTTCAATAGTTTAGGGACTAAAAGAGAAAATTTTAAAGTTTAATGACAAATGGTGCAATGTTTTCAATAGTTTAGGGTAAAAAAACTTTTTAAAGTTTAGGGATGAAAAAAAAAAATTCATGCAAACTTTAGGGACGAAAACAATATTTTAGTTTAGATAATATTTTTCAAAATTACTCTTCAGATTTACTTTCTTGTCCAGCCTTGAGGATATGGTATAATGTTTTGAGCTTCCTGATCTAATCAGGCATAGTTCTTTGTTGTACCTTATCCATTTTTTGCTAATATTCACACAATAATGGAATTGCCTTTATAACTTGATATGTAGGCTGCCAATATTGTTTCCTCAAGCATTCAGCCTCTTCAAAAAGTAGCTACACTGGTATATATCCTTGTGAGACTGTTGTGGTTATATACCCCTATGTTGTTATTTTCATGAAATTGTTATAACTTATATGATATAAATTTTGTTTTGCTGCTTTTCCTCCTATGTACAGAAGTGCATTGAGGAAAAAATTAGTTCTGATCCTGATGTGAAACTTGCTTGGGCTCAACATTATATCAAAAAAGGCTTTGTAGGTAAGATTTGACTAAGCTGCACAGTACTCCCCCCTTCCCTGGCAGGTGGGCCCCAAAGCAGGGAAAAAAATAAAGATGTAAGATTTGAAAGAATAAGTAGATACCAGATCAGTTCTGGATTGTGCTACACACTATAACATTTAGACATTGTTAGATTAAATGATTAAACTCACAATTTCCTAATAGCTTAAGCTTTTGGGATAATTTGTAATTTATTATGGTATTAAAGTAGGAGGAGCTGGGTTCAAACCATGTCTTCAACTTACCTCCCATTTATAAAATTCTCACATGTTGGGCCCTACTTAATAAGGGTGGTTTAGGCCCACAGGCGACGGGAGAGTGTTAGATTAAGATTAAATTCACCATTTTCTAATAGTTTAAGATTTTAGGACAATTGGTAATTTTTTAGACATAATACCTAGAATTAAAATTAAGAAGTTTTTGTGGCCCATGAAAGCAAAAAACTCAAAAATACCTTTCTACCATGCCAGTCTCGCATGTTTGGAGGCTGGTTTAATTTAAAAGCTGATGACAAGACCAATCCCTCCAATCCTGTTACACTTTCTTTTAAATTGAGAAAACACAAAGAAATTTAGCAAGATGTAAGTGAACTTATCTGATAAATAGTATTTGCAAACATACGTGCACTATAAAGTTAAAAGCTGAGAAATTAGTCCTTCCATGAGCTATTTAGGAGATGCAGCTAACTAATGATATTGGATCCTGATTTTAATTCTCTGTATCAGTTCCAAACTCCCTCCATGGTCTGTGGTTAACGAGATTAGCAAATAACTTTGGCACATAGTCAATAGACTTGATACTAATTTCTTTTGTAAGTTCAATAGAGCTTACTACAAATGGATACTCAACTGGAGTAAGGAAGACATGTTAAGTGGACAATTGACTCTTGATCTGGTGGAGGGATTATACATGTTTGTTTGTTTGGACAATCAGATTAGTGTTTGTATCTCCCAAAAAAATCATCCAAATAGTTTGGGGGAAAACAAGGGCTTGTATAATTTTATTTTCATGGATTATCTTGATCTTTTTAACAACAGGGTTCCTCTCCCTGGAAATTCCAATCACATGTGAACTTTTTGTGCCACTATGGGATGGTTTCTGCTCCTTAATGGCTTTAGGCTTATTTTGATTATTATTTGCATTTGTTTCAGCACTCGAGAGGCTTTTAAAAGACTATGCTGGAAGATTTGCTACTGGGGATGAAGTTTACCTGGTTTGGTTTCCTGCATCATCTGTGTCTGTGCCTGCAAACTTGTATATACAATATGCTGCACTGTGTGTAAACATTTGAAGAGTCAGGGTTTTGGAAGTTTCTACCAATGTTTTACAGCTGTTACAAATGCTTTTCCCTTTTTCTCTATCTACATTGAATGTACAAGGTGCCTAACCATAAACACATAATCATGCACCCTAAATCTGTTGAAACTAAATTTAAAATTGATCACTGCATAGAGAAAGACTAAAAGAATGGCCATTGCTATGAATTTTTATTTTACTACCAAAATGTTCCAATATTGGTAGGGGCTCCTTTGCAAAGGAAGTCGTCAACTATCCTGAAGTTGGTCTATCTTCTACAACCAAACAAAGATTTTCTTTTGCTAGCTTGTAAATCTATTACAACCTTAAGTATTGAGACCGACAGCGGAACACAATATAAAATAGCAGAACCCACTTCTCAATCTTTAAAGATTGCAATCTGAAGATGGTTCTTCCACCAAACCCAAACCATGGATTATAAGACATGAAGGCACCATACTCAACTCTAAGCACTAAGTTTTTGACTTAAGTATATAAATATACATAATTGTGCCGAAGTCAGTATTTTGATGCAGGGAATGTGATGTGCTTCTGTTTAGGCTAGATAGAATTTGGGGGAATGCATTCTAATCACATGCTATGTCACATGGGACATATGAAATACAGCCCTGAAGCTTTGCTGGCCATGTGCCATGTCACTCAATTGTGCCATGTCACCATAGTGACCATACCATGTCAACATCTTCCATGTATTGCATTAGACTTGCATCTTCCATGTATTAAATTAGACTCTTGCATCAGTCTTATACTCTACACGTATTAGTTTCACAGTGCATGATGTGCTAGAATTTCACTTCCTAAAATACTACATAACAGCAGCTTGCATGGATTTAGTTTATGAGTTAAGGTGTTTCTCTTAATGTAATGTAATGCATTGCAATTTTTTGCAGGCAGATTTGTTTCTAGCTCCTCAGATTCATGCAGCAATTAAAAGGTTCAATGTTGACATGGTAGTGCTCATTCTATAATTAATGTGCCAGTTACATTTGATTTGTAGAAAACATATATAATTTATATTAATGGGAAAAACGTTGCAGTCTTGAGTCTTGTAACAATTATTTTTCCTTCAGAAAAACCACTAACAAAAGATAAAGGTTAGGGGTTGATTTTCAATGTTCTCATTACATATATTAACTTTATCTTCAAACTGCTTTAATGCCAACTTGTTCTTTGACCTCGGCCATCAAGAGTTTGTGGAATTACAGTAGTTAAAAAAAATTTATGACCTTGTATAGTCTTCTTCTGTCAGTGAAAATCTTGCTTCTGGTCTGAGATGTATGAATTTGTGCATCCTCAAGCTAGAATTGTTGCTATGGATATTTTTGGATTTATCAGTTATGCATTGGTTGCCCCATTTGTTGCTTCTTCTACCTTGTTTAATGATTATACAGCTACAAAACTCTCTCTCTCTCTCACACACACACACATGCAGAGAAATATGCATGATAACACCTATATTTAGCAATCTTGAAATTTAGGGCCTACTTTAATATTCATTTCTGTATCTGTATCTGCTGACAGGTTTCTTTTTTTTTTTTTTTTTTTTTTTTTTTTGAAGACTCAATTCCCTCTCTTATCCAGATTGAATGAGGCATACAATGAGATACCAGCTTTCCAAGATGCTATGCCAGAAAAGCAGCCAGATACTCCTCTAGCAAGTGCTAGTTAAACCAATGGGTTGAAAAGGTACGTAGAAACATTGTAGAAATCAGAAATTATTAGACATTTCTTATTGATTAGGTGTGTCTAGAATGTTTGTATATATATATATATATATAGACACACACATGCACATGTGGCTGACCTTAACTAATCTATTCAGGATTTATAATCAACCCTAAATTTGGGATTAAGGCTTTGATGTTATTGTAGTATATATGAGTTAGGTTCAGCATTGGATGATGTGACCTCCACGACCATTGAGCTTGCTAAATATCAAAATTAAGAACTATCTCATCTAAAAAATGGTCAAAATTATGGTAAAAAAATGTTTGATAAGCATATGGAGGACATGTAATCCAATGTTAGACTTGAGAAAACATTAATTAACCTAATTGAAAGTTTTGAAGTGATGTAATATCGCAAAAAGAGACACCATTTGTAACTTGAACCACAACAGTACCACACACATCCAAGAACAGAGGGATATATATATATATATATATGTATGTATGTATACACGCATATATGAATTTTATTGAAATTTTTTTAAGATTACGCTTCCAATCTCAAAATTACAGCATAAAGTGCTACTGCCAGATGATCAAGCTTCGAGATAGAGCTTTTCAAGGCATATTTGTATAAAGATAAAGGTGCCGTGATGAAGGTTGTCACCTCATCGAACGTGGTGGAATAATGTGAATAATAATAGATGGTGAGCTGATACATTCAATAAATGGTTTGGTTACCTGTTTGAAGTTCCTTGAAGTTCAGTTTGCTTTTGTATCCACTAAAATTATAGTTTTGTTTACCTGTGTGTTTTCTTCCTATGGTGTATACCAATAAAATATCGTATTTCTAGCAGAAAAAATGTGTTAGGACTTCCTTAGAAACTCTTTTACAGTTCATTTAATAACCAAATAAAAATCTGCAGTAACAAGTTCAGATGTAGATCTTGTCCTTTGAAAGGATGAGACGTACCAGTTGGCTAGAAAGACCAGTAAATTAAGAAAGACGGTGGAGCTTTTATTTTAATTTTTTTTTATAAATAATTTGTGAGAGGCTTATTTAACCATCCACAATTGGGAAGGAAATTATCAACTTGCATTTGAGAAACGATGGTTAGAGAGTGGTGAGCTGAAGTGCCTCATTCATTCAATTTGTATAATGCGAATCTTTCCCTCCAGGAGATGGTTAAAAACTCAAAGCTTGCATAAGCTTTTTTTTTTTGGGTGGGGGGTGGGATCTGAAAAAGGATCTATATTAAAATGAAAAGGAGAATTATGAAACAGAAACTTGAGTTTACAGAAAACTGGAGACAACATTAAGACGCGAGGTGGTAAAAAACCCAACGTAAGTACAGGATCATGTAAATTGCTTGTGCATGACCAATGGCATGGCTTTCTAATGCCATGCAGGTGCCTACACATGGCAAGCTGGTGGTTACACTTAGGCATAGTATGGCAAGCTGCCATGGCTGCTACTTCAATGTTGACAACTTTGAGGGGAAGATAGTGCCTATAAACAATTAAACATGCATCAGAAATTGTTGAAATAGTAAGCAATTTCAGCGTGCTTGAAAACAGTGATACATAATAAGCGAACCAACATAGCAGGTTAATTGGCTTTTTGCATATTTTTTGGTTATCCAAGCTAATGCTGGGCTTGACTTTGCTCAGCATTTTTTCTTCCTCCTTTTTGTACTACTTGTGCTTCCCATATTACTGGCAGTTATTAGTTTATAATCAGAGCATGGCATTTCGCTTAGCTTCCCAAATGTCTTTTCGTAGAAGTGCCAGAGTTCTGACCTAATCAAAGGAGATATTAAGTAGCAAAATTAGTTGATGAGAATTACTAAAATGTTAAAAGAAAAATATGAAGAAGATAGTATTTGATACAGAATTATACTATTCGTATAGGAAAATTTTTAGGTACTACTGGAACACGGAGAAATAGTATGCCCTTCTCTCACATTCATGGTAGACTCCACCATGAATTTAATGAGTGAACTTTACTACAAATGTGAGATGAGAGAGCATCATTTTCCGTACTCGGAGAATATCTAAAAATTATTCATTTGTATGATATATATACACACCAGTATGCCAAGAACTGAAATGATGCATACTTCCCATATACTCTTTCAATATCTCTTTGTACCGTTTGAACGGTGGAATTTCTCGCATGGACCTGCATTAAGAAAACGTCAATCATATTCGTATGTTTAGTTTTTCAACGGTAGGGGTGGAATTTCTCCATGCATTAAGAAAACGTCAATCATATTCGTATGTTTAGTTTTTCAACGGTAGTAATGACAAAAACATGAGGAAGAACCAAAAGGGTACCTTTCTTAGATGCCGAATAGTTTCAGAATCTGTTGGAATGACATGGTAATATCCCATGCACATAAGCACATTGGCACATGTAAAAGTACCAAATCCATCAATTTCTTTCAACTGTATAGCCAACTTATCGTAGTTGCTGGATTTGGCAAAGCTTGCTCCTTTACTGGCCTCCTCAAGTTGTGTTAGTTGAATCCTGCCTTCAACAATATCCCGAGCAAGTTTCAAAATGCGACTTGCTCTATACCCAAGATTGCATCTTGAAGCCAGAAACCCTTCATCAAGGTTTGCTAATTCTGTGGGGCTAGGAAAATTTCCAATGGTATCATAGTCAGAAGCAATGTTGTGTGGTTCATCCGCAGCCTGACAAGTTTTGCAGTTTAGACATGAATAATCATCATCATCATCATCGCGTACAATATCAGCTGGAACACAGTCTGCTTTGATAGACCCAGAATTTGTAAAATTCGTTGAAACCTTGGACTCTTGTGGTATGGGTGTGTTGGGAATGAAGTGGTCCTTATCGGGTTTTGGGGTATTAAAGTTGGTACTTGCAGCAGCAGCTGCAGAATCAGCCACAAATAACAGACTGGATGATTGAGGCTGCAGTTCCAACTGAAGCTCACAAAGTGCTCTAGCCATGCTTAAAGTCCTGGACCACCTATTGAAGTCTTATTAGCGTTAGCTTAGCGAATCTAGCGGTCTAGTTACTAAAAAGAAAAAGACTGGTGATTTTGAAGTTTTTACTCTCTTTGTCAAAAGAGTCATATTTGTGGTCCAAGTTATATGTAGTTTGGTTTCTAAAATTGGGAATAGCTGTTAAGTATAAAGTAGTAGTAGTAGATTAGTAAAGTGTGAGATATGAGTTAGTACTACTACTTATTAGTACTTACGTAGTAGAGGTCATTAATCGACACGAATGGGAAGGCATAATGTCAAACAGTTGGCAGGTATGGGAAATGAAAGCATACATTTATCTATAGAAAAATGGAAGTAGTAAAGAGAGAGAGAGAGAGAGAGAGAGAGAAACTGACTGGCAGTTGCAGAGTAGCATGCACTTGACCATGTCTTCAAACAAGGTAGGAGACCTAAACACCCTGCCCACAAAGCTGCTCTCCTTCTTCTTCTTCTCATTGTCGTACATATTTCGGAACTCTCTCACAGCTCTCTCCTCATCTTCAGACAAACGCAGCATTCGTGACACCCGAGCCAGCACCGATTCTCGATGTTGTCGGGAGAGACCGGGAGAGTTATGGCAGTAAACTCGGACATGGAGTGAGCGAGGGCCCACCTGGTGTTGAGAAATACGGACCATCACCGATTCTGAATCTCCAAGGCCAAGACGGAGTGGGCGGAGAAGTGTCTTGGAAACGGGGTCCCACCGATTAGGTGGCATCATGAACAGTCCATGGCTACACACCGCTTTCTCCAGTTCAAAACTCTCCTCCTCCTCCTCCTCCTCCTCCGCCCCCCTGGCAACTCTAACACCACCACCCCACCACTACTCATCTTTTTAGTTTTACCAAACCAAGCAACCAAATGTCCTTCTTCTATGATATATATATATAATAATCCTCCTGGGGGAGATACTTTTTTTTTTTTTTTTTAGTTTTTTATTTATTTTTTTATTTTTTATGCATTTATGAGACTAGACAAGTACTTTTACAATTGCATTTAAGGGCGAAAATGGGAAACTAATCATAATTTTCCAATTATATAGTTAGTAGTCCCGGTTTCCAAACTATATAATTTACTAACATCTCGAGTCTCAAAGACTCGATTTTGGGCCTATAAATCGAGTCTTTGAGGCTCGGTTTTCCAGATTTGATGTGGCAAAATTCCACATAGAGTAAACCTGAAACTCAGAGTTTTCGAGACTCGAGTTATGTGACGTGGCCATTTGGGTTTGACGTGGTCAGTCCACGTGGAAAAACGGGAAACCGAGTCTCTAAGACTCGATTTCAAGTTGGATTTTTTCAAAACTAACGCCTCTCACACAGATCGGACACTCTCCACTCTCACTCACCCTCTCTCTAACACAGAGCAAACACTCACTCTCACGTTCTCACTCACCCTCTCACACTCACACCGAACCTCGGGCACTCTTACTCATTCACCCTCTCCACTCTCACTCACCCTCTTCTCTCACTCAATGTTCTCTCACTCGGTCTCCACTATTTCAGATTCATCGCCTTCGCCAAAAGATTTGATAAAGCCACAGCAACGTGTACAGAGTTTTTAGTTCCTTCGGTGTCTATGCAGTCTCTCAAAACTAAAAAAAAAGGTGAGTTGCTTTGTACAAAGTTCTTTGTTTGGTTGCCGAGAAATAGTGGGAAAAATCAAAGAAACTTTGGTTTGACCAAGTTTTTTCTATTTTGGTTTCTGTATTGAATTTCTAATAGAACTGTTAAAAAAGATTGAAGCTTTATTGTTTTTTGAGTTTGAATTGGTTTGTGGGTTTGATTTTTTTTTTTTTTTTTGGTTTTGTTTTGTGCTTTGTTTTGTTCTGTTCGTGGGTTGATATTAGGCAAATTTCAAATTTCTATCTTGAACTATGCATTGTTCTGCAGTGATGATGGTTATGAGAGGCCAAGATCACTTATGAAATTGTATGAGAAGTATCTCCAAACGGTAATTTTGTTCGGGTTCTTCTTGAACCGGCAGAGTTTTCATTATATTTATATTTTTTTACAAGGCACAATTTTAAAGGTTCTTATCTAATAAGCACTATTTGATGTGGTTTCAATCTGTCCTGTGGTTCTATATCCATATAATCTTGGTACTTCGCCTTGTATGGTTATAAATTATTAAATTCCAATAAATACTTTCAGGATTTGATGTTCTTTTTTTGTATATAGTTTTCCTTCCTTTCGTTGTATTTTTTTGGCTACTTTGTGTCTTAAGTAGTCTTTTTTTCAATAAATATTTTTCTTACTTATCAAAAAAAAAAAAAAAAAAAAAGGATTTGCTGTTCTTTCTCTTTACCAACTTGTGGTTGGGGCACATGAATTCATGTTTGCAACATGCATTTTTAGTGGTAGCTATAATGGGGTAGTGTTGGGATAGGTTGATGTTGCATTTTTTTTGTGAATACAAAAATGGTATGTGGTTGTGGACCTTGTGGTGAATACAATTGCAGGTGGCCTGATGGTTGTGTTAGTGATCATGGTGATGTCGTAAGGGTGAGATGATGGTAGCTGGTGGTGTGATGGTGCTGGGGTAGGGGGTGATGGTAGAGTTTGATGGTGGCAGGGTTTGTTTGGATATGATTGTGTTGGTAAATGGAAATTCATTATTGTGTGTCCCAACATACAATAAAAATAGTTAATAAAGTCAAAATAGTAATATATTTTTGCCTATTTGCTCAATTTGATAGTTTGCACAAAGTTCGCATGTTTGAATTTTCCATAGTTATTTCAATTTCTTAAAATTTTCAATAAATTTGAAAAAAAAAATTATAAATGGAAAATATGATAATAAGCTAATCATAAAAAGTTGAAAAACAAAATTTTATCTAATCCTCTTGCACTTTGTAAAAATAGCTAAGAGCCTTGTAGCTCAACTAGCATTTCATGGTGTTTTCAACAAAGACATCTAGAGTTCAAAACTCCAATTCTCCTTGTTTCAATTGTAGAATTATAAATAACTAACTAAATAAAAATACTTAACTGTGATAGATATGATCAAAATGAAGTATATGGTTCAATCAAAATATATCCATATTCAAAGGCCAAAAAGCACAAGGTTTGTAAAACATCCTTGTTCATACCTTTGATATGTAAACAAAATAACGTTTGTATAGTACAACACCTTAAGAATGGTGTTTGTATAATAAATCAGTGGTCAATGTACATACCCATTGGAAGCATGTGTAACTAACCAAGAAAAAAATTATTTATATTTGGTTAGAATCTTCGTAGTGGTTGCTTTCTAAAAGTTAGATTTTTAGTTTAGGTTAATTATTGGAGTAATTTCAGCTGGTGTGCGTTAAGAATTTGATGTTGGCAGTGGATAGAATATTTGGATGCATAGTTGTTGTTAGGAACCTGCTTCAAGTGAGGTGGTTGCTGCTGCTGCTATGCTTACTGTTGAGGTAATGGCACGCTTATTGGTGCTGTTGCCATGATTACCAGCGCAGTTATTACTTGGAAGTGTGTTGCTGTTATTACTTTGAAGCTTGATGTACTACTTGTGTAATGTTAGTAGCTGTTTAGCAATTACTAAGGTTGTTAGCATGTGTACTATGTTGCTGTTAAGCCTAATGTTGTTAAGTAATTGAGCATGTGCCTGAATTGGGAAGTTAATTGTTCAGTTAGTGGTGGTTAGGCTAACAGATTGTAATTTCTGTATTTGACCCCTATACACTCCCTGTGTACTAGGGTGTCCCTTTTTGATATCAATAAATCTTCTTACTTATCAAAAAAATAAAAAAATTGTTTGTTAGGAGATCAGTTGTACTCGAGCAGCCTAGTTAAATAAGGCTGGCTCTTGTTTGTAAAGCACTCAAGCAAGAACAAATAATAAATCCATTTGAATTGAAGGGTGTATGATAATAAATCCATTTGAAGAGGGGTGGTTGGATTGAAGGGTGTATGATAATAAATCCATTTGAATGGAAATAAATTTATTTCCAGACAGCTTGAATGATTTATGATAAATTAGGTAGTAGCTCCTTTCTGCTGATAGCTAATTGTGAATACTACTATTTTAAGTTAGAGAATCTCACTGGATTTATACGAAGGCTATCAATTGTGGAGCTTTGCTTTTAAATTTTTTTGGCGTCTCTTGGGTATTACCTGAGAAATTGCTTGATCTTTTGTTTGGTTGGAGGAACTGGTTGGGTAAGTATTCTTCAGATATTTGGAACCTGGTGCCATTATGTTTGATTTCGATTATTTGGAGGGAGCGTAACAGACGTATGTTTGAGGATTTGGAGAGCATAGGGAGGGGACCATGTTTTAGCCTCTTTTGTAGGCACTTTGTTTGATTGGTCTCATACATGGGGATTCACAACTAGTGACTCCATTCCTGTGTTTATAGTCTCTTTCTTATTGAACATAAATTTTTTTTTCTTGTGTAATTGTTTTGGCTGCTTTGTGCTTTTTGTATGTAGTCTTTTTTTCAATAAAATTATTCTTATAAAAAAAAGGCTCTTCTAAATATTACAATCTGAAATTCATCATATATATTATAATGCCTATCTAGAAATTTATTTTCCTTTCTTCCTTCTTTATATAAGCATAGAAATGATGTTTATCTATATATATACATATTTGAAGTGCCAATTGCATTTTTTACCTTGTAGGAAAAGGCTTGAAAAGGCTTCACAACATAAGCTTTTAGAGAAGGTAGTTGCATAGTGATATTGCAGGTAATGATTCTACTATGTTGCCCCATTTCAAATCTTGGCTGCCATGTTTGCTTTGTTACCTTTGTTCATCTGCTTTACTATATATTGCTGTTATTGAAGATTTTTTTTTTTTGTCCTGGTATTTAAAATTTGCATTATATTGTCTTATTTTTAACATCTGATTCTTCACTTCTTCTTCATAGTTTTCACATGAATCTACAGAGGCAATGCTGCAATGTTGAAATGATTTTATGATTTCTTACATTATGTTTGGTAGGATGAAGTGTAGAAATGAGATTTTTTGTACCTACTTGTGTTGGGTGGTAGGGTGTAGAAATGAGATTTTTTGTAACTATTAAAATATATATTACTTTGGGGATTTTGGTAACAACAAAATTTTCTTCTAAAGTTGGAGAAGTACCAAATTTGCTATTAAAAAAAAAAAAAAAAATCTTGCAGTCTAGAATAGTAAGTTGCTTTTCAACACAGTACCTATGTTCTTGAATTGAAAATTTTAATGCGTATTAAAATACACATATTTTAATAGTAGGAGGCCTTGAAGACACTATCATCACACTGTGCATTATAAGAATTTGATTAAATGTAAGCTAGGTTAATCAAATTCTAGAGTTCTGTTGAGATTCGACTTCAATCCATCTGTTTCACAATGTTCTTTGATATTTCTCATTTTTAAAATTTTTTTTTATTATAGTTCCTGGCATGGTGTTTATGGTGGTGGTGGTGTGATGCCGTGATGGTTTGATCTTGGGTTTTTTATTTTGGTTTGGCAATGGTGGTGCTATGCCATGATGGATTGATCTAGTTGTCTAATTTGGTGCGGTTGTGTTGTCTTTGGTGGTGATGGCGACGGTGGTTGTCTTTGCGGTGGTGGTAGTTGTGCTCGGGTTTAACCTTGGGTTGATGGTGGTGTTGTCTTTGGTGGTGGCGTACAGTGGTGGCTATCTATGCTGAGAGGAGAGAGAAAAAATAATTATTTAAATGAAGTAAAAAATAGAGTATTGAGTCTAATGTGTGTGCATTAAAAACATAGATAGCTAAACTATAAAAAAAAAAAAAAAAAAAAGTAGAGTTTCTTGGATTAGTTAGCTAAAAAATTTGAGGAGGCTGATGTAAATGCTCTTAGGTGTATACTCTTTTGTTTGTTGATTTATGATTCTTATTGCTAATTTTTTTTACCCTTCAAGAAATGTTTACTTCTACGGCTTAAAATAGTTGTGTAATTTTTTTTTTTTTTTAATTGTAGTTCTTTGTTATATGATAATTAACTTTAACAAACAAAGTTTCTTTCTAAACTAGTTTGAAAATAAACTCTTCAAACTTTTTATATATCTTTATATTGAATGTAAATTTTAAAAATATAACCGTTAGATTGAATGTTTTTATTATATCATTCATGTTTGCAAAATTTCAAGAAGATCAAAGATCAATTGCTATTTTATCAAACAAATGTTAAAATTTCAAATTTTTGTGATCTAAACTTGTATATAAAAAATAAGTTTGTTGATCGAATAGTAAATAAAATTCAATTTGAATGAAATTTGATATGTATGTTAAGAACATGAGAAATATGAAATTCAACGGTTAAAATTTTAAATTTAATATCAAAAAATAAGTTACATGAGAAGTTTGAAGAGTTTCACCGACAACAAAAATCTCAATGTGTAAATGGAACCTTACACGTTATGATTTATGAACCAAAGAAAAAGCACCTACAACTGATAATGAAGCCACCAAAAATATTGTAGCATTTTATAAAGTACTATTACTACTAGTTGTTTTTTTGTGTTATGAGTTCAGTGGGTGTAAGAAAATAATATATTAAAATATTTTTGGTAGTTTATAGCATCACCTACCTATTTGGATTTTCCATGATATGAATACTCTGCAATATTGCTGGCAATTGATTATGTGACGCATGTTTGAATGTTGATAACCATTGAATCAAGCCATAATAAAAATCTTAATTGATAAATTGTTTCGATTTATTGCTTAATTGGTTTAGTAATAGAAATTTGATTGCTTTATGTCACTTAGCAAAAACTGGGGAAAAAAAAACGGTGAATTAGGAATAATAGTGTGTGTTATGTACTTAAACAGTGAAAATTGTTTGCTTCTTTTCCTTTGAACAAGCAAGAGTATCTTGTTCTTGAGAAGAAACTTGGTATGTTCAAAAAACGATTTCGCCATTTGGAAAACACCATAAATTTATATAGAGTAATACAGCAAAGACAAGGTCATCAAATGTTCTAACAAATTCATCATCAAATCAGCCTATAATGGAAGACTATTGTACAATCTATAACTCTATTGTACAGTCTGTGACTTTCAAATCAGACCATATCATCCACCCAATCTTAAGCAAAGCTCTTAGTCAACACGTTGTTGAGTAGATTAAAAAATTTGGGAATTTAGATTGATATTGTTGCTTATCTTCAAATCCACTACTACCACCATAAGTAGTTTCCCTTCACTTTAGTGCTAGCAAATATCATCGATCCGATGGTTTTAGACCCCTTAAAACACAATTGAATTAACCTAGGTAATTAGCCAAGTTGTTACTTAGTCCAATTTAACAAATCTAGGTTATCACAATCACAGAGATCATATCATGCAAAACAGCGGAAAGATAAATAACACAAAGATATGATCACCCAGGAAACCAAACCGGTAAAAACACGAGGAGGATTTAACCTAGTTATCCTCAAGGTAAACTTGAATCCACTATCTTGAAAGAATCGAAGTTCATACAATAAGACTTACAAGCCCCCACGCTCGACTTCTTATTGCTACCCACCAGTAGAACTTACCGACACGACCACGTGCAAGCTCCGAATCTACGGACTCCTTCTTTCTTGGATTCACCACCGGATACAAGCAAACCCGCTTGTGTTTCTTTAAGCTTCAATGGCAGCAACTGAGTTGATCATCAAGGTGTAGATAAAATCTACTCCTTGAAAACCCTAAATTTGTGTAAAGGAAAGCTCCTCTAGATCTCACAAGAGATTTACACAAACAGCAATATGAGCAACACTAAAACGTGGCTAACATTTGCCTTTTATACTACGAATAAATTAGAAAACCCTAAACGTTTTAAACAACTAGGGCTGAGTTGGAAATCTGCAGAAAAACGCATTCTGCCCGAGATTCGGTTGATCGAGCCTAAGCTTCGATCGATCGAGCCAGGCCGAAATGCACAAGAACTTCTGCATTAGCTTGATTCCAACTTTACATAAAAGATACAACTTTGAGCAAGACTAAATACTTCTAAACATATTGTTTTGATCATGGTTTGCCAACAATACACATTAGAGTTCTAAATACATAAAAATCTAAGTCTTTAGAACCTAACAAGTCCAAATTAAAAAATTTATATAGTCCTCACTTAAAATAAGTATGTGTGGTACAGTCAAGAGCGTTTGGTACATAGCAACTGTCCATTTACCTCAAACAATCAACTTCCCAAGCTCAACAACCCACCAAATATGCTCCTCGTTTTCTCCCCTTGGTCTAGGCACAAGGAAAAAAAAAATGCAGTACTTTGATCACCCAATGTTAGGTCTGAATTCTTTTAGACTACTAACTATTTAGAAAATTTTCAAACAAAAATAGTAACCTGCATTCCGACTATATACCACATTACAATGCAGGGACAGAATTTCAACAAGACAATCCAGCATTTCGTAAACTCTGAAAGTGATACAGAGAGAGAAAATGGGAGCATTTAAAACTACACAAGTAAATAGATTAGTTAGTGGATTCACACAGATAGATTGGAAACAACCAATCAGCTGGAAGGTCTTATGTCTGTGAAACTTAAAACAACGAAGCCAGCTGACAAGCTAAAAAATTCCTGTTGTTAATGTTCTATTAGAGATCTTACAATCATTTGAAGTGGCTCATTGTTTGGCATACAAAGCTCTAGAAGGTCGATGAGAAATTTACGTACTAATGCCTATAAATATTAACTTACAAGCCCAAACAAAAAGCCTTGACATAGGTTCTACGTGCTATAGACAGCAAGAGACTCACCATGAAATTTGTCTATCTAATGCTTTACCACATAACAAATCCATCAATCTGGTGTAGACAAAATTATTCAGCATACCTTACTTGCAATTGCAGAAAGGATATGCCTCAATTTTGTATCAATGTCCAAATCCAACAGAATTGCTAACTGCACTGAGCAACTTGAAATAAAGCCCCCCCCCATTGTGCACTCTATTTGCTTCACTATGCATTCGAAACAGCCCCAGAACAACAACTTTACAAACTGAAGAATCTTTCTCATCAAAGTATTTTTTGGCTATACATTGAACTCTACTGTGCACTCTATTGTGCACTCTATTTGCTTCACTATTGCTTAATTGGTTTAATAATAGAAATTTGATTGCTTTATGTCACTTAGCAAAAACTGGGGGGAAAAAAAAACAGTGAATTAGGAATAATAGTGTGTGTTATGTACTTAAATGTGTTTTGTTGTGTTGCTTATTTAATTCAAGTTGTTAAATGAGGAATTTAGTAATGCATTGAAATTATGTTAACTAGTCGTAGACCCACGCGTTGCGCGTGATAATATTATTGGTTAATAGTTGGTTTTTCGTTTTCTTTCAAGTTAATATATTGACTTTGAAAAAATATACAATCTAATATATTAATTCAACAACAATAATAATAATGTTGAATAAAATAATATGAAAAGAAAAAAATAAAAATAAAAGATATAACAATAAACACCAAATTAATTATCTCTAAATAAATACCAAATTATTTAAATCATATTATGTAATATTAAAATATTACATTCTTATATACTATCTTTAATTCTTTACAATGCAATATGATAAAATTTAACAAAAAAAAAAAAAAAAAAACCTTAAAACACAATTAAATTGGATCAACCTAAAGTAGAGTTCTAAAAAACACAAAAATTTCTCAACCTAAAGCAGAGATGCAAATTATATATATATCACCAAAAATTGAGAGAGAAAGAGAAATAAATTTTTTTGTGAAGAAAAATTATGCATATAATGGAAAAGAGAATGCCAAATTTATACTAAAATGATAACAATAAGAAGAAACAAAATAAAGGGAAAGATGAAGAGTGATATTAAGAGAGAGGGTAATGAGGAGATGAAAATGTAAAGAGAAAGAGAAAGGTTGGAGAAAGTGTAAATGTTAAAAAAAGTGAGTACAATTTAATTTATTTAAATTTAAATAAAATATTATATGTTTAATTAAAAAAAAGATAATATAAATAATTTAATTATATGGAGGATGTGTCTGAGTTTAAATATTGAATAAAATAAGATAAAAAAATTAAAAAAGTAAAAATATAATATATATATATATATATATATATATATATATATATATAACAATAAACACCAAATTATCCAAATCATGTTATGTAATAGAAGATTCTAAAAAAAAAAAAATGTTATGTAATAGAATAATGTATATTATATTCTTATATATTATCTTTTTAAAATTTTTTTATAACACAATAGTATAATATTTAACAATCAAAGAGAACACAAAAAAAAAAAAAAAAAAACTTAAAACACAAAACTAAATCATACCAACCCAACATAGAGTTATAACAAACACAAAAATTTGTCAACTTAAGTAGAGATGCAAGAAAAAAAAAATACTCCAAAAATAATTGTGTGTGTGTGTGTGTGTGTGTGAGAGAGAGAGAGAGAGAGAGAGAGAGAGAACCTTTATGTGATGGAAAACTATGCAAAAAATGGAAGAGAGAATAACAAATTTATAGAAGATGGTGTGAATATGAAGAGACAAAATAAACGAAAATGAATGGAAAGATGAATAGTGACATTAAGGTTAAGGGTAGTGGGGAGATGAAAAGGTAAGGGAGGGAAAGATGAAGAGACAAAATAAAGAAAGATGAAAAGTGATATTAAGGTTGAGAGTAGTGGAGAGATGAAAAGATAAAGACATGAGAAAGGTTGGAGAAAGTGCAACTATTAAAAAAAAATAAATGTTAAAAAACAATTATAGGAAAATTGAAAAGAAAAAGGATAATGACATGGATGTTGATGTGGCTCAATGTGAGCACAGTAACATTAAACACTACGTTTCAGTTTTTAGTAATATATATATTTGGGATAAGTTCTTCTTCCTTTTTTTTTTTTTTTTTTTTTTTTTTTTTTTTTTGAGATAAGGCTATTCTCTTCTATGTGTATATATAATGTTTCTAATAAATAATAGCATTTTGAATAATCAAATTTTTTTTTTTGTTTTATTGTGAATGTAGATAAATAGAAGTACTCTTTTTTTCTTATTGTGATAGTAGACATAAATAGAATTTCTTTTTTATGTGCGCATTGGAATTTATTCTTAAAAAATCTCATTTATTTCTCTCTTTCTTCCATTATTTTTCATGGCAAAAAAGTGATGACAGACAAGTGGATGATAAGAATAAAAATCAGTCAACCACTTGTTTAAAAGAAAGAAATGTTTTACTTTTGTGATCATCCATTGTGCCATTCCTTTTTTTCCTTCGGAAATTGAGCCAGCTTGGTCCCCATTAATTGGACAAGTTTGTCGACTAGAAGAAAGCAAGTTCATCATATGCTCATCAATTCATCATCTACCTTGTTTGGGGCCCTAGTGTTTAATACTGTTTTTTTTTACTTTTTTTTTTATTTTTTTATATATATGCCCAGTGTTTAATAGTTAATACTCTATCAAGTAACTACAATATGAATATCATACTTATCAACAAACCAAAAAAAAAAAAAAAAGGTAAGTACAATGTCAAACTTTGTTATTTTTGCTTGCATATGAGGATGAGGCTTGATTAATTACTCATTACCGGAGGAAATGATAATTCTTAAAAAGGTCTTGTTAAGTAGTGCCTTAAAGTATAGGTTAAGAAATTATATACTTCCACTCATTCATGAGCTCACATTTTGATCGAAGAAGGAAATGTACTTGTTAATAATTCATTAATTTATAGGCACGATGTGATTGTGTAGTTTTTCTTTTTTGAATATATGTACTCCAATTTGATTTTTTATTTCTTGAAAAAAAGCTCCTTACCATTGCCCTTAGGGCATTTATTCTCAAAATCATTTATCAAGCTTAATTTGTAATTCAAGCTATGCAATTATTGAAAGCTAGACACGAGACAGCGAATTTAATCAAATAACCAACACAACATCATCATCATCATTGTTGAGTCGGTGGCTATAATTTGGTCTAACATAGAGTACTTGTTGTAATATAGCGGTCTATAGTAACCCTTGTGCAAGGTTAATACCCTAGCCGACTTAATATATATACATATATTAAGTTAGTGCTATGGCAATTCATTTAGGGAAAAGTAGAATTAAATTGGGGTTTGGGTCGAGAGTGCTTGTGTTACTATTGTAATCTTCTTATTTTATAGTGAAACTTTTTTTGTCACCGCCAGTGGACGTAGGCATATTGCGAAAATTCTCGTGTCTATTTTTTTTCTCTTTTCTTTAATCTTGCCTAAATGGGTTTATTTTCGCAACAATCATCTTTAATAGAGGAATGATAAATAATCAAGAGTAGAATTTGATGTTTGGGAAATGGAGACTCTAACTATTTGTACAACTATTACATGTAGCATGGTGAAGTTTAGATTCCGATCCAGCCAACTCCCGCATCTTGCATCCTCCCCTTCTGTTATGTTAACTTCTGTACATCTCTAATCATAAAGTGATATACAAAGCCTAATAAGCTGTGTTGTCTGTGGCTTCTTTTTTGAGAATCTTTCTTAGATTGTTTTTGTTTTTGTTTTTTAATAATATCTATTACGTGCTAATCGCTTATCATTTTTGTGCAGTATGGTTGCTGCATATGTTGGACGGATTAACCATGCAGAGCCTGGACCCATTGACACGTTGATGTTGACATAAAGAGGCCAACCATCGGTCCGATGCTATTTGGAATGGGCAGGTAAAATGCAACACTAAATCTTTAACTAATGTACATGCATTTAATTCATACAATGTACATGTTGCGGCTGTCATATATTAATCTATGGTTCTTTTTGTGAAGGATCCAGGGACCCTTACCTGCCGCAGCCGTAGTTCAGAGTTCTCCAATCGAGAGCCAATGGTGGACGACCGAGTCGTTAACATCATTAAGGCACTTGGTTTGGAGGGACTCCTCCGGGTCCCGAGTAGAGAGATTGACCATGGCACGATAACGGCCTTAATGGAGTGATGGCAACCCGAGACTCACACCTTCCACATGCCACATGGTGAGGTTAACATCACATTGCAGGATGTGGAGGTTCTTCTCGGGCTTCCTGTTGATGGTGACACTATAACAGAGAGCACGCAGAAAACTTGGACAGAGGTGTGCCGGGACTTCCTTGGGTTTCAACCTATAAATCAAGAGCCACATAAGCAACTCAACGCCGGAGGATTCTCATCAGCCAACTTTTGGAGCAAGTTGCTAGTCCATTGCCGCCTAATCTTTCAAGAGGATGAGCTGCATAAGTACGCACGATGCTACATCCTAGCACTATAGGGGGACACAATATTCAGGGACAAATTCGGCGATAGGATGCATCTAATATGAGTACAGCAGTTAGAAGACCTTCGCAACCCACAAATGTATAGTTGAGGAAGTGCTTGCCTTGCATGGTTGTACCGAGAGTTATGCAAGGCAAGTGATAGGGGCACCAATCAAATCGGTGGGTGCTTCTTGTTGGTCCAGTATTGGGCATGGGCCAGGTTCCCCTATTTGTGCCCGGTAGTTGAGCGTGGCCTGCCAGTGGGTACTTACGGTCCTCCGGTGTGTGGTCCACTGTCCCTGAAGTAAGTCTCTCTTGAATCCCATCCCCACTCCCTTTATCTTGGACAGACTACATCCTCTCTCCCAAAACCTACTCCACCCTGTTTTTAACTAATTATTATTGTTTGGTGATTTTTTTTTTTTTTGGTGGATTAGGCAACTAATTGTTTTTTATAAAGGCATTTTTGGGCAACCCTTGATGAATTGAAAAATGTTTGAAGAGGTTTGGATGTTGTGAAAATGTGCTTGGCTGTGAAAAAATAGTATTTTTAATATTTGTTTAGTGATAATCGATAACTTCTACAACTTTGTTTGAATTTTATAGGGCCTTGTATAAGAACATTGCACAACTGGTCTACTAGGTATTGTTATAGATGTGGCGGTAAAATTATGGAATTAAAGCAATATACTTCCTCCTTGATAAACCCAATTTTCTACCAATGTTGCAACATCATCCAAAATATTGGTTTTGTGTATACACAACATACTCTACATATTTTATGCCAAGTTTGTTGATTTCGGTGTTATTCCGGATCGGTAATTCTGTCAAAATGAAATTTTATGAATATTCTAACACAATCTCATGTCTACAAGGTTTCATGCATGTCATGTGCATGCACCCTTGGTTCTTCTCAATGGGTTTTCCACACTTTGGACATGGCTTGGTATTGATTATCATCCATACTGTATTATGAGCCTCAGAACTATTCTTCAATTGCCACTTAGCCACAGTCTCACAATTCACTGGCCTATGCGCATCATCCATACAATTCCAACAAAACCCATTGATTCTATTTATTTTTTGTAAAGGCTTCTAAATTTTAAACAGAGGTTCAATATATATGATTATGTTAATATACTCTAATTTTGTGACTGTCATGTGGCTTGTATGTGCTCTATTTTTTATAAGGACTATTGAAGTTGTTCTAGTGATATTATTAATTGAGTAAATATCTATAAGATTATCTTAGTTGTAATATGTGATTACATTATAGATTTAATCATAACATTATCTTAGTAGGAAAATTCTAGATATTGATCCCTTCTTCTTGATTGTTGTAGGTGGTTGTGGGTTCCAAACAAGAAAAATAGGCTTGTCCACATCTTCAGGGACAGGTATCACGAGCAAATAGTTTCAATGTTGCCAAGCCAGGTATGAAAATGCCCTGTTTTACATGTTTAGGAACAATCTTATAGGTTTGGTGAATTTTGAAATATAAACATACACTGGATCGTATCGTTTGTCAATTTGGGATGATCCAAGAAATTCCCCGTGATGTTGACACTAATGAGGTCCTTCATAAAATTGATTTGAGGGGGAAGGTCGGTGTTAATTGGATGTGAAAACATGCTATGCATATACTTGACTGGGGTAATCACCTTCAACGGCGTTTTGAAGTAGTGCTTGGTGATATGCCTCCACAGCACGAGTACTTCGGCTGGTTCAACAGGGTAACTCGGAGGTTCATCGATAGGCCCGGTGCTAAATTGACTATGATGGTAAGTTCTTCATGTCTTCTACATCTTACCGTACTTCTTAGCATGAAACCATTGTTTATAGAACATGATATATGTTACTACATTTTTCGCTTAGCACTTGCTCTCCCTATGATTTGCAATTATTACTAGCAGAACCAATTCAGAACCAACATTTATTTTATTATCGATTGGCATTGTTGATTATTTAGGCATTACTAATATATGTAGGTTTTCCATGTGCAGGTTTCACTTGTCAACCGTTTGTTGAGGCATCACCTAGTGGGCACGGAGGACCACAAGGACATTATTGATGTCTTGACGGCGGTGCACCTCCTTGACCGTGTACAACCTCCCATCCCCGAGGCCCCGAATGAGGAGGCGGCTACTCCTGCGGGCCAAAGCAATATTGAGGGCCCAAGCACGAGCACGGCTACGGCCAAATGTCCCTCTCGTCCGCCTGTTGCTACCCCTTGGGTTGTCCCTACCCCCGATCCCTCTCCGTCCACCCCACATCCATCTCCTAGCCCCGCCATCCCTTCATCCACCCCACATCCATCCCTTAGCCCCACCATCCCTTCACCCATCCCACATCCATCTCCTCGTCCCACCATCCCTCCACCCACTCCACATCCTTGTCCTGGGTTTGACATTCGTCCACCCACCCCACGGTCATTTCCCAAGCTGTCACCCATTCCATCCTTTGACCCGGGTATTGATCCAACCCCACCTGACATGCAGCAGGAGCCACCCTCCTACAAGACATCTATTAGCCTTTCTTGAGCCATTGACCCACCCCATGTTCAGGTTGAGCGGGTTGTTGGGTTACCTGCAGTGGCAAAAGGTCGGCCTAAACGCATATCAAAGGCACCTCCTTGTGGGACAGGGGGGCACAAACATGGACACAACGCTGGGCCCGAGGCATCTAACGAAGGACATGCAAGACCTCCTCCTCATTATACGAGACGACATAAGGTCCAAAAAAGGTAACTCAAATGATACATTTTCAAAGTTTATTTTACAATATATGAGCAACTAAAAAGCATTCTTTGTTACGATGGTTAGTTCATTATCATGGTTTGTTCACTTGTTACTTTCATCAAGATGATGATGCTACGAAAAAGTCGAAGCACTTGAAATTCAAGTTCAGCATAATAAAAGTTGCAACAAATAACTTTTCTAATGCCAATAAGCTTGGAGATGGCAGATTTGGTTGATTTTGAAGTGGCTGGTAATGATTTTAAACTTATTATTGATTTTCAAGTGGTTGGTAATCCTCTCTTCATAATAAAGAAATATAAATTTTCGTTCAAGCTGTTAAGCATTGAATATCTTATATAGACATACGAAATTAGTGCAACTAATTGATGCATGACCGCACCGCAAATCGCACTTAGTTATGGGATTTACAAAACGGATTTTCCTACTTCGGGCCCAAACGTGTTCTCATTTATTGAAATTGTTCATTGTGATACCCAGGTCTCTATTGAATCATTTGAGGCTGGGGATATGAGGATTTGACTACAGGCTGTTGGTTTGGATCGTTTAGTAAGCTCCCTTAGCTTCCTTTTTTAGTTTGTGATGTATTTAATCGGGGCCGATTAGAGGGGCCGAGCTGAATGAAGTTGGGGAGTTTGAAAATGTGCTCTATGATTATGTTTTTTATCAGGAGCTTATCTATTTTTGAACTTTGCTCAAGACGTAGGGTCCAAGGAAACTAATGAAAAAAAGGTGATGAGGTTCTAAAGTTGGATATTTTGGATTGTTGGACTGCAGAAAATCACTAACGACGGTCTAAATCTAAATGTTTACCATTTCTAGACTTAGACCATGGATAGTGATTTTCTGGAGTCCAACAATCCAAAATATCCAACTTTAGAACCTCATCACCCTTTTCATCGATTTCCTTGGACCCTACCTCTAAGGTCCACGAAAATAGAGCTTGAAGAATCGGTTTCTGAAGATGTTGGAGCTGATCTGAATGACGGTTTTAATACCTTTATTGTAAAAAAAGGTATGCTTGTTTCCCAAATATTGCAACCTTGAATTAGCATAACAAGATTTCTCCCCCCCACCCTTCCTTCTCTCTAAACCAGATTTTGGCTTTGAAACCTTCATTGGTGATCTTCTTGGTTGCATAAGAGACAAAAATATTCCACTTCAAAACATGCATTTTGTGGTATGAATGCATTGACCAAGTTTGGCCAACAAATTCAAACTCACGGCTGCCAGGTATGGCATTCTTATTTACTGTTTATTAGGTTGCTGTGACTTAGGTTGTTGAAATCGAATTGTCAAAAATATATGATCTGAAGTTTTCAATTCTTTCAAATTATTTAAGTGAATTTTTCTCCCTTTGTTGAATAGGTTTGCTGTGTTTGCTTTGAAAGTTCAAAAACATGTACAAAACACCTTTGAACGTTTAGACCCCTAAATTACAACTTAACCAATTCAAGCAATATGTCAAACAACTAGTGTGCGGAAACTTAACACATGCTATAATATAAAATTGGTTAAAAAACTATCTAAGCCATAACAAAATAAAATCCACAGCAGATAATAATAAGGCAAAGATAGAGAGGAAGGAAGATGCAAACACAAAGACAACACGCGATGTGTTATCGAAGAGGAAACCGAAGTCCTCGGCGAAAAACCTCTCCGCCGCCCTCCAAGCGGTAATCAATCCACTAGAAAATACGGTTGGGATACAAGGACAACAATAGACCCTCCAAGCCTAATCTACCCAAAGTGAACCTAAGCCCTCCAAGCTTCTTGCTCCAACGAGGTTGCGCCGAACCTTTTTCTTTTCTAGCTTCCCGAATTCCGCTACTAGACCGTAGCATCAACCAATGAAGATTGGTTCCTTCCTAATCGCTTCCCAGTAAATCCAAACAACTGTCTCACAGTGATGATGATGGTGAGAACCAGGTTTGGTATAATGCCTCTCAAGGATTTGACAATGGAGAGGAAGAGAGTTGAGGAATTTGAAGAGACTCTAAGGTAGAGATTGTGGGTGAAACAATCTGGTTTTTCTTTAGGGTTTCTCTCTCAAAATTCTCTCTGGAAGCTCTCTTTCAATCGTGGGTAAAAGGGGTATTTATCTTTGGAGTGGGAGAGGAATGTGAAACGTCGGGTTTTACAAAACGGGGGTGGCTCGCGGCTTGACCTCGCGGCTTAACTAAGTCGCGAGATCTAGTCGCTGAGTTAACCGTATGGCGATTGTCCTGTTTTGTCTGTAGTGCTCCAGCTAGCATGACTGTTCATCTTCCAAAGCATGCTTGGCACGTGTGTCGCTTACGGCGGCTTGCAGCCACGAGTCACCCGCGAGTCCTAGCCGCGAGTCTCTGTTTTCTTGCACACTCTTGAGCAATCTTCACTCTATCTCACTCACTACCCTTACAACAAACCCACCTAAATACGGGGTTACTAAATTTGAATTACAAGCAAATTTGGCACGGAATAAAGCCAATTAGATGGTTGAATAAATTCAACCTTACAATCTCCCCTTTGGCTATTCCGTGACAAAACCCTAAAACAGACTCTAGACTTAACATGTGAGTTGGGAACAGTTGAACAAAACTCACTCACACCAAACTCTAGAAGCTGTGAAGCACTTGAATCATATGAACATAATACTCCTAAAACACAACAATACACCATGATCATTGTAAGCAGAAAATTATAAATGCATATGAAACAGGCAATATGTGATCAAGCAAAAATGGAGTTAATAAACAAACCATGGCTTGATCAACCAAGTGAACACCACAAGGTAGTGATCATAGTGCTCATTCACACTTGGAATGAACACAAGGACATACAAGTTAACAAGCACAAGGCAAGACACTTGTATGCTCAACACTCAACCAATGCATAACACACAAGGCATATGCATCTAGGAACAATCCTACAAGGGCACAAGAGTGACAAGTACATAAACCAAAATTCAGAACATTTAGATTAAAGTATCTGATTTCAAAGATAGCATAAAGGCTGCATTAAGCAAGGTACATATCATAAAGCCTACAAACTATGCATAAAACATTAACCCTAAAAGCTTACAAAAGCACATGGGTACAAACACAAAAACATCTTGAATAACAACATCAAAATATATTAAAGTTTAAACCAAGAGTATAAGTAATGAGTTAGGAACAACTATACACAAAATACCCAAAAAAAAAAAAAAAAAAAAATCATAAGCATATATAAACAAAGTTTCTGAATTTGATAACTTTGACAACTCCCCCTCAACACATTACTCCCCCTTAAGATTTGCTTTTCTGCTTTTCATCATCAATGACATCTCCCCCTTTTTGACCGGAATGGCCAAAGGGTCACTTTGGTCATCTTTGAGTTGTGAAGCTGTCAAGTTTTGCAGACAAGACATCAATCTGGTCTTGCATGGCTCTCATCCTGTCAGAGTGCTCGGTTTGGACTGCCCCCGATCCCATCAAGTTTTTTTCCGAATGATTTGGAAAGCATCCGGAGGTGTATCTGCAGAAGTTGAAGCTCTCGGGTCTTTTGCCACTCCTCCTAGGTGTTGAGGTTGATGCATGCCCTGCTGCCTCTGCTTGAGTCTCCATTGGGACACCCTTTCCTTCATCACCTTCATCTTCTTCTCCCGGAAGCCTAACACTTATCCTTTTGCGGGTAAGCTTGTTAATTGCAGAGGGTGTGGACATGGGACTGATGTCTTGAGGGATTGGAACACCCTTCCTTCTAAAAATCCTCATTAGCAAACTGGGAAAGATCAATTTAGGCCTAGAGGTTGTTCTTGTCTCATCCACAATGGTGTCATATATATGGGAACTTATGTCTATGAAATTCTTTTCTTTGAGATCCATCAGAAAAACTGCTCTAGCACAATTGATTGTAGTCAATTTCTTAATGGGATAGAGGTTAAACATCATGATTATTGTTAGACACCTCATATCCACTAGAAAGGCAGTGGTATTCAAACATTTCCCTTCTCTCTGCCCACCTATCCTTTGTTGAACAGTTTCAATAGAAACACTCCTATCCTTGTAATTGATAAATTCCTCATCATCTAATCCTTCAAGCCCTAGTACATCATCTATGACATGAGCATCCAAAACGAATTCTTTACCTCTAACTTGACAACTTAATTCATTCTCCTTTATCACAACATTAGAGTAAAATTCCCTAATCAAGGGTTCACACACAACAGGGAAATCGCTCAGAAGCTTTTCCCATCCTCTTCCTTCAAAACATTTGGGAATAAAGGTTTGTCTTAAGTCCTCCAAATCTACAAATCTTTCTTGAATAATTCCTGCATTCAAGAAGTTATCCTTGTATCTCTCAAAGTGATGAACTGACCTAAACAGTTTAGAATCCATCTTTAATCTTTTGTCGGCCTTCTTTTGTAGATTTCTTCTTCTGAGGTGAGGGAGCCATCTGTGAACAATCAGAAAAGGCCACAACAACATAGAACAATATATGTGCATAACCAGTCAGTACCATGTAATTAACAAAGAGATATCATCCATACAAATGAACTTTGAACACTTAAACAATAAGCTACTAAGATCAATCACATGGATAAACCAAGCCTAGGATAGGAAACACGTGAACAACATGGAGAAACTATCCTAAAGACAGATATATGTCATTGAGACATATAATGGAAAAATGATATGACACACAATCAGTATTTTGAGGCTAACAGAAGCTCCCAACAGATTAACACACTAGAACAAGCACATTCAGCATAGTAAAAGCACAATATCCAACGGAACATTTTGAAACACACACAATGACTCAAGATCGGATAAAATAAAAGACACACTAAGCTAAGCACAGGATGAAGACCAAAAAGGAAACGACTATCATTAACACAAACTTTAGCAACAACATCCGCAAGCTAAGCATGAATAAGGAGGAAAATCCGAAAACACAAACCCATTTCTAAATCACAAACATATGTGAAAAATCAAAGGGGAAAAGCACAAAATCAAGTAGAAAAGAGTGCAAAACTGAAAACCCATACCTGTGACTTGAAGATTTTGAGCTACACGAATGCAACAATGGAGATTGGAAATGGGAGCACAGAGTGTTTGGAAAGGAGATAGTTTAGAGAGAAGATGAACAGTCACAAAAGTTCGAGGGAAAACTGAAAAGAGGTTTAAAAACTGCTCCTGTTTCTGCAAAACACGCGTTTTTCGCGACTTGATTAAGTCGCCACACGATCGCTTGACTCAAGCCGCCAAAGCACTCAAGAACAAAAATTTGAAAAATTTTTCTAAGTGTTTTTCGCGATGGAAGGTCTACTCGCGAGTGAGTCGCGAGTGAGCCGCGAAAATCTCTGAGTGAACCTCGCGATTGGACTTTCCACTCGCGAACAAGTCGCCAAAAACGACCAGCGAAGATGCGATCGAGGCTCGCGACTTAACATACCCGCGATCGAGCCGCCAAAACAGGGCAAAACTGAATTTTTGAAATTTTCAGATTTTTTAAACAAAATACTTTCCAAAAACACCTAAAACACTCAAAAATCTTTTTGTGCTTGAATTAACAAAGATTGAGCATGTGAAAACATATTTCATCAAGTACAATCACACAAATGAATATGACATTTATTGAACATAAACTTGTGTGTTGTGTGTGGATATCAACATTGAGATAGTCCTTTGTCTAATGTGAAGCTTCAATGATCAATTCAACCAAGGCATACACAATTAGCACTAGATCATGTGACCCATCTCAATTATAGAAATATGTATATATGACCTCCCACAAAACTTGATAAACATGACTTGGAGCTTTACATTTTACTCCACTTTTATTCATAACATTTGATCCTTTTGATCTTTTTGAGGCAATCACCTCTCATTGTGAGAGTGATATTTGACATTTCACTTTAATGAACAAGCCTTTGGCTTTTTGAATAAACAATCACTTTAATATAAGGTCGCTTACCCTTTTTCCTAGGAGAATACTAGAATGTGCGACAGGGTTTTGCAGCTCAATATCTCTTTTCATTTGGAGATTTACATTTGGTGAGCTCTTTTTAGCAAAACAAAAATAAAGAGTGGGAAGATATATAGACACAAGTCTATGCATGTCTCAAGATCAACATAACCATTCACTAATCATTCATGACAAGTTTGAAGATCTATTTACAACAATCACATAGATTTCAAGATTTTTTCCCATGTGATATGAGTGCATGAAAACAAGCAATGCTCGAAAATGCACAAAGCCATTAGCATAAAGGTACAAGGCAAAACAAGATTTGAGACAAGACTCAACAAAGTTAATCAAGCTTTTTGATTTTCTAATTTTTATGTGATTTTTGGATTTTTGACACAAGAAACAAAAAGATTGATAAAACAAAATTAAAAATATTCACAAGTAGACAAGTAAACAACCAACATCAAAAACAGCAAGCAAACCAAATAAACATTGTCGCAAAGCATAGGAAGTATTAATGCATGGACATGTTGTAATGCTTATGCATGAGTACCCTTTTTCACCCACACATCACTTGCGTTTGGGGTGATTTCCTTATAGGATTGGGTACGGGAGTTAGGGCTTTCAAACCTTCGTGAGAAGCTTTCTAAGCAGTTGGTGAATGCACCAATCATCTTCATCACGTTCATCATTCCGGGATCTCCATTTTGATCTCTAGATTGATCACCCGCCCAAATTCTCCTATCAATTCCGGGTCCTCCCGACCTTTGAGGAGTTGCACTGTTCTTTGCTCTCGCCTTTTGGCAATTTGGTCGAGTATGCCCTTGAAGTCCGCAATAATGGCACACATAAGTTCCTCTAGGACCTCTTTGTGGTCGTGGACGTGACTTAGCACGAGATTCAGACCTGCCCACGATCGATGACGAGGATTCAGCATCCGTTGGTCCACCACATTCTTCTTCTCCTCCACCTCGAGCTTCACACCAGCAAGGTCAGCTACAACTGGATCTTTGGCCTTTACAAACTTCACTTCTTTAGTGACATTTCCAGATGAACTACTTCCTCCGGTATATCCCAATCCGGATTTGTCCGAGAAGCTCTTTTGAGATGATATAACATCATCTAGCTTCTTGGTGGTGACCCTCTCTATTTTAACATTCGCTTGCACAATCTCATTCTCAAGAAATCTCACTTTTGTGTAAGCTTCGGACAACTCACCATTCAGTGTTTCTATCTCACATTTGGCCTCCCTATATCGAATTAGGAGACTTTTGTAGTCCTCCTCGGCCTTCTTCATTTTTCTCACAGCAGCCTTGGTCACCCTTGTGTACTCACCTGACTTCTCCAAGAGTGAGTTATAATTCTCTTGAAGATTTGTTGTGCTTTCATCTTCTTCAGCATTTGATTCTTCAACAATTCCTAGTGATTCATCATCACTATGTTCTCCAAGGTCTCGTACAAGCGATTCAACTCATCCGAAGACTCAACATGAGCAATAGTCATAAAAAGCTGAATAGTTCCCCTCTCCATCACACTTTCTTGATTCTCGAGTCGACGAATCCGAGTCACTCAAGGTCGTGGCATACACTTTACCTTTCGATTTCAAATAATTCGGACATTCCTTCTTAAAGTGTCCATGCCCGTTACATTCGAAACAAGTGACACTTTGTGTGGGTTGGGATTCTTTTCCATCTTTCTTTTTGAAATCCCTCTTCTCCCTTCCAGAACTTTGGGATTTTCTTTTATCATCAAATTTGCCATTATTTTTGAATTTCAAGAACTTTATGAAATTTTTGACAAGGTAAGCTACATCTTTGTCAACCACATCTTCTCCCGATGAGTCTTGATCTTCCACCTTCTCATTAATGGTCTTTAGAGCAAGGGATTTACTCTTTCGTTGATTGGGCGCGACATCTCAAAAGTCCGCAGAGAACCAACCAGCTCCTGTACTTTGATGTCATCAAGATCCTTGCTCTCTTCAATTGTCTGTTACTTTAGCACGAAAACTTTCCGGCAATGATCGAAGGATCTTCCTTACAATCTTTGAGTCCTCCGTTTTCTCCCCCAAATTGAACTTATCGACAACCACCTCATTTAGCTTCCCATAGAAGGAGTCAAAAGACTCATCCTCACTCATTTTGAGCTCCTCAAACCGAGTGGTCAGCATTTGTAACTTGGTGTCTTTCACTTTCTTCGTGCCTTCATAAGTGGTTTCCAGAATCTCCCATGCTTCTTTGGCAATGGTAATGTGAGAAATCTGTGAAATTCATCGGAGACACACCACGAGAAAGAAAATAGCATTGAGTGCTTTATTGTTAGCATTAGATGCAGCAAGTCTTCGCCTTATCCCATATGGATTTGGCTGCCTCGGGTATGGTCCAACCAATCTCAACAACATCCCAAACGGATTCATCAATAGAACATAGAAAAGCTCTCATACGAACCTTCCAAAAAGCATAATTACTACCATCAAAATATGGACGTGCATTTAGGGATTGAGACCTATCCATTTCAAAAGGGAGTCAAGGATCACACAATGGTAATGAAACCAATAGCAGTGTACCCGCTCTGATACCAATTGAAAGTTCAAAAACGTGTACAAAACACCTTTGAACGTTTAGACTCCCAAATTACAATTTAACCAATTCAAGCAATATGTCAAACAACTAGTGTGCGGAAACTTAACACATGCTATAATATGAAATTGGTTAAAAAACTATCTAAGCCATAACAAAATAAAATCCACAGCAGATAATAATAAGGCAAAGATAGAGAGGAAGGAAGATGCAAACACAAAGATAACACGCGATGTGTTATCGAAGAGGAAACCGAAGTCCTCGTCGAAAAACCTCTCCGCCGCCCTCCAAGCGGTAATAAATCCACTAGAAAATACAGTTGGGATACAAGGATAGCAATAGACCCTCCAAGCCTAATCTACCCAATGCACCTAAGCCCTCCAAGCTTCTTGCTCCAACGAGGTTGCGCCGAACCTTTTTCTTTTCTAGCTGCCCAGATTCCGCTACTAGACCGTAGCATCAACCAATGAAGATTGGTTCCTTCCTAATCGCTTCCCCGAAATCCAAACAACTGTCTCACAAAGTGATGATGATGGTGAGAACCAGGTTTGGTATAATGCCTCTCAAGGATTTGACAATGGAGAGGAAGAGAGTTGAGGAATTTGAAGAGACTCTAAGGTAGAGATTGTGGGTGAAACAATCTGGTTTTTCTTTAGGGTTTCTCTCTCAAAATTCTCTTTGGAAGCTCTCTTTCAATCGTGGGTAAAAGGGGTATTTATCTTTGGAGTGGGAGAGGAATGTGAAACGTCGGGTTTTACAAAACAGGGATGGCTCGCGGCTTGACCTCGCGGCTTGACTAAGTCGCGAGATCCGATCATGAGTTAAGTTAACCGTATGGCCGATTGTCTGTTTTGTCTGTAGTGCTCAGCTAGCATGACTGTTCATCTTCTAGCATGCTTGGCACGTGTGTTGCTTCGGCGGCTTTGCCGCGAGTCACCCGCGAGTCCCAGCCGCGAGTCTCTGTTTTCTTGCACACTCTTGAGCAATCTTCACTCTATCTCACTCACTACCCTTACAACAAACCCACCTAAATGCGGGGTTACTAAATGCTGAATTACAAGCAAATTTGACACGGAATAAAGCCAATTAGATGGTTGAATAAATTCAACCTTATATGCTTCTTATTTTTGGATAAAGTTTTACTGGAAAATTTGAGCTATCAAGTTCTTAATCTCCTCTCCCTCTTCTTTTCAAAAAAAAAAAAAAAAAAAAATTCTCCTCTCCCTCTTTGTCCTTCTTGTGGGCCTCTGTTATAATTGCATAGTACTGCTTATTGTTGGGTTGAAACCTAGATGTACTCACTTGCCACTCCATTTATGCACCAACTGGACTAAGGGTTTGCTCAATCACAAGTTGGGGAAGTAGTGAAGAATGTAAAACGTTTATATGGCTAGTTTATATCCAAATTACGGTTTTTGTTTGGATATTCTTGAACCAGAATTGTGATGAACTTCATGTGGCCTCAACTCTTTCAATATGTAGTCAGCAGAGTCTTCAAGCATTTTCGATTTTAGTTGATTTAATTATATTAGGTTGCATATATTACTCCACTTATACTCACCTTGAAGACTCTGATAACGTGAAAATAAATTTGTGACAGTGGATCATTTTGCTCTTGATGTGTTGGTTATATCTTGAAACTGTATCTATAACTGCAACTTTGATATCATACAGAATCTTCTTAACTTCAAATTTTCCTTCTCTTCCCACTTCTAAGTATTAAGCCTAGGCCTTAATGATCGACCAGGGCAATAATCTAAGCACTTTTGGGTTTGAAATTGTTGTGGTAAAGATGGATGGTTAGTGTCATGTTTATTGGGAAGACTTTCATATCCTTAGTATCACATTGTTGTAGCAGAGCCTCAAATGATGGTCATAAGTAAACCTAATCAAGCACGTGAAGTTTAAAGGTGACCTACTTAGCATGTACCAAGTTTGGAGAATGGCTTACATTGTAGAAAATTTCCTGAACATACTGAATTTGAAGCTAAATCTTGATAAGTAGTCGTGTGTTAAAGCATTTAATTTTTTTCCCTTCTTTTTTTAAATCAGAACTTACTATTTCAGACTTTCAGCTGCTGCCTATGAAACATGGGAAAATGATTATGCCATTTATTGCCACTTTCTGAAGGAAATTAAATATCCATGTATTAGTTTTTTATGAAAAATGGGGAAGATGATTGACCAAGTTTTATGAGTGTTAGATTCTTGCTAATGAATATCATGCTCGGGTTAGTGCAAATTTTGGACCTGGAAATTTCTCATGAATCCCACAACTTTAATTCTCAAAAATAAATGTAGATATATTTGAAAAGAGAGGATGGTGGTGGCTTAAAATCTTTTGTTTGCCAAATTATTTGGTGGTCCGCTATTATCGATACAATAAAAGGATAATAGCAAGAAGGCCCGATCATTGAGAAGGTTCGGGAGCTATGTGCTTAAAGGGATAAGCTCAATAAGGAGGTTGATGATTTGAGAAAGGAAACTCCAAAGTCCAAAGTCCTTTTGGAGGAAAGATCTTGATGCTCTGGAGGGGCAACTCGATGTATGACTGAAAAATTAACAATTCCTTGTGATGATTTGTTTATTTTTGTGTCTTTCTAATTCTTGACTGTTTAGTTTTATGTCATTTAGGAGCTTGAGAAAAGTGATGCTCGGTCAGAGGAGTTAAGAAAGAAAATGAGAGGCAAAGCAAGGGGTGAAGCTGCTATGAAGTCTATTAGACAAGCACCCAGGAACCCACGGAAGAACAATAATAAGAAGGCAAATAATGCGAGAATCATTGCTGTGTTTGTCTCATCATCTATGGCTGCAATGGAAATTGGTAAGTGTCAAACAATTTTATGTTTATTATATGTATTAGTTTTTGTTTGATTTTTGGTTTACATCCGCTTGATTTACCAGAGAAAGCTCCCGAGGCAAAGCAAAACCCAAAGGCGAGAGAAGTCTCTAGGAAAGCTCCCGCTAAGGGTCATTTGTTTTCTCGTAAGGTTGAATTTATTCAACCATCTAATTGGCTTTATTCCGTGCCAAATTTGCTTGTAATTCAGCATTTAGTAACCCTGTATTTAGGTGGGTTTGTTGTAAGGGTAGTGAGTGAGATAGAGTGAAGTTTGCTCAAGAGTGTGCAAGAAAACAGAGACTCGCGGTTGGGACTTGCGGGTGGACTCGCGGCTGCAAGCCGCCGAGCCGCTACACACGTGCCAAGCATCTTTGGAAGATGAACAGTCATGCTAGTTTGGAGCACTACAGGACAAAACAGGACAACTGGCCATACGATTAACTCGCGGATGGATCTCGCGACTTGGTCAAGCCGCGAGGTCAAGCCGCGAGCCACCCCTGTTTTGTAAAACCCGACGTTTCACATTCCTCTCCCACTCTAGTATAAATACCCCTTTAACCCACGATTGAAAGGGGGCTTCTAGAGAGAATTTTAAGAGAGAAACCCTAAAGAAAAACCAGATTGCTTCACCCACAATCTCTACCTTAGAGTCTCTTCAAATTCCTCAACTCTCTTCCTCTCCATTGTCAAATCCTTGAGAGGCATTATACCAAACCTGGTTCTCACCATTATCATCTCTGTGAGACAGTTGTTTGGATTTTGGGAGCGATTAGGAAGGAACCAATCTTCATTGGTTGATGCTATGGTATAGTAGCGGAATCCGGGAAGCTAGAAAAGAAAAAGGTTCGGCGCAACCTCGTTGGAGCAAGAAGCTTGGAGGGCTTAGGTGCACTTTGGGTAGATTAGGCTTGGAGGGTCTATTCTTTGTCCTTGTATCCCAACTGTATTTTCTAGTGGATTGATTACCGCTTGGAGGGCGGCAGAGAGGTTTTTCGCCGAGGTCTTCGGTTTCCTCTTCGATAACACATCGCGTGTTGTCTTTGTGTTTGCATCTTCCTTCCTCTCTATCTTTGCCTTTACATTATCTGCTGTGGTTTTATTTTGTTATGGCTTAGATAGTTTATAACCAATTTCATATTATAGCATGTGTTAAGTTTCCGCACACTAGTTGTTTGACATATTGCTTGAGTTGGTTAAGTTGTATTTTGGGGGTCTAAACGTTCAAAGGTGTTTTGTACACGTTTTTGAACTTTCAATTGGTATGAGAGCGGGTACACTTGTTGTGGTTTAAATACCTAAGTGTGATCCTTGACCCCTTGTGTTTATTTGCCATGGATTGTGCTTTGTATGACTCTTTGCATGATTTGGTTGGTGATGAATGTAACATGCCACGTGTTTGTGAAAATGCCTCTATGAGTGTTAATCCTCATAAGTGTGATGACATGTTATTTGAATCCATGGGTGTTGTTGACAAACTCTTGAAGAAAAATGCTAAGAAGTTTCAAAAGAATTTGAGCAAGTTATTTTGTGAAAAGGATGATTTGATTGCTAAGCTCAATGAATCCAACAAATTGGTTGAGAAATATAAAAACTTGCTGAAATTTCTCTTGAAAAGCTGAAAGAGTTTGAATGTTTGAATATGGACTTGGATGCTAAACTTGTTTTGTCTAACAAACTTGTTGATGATCTTAAATGTGAAAATGAATCTCTTAAGATGCATGCCAAGTGTTTGATTGCTGAACCCATTGATAAAATGGATGATAATATGTGTTGCAATCATGTTGTGGTACCCCATCTTGTGCCTAATGTGTATTCTACCTCTAAGGACAAATCGGTGCACGTTCCTCCACACAAAAGAAATCAAAATGTGGAGAGAAAGACTGTTAAGTCAAAGCCTCTATTTAGATCTCAACCTAAGGCTTTGGATGGATCTAAGTTTGTTCCAACTTGCCACCATTGTGGTGTGATTGGTCATATAAGACCTCAATGTCATAAGTTGAAGATGGAACAAAATCATATTGCTAGATCCCTTCCCAAAAGGCCTAGTGGACCTAAACACATTGTGTGTCACCATTTTGGTTTCTTGGGTCATCTAAGACCTCAATGCTCTAAGTTTCATGCTTTTAAAAGAATCAAAAGAAAAGAAAAACTTGAGCTTCTTGGAAGTTGTGCTAAAAAGGATAAACCGGATGTTAGTGATAATAGCATGTTGTTAAAGAAAGTGTTTAATGCTCTTAACTCCTTGTCTATGTGCGTCTCCGGTTCTCATTCTTCCAACCCTCGTCTCACTTCTCATGAGACACTCATTCCAAACAATTGTTCTGTTTGGATGAGGAAGGGTTCCTATGGTTGAGCTTTTGTTCCTTTGGTCCTTGATTTAATTCTTTCGATCTTTGTAGGACCCTTCATGCATTAGATGCTTCATTGTCATGCATTTGTGCATCATGCATATCTTTATATGCATTGTTTTGTTTTTGTTTTGATCTTACTTTTATGTCTTTGGTTTGTGTGTGTAAAAATCCAAAACCACATAAAAAGTAGAAAATCAAAAAGCTTGATTGACTTTGTTGAGTTGTGTCTCAAAACTTGTTTTGCCTTGTACCTTTGTGCTAATGGCTTTGTGCATTTTCGAGCATTGCTTGTTTTCATGCACTTTTATCACTGTGGGAAAAATCTTGAAATCTATGTGATTGTTGTAAATAGATCTTCAAACTTGTCATGAATGATTAGTGAATGGTTTGTCTTGAGACATGCATAGACTTGTGTCTATATATCTTCCCACTTTTTATTTTTGTTTTGCTAAAAAGAGCTCACCAAATGTAAATCTCCAAATGAAAAGAGATATTGAGCTGCAAAAGCCTGTCGCACATTCTAGTATTTGACTAGGAAAAAGGGTTTATATTTGAATGTTCATTGGTTCTTCAAAGAGAAATGTTATATATCTTTCACAATGAGAGATGATTGCCAAAAGATCAAAAAGATCAAATGTTATGATTGAAATAGTCAAATGAAAAGCTGTTATGATTATCAAATTGTGTGGGAGGTCATATATACATATTTCTATAATTGAGATGGGTCACATGATCTAGTGCTAATTGTGTTGCCTTTTGATTGATATTGCTTTACATTAGACAAAGGTTGTTGATATCCACACACAACACACAAGTTTATGTTCAATAAATGCCATTTCGTTTGTGTGATTGTACTTGATGAAATGTGTTTTCACATGCTCAATCTTTGTTAATTCAAGCACAAAAAGATTTTTGAGTGTTTTAGGTGTTTTTGGAAAGTATTTTGTTTTTGAACTTTCAGTCGCGGGTATGTCAAGTCGCGATCGCATCTTCGCTGGTCATTTTTGGCGACTTGTTCGCGAGTGGAAGGTAGGTTCACGAGAGATTTTGTTGTGGTTTAAATCGCGAAAAACACTTAGAAAAATTTTTCAAAAAGTGTGTGATCCAAGTCGCGAAAATCGCGTGTTTTTGACCCGAACTTTTGTTGTGTTTCCCTCCCAAACACACCGTGCTCCCATTTCCAATCTCCATTGTTGCATTCTTGTTTTCAAAATCGTCAAGTTCTGAGGTATGGGTTTTACACTCTTTTCTACTTGATTTTGTGCTTTTCCCCTTTGATTTTTTCGCATATGATTGTGATTTTGAAATGGGTTTATGTTTTGGTTTCTGCTCCTTGTTCATGCTTAGCTTGTGGATTTGTTGCTATAGTTTGTGTTGATGATAGTCATATCCTTATTGCTCTTCATCTTGTGCTTAGCTAAGTGTTTCTTTTATTTTAATCTGAACTTTGAGCTGTTGAGTTGTTTCTATTTGTTCATTTTGAGGTTGTGAGTATTACTATGCTAAATTTTCATGTTTTATTGTGTTAATCTGTTGGGAGCTTCTGTTTGGCTCAAAATACTGTTTGTGTGTCATATCATTTTTCCATTATCTGTCTCAATGTCATTTATCCGCCTTTAGGATAGTTTCTCCATGTTATTCATGTGTTTCCTATCCTAGGCTTGGTTTATCCATGTGATTGAACTAAGTAGCTTATTGTTTAAGTTTTCAAAGTTCATTTGTATGGTTGATATCTCTTTGTTAATTACATGGTACTGACTGGTTATGCACATATATTTTTCTATGTTGTTGTGGCCTTTTCTGATTGTTCACAGATGGCTCCCTCACCTCAGAAGAAGAAATCTACTGCAAAGAAGGGTGACAAAAGATTAAAGATGGATTCTAAACTGTTTAGGTCAGTTCACCACTTTGAGAGATACAAGGATCACTTCTTGAATGCAGGAATCATTCAAGAAAGATTTGTAGATTTGGAGGACTTAAGACAAACCTTTATTCCCAGCTGTTTTGAAGGTAGAGGATGGGAAAAGCTTCTGAGTGGTTTCCCTGTTGTGTGTGAACCTCTAATTAGGGAATTTTACTCAAATGCTGTGATAAAGGAAAATGAATTAAGTTGTTGGGTGAGAGGTAAAGAATTTGTTTTGGATGCTCATGTCATAGATGATGCATTAGGGCTTGAAGGATTAGATGATGAAGAATTTATCAATTACAAGAATAGGAGTGTTTCTATTGAAACAGTTCAACAAAGGATAGGTGGGCAGAGAGAAGGGAAATGTTTGAATACCTTTGCCTTTCCAGTGGACATGAGGTGCCTTACAATAATCATGATGTTTAACCTCTATCCCATTAAGAAATTGACTACAATCAATTGTGCTAGAGCAGTTTTTTTGATGGATCTCAAAGAAAAGAATTTCATAGACATAAGTTCCCACATTTATGACACCATTGTGGATGAAACTAGAACAACCTCTAGGCCTAAATTGATCTTTCCCAGTTTGCTAATGAGGATTTTTAGAAGGAAGGGTGTTCCAATCCCTCAAGACATCAGTCCCATGTCCACACCCTCCGCAATTAACAAGCTTACCTGCAAAAGGATAAGTGTTAGGCTTCCAGGAGAAGAAGATGAAGGTGATGAAGGAGAGGCTGTCCCAATGGAAACAGAAGCAGAGGCAGCGGGGCATGCATCAACCTCAACACCTAGGAGGAGTGGCAAAAGACACAGAGCTTCAACTTCTGCAGATACACCTCCGGATGCTTTCCGGATCATTCAGGAAAGGCTTGATGGGATCGGGGTAGTCTAAACCGAGCACTCTGACAAGATGAGAGCCATGCAAGACCAGATTGATGTCTTGGCTGCTAAACTTGACAACTTCACAACTTAGCATGACCGGTGACCCTTTGGCCATTCCGGTCAAAAAGGGGGAGAAATTAAAATGTCATTGATGATGAAAAGCAGAAAAGCAAATCTTAAGGGGGAGTAATGTGTTGAGGGGGAGTTGTCATAGTTATCATATTCAGAAACTTTGTTTTTATATGCTTATGTTTTTGGGAATTTTGTGAATTTTGTGTATAGTTGTTTCTAAATAATAACTTATACTCTTGGTTTAAACTTTAATATATTTTGATGATGTTATTCAGAATGTTTTTGTGGTTTGTACCCATGTGCTTTTGTAAGCTTTTAGGGTTATTGTTTTATGCATAGTTTGTAGGCTTTATGGTATGTACCTTGCTTAGTGCAGCCTTTATGCTATGTTGAAATCAGTACTTTAATATAAATGTTCTGCATTTTGGTTTATGTCTTGTCACTCTTGTGCCCTTGTAGGATTGTTCCTAGATGCATATGCCTTGTGTGTTATGCATTGGTTGAGTGTTGAGCATACAAGTGTCTTGCCTTGTGCTTGTTAACCTGTATGTTCTTGTGTTCATTCCAAGTGTGAATGAGCACTGTGATCACTACCTTGTGGTGTTCACTTGGTTGATCAAGCCATGGTTTGTTTATTAACTCCATCTTTGCTTGATCTCATATTTGCCTGTTTCATATGCATTTATAATTTTCTGCTTACAATGATCATGGTGTATTGTTGTGTTTCGTGAGTATTATGTTCATATGATTCAAGTGCTTCATGACTTCTAGAGTTAGGTGTGAGTGAGTTTTGTTCAACTGTTCCCAACTCACATGTTAAGTCTAGAGTCTGTTTTAGGGTTTTGTCACGGAATAGCCAAAGGGGAGATTGTAAGGTTGAATTTATTCAACCATCTAATTGGCTTTATTCCGTGCCAAATTTGCTTGTAATTCAGCATTTAGTAACCCTGTATTTAGGTGGGTTTGTTGTAAGGGTAGTGAGTGAGATAGAGTGAAATTTGCTCAAGAGTGTGCAAGAAAACAGAGACTCATGGCTGGCCGGGACTCGCGGGTGGACTCGCGGCCGCAAGCTGCCAGGAAAGTCGCACACGTGCCAAGCATGCTAGAAGATGAACAGTCATGCTAGCTGGAGCACTACAGGACAAAATAGGACAACTGGCCATACGGTTAACTCGTGACTGGATCTCGCGACTTGCTCAAGCCGCGAGGTCAAGCCGCGAGCCACCCTGTTTTGTAAAACCGACGTTTCACATTCCTCTCCCACTCCAAAGTATAAATACCCCTTTAACCCACGATTGAAAGGGGGCTTCCAGAGAGAATTTTGAGAGAGAAACCCTAAAGAAAAACCAGATTGCTTCACCCACAATTTCTACCTTAGAGTCTCTTCAAATTCCTCAACTCTCTTCCTCTCCATTGTCAAATCCTTGAGAGGCATTATACCAAACCTGGTTCTCACCATTATCATCTATGTGAGACAGTTGTTTGGATTTTGGGAAGCGATTAGGAAGGAACCAATCTTCATTGGTTGATGCTATGGTATAGTAGCGGAATCCTGGAAGCTAGAAAAGAAAAAGGTTCGGCGCAACCTCGTTGGAGCAAGAAGCTTGGAGGGCTTAGGTGCCTTTGGGTAGATTAGGCTTGGAGGGTCTATTCTTTGTCCTTGTATCCCAACCTGTATTTTCTAGTGGATTGATTACCGCTTGGAGGGCGGCGGAGAGGTTTTTCGCCGAGGTCTTGGTTTCCTCTTCGATAACACATCGCGTGTTGTCTTTGTGTTTGCATCTTCCTTCCTCTCTATCTTTGCCTTTACACATTATCTCTTTGTGGTTTTATTTTGTTATGGCTTAGATAGTTTATAACCAATTTCATATTATAGCATGTGTTAAGTTTCCGCACACTAGTTGTTTGACATATTGCTTGAGTTGGTTAAGTTGTATTTTGGGGGTCTAAACGTTCAAAGGTGTTTTGTACACGTTTTTGAACTTTCAGTTTCTGTTACTATGTTCTATTTTTCCTTGTAAAGGATTTCTCTAGAACTCATGTTGATATTACCTTTTCTTTTCAGCCGAAAAAGCAAACTTTAGTCTTGAATGATGATGATGACGACGACAACGACGATGTGCTTAAGCTTAAAGAACGACTTGCTGCCTATAACGTTGACTCATCTCCTGATCAATCAGTCGGTAATTATATTTCATTAGACTATTTATTATCATCTTTACACAAGTCAGCTGTAATGTAAGAAAAATTACAGTGGATGATATGGGGATATTGTTTGCAAACCGGATAATATATGATCTTGTGTGAGAAATTGTGTTTCTATTATTCTTCATAAAATCAATTATACAAGAACGAAATACTGTAATGTACATAGATAAAAATTTTCCATGTTACAAGCCCCAACTAAAATTTCCACTTGAGATTCAGCAGAACTAATAATTAGTTTCTTGTGAATTTTTCCATGATCTTTTACTGCGATCATTAGGAATGTGTTGGAGTGTGTTTTCTGTAAGTATTTGTGAGTTAAATTTCTCATTGTTTTTATGCCCAACAGCCATGGAGACTAAAGTGCCCAAAGTACCAGCCAAGAAGAAAGAACCTAGCAAAAGGGCTGTTGCTGCACAGAAGAAGAAGCCCTTGGCAACTGTTTCGGAGATATCTAACGATGATGTTGATGATAATGATATTAATGAAATTGATGATGATGATGATGAAGATAGTGAGATAGAAGTTGTAGCTGCTACAGAAGCCAGGAAAGAGGGGGGGAGAAATCCGGCTGCAAATGCTAAGGCAGTTAAGGCCCCTGCAGCGGCAAAGAAGAGAGGTGCAGCCAATAAGCAGCAGCCTCAGACATTAGGCCAGAAGCTGTTAACTGACATGTTAAAGCCTGCTGAAAATTCTGAGATTTCACCAGAGAAGAAAGTGAGAAAGATGAGGGCATCTCCATTCAACAAGAAAAGTGGTTCTGTGTTGGGAAGGGTTGGTAAGGTAAATGAAGTGACTGAAAATGAAGAAAATTCGGGTTCTGCTTCTACTTCTGCCAGTACTGAAGAAACTATTGAAGTTGCACCAGCAAGAGCAAGACCTCAAAGGGTGAACCGTGCACAGACAAGGTATGTGACTTACAGACAAACTTGTTGGAAAAGAATATATAATGTATTGAATTATATATTAATAGGAACTTTATGCATTTGGATCAAGCCCAATAACGGGTAAGGCTTGAACATGTTGTAGGGTGACTTATGGTTTCTATAATTACACACTCAGGTTCCGATTTTTGATGGCTCGGCAAGTGAATGGGTGAAGGCCATAGAACAAGTTGGGTTAAAGGTGGCCACAGATCAGTGTGGGAACAGTTGTGAAAAAATGGTACCTTATGTGAATGAACCTGTGCATGCGTGGAGGAAAGATTCTTTTGTTGCTGCATTTCCTTCACAAAAGGTTCACATAACTTGTGGGATTGACTTCCCACAGGTATGAATATTGCTAGACTGTCAATTTCTGAATATATATATATATATATATATATATATATTTCTTGGGTGTGTAATTTGAAAATGGAGAAGGTTGGTGCCACTTCTTTGCATTGGTACATTATTGGCTGTTAGAGCATATAAGAATTTATTACTCGCTTCTAAACTCTTTATGTGTTATCCCTACTGGATGGGGGCCACGAACTAAATAAATGGGATGGCTGTTATTGGTCCATGCATTGCTCCTGTTTTGCTTGCCTTTTCTGCTTGTGCAATGGAAAATCTTGTAGGTTGATTGGGTTGATACAAGTTTTGGGCATTTAACTTGTATAATAACACTTAATGGTCAGATTTGGCATTTCTAAATTTGAGATAGGACTAACTGTCACCAAATATTGGTGAAGTGCCTTTGTGTGCTATTGCTATAATTATCTTATTATTCTTCTTTAGTTATCTACAATGTTGTGAAGCAATGAAACCTTGGTCCTTGGATATATAGTTGTTCCAAATTATTAGTGTTGGATCTGCATTCATTTTGTTTATTTTTCTATTGCATATATTCTTGTGTGTGTATCTGGGTTTTACTTAATACGGGTCGGTACATGAAGTGGCTCTACCTTGAAAGAGGTTCCTTTGTCATTAAAAAAAAAAAAAAAATCTTCTGTGTGTTTGTGTGTTGAATGAATTTACTACTCCTAACGCAACAAAGCTTAATCCCAAATTTTTGGGGTCGGCTATGGATCCTCAACAAGATTAGTCAAGGTTGGTTACATGTATTCTTTTCCTCCATTATATTCTATCTGAAGTCATAGCCTCCATTGAATGATTTTACTGCTAATAAAAAATAGCAGGCTTAAAATGTTTGGTTGCGGGATTTTCAATTATAGAATTTGGCAGTTTAACATAGAATAGGGACCGATTATTTTTCTTCTTAAGATTGAGTAAAGTTGCTACAATACCTGGTTACTTGGGATTTCTAGTGGTTAGGGTATACTGAAAATGTGATTTGGGTGATTTAGAAGACCTGGAACATATTTACGAATGTCAATTTTAACTATTCAGTAGTAGTCTTGTGAGTAATAAAGATAAGATGAGTTGTCTTAATTTACTTATACAAAAAAAGAAAGAAAAAGATTAATTGTCTTAATTTCTATATGGTAATCCACATTTAAAAAAAAAAATTATATCGCAGGTGCATGCTATTGGCTGTCAGTGATTTTTTTTTAGAAAATTCAAAGAACATAATGAGTCTCCAATTAATTAAATTCACATAGAGATATGGAATTGTTAGTTGAAGATATTTTTGATATTATTCGAGAGAAGATATTGAATACTTAAGGTATTTTTAATCATCAACGGGAGATTATTAGAATTTAATAATTAGGAAGAATAAATTGTTTGGGATTTGTTAGGTGAAATCAATCGCTCTAGATCCATTCTTATCATATTTTTTTTACGCTTTTAGATTTTTACGTTTTGTATTCGTAGATTTATTTTTATTAAATAGTTTAATTTAATTAAGATAGTAGAACATTCCATTTATTTTTGATTTTTCAAATAGTAATTAATTTAGTGAATTTCGGTATTCAATAACATAGTTAATCCCTGTGGGTTTGACATTCGTTTTCTAAAAACACTTTACTACTTGTTACGATTCTGTACGCTTGCAGATTATTTTTCGCGAACAAGTTTTTGGCGCCGTTGTCGGGGATTAACTATTTGTTATTGATATTGATATTGGCTAGATATGTAATACTTTGGATTTTATTTTATTTATTCAAAAAAAAAATTAAATTAGGTGCATCTGAGTTTGTTTTCTTTCTTTTTAGGAATTAGAAGTGCATGCCCCGATTTAAATTAGAGTAGACACTCTTTGATCCTGAAATTGAAAGAACCTTACGTCGACTCAAGAAAGAAAAGAAGAAAGAGGCCAACACATCTCTATCTAATATGGCCGATCAAGAGCAAAAGGCGTTAAGAGATTATGCTATGCCCTCGGTAAATGGAGCTACATCGAGCATAAGGAGGCCAGCCATACAAGCCAATAATTTTGAGATCAAGCCGGCCATCATTCGGATGATATAGTAGACTGTCCAGTTAGGGGGGCTGTCACAAGAGGATCCTAATGTCCATATTGCAAATTTCTTGGAGATTTGTGATACTTTTAAACATAACGGAGTGACAGATGATGCGATTCGACTAAGACTTTTTCCCTTCTCACTTAGGGAGTAGAATTATTTCTAGAATCTTCAACACAATATCATTTACAGTTTACACACTCAACCCTTTCTCTAAATGAATCTTATCGAACTACTATTAATTTTTCATCCCATGTAAGCAAGAAAAGAAATTTCCGAAATATATGATAATGGCAAGTGGTCCTTCATTTATTATGCAGCTACAGTTATCTAATCTATATAAAAAAAATATCAGTAAGCTGGTTGGAAATCTAAGCAAGAGTTTGATAGTTGATATTGTCATAGGTTTGATTATTGAGTTTTTGCCTGTGTATTGATTTCTCCTCCTTAGTATGTGCATCTCCCTTATGGAATATCTCTCCCCCTACGAATGTGCACGAGAAATAGAATTTCTCCCCCTAAGAATGTGCACAAGAGTCATATAGAAATGACAAAACTCTACGGTATACTACTCTAGAGTATACTCTCCCCCTTTTTGACATGAATAGACAAAGGGCCAAGGAGAAATGAGGGCAAGAGATGAAGGTACGAACAATGGTAATGATGCATGAGGGGCGCAAGATGAATGAAAAAATGAAACTCAAATCAAGACAAAACAAAATGCTACAGAGTATAAGGTAAACATGACATGCTAGGATGAAGAAATAAAGTATAAACCAATGCATGACAAGGGTAGCAAAGGTGTGTGCAAGAGGTGGCTATGTGCAATGCATGACCAAAGCATGGAAAGTGCACATGCGGGGTAAGGTGTGTTAAATATACAACCAATGAACGAAAACATGTTCCTAATGAGGAAACATGAGAAACCCCAAAGTTTGATACTCATCGGAGTCCAAACAAGTGAGAAAATGCCTAAGAGGAATTTTATCAAACACCTAGCGAGCACACTATGAACAACAATGTGAAACAATACATGAACATCATGAAATCCACCCTTAATACATGTTCTTTTTGCCACAAGGGACCAACATCCAAAGTAAATCATCAAAAGAAACCAATCCCATACAAAAATTTGACAAAAATTAAGTTTTCCCAACCCCTATGATGAAAATCCCAACCAAGAGCACAAAACTCTCCAAAACATAATCTAAGGATCCAAATAAATGAAAAGAGTTTAAAATTACCTTAGAGATGTTAATGGAATGAAAAACCATTTACATTGATTGGGTTTTGATTAAAAATATTGAAAGAGGGGTTTTAGAGAGAATGGTAGAGGTTTAAAACAAGTTTCTCACGAAAAGCTCTTTAAAAAGTGTTTTTCGGGCGTTTCAGATCAAGGCGAGTTGCAAGATGAGTCACGAAGAACTCTGACAACTGTTTTTCAACACAAAACATGTTTAAAACAATGAAAAACAAAATAAGCATTAAACATCAATACAAAGAGTGATAAAAAATCTTTTTGGATCATGAAAGTTCAAAAACGTGTACAAAACACCTTTGAACGTTTAGACCCCCAAAATACAACTTAACCAATTCAAGCAATATGTCAAACAACTAGTGTGCGGAAACTTAACACATGCTATAATATGAAATTGGTTATAAACTATCTAAGCCATAACAAAATAAAATCCACAGCAGATAATTTAAAGGCAAAGATAGAGAGGAAGGAAGATGCAAACACAAAGACAACACGCGATGTGTTATCGAAGAGGAAACCGAAGTCCTCGGCGAAAAACCTCTCCGCCGCCCTCCAAGCGGTAATCAATCCACTAGAAAATACGGTTGGGATACAAGGACAGCAATAGACCCTTCAAGCCTAATCTACCCAGTGCACCTAAGCCCTCCAAGCCTCTTGCTCCAACGAGGTTGCGCCGAACCTTTTTCTTTTCTAGCTCCCCGGATTTCGCTACTAGACCGTAGCATCAACTAATGAAGATTGACTCCTTCCTAACTTCTTCCCAGAAATCCAAACAACTGTCTCACAGTGATGATGATGGTGAGAACCAGGTTTGGTATAATGCCTCTCAAGGATTTGACAATGGAGAGGAAGAAAGTTGAGGAATTTGAAGAGACTCTAAGGTAGAGATTGTGGGTAAAGCAATCTGGTTTTTCTTTAGGGTTTCTCTCTCAAAATTCTCTCGGGAAGCTCTCTTTCAATTGTGGGTAAAAGGGGTATTTATACTGGAGTGGGAGAGGAATGTGAAACGTCGGGTTTTACAAAACAGGGGTGGCTCGCGGCTTGACCTCGCGGCTTGACTAAGTCGCGAGATCTAGTCGCGAGTTAACCGTATGGCCGATTGTCCTGTTTTGTCCTGTAGTGCTCCAGCTAGCATGACTGTTCATCTTCCAGCATGCTTGGCACGTGTGCAGCTTTTGGCGGCTTGCAGCCGCGAGTCACCCGCGAGTCCCAGCCGCGAGTCTCTGTTTTCTTGCACACTCTTGAGCAATCTTCACTTTATCTCACTCACTACCCTTACAACAAACCCACCTAAATACGGGGTTACTAAATCTTTGAATTACAAGCAAATTTGGTACGGAATAAAGCCAATTAGATGGTTGAATAAATTCAACCTTACAATCTCCCCTTTGGCTATTCCGTGACAAAACCCTAAGACAGACTCTAGACTTAACATGTGAGTTGGGAACAGTTGAACAAAACTCACTCACACCTAACTTTAGAAGTCTGTGAAGCACTTGAATCATATGAACATAATACTCACGAAACACAACAATACACCATGATCATTGTAAGCAGAAAATTATAAATGCATATGAAACAGGCAATATGTGATCAAGCAAAGATGGAGTTAATAAACAAACCATGGCTTGATCAACCAAGTGAACACCACAAGGTAGTGATCACGGTGCTCATTCACACTTGGAATGAACACAATGACATACAAGTTAACAAGCACAAGGCAAGACACTTGTATGCTCAACACTCAACCAATGCATAACACACAAGGCATATGCATCTAGGAACAATCCTACAAGGGCACAAGAGTGACAAGACATAAACCAAAATGCAGAACATTTAGATTAAAGTATCGATTTCAACATAGCATAAAGGCTGCATTAAGCAAGGTACATACCATAAAGCCTACAAACTATGCATAAAACATTAACCCTAAAAGCTTACAAAAGCACATGGGTACAGACACAAAAACATCCTGAAAAACATCATCAAAATATATTAAAGTTTAAATTTAAGCCAAGAGTATAAGTAATAAGTTAGAAACAACTATACACAAAATACCCAAAAACATAAGCATATATAAACAAAGTTTCTGAATTTGATAACTATGACAACTCCCCCTCAACACATTACTCCCCCTTAAGATTTTCTTTTCTGCTTTTCATCATCAATGACATCTCCCCCTTTTTGACCGGAATGGCCAAAGGGTCCTTTGGTTATCTTTGAGTGGTGAAGCTGTCAAGTTTTTGAGACAAGACATCAACTGGTCCCGCATGGCTCTCATCCGCTCGAGTGCTCGGTCTGGACTTCCCCGATCCCATCAAGTCTTTCCGAATGATTTGGAAAGCATCCGGAGGTGTATCCGAAGAAGTTGAAGCTCTAGACCTTTGCCACTCCTCCCGGGTGTTGAGGTTGATGCATGCCCTGCAGCCTTTGCTTGAGTCTCCATTGGGACACCCTCTCCTTCATCACCTTCATCTTCTTCTCCCGAAAGCCTAACACTTATCCTTTTGCGGGTAAGCTTGTTAATTGCGAGAGGGTGTGGACATGGGACTCGATGTCTTGAGGGATTGGAACACCCTTCCTTCTAAAAATCCTCATTAGCAACCGGGAAAGATCAATTTAGGCCTAGAGGTTGTTCTTGTCTCATCCACAATGGTGTCATATATGTGGGAACTTATGTCTATGAAATTCTTTTCTTTGAGATCCATCAGAAAAACTGCTCTAGCACAATTGATTGTAGTCAATTTCTTAATGGGATAGAGGTTAAACATCATGATTATTGTAAGACACCTCATGTCCACTGGAAAGGCAGTGGTATTCAAACATTTCCCTTCTCTCTGCCTACCTATCCTTTGTTGAACTGTTTCAATAGAAACACTCCTATCCTTGTAATTTATAAATTCTTCATCATCTAATCCTTCAAGCCCTAATGCATCATCTATGACATGAGCATCCAAAACGAATTCTTTACCTCTCACCCAGCAACTTAATTCATTCTCCTTTATCACAGCATTTGAGTAAAATTCCCTAATCAGGGGTTCACATACAACAGGGAAACCACTCAGAAGCTTTTCCCATCCTCTTCCTTCAAAACATTTGGGAATAAAGGTTTGTCTTAAGTCCTCCAAATCTACAAATCTTTCTTGAATGATTTCTGCATTCAAGAAGTTATCCTTGTATCTCTCAAAGTGATGAACTGACCTAAACAGTTTAGAATCCATTTTTAATCTTTTGTCGGCCTTCTTTGCGGTAGATTTCTTCTTTCGAGGTGAGGGAGCCATTTGTGAACAATCAGAAAAGGCCACAACAGCATAGAACAATATATGTGCAAAACCAGTCAGTACCATGTAATTAACAAAGAGATATCATCCATACAAATTAACTTTGAACACTTAAACAATAAGCTACTTAATCAAACACATGGATAAACCAAGCCTAAGATAGGAAACACATGAACAACATGGAGAAACTATCCTAAAGGCAGATATATGACACACAATCAGTATTTTGAGACAAACAGAAGCTCCCAACAGATTAACACAATAAAACATGCATGTTTAGCACAGTAAAACTCACGACCTCAAAAGGAACAAATAGAAACAACTCAATGACTCAAAGTTTGATTAAAATAAAAGAAACACTTAGCTAAGCACAAGATGAAGAGCAATAAGGAAACAACTAAGATCACATCAAATACTAGTAGCAGCATTCGCAAGCTAAGCATGAACAAGGAGTAAAACCGAAACACAAACCCATTTCTAAATCACAAACATATGCGAAAAATCAAAGGGAAAAGCACAAAATCAAGTATAAAAGGGTGCAAAACTGAAAACCCATACCTGTAACTTGATGATTTTGAGCTACAAGAATGCAACAATGGAGATTGGAAATGGGAGCACGGAGTGTTTGGGAGGGAGATAGTTTAGAGAGAAGATGAACAAATCACAAAAGTTCGAGGGAAAACTGAAAAGAGGTTTAAAACTGCTCCTTTTCGCAAAAACACGCGTTTTTCGCGACTTGATTAAGTCGCCACACGATCGCTTGACTCAAGCCGCCAAAGCACTTAAGACCAAAAATTTGAAAAATTTTTCTAAGTGTTTTTCGCGATTGGAAGGTCTACCAGCGAGTGAGTCGCGAGCTGAGCCGCGAAAATCTCTGAGTGAACCTCGCGACTGGACCTCCCACTCGCAAACAAGTCGCCAAAAATGACCAGCGAAGATGCGATCGAGGCTCGCGTCTTGACATACCCGCGATCGAGCCGCCAAAACAGGGCAAAACTGGATTTTTGAAATTTTCAGATTTTTCAAACAAAATACTTTCCAAAAACACCTAAAATACTCAAAAATCTTTTTGTGCTTGAATTAACAAAGATTGAGCATGTGAAAACACATTTCATCAAGTACAATCACACAAATGAATATGGCATTTATTGAATATAAACTTGTGTGTTGTGTGTGGATATCAACAATGAGATAGTCCTTTGTCTAATGTGAAGCTTCAATGATCAATTCAACCAAGGCATACACAATTAGCACTAGATCATGTGACCCATCTCAATTATAGAAATATGTATATATGACCTCCCACACAACTTGATAACACAACTTGGAGCTTATCATTTGACTCCACTTTCAATCATAACATTTGATCTTTTTGATCTTTTGAGGCAATCATCTCTCATTGTGAGAGTGATATATGACATTTCACTTTAAAGAAAGGCCTTTGGCCTTTTTGAATAAACATTCACTTTAATATAAGGTCGCTTACCCTTTTTCCTAGTCGAATACTAGAATGTGCGACAGGCTTTTGCAGCTCAATATCTCTTTTCATTTGGAGATTTACATTTGGTGAGCTTTTTTAGCAAAACAAAAATAAAGAGTGGGAAGATATATAGACACAAGTCTATGCATGTCTCAAGATCAACATAACCATTCACTAATCATTCATGACAAGTTTGAAGATCTATTTACAACAATCACATAAATTTCAAGATTTTTCCCACACGTGATGATATAAGTGCATGAAAACAAGCAATGCTCGAAAATGCACAAAGCCATTAGCACAAAGGTACAAGGCAAAACAAGTTTTGAGACAAAACTCAACAGAGTCAATCAAGCTTTTTGATTTTCTAATTTTTTTATGTGATTTTTGGATTTTTGACACAAGAAACAAAAAGATTGATAAAACAAAATTAAAAATATTCACAAGAAGACAAGCAAACAACCAATATCAAAAGCAGCAAGCAAACCAAACAAACATTGTCGCAAAGCATAGGAAGTATTAATGCATGGACATGTTGTAATGCTTATGCATGAGTACCCTTTTTCACCCACACGTCACTTGCGTTTGGGGTGATTTCCTTAGAGGATTGGGTACGGGAGTTAGGGCTTTCAAACCTTCGTGAGAAGCTTTCCAAGCAGTTGGTGAATGCACCAATCATCTTCATCACGTTCATCATTCCGGGATCTCCATTTTGATCTCTAGATTGATCACCCGCCCAAATTCTCCTATCATTTTCGGGTCCTCCCGACCTTTGAGGAGTTGCACTGTTCTTTGCTCTCAGCTTTTGGCAATTTGGTCGAGTATGCCCTTGAAGTCCGCAATAATGGCACACATAAGTTCCTCTAGGACCTCTTTGTGGTCGTGGACGTGACTTGGCACGAGATTCGAGACCTGCCCACTGAGATCGATTACGGGGATTCAGCATCCGTTGGTTCACCACATTCTTCTTCTCCTCCACCTCGAGCTTCTCACCGAAGGTCGGCTACAACTAGATCTTTGGCCTTTACAAACTTCACTTCTTTAGTGACATTTCCGGATGAACTACTTCCTCCGGTATATCCCAATCCGGATTTGTTTGAAAAGCTCTTTTGAGATGATATAATATCATCTAGCTTCTTGGTGGTGACCCTCTCTATTTTAACATTCGCTTGCACAACCTCATTCTCAAGAAATCTCACTTTTGTGTAAGTTTCGGACAACTCACCATTCAGTGTTTCTATCTCACATTTGGCCTCCCTATATCGAATTAGGAGACTTTTGTAGTCCTCTCGGCCCTTCTTCATTTTTCTCACAGACCTTGGCCTCCCTTGTGTACTCACCCGACTTCTCCAAGAGTGAGTTATAATTCTCTTGAAGATTTGCCGTGCTTTCATCTTCTTCAAGATCTCGATTCTTCAACAATTCCCGGTGATTCATCATCACTATGTTCTCCAAGGTCTCGTACAAGCAGATTTAACTCATCCGAAGACTTAACATGAGCAATAGTCATAAAAGCTGAATAGTTCCCCTTTCCATCACAGCTCTCTTGATTTCGAGTCGATTTAATCCGAGTCACTCAAGGTTGTGGCATACACTTTACCTTTCGATTTCAAATAATTCGGACATTCCTTCTTGAAGTGTCCATGCCCGTTACATTCGAAACAAGTGACACCTTGTGTGGGTTGGGATTCTTTTCCGTCTTTCTTTTTGAAATCCCTCTTCCCCTTTCCAGAATTTTGGAATTTTCTTTTATCATCAAATTTGCCATTATTTTTGAATTTCAAAAACTTTCTGAAATTTTTGACAAGGTAGGCTACATCTTTGTCAACCACATCTTCTCCCGATGAGTCTTGATCTTCCACCTTCTTATTAATGATCTTTAGAGCAAGAGATTTACTCTTCCGTTGATTGGGCAGCGACATCTCATAAGTCTGCAGAGAACCAACCAGCTCCTGTACTTTGATGTCATTAAGGTCCTTGCTCTCTTCAATTTCTGTCACTTTAGCACGAAAACTTTCAGGCAATGATCGAAGGATCTTCCTTACAATCTTTGAGTCCTCCGTTTTCTCCCCAAGTTGAACTTATCGACAACCACCTCATTTAGCTTCCCATAGAAAGAGTCAAAAGACTCATCCTCACTCATTTTGAGCTCCTCAAACCAAGTGGTCAGCATTTGTAACTTGGTGTCTTTCACTTTTTCGTGCCTTCATAAGTTGTTTCCAGAATCTCCCATGCTTCTTTGGCAATGGTAATGTGAGAAATCTGTGAAATTCATCCGGAGACACACCACGAGAAAATAGCATTGAGTGCTTTCTTGTTAGCATTAGATGCAGCAAGTCTTTGCCTTATCCCATGTGGATTTAGCTGCCTCGAGGTTTGGTCCAACCAATCTCAACAAAGACATCCCAAACGGATTCATCAATAGAACACAGAAAAGCTCTCATGCGAACCTTCCAAAAAGCATAATTACTACCATCAAAATATGGAGGTGCATTTAGGGATTGAAACCTATCCATCTCAAAAGGGAGTCAAGGATCACACAATGGTAATGAAACCAATAGCAGTGTACCCGCTCTGATACCAATTGAAAGTTCAAAAACGTGTACAAAACACCTTTGAACGTTTAGACACCCAAAATACGACTTAACCAATTCAAGCAATATGTCAAACAACTAGTGTGCGGAAACTTAACACATGCTATAATATGAAATTGGTTATAAATTATCTAAGCCATAACAAAATAAAATCCACAGCAGATAATTTAAAGGCAAAGATAGAGAGGAAGGAAGATGCAAACACAAAGACAACACGCGATGTGTTATCGAAGAGGAAACCGAAGTCCTCGGCGAAAAACCTCTCCGCCGCCCTCCAAGCGGTAATCAATCCACTAGAAAATACAGTTGGGATACAAGGACAGCAATAGACCCTTCAAGCCTAATCTACCCAGTGCACCTAAACCCTCCAAGCTTCTTGCTCCAACGAGGTTGCGCCGAACCTTTTTCTTTTCTAGCTTCCTCGGATTCCGCTACTAGACCGTAGCATCAACCAATGAAGATTGGCTCCTTCCTAATCGCTTCCCGTAAATCCAAACAACTGTCTCACACGGTGATGATGATGGTGAGAACCAGGTTTGGTATAATGCCTCTCAAGGATTTGACAATGGAGAGGAAGAGAGTTGAGGAATTTGAAGAGACTCTAAGGTAGAGATTGTGGGTAAAGCAATCTGGTTTTCTTTAGGTTTCTCTCTCAAAATTCTCTCGGGAAGCTCTCTTTCAATCGTGGGTAAAAGGGGTATTTATCTTTGGAGTGGGAGAGGAATGTGAAACGTCGGGTTTTACAAAACGGGGGTGGCTCGCGGCTTGACTAAGTCGCGAGATCGATCATGAGTTAACCGTATGGCCGATTGTCTGTTTTGTGTCTGTAGTGCTCGGCTAGCATGACTGTTCATCTTCCAAAGCATGCTTGGCACGTGTCTGCTTCTCGGCGGCTTGCGCCGCGAGTCACCCGCGAGTCCCAGCCGCGAGTCTCTGTTTTCTTGCACATTCTTGAGCAATCTTCACTCTATCTCACTCACTACCCTTACAACAAACCCACCTAAATACAGGGTTACTAAATGCTGAATTACAAGCAAATTTGGCACGGAATAAAGCCAATTAGATGGTTGAATAAATTCAACCTTACAGATCATATATAGTTGAGTACACACACATCACATTTAAATAAGTACAATCGAATATAAAATGATCAAAAATCTTTTTGGACCTTATATAGTTGAGCACACACGCATCACATTTAAACAAGTAGAATCGAACAAATGAATAAGGCATTCATTAAACATTAGGCATGTGTGTTTTGTGTGTGTATCAAATGTGGAATAGTCCTTAGTCTAGAATGAAACTTCAATGATCAATTCAATTAAGTCATACACAACTAGTACTAAGTCAAGTGGTTTATCTCAATTATAGAAATGAACATATATGACCTCCCACAAGAAAATGATTACATATTTTTGAAGTTTTTCATTTGGTTTCTTTACAATTCATAACATTTGATCATTTTTTATCTTTACATCTCTTTTTGAGATCGATGCCTAAAATTTTTGATATTTCAATTTGATGAACAAGCCTTTGACTTTTGGGTACTATACATTTTCATAAAAGTCACTTTCCCTTTTTCCTAGTCAAATACTAGTATATGTGACGGCTTTTGCAGCTCATTATCTTTTTTCATTTTGAGATTTACATTGGTTGAGCTCTTTAAGCAAAAAAATAAAAAAATGGGAAGATATATAGGCACAAGTCTATGCATGTATCAAAACCAATAAGACTATTGACTAATCAATCATGACAAGTTTGAAGATCGATTTACAACAATCACACATAGATGTCAAGATTTTTCCCACAACGATATAAGTGCATAAAGAACAAGCTAAGCTCGTAAATGCACACTGCCATTTGTACGAAGGTACTAAGTCAAACACACATGTGATATGTGCTCAAACATATATGATCAAACTTTGCGAATTTTTCTCTTTTTATGTGGTTTTGGATTTTTTTACTTACACAAAACTAAAACATAAAAGTAAGATCAAAACAAAAAACAATGCATATAAAAGAAATGCAATACGCACAAAATGCATGAATATATGACATTCAATACATAAAGGGTCCTACAAAGATTGAAAGAATTAGATCAAGGACCAAAAAAGCAAAAGCTCAACCATAGAAACCCTTTCTCATCCAAAAGAACCATTCCTCGTCCAAATGGAACGATTGTTTGGAATGAGTGTCTCATGAAAAGAGAGACGAGGGTTGGAAGAATGAGAACCAGAGATGTACATAGACAAGGAGTTAAGAGCATTAAACACTTTCTTTAACAACATGCTATTTTCACTCAAATCCGGTTTACCATTTTTAGCACAACTTCCAATAAACTTAAGTTTCTCTTTTCTTTTGATTCTTTTAAGGGCATGAAACTTAGAGTAATGAGGTCTTAGATGACCAAAAGCGCCACAATGGTGACAAACAATATGTTTAGATCCACTAGAATTTTTGGGAAGAGATCTAGCAACATGGTTTTGTTCTCTCTTCAACTTATTACATTAAGGTCTTACATGACCAATCACACCACAATGGTGACAAGTTAGAACAAATTTAGATCCATCCAAAATCTTAGGTTGACACCTAAACAGAGGCTTTGGCTTAAGAGTCTTTCTCTCCACCTTTTGATTTCTTTTGTGTGGAAGAACATACACCGATTTGTCCTTTAAGGTAGAACACACAATAGGCATAAAATCGAGTACCACAACATGATTGCAACAAATATTATCATCCTTTTTAGTAATAAGTTCAGTAATCAAATACTTGGCATGCATCTTAAGAGATTCATTTTCACATTTTAGCTCATCAATAAGTTTGTTAGATAAAACAAGTTTAGCATCTAAGTCCATATTTAAACATTCAAACTCCTTTAGTTTTTCAAGAGAATGTTTAGCAAGTTTCTTATACTTTTCAACCAATTTATTGGATTCATTGAACTTAGAAATCAAATCATCCTTTTTCACAAATGAACTTGCTCAAATTCTTATGAAACTTCTTAGCATTTTTCTTCAAGAGTTTGATGTTAAGAATATCAACAACACCCAAAGATTCATGTAACATAGCATCACAATCATGATGATTATCACTCATAGAGGCATTTTTACAAACACGTAGCATGTTACAAACATCATCAACCAAATCATGCATAGAGGCATACAAAGCACTATCCATGATAAATAACACAAGGGGTCAAGGATCACACTTGGTAATGAAATCAAAACAAGTATACCTGCTCTGATACCAATTGAAAATTCAATTAGCGTGAAAACACCAATGAGCGTTTAGACCCCCAAATACAAAATTACCAACATAAGCTTATACACAAACAATATATGTGAGGAAAGATGAATATAAGCTAAATACAAATTGGTAAAACACTCTAAACAGAAATTAATCACAGCCATAGCAGTAATTAAAAGGTGAAGAGTAAGGTGTAAGGTTGAATTTAATCAACCATCTTGTTGGTTTTATTCCGTGTCAAATTTGCTTGTATTTCAGTAATTAGTAACCCTGTATTTAGGTAGGATTCTTGTAAGGGTAGTTAGTGAGATAGTGTGAAGAAATGCTCAAGAGTGTGTAAGAAAAACAAAGACTCGCGATCGGATCTCGCGGGTGACTCATGATTGCAAGCCACGAGAAGCGCACACGTGCCAGGCATGCCGGAAGTCGGAGCGTCATGCTAGCTGGAGCACTACAGGACAAAATAGGACAACTGGCCATTCGGTTATCTCGTGGCTGGATCTCGTGACTCAGTCAAGCCGCGAAGCCAAGTTGCGAGCCAGCCCTGTTTTGAAAAACCCGACTCTTCACATTTCATTCTCACCCTAGTATAAATACCCCTTATACCCACGAAAGAAAGAGAGCTTCTAGAGAGAATTTTGAGAGAGAAACTCTAGAGAAAAACAAGATTGATTCATCCACAATCTTCACATAAGAGACTCTTCAAATTCCTCTACACTCTTCAAATTCCTCTACTCTCTTCCTCTCCTTTGTTAAATCCTTGAAAGGCTTTTTACCAAAACCTTTTCTCACCATATCCATTATTGTGAGAGGGTTGTTTGGTGTTTTTGGGAAGCAGTTAGGAAGGAACCAATTTCACATTGATTGATGCTATGGTCAAGTAGCGGAATCCGGGAAGCTAGAAAAGAAATAGGTTCGGTGCAACCTCGTTGGAGCAAGAAGCTTGGAGGGTTTAGGTACACTAGGTTGATTAGGCTTAGAGGGCTTAGGTACACTGGGTAGATTAGGTTTGGAGGGTCTATTGCTGTTCATGTATCCCAACTACATTTTCTAGTGGATTGCTTACCGTTTGGAGGGCGGCGGAGAGGTTTTACATCGAGGGCTTCGGTTTCCTCTTCGATAACACATCGTTATGTTGTCCTTGTGTTTGCATCTCTCTTCCCTTAATCTTTGCCTTTTATTTTCTGCTGTGGATGTGATTTTAATTGGCTTAGATTGTTTACCAATTCTGTTTATAGCTTATGTTCATTTTTCGCACACTTTTTGTTTGTCATAAAACTTGAATTGGTATTTTTGTTATTGGGGGTCTAAACGTTCAAGGGTTTTTATACACTATTTAAACTTTCATAAGGGAAGAGAGATACAAATACAAAAATAACACGGCAATGTGTTATCGAAGAGGAAACCGAAGTACTAGACGAAAAACTTCTCTGCCGCCCTCCAAGCAGTCAATAATCCACTAGAGAATGAAGTTGGGATACATGAATAGCAAAAGACCCTCCAAGCCTAATCTACCCAGTGCACCTAAGCCCTCCAAGCTTCTTGCTCCAATAGAGTTACGCCAAACCTTGTCTTCTCTAGCTTACCAGATCCTGCAATCGCTCATTGCATCAACCAAAATGAATTGGTCCCTTCGAATCTGCTTTCCAAGCACCAAAATACCTCCTCACCGATATGGATATGGTGAGATAAGGATTTGGCAAAATGTACCTCTCAAGGATATGTCAATGGAGAGGGTGAAGTAGAGGAATTTGGAGAATCAAAGGATGAAGATTGTGGATGAGTTAATCTTGTTTTTCTCTAGGGTTTCTCTCTCAAAATTCTCTCAAGAGGCTCTCTAGAATACGTGGGTATAAGGGTATTTATAGTAGGGTGTATAAGGAATGCGAAGAGTCAGTTACAACCAAATAGGGTGTTCTGGTGACTCGAGCTCGCGACTGGAACGAGTCATGAGTTTGAGTTGCGAGCTAAGCGCTTGGGACTAGAAGTTTTTTCCTGTAGTGCTACAGCTGGCGTGACCTTTCAGCTCCCCCTACATGCTTCACACGTGTGCCATTCTGGTGACTTGCCAATCGCGAGCCAGCCACGAGACTCTCTTGAATTACACACTTCTGAGATTTCTTCGCACTCTCTCACACACTACCCTTACATAATTCTCACCTAAATACAGGGTATATAATTGCTAAATTACAAGCAAATTTGGCATGGAATAAAGCCAACACATGATTGAATAAATTCAACCTTACATCTTTGAAATATTTAAACATTTCCTCCAAAATCTAAGCTCTTAATCTCAGCATGAAGTTTCAAACATCTCTATCCTCTTTGAGGATCTTCTTACTTCTAGAGGATTTGAGTGGTACTATACGTTAGGACCATGCATGTATTAGATTGGACAAGTTTAAGGGGAAAAATTTTAACCAACCTGCCATTAACAGGTTGGAAATTTTTGAAATTGCCGCCAACCCATCAACCTCCAAAAACAGTTGGTCAGTTGAAAATTTTGGTAGTTTCAACTTGGCAAATTGGGTGAGTTAGATTTAGTTATAGATAATATTTTAAAAATTATTTTACTAATTACAGAGAAATTTAAGAAGTTATATTTCATCTATAAATCATTGGAAAAAAATTTAGTAATTGACTCATGTTTCCATATATCAAAATACGTAGGTCTTTAACTATGAGAACTTTCTAACTTTTTTCTTTAAAAAAAAATGTTGGGTATTGTATCTATGTCACTATGAATGCTTATAAATATGTTGGGAAAGTATTATTCATTTTTCATATTAAAATGCATAAATAATGGAATAAACCAAAAAAAAAAAAAGAAAAAAAAAACATTAAATTTGATATGAGATCAAGTGTAAAAAGACATGAATATATATCTAGGTGGGTTAGGTTGAGTTATGGCTATTTAAAAAAGACTCAACCTACCATCCAACTTGATCTACAACTTTAAAAGTTGAACCCGCGCTAACCTACTTGAAAATTAATACACAGCCCCACTATATGGGAAGTGGGTAGCTGACTAGCATGACATACACTCAATCATCATTGTCATGCCCCGAACCTAACCATAAAGATAGGCACAACTCAAAATATATATATATGTAATTATTTTTATAATTTATTGAAATTTGATTTAAATTATATACATTAAATTATAACTCATAAAACATTTAAAATCAGTTTTCAATGTTACAAAAACATCTCAAAGCATAACAATACAATATCATAAACACTGTTTATAACCTCAGTCTATAACTACAAATGTTAGGTCCTTTTGTTAACCTTTGTAGTTGTACTTTGGTTATATAATGTATTATAAACTCGGTTTGAAACACTAGTATTACTATTTTAGTGTGTGTTCTAATAATTATTATTATTTACTAAAAAAAAAAATCATAAACACTTCAAATCTTAAAATATAAATAATATAAATTCAATAATACAACACAAAAAGATATTAAAAAATCAAAGTTTAGAGACAAAAAATCATACTCTATATATATATAATCAGGTCAAGGTCTCCAATATACCTAACCCGTCTTAACCTAATTCAAAGCAAATTTTTAACCCTCATCCCGTCTATGTCTCATTTGCTACTGGGAATGAGTTTTAATCTTCCCATTCAAAGTTGGGCAAGACTCATGCCCATGTGATGAACAAAGTTTAGATTGAAGCTATTTCCTCCGTTCCACTTCGTGGCGATTTATAAGTCATATATTATATTTAAAAAATTTACATGACATCATTTAAAAATGAACAAAATTTAGCTACAAAATTGGTTGTATCACCTAAGGATACAACCTTACTTAATATGGTTAACATTGCTTCATATTTTGAAAATCTAATTGTTGGATTAATTGTATGATCTCTAAAATCTTTACGCCCTTAATACTCATGTCAAATTTTATGCTAATCGGATATTATTTATTATATGACCTATAAGCTTATATTTTATGAATAATTTTAAATTTCAAAAACATACAATTTAAACAATTTATTAATAATATAGCTATTGATCTTTAATTTTATAGAAATTTTGCAAACATATAAGATATAAGAAGAATATGTAATCTAATAGTAAACTTGTCCAAATTCACCTCTGATAAAAAGATATTAAATAATGCTATATGTAGCTAAATTTTATGTGTGAGTAAAACTACACATGAATAGTATCTTCAACAAACATAGAGTGGATAGACATGGTAAAACGGGCGGGTCGGGTCGGGTCAATTGGATTGCAAGTCAAACGGGTCATGGGTCAAAAACATGTCATTTTAAGTGAGTTAAAAACGGGTTCAGGTCAATTGGGTTGCGGGCCGGGTCGGGTTGGGTCGGGTTGACCCGTATTTTTCACATGATTTTATTTTATTTTATTTTATTTTTTTATTATTTTTTTTTATAAAGAAAACAACATGAATTTGCCATTTGGAAAGTTATGCAACAAATTACTTGATATAAAATGCATTATTTTGAATTTACCACTTATATCAAGAATGAACTCAGTTAAACTTATTAATATTTATTCAATAATTTTAAAATTATACAAATCCTAACATTGCTATCTAAAACAAAATAACACAAAGATAAGTAAAACAAATACACAAGTTTTATTTCTACACAATATCAACATCCCAAAACATAAAACAAAATTACAAATGACTTATTGGATAACTCATTTGATAAAAAATAAAAACATATAAGAAATTTACAATCTTGAAAATTAATTTTATAATCTATTATCAATTGTGGTTGACACTCTATTTCAATTTGAGATATGCATTAAAGTTTGATTGCTTACTTATTTAAACATGGTCATTTTTATGAATACCATATCATTATTAAGCAACACATATTTTAGGAAATATCATAATTTATTTTGAAAAGTCGATTATTTTGGACATAAATTGTTAAAAAATAGGTCTAAGCATTCATAATTTATGCTAATTTGACACTTTGGCTTCACTATTTTCATACTTATGAATGTTTCTCACATATCTACAATTTTAAATCTATGTTTTTAACTCTACAAATTATCTTGGCATGTACTTTCCTATTTGATATCTAAAAATCTTTACTCATTATAGAATGCTCAACCACATGCATTTATTTTTCAATTAATTTGCATGCAGTTATGTAAATGTATCAATTGTTTCCTTAAAGTTCACAATAAACAATTAAACCAATATTGTCTTAATTTTACAATTTTTTTACCCAAAAAAAAAAGTTTTACAAAAATGGTTCGGGTTCGGGTTGGGTTGACCCAAAAAAAACACGGATCGGGTCACAGGTCAAAAAATTGGGTTTGAGTCGAGTATTTTTCGGGTCAGGTCGGGTCGGGCCAGAAAATTCTAACCCGTTTTGCCATGTCTAAGAGTGGGTGGAGGACAATAGCTCTATTGTGATTTGGGGCTAAACTTTTTGGGCGTGAGACGACTTTTAAAAAGTTTAAATGGGCATACCCTTTTAAAGGTGTTAGGTTTTGGATGGAGACACAAGGTCCCAAACGATTACAATTGACAGAGCATGGAGCAATAAAAGCATTGATTAATTCAGAGTTGAATATTCGGTAACAGAAGTCATAGTGGACTCATTTTAAAGTAAGTAGACTGAAGACGACGCATGCGCAATTGGATACGAATGATAATAAACCTATGAATATGATTGAAATGAACAAAAGACAAACCCCATGCAGTTCCAGTCATTGAGACTTGTCTTGTCTGTTACATACATTCATACATTAATTAATTAATTAATTGGAAACTGAAAAGCTAAAGAGAACCAAGCCAGCCAGACACACAAGAGAAGAGGAGAGGCTAAAGGTGGAAATGGAAATTTGTCATTTTTAACTTCCCTCCTATTCATGTAATTAGATATTAATTTCTGAGAAGAAGGTCCCCTATGTCTATATCTCCATTTACAATGAGATGCCATACAAACTCTGTACACACACACACAAGAGTTTACCTATGAGGATCCCTTGATTTTAGCACAATAAAAGGCTAACATGTTTACGACATGTGGTTCATGCGCGATATGCAATTCCTCCACAGCACACAGAGGGTTACTGTTTTTGTTAGGCGATTATCAATGATCTCCAGTGTGAAGGTTATGGATCAGTGCCTTGGAGAGTTACCCTTTGTTCCATTAACTGCATATGACTATAGATTGACACACTCCCTCCTTTACAGGCACAGTGCATATTTATCTGGTAGCATTCATAAGTTAGGATTTGATAGTGTTCTACTTTTATTTATCACTAGTCGCAGACCCATGCAATGCGTGGGAATATATAAATATTTTGTAATGGGGTGTAATATATAAAAATTAACAATTACTTCAAATATTATTTATTTTTTAAAAAATTTCTACAAGTATTTTTCATCTTTTTATATCTACAAAGTACAAATATATCATACTATTATATTTTTCATGTTTGATTAATATTTTTTAAGATGAACTATATTTTTCTAACTTCCATTGTAGTGTGTTATATTTGATATACAACTAAACTTTATAAGTTTCAAATTTATTATTCAAATTTCTCATCTCTTAAGGAATAATGAGATTATCATAATAATAAAAATTCATCACAAAATTACAATGTTATCTTAACAAAAATTAAAATGAAACAAAAGGAATAAAAGACATACTTTATATAATTTATTACTCAAAATTGGTAAGTATATTCAAATTCATAGCCATGTAGAATGTGTTTTGACATAAACTCAAATTCCTATTTCTAAAAAACTAAGTATTAACCCAAATCAAAATTCAACCAAAGCTTTAAAAGGGAGAGAGAAGACTCTATAATGGAAAATTTATTAAAAAAAAAAAAAAAAAAAACACCAAAACACATATTTAAAAATAAAAAACCATTAACCTTAATCAGAATTATAAGAAAGAACAAAAATCCACAAGAGAGGGAGAGAGAGAGTATTTACAATTTTTTTGTGGGGAAAATATAGATTGAATGGAAGAAATGATATTGAATTTATACAAAATAAAATGGGGAGAAGAAGAGTCAAAATATAATACAGAGAAAATGATGAAGGAAGTATGACAGTAAAGTGTAAAGTAGTGGGAAGATAAAGACAGTCAAGTAGAGAGTAGTGGGGAGATAAAGAGATAAAAGTTTAATAGACCCTCACTTATACTAATTTCCATCAAAGACCAAATTCTCAAACACATGCCATTGATTCTACTCATGTCCACTATACACATTCATCAACGTGTCTATATACAAATCACCCACTTGCCATTACATTCATTTTATCAATGTTTTGAATTTCCACAAAGAATCAAAATAGTGCATATACGAATTGCAAGTGTGTGAGTCGCTTATATTATCATGATGTTGTGGTCAAAGTTAGTGGCAAACTTATTGAACTCGACCAATTGTTTTTGCCTCAGAGAAGATGGCTATTAGCATTCCAAGTCATGAAGTTTAAATGGCTATGGGAAATTATCATAATGTATCAACTGCTATGCCCCAAAAATAGCAATTGCTCCTACCTTCATTGCATCACATCAGCTATATCATATTATGTTTAATAAGGAAAGAAATAGAAAAATGTGAAATTTAAAACTCAAGTATAGGAGTATTATTATGTTTTGTCTAAAACTCATGTACACAATATTCTAGACATTCAATAGGAGAAAATTCCAAAAAGAAAATCAAGTAGTTGAAAGAAAGTAGCATAATCCAAAATCTAAAACTAAAAACCCAACTGTTGTTCATGTACACAATATTATAGGTAGATATTCAAGAATCAAGAACCAATTAGCTTCTCTATTCGCATAACAATTAGCTTAAAGCTAGATACTAATGGTATTAAAGTTGGAGGAGCTGGGTTCAAACCATGTCTTCAGCTTACCTCCCATTTATAAAATTTCCACATGTTGGGCCCTACTTAATAAGGACAGTTTAGGGCCACACGTGAAAGGAGAGTGTTAGATTAAGATTAAATTCACCATTTTCTAATAGTTTAAGTTTTTGGGACAATTGGTAATTTATCGGACATAATACCTAGAACTAAAATTAAGAAGTTTTTGTGGGCCATGAAAGCAGAAAATTCAAAAATATCTTTCTACCATGCCAGTCTCACATGTTTGAAGGCTGGTTGAATTTAAAAGCTGATGACAAGACCAATCCCTCCAATCCTGTTACACTTTCTTTTAAATTGAGAAAACACATAGAAATTTAGCAAGATGTAAGTGAAGTTATCTGATAAATAGTATTTGTAAACATACGTGCACTATAAAGTTACAAGCTGAGAAATTAGTCCTTCCATGAGCTATTTAGGAGATATTGGATTCTGATTTTAATTATCTGTATCAGTTCCAAACTCCCTCCATGGTCTGTGGTTAATGAGATTAGCAAATAACTTTGGCACATTGTCAATAGACTTGATACTAATTTCTTTTATAAGTTCAATAGAGCTTACTACACATGGACACTCAACCGGAGTAAGGAAGACATGTTAAGTGGACAATTGACTCTTGATCTGGCGGAGGGATTATACATGTTTGTTTGTATGGACAACCAGATTAGTGCTCATATCTCCCAAAAAAAATCATCCTAATAGTTTGGGGGAAAACGAGGGCTTGTATAATATTATTTTCATGGATTATCTTGATCTTTTTAACAACTGGGTTCCTCTCCCTGGAAATTCCAGTCGCATGTGAACTTTTTGTGCCACTGTGGGATGGTTTCTGCTCCTTAATGGCTTTAGGCTTATTTTGATTACTATGTGCATTTGTTTCAGCACTCGAGAGGCTTTTAAAAGACTATGCTGGAAGATTTGCTACTGGAGATGAAGTTTACCTGGTTTGGTTTCCTGCATCATCTATGTCTGTGCCCACAAACTTGTATATACAATATGCTGCACTGTGTGCAAAAATTTGAAGAGATAGGGTTTTGGAAGTTTCTACCAATGTTTTACAGCTGTTACAAATGCTTTTCCCTTTTTCTCTATCTACATTGAATGTACAAGGTGCCTAACCATAAACACAAAATCATGCACCCTAAATCTGTTGAAACTAAATTTAAAATTGATCACTGCATAGAGAAAGACTAAAAGAATGGCCATTGCTATGAATTTTCATTTTACTACCAAAATGCTCCAATATTGCTAGGGGTTCCTTTGCTAAGGAAGTCGTCAACCATCCTGAAGTTGGTCTACCTTCTACAACCAAACAAAGATTTTGTTTTGCTAGCTTGTAAATCTATTACAACCTTAAGTATTGAGACCAACTGACAGCAGAATACAATATTAAATAGCAGAACCCACTTCTCAATCTTTAAGATTGCAATCTGAAGATGGTTCTTCTCCCAAACCCAAACCATGGATTATCAAAAATGAAGGCACCATACTCAACTCTAAGCACTAAATTTTTGACTTAAGTATATCAATATACATAATTGTGCTGAAGTCAGTATTTTGATGCAGGGAATGTGATGTGCTGCTGTTTAGACTAGATCGAATTTGGGAATGCATTCTAATCACAAGCTATGTTTAATACAGCACATGGCTTCTACTTCTAACAACTTCCTAAAATCTAGCTTGTGCATGTGCCTCTAACTAATTTTCCCTACTTGGCACATTTGAATATAGCTACAATAATCACATGGGACATATGAAATACAGCCCTGAAGCTTGGCTGGCCATGTGCCATGTCACTCGTGCCATTTTTGGATGAAAGGAAATTCTTCATTCACAAAGCATTAAAAATTTAAAAGACAATTTAGAAGTTTAGGAAACACTTTTGCACATTAATATATACTGTACACACATGGCTACGCGCATGGTAGATTTAATTTAATACTCACATTATTGCCAGGAGGTACGGAATTGACAACTAGCTTGTGTTGTGTATGATATTTGGTTGGAGAAGATATCTATATTACGAGATAAAACTACCCATCAAAAGCTTAAATGATGAATAATTCAAAAAAGTTGGAAACACCTTTTCCACATTTGTGTGTGGAATCGCTATCACAATTATTTCTGCTTGATAAAATTATTAACCCGCACCACTGCTACACATCTTCGTTAAAAACACTCTGGGAAAAATTTTTGTTTTTAATTGGCATTCATTGTAATTAATTTTTATGTTAATCTCTATTTATAATAGAGAGCACTTTGGCCCCTCAAAAACATGATTTTAAGACCCGGATCGTTCATAGAATTGTAAAAGAGAGAGATTTAAGGTTTTTAAGGTCGATTTGTGATAATATCATAATTAATTTAATAATTTAATAAGTACAAAATAAAATAACATATTTGTAAAAATGAGTAATTTTGATTAGAAAAACAAGATATAGAGAAATTTAATAATTTTCAAGTACATTTTCACAACTTATATATATATAGGTTAGATCCAGAAATTGGAAGATAAAGGTAGTCTAGGTTGTAATTGATTTCTTAGGCTTTTAATCCAGAATGATAAATAGGATGTTTAGAAGGAGTGACTCTTCCACTTCCATTAGATCTAGCAGTACAAACTCTCCCGAGATTCCACAAGAAGATGGAACAATCAACTCAGAGTCGTACCACTTTTGGATCTAGATCAGAAGTTAGGAGATTGGAACATACCCGAAGTTAGGAGATTGGAACATACCCAAAGTTCCCACAGCCCAGGTTTATAAGTCATCATCATGGTCTTTGAAAAAGTCTTTCAGAACGGACTACCATGTTAGGACTATAGAACAAGTTTTCTGACATTAACAAGGAATATGAAACCTGTTATTTGTTGTCCCCTGCAGCCGTGAAAGCTCACGGGGAAAAAGATCATAAATTCCTCCACATAGGACTTGTCCAAGTTGGAGTAAAACCATTGATCAGAGAAGGGTTGAACAACTCAATCCTTATGGCCCTTAGAGACACCCGCCTCATCAAGTTTAATGATAGTCTCCTAGGAACCATAGAATCTAGTTTGAGTAATGGTCCAGTTCACTTCGATTGTTACCCAAACCTCACAGTTGCACTTGACGACCCTCACATCTTGAAGGTCCTCACTCTCAATATCAAAACCCATGGAAACCTTGTGTTACATGGTACTGCATGATTGCTCTTATATACAGGGTGTATTATAAGTGCATGAGAACCAACATGTCCATTCAAGCATTCGATAAGAGAAAACCAGGAGAAACTACTCTTATCCAAACCTCGGATGTTAGATCCTTTGTTCGGTACCTAAAACCCTGAAATGGTCTGAAATAACATTCCCAGCACAATGGACTTTAGGAAATGAGAATTATCCTCTACAGGTTGAGAATCCTGTTAAGAACCCAGATCTAGATATCATCCAGCAGCTAGCCGATGGAACGGTTAGACTAAGTTTTGATCAGTCTAGGTTTAGGCCACCCTTTGAATATGATGTACCCAGATCTCCCATAGATCTACACCATAGGTCTAGATCCATAGATCTACGCCAACCCCTTAGGCGACCAACTATCCTTTTGAAAGATAGACATGCATCCCAGCGTAGTTCATCTAGAACACGAGCTCCATTCCCTACGTCTAGATCGGACTTAGGACCACAGTTTCAAGGTGTCAAAGACCACTCCCAGGTTAGTACCCCTTGTTACACAGCCAAGCAAGACTCGATTCTTTGATCAAGAAGAAGACAAAGAACAGCCAGGATAGTCTTAAGCCTCCCTCACCATCAGGATCGATTTTAGAAATCCTATTCAGCAGAAAACTGAATATGACTATTAGCTCCTCGTGTTGACAAAAGAATTCATTCCCGATATGGACGCACTCGAAAAGGAATTTAATTCTGAACAAAACAGAGTTAAAAGAGAAGCCTATCGAGCAAACCATACCAAGGAACAGAAAGTTGAAGTTTTGGAGAAATGGAAGTTATTCATGAAAGAGGTAAAAGCAGATTATCCTTTCTTTGAATACTTTTAGAAACATTTCCAATGGCATAAAAAGAACTGTGCCGTTTCTAAACCCAAACTTCCAACTAAGCCTAACCAACCAGCGAGTGTTAGGAAACCAGCAAGAAAAGTAGAGAAACCAGTCTCTCCTTCACCAAAGGTAAACACCTTAGAAGCTCACATATCTTCCAGCAGTTCTAATGAACCCTCCTCAGAAAGCGAAAAGGAGAAAGAACAGCTAGATGACCAACCTGGTGAGACACCCCCACTTCCTCCTAAGAAATGGATATCCAAATATAGAGGTAACCTTGACCTTTAAAGATTTCCACAGGAAGAAGATAGCGTCCAAGGAATATAGAAGACAGAAGTTGATAAACAATGGCTTCTATAAGAAAAGGGAACCCAATACCATTGCCAACCTCAAACCTAAAGCAAAAGAAAAATGCTTCCGGTGTGGAAAGAAAGGACATTTCAAGGAAGAATGCCCAGGCAAATCCCCTACCCATTCCTTAGTATCTGAAGATGTTTCCAAGGCCTTAGAACTTAACCATCCAGGAAGTGAGACCCCCAATAGTTCTATTGACCGTGAAATCTGTCGGATCTACCAAGATTCATCCTCTCCTAGAGTTTTGAGATAGTACCTCTAGTAGTCCGGATGAAGCCATACCTTGTCAAGATAGCTGTTGTAGGAACAACACTATCGAAGTTCTCTCTAAACAAGAAGAACTACTCCTAGATCTCATAGAACAGATCAAGGATCCGGAAGAGAAATCTCAAAAACTTAGTAAATTCCACAAAACCCTAGTCAAGGAAACCAAGACACCCGACCCTAGGCTTTAGGAACCCAAAGTTGACAGAATAGCCAAATCCAAAAAAGAGATAACTGTCCAAGACCTCCAGAGTGAGATTAAGGATACCAAGTCTAAGGTCAGAACCCTTAGGCAAGAACTAATCATCCTCAAGGTTGACCAAGGTCTCAAGGACCAAAGAATCAAAAACCAAGAGTATACTTCTCATCAAGGCAATGAGGACAGAATCTCATTACAAAACCCTCCCGATGATGAAGCGGATGATACGATCAATCCTATCGCAAGTATGGTGCCCGAACCATCCAAAAGATCGTTCTTGCAAACCATCAGTAGTATTAACTTTCAAAAATGGCATTCCAAGGTCAGGATTGTCATAATGGATTTTCAATTCGAGGCAGTTGCCTTAATAGACTCAGGCGCCGATCTCAATCGCATTCAAGAAGGAATCATTCCCTCTAAATACTTCCGAGGAAAACCGAGAGAAAGGTTAACCTCCGCAAGCGGTGGGAAAATGCAGATTGAATTCAAAATCCCAAGAGCACATGTTTGCCAAGACAATGCGTGTTTTAAAACCACCTTTGTTCTTGTCAAGAATATGACAGATAGGGTCATCTTAGGAAACCCATTCATGTGTTTATTGTATCCTTTCACCACAGATAGTGAAGGAATCACTACCCATCCTTTTGGCCAACCAGTCAAGTTTAAGTTTCTTAGGAGTCCAGAACCTAAAGACATCAATTGTCTCCAAGAGGTTTCTATCTCCAAAACCCTTAACCTTATTAAAGCCAAAACCCAACATCTTAAGTACTTTGGCCATGAACTGAGTTACAAGAGAGTTGATGAGCAATTAGCTTGTAAAAGTTTCCAATCCAACATTAGGAAGTTCGAAGAAGAACTTAAGCAAGAGGTTTGCTCCGACCTTCCCACAGCCTTTTGGCATAGGAAAAGGCATGAAGTTGCACTACCTTATGTCAAAGATTTCCATGAAAAGAACGTCCCTACTAAAGCCGGACCTATTCAAATGAGCCAAGAACTCATGGATACTTGTAAGGCAGAAATAGAGGATCTTCTTACAAAGGGAATCATCGGAAAATCTAGGTCACCATGGTCTTGTCCAGCCTTTTATGTCCGAAAAACGTTGAGATAGAGAGAGGTGTTCCTCGACTTGTCATCAATTACAAGCCCCTTAACAAAGTCTTAGAATGGATAAGGTACCCTATTCCCAACAAAAGAGACTTAGTTAACAGGCTTAGCAAAGCAGTGGTTTTCAGTAAATTCGACATGAAGAGTGGTTTTTGGCAGATACAAATCGGTGAGTCCGATAGGTACAAGACAGCCTTTACCACACCCTTTGGTCATTACGAATGGAATGTAATGCCTTTTGGCCTTAAGAATGCACCTTCCGAATTCCAAAACATCATGAATGAGATTTTTAATCCATTCTCCAGTCATACCATAGTGTACATTGATGATGTACTCATCTTCTCAAAATCCCTAGACAAACATTGGAAGCATCTTAGAACATTCTTCCAAACCATCAAAAGAAATGGTCTTGTTGTCTCGGCTCCGAAGATTAAACTTTTCCAAACAAGTGTGAGGTTCTTAGGTTTTGATATAAGACATGGAGTCATCAAACCCATTGATAGAGCCATCCAGTTTGCAGAAAAGTTTCCTGATGAAATCCTAGAAAAGACCCAACTCCAAAGGTTCTTAGGATCTCTCAATTACATTTCTGATTTCTATCAAAACCTTAGGCAACAATGCAAGCCTCTTTTTGATAGACTCCGAACCAATCCTCCTCCTTGGACACCCACTCATACATTGGTTGTTCAACAAGTCAAGAAATATGTTAAGACACTCCCTTGCCTTGGAATCCCCTATGAAAATTCCTTCAAGGTAGTCCAAACAGATGCCTCTAACATTGGTTATGGTGGCATTCTCCTTGAGCGTGCTAGTCTCACTCCCCTGCAGCATTGTCTGTTTTTATTCAAGAATTTGGACTCCCACTCAACTTAATTATAGTACTATTAAAAAAGAAATTTTATCTGTAGTACTATGCATTTCAAAATTTCAAAGTGATCTTTTAAATCAAAAGTTTTTGTTAAGAATTGATTGTAAATCTGCAAAACATGTTTTAGAAAAAGATGTTCAAAACATTGCATCAAAACAGATTTTTGCACGTTGGCAAGCTATTCTTTCAATTTTCGATTTTGACATTGAATTCATAGCCGGAACTCAGAACAGTATCCCTGACTTCCTAACCCGTGAATTTTTGTAGAATCCAAAACAAAATGTCCGGGAAAAAACCCGTCTGACACCAAGCCCCCAAAGCGCCTAAACAAAGCAAACCACTAGGAGTACCAGTCAGGCACAGAACCCTGGCCCTTTAGTACCCTTTTCTAGTTCACCTAAGGTTTCACCTGTGTCACCAACCATTGTTGCCAATCGTTATTTGGTCTCTACAATCCCGAAACCAAATTACCATAGGCCCCAAGGACAACACGATTATAGTTTCGCTTTAGCCACACTTCCTTCCAAAGCATCTTCTCCATATGCGGTTGAAGAACCCTTTGGCCCGATTGTGCCTAAGCAACCTTCTTTTACTCTCCCTCCAAAAACAGTGTAGAGCTTCTTACATCAAGAAACCTTTTGTTCAGCACATCTCTTATATTGAGCCACACTTGGCCCATATAACGGATCCGCTAGCATTAGCAATGGAAGTATTGCCCCATGAATGGCATTTCCTTCCCAAAAGCCTTAAAAGAACATCAAATTCTATAAAGGCATACTTGTCCAAGAAAAGTCTGCGAGAATAGAAGATATCAGAGATAGGAATAATCCCTCAATTGTCCTATACCATAAATTCATAATTCAGAGTTTTGTAAGCTGCAAAGATTGGGGACACCCCTCAACACTCAAAACACTTACAGTACTCAAGGGCACAGAACCCCTGTACAATTATTATGAATATATGGATGCATTTGAAAAGGTATTATTCTTCCAGAATGAGAACTATGATCATTCATGGTTCATTCAGTTTGACAGGAATTTCAAGGGACAAATACCTTCGTGGTTCCTCAAATGGTGGGAAATGTTCGGCTCAACTCCTGAGAACTTTCCAGAACCTCTACAGGATGCACTAAGATATTTCAGTTCAAGGTTCCAGAAAACTAAGCATTCTTCACAATTTCCAGCCATCTTGCATATGACAATTCAATACAAGATCCACTGGATAAGCATGTGGAGCTATGCTATCAACGAGAATATACTCGATAGGGAGTTCTTTACAAAATGGTGGGATAAATTCAGACCAACCGATGCTATCTCTAGAATGTATAAAGACTTCCCTCTTCCAGTACCAAAACCCATAGCTCATTGCACAAGATCACAGTCAAGCCTAGATTCTGTACAAATTTCCGGAAAATCTAGTAAAGAACTCAAGGATCTTGCCCAGCAGCTACTCCTTCAATTTGCACGATTAGAGTCGTGAGAAAAGAACTCTCCTGCCTCTTCAGAAGCCTCGTGCAACCGTGTCCCAATTGACCCATTCCAGGATTCTCAAGATCCTTATGATGGTTATAATTTGGACAGTGATTAACAGACGGCTCCCAGACGCGCTCGAACAGCCTCAGAAACCACTCCTGCAAAGAACCGGTTACTATTGAGCAGTACCCGCATGCGGACAAATCACTATTCTTTGCCACGACCCGAACACTATGCAGAAGTCACTATTCCAGAAAAGCAAGGGGACAAGATATTGTTCATAAACAAAGTGACGATTCATCGTTCACTCACCGCCATCGTTCACTCTGAGACCCCGACAGAATCATAGAAATCATTGTTTACTTTCGGGTGAAAAGATATTCACCTGAAGGTAAAAGCATTTCACCTCCCGTAATTCACGCAGTCTCTCGATCTTATCCAAGGCTCTCCTCGGCTATAAAAGGGACCTTTGGCTTGGTCTTGGCAGGCTCGGTTTTCACAAACTCCCTCAGAGCTTTAGTTTCACATTGTACTCAGAAATACTTTGTAAACCAGAATGGCTCTTTTCTCCTCTCCCCTAGTTTACATTTGTACTAGAACTACACTTGTAACCTATATATGCTTCCGCCCCCAGTGCCCTCCGAACGGCACCCTTTGTTTGTGGTGCCCTCTGAACGGCACCCTTTGTTTGTAAACTATTAAATACAACACAAAATGATATATATAAAATACAACACAAAAAAAAATAAAAGTATAATTACACTTAATCCTTCATGTAAGAACTCAATTTGTAACGACCCAAAATGATACTGGGTTCGCACGTAAAAAAATCCCAAACAATATCATTTGTAGAGCGTGGGTTTGAAAGGCTAGGCCTTGGTCACCGGACGGTGGTTAGTCGTGGTGTTCATACAGAATTAAACCGTGTTCACTGGAGGAGTCTTTCTCCTTGAGGTGGTCTAGGAGGCTTTGGTTCTTAGCCTTTTTTCCTAGCCCCTTTTCCGGATTGCTTGTTTCTCCTTTTATATTAGCTTGTATCCCTTATCCTATGTCCACGTGTAGGATCGACTTTCCAGGACTGATACTTGTCCCATTAGCCCATACCCAAAGTGGTTGGGGGTTGTTGTAAAAGCTCAAGAGCATGGTTCGTCGGTGCGAGTATTTAATGGCAGTAATGGCAGCTTTCCCTTTGTCCTTGGTCGTTATTTTATCCAGCGTCCTCTTCTCTATTGACATAGATATTTTAGATTTTTTTCCAAAACTGTTCTTATACCGTTCTTGCCCTTTCTTTCAGGGGGACCTCGGATATGCCGAGGACAGAATTATCCTCGGCTATGTCTCAAGACTACTTTGACTTTTATTACACGTCCTCGACTATACCCCTCCTCGGCTTGGGCCTTGGGCCCCAATGTAAACATGGACCAGGACCACAAATTCTTGGGCCCCACACTTCAAATATAAAAATATTACTTTTTTTTTAGAGTAAAAAATAGTGCTTAAACAATAAGATAATTTTGATGTTTCACATACAATAATATTAAGTATATTAGTCACAATAAAATATATATGATTTTAATTAATATCAAAATATATATTTTATAATCAGACTATTGGATTCTTTTTTAATATATCTAAATTTTTGAAAGTTTAGCTAAAATTAATATGCTTTCATTTTACTGTATAAGAAGCTTAGTTGCCGTGGTAGTTAGCGTGTATGTTTTTGTTTGTCGGGCTACTAGGTTCTATTCCTACCGTTAGCAACTTAAACATATATTTTTTCAAATATTGACCTTGACTCTAAAAACCGGATGGTTCACCTGTAGTTTGAGTGGTTCACGGACTTTAGTGTAATGTTCGGTTCTTGATGCTTAAAAAATCGGTCTTTATTTTTTCAAATATTGACCTTGACTTGAATTGTGTTTGAACCTTATCCGGTTCTCTAAAACCAGAATGGTTCACCCGCAGTTTGAGTGGTTCACGGACTTTATTGTAATGTTCGGTTCTTGATGCTTAAAAAAATGTTCTTTGAGCCAGTTCACGGTTAACCTAGTCGGACTAGGCGGTCTGGTGCGGGATTGAAAACCATGGCCAATAATGGAGAAGGTATGGGCCTGTTTGGTTAAGAGAAAAAAGTGGAACATGTTTTTTCAAATATTGACCTTGACTTGAACCGTGTTTGAAACATGTTCTGTTCTTTAAAAACCGGACGATTCACACATGGTTTAAGCGGTTCACGTACTTTGGTGCAATGTCTAGTTCTTGATGCTTGAAAAATTGGTCTTTGAGCCAGTTCACGGTTAACCCGGTTGAACCGGGCAATCCGATCCAAGTTTGAAAACCATGGCCAATAATGGAGAAGGTATGGACCTATTTGGTTAAGAAAAAAAAAAAAGTGGTATTTTCAGTATTCATTTTCATTTTTTTGTGCGACCCACCACCAAAAAATTGGCTTGGTTGTGTTTTTGTAGTCAATATTCATTTTTACTTTTTAAAAAAAGTGGATTTGAATACAGAAAATGAATACAACTTTTCAATGTTTTCATTTTCTATGAATATGAATACAGTGGCATATTCATAAACTTTGTGAAAACAAAAATGTTACTTTTTTTTTTTGAGTGATGTGATGTGTGTGAGTGAAAAAAGTTAATTTAAAAAAAAAATAGAAAACAATGACCAAACCCAGGTATGATATATTTTATAGCCAAATTATATATTCAAAATAACTTACCAAACATTACCAATTGTGAAATAAGTATTTTTTCTATATTCAAATTCAGGATTTGAATATAGAATAAAATAAATGAAAAGTGGATACACCACTTTTTGAAACCAAACAGGCCCTATACCTCTTGCATGCGGTAAATACCGATGAAAAGTATATTTTTCCCCAATAAAGGGCTTGGGTATGATATTTTCACACTTAAATCAAGAATTTTTTTTTTTTTTTCTCATGGTCTAGTTCTTTCATGAGTAAGTTTGGCTTTGGCATATTTATGGTAGCGTATTTACATTGTGTTTATATAAAACTGTAAAATCTGGTAACTTTTATATTAAATGTGTTACAAAAGAATAAAAACTAATTTATTTAAACAACCTTTTTTTTTTTTTGAGAAGATTTATTTAAACAACCTAAAAGTAAAAAGAAAATGAGACACACACACACACACACACACACACATATATATATATATATATATATATTGGACTTTTATGTGGTTCAGAAATACCCCTAAACTTTAGGTTTAACAGGGGAAAAACTTGAGGACAAGTTGGTAAAAATATATCCCTAACTCCACTTAAAATGCCTACAAAATAGGACATTTTCCTACTAATCCGTATCTTCAAAACAAACTCATCATAATTTTTTTTTTTTAAAGAAAAATTATGACACTAAAAAAAAAAAAAAAAAAAAAAAAAAAAGCCTCATCATAGGTGCAAAGTGCATATGATGAGACTAGTGTATATATACACACACACACATTTAAAAAAAATTATTTATTATTTTTTTATGGGACCAAATATTAACATTGCTTTTACATTAATAGTAACTTCTATCCTTATTAATCATCGATCCTAAAAAAAAAAAAAAAAAAAAACCTTATCTATACTATTAATAACAAGATTCCCGATTTGGTTTTCAACTTTTTAAGTCCTAAAATACCCCCACACAATTTCTTAAACTCTCTAAAATATCTCTATCATTTAGTTAAATAATTTTAAATTAAAAAACACAAACTGGTTAAAAAAGTAATTTACTTTTCTTAAGTTTTAGGTTTTTTCCTTTATTTTCTCCATTCAGCCTAAAACTTAGGACACTATTTCTATCTCATTTTTAAACATTATTCTACATTACCTTATCTCTTTCTTAGAAAAAAAAAAAAAAAAAAATACATGGGTTATTTATATATCACTTTTAAACATTATAACATTAACACAAAAAACAAATAAATAAAAAAGAAAATTATTACAGGAGTATCATGCACATGAAAAAGTCTAGAGACAATTTTTGCACCAGAACTCTCGCCACAACTCTTAAGTGGTCAATTGTGAGGCCTGGGATGAGAAAAAAAAAAAGGGATCCATGTGAACGTGATAATATATATATATATATATATATATATATATTTTTTTTTTTCATAATCAACTAAAAATTGTGGTCACAGAAGAACTAAGCATATATTATCAATTGTATTTAATTTGCAACTGGACCATAATTACATGCAAGAAAAAATAAAAAAGAGGATGGTGACATACACCAACTAATACTTACGCATAATAAAAGGCCTTAACTTTTGGTTGGATGTAAATAGAAATAATAAAGCTAGTTAACTATAAGCTTTTGGTAAGACTTTTTATAGCTCAAGTGCTCAACTGTTAAGGATAAGATAAGCCACGACTCTAAAATACAAATTCAAGCTGATACTTCTAACTTCACTTTAACTGATACTTTTTAAGATTCAAATCCCGTGCTCCCAATTATCAAAATATAGTAAGCTTTCAGTTTATAGCAGCTTTCATCCACACACCTGTTAACAAATGCCGTATCAGGTAATGACCTCTCTGTGTCAGCTTAGCTTTTGGATGTGGTAAGGCTATCATCTTAAGCCACGTCCCAACATACCAACTTATTTCTAAGTCCACTCTTTGCACATACATAGTAATATAAATTACAAGAACACAGATATATTGAAGCCAAAGTAGACCCCAAAAGAAAATGGATAAAAATATGGGGGATATAGAGAACAGGTTGGGCACCACTAACACCATGAATGCTGGAATGGAAGAGGAGACACAATGCGAGTGGAATTGGAGAGACTCTGCTTTCTTTGGTTTTCTTTTCATAATCATTTTTCTCATAAGTTTGCCATCAATTTTGAGATTGTCTAAAAAAGCAGAGAATAGGGGACTGAAGGATCAACCAAGAGACTTTCACTTCGAGGAACGTTTCCCATTGGGTTTTCATCTGTTTCAAGGAAAATTTGACACCCAGAGTCAGGGACGGAGCCATTCACTGGCTTGGGAGGGCAATGGCCCCCCTAAATTTTGAAAAAAAAAGTCAATAGTATATATATAGCAACCTAATTTTTAGCAATTTGACTCAATAAAATTAAACTTGCCCCTTCAAACCAAATAAAAGACTCATAAAAAAAGAAAAGAAAAGGCCCATAAAAAATTACTGATCTAAAATTCAAAAAACAAATTAGATAGCCCAAAAATATTAACTCAACAACAAAATCAATAATAAAAAGTTAAAGACAACTTAGCCCAATCAGCAAATTTTACCAAAAGATTAGCCCAGCCCTTAAAAATATTTGAAACAAAATCAATGTGAATCTTACATACCAAATCATTCTATCAAATTCCAAAAAAAATAAAAATAAAAAATAAACTAAACTAAACTAAACTAAAGGTGAGGGGCAGAGAGAGTGAAAGATGCAGCAGCTGTGAGCTTGATTGTTGAGACTTGAGCTCTGGACAATGAGTGTCGAACTTGATGAGCTTCTGAGATCAAGCAGTGTATGGATGCAACAACGGTGAACTTCTTAGATCTAACAGTTAAGGTAGTAATGAACACAAAAAAAGATTGTTTAATTGTGATTTGATTTGATTTCTAGACTTCAAGTAGGTTCAAATAAGAAATAAGAAAATTTTGTAATTGTGATTTGATTTACAAGTGAGATAGCACATGAAAAGCTTTGAAAAGGTTGTATAAAAAAATATTTTTTTTCTAAAACCAAGATAATGGGTAATGGCGAGGTATTGTGCATGACAGATGTTTTCAGCCATTCAAAATAGTAAGTTAGGAACGTTTTCAAACAATTAAGAAAACTAACATCTCGAGTTTTTGAAACTCGAGATTCAACTTAAAAACCGAGTATTATAAAGTCGCTTTGCATTTGTTCTGAATCGCCGAGGTGGCAAAAATTGCCACGCAGATCTCGAGTCTTTAAGACTCGAGTTTTGCCTGGCACAAACCGAGTCTATAAGACTCGAGATTAAATTAGAGAAATTAAGAAACTTTCAACGGATCTCGAGTCTTTAAGACTCGAGTTTTTCCTGGCACAAACCGAGTCTATAAGACTCGAGATTAAATTAGAGGAATTAAGAAACTTTCAACGGATCTCGAGTCTTAGAGACTCGAGTTTTGCCTGGCACAAACCGAGTCTATAAGACTCGAGATTTACTTAACCAAACATCGTTCTAGTGGAACTATTTTACTAACCCGTTCTGTCCACACTCAAAAACAGATAGTAGTATAATTACTAACGTGTTCCTGGGACTATATTATTCAGTCCACACTCGGCCTCACTAAACTCTCACCCAAAAACAGAGCATCCTCAACTCTCACCCATACACTCAGCCTCACTAACTCTCACACCTCTCACTCTCACTCACCACATTGCCTCTCTCAACGCTCTTCCCTCTCAACAATTTCATATTTCAGGTATGGGTTTTTTGATTTGATTGTTATTGTAGTTGGGTATTAGTTGTGTATGGGTTTTGCCACTAAGAGAACTTTCCAATGGTTCTTAGTGTCTTTAAATCTTTTTTATTGACTTCTTATCACAATTCATGTTCCCATTTCTGTCGCCAAACGTTGCGTTAATTTATGTGTTTTGAGTTTTGTTATCCGATTTATTTCTGAGAGCTGTAACTTGAAATTTATTTATTTGTAAGGATTTTGGGCTTTTGACTTACCAACATATGTAGGATATATAAAGAGCAAGTAGAGTTGATTGATGATGTTGACTTACCAACATAGTGATTATACTAGATAAAACCATTTTAACTTTTTTATTGATTGATTGATTTCAATAAATTTTTGTTTTTAGCTACAAGTAGAGTTTTTTCGAATGATGATGGCAAGAGAAAAGAGAGATATAAAGCCTCTGTTTATGAAAATCTCTCCATGTTTTTTCCTAATATAAGATGTTCTTCTTGTAGTATCTTTTTGTTCTTGATTTCAATTCCGTGTTTTTATTGGCTTGCATGTCATTTGAGCTATATATTATTTGTTATATTTTCTTTGATTTATTACTAATTCATGTGATTAATCTTAACCATCTTGATAAAAATATGTTTTTGCATTAGCCATTTTGGTGAAATAAAAAAAAATTTGTTCTCATTGACTTTATTCTTTTTGAGGTGTTTCCCTGCATTAATTCTTCTTGATCAAATCTGCCAATTTTAAAGAGAATCAATCTTTCTTGAATTAGATTCACCAAATTCTTGTAGGTTAGAAAATTTTATGAAAGATTCATAGCAATGTATGTTTCCCTTGCTAGCTGAGATGTGGAGTGTTGCTTGATTGTGGAGTCACCACTTTATCTTGAAGGAGCTAGTGGATTGTTTGAATTTATTGTTAAAAGACAAAGAAAATGGGCACATGGTTATAGTAATTGTTGAAGTTACAAAACTTCTTCTTGAAATAATGCGTACAAAAGACTAGCAGGACATGAGTATGCAGATATCTCAGGGGATTTAGGTATGGATGCTAGGATGTAAGTCTTGCTTTGGAGTTGACTGTGTTGTTTGCCATGCCTGGAAATTGTGAACATCTCAGAATATAGTAAAAAAAGAACTTGGAGAGGATTATTTGTGTAGTGACTAATTCTAACTTTAAGGGCTGCCTATTATTTCCTTCATTTTGCTTTTCGACATGGTGCTAGAGACATTAATGTAATTTTAACTGCTTGAGTTGCCCCTTTTCAGTTTAGTAAATGGTAAATGTAGCACTAGAACATGACAGTTCCTTTATTTAGGAATTGTCTGCCTCTATACAAGATGCAAACTTAAGAACCATTGATTTTGTTATAGGTAAATCATGTGGATGTTTACATTTTTTTTTTTCCAGTGAAACCTTTAAGGTCCCTAACACTTTTTATAGTGGTGTAGCAGATTGAGTTTAGATGTGTATAGGTTAATATAGATGTGTATAGGTTAGTACAGGTTAATATAGGTTAGATGTGTATAGATGTGTATAGGTTAGTACAGGTTAATATAGATGTGTATGTGTGAACAAAATATTATGGACTTTAATCTTGTAACGACTTTTCATGGAATCATTATGAAAGTGGTCCGTACATAATAGCAGAGGTTCTCTTATTCATTTTCGAAAGGGCTTTTGTTGAGAACAGTCACAATGTTGAAGCAGATTTAATTTGTAATGAGTGTGTATCGTGTGTTCATTAGGCTAAAAGGTCCACTCTGATGTGGTTATTAAAGCGAGTCTTGGAATCTAATAAAATGATTGACTGGGATTTCAGTTGATACTAATGTCTTAAGCATGAAATATGTTGGAAATATTGAAAAGGCCTCGATTCTTTTTTGTTGTGGGGGGGGGGTTTGTATGTGTTACCAAAAAATGTGGCTGTGTTTGTGTTACAAAATTATATGATATATCTTTTGCAATTATTTAGTCCCCCATTATCTTTTGCAATTTTGTATGTGTTACAAAAAATTGCGTTTACAATTATCTTTTGCCTTACATGTGTTTGCCTCTCACACCATGCAACTGTAATTAGCCTCTTGTATATAGGAAGGATAGATGGATTTGTATATATCCAATTGTTAAATATAGTCGTACTACAGCCAAAATTGTAGGAAAAAATGTTCAGTTTGTATGTATGATGAAAAGCAACTTATAAAAATTTCTCGGCCGCATCTTTTTATTAGAAAGTTAAAGACCTACTTCAAGTTTCTTTTAGATCAGGGAACTTGAAAATGTTTGTTAACTAACATAGTAACTTGACTTTAACGGGTTCACAATGCCCGAAATTGATATAATCATATACCACGGTGGTCCGTTGAAGAATGCCAATGCGAACAAGGGATTGCCATTTGAAGGGCCGGGTATAAAGACCTATTATACCCAAATTGATCGTAGGTTGAAGACCCTTGACGAATTGAAGATGATGGTTATGGAAGAGTTGTGTGAGAACCCCTTTGTGCACAACATACATATTACTTATCGCATGCCAAATAAAATCCTGAAGCACCGGATTAATTACAAGTATATGGCGATAGAAGTAGACAAACATGTGAAGATTATGTTTGACAAGTTGGAGAGAATACCTGAAGTAACTAACATTGAGTTGTACATACAGTTGGAGCGACGTGCAGAAGTTGGTATTGAGGAAATCCAACAAACACAAACAAGTTTACAAGTTCTGATTCCATATGCTCAATATAAGTATTTTACACATGTAGAGCATGATGATGTTCATGCCGATGATGATGATGATGAGGATGAGGATGAGAATGATGATGATTATGATGATGAGGACGAGGATGAGGATGATGATGATGAGGATGACTATGTTGATGAAAATATTGCCATTAACGGTGAAGATTTTGGCGATAGAGATGAGATTGAAGACATGATTGAACAAGGGGACTTTAGGGACTTTGAGAGGGACATTGATGACGATGAGACATTGGACGATAGTTAACCCGATGCATACAATGTTCTTAGTGTCCAAAACATTACAGACACAATCCCCGCGTACTCACCACCCGCCTTGTCATTTTCTGAAAATACTTGGAAAAATATGGTTGATCCTTCACATATTGAGACACCATTTGTGTCTAGTTGGAGAGAGGGGATGAATTTGTGCAAAGGCTTGACTTTTGCCAATAAAATGGAGGTGCAACGCGTATTAACAAAGTGTCCCCTCAAGGAAAACAAACATTTTATGATCGTAGGTCAACCACGACAAAACTTTGTGCGAAATGCGTGGATGAGTCATGCACGTGGTATGTCTCTGTGATCATGAAGCCCAAGTTCCACAATCTATGGATGGTCACCGTGTACAAGGGTCCTCACACGTGTATATGGGTGGGGTGCGAAATGATGGTAGAATGATGAGTTGTAAATTTATTGCAGATGACATCCTTAAGAAGTTATGTGAGGATCACACTACCTCAATTAAGCATCTCGGATCTATGATAGAGTCGAAATATGAGGGACAAAAGCCTTCTTACTATAAGGTATGGTATGCGAAACAAAAGGCGATTGGGAAGATGTTTGGGAATTGGGAAGAGTCTTATCAAAGGTTGCAAAAGTTGCTAATGGCAATATTGATCAGGATCCGACTACCCATGTGTTCTATCGTACAACATCCACCGGTGAAGATGACACAGTATTTTTGAATTATGTGTTTTGGTCTTTCGGTCCAAGCATTGATGGATTCAAATATTGCAAGCCGGTTATCAGTATTGATGGGACCCATCGGTCCAAGCATTGGTGTCAATGGAAGCAGGGGCGAGTTTCGGTGGCTGAGTGTCAATGGGAGCAGCACCTTCGACACGGCAAGTTTGAGAGAGCGGAGTGTCCGAGAGTGAGTTGATTTTGAAATTTTCACAGTGAGGGGAAGAGTTTGAGAGAGCGGAGTTTGAGAGAGCGATGTCCGAGATTGAGAGATTTTGAATGGGTCCGAGACTGTAGATTGTTTTAAGTGGGAAGGGAAAAAAATGTTAAAGCGAAAGCGAGTTTATAAAACTCGATTTTGGAAATCGAGTTTTATAAACTCGCTATCCAAGTGGAAATTTTCGCCATGTCAAGAATGAAAAACAACAAAAACGAGTCTTAAAAGTTCGATTTTTAATTGAATCTCGAGTTTAAGAAACTCGAGATGCTATTATTACAAATTCTTTCGCAACAGGACAACTAACAAAATACTTAGCATATTACAGTTATTTAGAAACGAAATTCGGGTAATGGCTGTAACCCACTAACTATAATAACATGTCTTTTTTACTTGACACTATTTTTTGTTTGTTAACTTTTTTTTTTAAGTATTTGTTTACTTTAAACTTTATTTACATTTTTTTTGTTTAGGTTCGTGGGGCATATTTATTTGGTTTTTTTGGTTAGGGATTAATTTCTAGTAAAGTATATTTGTAAGACATGAAAATAACGAAGCATCTTAAAAATAAATAAATAATTAATTAAATAATGGTTTTACTTCAATGAAATTGGTAATATTTCATTGTAGCGTTATAATAAAAGTGAATGAGCTTATATTAGTTTGCTCCCCAAGATTCGATTCGACGACTCGTCCCGCCCAAAGTTTTGCGGTGTCCGTCGGTCTCATTGTCCTCCTTGGTTTGGTAATTTGCTTGATTTTCTCTAGGCAAAGAATAAAGAAGCAAATGAAGGTTGCCCTTCTCAAAGAGGGTGTTGTATATGAATCCAGTCATCTTCCTTCTACATTGTATAGGTGTAATATGTCGTAAGAATGATGGTACCCGTGATTCGTGAATCTCATTTGTGGTTTCATGCAAAAAACCTACCATTATGTGAGAGGGTGATGTGTTTGGGATAAACTTTGAATTAATAATAAGAGTATGACATTTCTTTTATTTGAGCATATGTACAGTCTCTCATAAAGTTCTTTTATTGACCTTTGCACAACCTTAGCGCAATGGTCACTTCACAACTATAAGTACTTGTGGGGTGTGGAGGGTAAGGGCCGGAATTCAAGTCTTGAGAATAGAGCTTCACACACATATTCACTTAGATTAGGCTAGAGTAAAATTCTATCTTGTATAAAAAAAATAAATAAATAAAGTTCTTTTATTTTTTTCCCAAAGAGGATGGTGTGCATTTAGAAATTACTGTTCTTATACTATATTATATTATGGTTTAGCTCTGGTCCAGTGTTTAGTGCACTGAACCCAATTGAATCTTGTCATATGTCCAAATATTGTCACGTGGTAACATCTCATCGGGTTTAATGCACATAAAGCATTGGACCTAAGCCTCCCCCTTTATATTATGAGTTACAGAAATTTGTATGATTCTTTTGTAAAAATGTTTTCTTTTATTATTAGTAAGTTGTAAGCGTCATAATCGAGAATTTAATATACTCAAGAACGCTTGTAAACAAATCTCCACATATGTTTTTTTGCCATATTTCTGTTTTGATTTTGGTAATTATATATAAGTCAAAGGGCCTAACCAACTTATTTTTGAGACAATTTCGGACCACTGTTAAGAGCATCCGTCAACCAATTTCACATAGTTAGATACAATTTGCGAAATTGTAAATTAGTCGATGGCAGCTGTGGAATTTACCTAGGCAAAAATATAAAATATTGTATATAACAAGATAAAATATTCTCTATTGTACTATGATTAATTAAGCTAGTACATGGTTGTAACACTAGCAATGCCATTTTTTTAGTAGGGGAAAATAGGGTAGAAGGATAATAGGGTTAAAGGATAATAGAGTTTTTCTCCCTATCCTTCAACTTTTATTTTTTTTATTTTTTATTCTTTTTTATTAAATATATATAGCAGAAAATACAAATATTTTCAACTATTCTATTTTTATATCTCTCCAACTAAACAAAGCCTAAAAGGCCAAGAATTTAGAACAACAATATCGGTATGGTAAGATTTAGTCCGTTTGAGAACGACTTATTTAATCGAAAGCCTAAAAACTGAAAATTTTTCCTAAAAATACTATAGATAAAAGTAAAAGTTAGCTGAAATAGTACAATGAGACCCATGAATAGTAGAAAAAATAAGCTAAATAGTAAAATAAACTGTTTTTTTTCTAAAAAAAAAAAAAAATTGGTTTTTTAAGCCAATGTCAAACGCAACCTTAATTTCGCACTTCAATTAAAAATTAACATCTTTGTTAAGTCATGACAAAAGGAATATTATCCTCTTTGTAAATAATTTTTTGGTTTTAAAAAAAAAAAAAAAAAAAGAAAAGAAAGAAAAAAACCATAAAAAGATAAGATTGAGGATCCCATTATTTGTAAGATTATAAAAATGAAAAGAAAAATCCAGATTTGACAAAAATATTGGTATGGTAAGATTTAATTTCTCGAGATCTTTGCAAAATCCGGAGCAAAGGTACATCCAAGCCACTACAGTCCATCTTCTAAATACGTAAAAAGGAAGGAAACCCGAAATATCTCAAAAAAAGCTGCCACCACCACATTAAATGCATTACAACTACTCTCCTGGCCGCATTAATGTGGAGAAGACCCCTGAACAGTGCTACCTTAGCCGCCGCAACTCACAAAGAACTGAGAGAGGTGTCTGATGGGACAAGTGCTCAAGTGGGCGTTTGGATGATCAACAAGTGTAAAACCCGGATGATTGGAAATGGCTTATATAATATGTAAAAGTCCCCCAAGAAAGGGGGACGAGAAAAAAGAAGAGAATACTGTAGCATTAAGAGGAAATCCTATTGCACTCGATCTGTATCCATTGATCAAGTTTTTAGCCCTATCATTCCTGGGGATCTTTCGACACAATGGCATTTGTTCTTGCTCATGTATTTCCTTAACCCATGCAACAAATCGTTTAAACTTATTTAAACCGAGTTCTTTAGCCCATACTCTACAAGAACTCATTGTGTTGGACTTTTTGGACCAAGACTTGAACAACAAGGACTGGGCCACCAAATTGTTCCTCTACATGTACATATAAATTTAACTGGGCAAAAGATTTTGTAAACAAGGTATTTCTATAACGTGGGCAACAAATAAGCTAAGCAATTCAACCGGGCAAAACTTATAAATCAAAACTTGCAACAATTTAATTGGGCAACTGGGCAAATCAACTTGCACTGATTTATATAAATCAAAACTTGCACTAATAATTTAACTAGGCAAATCAATTTGCACTAAAACTTGTATAAATCAAATCTTGCACTAATAATTTAACTGGGCAATTGGGCAACAAAGACGTGGGCAGCAAAAACGTGGACAAAGCAAAAACGTGGACAACAAATTTACACTAATTAAAAAAGTGAGGGGCAGGTGAGATGAATAAAGTGAGGATATTTGTGTAAAGTACATCATTCAGCACTTTTTCCTTTCAATTTTTCTCTCAAATTGGGAGTATAAAAAAAGGTGGGCCCAGAGGGAAAAATTTCCTCTTTATTTTTTGTCTCTCTTGTTTTCTCTCCTAAACCAAACAGTGGAAAATGTCATTTTCCACCCTATTTTCCTCTCCCTATTTTCCATATTCTATCTTGTATAAAAAAAATAAATAAATAAAGTTCTTTTATTTTTTTCCCAAAGAGGATGGTGTGCATTTAGAAATTACTGTTCTTATACTATATTATATTATGGTTTAGCTCTGGTCCAGTGTTTAGTGCACTGAACCCAATTGAATCTTGTCATATGTCCAAATATTGTCACGTGGTAACATCTCATCAGGTTTAATGCACATAAAGCATTGGACCTAAGCCTCCCCCTTTTATATTATGAGTTACAGAAATTTGTATGATTCTTTTGTAAAAATGTTTTCTTTTATTATTAGTAAGTTGTAAGCGTCATAATCGAGAATTTAATATACTCAAGAACGCTTGTAAACAAATCTCCACATATGTTTTTTTGCCATATTTCTGTTTTGATTTTGGTAATTATATATAAGTCAAAGGGCCTAACCAACTTATTTTTGAGACAATTTTGGACCACTTTGTTAAGAGCATCCGTCAACCAATTTCACATAGTTAGATACAATTTGCGAAATTGTAAATTAGTCGATGGCAGGTGTGGAATTTACCTAGGCAAAAATATAAAATATTGTATATAACAAGATAAAATATTCTCTATTGTACTATGATTAATTAAGCTAGTACATGGTTGTAACACTAGCAATGCCATTTTTTTAGTAGGGGAAAATAGGGTAGAAGGATAATAGGGTTAAAGGATAATAGAGTTTTTCTCCCTATCCTTCAACTTTTATTTTATTTTATTTTTTTAATCTTTTTTATTAAATATATATAGCAGAAAATACAAATATTTTCAACTATTCTATTTTTATATCTCTCCAACTAAACAAAGCCTAAAAGGCCAAGAATTTAGAACAACAATATCGGTATGGTAAGATTTAGTCCGTTTGAGAACAGCTTATTTAACTGAAAGCCTGAAACTGAAAATTTTTCCTAAAAATACTATAGATAAAAGTAAAAGTTAGCTGAAATAGTACAAATGAGACCCATGAATAGTAGAAAAAATAAGCTAAATAGTAAAATAAACTGTTTTTTTTTCTAAAAAAAAAAAAAATTGGTTTTTTAAGCCAATGTCAAACGCAAACTTAATTTCGCACTTCAATTAAAAATTAACATGCTGTTAAGTCATGACAAAAGGAATATTATCCTCTTTGTAAATAATTTTTTGGTTTTGAAAAAAAAAAAAAAGAAAAGAAAGAAAGAAAAACCATAAAAAGATAAGATTGAGGATCCCATTATTTGTAAGATTATAAAAATGAAAAGAAAAATCCAGATTTGACAAAAATATTGGTATGGTAAGATTTAATTTCTCGAGATCTTTGCAAAATCCGGAGCAAAGGTACATCCAAGCCACTACAGTCCTATCTTCTAAATACGTAAAAAGGAAGGAAACTCGAAATATCTCAGCAAAAGCTGCCACCACCACATTAAATGCATTACAACTACTCTCCTGGTCGCATTAATGTGGAGAAGACCCCTAAACAGTGCTACCTTAGCTACCGCAACTCACAAAGAAGCGAGAGAGGTGTCTGATGGGACAGGTGTTCAAGTGGGCGTTTGGATGATCAACAAGTGTAAAACCCAGATGATTGGAAATGGCTTATATAATATGTAAAAGTCCCCCAAGAAAGGGGGACGAGAAAAAAGAAGAGAATCTTGTAGCATTAAGAGGAAATCCTATTGCACTGATTTGTATCCATTGATCAAGTTTTTAGCCCTATCATTCCTGGGGAGCTTTCAACACAATGGCATTTGTTCTTGCTCATGTATTTCCTTAACCCATGCAACAAACCGTTTAAACTTATTTAAACCGAGTTCTTTAGCCCATACTCTACAAGAACTTATTGTGTTGGACTTTTTGGACCAAGACTTGAACAACAAGGACTGGGCCACCAAATTGTTCCTCTACATGTACATATAAATTTAACTGGGCAAAAGATTTTGTAAACAAGGTATTTCTATAACGTGGGCAACAAATAAGCTAAGCAATTCAATAGGGCAAAACTTATAAATCAAAACTTGCAACAATTTAATTGGGCAACTGGGCAAATCAACTTGCACCGATTTATATAAATCAAAACTTGCACTAATAATTTAACTAGGCAAATCAATTTGCACTAAAACTTGTATAAATCAAATCTTGCACTAATAATTTAACTGGGCAATTGGGCAACAAAGACGTGGGCAGCAAAAACGTGGATGACAAATTTACACTAATTAAAAAAGTGAGGGGTAGGTGAGATGAATAAAGTGAGGATATTTGTGTAAAGTACATCATTCAGCACTTTTTCCTTTCAATTTTTCTCTCAAATTGGGAGTATAAAAAAAGGTGGGCCCAGAGGGAAAAATTTCCTCTTTATTTTTTGTCTCTCTTGTTTTCTCTCCTAAACCAAACAGTGGAAAATGTCATTTTCCACCCTATTTTCCTCTCCCTATTTTCCATCCTCACTGTTTTCACCCCAACCAAATATACCCTTAAGTTTGTGCCATGTGTCCACTTAAATTTTTTAATCTTTGTGCCAAGTGGGTTAATGAGCGCAAAAAACTAAGAATCTAATATTAATAAACTATAATTAAAAAAAAAAAAAACTAATCACATATACTCAAGAAAAATCATCACACAATAAAAATCACCACACATTCTATTTTATTAAATATTAGAAAGAAAAAAAATCATAAGCAGTAGTAAATTTGGGTAAGAATTTTAATATGTGACTAATTGTGTTTACTTTAAAAAAAATAATTTGACTAATTATTTATATTTCTATAATAAAAATGTGTTTAATTTTAAATATATCCAAACGTATGCATGTGTTATATGCTATTTTTTTAATAATTTGATTAATTATTTATATTTTTATAATAAAAATTATGTTTAATTTTAAATATATTTATGTGTTTGCATCAGTTGCATGTTAGTTGATACGAATAGAAATCAGACATGGGAGTGAGACTCCATATTATATTATTACATGGCAGGCAGCCCTCTACTTGCAAAAAATTGTTTAATTACCACAAATGGTTTGTCAAAGGTCAGATTCCCCATTCAGTTTTCCCAACTCAACCACTCTTGACTGTTGACAACTTCACAATTTGGTCTAATCACTATCACCAAGTGTCATTGTCCTCTTGTGCAGGACATATACTCCCCAGCTCTCCAAGTCCAATGACCCCAACATTAGAAAATTACGACACAACGTTCACACACTGCTGCTTATCCTGATTTGCAGGCCGGCCATTTCTTGTTCCATTATTATACTATTATGTTTTAATCGTTGGACTCATTTTAAAAAATGCCAAGCCAAGCGCTTAAACATTCAAACGCACCTTAACCAGTTATCTTATACCTATATGAATCTCTTTTTTTTTTTTCCTCAAATTATAAACTAATATTTCATCTGTCACCTCAGGTTTAGCTCTGGCACAACTTTCAATTATTGTTATTATCATCATTCCTCATATTTAACTTCAATCTTTTGCCTTAATGAGTAGGACAACACCATGCTACTTGCTTTGTTTGAATCTTTCTGCGAAAATGACATTTTGTGGTTTTTCTATAGTATTCTTCAAACCCAAATTATCTATTTGCTGCCTCTTTCTTGGAACTTGGAAGTGTTCAAAATAAAGACAGCCAATGGGGTTTAGGGTCTGTTTGAATATTGCTTATGTTTGAAAACTGAAAATATTATAACAAAATAATTTTTAAATGTGTAAATAGTACAGTGAGATGCAGTTTTAATGAAAAATTTTCACAAAATTGTACTTGTAGATTCCTGTAAACAGTACACGGGACCCACACAAAAACGCAAACCCTTGCCGCAGGACGCTATCAAAACCAACGCTCAATATACTTTACACACTCAACCCCTTCTTTAAATGAATCTTATCGAACTACTATTAATTTTTCATCTCCATGTAGGCAAGAAAAGAAATTTCGGAAATATCTGATAATGGCAAGTGGTCCTTCATTTATTATGCAGCTAGAGTTATCTAATCTATATAAAAAATATCAATAAGCTGGTTGGAAATCTGAGCAAGAGGTTGATAGTTGATACTGTCATAGGTTTGATTATTGAGTTTTTGCCTTTGTATTGATTTCTTTTTTTAGTTGGTGTTATCAGATGGGCTTCATTTGAAACCCTTCAATCATTTTCTTACCCAGAAAAAACTTTCTTCCAAGAATTCTGTGGTTTTGAAGCTTAATGGGACAAAGCACTCAGCTGCTTCAGCTGCTGCTGCTGCTTTTCATGCAATATTTGGTTATTGCAGTGACAGCCAACAATGCCACAAATGACTGTAAGTCCACTTTAATTACTATGTCCTTTTTCATAGTTTGTTAATCAACTTTTTCATTAGGTTTCTTGCTTAGCACCTCTTGTTTCTCCTTAGCCATACAAATAAGAGAACAACAATACATTTCCCCTGTTATTTGGCCATTCATAAATCAACATTTCTGGTTTCTGTTCTTCTTCTTCTCTTTTTTTTTTTTTTTTTTTTTTTTTTCAGTCTCTTCTACACTAATTATGACCCAAATTTATTTGATTGCTGAGAGAACATGGAAAGAAAAAATTGGAATTTTGAGTTTCAAAATTTCTACAATTTAATCATTTGAGCAGGCAGAAGAACTCATCCAATAAAGTGACCCTTGGAGAATAATTTGATTAACTTGGGCTGAATTTTCTCTTAACAACATAAAAACAAGCTTTCGAGTTTTTTGTTTGTTTTTGGGAATTCTTTTTCCGTATTTCTCCACAATACAGGGATGATTGCTGTTTCTGTTAAATTATCAATGATCTCCAAAGCGAAAATTACAGATCATTGCTTTGGAGAGTTACCCTCTGTGCCTTTAAGGCATTAACTGCATATTGTACTATTGTGTATGGAAACCTCATCTTTAGGGGGCACAATTCTTTGGTAGTATTCAGTAGTTTGAATGACATTAGAGCTGTCAAGTCAAGTTTGATCCAAGTTACTCAGCCCTTGTTTTTTTTTTTTTTTTTTGGTTAATGATGATGTGATGGTGTATTTAATGGCTTTGGTAAGGTTAATTCTCAGCACTTGGAACTGGGAAATACTTAGTCAACCCTGACAAGAAAATTAGCTCCTGGACAGTGCTTTCTTTTTTGTTATTTGGGTTGCTGAAATTACGGTAGTGTAATTATACCTGAACATTACTTTCCCTTAAAGGAGATAAAGCTAGTCATAATCTTTCTCTTGGTTTATGTATATATTCAATATAATACTTGCATCTGAGCTTTAGCTCAAATGACAAATCCTCATCCTATTAGAATGAGAGGGAGGATGAGATTATAAGTTCAAGATCCACTATGTACATGTGTGAGTGCAACTTTATCAATACAAATAATAATACTTTATCCTTGAAAGGTTCTGTTTAAAAATTCTAATTGCTTTTTGTCCCCCCCTTTCTTTTTCTGGTGATTCAATCATTAAAACTATCTAACAATTTCTGGTGCAGATCTTGGGCTACTGTCTCTCAAGGACGAATTGCAGAACACACCAAAATCTTGGGTGGGAGCTGATCCTTGTGGTGGCAGTTGGGAATTGATTAATTGCACTAATTCACGTGTGACCTCCATGTAAATTGCACCCTTAAATACCTTTTTTTTTTAAAGGTTTCAATTCTGTCCAGTTTTTCATACTAATGTGACTGTTCTTTATGTCAGAATATTAATAAGCATGGGTTTGTCAGGGAAGCTAACTAGCGAAATCTGGCAGTTGTCAGAGTTACAGATTTTGTACGTCGTCTATTTGCACTTAGCCACTCCTTTTTGTCATGATAATATTAACACATGCAAGTACTGAAAATCTACCATCTATTTTTGTAGATTTTCAGTACTTGCATGTATTAAGATCCAGTGCTCACATCTGAAGCAACAAATTTCTCATGTCGGGAGAGGCGCTCTTTATTTATGAGAGATGCATCCCAGAGACCAACCATTTCAAGGGATTATCATTATAACAATACTGACTCAGAAGTTTTATTTTGTTTTATTTCATAATTAGATTAATTCAATTACTCCATTATTTGATGCAGTATTTCATTAGTCGCTTCTTTAGTTAGTCTTCTGTAAATTCATTCCTGATGATCAGCTTTTTTCATATAGGGATCTATCTTACAACATTAACATAACAGGACAACTTCCAAGTTCAATTGGGAATTTAACTAAACTTGTAAACCTGTAAGATATTATCAATTTTTGTCAAAGGATTAGCTCATACTCAACTTGCGTTTTAGATCCCAACAATTAACCTGTTGCTTTTTCTGTACACTAGAAACTTGATTGGTTGCAGTTTCTCTGGCTTAATTCCAGGCACAATAGGAAACCTAAAGCTGCTAAGTATTCTGTAAGACAATGATTTTCCCGATAAAGGGTCTATTTTTTCTTCTAAATCACAATTTAAGGCTATATCTGTTGCAGTTTCGCTTTTAGGCCAACATACACTGAATTTTGGAACTTTTCATTTGCTCTGAATTGCAGATCTCTAACTAATAATGGCTTCAATGGACCAATTCCAGCTTCTATTGGTTCTCTTTCCCAACTTTACTGGCTTGATCTCGCCAATAACCAGCTTGAAGGAGCCCTACCAGTTTCTAATGCGACTGCACCTGGTCTTGATATGCTACTTAATGCAAAGCACTTGTATGTCATTTCTCTGTTTCAAGCTGATTACTTAGTTTTTTCCACTCAACGATGAGCTAAAATATTTTCATCGTCGACAGTCATCTGGAAAATAATAAGCTCTCAGGAAACGTTCCACCTAAACTTTTCAGCTCATCAATGATTCTAATACATTTGTAAGTTCTATTGGTTTACTCTCAGCTAGGTAGCAAGCTTCAGAAAAGACCGCATATTAATGATGTTTGAAATACATGTATAATGGACTCTCTTTGGTTCACGTCTTTGTTTTTATTTTCTGAGTTTTGCCTCCGCATCATTTTTTGCTCTAATGCTGTCAGCTTGAAGGTTTTGGATATGGAATCTAAGAAAAAAGCTTCATTTTAATTTGATATCCTCAATTGTATAGCAAAACACAGTCAATTTAATCATACCTTCCTACTGCCGCTGTATATGTTTCTTGCAGGATTCTTCGAAGCAATAAACTCACTGGCAGGATTCCAAATACCCTTGGACTTGTGCAGTCTTTGGAGGTGATGTGAGTATCTAGCTCACATAATCAAGTGATTTCAGACCAAGATTGTTGCTAGCTGTGAACTTCTTTCTAGTTATTTTACTGAATATCTTGTTTTCATTACAGCCGCTTTGATAGGAATTCAATAACAGGACCCGTGCCTTCGAACCTCAACAATCTTGTAAAAGTTAGCGAACTGTAAGCAAAAAATACTGACACACCAAATGCTGCATTTAAACTTGTTTAATGAAATTATTTATATCATCTTATGCGGGAATTTTCACTTTACAAAGAGAGCTTTTGGTGCTCTGTTTTCAGGTACTTGTCCAACAATAACCTGTCTGGTCCGATTCCCAACCTTACTGGCATGAATTCCCTCAACTATTTGTAAGCTGCATTAATATTACTTGAGATTGAATTTAAATTGTAGTGCAGGGGGTTAATGAGCATTGTCAGACCATTATAACTGATGTTAAAAAATTTTAACCTCCAAAATAGATACTGTTTGCCACAGTCCTATTTCTATGGTTACTATATTTAAAATAATTTCTATCATTTATTTTGTTTAGACTATAAGTGTAATCTGTAGGGATATGAGCAACAATGGTTTTGATGGATCTGAAATTCCTCCATGGTTTTCAACCTTGAGTCCTTGACCTCCTTGTAAATTTCACCCCTTTCTCGTACTACCCACACTCAAAATCCCCCCACCAACAAAGTTTCTCTCCAAACTAATTTGGAGAGAAATCCTACAAACTTATCATATATATTTATATTGAGTGTGAATTTTAAAAATCTAACCGTTAGATTGCATATTCTTATTACATCCTTAATGCTTACAAAATTTCAAAAAAATCAAAGATTAATTGCTATGTCATCAAATAAATGTTATAATTTCAAGTTTTTGTAATCTAAAGTTGTACAAAGAAAATAAGTTAATTGATCAAATAGTAAATAATATCCGATTTGAACGAAATTTGATATGCATGTTAAGACCATAATAAACATAAAATTCAACAATTAGATTTTCAAAATTCACAACCAAATAAAAAATATATGAGAAGTTTGAAGAGTTTCTCTCCAAACTAGGGAGAGAAACTTTGTTCCCCACCTTATACCTCAAACGATTATTCAAGTTACATAATCCTCACAATCACTTATACCCAAGATCCATCTAGTAACACCTGATGTGGGACTTAGCACACATCCGCACAACCCACACTCAAAACAATCCAATCCAATCTAATCAAATCCGCACTATTTGAAGTATCACAGTATATATATAAACACATTTTTGAAATATTTATTGTTGCTCATTCTTCTTTGTCTAATATATCATTGTTTATATTAGACCTTATGATGTCTTCTCTTACAAATTTACCATTCTTTGTTCCCCTTGTTTAAGTACAATGTGTCCTTCCCAGTGCAGTCATTAGTCCTTGTTGCGTGTTTGGATGAATTGAAGACAACTTGGCCTACTTTGTTCTCATGTGTAGCGATTTCTAATTTATGGCAAATTAATAGATTTTGATTATATCTTATCTCATCTGCTGCAAATATTTCTCAAACAATACCCATTACTATTTTGATGTAGGACAATGAACTTTAAAAATGGGACTTTGTGTTTGAGAAACAAAGAGAAGAATAAAAAAAAGGATAGGACCTAGGATTTGGCACCTAGGGTTTACTTGGAATTAACACCAAGTGATGAAAACTATGAAATTGAATCCAAGAATCACCACCAGGAGTTGCATGGAGTCAACATCAAGCATTCAAGAATGGTAGGAGCTTAGGAATCAGCACCTATGCCTTCTTGGAATCACCTCCAAGCATTTGGGGGGGGGAACCTTCAAATCCAAATTTCATTAATCCATGATCAACTATCTATATTAATGAACTTTGGTCCTTCTAAGTTACATCAAACATGAAAAGAAAATAAACTCATAATGAGATTATGTAATAGGGAATTAAAATCAAATAGCAATCAAATGTCTCTAAAAGCACCAATCAGTTACAACATGATCAATCAGGTCCAACAAAATCAATAGCACTATAGAATCAATCTGGTGTCTACACAACTCATGGACATGATTTTGCTAGTCTATATTGTATAAAGGATGGCTGTTGATGGTCTTCTTCTAAATTTCTTTGGGTTCAATAGTTACCTTTCTAGAAAAAGCTATTGGCTCCGTCAATAGCTTTAAACTCTTTGTGCAAAAGCATCTAGATTCTTTTCAATTGATAGATTATTGAAGTGAAACATTTAGTTGGATTTCTGTTAATACCTTACCATCAATAGTATATATTCTGGTCATTCTTTTTGTGTTGTTTACACTTCCAGTCTTCCATCTCCTTGTAATTTTGACTTAGTGGGACCCATATCTGGTCTTGTCAATTAAGTTAGCAAGACAGACCAAAATGCTTCTTGTGCAAGAATTTGTGTTTGTTAGGGTATAATTAAGAGTTTTCATTGTCAACCTAAAGCATCTCTCTTCTAGCTTGGGGATGGCCGTATGGCCCTGCATGTGAAACAGGTGGTGCTCTTCTGTCTCTCTCTCTCTTGGGTTTGCATGTGTGTGTGAATATATTCAGGAAACTTTCAAACAGGGAAAAGGTTTAAATTCTTTAGTATTGATTTGATTTCAACCTTTAAATCTTTTATTGGCAGAGAGATGGAAAACACGCAACTTCAAGGAGAAGTTCCTGTTTCCTTATTCAGCCTTCCCAATTTACAGACTGTGTGAGTATCAGCTTGATCTCAAGTAGCATTGATTCAATGTGAATCAAACATATAATTTCCATAGGTTCAAACACAATGAAATCTGTCTAGCTATACACACACATACAACTAAACAAATTATGTGATTGATCTGACATGTGGGGACAGATTATTAAAGAACAACCAGCTCAGTGGTTTCTTAAATATTAGCACCACCTATAGCACCCAATTGCAACTCATTGATCTACAGAACAATTCGATTTCTAGCTACATAGATACCATTGGAGGGTACAACCGAAAATTGATGTAAGCCAAAATCAGTTACTTTGGTCGTTTATTTTTTAAATGCATTGTTGAAGAAATAGCTGTTTTATCATTTATTGGAAGCCAAATATCCATGATATTTCTTTTTCACTGATTTTAAAGGTCTGACATCATTGGGCTAATTGTCCTTTATTATTTGCAGACTTGAGGACAACCCAATTTGCGAGTCACAGAACATCAAAAGTAGTTACTGCACAGTTTCCCAACCAAATAATGGCCCATCATACTCGACTCAACCAAATAACTGTCAGCCTATTTCCTGCAGTTCGGGTCAAGTTTCCAGCCCCAACTGTTTATGCGTATATCCATACAGTGGAACTCTAGTTTTCAGAGCAACTTCCATCTCAGACTTGGGAAACTCAAGTCACTACACAGAACTTGAGGCGTATCTTATGAAATCTTTTGAAAAACTGCCTGTAAATTCAGTCTCCCTGAGTAACCCAATCAAAGACTTTTCTGAGGACTTTAAAATAAGACTACAAGTCTTCCCATCTGGCCAAGGTTGTTTCAATCCAACAGGACTTTCTCAGGTTGGGTTTGTGTTCAGCAATCAGATTTTTAAGCCCCCACAAGGTTTTGGACCTTACTATTTTTTAGCTGATCCTGTTCCATATGATTGCTATGCAGGTAACTTCAAATTCACATTTAAATAGAAAGTAGTACTTCCAATATTGGATTTGTCTTATTGTGATGCATCTCTAAAAACACAAATTGTCACAATGTTAGCTTGATATTATTATGACCAATCTCTCTCTCTTGCTCTCCCTCCTTTGTGTCATTTTTTTTGTTTCTACAGAAACCAAAAAGTCTTTGAGTATAGGCGTTATAATTGGAGCAGCAGTTGGTGGCACTGTCCTGCTTCTATTATTACTCCTTGCAGGGGTCTATGCTTTCCGCCAAAAGAGAAGAGCAGAAAGAGCTTCCGAGCAATTGAATCCTTTTTGTAAGATAGCTATGATGTAAACTTGGCACTTCAGAGCTGTTAATATTAAATTTTAAGGGTATATTATCACTTTCATTCCATACAAATGCAGCACAGTGGGATCCAAATGGTGGCAGTGGTGGCATTCCTCAATTAAAAGGAGCAAGATGCTTCTCCTTTGAAGAGCTTAAGAAGTACACCAACAAGTTTTCTGAAGAAAATTCTATTGGATCTGGTGGTTATGGGAAGGTTTGATTATGACTACTCTTGTCAGTATATTGATAGTTTGCTTAATTTTTGAGAATATATCAAAAGATTCTTCAAGTTCTATAACAAGAAATATTTCATATTCATGCAATTTGTTTTGTTCTTCTGGCACTTCAAATGCTTAATTTCCTTTCCAAAATTTTCCTTGTTCTCCCATTAATTTATTTCTTGTTAATAAAAGCTTCTTAATCTTATCACAATATTTCTGAACTATGCCTGTCTCAAAATAAAAACCAAATGTCTAATCTGTCAACATTTCTACAGGTTTATTGGGGGACTCTTCCCACTGGTCAACCGATTGCCATCAAACGAGCTCAGAAAGAATCTTTGCAGGGTGGGCATGAGTTCAAAACTGAGATTGAACTTCTATCAAGGGTTCATCATAAGAATCTGGTTAGCCTTGTTGGTTTTTGTTTTGATCAAGGTGAACAAATGCTTGTATATGAGTATGTTCCAAATGGTACTTTGAAGGATAGCCTCTCAGGTACTTCCATCCAATGCCTCACCTCCTTATATGAATTCTGGTACTGTTTGACACTACATGTGCGTTACTTTATTAAAAAAAAAAAATCATGGAACTCTTCTGTTTATTAGCGCAATTAAGTTGTAAAAAATGGTCATATTAGAGTGATATGGAAAGATTACAAGAATACCCCTATGCTAATATAAAGAAATAACAAGGAAACTCCAACACTCCCTCTCAAGCTAGAGCATACACATCAAACATGCCCAACCTTAGCACATATTAATAGCAGAGTGATATAGCAAGAATACAAGAATACTCTTACATTAATGTAAATAATAGCAAGCTAATATAAGAAATAACAAGACTAACTCTAACAAGAATTTATACTGTACTCACCATATTAAGACACTAGTAGGGAGGCCATATTTCCTGTATCTACTTGCAAAAGAAATAAAGCAAACCACACAATAAGATGCAATTAATAAATCTGTTATATTTCAGCAGTGTTCATCCAGTGACAACCTCAGAGGATTCACCATCATTGTGTTATAATGCTTCCCTTACCTTCTGATTGCTTCTTTCCAGACAATGTAAATTAGCTTGTAGAGAATGCTAATATAATTCTTCATAAAGATTAAATGAGGTAGCTGTTGTTTATGCAGGGAAGTCAAGAATTAAGTTGGATTGGATGAGGAGACTAAAAGTAGCCCTAGGTGCAGCAAGAGGACTGGCCTATCTTCATGAACTTGCCAACCCTCCTATTATACACAGGGACATTAAATCAACCAACATTCTGCTTGATGAGCGCATAAATGCAAAAGTTGCTGATTTTGGTCTCTCTAAACCTATGGGTGATGATGAAATGGATCACGTCACCACTCAAGTGAAGGGCACAATGGTTAGTGGAAAATCCTTTTAACCTCTATTATTGTAGTAATTAATGCATTTCTATAAAAATGAACAGGAAAATAAGAATGATGGAGGACAACTGTGGTTTATTAAACTTAGTCAAAACATTTATTTGTGTTCTCTACCATGTGATTTGTAATGAGAAAAATAAGCATTAGGAGCTTATAATCTAATTACATTTGGTAATGGAAGAATTGGATCAAGATGTTTGCAGAAAATTGTCCCGTCACCAAGTCTTTCTTCATAGGTGGTTTCTTACCATATCTTGTTGGACCATATAGTCATATGCATCAGTGTCTAGAATTTAAATTTTTCTTAACAAACAGCACACATGGTTTGCTATGACTAAGGATGTGCATTCAAGCCTTGAGTTCATTTTGAATTACATGGCATTGCATCAAATTCTAGCACTGAGAGTTGATTTTCTATTATGGTGTAGGGCTACTTGGATCCTGAGTATTACATGACCCAACAGTTGACTGAAAAGAGTGATGTATATAGCTATGGAGTGGTAATGTTGGAGTTGGTAACTGCAAGAATGCCAATTGAACGGGGGAAATACATTGTCAGAGTGGTGCAGATGGCAATGGATAAAACAAAAGTATTATACAACCTTCATGAAATTCTTGACCCCGCCATTGGTTTGCAAACATCACTGAAAGGATTAGAGAAGTTCGTGGACCTGGCAATGAGGTGTGTTGAAGAATCAGGAGCTAACAGGCCTGCAATGGGTGATGTGGTCAAAGAGATTGAGAACATAATGCAGATAGCTGGTTTGAACCCCAAAGCTGAATCTGCATCTGCTTCATACAGTTATGAGGTAAGTAAGGGGAATTCTGGCCATCCTTACTGCAATGAGACCTTTGAGTTTGAGTACAGTGGGGCTTTTCCAACTTCAAAGATAGAGCCTCATTGAGTGTGTGCTTTTTTACATTTTGAATGATGAGCTACGTGCTTTATATTGGATAGGGGATGTTGTTTTCACATGGCAAAGAATCAGAATTTGTAATTGAAATGGATGATATAATTTTATTTTTTTATACTGTGGAGAATATTCCTAGCTTGTTAATAATATATAAGAGGAATGATTATGTTTTGGTTTGTTAAGGAAACTGAATCATCATTGAAAGGTTGGTTCAAAAAATTGATTAAAAATGGAATAAGATGTATCCACCTTAAAAAATTAGTTTCCACTTTGATTCATTGAAATATTTAAACATTTCCTCCAAAATCTAAGCTCTTAATCTCAGCATGAAGTTTCAAACATCTCTATCCTCTTTGAGGATCTTCTTAATTCTAGAGGATTTGAGTGGTACTATTCGGTAGGACTATGCATGTATTAGATTGGACAAGTTAAAGGGAAAATTTTAAACCAATCTGCCATTAACAGGTTGGAAATTTTTGAAATAGCCGCCAATCCATCAACCTCTAAAAACGGCTGGTCGGTTGAAAATTTTGACGATTTCGACTTGGAAAATTAGGTGAGTTAGCTTTAGTTATATACAACTAAACTTTAAAAATTATTTTACTAATTACAAAGGAATTTAAGAAGTTATATTTCATCTATAAATCATTGGAAAAAATTTAGGAATTGACTCATGTCTCCATATATCAAAATACATAGGTCTTTAACTATGAGAACTTTCTAACTTTTTTCTTTAAAAAAAATGTTGGGTACTATATCTATGTCACTATGTATGCTTAAAAATATGTTGAGAAATTATTATTCATTTTTCATATTAAAGTGTATAAATAATGGAATAAACCAAAAAAAAAAAAAAAAAAAAAAAACCTTAAATTTGATATGAGATCTAGTGTAAAAAGAGATGAATATATATCTAGGTGGAATGGGTTGGGTTGGGTTATGACTGTTTAAAAAAGACTCAATTTGCCATTCAACTTGATCTGCTACTTTAAAAGTTGAACTCTTGCTAACCTACTTGAAAATTAATACATGGCCCCGCTATACAAAACGTGGGCAACTGACTAGCATGACATACACTCAATCATCATCATAAAAAATATATATATGAAATTATTTTTATAATTTATTGAAATTTGATTTAAATTATATACATTAATTTATAACTCATAAAACATTTAAAATCAGGTTTCAACGTTACAAAAACATCTCAAAGCATAACAATACAATAATCAAAGATCTTAAACACTTCAAATCTTAAAATATAAATACTACAAAATTCAATAATTCAACAAAAAAAGATATTAAAAAATCAAAGTTTAGACAAAAAATCATACTATATATATATATATAGATATATATGATCAGGTCAAGGTCCCTAATCTACCTAACCCATCTTAACCTAATTCAAAGCAAATATTTAACCCTCATCCCGTATTTGTCTCATTTGCTACTGGGAATTAGTTTTAATCATCCCATTCAAAGTTGGGCAAGACTGGTGCCCATGTGATGAACAAAGTCTAGATTGAAGCTATTTCCTCTGTTTCACTTCATGGCGGTTTATAAGACATATTTTATTTAAAAAATTTACATGATTAATTTAAAAATGAATAAAATTTAACTACAAAATTAGTTGTAGTGCCTAAGGATACAACCTTACTTAATATTGTTAACATTACTACATATTCTAAAAATCTAATTGTTGGATTGTATGTTCTTTAGAATCTTTACACTCTTAATACTTATATCAAATTTTGTATCAATCGGACATTATTTACTATATATTTATATAACCTATAAGGTTATATTTTATGCATAATTTTAAATTACAAAAACTTGTAATTTAAATAATTTATAAATAACACAGTTATTGATTTTTAATTTTATAAAAATTTTACAAGCATGTAGAATAAAAAAAAGAATATGTAATCTAATGATAAAGATGTTAAATAACCAATAAAAAGATGTTAAATAAGGCTAAATTTTGTTATCTAAAAAATAATGTGAGTAAAGCACATGAATAATATCTTCAATAAGCATGGAGTGGGTCGAGGACAATAGCTCTATTGTGATTTGGGACGAACTTTTTGGGCGTGAGACGACTTTGAGAAAGTTTAAAAGTTAGGTTTTGGATGGAGTCACTGACACAAGGTCCCAAACAATTACAGTTGACAGACAGAGAGAGAATGGAGCAATAAAAGAAAGCATTGATTAATTCAGAGTTGAATATTGTGTGGTAACCGTAACAGAAGGGCAGTCATAGTGGACTCATTTTAAAGTAAGTAGAAGACGCCGCGCAATTGGATACGAATGATAATAAAGCGTATAAATATGAACACGTTCTCCATTCCCCATGCAGTTCCAGTCATTGAGAGACTTGTCTTTGTCTGATACATACATTAATTAATTAATTAATTGGAAACGGAAAAAGCTAAAGAGAAGAGGAGAGGCTAAAGCCTAAAGCTAAAATAAAGGTGGAAATGTTATGGAAATTTGTCATTTAATTTTTAACTTCCCTCCTATTCGTTTTTTTTTTTTTTTTTTTTTTTTTTTTTTTTTAAGTAATTGTTTATGCAGGTGCAAGGACTTGAATCTCTAAGTTAACGGTTTCATGGTAAATCGGGTACCACTTGAACTAAAAGGCCGGGTGGTAACTCCCCTCCTATTCACATAATTAGATATTAATTTCTGAGAAGAAGGTCAAGGTCAAGGTCCCCTATAATATATTTGTCTGTATCTCCATTTAATAAGTTGCAGACAACCTGTGGTCTCAAGGAGTTATCATTTATGATTTATTTATATATTTAAGAACTTGTGCCTTTTTACAAAGGGATCGGTTAATGTGTGTCTAAATAAACCATCCATTTTTAGAAAATTTTTTTTTCGAAAATTGAAAAAACTGTTAATATTTTTTCAATTTCTGAAATTTTTTCAAAAATGAAAATTATTGTGCGTCTTTAAGCCACACATCAGTAAAATCCGTAAAATACAAGCACTTTAGTCGGTCAGTGGACACTGGTGGTTGTGTCGTAATTAATGTGTTGTAATGTGATCACTACTTCAGCAACTTTGACTTATTTTAGTATCAATCTTATCTCAAATGGATTTACATAATTTATTATCATTCCTTATTCAATTCGGTGGCTTTGAACTTTGAAGCCAAATGGGTGGAAGAACGGGAACTCTGCTGCTGCTGCTTTTCATGCAATATTTGGTTATAGCACTCACAGCCAACGATGCTTCAAACGACGACTGTAAGTTCATTTCAATTGCTTTCTCCTTTTTCTTTCTTTGTTAATCATTTTTTCCTTGTTATCATATGTGAATGAATTGCTGAGACAGAAACATGGCGAAGACTATAAATTGGATTTTTGATTCTTGAAATTTCTTCTACTTAATAATTTAATCATTCTCAACAAAACTGAAAAATACATTCAGTTTGGTGACCTTCGGACAATAATTTGACCCACCTGGGATGAATTTTCATTTGTTCTTGTTGTAGTAAGCAGATGGAGAAAGAACAAAATTGTTCTAAATTGTACTGGCAAGGGCTTGGTACTCAGCCTTTGTCTATCTTTTGCAATTTCTGTACAATGAGATGCCATACAAACTCTATATATATATATATATATACACACACAAGAGTTTACCTATGAGGATCCCTTGATTTTAGCACAATAAAGGGCTAACATGTTTACAGCATGTTGTTCATGCGCGATATGCAATTCCTCCACAGAACACAGAGGGTTACTGTTTTTGTTAGGAGATTATCAATGATCTCCGGTGTGAAGGTTATGGATCAGTGCCTCGGAGAGTTACCCTTTGTTCCATTAACTGCATATGACAATAGATTGACACAATCCCTCCTCTACAGGCACAGTGCACATTTATCTGGTAGCATTCATAAGTTAGGATTTGAAAGTGTTGTATAGTTTGATTCAAGTTACTTAGCCCATGATATAATGGTTTAGGTACTTTTAGAGTTAATTTGCAGCACTTGGAATTGGAAAGTACTCAGTCAACCTTGACAAGAAAATCATCTCTTGGATGGGGCTTTATTTTTGTTCTTTGGGTTGCCGAAATGACAGTAGATTGCGACCATGTCCTGAAAATTGCTTGCCTAAAATAGAATAAAGCTAGTCCTAATCCTCCTCTCAGTTTAGTACATATTCAAATATAATGCCTGCTAATGAACTCCACCTCAAATGGCACTTCCTTCTCCCATAATTACATATGTAACTTATCATCCAAAAATATATATAATCTTTGTATAGTTTTATTTGACTATACATATTGTTTCTATTCCACCACCCTTTTTGGTGATTCAATTATTAATACTGTTTTATAATTTTTGCTGCAGTTAAAGGTCTACTGTCTCTCCAGGATGAGTTGAAGAACACACCAAATTGGAAGGGTAGTGCTGATCCTTGTGACAATTGGGAAGGGATTAGGTGCACCAATTCGCGTGTGACCTCCTTGTAATTTCACCCTATAATGATTTTTTAAGGTTTTTAATTCTGTCCATTCTTTTTATTTTTTTTTTTTTATATATATACTAATGTGACTGTTCTTTATTCCAGAATATTGACAAGCATGAATTTGATGGGGAAACTATCTAGTGAAATCAGCCAGTTGTCTGAGTTGCAGACTTTGTAGGTCATCTATTTGCTTTTATTTGCACTTGGCTGCTTCTGTTTTTATGGTGATCCAATTTAACTACCGTGTTGAGGAAAAACTTGGCTACCATCTGTTTTCATAGGCTTTCAGTACTCAGATGTCTAAAGATTCAATGCTCAACAACATCTGAGGCAGCACATACCTCATGCCTGGGAGCCCTTTATCTTTGAGACATGCATCCTAGAAATCAACTATTTCATGGGATTATTAAAAATAGTGACTACGAAATTTTATTTTTTGTTTTATTTAACTAATAGATGAAATTTCACAAATAGATGAAATCAATTACTCCATTATATGATGCAGTATTCACTAGTTGCTTCTTCAGTTAGTCATCTGCAAGTTCATTCCTAATTATCAGTTTTTTTTTTTTCCTCTCACACAGGGATCTCTCTTACAACAAGAACATAACAGGACAACTTCCAAGTTCAATTGGGAATTTAATGAATCTAATAAACCTGTAAGGAAATATCAATTGCTGTTAGAGGATTACCTCATACTAAACTTGTGTTTTAGATCCTTGCAGTTAACCTGTTGCTTTTTGCTTGCACACTAGAAACCTGATTGGTTGCAGTTTCTCTGGCTCTATTCCAGACACAATAGGAAATCTACAGCAGCTAATTACTTTGTAAGGCTTTGACTTGGTTTTCTACTGATGTTTAAATTTTTAATGCATGTTTGCGATTACTTATGTCTCTTAAGTTATTGTAACAACCCCGCCCCAACTGTGTAGATATTGTCCGCTTTGGGGCCTCATACCCCTCATGGTTTTGTTCTCCCTCAAAGCACACAGCAGTGGGGGAAAATGCCTCTACACATTAAAGGGAGATCACTCCTTATAAGGACATTCCCATGTGCTTCCCTAGGTGATATGGGATTCCATGGAATGCAAGACCCTCCTTTTTGGGTCACTACAATCCACCCCCCTTATGGGCACACACGTCCTCGCGTGTGGGACCCACACTTCCCGACTAAAGCATGGTTCTGATATCATTTGTAACAACCCTGCCCCAACTTTGTAGATATTATCCGCTTTGGGGCCTCATACCCCTCACGGTTTTGTTCTCCTTCAAAGCACATAGCAGTGGGGGAAAAGGCCTCTACACATTAAAGGGAGATCACTCCTTATAAGCACATTCCCATGTGTTTCCCTAGGAGATATGGGATTTCATAAAATGCAAGACCCCCTTTTTGGGTCATTACAGTTATCATCCATTTTGCACAGTGTTCTGGATGAAGGATCTATTTTTGCATCATGTAAATCTCCCATATGAAGCTATATCTATTACAATTTCATTTTTGGGCCAATGCACACTGAATTTTCTATAACTTTTCATTCTCTATCAATGCAGATCTCTGAATAATAATAGCTTCAGTGGACATATTCCTACTTCTATTGGTCGTCTTTCCAACCTTTATTGGCTAGACCTAGCAGAAAACCAGCTTGATGGACCTCTACCAATCTCTGATGGGAATATACTTGGTCTCGATATGCTAGTTAAGGCAAAGCACTTGTATGTCAAGTCTGTTTAATTTCAAGCTAAATAGTTCATATTCTCCAATTAATCACAATCTAAGATTCTTTCATCATCTACAGCCATCTCGAAAAGAATAAGTTCTCAGGCGAAATTCCATCTAAACTTTTCAGCTCAAATATGGTTCTGAAACATTTGTAAGCTTCTTGAATCCGAGCCATTGTCTAAAATTTGTCGGTACAGCTATGTTGCAAGCTTTATGAGACTTCATATATGACATTTGAAATATGTCTAACGGACCTCTCTTTGGTTATGTTTTTGTTTTTCGCATGTATGGCTTGAATTCAATTTTGTGTACTTCATGTTCAAAGGTGTTCACCAGACTTTCACATAGATGACTTGGGTTATAGATAATCTAGAGCAATGATTCTCTCACACTTGTTTTTTCACGTCCACTTTTTTACATCCATTTTCATGTTTTATACGTGGAGAATAGGTGTTTCTCTATTCTTTGATGTTTGAGATAGAGAGTTATTTGTGTGTAATTAAGGTTTTGGTTTGTGAGCATGCTTTTGTGGCACCTTTGTAATATCCCTATTTTCTTAGTGAAACTTTCTCCTAGATGCTGCCCATGGACATAGGCCTAAGCCAAACCATGTAAATCTTTGTATTCCTGTGTGATTGTCTTTTCTATTTTTCACAAACCACTATTATTTGGTTACACACACAACATTGTTTTCATTTTCAGAGTCTCCACCTCTAATGCCAAATATGAACTCAAACGTCTTTGATATAGAAGCTAAGAAGTTCACTTTGATATTCTCAATTGTATAGCAAAACACTGTCAATTTAGTAGTTATTTTCTAACCCTGCCCCCCCAACAGGCTTCTTAGCAGCAATTTTCTCACCGGCAACATTCCTGAAACCCTTGGATCTGTGACGCATTTGGAGGTGATGTGAGTATCTAGCTCACATGCTAAAATGAATTCAGTCTAAGATTGTTGGAGTAGTGAACCTCTTTCGAGTTACTGTACTGAGTATCTTGTTTTGGTTACAGACGCTTTGATAGGAATTCATTAAGTGGGCCTGTACCTTCGAACCTCAATAATCTTGTAAATGTTGGCGAGCTGTAAGTAAAGATGATAGACATTTCAAATACAGCACTTATAATGAATTTTTTTTTTTTTTTTTTTTTTTAAATAATCTTTTGCGGGAAATTTCACTTTACAAATAGAGCTGTTGATGCTCTTTGTTCAGGTACTTGTCCAACAATAAGCTGACTGGTCCTATACCTGACCTTACTGGCATGAACAACCTCCATTATGTGTAAGTTGCAATAATATTACTAAAAGACTATGAATTTCATTTGTGTTGCAGGGGTAAGTGTGTAGTGTCAGACCATTATAATTTATGATCAGTTAATTATCCTATTTTTTGGGACTAAGGCCTTTGTTGCTGTTGATGTATTTATCCTTTTTTCTGAACTCCAAAGTGGATAGTATTTGCCATCTTCATTTTTCTAGGTTAAATTTATTTAATATTACTGCTATCAATATGTTTTTTTGTTGAGATTGTAAGTGTATTCTGCAGGGATATGAGCAACAATAGTTTCGATGAGTCTGACTTTCCTCCATGGATTTTATCCTTAGAGTCTTTGACGACATTGTAAGTTTCATTTTCCCTTCTCCATATCCCTGACCCCTTTCTCTGTCATCAACACATTGATAGCGAATTTAGTCTTGTCTCACAATTTTGACCTTGCTATGCTGTAGCTCCTTAAGTGTGATTGGCTTCTAATATGCAGTTGTTGGTATTTTCTGCACAATTGAATGAACTCACACAACTTCGTCTACTTAGTCCTCATCTACAGCCTGAAGCTATTTCTAGTTTCTGGTAGATTTGTAGATATTTGTTATATCATATCCCATTTGATGCCCTCTCAACAATACCCACCACTATTCTTATCGACACAATGCATGGACTTTTTTTTGACTTAATTATGTAAGTACCCAAAGAAAACACTAGTCACATTTATGTTATACCCTAAAAGAACTAGTCTATCACAATTGAGGCTCCTCTTAGTTGTTTATGTTGTGAAACTACAGAAGCTCTAACATTAATTATTGTGATTTGGGACTAGCAGAAGCGCATTCACATGAACAAGAAAATAAAACATTCACAAGAAACACAAATATTTAATTTGGTTCTACATCCAACGGCAACACCAACAAAAATATCCACTATCAACAATACGGATTACAATGCTTATTTATGAACCCAACATGTTCTTCTAGGACTTTTCACCTCTTCCCCCATGGAAGAACCTTGGGCAAAAGTGACCAAACCCTTAACGACAATGTCTATTTATAAAGCTTCAATTCTATTCCTTAATGGACAAGTAATTCTCATTTCTTCTTCAATAAGGAATACTTCTCCTTCTATGACAAGGAGAATTCTTGTCTTCCACACCAAGGAAACCCAAACCAGAACTAATTACAAATTTGAGGCAATATTCAACAATTTATATAGCCCAAGTTGACCTAGTAAACACCTAATGTGGGACTCAACAAAGACCCACGCGAGACATACTTAACCAATCTAATCCACATAATCCGGGGTATTACATATTATGTATTGATAATGAAACATTCCAGAAAATGATACTGCCTTCATCCATTTAAGTGTAAACTCTACTCAAAAACCTCTAGAGTCATACCAGCCAATAAATCCTTGAACTGATATATACAGCTGGATTTCTATTAAAATCTTCACCATAATTAGCATATGTTTGGTAATATGAACATATGCTCACTATACTTCCCTTAAATAAATAATTAAGTTTAAAAAAAAAAATCTTTAACATCTTTCTAGTGTTGTTTAGATTGCCATGTTTCATCTCTTTGTAATTTTAACCAAGTGGGTCACCTATTAAAAAAAAAAAAAAAAAAAAAAAAAAAAAAAAAGAAAGGAAAAAAAAGAGCAAGTGTAATGACCCCACTTCAATTGTGTAGACATTGTTTGCTTTGGTTCTCAAACCCTCACGGTTTTGTTTTCCCCCCTTCCAAAGCACACAACAATGGGAGAAAAGACCTTTACTCATGAAAGGGAGATTACCCCTTATAAGCACATCCTCATGTGCTTCTCTAGGAGATGTGTGACTCCAAGATCACTTCTTCCTTTGATCCTTCATAATCCACCCCCATTACGAGTACTAAGTGGGTCCCTAATCTAGTCTTGTCTTTTAAGTTAATGTTGTTAGCAAGACAGACCATGGTCCTTCTTGGGCCCCTTCATGTGAAACCAATGGTGCTTCTGTGTGTTGTGTGTGTGTGTGTGAATGCATTCAAGAAAATTTTCATGCATAGAAAAAGGTTTAAAGTATTTGGTATCAATATTCAACCTTTAAATCTTCTATTTGCAGAATGATGGAAAACACACATTGTCAAGGAGAAGTTCCTGTTAACTTATTCAGCCTTACCACTTTACAGACTGTGTGAGTATCAATTCAATTTCAAGTAGCACCATTTTCAACATAATGGATGTTGAGAAAATCCAAATGAAAAAGCATGTAATTTTGTTAGATTTGAAAACAACAAAGTCTATTTTTACACACAATGACGTGACTGTTTTGACATGTGGGGATAGGGTATTAAGGAACAACCGGCTTAATGGCACCTTAGATGTTGGCACTACCTATAGCAACCAACTGCAACTTATTGATCTGCAGAACAATTCAATTGAAGGCTTCACAACAAGAGCTAAAGGATACGACAAGAAATTGATGTAAGCCATATTTAGTTATTTTGGTTGTTTTATTTTAATTGCACTGTTAAAAGAATAACTTTTTTTTCTTGTTGGATTTTTTTTTTTTTTTTTTTTTTTTGCTAACAATCGGGGTGGGGGGGGGTGTGTGTGTAGAGGTTCCAAACCTAGGTTCTCCTTCATGAAGAGAATTGGGCAATTCAATTACATCATAAGACTCTTGGTTTGTTGGAGTCAGATATCCATGATATGTACACTATCTTTAGGTTTTTTTTAGCAGTTTCTTACATCATTGGACTAATTATCCATAATTTTTCTGCAGACTTGTGGATAACCCATTTTGTAAGAATAATGTCGAGAGTTACTGCATGGTTCCCCAATCAAAAAACACTAGTACATTCTCAACTCCACCAAATAACTGTCATCCTATAAACTGCAATTTGGGTCAGGATTCCAGCCCCAATTGTAAATGTGCATATCCATACAAGGGAACTCTATTTTTTCGAGCACCTTCCTTCTCAGATTTGGGAAACCCAAGTTACTACATAGATATTCAGGGGTCTCTAATGAAATTTGCGCAGTCCCACAAACTGCCTATAGATTCAGTTTCCATAAGTAACCCCTTCAAAGACTCATCTGAAAACCTTGAAATGAGCATACAAGTCTTCCCATCTGGTCAAGATCGTTTCAATCGAACAGGAATATCTAACATTGGGTTTGTGCTTAGCAACCAGACATTTAAGCCTCCAGATAAATTTGGACCCTTCTATTTTAAGGCTATGCTATATGGACCCTTTTCAGGTAACTTCAAATTTGCATTCTATATTAAAAAGTAAAACTTGCATTTTTTGCCTTTTCTTATTGTGATGCATCTCTTAAAAAAGAACTTGATACAATGTTTCAATGTTAGCTTATCTTATTATGACCTCTCTCTCTCTCTCTCTCTCTCTTGCACATGTGCATCATTTAGAGGAATACACAAAGTCAAAAAAGCAGTCAAGCATAGGCATTATTATTGGAGCAGCAATTGGTGGCACTGTCCTGCTGCTTCTATTACTCTTAGCAGGGTTTTATGCATTCCACCAAAAAAGAAGAGCAGAAAGAGCTTCTGATCAATTACACCCTTTTGGTAAGATAACTATGACATAAATTTTGTACTTCAGAGCTATTAATACAAAATTGTAAGGGATATAATCACTTTCACACCATACAAATGCAGCACGCTGGGATCCAAATAATGGCAGTGGTGGCGTTCCTCAGTTGAAAGGAGCAAGATGTTTCTCTTTTGAAGAGCTCAAGAAGTACACCAACAAGTTTTCTGAAGAAAATTCTATTGGATCTGGGGGTTATGGAAAGGTTTAAATATGAACACTCTCTAGAATATTGGTTGTTCACGAAAGTTCCAAGAATATATAAGATTTAACAAGAAATGTTTTTCACTTAATGCAATTTGTAATGTTCTTCTGCCACTTCAAATGTTTAATTTCCTTTACAAAATCTTTTCCTTTTTATCCCCATATATATATATTTCTTGGTTAATGACAACTCCTTAAGTTTCTCAATGTGGTTCTGAACTATTCCTATTGATAAATTGTGCTACCAAATGTCTAATCTGTCAACATTACTACAGGTTTATTTGGGGACTCTTCCCACTTGTCAACTGATTGCCATCAAACGAGCTCAGAAAGAATCAATGCAGGGTGGCCTTGAGTTCAAAACCGAGATTGAACTTCTGTCAAGGGTTCATCATAAGAATCTTGTCAGCCTTGTTGGTTTTTGTTTTGATCAAGGTGAACAAATGCTTGTATATGAGTATGTTCCAAATGGATCTCTAAAGGATAACCTTTCAGGTACTTCAACCACTATTAAAATGGCTTTTAGTAAGTTTTTCCATACTCCAACAGTGTGCCTTCCTCCAGAGACAATATTAGAGGAAAACATAATATGTCATAACTTTGGTAGCTTTTTTCCAGGAAATGTAAATTATCATGTAGATAATGCTGACAATTTTTTATTAACATTTAATGAGATAGCTGTTCTTTATGCAGGGAAGTCAGGATTCAGGTTGGATTGGATGAGGAGACTAAAAATAGCACTAGGTACAGCTAGAGGCCTGGCCTATCTTCATGAACTTGCTAACCCTCCTATTATACACAGGGACATTAAGTCAACCAACATTCTCCTAGATGAACACTTAAATGCAAAAGTTTCTGATTTTGGACTGTCTAAGCCTATGGGTGAAGGGGAAAAGGGCCATGTCAGCACTCAAGTTAAAGGCACAATGGTCAGTGGAAAATCCTTTTGCAAAACTTTTTTAGTGAAAGAAAATAAGCATCAGGAGCTTATAATAATCTGGCTACATTTAGTAATGGAAGAATCAGATCAAGACTTTTGCACAAAATTGTCCCATTGTCAGGGTACCTAATCCTTTTGTTGAATTGGATGTCAGTTGTATGACAATATTCACTATGTTAGGGGTTTATCATTTTATTAATATTTGTAATTTGTGTGTTTGATTTTATTGGTCCCTAGTTGTATACATCTAGCATGTGTGGGTGACTTTATTTTTATTTTTATTTTTTAATTTTAGCTCAATAAAAATTATTATTTATCAAAAAAAACCTCTGACACTTTGACTTGATTTCTATAATGGTGTAGGGGTACATGGATCCTGAGTATTACATGACTCAGCAATTGACTGAAAAGAGTGATGTATATAGTTTTGGAGTGCTAATGTTGGAGCTGATAACTGCAAGAATGCCAATTGAAAGGGGGAAATATATTGTAAGAGTGGTACAAACGGCAATTGATAGAACGAAAGATCTATACAACCTTCAAGAAATTCTAGACCCTACCATTGGTTTGCAAACATCACTAAAAGGTCTGGGGAAGTTCGTGGACCTGGCAATGAGGTGTGTTGAAGAATCAGGAAGCAACAGGCCGGCAATGGGTGATGTGGTGAAGGAGATTGAGAACATAATGCAGATGGTTGGTTTGAACCCCAATGCTGAATCTGCATCCACTTCAGCCAGTTATGAGGATGTAAGTAAGGGGAACTCAGGCCATCCTTATAGCAATGAGGGCTTTGAGTACAGTGGGAGTTTTCCAACTTCAGAGAAAGATCATCAATGAGTATCCTTTTTACATTTGAGCTTCTGTTAATTGGCTGCTTTAGTTATGTTGGATAACTAGCTAGAAGATACTGTGATGCTTGTTTGCTTCACATGATAAAGAAGCAGAATTGTAATTTGAAAGTTGAATTACTTTGAAAACATTAATGTTTGTTTAGACCCCCAATTTTAAATTATGGCTTGCTTACTTTTACTCTAACTTAGCTAAGTGCGGAACAAAAGTAAATGAAGTGCAATAAATCGGTAACACTACTCTAAGCCATAAGCAAATCACAATGAGCAATAAAAGTAAAGCTTAAAGAGTAAGGAAGAGAGATGCAAACATAAGATAACACCGATACGTGTTATCAAAGAGAAAATCGAAGAGCTTGGCGAAAAACCTCTCCGCGACCCTCCAAGTCGAAATCGATCCTCTAGTGAATAAGTTGGAGTACACAAATATCAAAAAGACCCTCCAAGCCTAATTTATCCAATGGAATTGAGTCCTCTAAGCTCCCGCTACCAACGAACTTCTCAGAGTCTTGTCTTCACTAGGTTTCTAGATCTCATAATTATGTCCGATTGCATCCGCCACTTAATGGCTTCTTCCAATGCTTCTCAAAGGCACCAAAACTTCTCTCAACACTCAGAATGAGTGAGGTAAGTTTTTGGGCTAAAAACCTCTTAAGGATGTATAGATGCAAAAGTAGGAGTAGAGGAAAACCAAGAGAATTTGTGTAGACGATTGTGGGTATGACAATCTCTAACTCTCAAGTGTTCTTCTAGGGTTTTCTCTAAGAAAAGTATTCCTTACAATTTCGTGGGTAATGAAGGTATATATAGTGTGTGTAAAGAATTTAGTAAAACACTTTTCATTTTTGCCAAACAGAGAGTTTCGTGGGTACATTGTGAGATGGCTTTTCTCGCGAAGTACTCGCGAAATGACAAGCTAGCATGACTTTTTATCTTTTAGTTTTGTGCTTCATACGTGACCTTTTCGCGGGTTGCTTTACTTGCAAGCTAGTCGTGAATCTACACTAATCTTCATTGCATGCTTGATTCTTCACCAATCTTTCACACTCATCCCTTACAATTAAACCCACATAAATACGGGGAAATGATTGACTGAATTACAACCATATTTCGCACAGAATTAAAGCCAACAAAGGCTAGTTGGAAATCACAACTTTACATAATTGAAATACATGCATCATTATCGTATTTATTTTACATTATTTACTATGGAACAAATAGCTGATGAATTAATGATCAAGTTTTCAACTTGTTAGATTATAGTGACAATTTGTGTAAAAGTTAAAGAAGGTGAATATTCCTTACTTGAAGGATGATACTTATATGATAAGTACTGACAAATTAATAATTATGGGGAACTTATTTTAAATTAGAAAAACCTACAACTTGCTAAAACTATCATATCCACTACCTGTACTTTTGAATGTGTACATGGCACAATCCGTGCAGCCAATTACTGAGTAGCCAAAGCCAATACAAACAGATTATTCATTTGAGGCTAAAAGGAACTTGCACTCCAAAGAATGACAATGCATGTTATACCTACATAATTTTAATTGTATGAGTAAAAAATTAAAATTTTCCAACCACATTGTCATATATATGCAAAGTTCCCTTGTCTTCTGTATAATACCTTTTCACTTTCACTTGTTTATTTTTCATATTGGTTGTCTCACTTCCTAATATCACAAGGGTTGTTTTCCAAACAATATAAGAAAGCTGAGAGCCCCTTAGGTTTGCTTTGTAATATTTTGAAGATTATTTCATTTTCTTGTTAGGAAAGCTATTTATGACAGTGAGCAATAGGTTTGGATTGAATCCTGTCCTGATGATATAGCTCCTCTAGTGACTCGTAATGCTTTGTAATCTTTGATCTTTTATGAAATAAACTTGACCTTTGGATTTGGATTCTCAAAAAAAAAAAAAAAAAAAAAAAAAAAAAAAATCTCATTGGAACAACCTGGGAAGCATTAACCTTATTATATAGTCCATGTTCAACCGCCAAACACAATCATACATTTTTAATATATGCATCTATCAACCTTTTGAAAAAATTATCAGATTACTCTTCAAATTAAGAAACTTATTTTATGTTGTAAAATTACAAATAATCCTAGCCTGGTCACAATCACATATTCCAGTTTACTATTGAAAGTTCAATTAGTGTAGAAACACTAATGTTTGTTTAAATCCCCATTTTAAATTACGACTTAAGTACTTTTACTTTAACTTAACTAAGTGTAGAACATGAGTAAAAGATACGCAATAAACCGAAACACTACTATAATGCATAAGCAAGTACAATAAGCGATAAATGTAAAGTTTAAAAAGTAGAGAAGATAAATGCAAATACAAGATAACACCGAGATATGTTATTGAAGAGGAAATCGAAGTACACAAAAAATCTCTCTGCGGCCCTCCAAGCCGAAATCGATCCACTAGTGAATAAGTTGGAGTATACGAACTCTCCAAGCTCTAACTACCAAATGAGACTTCTTGGAGTCTTGTCTTCACCAGATTATCTGATTCCACAATTCCGCTTGATTGCATCCGCCACTCAATGGCTTCTTCCAATGCTTCCCATAGGCACCAAAACTTCTCTCAACGCTTAGAATGGGTGAGGTAAGTGTTTGGGTTAAAAACCTCTCAAGGATGTGTAGATAGAGAGGTAAGAGTAAATGGGAACTCTAGAGAAATTATGTAGAGGATTGTCGGTAAACAATCTCTAACTCTCAAGTGTTTGGCTAGGGTTTTATCTCTCAAAAGTTTCTTGTGAATACTCCTTGTTCTTCTTACATTTCGTGGGTAATGAGGGTTTATATAGTATTGGTAAATGTATGAGAAAAAGCACACTCAAAAGTAATCAAGAAGAAAGTTTTGTGGGTCACTTGCAACTTGGCTTGAGTTGCAAATGACTCGTGAAATCCAACCTATCAAAGACTCTTCAAATTCTAGCATGTGCTTTTCACGTGGCCTATTTTGCGAGCTAGCACTCATGAGCCAGTTGCAAGCTAATCGAGAAATCATCATCTTCACAAAATCTTCACCAAACTCTCACACACAACCCTTATATTAAATCCCACAAAAATACAGGGAAATGATTGAACAAAATTACAATCAAATTTGACATGGAATTAAAGCCAACATAAAACATAATTGTAAATCACAACTTTACAACTATGTAATTAATTACATCTCCCATATATATATATATATATATATATATATATATATATATATATATATATTCCATCTCTCTTAATTTCTCGATCGGCAGCGGCCACTAATTTGGAGGAATAAGTATAGAATTAGAATATATATATTTAACACCTCCTCTTTGTCTGTAACTTTCTATGAGTGCAAGAAAATCTTTGGGAGGAATAAGTTTTGGTAGTGAGTGATTACATGGTAGTAAGTAGTAACAACTATATATATATATATATATATATATATATATAATATAATATAATATAAGATCCTATTGCTTGAAAACCAAACCATTATTGGACTATTATAATTTCTCGTTGTCGACAGACTGGACTACATGCTTGCACTTAATTATTCTAGTATTTGTAATTGAGTCATGTTAACAAGTGCTCTTAGGGAAATTCTTAATAAACCATATTAAGAAATTTTTGACATTATTTTTATGAAAAGAGAAATGTAACCAATGCCCCCAATGCCCTTAGGGCATTGGTTTAGGAACCATTTTTAGAAACATTTTATTGGGAGAATGATAAAATAATAAATGTTGTTAATAGCTTTTTATATTTCCCATGAAAATGGTGTAAAATTTTCCTATTAGGTGGCGTTTGGTACGGGAGAATCCACATTATTCCTAGCATCCAGATTCCTAGAAATGTGATACCTTGCAATCTAGATGCCTAAAAATGTAACTATTCTTATGTTTTGTTTAATTAAAAATCTAATAAGATTCCTAGGAATGTGATATTATAATGTTTGGTTTATTCCCAAAAATCTTAGCTGAATTATTTATTTTTCCCATTCTATCCTTAGATTTGTAAATCTAATATAAATCTTTTAAAAAAAAATCTTCCTTTAAATAAATAATGAAAAACAAAATAGTATAAACTATAAATTATGACAAATTCATTAAAACTATAGTCTAAAAGAAGAAAAGATGAATTTATCAACAGAGTTGTTTATCCTATTTATGTTGTTTTGGCGGGAAGAGATAATGTTGTTTTGGAGGGAAGAGATAAAGACAAAGGAAAAGATATTGATGATTTGTTTTATATTTTATCTCAATTGCTTAAATGATAAGGAAAAATGGTTAAAATTGTCAATTTATAAAAAATACTATTTCTTTTAAGCTTGGAAATTTGGATACTCACTTGTTTTAAAGGGAATCTACATTCCTGCTAAAATGGGGTTAAAGGGGGAATCCAAATTTCTCCGGCATTTGATTTCCTAGTGTGATTTGCAACCAAACATGGGAATCTTTAAACATTCCTGAGAATCCTAAAGCATTATCTCGTACCAAACACCACGTTATGGTTCATTAACAATTACCCTAATGGCATCTGCTAACATGAGACGTATGAAAAATATAAAAAACCGATAACAAAATTAATTGCTTTCTCATTTTTTCATAAAATGTTTCTAAAAATAGTTTCTAAACCAATGCCCTTAACATTTCCCTTTATAATTTTGTATACCACATAAAATTATGATTCTGTTTTATTGATTGTTAGGAAATGGTTAACCAAACTAGTGGTACTTTATTATCATTGGTCATCCCTTATATGGCATGAAGAGGAAGGCTTTCCTTCCAATGTGGGACTCTCCAAGCCAAAAATGACTACAAGTGCAACACTTGGTCTAGGCAAAAATTGTCCACACAAAACTCATTGTTTTAAAATTTTAATTAAAGTGTATTTTAAAATATTATGTTTGAATTTTGCATATTATTTTTTTCCCTTTTTTCAGGATTTATGGAAAGATTTGTTGTTGCAAGTGTTTTGGTGCTTGATAAATTTTGTATTTTTATTCTAAGTTTATCAATTATTTTTTTACCAACCATGCTTAAACTTTTGTAGATAAATACTTACAAAAATTTATAATATTTTGTTACTAATATAATAAAAAGGGGAGAGTGTTAGTTTGTTCAAACCTCAAGAGAGGAGAGTGTTTTTTCTCTTCGGGTTTGGAGTCCAAAATCTCAAGGGAGATGAGTCATTTTAAAATTAAAATACAATTTTATCATTTCACAATTATAAGTTATTAAATTATAACTTCAATCATGTGTTCAAAATATGATTTTAGTTAGAGTATTAATGACAATGTGTAACTTGGCATGTGGAATAATAAGTAAATCGTCAACTTATTATTATATATGCACTTTTATTTATTTATTAAATCTAAAGGGTTTAACTAGCTGTGACGAATTAATTAAACTCCCTCCTCCTCCTCCTAATAAGATATAAGATATACAGTTAGCTAGGCTAGCTCAAGCAGGATGCCATTAAATAATCAGGAGTTAGTTTTCAAAGACAAAGACAACTTGTAGTATCCCAAACCATATATGCAAGTCTCATACTACTTGTTTGTTATTAGTCCACACAACACAAAATAATAGTCCAGTAGAATATTGATAGAGATAGAGATAGAGATAGAGATAGAGAGATCTTTTTTGTAGCGATATATACATGGGCCTAAATTATTAATTAATTAAGATGAAGATACATAGGACCATTATAATAATTAATTAATTATTATAATTGATAATTAATTATATCTGCATCAAGAAACTGCTTTTTGACAACGTCACTGACCACACCATGTCACGTATACCCGGAGTGGCATCATGCCCTACATCAAGAATCAATTCCTATCTCCCTGTAGCACACAATGAGTTCACAATGCATTTGGTTTGGTTCCTTCCATCTATGCTCATGCTCATGCTTTGGCTCCTGGAGCACGTCCTGCACCTACTACTGGCCTGAGTTTTGCACCCTTAGCTGGGCAGATGAATTCCACCCTTAGAGAGACTGCTTCATTTGGACAGATCTCTACCCCATCCCTCGGTTAATTGAGCACATTTAATGTACCAATGTCATCAATTGAATATGTAGATTATCTGATTAATGTACAGATCTTATTCACAAGCATAACATTACTGCATTATACAAGCAATGTTGGCTACTTGGGCTTGTTTTGGCCAGACAAATGTTAGTCCTAAAACTTAAAGAAGTTCTATTTTTTAGATGTTACATGTCTTGCATTGCTGTATTTTACATTTTATTTACATAATGCTAATCCTCATTTGCTCTTTAGATATCCTGTCCTTCAGTTTTAGTCTTTACGTTTTTGGTTTTAGCATCTGACTGAAGGTTTATTATATGTCCTTTTATCTTTGCAGCCCTTTTTTTTGCACTCTTCTTCTGCCTATAAACAATATTGCGCGTGCACCACAGAAAACTTGAACTCCATTCATTTTTATTTTACTTTTTGTTGTTTTTATTGTCTGTTAGAAGCCATTTACTGTGGTTTTTATTTCATGTTTTTTTTAAATAAAATTTTGGCTGTGTCAAACATCGTTGGAGGCGTGGGAATTGTTCTTGCTCAAGCTGCCCCATCAATCAACTACATCATTGATTACCATCTTTAAAGGATAACTTTTTTTTTTTTAGTGATGTTGATTTAGGAAGAGGATAAGAATTTGGTTTAGATGTGCTCTTGTCAATACATCCTTGGACAAGTTTATAATCAATTCCATTGATTGAAAGATTTAACTTTTGCAAATTGATTTTACAGCTTGTAATGATGATTATCAGCAAAACCTCAATTTGAAAGCGACCCATTTTTCATGCACATTATACTATTCTTATATTCATGCCTGCTTAATTTACTCTGTTTTCTGCAGTGCACTTGATTATTAGTGCTTGTTTGGGAAAACTTATTTTCATTGGCCTTGTGTATTTGGGAAAACTTGTTTGATTATTACCTAGAAAAGAATAAGGCTTTAAAAAGTTGTACATAAGTAAATAAGTTATGGCATGTTTGGATGGAGGGGGAAGGTGGGGAGTGGAGGGGAATAGAGTAGAGTTAGCTAAAAATAAGTTAATTTTGTACTAAATCTACTTTACTATAGTTTTATTTGACTATTCATATTGTTTCTATTCCACCACCCTTTTTGGGGATTCAATTATTAATACTATTTTATAATTTACTGCAATTAAACGTCTACTGACTCTCCAGGATGAGTTGAAGAACACACCAAATTGGAAGGGTAGTGCTGATCCTTGTGACAGTTGGGAAGGTATTAGGTGCTCCAATTCGTGTGTGACCTCCTTGTAATTTCACCCTACAATGATTTTTTAAGGTTTTTATTTCTGTCCATTCTTTTTATTTATATATTAATGTAACTGTTCTTTATTCCAAAATATTGACAAGCATGAATTTGATGGGGACACTAACTAGTGAGATCAGCCAGTTCTCTGAGTTGCAGACTTTGTAGGTCATTTATTTGCTTTTATTTGCACTTGGCTGCTTATGTTTTTATGGTAATCCAATTTAACTATTGTGTTAAGGAAAAACTTGGGCTACCATCTGTTTTCATAGGCTTTCAGTACTCAGATGTCTAAAGATTCAATGCTCAACAACATCTGAGGCAGCACATACCTCATGCATAGGAGCCCTTTATCTTTGAGACATGCATCCCAAGAATCAACTATTTCATGGGATTATTATCATAAATATAGTGACTACGAAATTTTATTTTTTGTTTTATTTCACAAATAGATGAAGTGTGTGTTTGGCAAAAATTAAAAAAGCCAGCTTATTTTACTATTCAACTTATTTTTGTTACTATTTATGGGTCCACTGTATTTTTTTATACTATTTATGAGTTCCACTGTACTATTTCACCTAACTTTTACCTTTATCTTTATATTCAACAAAAACTTTTAAATTTCAGCAAAATAAGCAAATCCCAAACAGACTCGAAATTTCACAAAGAGATGAAATCAATTACTCCATTATATGATGCAGTATTCACTAGTTGCTTCTTCCGCTAGTCATTTGCAAGTTCATTCCAAATTATCGGGGTTTTTTTTTTTTTTTTTTTTTTTTTTTTTTTCACACGGGGATCTCTCTTACAACAAGAACATAACAGGACAACTTCCAAGTTCAATTGGGAATTTAATGAACCTAATAAACCTGTAAGGAAATATCAATTCTTTGTTAGAGGATTACCTCATACTAAACTTGTGTTTTAGATCCTTGCAGTTAACCTATTGCTTTTTGCTTGCACACTAGAAACTTGATTGGTTGCGTTTCTCGGCTCTATTCCGGACACAATAGGAAATCTATAGCAGCTAATTACTCTATAAGGCTTTGACTTGGTTTTCTCTCGATGTTTAAATTTTTAATGCATGTCTGCGATTACTTATGTCTCTTAAGTTATCATCCATTTCGCATAGTGTTCTAGATGAAGGATCTATTTTTGCATCATGTAAATCTCCCATATGAAGCTATATCTATTACAGTTTCATTTTTGAGCCAATGTACTCTGAATTTTCTGGAACTTTTCATTCTTTATCACTGCAGATCTCTGAATAATAATAGCTTCAGTGGACGTATTCCTACTTCTATTGGTCATCTTTCCAACCTTTATTGGCTAGACCTAGCTGAAAACCAGCTTGATGGACCTATACTAGTCTCTGATGGGAATACACCTGGTCTCGATATGCTAGTTAAGGCAAAGCACTTGTCAAGGAGAAGTTCCTATTAACTTATTCAGCCTTACCCATTTACAAACTTTGTGAGTATCAATTCGATTTCAAGTAGCACCATTTTCAACATGGTGGATGTTGAGAAAATCCAAATGAAAGAGCATGTAATTTTGTTAGATTTGAAAACAATGAAGTCTATTTTTACACACAATGACTTGACTGTTTTGACATATGGGGATAGGGTATTAAGGAACAACTAGCTCAATGGCATCTTAGATGTTGGCACCACCTATAGCAACCAAGCGCAACTTATCAATTTGCAGAACAATTCAATTGAAAGCTTCACAATAAAAGCTAAAGGATATGACAAGAAATTGATGTAAGCTATATTTAGTTATTTTGTTTGTTTCATTTTAATTGCATTGTTAAAAGAATGACTTTTTTTTTTTTTTTTTTTTTTTTGACAATTTTGGGGGGGTAGAGGTTCAGCGCCAAAGGGGCCGGAGCCGGAGCTGGGATAGTCATAATTACCCCGGATGGAATTCTCTTGGAACATTTGTTCAGGTTAGGATTTAACGCCTCCAACAACGAGGCAGAGTATGAAGCTTTGCTTGCCAGATTGAAGGCAGTTTCAAGGTTAAAAGCCCGGGATGTAGAAGTTTATTCGGATTCAAGGCTCATAGTCAACTAGGTGCGGGGAAGTTTTGAGGCTCAAGATCCTCGAATGAAAGCATACTTAGACTTGGTGAAGCAGGTCATAGATGGCTTTTGTACGGTAAAGGTGATTCAAGTGTCCCGGGCACAGAATAGACATACCAACTCTCTTGCCACTCTAGCATCGTCAATTGCCAATGATATTCCCCGACATTTAAGAGTGGAACTCATCCCCGAGCCCAACATTAAGGTGACAGGAAAGGAGGGGGCTGCGAGAGTCGAAGTCGCGGCAGTCACAACACTTGGACCGAGCTGGATGGACCCCATCATAAATTTCTTAGTCGATGACCGAATTCCGGACGATGAGAAGGAGGCCAACAAGGTTCGCAGGGTGGCTGCCCGGTATTGGTTGTCTAGAGATCGAAAACTCTATCGTAGGTCGTTCGGAGGACTATATCTTTCATGCTTACACCCAGAGAAAGTAGGCCAACTCTGGCGAGCTACATGAAGGGGTATGCGGCAGCCACGTAGGGGGACATCAGCCGCACACCAGGCAATGACTCGGGGATTCTGGTGGCCCCGGATGAGGAATGACGCTGCGGAATACGTTCGAAAGTGTGAGCAGTGTCAGAAGCATGCCCCTTTGATACACCAGCCTGCCGAGCATTTGAACCTGATTAGCAGTCCTTGGCCCTTCGCACAATGGGAGCTGGACATACTCGGGCCTTTTTCCCGAGCAACGGGCAATCGAAGATTCGTGTTGGTAGCCGTTGATTACTTCACCAAATGGGCAGTGGTAGAGGCTTTGGCCAATATCCGAGATGTAGATGTGAAGAAGTTCGTATGGAAGAATATAATCACCAGGTTCGGGGTCCCAGACTCCCTTATATCGGATAACGGGTTGCGGTTTGATAGCCGAGGTTTTTGCGAATTTTGCAACAATCTCGGTATCGTGAACAAGTACTCTACTCCGGCGTATCCCTAAGGCAATGGCCAGGCCGAGGCCGTGAACAAGGTAATCGTGAACGGCTTGAAGCGAAGACTAAAAGGAGCGAAGGGCAATCGGGCCGAGGAACTACCCAATGTTTTGTGGGCATATTGGACAACTCCTCAAAGATCCACGGGTGAAACTCCATTCTCTCTCACATACAGGGCTGAAGCTGTTATACCAGCCGAGGTCAACTTATGTAGTGCACGAGTTTTAGAATTCAATACGAAATAGAACGAAGGTCAGGTGATGGAGCGCCTAGATTTACTTGAAGAATATCGAGAGGCAACAACTATAAAACTAGCGGAGTATCAACAAAAGCTTATTCGAGTGCTACAACCGAGGTGTAAGGGTAAGAGAATTCAGCGCCAGAGATACAAATGTGAGATACAAATGCCGGGAAGCTAGCCTAAACTTAGGAAGGACCGTATAGAGTTACTGCCATCGCAAGTGTGGAGGCGTATTATCCGGAAGACGTGAACGAAGTACCATCGCCTCGACCTTGGAATGCTTATAATCTTAAAAGGTTTTATCATTGACCGCTCATGCATGAAAAAGATGTACATTGTACTAACTCATATGATAACGATGCAACTAGTTAAATGCGTGCCAGGCAAATTTTTTTTATTCACTATGTCCGGTTGATGGACACGGGGGAAGCTAAGGAAATTCATGCAGCTAAAAAACTTTTCTAAGGACGAGAATCCCGCTTCTCGGTTCAATTCCTATCACCGAGCAGTTGGAAACCTTACTCAATTTTCTAAGGACAGATGCCCGCTTTTTGGTTCGATCCCTATCACCGAGCAAGTGGAAACCTTGCTAAAACTTTTCTAAGGACAAAAGCCCGCTTCTCGGTTCGATCCCTATCATCGAGCAAGTAGAAACCTTATCAAACTTTTCTAAAGACAGAAGTCCGCTTCTCGGTTCGATCCCTATCACCGAGCAGGTGGAAACCTTGCTAAAACTTTTCTAAGGACGAGAAGCACGCTTCTCGGATCGATTCCTATCACCGAAGCGGTGGAAACCTCACTTAAAACGTTTCTAAGGATAGAAGCTCGCTTCTCGGTTCGATTCCTATCACCGAGCAGGTGGAAGCCTCACTTAAAACATTTCTAAGGATAGAAGCCCGCTTCTCGGTTCGATCCCTATCACCGAGCAGGTGGAAAACTTACTCAGAATTCCTAAAGAGCATAATTCGACTTCTCGGTTCAATAACTATCACCCAACAAGGGAAAATTGTACATGCATGCATGGAAACTTTGAAGCATACACAAGAAGGATAAAATATACATGCATAATTACAGCTGATCGGCAAATAAACACAAATCAAAACCAAGCATGATCAATCAATTATTTCATCACCAAAACCCGGTGATATTAAGTTCAAATTCAGAAATCAAGTAAGTTGTTTAATAAAAAAAATCAGGAAATAACTGTTTAGTCGCCATGACCTGGCGACATGGGCAAACCAACTCGGAATAAAAAGCTATTAAAATAAAAGCAAATAGAAGTAAAGTAGAGCAGATTCGGCAATCGGGAGGAAAGATCCGGGGGTTGCGTCTAGAAGGTCATCTCGGCGGAGTGGTGCTCGGGCACAGGAAGCTAGGGATGAACATCTTCACCATGAGGGCCTTCGGTGAGAGGGTTGCTGGTTACTTCTATCCCGATCATCTCCACGTGGGCATCAATCTGCTCCACCAGCTCCCTCAAGCTATCCGTCTCCTCCTCATCGTTTGGACCGGCTAGGTTCTGAGCGGCAGAGGGAGAAACTGGAACAGGGGATCGACCCGGGGTTCCTAAGAGGGGAGTCCTCAGGCACTCCTAAGGCATGTAGAGCAGCCATCCAACCCTCTTGGAAAGACAGTTGCCGAGCTTGCATCACTACTGGCTCCACACCTTTCTCTGCGTCAGCAAACCCCTCATCATACCACTTACTCTCACAAGCTTGAAGGGCCGCCCGCAAATTAGCAACTTCTTCGAACAGAGTAGAGTTCAAGCTCACTACTTCAGCTAGCTTCACTTCCGTTTCATTCTGCCGCGTCACCGGCTACCGCCAATCTCTTCTCTGCTAAGGCTTGAGATTTCTCCAGCAACAGACCCTCTTTTCGGCAGATTCAACAATTTTTGTTTTCTCCTTAGCCATTTTCTGACCTCTTCCCTACCGGCTTTCTCCTGATCAACCTCCTCGATAAGATCCTTCACCCTCTCGTTCAGTATATGGGCTAGCTGGGTGGCGTATTAAAGACAATGTTATTCATGCACGGTAACTTGAAGTTACAATGAACACGGAAAATATAAGGACATGCGCAGAAGAAAAAAATAAGAGTGCAAAGGAAGAGAACTTACCGTGATAGTGTGCCATTGGAGTCTTCTCCCCATGGACTCATCGGTCCCATCAAAGAACGCACTCACATCCTCGGGTAGAAGGAGACCGTGGACCAAGCTTTGGGCAACACGACCCCCTTCACCTTTCTCCCATGCCCGGACGCTTGCACTAGCCGGGAGGGGTGTGCCATCTAGCTCATACGTTGGTTGTCACGGCTGCACCGGTCTAGAGGATAAGGCCACATTCGTTCCAACCTGGGCCGGCAACTCCCGAATAGTGATACCCCGAGAAGGTTGGTGGGGAGTTTGTACTTGACCCTCTCTCGGGATAGATCGGCAATCCTTTGTCTCTTACGTTGCCGCTTGGGAGGAGGGGGAGGTGGAGGATGAACGGGAGGAGCCGAGACGCGCCCTTAAGGTGGCTGCTGTTCTGTTGAATGGCCTGGCTTGCCCTAGGAATAAAACAGCTAACAGTCAAGGTCTTTCTGGTCACCATGTCTTCGGGAAGAGAGTGTGTCCTGGAAGAGTCACTAGATTCTGTGGCTTCTTGCACGGCTACTTGAACTGGATTCTCGGGTTCGGCTGGTACGACTTCACGCTGAACGGCCTCGTGAGCACATTCCTAGAGATACATGGATGCTACTTCGGCTGATTCATCCCTTATAGGCGCAAGTTCATCCGAACAGGTATACCGCGGGCCGAGGTCTCGGGCTTCGCCTACTGATAAAGTTGGGGGAAGGAAGTTCACATGCCGAATATCTATATAAGAAAGGAGCGGACTATCAACAATAAGGGCTTGGCTGAAAGGTTGCCAAGTGGAGTACACCGAGTCCACGTCGAGAATAAGGTGAGACGCGCGGAGTTGTTACTGTCCCAAAGTGCACAAAGATTTCAGACCTTAGCACAAAATTCAAGTCTCGAACGTGAACTATTCTGATGTCCTGGGTGAACACCGAACCGTCTGTAGCAAAAGAAAAAAAATCGGGGTTAAAGTAAATAAAGCATTTACAAATTTAGGAAATATGAGAAATTAAAGGTTAGGACGAACCAACTTCGCACCGTGACAAAGGGGGAGGGATGTCACCGACAAACCAATTGCTATGCACCCGGATATATCCCCGTGCAGAATTCCTATTAGAGTTTGGCAAACATGAAATTAGCCATACCCTTGTTTCTCTAGTCTTTAAGTAGTAATTTGATTTCTTCTTTCCACAAAGGCTATACATGTGGTTTACGTCGTGGTGGTCTAATTGCAAGCCGAACGTTTGGTTCAGCCTACCCACACAACTCACTACCTGGTAAAAGTTGGGGGAGAGTTGGTCGGGACTCAATCCATAGTATCTAAGGGTGTTAAGTAGAAGTGGGTCTATGGGAAACCTGACCCCACCTTCTAGGACGGACATCAAAGGGAAAAAGGCCGTGCTTGCCCCTTTGTGGAGGGCGATCTCACTTTCATAGCAATAAGCCAACTCCACATCATCGGGGACGCTAAAGGTTTGCCTAAAATTGGCTAAGGGCGCTCCGGGGTCAAGAGATAAGTAAAACCCATCCTAAGCCTAGAAATTAAAAGGGCTATGGGGGAGGAAATAAAAACAAAGGAAAAGGGAAGAAGACTTACTTCTAGCTCTAAGGGAGAGAGGATTCTAGGTTAGTGGACTGGAATGCGGGAGAATGCTCGGCAGAGAGAAATTTCGGAGTAACAAAGAGTGAAAGTGAGAGAATGGATTAAGATGAACTATTTATAAGAGCCAAGGAAAAGCATTAGTTGGTGTACAATAGTAAACATTAATTAGTAATGATGAGGTAAAAGGGGAGTGACCTTAGAAATGCCTAGAGCAATCCACACGTGTGCCTCGGTATTTGAACCGCCAGGTAATAATGGCGCGAGAACCAGAAGGTCCAGGCGACGCATCTTTTGAGGAGCGCATTTATGGACCGCTGTAACCACCCAAACACATCCATTGGATTTCTCGGACAAAACATTGCTTCTATGACTCCTTGATTCGTCCCTAGGGGCCGAGGATGAATCAAGGGGGGGCTATTGTACGACACCTAACGTCCAAGTTCATATTGGGCCTTGGACCATGAATTAATGATATGGGCCTGGGGTCCAACCTTCACATCAACAAAAGCCCCAGCCCAAACCCACAATAACTACCAATTTGAACTGAGTGTTGTCCGGATACTTAAAAAGCGGACTGCGTATGCCCCGCTCACAGGCTGCTTGAGAAACCATTTCTGGGCACTATATACATGCCCGGTCACATCACCATTTAAGTGCTTGGCAGAACCTTAGGAAACTCCGCTGCCGAACGCATTTCTTGAAGTGGGAACCGTTCCCAAAGCCACTCGTACCTAAAAATCCACTTAAATTCATCGACATTGGACCTTTCTTTGCACTAAGGAAGAAGGTAATGATGATCACCCCATTAACAAAGGCTATAAATAGAAGAAACAAATGAATAGGATGGGGATGCAATTTTGAGGAAAGAAAAGAGAGAGAGAAAGAGAGTAGGAGAGGATCCGAGAAGAAGATAACATTGAGAAAGAAGAGAAAAGTGATCTCATTGGGTCCTTTAGTCTAGAACAACCCAAGGTAGGATACCCGGACCCACGGATAAATAAATTGTGAGCCCAAGTAATGGTTTAGCCTATCAAGCCCGTCTTTGGAGCCCACAAATTAAATTAATGTTTATTTAATATTTTTATATTATAATATATTTCATTTAAAACCTATTTTTCTTGCCTTTAGAGATGTAAATTGACTAATTAAATTTTTGTATTTAAGCTCTTCCAACATCTCCTTTTCAATCAATAATATAGCTAATCAACTTAATCTCTCTAGTAGACATTTCTAATCAAATAATATATTTATAAAGACTAAAATAAAAAATAACTTTCAAGTGTAGAGCAAATGAGAAATAGAACCTGATTTATATAAAAAGTATTATTATAGTTTCACCAAACAATAATAAGTTTTTAGCAATCTCAACCTGTATAATTAAAGACTTATTCAATATATTACCACTAACTAAAATATATATATATATATATATATAAACACAAGATTAAAATTTAAAAAAAAAAAAATTAAGCACAAGCATAACAAAAATTTAAGCACAGCCATAACACAAGGCTTATTAATAAGACCCACCAAAAAAAAAAAAAAAAACAAAAAACAAAACAAATCCTTTCTATAACAAGGGAGTCAATTTCAGCACTGAAGCCATTTCGGTTTAGTCAAATGATATATTTTGGTACCGGTGAATACCAGTGTACCGGTTCGAGATTACCGCTATATATAAAATCCTATATATATATATATATATATATATATTGCTGAATTTCAATCCTATGTCTTTAAGTATATTTAGGCCCAATTCATCTTTATCTTTATCCTTCTACAATGGCCCAATCCATTACAAATAAATCTAAATTATCTAACCATTATATTAAAAATTAAAAAAAAAAAAAAAAAAAAAAAAAACAAATATAAAAGGTCAAACATCCCACCTAACTCTCATGTGAATTCTGAATATAATTCAAATTCCTTATTTTTACCACAACCACACGTTACTTTCAAAAAGAATAAACACATCCCACACGTTTTGAAAATGCACTGAGAAGCCAAATGCTCGTAAATGAGAAGTCCGGTCTCTGGTGTTCATGAGCGAAGAAAAAAAAAAAAAAAAAAAAAAAAGAGCAAGAGATGCAAACTAACAGAACAAGGCCATGATCCTGGCGGACACATAACTCAACTCAATATAAACAAAACAAGCCCAATAGAAAGCCAAGGGCCCAAATAAATTATACCTGATACGGTGATACCTCGGTCCTCAAAACTCAAAACCTTGAGCAGTTGAGAGAGGCGGAGAGCAGAAAATCAGAGAAAGAATGAGAGAGGCGGAGAAAGCTTGCTTGAGCAGTTGAGAGAGGCGGAGCCACAGAGGAAGCTTGCTTCAGCAATTGAGCCAGCCAGGCAACCGGTGTGATGTGGAGAGAATCAAAGAAAGAATGAGAGAGGTGGAGAGCATAGAGGAAGAAGCAGAGGGAACGGTAAAAATTTTAGGGATTTGAGTTGTTTTATTTGTTTTGATTTGTGATTGTTTTGTGGTTAGTCTCTTAGACCAGATTTGTAGTTTATCTTGTTGATTTTTGGTTTGTCTAGAGGATAATTATATTATTTTTGGGCAATGATTTTGTTTAGAACTAGCGTGTAACTAGATCTACCAAAATTTTTGTTTTTTGGTTAAAATGATGGGGCGGATATTTTTAATTTGTCTTAAACTAAAAATTTTTTTCACTACTACCCCTTATTTTCTAAAATTTTGGGACCCCTTCCACTTGGGGGCCTTAGGAGCCTGTTTGGTTTGCCAACTCAAAACATAGTGTTCAATGGTGTAAACACCGAACACTAGTGTCCAAATTTAAGAACAACACGTTTGGTTTGCCAACTTGAAATAAGATTGTTTGAAAATTAGTACTCAAAAACCATTGTTTGAAACACTATTTTTGAAACATGGTCTGAGCATATTTCAAACAATGAACAACATTTTTTGATGGCATTATTGTAATAAAATTGCCTTTGAAGTTTCACTGTTCCCGGACCCACCGACCAGCTTTTTCCTAAAATTTGTCTCCTCTCCTCTCTACTCTCATCTCTTCTCGGTCTTCACGCCGGTCTTCACGCCCAAAATTCATCTCACCGGATTGACACCGGATTTTCACCGTGAACAAACCCGGATCAATATCACAACCACCTTTTTTCGCCTAGCAACATTCATTTCACTAGTCATTTGCCTAGCAACAATCACCCACAACACGGACCCAAATCACGCTACACCACCAGCCACCCCAAAGAAATCACAACAACAATCCCAAAACAAAAATTCAAGAAAAACCCACCATCAATTCATGCCAATCTTTAAAGTGATCGGACTTGCCACCGCCATCGAACCCCAACAAACCACCAATCACCACCACCATGCCACACGCCAACCGGAAAAGCCATTAAATCATAAACCAACAAACCCATTAAATCGAAAAACCAACAAACCCATTATTTTGGTACCCACGCGATCAAAATCCAATCTCCACAGAACCCACGCGATCAAAACTCCAACGGAATGGAGCCCACACCGATCTAAACTCGATCTCCACGGAACGTCGGAACCCACTCGATCAAAACCCCATTGAACGAAACCCATGCAATCAAAACCCGATCTCCATATACGTTGATCGAAACTCCGATCTCCATAGAACCCACGTTGATTAAAACTCCATTGGAAGCCACCCCGATCTTCTTCCGCCGATCAAAACCCCATCGAAACCCACCCAAAATCAAAACCCACCTCGCCACGCCGATCGGTGAACGGAGCCGTGAACCTTCTTTGGCGTCGATGGAGATGAGGACGTGCGTGGGTTTGGCGTCGGCTGATCGGCTAATCGGTGAACGGAGCCGTGGATCTTCTTTGGCGTGGGTTTGGCTTTTTTGTTTTTCGCTCCGAGTGAAGATCAAGATCAAGAGAAAGGGATAAAGACAGAAGAAAAGGAAAAGAAGGGATAAAATACGGATTAAAAAATTATTATTTAATACGTTAGTCAGCTTTTTTTTATCAAACAAAACATACATACCAAACACATATTTTACATTTTTTAAACACTGAAAAACATTGTTTAAACAATGATACCAAACACATTTTTTTGTTTTATTCACACTAAAAACACGTTGTTCAACAACACTTTTTAAACCACAATTTTTACATCTTTTTAAACAACAATTTTTAAAAACTACAACCAAACGGGCCTAGGCAATTGCCTAATTGGCCTAGTGGAAGGGCCAGCCCTAAGACCTCTCTCTCTCTCTCTCTCTCTCTCTCTCTCTCTCTCTCTCTCTCTCTCTCTCTCTCTCTCTCTCTCTCTCTCTCTCTCTCTCTCCATAAATGAACAGTTTTGCATGTACATACATACATGTTAAATGAGTCTTCCTTTCACAGTGAGCGTAAGATAATTTTCAGTTTACAAGAAAATTTTAAATACAATTATTTACCAATACTCGAAAATGATGACATTATTTTTTTTTTTTTTTGAAAGAACATTAATATTATTGTGTGAACAGAAGACTAACGTCTATTTTAGTGAAACTTCATTTTTATATATAATCTATGCGTTATAAAAAACGTGGTAGGTATAAGTATTCCACTTCCGGTGAAGACTTGTTCCAATTAATCAAAACCTTTTTGCTATCAAGTTAATATTTATGAAAAATATTGTCTCTAGCATATATAGCATTCCGTAATGGACGCTGTTCATAATATAACCCTTGGTTTAGGCATTAATAAAAGTAAAACCCGATCCATTATTGAATGCCATGTGTTAAATTTAGAAAACGTACTGCGTATATGAGAAGCTACTTATTAGCAGATGCATGGGCAAATATGTGACAAGTGCAAACAATCATCTAAATAAACATCAATGATTATATATAAGGCAGCAATAACATGTTTTACCCAATTTACACTTTAATTTATAACTCATAATGTAATTTAAAGTTATATTTTCAAATTATAAAAGCATAATGGAAAGCAAACACCACCCTGTTAAATTGTTCAATAAAAAGACCGTGCGGCTTGGATTTTTGACTTATTGACTATTAGTTGGTGTTGGGGACTGTTTATTTGGCGGTTGGGAAAGGCAAGACATGTGACTAACTTTAATAAAAGCCACTCTTAGTGCTTGAAACCTTTTTTTTTTTTAAATGAACTTTTATAAAAGAAAATGGTAAAAGTCACTCTTTTTTTTTTTTTTTGGTACTTGAAACTTTTTTATAAAAAAATAAAAAATAAAAAATACCTTTGTCTACGCGGTATAGACGACTTTAGTCTTAGTACTTGAAACTTTTTTTAAAGATAAAAAATTAGCTTTTATAAAATAAAATCGTAAAAGTTGCTCTTGGTCTGTTTGTACTTGAAACTTTTAAATAATAATAAGAAAAAATTCATGGTCTACGCGGTATAGACGACCTTAGTCTTAGTGCATATATGACATAAAATCTGTTCACATTAACATCTATTCTAATCCACTAAAACAAGAAAATTATTAAGTATCCACCACTTACATCATTTCTACTATATACATACTGTAATTCTTAATAAGAATAATATGATTAAATTAGATAATACAATTTATAATTTATCAAAAAATTATTATTATGAAATTATGGATTTCTTTTATAATAGGGACGAAGCCTTTTTTTTAAAAAAAAAGAAAGAAACATTTTGTATTTGGGGGCTTAGGCCTTGGGCTTGCCCCCTAGCATATACAAAGGAACAACCACTTTCGTGTTTTTTTTTTTTTTTTTTTTTTGGGTCAAAAGAACAACCCCATTTAAACTAGATAAAAATGGGAAATGCATTAAGACCTATAAAGCTAATAATAGAACTTCTTTATAATATGCTATTTGCAAAACAAAATTATATATATATATATATATATTATTATGTGTCTATTTGAGAATAATTTATGCCAAAGAGGCTAATAGTGTATTCATCAACACAAAATCGGAGAAGATTCCTAACTTCTTGTTTCAAGGGTGTCCAAACACTAGTGGAACCGGAGAGAGCTCTTGCATTATTATTATTATTATTATTATAAAAATTCCTGACCTTAGCTTAATTTTATGAGTAGGAAGTGAATGGAATCGACCAATTCAAATGGTAATCTATTCAGCCAAAAAAAAAAAAAAATTCAAATGGTAATCTGGTCCATTTCTCAATATGATAGATCTCCCTCAAGAGACTCAGGACTACATAGTTGCTTTGACCAAATCAAAGCTTCTGCTAAATTATAATACATATTGACGTGTAAATTCACGAGTGCTTTTAGATTAAATCGATGTTGGCTTTTTATAATGGAAGTATTGCAATTTATTGGGATTCTGAATCCCATAATTTGTATTTGACTGAGTAATCTCAACAAGAAGATCACATCTTATCTTAACATTATTATGGTTGGCCAGGCCTGGACTTGTTGATTTGGATTTTGTATATATATTATACAGAAAAATGCTAATAAATGTTTTTAGGGTATTAATTAATAATATATTTAAAGAAAGTTTTATTTAAAAAAATATTTAATGTTTTGATAATTTTTTTTTATCTCTCATAATGTTTTAATATTTGTTTTTTTCATTATAATATAATATTATTAGATGACAAAGTTGATTCATCCATTTTTTTTTTTTTTTTTTTTGCTAAACAAAAATGGAAGCCCTTATGGTTGTATCATGCCACCCGGGTTAGTATAACCATGTGAGGGACAAGACCCACCAGATCCCACCGAGGTACCCGCCAAGGCTCGAACCCGATGTTCCCCTTAAATCCCTCACACAGCAGCCTACCAACAAGAGCCCGCTAATAACAGGAATCAAACCTAGGCTGGTTAGGCGAAGCAAATGATCCATGCCAGCTGAGCCAAGCCCTTGTAGGCAAGTTGATACATCCATGAAATTGATGGAACTGCAAAAGCCAAAAGGTCACATCGCTAGCGCTGGAACCGAAACGTTTAGGGACTGACTCTATGATTCTATGACTATTGCCTATGACTGTCTTCACCTCTAATCAATAACAAGTCTCTACTCTCTATAAAAATTTCAATGCAAAAATGAATATTATTATTAGTAGGTTAAAAAATTGCACTATATTTATATATATTATATACTCATTTTAGTTAACCTAATTATATATATTAACGCACAGGAACTATATTTTATATTTATTGTATTAGGTTGAAATGTGTTAAAATAAAAATAATGCAGAAAGAGACAACAATAAATAAAAATACAAAAAAGGGTAGCAAAAAAGAAAAGAGAGAAAAAATGCATTGAGAATTATCATAATTTGCTTAATAGCCTATGTCCTCAACCAAAAATTCAAGACGTTTGGTTCATTGTGATGTATCATTGATGTGATGCATATTACGATGGTGTAACATTTAGGTTTTGATTTATTTTACATTTTTTAAAATTACCATAATTTAAAATTAAAAAATATATTACATCATCTTAATCTCATCACCTTCCTAAACAATGTAATGTTGTATTCTTGTATTGAGATTATAATAATATAAGATTACAATAACGTAATATTATAGCGTAATGTAACATCACGGTGAACCAAACGCCCAATAATGTAATATCACATCATCTACATCTTTGTTATTCATATGAATTGTGTTTTACAATGAACCTAAAGTAGGGGCTACTTCCACACTAACTCTATGATTGCAGTATTAACAATATGGGTAACTGGTACATCATCCGGGCATTCTTTAGGCTAAATGGCATTATCTTGTAACAAAATGTGCCCTCCTATTAGTAAAGACGCGTTAGCGTATCTAAATGTAAGGGGCCTCTCATTAGCGCCTACTTACTACTACGTCTTTTTTCAAGTAACAATGATGGCTTCCTCCACAATTGCAAGAACCCAACCAATTATAATTTAGCTTTGTGTATTATTTCTGGTGAAATAAGTAGTGTAATAACTTTCAACCATGCTGAATCATGGATTTAAAGATAATTTTATGTCCTCATTAATCATTTATGTGGCAGATATTATTTTGATAATCTGTCCATTGACTTGTATTAAGTACATAAGACTCTTGGTCCTTATATACATACATACATACATACATACATACATATATATATATATATATATATATATTTCCCTACCAAATAAAATCAAGCAATATGTGATCATGACTGGTGAATTGTTCTGCATTGCAATATACGCAATAATGCGAGCAGAGAAGTTCCTTGCAAGTTCTTATATACTCATGTAGTAATACTAGTTAATATATAAGAAACAGTTGGTTACAAATTTAAACAAACTTTGCTAGCTATTGAGTTTTGTCCAAAGTTAGCTTTACTCTGCTTAATATATTAGATATATGGGAGATCTCAGTTTCTGAAAGATTTTGTTATCCAACTTGATACAGTCCTCAGAGTGATAACTACGGTTTGTTTAGTAATGGTTCAAAGAAGTCAGCTGTTCCTACTGCTTGTTTTCATCATATTTTCAGCTATAGCAGCCGAGACAGAAAATCAAGACTGTAAGTTCAGTTCATTTCTGTCATCTTGTTAGTTTGTGTAACTGTTATAGTATTAGTTTGGTTGGAATATGAGAGACAAAGCTTTTGTGCTTTGAACAACGATTTGTTTTACTCAAGATTCATGTCAGTATCTGGAATCTGAGCAGTACAAATCGTATGGTTACTTATTCGGCAGCACATGACTCTAGGAAATACTTAGTCAACACTAAGATGCATCACCAATAAAGAGGTTCTTTATTTTGGCTATTTGGATTGCTGAAGTAACATAAATTTTGGTATCAATTTTTTTTTTTTTTTTTTGCCACGTTATGTATTTTTTTTTCCATAATTCCATCACAGGGCCTTAGCTAATGTTACACGTCCTTCCAATTTACGTGAATCTTCAATCTATTTTGAACTATATATTAGATAGTCTTGTTTGATAATTTGGAGATTGAGTTATGATGTTTTTAATATCCGTATGCAGATGTTGCTTTGCTTTCTCTCAAGAGTATGTGGCAGAATACACCACCCAATTGGGTGGGTCCGGATCCTTGTGGCAAGGGATGGGAAGGAATTGGGTGCACAAATTCACGTGTAACCTCCATGTAAGCTTTCTGCTTGGTTTTCGCTTTCAAGTTTTTGTTGGCACGTTTGCTTGTTCATGACAATTCCAAATTTTTATATAAAGCTGACTTTGTATCATTTCAGAATGTTATCAAGCATTGGTTTGACAGGCTCGCTGTCTGGAGATTTCGTAATGTTATCTGAATTTGTTAGAGATATATTAGCCCATTAACATAGGCCCAAGCCTAATTCTACTTTGTGTGCAAGTCAAGTCTCCTACTTGTACTAGAAATCTATTAGTCTAAGATTTAGTCTACTATATATACACATGTTATGATTCATTGTAATACAAGATTTGTATTACACTCTAATATATTATTGATGTAACCCTTTAGGGTTTCCTCCGTGGATGTAGGCCGTTAAGTTGAACCACGTAACTCCCATGTGTTCTTGTATTCTATACTTTATGATTTCGCTTCCGCATTTCGCTTCCGCATCTATACTAGCATATTCAACATGGTGTATCAATGCTAATATTTAACATGGTATCAGAGCCACCTTCTTGTGGCCATGGTTTTCTGTCCTTGCGGTATATTTAAGAGCAATCTTTGTCTTCCTCGGTGTTTTTTTTTCGCTGCGTTCATCTTCTTTGGCTTCCTCTCTGCCGTCAAAACTCTCCCGGTGCAGTCAAGCCACCATTAGAAGTCGCATCAACACTGCAAGATCATTGCCTTCCTCAAACTACCGTCACAGAGCCAAACTTCATTCAAGGGATCTTCTCAACCTTATCAAATCTCAAGATTTCATCAAACTTCCATCTTGAGTTTGAGAGGGGGTGTTAGAGATATATTAGCCCATTAACATAGGCCCAAGCCTAATTCTACTTTGTGTGCAAGTCAAGTCTCCTACTTGTACTAGAAATCTATTAGTCTAAGGTTTAGTCTACTATATATACACATGTTATGATTCATTGTAATACAGGATTTGTATTACACTCTAATATATTATTGATGTAACCCTTTAGGGTTTCCTCCGTGGATGTAGGCCGTTAAGCTGAACCACGTAACTCCCATGTGTTCTTGTATTCTATACTTTATGCTTTCGCTTCCGCATCTATACTAGCATATTCAACATGGTGTATCAATGCTAATATTTAACAGAATTAAAGACTCTGTATGTTTTCTTTGTTCACTTTGCCTTTGTTATTTAAGTCTTCAGATTCAAATTCCAACTGATATCCCTGAACCACCATTCTGCTACAAGAAACTGCAGTGCTCAAAAATATAAAAATTCACTGCTTAATGTTTGTGGAAGTTATGGGGAGTATTACTCGTGCCTCCAGCCTCATGGTCATTGAGATGTGGATCTCACTGTGGCCGATTTAGGCAATTATATCACAAAAACAATGATTGGAGATTTTACTTTCTTTTAAAATGTCCTAACTAAATCAAATGAAAATCTCAATTCCTCATGCTTATTTGGTAGTGACTTGATCAGTAAGTTTAGTAATGCATTCCTGACTAGCTTCTTTCATATAGGGATCTATCTTACAACTTCCTGACTAGCTTCTTTCATATAGGGATCTATCTTACAACAAGGGCCTGACAGGACCAATCCCACGATCAATTGGGAATTTGAAGAAATTATTGAACTTGTAAGAAAATATTGATTGTTATTAACAGTCTGTGCTGGAACTCAAGTTGGATGGTAAAGATCTTCCTAATTTACTATGTTTCTTTCTTATTTGCATATCAGAATCCTAGTTGGGTGCAGTTTCTCAGGTCCTATTCCTGACACAATAGGATCTCTACGGCAGCTACTCTATCTGTAAGGATTCCGACTCTGTAATTTCTTCAGTAATTCAAATGTTTTACTGCAAAGGACAATATGAATCAAATTCCTTATGGATGCTATCTTCCATGTAATAAATGACACAACTTTAGATGAAGGGTCTACTAGTAAGTCCTGAAAATTTACCATCTCTGTCTGTAATGTATGTTTGTGTACATATTTACACATAATTCACTCCGAGTTTCTATTTTTAGTGCAGTAAAATGAAAGGGCTAAAATACTGTGAAATTTGAAACACTTTGTTGCTTTCATCTGCAGATCTCTGAATTCTAATCAATTTAGTGGACAAATTCCGCCTTCAATTGGTAATCTATCCGATCTTCTTTGGCTTGATCTAACTGACAACCAGCTTAATGGACCCATTCCAATCTCTGATGGGATCACACCTGGTCTTGATATGCTACTTAATGCCAGGCACTTGTATGTCAACTCTCTTTGTGAAATGAGCTTGATAGAATAACAATTAAGTTATTAAATTCACCATTTTCTAATGGCTTAAGTTTAAGAATCATTAATTTATTATGGTATCAAAGCAAAAGATATTCAATTTGAACTCCATCTCTGCTCTACCTCTCATTTAAAAAGTTAAAAACCCCACGTGGGGCTCCACTCATAAAAGGGGAGTTAGGGCTCACTCGCATAGGGAGTGTTAGAATTATGGTTAAATGATTGAATTCACTATTTTATAACAGTTTTAACCTTTGGGGACGATCAATAATTTATTTAATTTGATTTAATTTTTTTCATCCTATGACTTTATTTTCTCCAACTATAACAACCATCTAAGATTCTGTCTCCTATCATCAGTCATCTTGGACAGAATAATCTTTCAGGAACGATCCCACCTCAGCTTTTCAACTCAGAAATGCCCTTGATACATGTGTAAGATTAGTTATACTTCTAATATCTGGAATCTCTTGGTATAATCAAGTTACATGAGAAGATTTATGCATTATTCGGTTACTTCAATATTGTTAAAATGCATATGTATATAGATAATATATATCTAATAGCCCCACTAAACTTACATTATTTTTCTGTTTCATGTTTAATCATTATTCATTAATAGCTTCTTTCAAATGTTACGCCCATTTTTTTTTTTTTTTTTAATTTTTTAGTGAATAGGTATTGTCTCCTAAAATTGCATCTTGATATATTGTAGTAATGTTAACCATGACTTTCTTTTTGTAGTAGTCTCCCTTAGATGGAGAGAACACACACACGCATGCATGCAGAGTAGATATTTTGCTTCATCTTTTGCTTTTCAACAAAAAATATTTTGGAATTTCTACATAACTTTCTATCAACTCATTGATTCTTCTGGCAGGCTCTTGGATGGCAACCAACTGACTGGCAGCATTCCTTCCACCCTTGGACTTGTGCAAGCCTTGGAGGTGTTGTGAGTATCTGTCACACACTCCAGAAAATTTACTAGAGATTTCTATTGGCTATGGATTTCTGATAAGTTATTGTTGTTTAATATTTGTTTTTGGCTATAGGCGCATTGATGGGAATGCATTAAGTGGACCCGTGCCTTCAAACTTCAACAATCTTACAAACCTTAGTCAGATGTAAGAAGGAAAAAGAGACATGCCAAATTAAGCAATATATTTGCTTGAGAAAGGTTATTATGACCTGGTGTGGAAACTTTATAAGGCGCTTTTTGATGATATATAGTTTTTTTCAGGTTCTTGTCCAACAATAAACTGACTGGTCCTCTGCCCAACCTTACTGGCATGATCTTCCTTAGCTACGTGTAAGTAATGACATACTAACATATGAATATCAATGTTAGTGTGGGCTTAAGTAAATTGTTTGTTAGACTTATCACAAAAATAATCATTTAAGCCTTTACAGCGCACCAAAGAAGATGCTCAGTCGCCTAACAATATCTAGTTCTCTTGGTTTTGAGTTTCATTTGTTGACTGAGATGATTTTGGCAGGGATATCAGCAATAATACCTTTGATGGATCAGACGCTCCTCCATGGTTCCCAACCTTACAGTCTTTGACAACATTGTATTCTCTCTCTCTCTCCCTCTCTCTCTCTCTCAATGTGTGTCTCTACTCAAACATGTATTTGTGTGAAACAAAGATGTTTATTTTCCAGGATATGAGGAGAAATGTGTTTTTCTTTTTTGGCCTTAGGTTTAAATTATTCAATACTGATGTAAAATCTCTCTACCTTGCATGGCAGAATAATGGAAAACACACAACTTCAAGGACAATTTCCAGTTGCCCTATTCAGCTTACCCCTTCTACAGACTGTGTGAGTATCAGGCTATCAACTTGTCTAAAGTAGCATTACACTCATTGCAATGGATGTTGAGAAATCCAAATTGAATAAATTAGTAATTCCTTTGTATGAAGCCTAAGGAGGGTAGTTACACTCATTGCCATGGATGATGATTATAAGGCAATTATTCTGACATGTCGTAACAGGGTACTAAAGAAAAACAAGCTCAATGGCTCCTTGGTTATTGGCACCACCCATAGCAACCAACTCAAACTCATCGATTTGCAGTTCAATTGTATTCATCACTTAGATGGAAAGGAAGCATACAATGGTACATTGAAGTAAGATGAATTTCCTAGTAACTTTGGCCCATTCTATTTTATAGTATTGAAAGGACCAGCTAGTTTTTTTGGAAGTTAAATTTCCAGGAAAATGTACTCATTGTTTTATAGCCTATAATAGTTATGTCTCATTCTTGTGGTAACACTGTATTATCTTCTACAGACTGGAGGACAACCCAATCTGTGAGGTGACAGGAAATCTAAGTAGTTACTGCACAGTTTCCCTCTCCAATGCCTCATATTTGACACAAAAAATTGATTGCGAGCCTGTTCCCTGCAGTTCAGATCAGATTTCAAGCCCTTACTGTAGGTGTGCATATCCATACACAGGAACCCTCTTCTTCCAAACTTTGTCCTTCTCAGACTTGGGGAACAATACTTACTACAACATACTTGAGAAATCTCTCATGGATTCTTTTCACTCCCATCAACTTCCTGTGGATTCAGTCTCTCTAACTCTGAGTAATCCCATTACGGCTTCATCTAAGTACCTTGAAGTGAAGCTAAAAGTCTTTCCTTATGGCCAAGTCAGTTTCAATCTAACGGGAATTTCTAGTATTGGGTTCATGCTTAGCAACCAGACTTTCAAGCCACCACCCCAACTTTTTGGACCTTTCTATTTTATCAGTGATAAGTATGAGAAATATACAGGTAATTCTGTGTTTAAATGATAAAATTTCTGTGTTTTTTAGTAATTATCTTGATGCATCTCTCTTCATGCCAACAGAATCAAAAAAGTCATCAAGAAGTAGTATTGTGATTGAAGTTGTAGTTGGCGGTTCCATTCTGCTGCTGGTAATACTCCTTGCAGGGGTTTATGTTCTCCACACAAAGAAAAGAGCAAAAAGAGCAATTGAACACACCAGTCACTTTTGTAAGATGGGTTTTTGTTTATATTTTGCACTTTTTGGCTAATCATATGGGATTCGTAGGGTTATTTTTCTAATTCATGTCAAATAAAGCAGCACAATTGGACCAGAGCAGTAGGGGTGGTAGTGTTATTAAGGTAAAAGGTGTGGGATGGTTTTCCCTTAAAGAGCTTGAGAAATACACCAAACATTTTTCAGTAGCCAATGAGATTGGATCTGGCGGCTATGGGAAGGTCAGTTTTGATTGTCCCTCAGTAGTACATCATATAAATGTATGTCAATATGCATGACCAATCTTTTATATTCCAGGGGTAAAAATATGAAAATTGTTTTCAAATTTCAAATTTGTATTTTGCTTTTTGCCATTTGTAATCCTTCCTTTATTTTTAAGTTTTTAATTTTAACTATTTAATTTTATTTAAGACCAGCTTTTGAACCTTGTTGCTAATTTTCCAAACAATTGTTGTCACTAAATGTCTTGTTTATCAACATTTATACAGGTTTATCAAGGTTCTCTTCCTACTGGGCAACTGATTGCCATTAAACGGGCTAAAAAAGAATCTATGCAGGGAGGGCTTGAGTTCAAAACTGAGATTGAACTTTTATCAAGGGTCCATCATAAGAATCTTGTCATCCTTCTGGGGTTTTGTTTTGAGAAAGGTGAACAAATTCTGGTGTATGAGTATGTTTCAAATGGTAGTCTAAAGGATAGTCTTTCAGGTACTTTCATCCATTTTCCTCCTCCACTCAATAAGAATTATAGTATTTGTTGACACTTCAATTTCTCACGTAATTGATAATCACATTGAATTATTCAATTCACTGGCATTTGTAGTAATTAACATTAAGTCAATAATTGTTAGGCCATACACCTTGCATCTACCTACAAAAGCAATAGAAAAATCTGATAGTAGCACAACTATAAAATTCTGTACTCTACCAATAATGCTCTCATCCAAAGATGACATGAGAGGTATTAAATAACTTGGCAAATACTGCAATTTGTCTTTAGCCTGACCCTGATCACTTCTCCCGTAGAGAATGAAATGAGTTCCAGGTTGACAATTCTGATAAAATTGTGCCAAAGGATTTGATGACCATATGCTAGGAATTCTACCACCAAAAACCCTTTTCCTTTGTAACAATATCTGTGCATCAGAATTCCACTTGCCAGTTAATAGAAGGGTTTAAATATTTTAAGTGTACCTCATTGTCCAGTTGCAAAATTGACATGCTGACATCTAGCTTGACATGCACCAATGAAAGTATTTGTCAGATTCTCATTCCTGTGTCAGTACATAATGAACCACCCTGAAACCTCGAACAAATTTTTTGAAGTCAAAAGATACTGAATCCTAATTCATTTTTTTTCTCTTAGTTGAAAACTAACATACTGTCTACAGGGAAGTCAGGGATCAGGTTAGATTGGATGAGGAGACTTAGAGTGGCCCTTGGTGCAGCCAGAGGTCTGGCCTATCTTCATGAATTTGCCAATCCACCTATTATACATAGGGACATAAAATCAAACAACATCCTCCTGGATGAGTCATTAAATGCTAAAGTTTCTGATTTTGGAATCTCCAAGCCAATTGATGACAGTGAAGGAAGTCATGTTGTCACTCAAGTTAAAGGGACAATGGTTAGTTCAGGATCCTTTTACCTCTACTTCAACAAAAATAATGCATTTGTTATGTTCTTTAATTGATAATATAAACATCAGAATTTGGTCAGTCCAGAAGCATCTAACAATGAAATTACTGGATCTGGATTTGGACAGAAACTCAACCCAATGCTCTCTAGTCTTGTATAAAAGTATTACTGGATTTTACCAAATTTAGAAATGATTCTCATTATTTAGCTAGGCATCTGCTCTAATAGTATATGGCTCACCTTCAATGGATTGTCCTTGTGAAAAACACACAAAATAATAAAAGGTAAGCAAAGCAATACATAAAATGTGACACGATTTGGTAAACTCCATGTCTACATCCACAGGCAACACCAACCAAAAATATCCACTATCAATGATAATTACAACCATAGTCCAAACTCTCATGAACCTCACAAATATAAACTAACCAAAATCCCCAATACACCTAAAGGTTCTCTCACACTAACGTACTAGACAAAGCTTAGTCTCCAACTCTCTCTAGGAAAATTGTCTTCTAATTAACTCTTACGCAAAAAAAAAAAAAAAAAAAAAAAAAAAAAGGGCTACGCCACAACTCTATTTATAAGGACCATTGCACCTCCTTATTATTCTTCTAGCTAATATAGGATTCTGAAACTAACTAGGAAACCTCCAAAATTTTTGTTTCATCGGCTGGACTTAAAAAGCCCCAAATTTTGCAAACCCAACAACAACAAAAAAGAGATCCCAAAAATATATAATGAAAATCGAATTTAGTCAGGCATCTTTTCTAAAGTAAAAGTAATAGCAAGATAAACTTGGTTAAGTAGATAAATGTAAAGGAATGAAGTAGATAACCATTTTTTAGGAATGATCAAGTTCAGTTTTCTGAAACTCCAGGTGGAGCTTTTAGGAATGTTTCAAGGAATGAAGTAGATAAATGTAAAGATAGCTACCAATTTTTTTCCCTCTTTTACTAAAGTTTTAGGCCCAGCCATTGGCAAGGGATTTTTTCAAACTCAAGCACACATACTTCTACTAGTACCTGGAGGCCTTAAACTAATTAGGAAAACGAAGTAACCAGTAGGAGCTATTCACCACACCAACTATCTACTGCACAAAAATTTATGTAAGTGTTATAGGCAGGGCAAACATTTCTTTCTGCCTACTATTATCGCCGAGAACCACCAAATATTTGGAGGGGAAGAGATTTTCATTTAATGATCCCACAATCTGCCATTGCAGAGTAGGGATGGTTTCTGTTGGACCATAAGAGTACTAGTATGAGTTTATGGTAGTTTAGGCATTCTTGATTTCCAATTACTTGAAGAAGAAAAGCTTAAGTTTCAAAATTTTTGTCTTAATATTATCTAAATTTCACAAAAATACATCAAAATCTAGCACTAAGAATGTATTTGATCAAGCTGCAGGGCTACATGGATCCAGAATATTACATGACCCATAAGTTGACCGAGAAAAGTGACGTATATAGCTTTGGAGTGCTAATGTTGGAGTCATTAATGACAAGAAAGCCAATAGAGCATGGAAAATATATTGTGAGAGAGGTTCAGGAGACAATGGATAAGACAAAAGATTTATACAACCTTCATGAATTTCTTGACCTTGACCATTGGTTTGGGAACAACCATGAAAGGTTTAAAAAAGTTTGTGGATCTGTCAATGAGGTGTGTGAAAGATCCTGGATCTGACAGACCTATGATGGTTGAGGTGGTTAAAGAGATTGAAAACATTTTGGAGCTCATTTGGTGTAAATCCCGATGCTAATTCCACATCCACATACGCAATTTATGAGGAGACCAGTAAAGGGAGTTCCCCCTATCCAGGGTATCCTTATAGTTGAGGCACTTGTGTTATAGTGGATTATACCTTCCAAGATAGAGCCTTACTCCAAATTTCATTCCAATTAAATGATCCACAACTGCCAATATAAAGATATGAAATGGGGTTTTTCCAAACATCGTAAAAGTGAGATTTTTTTTTTTTTTTTTTTTTCATTTATTTGAATAAAATATTCTAATCTACTTTGTGTAGAATATCCAGTTATTAGTGCACATCCTAATGCTTGTGTTCATATAGTAAGTTACCAGAACCGTGTTTATGATGGTACTTTTTTTATTTGTGTGTGGAGGGTGGGGGGTTGAAACAGAATCTTAGGTCGTCAACCTTGCACTGATTTGAAGGGAAGAGCAAAAAAGACGAGAATTTAAATTATTTTGTAGAATTCCATGTAAGGCTAGTCATCTTATACTGCACTTTTGATTTCTATGCTATGTATGCAATTCTACAATACTTTTGCAAAGAGAAAATATGTACAATTTCCTATTTCGGTTGAGATAATTGTAGAGTTTTTTTTTTTTTTTGGCTGTCTTAATTAGCCCTTTTTGTTTTGGTTGTTTAGTGGACGGAGTCTTTGAAGGTTATGTACTGAAACTATTTCTTTGTTTTTTGCTCTTTAGCATGGTTTCTAAATTGATTGAACCTTGTAATCTTGTGGTCATGGTTGTGGTTGACTTTCCCTGAAACTTATTCATCAATCTTCTAAATTTGTATCCTTGCTTCATCACAACTTTGCATAATTTACAAGAGCAACAAAATAGGCCACAAATTGCAACCTCAGTCAAATCTGTAAGGTTGAATTTAATCAACCATCTTGTTGGCTTTATTTCGTGCCAAATTTACTTGTAATTCAACATTTAGAAACCCTGTATTTAGGTGGGATTCATGCAAGGGTAGTGTGTGAGAAAGTGTGAAGAAATGCTCAAAAGTGTGCACTCAGCAAGGCCTCGTGACTGGATCTCGATATTGGCTCACGGCTAGCAAGTCGTCAAAGGCGGCACATGTGTGAAGCATGCAAAGGAGTTGAAGAGTCACACCAACTAGAGCACTCTTGGACAAAACTTCCAGTCTAACGAGGCAGTTAGCTCGCGACTCACTTAAGTCGGGAGGTCAAGTCGCTGACCACTCTGTTTGGGAAAAACTAACCTTTCGCATTCCAAACACACACCAGTATAAATATCCCTTATACCCACATATTGTAGAGAGATTTGAGAGAGAAACCCTAAAGAAAAACAAGATTAACTCATCCACAATCCTCATCCTTTGATTCTCCAATTTCTTCTACTCTCACCCTCTCCATTGATACATCCTTGAGAGGTACATTTAACCAAAACATTTTCTCACTATACCCATATACGTGAGGAGGCTACTTGGTGCTTGGGAAGCAGTTAGGAAGTGACTAATTGATATTGGTTGATGCTATACTCTATAACGGGATCCGGTAAGCTAGAGAAGACAAAGGCTCGGCGTAACCTCGTTGGAGCAAGAAGCTTGGAGGGCTTAGGCACACTGGATAGATTAGGCTTGGAGGGTCTTCTACTGTTCATGTATCCCAACTTCATTCTCTAGTGGATTATTGACCACTTAGAAAAAGCAAAGAGATTTTACACCGAGGACTTCGGTTTCCTCTTCGATAACACATCATTGTGTTGTCTTTGTGTTTGCATCTCTCTTCCTTTAATCTTTGCCATTTAATTTCTGCTATGGTTGTGATTTTATTTGGTTTAGATTGTTTTATCATTTATGGTTTAGCTTATTTTCATATTCCGCACATACATTGTTTAATAATAAGCTTGAATTGGTAATTTGTAATTTGAGGGTCTAAACGTTCAAAGTGTTTTACATACTATTTGAATATTGAAATAGTATGTAAAAATTTCAGGCATCGATCTTAAAAAGAGATGTAAAGATAAAAAATGATCAATTGTTATGAATTGTAAAGAAGCCAAATGAAAAGTTTTGAAGATATGTAATCATTTTCTTGTGAAAGGTCATATATGTTCATTTCTATAATTGAGATAGACCATTTGACTTAGTACTAGTTGTGTATGACTTGATTGAATTAATCATTAAAACTTCACTCTAGACTAAGGACTATTTCACATTTAATACACACACACACAACACACATGCCTAATGTTCGGTGAATACCTTATTCATTTGTTCGATTGTATTTGTTTAAATGTGATGTGTGTGTGCTCAACTCTATATGGATCAAACCAAAAAGATTTTTGATCATTTTATTTGTTTTTGTAAGTGATTTTTATCACTCTTTGTATTCATATTTAGTGTTTACTTTATTTTTCATTGTTTAAGCATGTTTTGTGTTGAAAAACAGGTGTCAAAATTTTTGGCTACTTATTCTGGCTACTCTCGTGAGTAGCGAGTTTTGGCTACTCGTTTTGGCAACTTGCCAGTAGCGAGCTCTAGTAGTGAGTTTACACAAAATGGTTTCGCGACTCACTCGCTACTCGCTAGATGCGAAATGCACTGAAACAGATTTTAAAAGGGCTTTTCATGGAGAAACTTGTTTTAAACCTCTCTCATCTTCTCTAAAACCCCTTTTTCAATATTTTTACATCAAAACCCAATCAGTTTGAATGGTTTTTCATTCCTTTACATCTTTAAGGTAATTTTAAACTCTTTTCATTGATTTGGATCCTTAGATTATGTTCTGGAGTATTTTGTGCTCTTGGCTAGGATTTTCATCATAAGGGTTGGGAAAACTTAAATTTTTGCCAAATTTTTGTATGGGATTGGTTTCTTTTGATGATTTGCATTGGATGTTGGCCCCTTGTGGCAAAAAGAACATGTATTAAGGGTGGATTTCATGATGTTCATGCATTGTTTTACATTGTTGTTCATAGTGTGCGCACTAGATGTTTGATAAAATGCCTCTTAAGCATTTTCTCACTTGTTTGGACTTTGATGAGTACCAAACTTTGGGGTTTCTCATGTTTCCTCGTTAGGAACATATTTGGTTCATTGGTTGTGTATTTAACACACTTTTCCTCACATGTGAATTTTCCATACTTTGGTCATGCATTGCACATAGCTACCTTTTGCACACACCTTTGCTACCCTTGTCATGCATTGGTCTATACCTTATTTCTTCATCCTAGCATGTCATGTTTACCTTATGCTTTGTAGTTTTTTTGTTTTGTCTTAGGTTTTGAGCTTCATTTTCTCATTCATCTCGCACCCCTCATGCATCATTATCATTAGTCGTACCTTCATCTCTTGCCCTCATTTCTCCTTGACCCTTTGTCTATTCGTGACAAAAAAGGGGAGAGTATATTCTAGAGAGTGTATCGAAGAGTTTTGTCATTTCTATTTGACTATTGTGCACATTCTTAGGTGGAGAAATTCTATTTCTCATTCATATTTGTAGGGGGGAAATATTTCATAGGGGAGATGCATATACCAAGGGGGAGAAGACATTGAGTTAATAAGAAAACTTTGTTTTGTTTGTTTTTCTTTATGGTTGGTACATCACTCTTGTGCCCTAGTTGGATTTTATATCTTTGATGCAATTACTTTGAGTTGTTGTATCGGTTGAGCGTTGGACATGCAAATGATACTTCGCATTGAGCTAACATATCCGAATGGTCATTCCTTGTGTGAATAAGCATTGTGGTCACTATTTATAGTGATTGTTCTTTTTTGGTCAAGCCATGCTTTATTGCTTTAATCTATATTGCTTGATCGCAATGTGCTTGCTCCATATGCATTACAAGTTTTCTGCATACAATGATCATATTGTGTTGTTGTTTTTCAGGAGATACTTGTTCTTATGGTTCAAGAGCTTCACAGATTCTAGAGTTAGGTGTGAATGAGTTTTGTTCAACTGTTCTCAACTCACATGTTAATCAACCATCTTATTGGCTTTATTCCGTGCCAAATTTGCTTGTAATTCAGCATTTAGAAACTCTGTATTTAGGTGGGAATCATGTAAGGGTAGTGTGTAAGAGAGTGTGAAGAAAAAGCTCAAGAGTGTGCACTTAGCAAGCAAGCCTCAGGACTGGATCTCGCGGTTGGCTCGTGGATTGCAAGTTGCCAAAACCGGCACACGTGTGAAGCATGAAGAGGAGCTGAAGAGTCATGTCGCCAAAACATTTTCTCCATTTCCTGAGTTTGGAGCACTACAGACAAAAAAACTTCGTGAGAAGGCCTTGGGAAGTCTAGTCTATGGGTTATAAGCGGTTAGACAAAGGTTTACGACTCAAACTCGCGACTTTTGAACGTTTAGACCCCAAAAAACCAACTTAACCAACACAAGCAATATGTCAAGTCGAGAGGTTAAGTCACGAGAGATAGAGAGGAAGGAAGACCACTCTGTTTGGGAAAAACTAACCTTTCGCATTCCAAACACACACTAGTATAAATACCCTTTATACCCACGTATTGTAGAGAGTTTCAAGGGAGAATTTTGAGAGAGAAACCCTAGAGAAAAACAAGATTGACTCATCCATAATCTTCATCCTTTTATTCTCCAAATTCCTCTACTCTCACCCTCTCCATTGTTACATCCTTGAGAGGTACATTAGCCAAAACATTTTCTCAGCATACCCATATCTGTGAGAAGGCTATTTGGTGCTTGGGAAGCAATTAGGAAGGGACCAATTGATATTGTTTGATGCTATGGGTTATAGCAGGATCCGGTAAGCTAGAGAAGACAAAGGTTCGGAGTAACCTCGTTGGAGCAAGAAGCTTAGAGGACTTAGGTACATTGAGTCTTCAAAGTGCTCATTGTTCATGTATCCCAACTTCATTCTCTAGTGGATTATTAACCGCTTGGAGATCAAGTAAACATGGCAGAGAGGTTTTACAATAGCATAAGGAAGTATGCATGTCCAAAACAAAAACATGATGCGAAGAGAATCACAAAACATAACTCAAAACACCATGAAGACTTTAGTTTCCTCTTCGATAACACATCGCTATGTTGTCTTTGTGTTTGCATCTCTCTTCCTATCTTCACCATTTAATTTCAAAATTTTGCATTTGGAGGGTCTACCCGCGAGGAGTTGTGGTTGTGATTTTATTTGGTTTAGATTGTTTTATCAATTATTTTCATGTGACCAATTCTTCTGGTTTAGCTTATTTTCATATTTCGCACATACATTGTTTGATAATAAGCTTAAATTGATAATTTGTAATTTGGGTGTCTAAATGTTCAAGGTGTTTTACACACTATTTAAACATTCAAAAAACATTTCTCCGACAAAAGCGGATTGGGATACACCAAAGAGAGCAGTTTGGTTGCCAATATATCCAAGGAAATGAAGTTTGTGAAAGCCGAGGAACCGATGGTAGCTACCACAACTGATGAGAAAATGAAGGTGGAAAAAAAGAGGAATGTGACTGACCAACGAGTGTTGATAAAGCCTCGTAACCAATCATTGGTCAAACTCAAAGCTAAAGGGAAATCACTTCCAAAATCACACAGAGGTTCGAGAACAAAACATTTCTGCCAACATTGTGGACTTCAAGGACACACCATACCAAATTGGCATAAGCTTAGAGCATTAAAGAATTCAAATGCTCAAAGGTCAAGAGGACCAAGACATGGCAAGGGGAATTGGATTGTTGAGCAAATCAAAAAAAGGTCAAGAAGGTGATCCCCGAGTGAGGGATGTGATGAAGATGATTGATGCATTCACCACATGTTTGGCAAGCTTCACCAAAAGGTTTGAAAGTCACAACGATTATACCCAATCCTCTAGGGATATCACCCCAAACGCAAGTGTCGTGTAGGTGAAGAATGGTACACATGCATAAGCATTACAACATGTCCATGCATTAATACTTCCTATGTTTTGTGACTTTGATTGGTTATGTGCTTTTTGCAATCATTCCAGTTTTTCCAAAGTGTTGAAAATTGTGTTTGTTTTCTTTTTACTTTGAATGTTTTTACATTTGTTTTTTATCAATATTTACTTGTTTTTGTATCAAAAATCCAAAAACACATAAAAAGTAGAAAATACAAAAAGTTTGATCAACATTATTATGTATTGTCACAAGCATATTTTGCCTTGTACCTTTGTACTAATGGCTTTGTGCATTTAAGAGCATAGCGTGTTTTTTATGCACTCATATAAAGGAATCATTGTGGACTTCAAAATACCAAATTGGCATAAGCTTTAGAGCATTAAGCCAGAATAAATTAACCAAAGGTCAAGAGGCAGACATTGATCTTGGCATCGTGGGAAAACTCTTGACATCTATGTGATTGTTGTAAATAAATCTTTAAACCTGTCATGAATAATTAGTCAATGGTTTTTTTGATCTTGAAACTTGCATAGACTTGTGTCTATATATCTTCCCACTTGCTTTTTTTTTTTTTTTTTTTTTTGCTTAAAGAGCTCAACAAATGTAAATCTCAAAATGAAAAGAGATAATGAGCTACAAAAGATTGTTGTAAATAAATCTTTAAACCTGTCATGAATAATTAGTCAATGGTTTTGATCTTGAAACTTGCGTAGACTTGTGTCACATACTAGTATTTGACTCAAAAAAAAGGAAAGTGACTTTTATGAAAATGTATGGTGCCCAAAAAGCCAAAGGCTTGCTCATTAAATTGAAATATCAAAAATTTCAAACATCGATCTCAAAAAGAGATGATGTATTGATTCATAAAGATCAAATGATATAATGTGTATGAAGCCAAATGAAAAGCTTCAAAATTATGTTATCAAGTTTATGTGGGAGGTCATATATGCATATTTCTATAGTTGAGATTGATCACTTTTCCTCGTGCTAATTGTGTATGGCTTGGTTAAATTGATCATTGAAGCTTCACATTAGACTAAGGACTATCTCATTTTTGGTATCCACACACATCACACATGTCTATGTTCAATGAATTTCTTATTCATTTGTGTGATTGCACTTGATTAAATATGTTGCACATGCTCAATTATATGTTGATCAAACACAAAAAGATTTTTGAGTGTTTTAATTGTTTTTGGAAAGTATTTTTGTTTTGAAAAATTTTAAAAACTGTGCAACCCTATTTTGGTAACTTGCCTCGCGGGTCAAGCCAGTCGTGAGCCCCCGGTCGTGAGCTTACTTAGAAGGTTTTCGCGACTCTCTAGCGGGTCAAAGTCCCAGTCTCGAAAAAGACTTAGAAAAATTTCAAAAAAAATCAGGGTTTTTGGAATTCTTGCGACTTATGTTGGTGACTTATTCGTGAGTGGAAGCTCCGATCGCGAGGGTTACTCAGAAGGTTTCATGGCTCCCCACGCGACCGACTCGCGAGTGGAACTTCCAATCGAGAAAAACATTTAGACAAATTTTTCAAATTTTGTCACAAGGGTTTTTGGTGACTTGTTCGCAACTTATTTTGATCGCGAAAATCGCATGTTTTGTGCTTTAAGGACAATTTTTAAAAAACTTTTCAGTTTTTCCCTCGTTCACTTTTTTGTTCATTGTCTTGTCTGTTCATCTCTCTCACAAACTCACCGTTGAGTTTATTTTATAGGATCTACTAATATTGATAATATGATGCTTGTTTTACATGTTTTCATGTTTGCTTCTCATTTTTTAGTAGAATATCATGATTGTCTTGTGTTGTGCATATCATGCTCATAGTAAAATATCTCAAAGACTGTTACTTGTGATTTTGTGGATTTCATAGTTTACATTGTGCTTAGTTGTGCCTGCACATTCATCACATTTGCACACCATATGCACCAGTGTTGCTCATGCTTAAATACATGCTTCAATAATACATACATGGTTCATTTACCATGATTGAGTGATATGTCTTTCTAAATAACAATGTGTGCTTATTTCATGGACTAACCGGGATCTAATCAAGTTTATGTTTGTGTCTTGTGGTTTTGCACTTGGTTCTCTGTTGTGTATATGTTCTTTTGCAGATGTCTCGCCGTTCCTCTCAAGGAAAAGAGCCTATGATTGATGTTCCATCATCCCCTGTTTCAAAACGGACTCAAAGTTCATCTCCGATTCAAAAAAGTGAGAGATTTAGGACTCCCCTCAATTCACAGACTTTCTCAAGCATTTTTGTAGAGGCTCCCTCTTGTGATGGAAAGGGTTATAAAATTTGATACCTTGAGAACAACATTTATTCCTAGGATCTTTGAAGCAAAAGATTGGGCTGATCTGTTTGGGAACTTCGAGGACCTAATTGATGAATTGGTTAAGGAGTTCTATTCAAATGCTAGATACACCGAGGTTGAGTTGAAGTGTTGGGTATGAGGAAAGGAGTTCAGCATCAATCCGGACTACATTGCAAAGGTCCTTCGAATCAATAGGCCGGCCAATGTAGATCTCACTCCATATGATGATAGACTTCCTCGGATACAAGAAATTCTTCAAATTCTTGGGCCTAATCATGACATTTCAAGCAAAGGCACATCCATGGGCACCGCAAAGTTTGCACCTGAATCAAAGACTCTCACTTTGATCATGTTCTTCAACCTCTACCCACTATCTAACACTGGCTTCATCAACCTTGGACCAACACAATTCCTATGTGATCTCATCACCAAAATTCCGATTGACATTTGTGCCCACATTTTCAAAACATTGGGAAAACATCAGCTCGAATGGCAACACAAACATGTCTTCCTTTTTGTAGTCTTCTTATGAAGATCATGGTTCTTGAAGGTGTTCATCCTCCAATAGATGTAAAAATACTGGCACGTCTTCACCCATTATCCATGATATCTCTTCAAGCAAGTAAGAGTCACTCTTCTAAAGAACCTAAGAGTGAATCTTCCCCTCATGCCACTTCATCCGATCATGGCTCGCCTACACTGTACATACCGAGACTGCTTCTCCCATTACTCCCGAGTTGCGGACGACTAGCACTCAGTCTATACAACCTAGCTCTCAAGTTGTGGGTTAAGCACTTTGATTAAGGGTCTGTATCATCGTATTTTTAGATTTGAAAGGATTCTCTACTCCACCAACAACCAAGTTCAAATGCGTCTCACAACCATTGAGACATAGTTAGATGTTACTCAACAAAAGCTGGAGGACAACCTTTAGCTATTCATGCCAAAAAGGGGAGAGATAGCATACAGTAAAGGGGGAGAGCAACACAAGAATGGGAAGTGTGCATACTGAAAGGGGGAGTTGTGTGAGCTTAAAAGGAGAACACTAATATACATATACACATACTTTTGGCTTGTCTTGTTTTTTAGTTTATGTGTTTATAAGCTTTTGTGTTTATAGCTTTTATAACTCTTGGTATTTATCTTTGTTGTTTAAAGTTTTGGTACTTTGGTTTATATATCTAAGTTTATATCCAGTATATTGTGCTTTGCACTCATGCTTTGTAGCTTAGTACTTGTTGTTAATGCTATGCATTTCTTTAAGTACATCACTCTTATGCCCTTGTTGGATTTTATATCCTTGATGCAATTACCTTGTGTTGTTGTATCGGTTGAGTGTTGGACATGCAAATGATACTTTGCATTGAGCTTATTAGCTTAAATGTCCGGATGTTCATTCCTTGTGTGAATGATCACTTTGTGGTCACTATTTATAGTGATTGTTCATTTTTGGTCAAGCCATACTTTATTGCTTTAATCTATATTGCTTGATCGCATTATGCTTGCTCCATATGCATTTCAAGTTTTCTACTTACAATGGTCGTATTGTGTTGTTGTTTTCAAGAAATACTTGTTCGTATGGTTCAAGAGCTTCACAGATTCTAGAGTTAGGTGTGAGTGAGTTTTTTTCAACTGTTCCCAACTCACATGTTAAGTCTAGAGTTTGTTTTAGGGTTTTATCACAGAATAGCCAAAGGGGGAGATTGTAAGGTTGAATTTATTCAATCATTTTGTTGGCTTTATTCCTGTGCCAAATTTGCTTGTAATTCAGCATTTAGAAACCCTGTATTTAGGTGGGAATCATGTAGGGGTAGTGTGTGAGAGAGTGTGAAGAATAGCTCAAGAGTGTGCAATCAAGAAGAGCCTTGCGATTGGATCTCACGACTGGCTCGCGACTAGCAAGTTACCAGAATGGCACATGTGTGAAGCATGCAGGGGGAGCTGAAGGGTTACACCGCTTATTGCACTACAAGAAAAAACCTCTAATCGACAAGGCGGTTAGCTCGCAACTCAAACTTGCGACTCGTTCGAGTCGCAAGCTTGAGTTGCTGTAACACCCTATTTGGTTGTAACTAACTCTTCGCATTCCATACACACCCTACTATAAACACCCTTATACCCACGAAATGTAGAGAGCTTCTAGAGAGAATTTTAAGAGAGAAACCCTAGAGAAAAAAAAAGATTGACTCATCCACAATCTTCATCCTTTGATTCTCCAAAATTCCTCTACTCTCATCCTTTCCATTGATACATCCTTTAGAGGTACATTAGCCAAATCATTATCTCACCATACCCATATCTGTGAGGAGGTTATTTGGTACTTGGGAAGCAGTTCAGAAGGGACCAATTCGTTTTGGTTGATGCAATAGGCTATTGCGGGATACTCTAAGCAAGATAAGACAAGGTTTGGCGTAACCCTGTTGGAGCAAGAAGCTTGGAGTTTTAGGTGCACTGGGTAGATTAGGCTTGGAGGGTCTTCTGCTATTCATGTATCCCAACTTCATTCTCTAGTGGATTATTGACTACTTGGAGGGCAGCGGAGAGGTTTTACGCCAAGGACTTCGATTTCCTCTTCGATAACACATCGATGTGTTATCTTTGTATTTGTATCTCTCTTCCCTTAATCTTTGCCTTTTAATTATTGCTATGGTTGTGATTAATTTCGGTTTAGATTGTTTTACCAATTCTGTTTTAGCTTATTATCATATTCCGCACATACATTATTTGATTATAAATTTATGTTGGTAATTTGTAAATTGAAGGTCTAAACGTTCATAAGTGTTTTACACACTACTTGAACATTCACTATTTATCAAAAAATACTAGTTATTTCTTTTCTTTTGGAGCCTATAGGGCATGCGCATACATTAACTGTTCCAGTCATTGAGTTGTCTTTCCCTCCTATTCATGTAATTAGATTAGATATTTCTGAGAAGAAGGTCCCCTATATTATATTATATACGTCTATATCTCCATTTAATAAGTTGCAGGCAACCTGTGGTCATGGAGTTATCATTTATGATATATATACACTTGTGTCCTTTTTCTTTAAAAAATAAAAATCAGCACTTTAGTCAGTCAGTGGACACTGGTGGTTGTGTCGTAATCAATGTGTTGTAATCACTAGTTCTGCAACTTTGACTTGTTTTAGTATCAATCTTACCTCAGATGAATTTACATAATTTATTATCATTCCTTATTCAATTCAGTGACTTTGAAGCGGAATGGGTGGAAGAACAGGAACTCAGCTATTTCTGCTGCTGCTGCTTTTCATGCAATATTTGGTTATAGCATTGATAGCCAACGATGCCTCAAAAGAAGACTGTAAGTTCACTTCAATTGCTTTCTCCTTTTTATTTCTTTGTTAATCAATTTTTCATTGTTATCATATGTGAATGAATTGCTGAGACAGAAACATGGCAAAGACTATAAATTGGATTTTTTATTCTTGAAAAATACATTCAGTTTGGTGACCTTTGGACAATAATTTGACCCACCTGGGAGGAATTTTCATTTGTTCTTGTAGTAAGCAGATGGAGAAAGAACAAAATTGTTCTAAATTGTACTGGCAAGGGCTTGGTACTCAACCTCTGTCTATCTTTTGCCCGCCAATCATGAAATAACATTTGTATGCTTCGACATAGCAAAAGTGCAATGTCAATGAAATTTGTGTACTTCGGTATAGCAAAATTGGAATGTCAAATGCTTAACATCATTGGGTATTTCTTTTCTCTCTCTTATATGCCCTTGCATGATTTGCATAAAATGAAAAATATGCAAAGAAAAATAAAAAGCAAAAAGATCAAAATACTTTATATATGATTGCAAGCGTGTATTCTATGAGATGTGGGAGTTCTAGGATGTACCTCAAAGGTGATAGTCCCCATCAAACAGATATGATTGTGTGTGAGTTAAAGTGATTTTCTCATATCTCAAATCGTCATAACATGTATACACTTATGCAATCTTGCGATATTTTTCACACACAACACGTAATATTCTTCGCTACTGTTGATAAATGTGCAGGTACAATGTGATTTGTTCATCACAAGGTTTACATGTGTTAATGGATGCTCACTAAACTGTCTTGACTTGTTTTTTAAATGGTTAGACTTGTGTGTGTGTGTGTGTGTGTGTATTTTTAGGATCTTTGTGATTAACATTTTTATAGTTGAGAGATATTTTTGAAGAGTTCAAAATGATGTTTGGATCTTTAGTTGTGTTGCATGCTTGATTGCATTTATATCTGTGTTTTCCCTTCTTGAAAAACTATTTTTAAGCAATCTCAACACCTCCTCGACACCTCTCGATACCTAGCCTATCTGTCGAGATTTTCAGTTGTTTTCTTATCGCAATCTCGACACCTCTTGATAGCTAGGTGGATCGATCGAGAAATCTCCTGTCTCCTTGATAGCTCCTCGATACCACCTCGATCCATCGAGCCCGCTTTGCTATGGACACCTGGACACTTCTCGATAGCTACATCTGTCGAAGCTTTTAAATCTTGACACTTGTCTCAATACCTCTCAACACCTCTATCTGTCGAGATTTCTCGAGGTTCTATATATAGGTTCTTGTGCGATTCGGACTTCATTTCCTCGATCTCTCTCAATCTATCCATGGTTGTTCATCTCCCAAACACTCTCCTCTCTCCCTTAAACCTCTTCCTCAAGCATTTTTCGAGCCTAATCAAGTTTTTCCTCACTTGGTAAGTCTCTAATCCCTCATTTTCTTTCATTTCATTCTTTGAAACCTAAGTTTTTGGGATTTTTGCAAAAATTTGGGGTTTTTCAAAATCAAAGAGGTTTTTGTAAAATTTTTGGGATGGGTTTTGAGGATTTGATCTTAAAAACTTCATGCATTGCATTCCATGTGCATTATAACTGTATTTTCATGCATTTAGTTGTGTTATACATGTTGAACTGTTTATGTGTTGGTAGGTTTGGATTGAAATTTGAGCCCATGATGCTTTTTACTTTGCACGTCACATGCTTATGCATTTTCATGCATACATACCTTACATTCAATATATTTTTGTATATTTGAACTGTTTGGAGCTTTTCTAATTATCTCTTTCTTCCCCCTCCCTCTCTCTCTCTCTCGTTTACGTTAGTGCGTCAATGGCACCGAAACATAAATCTGCTCCGTCCCGGAACCCTCTTTATTCTAAGGCATCGTCTTCTTCTGATCCTACCACCTCTTCTATTCGGTTTCATGATGAGGATGCCCGAAAGGACTTCTCGGAGAAATTTTCTCGACGAGGTGTTCATTCGTAACGCCGAGTCATTTTGGCGGACTTCGCCAACACCGACCTACCCAATGTCATTCACAGTCGGGGTTGAAAGTTCTTGTGTGACGTCCCAATCACATGTCCTTCCATGCTGATCCAGGAGTTTTACTCCAACATGCATGGAATTGATTCTTCAGTACCTCTCTTTCATACTCGCATTCGAGGTACGCGCATAGTTGTCACACTGGAGTTGGTTTCCGATGTGCTCCGTGTCCCAAGGGTAGAGCATCCTAACTACCCCGATTGTGAGCGTCTGAGGACTACATCCAAAGACGAGATGATTTCCGCTTTCTACAAGCGTTCCCGCGGATTGGGGCGATCATCAGTTTACACCATGCCTTTGCTAAAGGTCCTAGATTCATGAACATGGTGATGACATTTGTTTTGCACCCCCTCTTTCACTATAACTCTATCACAAAGCCTCGTACTCGATTTTTGCTTTCTTTTTTAGAGCACCTCACTATAGATTTTCCTTCACATTTTATTCTTTCTATTATAGATGTGTATAGGGATACGACTACCCGTGATAAGCTCATTTTCCCTTCGGCTATCACGCAGATTTTATGCCATTTTTCTGTTCATTTTCCCTCTTCTGACCACTTCCCTGTTATGTGTGCCATTGACTATGCTACCATTAAACAGAGCGAGGCACGATTTCGATCGAGATGGTCCGATACAGCAGCTCCTTCCACTCCTTCAGCTCCATCCACATCCACTCCTTCCTCTTCTACGAGCAAAGTGACACTCGAGGACATCATGGCGCAACTTCAATGCATGGATGCTTGCCTTAACACTCTTAATGATGAGTTATGTCAGGTGAACACTCGTGCTGACCACATTGCTCGACGCTAGGCTAAGATGGGTGGTTATACCATGCCTTCCACTCCTGTGGCCCCTGCGGATGAGAGTGATGATGATGATGATGATGCTACTGCTTCTGATGATTAGGATGATGGCGATGCTTGCTCACCTAGCTATGACGAGATGTCTACTTGACACTCTTACCCTTTGTCACTCATGACAAAAAGGGGAAGTAGTTTTGGTTACGAGAGTAGTCATACTTAGGGGAAGGGTTAGCATAGGAGATTTTTACTAAGGGGAGAGTGCACATTGAGGGATGTAGTGAGGATTACATGTATCTTTTTCTTTTCTTTCTATTTGAGATACATTCATCTTGTACATGGGTCTTGTGACCATTATTGACATATATTGTACTTATCTTCTTTATATGTTAATTGTATGTTTCTTTCACCTACCCTTACATGTGTTGTTTCTTTTCTCTCTTTATGCACATGCTTCTTATTACTTGTATGCAATCTATTATTTTTGTTTCACACTAAGATGCCTTAATGAGTTTTGTTTAAAGTGTTTCAAAAATATAGGTTGTTAAAGTCTACTTGCCATAAACTCTCTCCTTGCAAAGTTTTTCAAGAATTTGTGTTAGGATAGATTTTATTATATTCAACAAGTGAGTATGAGTTGAGTGATTTATGACTTCTCTCATATGTTCATTTGTTTGTTGTGGTTTTGTCACGGATTGCCAAAGGGGGAGATTGTTAGGACATATGTGATTCACTTGTTAGGAACATATGTTACTATTTTATGTAATTGGCTAATCTTTTGACAAAACGCACTTTACTTGTATTTGGGTAGAACTAGAATGTGTTTAATACTTCAAGAAACTTTGTTTCAAGATCAAGTATTGAAGCCATGCAAGTCTGTCCAAGATTCAAGTCCGAAAAGTGCCTGTCATTAAAACTCAACAACTAGCCATCCATCGAGCTTAAAGAGCTGTTCAGCCCCGTGGCTCGACAATGAGCTTTTTGACATGATAGGGTATCTGTCAAGGTTTATGAAAAACAGAATTTCAAATCTGTTTTGACTCTAATCCACGATTATGTGTTTGGGCTTTCTTTTCTCACAACCCTAGACATATAAAAGGATTATTTTAAGGGCCGTCAAAGTGGACACAAGTTGCATAAGTGTTGAGCAAAGTTTGTTCAAGCAAATTGTGATTGGAGACAGAGTTTTGCCTTAGTTCATCATTCTTGTGAAGAAGTTGCTGTGTTTGTGCACCGTAGGGTTTTGTGACCAAGCATCTTCTTAATCCTTATCGTCTGGATGAACTCAAGAAGTTTGCAGCCAATAACTTTCTATAGTTGGTGATTGAAGTCGCATACTGGGATCCACGCAATTGGTTAGTCACGTCTTGGGAGCCGTGCATTGAAAAGGAGAGATTGTCACTACAGAAGAAGTTCAATTGAGTATTGGGGTAAGGGTTCAACTATAGGTTGGTATAAGGTATTGGGATTCCTTTCCTTGTAACCGCTTGTTATGATAATAGTGGATTCTCGGGAATGGTGTCCTTAAAATCACCCGATGGGGTTTTTGCCGTGTTGGTTTTCCCCATTCGTAAACAAATCACCGTGTCAATTTATTTTCCACTGCACTTAGTTTAATTGGTGATTTGTTTGTGCTACTACGCGTTTGCATGTTAATTTGATTAATTAATAATCTTGACTAATTAATCAAATAATTCATTACAAGGGATCAATTCGTTTTTGGCCTATCAATTGGACTAATTATCCATAATTTTTCTGTGGACTTGTGGATAACGCATTTTGTAAGAATAATAATGAGAGTTACTGCATGGTTCCCCAATCAAAAAACACTAGTATATTCTCAACTCCACCTATAAACTGCAATTTGGGTTAGGATTCCAGCCCCAATTGTAAATGTGAATATTCATACAAGGGAACTCTATTTTTTCGAGCACCTTCCTTTTTAGATTTAGGAAACCCAAGTTACTAAATAGCTATTTCAAGGGTCACTAATGAAATTTTGCGCAATCCCACAAACTGCCTGTGGATTCAATTTCCATAAGTAACCTCTTCAAAGACTCATCTGAGAACCTTGAAATGAGCATACAAGTATTCCCATCTGGTCAAAATCGTTTCAATCGAACAGGAATTTCTAACATTGGGTTTGTGCTACATCTAAGCCTCTAGATAAATTTGGACTCTTCTATTTTAAGGCTATGCCATATGGACCCTTTTCAAGTTACTTCCAATTTGCATTCTATATTAAAAAGTAATGCTTGCAATATTTTTCTTTTCTTATTGTGATGCATCTCTTAAAAAAGAAATTGATACAATGCTAGCTTCATCTTAATATTACCTCTCTCTCTCTCTCTCTCTCTCTCTCTCTCTCTCTCTCTCTCGCACATGTGCATCATTTAGAGGAATACACAGAGTCAAATAAGCAGTCAAGCATAGGTATTATTATTGGAGCAACAATTGGTGGCACTGTCCTGTTGCTTCTATTACTCTTAGCAGGGTTTTATGCTTTCCACTGAAAAAGAAGGGCAGAAAGAGTTTCTGATCAATTACACCCTTTTGTAAGGGATATAATCACTTTCACACCATACAAATGCAGCACGCTAGGATCCAAATAATGGCAGTGGTGGCGCTCCTCAGTTGAAAGGAGAAAAATGTTTCTCTTTTGAAGAGCTTAAGAAGTACGCCAACAAGTTTTCTGAAGAAACTTCTATTGGATCTGGGGATTCTGGAAAGGTTTAAATATGAATACTCTCTCTAGAATATTGGTTGTTCACAAAAGTTCCAAGAATATATAAGAAGATTTTTTTAATTTTATAACAAGAAATATTTTTCACTTAATGCAATTTGTTCTGTTCTTCTGCCAATTCAAATGTTTAATTTTCTTTACAAAATCTTTTCCTTTTTCTCCCCATAATTTTTTTTGGTTAATGACAACTCCTTAAGTTTCTCAATGTAGTTCTGAACTGTTCCTATCGATAAATTTTGTTACCAAATGTCTAATTTGTCAACATTACTACAGGTTTATCTGGGGACTCTTCCCACTGGTCAACTGATTGCCATCAAACAAGCTCAGAAAGCATCAATGCAGGGTGGCCTTGAGTTCAAAACCGAGATTGAACTTCTGTCAAGGGTTCATCATAAGAATCTTGTCAGCCTTGTTGGTTTTTGTTTGGATCAAGGTGAACAAATGCTTGTATATGAATATGTTCCAAATTGATCCCTGAAGGATAACCTTTCAGGTACTTCAACCACTATTAAAATGGATTTCAGTAAGTTTTCTTTATACTTCAACAGTGTGCCTTCCTCCAGAGACAATATTAGAGGAAAACATAATATGCCATAACTCTGATAGCCTCTTTCCAGGCAATGTAAATTATCATGTAGATAATGCTGATATAATTTTTCATTAACATTTAATGAGATAGCTGTTCTTTGTGCAGGGAAGTCAGGATTCAGGTTGGATTGGATGAGGAGACTAAAAATCGCACTTGGTGCAATTAGAGGCCTGGCCTATCTTCGTGAACTTGCTAACCCTCCTATTATACACAGGAACATTAAGTCAACCAACATTCTCCTCGATGAACACTTAAATGCAAAAGTTTCTGATTTTGGATTGTCGAAGCCTATGGGTGAAGGAGAAAAGGGCCATGTCAACACTCAAGAAAAGGGCCATGCTTGCTTGCTTCACATGACAAAGAAGCAGAATTGTAATTGAAATACATGCATCATTATCGTATTTACGTTACATTATTTACTGTGGAACAAATATCTGATGAATGATCAAGTTTTCAACTTGTTAGATTATAGAGATAATTTTGTGAAAAAGTTGAAGAAGGTGAATATTCCTTACTTGAAGGATGATACTTATGTGATAAGGACTGACAAATTGATAATTATGGGGCACTTATTTTAAATTAGAAAAACCTACAACTTTCTAAAACTATCATATCCACTACCTGTACTTTTGAATGTGTACTTGGTACAATCCGTGCACCCAATTACTGAGTTGCCAAAGCCAATACGAACAGATTATTCATTTGAGGCTAAAAGGAACTTGCACTCCAAAGAATGACAATGCATGTTATACCAGCATAATTTTAATTGTATTAGTAAAAAATTAAATTTTCCAGCCACATTGTCATATATATGCAAAGTTCCCTTGTCTTCTGTATGATACCTTTTCACTTTCACTTGTTTATTTTTCATTTTGGTTGTCTCACTTCCTAATATCACAAAGGGTTGTTTTCCAGACAATATAAGAGAGGTGAGAGCCCCTTAGGTTTGTTTTGTATTAGTTTTGTAATATTCGAAGATTATTTCATTTTCTTGCTAGGAATGCTCTGTATGGCAGTGAGCTACAACTCTGGATTGAATCTTGTCCTGATGATATAGCTCCTCTAGTGACTCATGATGCTTTGTAATCTTTGATCTTTTATGAAATAAACTTGACCTTTGGACCTAGATTCTCACAAAAAAAAAAAAAAAAAAAAATCTCATTGGAATAACGCGAAAGACACTAACCTTATTATATAGTCCATGTTCAACCGCCAAACACAATCATACATTTTTAATATATGCATTCATCATTTTATTGGAAAAATGATAAAACAATAAATGTTGTTAACAGCTTTTTATATTTCCCATAAAAATAGTGTCAAAACTTTCTTATTATTTTTTTATTAACAATTGCTCTAAAGGCATCCGCTAACATGACTCTTATGAAAAATATAAAAAACTAATAACAAAATTAATTACTTTCTCATTTTTTTTATTTATAAAATGCTTCAAAAAATAGTTTCTAAACCAATGCTCTTAATATTTCACTTTATAATTTTGGGTCATGCTAATGAGTGCCCTTAGGGCATTGGTTAACAATCCATTTTAGGAAAGTTTTGACACAACTTTTATGGGAAAAATGAAAAAAGTTGTCAAAACATTAATTGGCTTTTTCTTTTCTTTTCTTATAAAAACTTTTTTTAAATGGATTATTAACTTATACCCTAAGGGCATTCATTAACATTTCCCTATAATTTTTATACCACATAAAATTATGGTTCTATGTTATTGATTGTTGGGAAGTGGTATACCACATAAAATTATGGTTCTCTGTTATTGATTGTTGGGAAATGGGAATCAACCATATATGCAAGTCCACACCACAACCGCATTAATAAGCTGAGTGTTGGGAGTTGAGTGTTGGGAGCTAGCTACTTCTTTCATTAATTAACTTATGAGTTGAGTTGTGATAGTTACATACTGTTTACAAGACATAAAGCTGAAATCGTGTTTTAAAATACAATTTTAGTTATAATTTTAAAATGAGTAACTATACTCTCCTCTCTTTAAATTTGAAAAAATGACACTTCATCCTAAATTTTAAGGGAAAAAACACTTTCCTCTTTAACATTTGATTGGCTAAACTTTGTTTAATTAATATTAAAAATATTGGGTATTAACATGCCTTTTGCTTGAAGGCATGTTTCAAAACTTATCTTATATTTTAGAATTAAAATTCATTGTTTTAAATTTTTAATTAAATTGTATTTTAAAATATTAAGTATGAATTTTGCATATTATTTTTTCCCTTTTTCCAACAGATTTATGGAAAGATTTGTTGTTGCAAGTGTTTTGGTGCTTGATAAATTTTGCGTTTTTTATTTTAAATTTATTTGTTATTTTTTTACTAACCATGCATAAACTTTTGTAAATAAATTCTTATAGAAATTTATAATATTTTGTTACTAATATAATAAAAAGGGGAGAGTGTTAGTTTCTTCAAACTTTAAGAGAGGAGAGCATTTTTTCTCTTCAGGTTTGGAGTGCAATGTCATTTTCCAAAATCTTAAGGGAGATGAGTGTAATTACCCCCATTTTAAAATTAAAACACAATTTTATCATTTCACAATTATAAACAGGGGCGGCTTGATGTATTTGGGGGCTTAAGGCGAAAATTGATTATCTTGTTTTAGATGCAAAATTACTACTAATTAACATAAACTATGTAGATTTTTTTTCTTTTTTCTTTTTATAGAAATTTTATAAACAGAAAAATTTTGACAAAATTTTTCATACTTATTGATATGGTAGATTAATAATAGTAAGTAAAAGAGTGGTGTTAGTGGTGGACTTAGACGAAAACTAGTAAAAATTTGCTAACTAAACTCTTATTATTATTTTTATTTTTTTTAGAAGTACAACATTTACAATATTTTTTTACAACAAATCATAAGTTTTAAGTTACTTTTTTTTTTTTTCTTTGAAAATATCACTATAATTATTTTTTTGTCATCAATAACAGGTTGTAACAACCTGCTACTTAGCATAATTGTAAAAGTGTTGTAAAAAATATTGTGGAAATTGCATTTTTCTATATTTCTTATATTTTTTTCATCTGGTAAAAAAATATTATTTTATTTATTGATTATAAATAACCCTATTGGTTAAAATTTGGGGACCTTTTTTTTTACTTGGGGCCTTAGGCGACCACCTCTCTTGCTCCACTATTCAACCGGCACTTATTATAAGTTATTAATTATAACTTCAATCATGTTTCAAAATATGAATTTAGTTAGAGTTTTTATGGGAATGTGTAATTGGCGTGTGGAATAATTAGAAGATCGTCAACTTAATATTATATATGCACTTTCATTTAGTTATTAAATTTAAAGGGTTTATCTAGCTGTGACGAATTAATTAATTTGGAATTAGTTTTCAAAGACAAAGACAACTTGTTGTATCCCAAACAATATATGCAAAGCCTCAAACTAGTCTACTTGTTTGTTACTAGTCCACACAACACAACACAATGCATAAATAATTATATTGTATTACATTACATAGCCTAATCCAATAGTCCAGTAGAGATAGAGATAGAGATAGAGAGATCTTTTTTGCAGCGATATATAATATATACATAGGCCTAAATTATTAATTAATTAATTAATTAAAATGATGAAGGTACGTAACGTAGGGCCTTAATAATAATAATAATAATAATAATAATGTAAGGACTCAATTAGTAACGATCCCAAAACCAGTCTTGGGTTCGTACATTAAAGGGCCCAAACAATATAATTTGTAGAGTGTGGGCTTGAAAGGCTAAACTTTGGTCATCGAACGGTGGTTAGTCATGGTGTTCATACAAAAGTAAACCATGTTCGCTCGAGAAGTCTTTCTCCTCGATACGGTTTGGGAGGCCGGTTCTTGGCCTTTTTTTCCCCCCTCCCCTTTTGGCGCATAAACTTTTACATTATATAACTTTTCTCGGTTGATCCCGACCCTCCATCTGTTGATCGGGCAGGTATCTATTCGAGTACCTGTCCCATCAGCCGGTTCCCCCTACTTTATGTTAGTTGCAATAACCGAAGCCACACTATTATTCGAGGTCTTTTCCCATCAATATGGTCGGGACGTTTGTGGGCACATTTAATGCGGAGGTGACGTCTTTCCCTTGAACCACTCCCACTCCGCACCCCCATGTAGGTCCCATTCTTCTCGCCTTATCTTTCGAGGGCGCCGGAGGCCGCCTTTGACAACATGCTGCCTTTCCCCTTGAAGTCTTAGGATGCCGAGGACGGGGTTGTCCTCGGTTGCATCTCTAGGCCATTCGGTCTTTCGCCACTCGTCCTCGGCAACTACACTCCTCGGCACGGGCCCTGGGTCCTAATGGGAAGTGGGTCGGGTTATAAATCTTCGGCCCCACAATAGCCCCTCAAAATCATGCTGTCCGGATCCTCGGCCGGATAGGAGGGTTTTGATGACATCAAGCCTCCGCCAAAGCTTGTCAATCCTTGTCACCTATCGGTTCCCGAGACTCTTCTTCCGCCCAAGACACGTTCCTAGGGTCTTTGGAAGGTGAAACGTGTCCTCATTAAATGCGGGCAGCTCTGTGCTTCCCACGTTCAACGACGCGATGGTGATCTAACGGTGAAGATTTCCTTGCCTTTATGGGCTGGAAAATTCGTGCGATTACCTTCGATGGGATGTATAAATGATTTTGGGAACTGATTTGTCTCTTCACTTTTGCACTTAAGAGTTCTAGCGTGTATACCCTGGGTTCATCCAAACTTTCATCCACATTCAAGTCTATCTCCAAAGATAAAAAGCCTATCCAAGGCACCTTTCCTCTTTTCTATAAGTTCTCTGCCTTCATTAACTCGTGCTTTTTCTTTTTCGGGTTTATTTTTCTCTTGTTCCTTTCCTTCTCCCTTCATCCACCGAGTTTGCTTAGCAACTCTTAGAGATAATTAAATTGAGATTGAGAAAATTGGTTGACACTCAAGAGGCGATGGAAAAGTTCATCGCCGATTATAGGATTCCCCCCAACGTGAGTTTAAGGCAATGTAAGATGGGGGAGTGGCATCTTCGAGAAGGACGGGCGAGGTGGTAATTCCCATTCTCGCCTTCGTAGAGGGGGGGATGAGAATCCCCATGGGACCAGTAATGAAGAGTTACCTTAGGCATTTCCGATTAGCTCCCACCCAGTGCGCTGCCAATGTGTTTAGGATTCTGGGTTGCATGGATGCCTTAAACGAGAAAATGGGGCTAAGACTAACCCTCCATGACGTAAATTGGTGCTACAATCTCCAAAATTTGAAGGGCAAATTCTACTACATGAAAACGAGAGACGATAGGGTTCGGCTAATCCAGTGCCTCCCCAACTCCAACAAGGGGTTGAACAAGGACTTTCTTATCGTCTCTGGTGAATGGCATGATGGCCTTCCATGCCCGATGGTGGAGGGAGAACCAGGTGGGGTATAGAGAGTAGAAGGGTGTCAATCCTTTGTGCCGTTTCAATTTGATGCGGTTTGGTTACTAAGCATGTACATGTTTTTTTTTTTTTTTTTTTTTGCAGATCCAAACGCCTTTCACCTACACTTTCATCCGGTTAACCGGGTTGATTTTGAAACTGTTCTTCAAGCGGCAATTTTTGTAAATGAAGAGGATGGTCAAGTCAAAGCTGCTCACAAAATCTTAGGGTACACTCCCGTTCGGAAGTCGATTGCCGACCCAAAGCACGTGATTAGTGCTAACCATCCTCGGCTTCCAAAAATTACCGTAGTTGAACAAGGGTTTTTGGTCTCCGAAGGATCTCCTGTCCCAGAAGGCATCCCATTGGTGGGCTCTTCGTCGTCTCATCGCAAGAGGAGGACGAAGGTAATTTGGGTTCATCCAAGGAGGGTTTTGGGGCATTTGATCAAGCCGACCCATCCGAGGATCCATCTGGTGATCTAGGTGACCCAGACTTGTCCGAAGCGAAACTATTGTCGGTGGGAACATCCTCCCGAGCCGAGATAGGTCTTAAGAGAAAGCCCCGACTAGCCTGTTCGACCTCATTGAGGGCCAGCCGGGGAAGGGTGCACAGGGAAGGCCGCAATCCAATGCTCCGTCTCCCCGTCTCGGCCTCGAGACCGTGCAGACTAGGTCTTCCTCTACTAAGTCGCAACCACAATCTCCCCGTCCCAAACTTCCTGCTCCTCCCCAATCAACTCTACCTCCTCGGCCGGAGCCCACCGACTCAAAGAAAAGAAGAGCCCCAAGGGTAAGGAACCCATGGATGGGGGAAAATCTCAATCCTCTCAAGAGAGGGATGAAGCCCCACGTGGTAAACAATTAAAGATTGGGCACCAAAGCAAAGGTAAAGGGACCGAAACCCAATCCGCCCTGAGCAAGGGGAAGGGGATCGAAGCCCAATCCACGCCGAGCGCTTGGCTTCCTGCCCCAATGCTCCACGGGGAGCCATTGCTGGAAACCGCGTCCATGAGGGACCTTGGAGACGGCGATGGAGGTTATGTGGCCGACGCATTAGGGAGAACCATGTTGCTTCCTACCGATATGGAAGAGTTAAAGAACATGAGAATGCAAGAGGTTTTTCTTAGCGTGAAAAGGTACCTGGGTATGGTAAGACTCTTGAAACCTAAGGCTCTGTCAATTCTAGCTCCTAGATTTTCATTCATAATATATTTGTCTCAATTGATAGGCTATCCAGGCCACCTATAAGATGGAGGATGAAGTGAAAGGGCAAAATAAGGCCACCGAGGATGAGCGCACCAAGCGCATAAATGCTTCGCGGACCCTCAAAACTTCCGAGGCTGACCTCGCAAAGGCTAAGGAGAACTTAAAGGAGGCTACCCAAGATAGGGATAGTGCCTTGGCAGGTTTAACTGGTGCCCAAAAGCAGGCCGAGGAGCGGACAAAGCGCCTACTTGATGCCGAAGAGCAATTGCAGATAGCCAAGGAGCGGATCGGTGATTTGAAGAAGAAAGCGATCATGGAGAATGCTAAGGGCGTGGCGGAGTTTACCCAGGATGAAGCCATGAGAGCCAAGCAGGAGGCTGAGTTTGCGAGAAACAAGGCCGAAGCTGCTAGGGACAAGGCCGAAGAGGAGAGTTACGAGACAGGGATGGCTGAAACCCAAGCCTCCCTTAAAGCTCAAATTCTTGAAGTATGCAGACTATCTTGCTCCCAGGTTTGGGAAGAGGCCTTAAAATGAGCTGGGGTGGATGCTTCGTCTGACTTGTGGAAGGCGGAGAGCATATTTTATCCTCCAGCCATCCGTGAGACCGCCCCCTTGACTCCAAGGCTATGAGCGATCAATACAAGGCAGGGGTTACTCGGTCGGGAAGTCGCACACAAGTCATCGTCCCTCCTGGTGAGTTGATTGAAGGAGGAGAGCCTCTTGATGCGGCAGAAGCATCGGGAGGTATGAATCCCAAGATGCCTAAAGGGGGTGTCGAGCCTACGGTCGGCGCTCTGACCCCCGACGCCGAGGAGCCAGCCATTCTTGATCAACCCCTACAAGCAATTCCCTTCATCGAGATCCCCAAGGGCATCGAAACCAACCCCGCTCAACCTTCCCAAGAAGGGGATGTCTCCCAGAGCCCCGAGGCTAGTCCTGTTCTGCCTTCCGAGGACGTGGACAAAACGACATTGAAGAAGTAGCAGTACTGGCCAATCTTCGTATTTGTTTCTAGTTCAACTTTTTAACTAGTTTCCCTTTTGTTTTGGAAATTTTATAGTTTGACTGCAGTTTGAACTTATTAGTCATATATATATAATTATTTTCTTCCTTTAAATTGTATGTTAGTTGCCCTTTTTGATGCTTACTATTGTTGCGGATTTCCTGATTTTTGAACTAGTTATCTTAACATGTATGAATGGTCGTGCATATGATTTATTTGGAATCATATCCCGGAATTCTAACTTACCCACGCCCATAGGACGGTGAATTTGTGCCTAAACACACCTCTAGGAGATATAGGCATCATCCGAGATGCCATGCATATTGTTAGGCCGAGCCTGGTATCTAGATCTCCTTTAAGTAGTTGGTTTCCCCATAAGTTTGAGTCCGGGCACCATACAATATCTTGGTTCTATCCAAAACTTAGATTTCTTTTAAGTAGTTGGTTTTCCCATAGGTTTGAGTCCGAGGACCATACAATACCTTGGTTCTATCCAAAACTCAGATATTTTCATTAAGTAGTTGGTTTTCCCATAGGTTTGAGTCCGAGGACCATACAATACCTTGGTTCTGTCCAAAACTTAGATATTTTCATTAAGTAGTTGGTTTCCCCATAGGTTTGAATCCGAGGACCATACAATACCGTGGTTCTGTCCAAAACTTAGATTTCTTTTAAGTAGTTGGTTTCCCTATAGGTTTGAGTCCGAGGACCATACAATACTTTGGTTCTGTCCAAAACTTAGATATTTTCATTAAGTAGTTGGTTTCCCCATAGGTTTGAGTCCGAGGACCATACAATACTTTGGTACTGTCAAAAACTTAGATTTCTTTAAGTAGTTGGTTTCCCAATAGGTATGAGTCCAAGGACCATACAATACCTTGGTTCTGTCCAAAACTTAGATATTTTCATTAAGTAGTTGGTTTCCCCATAGGTTTGAGTCCGAGAACCATACAATACCTTGGTTCTGTCCAAAACTTAGATATTTTCATTAAGTAGTTGGTTTCCCTATAGGTTTGAGTTTGAGGACCATACAATACCTTGGTTTTGTCCAAAACTTAGCTTTCTTTTAAGTAGTTGATTTCCCCATAAGTTTGAGTCCGAGAACCCATACCAACCATACAATACCTTGGTTCTGTCCAAAACTTAGATATTTTCATTAAGTAGTTGATTTCCCCATAGGTTTGAGTCCGAGGTCCATACAATACCTTGATTCTGTCCAAAACTTAGATATTTTCATTAAGTAGTTGGTTTCCCCATAAGTTTGAGTCTGAGGACCATACAATACCTTGGTTCTGTCCAAAACTTAGATATTTTCATTAAGTAGTTGGTTTCCCCATAGGTTTGAGTCTGAGGACCATACAATACCTTGGTTCTATCCAAAACTTAGATTTCTTTTAAGTAGTTGGTTTCCCCATAGGTTTGAGTCCGAGGACCATACAATACCTTGGTTCTGTCCAAAACTTAGATATTTTCATTAAGTAGTTGGTTTCCCCATAGGTTTGAGTCCGAGGACCATACAATACCTTGGTTCTGTCCAAAACTTAGATATTTTCATTAAGTAGTTGGTTTCCCCATAGGTTTGAGTCTATGGACCATACAATACCTTGGTTCTGTCCAAAACTTAGATTTCTTTTAAGTAGTTGGTTTCCCCATTGGTTTGAGTCCGAGAACCATACAATACCTTGGTTCTGTCCAAAACTTAGATATTTTCATTAAGTAGTTGGTTTCCCCATAGGTTTGAGTCCGAGGTCCATACAATACCGTGGTTCTGTCCAAAATTTAGATATTTTCATTAAGTAGTTGGTTTCCCCATAAGTTTGAGTCTGAGGACCATACAATACCTTGGTTTTGTCCAAAACTTAGATATTTTCATTAAGTAGTTGGTTTCCCCATAGGTTTGAGTATGAGGACCATACAATACCTTGGTTCTGTCCAAAACTTAGATTTCTTTTAAGTAGTTGGTTTCCCCATAGGTTTGAGTCCGAGGATCATACAATACCTTGGTTCTGTCCAAAACTTAGATATTTTCATTAAGTAGTTGGTTTCCCCATAGATTTGAGTCCGAGGACCATACAATACCTTGGTTCTGTCCAAAACTTAGATTTCTTTTAAGTAGTTGGTTTCCCCATAGGTTTGAGTCCGAGGACCATACAATACCTTGATTCTATCCAAAACTTAGATATTTTCATCAAGTAGTTGGTTTCCCCATAGGTTTGAGTCCGAGGATCATACAATACCTTGGTTTCGTCCAAAACTTAGATTTCTTTTAAGTAGTTGGTTTCCCTATAGGTTTGAGTCCGAGGACCATACAATACCTTGGTTCTGTCCAAAACTTAGATATTTTCATTAAGTAGTTGGTTTCCCCATAGGTTTGAGTCCGAGGACCATACAATACCTTGGTTCTGTCCAAAACTTAGATATTTTCATTAAGTAGTTGGTTTCCCCATAGGTTTGTGTCCGAGGACCATACAATACTTTGGTTCTGTCCAAAACTTAGTTATTTTCATTAAGTAGTTGGTTTCTCCATAGGTTTGAGTCCGAGGACCATATAATACCTTGGTTCTGTCCAAAACTTAGATTTCTTTTAAGTTTGGGGGGACCAGCCCCTCGGCCAAGGTGTGGGATGTTGATCTGACGTTGGAGGCCCCAAGAATTGCCCGTGCCACTAGTGCTTCGAAGCGCTGCCCCTAGTGGAACTTTAGGTTAGGGCACAACAACGGGCCGTTGGAAATGGTGGAGGGATTTTCTCGACCCACCACCTGTGCCAATGCACAAGCCTTCCCACAAACGGCGCCAATTGTAAGGACTCAATTCGTAACGATCCTAAAACCAGTCTTGGTCGAGTACCTGTCCCATCAGCCGATTCCCCCTACTTTATGTTAGTTGCAAGAACCGAAGCCGCATTGTTCAGGGGTCTTTTCCCATCAATATGGTCGGGACGTTTGTGGGCGCATTTAATGCGGAGGTGACGTTTTCCCTTGAACCACTCCCACTCCATACGCCCATGTAGGTCCCATTCTTCTCGCCTTATCTTTTGGGGGCGCTTCGGAGGCCGCCTTTGACGACATGCTGCCCTTCCCCTTGAAGTCTTAGGATGCCGAGGACAGGGTTGTCCTCGGCTGCATCTCTAGGCCATTCGGTCTTTCGCCACTCGTCCTCGGCAACTACACTCCTCGGCACGGGCCCTGGGTCCTAATGGAAAGTGGGCCGGGTCATAAATCTTCTGGCCCCACAAATAATAATAATAATAATTAATTGATTGATTAGTAGAGCTAGTGAAGTTTTTGGGAGAAAATGGGCAAATGCCCCTCTTTTGAAACTCTATTTTCTCAAAATCGAGTTATAAAATAAAATTGAAAAAAAAATTCTAGAGCCCTATAGTGGCGTTTTAAGGAGCCTATAATGATGTTTTAAGGAGCCTATAGTTCTACCATTCCAGTCAAAAAAAAAAAAAAAAAAGGAGCCTATAGTGATGTTTTATAACTCAAGCTCCATGAAGTCGAGTTACATGCAATTGATTGAAAAAAGCGAGCTAGGAGCGGGAGAAAATGGGCAAATGTTTTGAAACTCTATTTTCTCAAAATCGAGTTATAAAATAAAATTGAAAAAAAAAAATTATAGGAGCCCTATAGTGGCGATGCCTATAATGACGGTTTAAGGAGCCTATAGTTCTACCATTCCAGTCAAAAAAAAAAAAAAAAAGGAGCCTATAGTGATGTTTTATAACTCGAGCTCCATGAAGTCGAGTTACATGCAATTTTTTTTTTCTTTTTTTTTTTTACCTATAACTCGAGTTCAAGGAGCTCGAGTTACAAAACGCCACTATAGGTCCTTAAAACGTCACTATAGGTTCCTTTAAAATGACACTATAGGGTTTAACTCGATTTTGAGAAAATCGAGTTTCAAAAAAGAGGCATTTCCCTAATTAGTTTGGGAAAGGGGGCAAAAATGCTAGATTGTTTTTTTAAAAAGGGCAAAGGCCAATTTTTTCTGAAGTTTTTGTCATGAGTGATACCAAAATGAAGCTTTCTTTTCTGAGAGTGAGATATGGGATCCATTTTATTATTGTTTAATTAATATCTCTATCTCTAATAATTAATAATATGATATTTCCATTTGATTCCAGGTCCAGCCCTCTCTCACGTGGCTCTCTCTCTGCTTTTTGTTTATATTATTCATGTTGCCGCCATCGAAGTGATTGTCATGGGACCTCTCTCTGTCTCTCTCTCTTGCGCCATAAATAAAATGTTTTGCATGTACATTCATACGAGTCCAAATCTTCTATCCCACTTTTTCTGCTCCACTCTATACTCCACCAATAAAAACTTGTCACACGTTCACCTAATTAATTAAATACTACTATTAATTAATAACGGTAGTATTAACAAGTTAATAATGATAGTATTTAATTAATTAAGTGAACGCGTGGCAATTTTTTATTGGTGGAGCATAGAGTGGAGCAGAAAAAGTAGGACAAAAGATTTAGACTCCATTCCTACATACATGTTAAATGAGTTTAATTTCCTAACTTTCACAGTGTAACATAATTTTCAATTTACAAGAAAATTTTAAATACAATTATATTTACCATACTCAAAAATGATGACATTATTGTGTGAACTGTAGACAACGTCTATTTTAATGAAACTCCATTTTTACATATAATCTTTGCATAATTAAAAACTAGCATGTAACTCCATACAAATGCATGAATGCATTTAAAATTAAACAAAATTTTTATCATAAAATATAAATAATTAGTCACATATTAAAATTCTTACTTAGATTTAGTACAACTTATGATCATTTTTTTTTTCTAATTTTTAATAAGATAGAACGTGTGGTGATTTTTATAGAGTATATGTAATTTTTTTTTTTTTAATTTTATAGTTCATTAATATTAGATCCTTAGTATTTTGCACTCATTAACTCACTTGACACAAAGATTAAAAAACTTTAGTAGACACAAGGCACATGCTTAAGTTGATAATTATGGTGTAGTCCCCATATAAATTTAGACATGTGCAAAATTGGATTATAATTTCAAATTCTAATTCAACTTTCTCTAAGTTTTACCTATTAATCTATATATATATATATATATATATATATAGATGACTTAAAAATTTGAATTTTTTTTAGTTATATGATTATGTGTATATATATATATATAGATGACTTATAAATTTGAATTTTTTTTAGTTATATGATTATGTTTTTTATAGTTTATTATATTGGACTCCTTATTTTTTACACTAAATTAACTAATTTGGCACAAAATTTTAAAAATTTAGATTAGATGAGACACGTGGTGCAAAATTAAACTCTAATTGAATTTCAATTTGAAATTTAATTGGATTTTCTCTCTGCTTTACCTATTATTATATATATAAATGTGACAGGTATAAGTATTCCACTTCCGGTGAAGACTTGTTCCAATCAAAACCTATCAAGTTAATAGTTATGAAAAATATTGTCTCTAGCATTCCGTAATGGACGTTGTTCATAATATAACCCTTGGTTTAGGCATTAACAAAGTTAAAACCCGATCCATTGAATGCCATGTGTTAAATTTAGAAAACGTTGTGTATATTGTATTATATGAGAAGCTACATGTTAGCAGACACTACAAAAAATGAAGGCTTTAGCCGCATTTAAAAAAACGTAGCTATAGACCCTAAAAACACAGCTATAGGCTATAGCTATGTTTACTATAGCCGCATTTACACACGCGGCAAATATGTGACAAGTGCAAACAATCATCTAAATAAACATTAATGATTATAAGGCAATAACTTGTTTTACCCAATTTACACTTTAATTTATAACTCAAAATGTAATTTAAAGTCATATTTTTCAAATTACAAAAGCAAACACCGCCCTGTTAAATTTGTGCAATAAAAACACCGTGAGGCTTGGATTTTTGACTTACTGACTATTAGTTGGTGTTGGGGACTGTTTATTTGGCGATTAGGAAAGGCAAGACATGTGACTAACTTTAATAAAAGTCACCCTTAGTGCTTGAAGCTTTTTTAAAAGAAAATTCAACTTTTATAAAAGAAAATGGTAAAAGTCAATTTTTTTTTTTTTTTTTTTGGTACTTGAAACTTTTTTAAAAAAAAAAAAAAAAAAAAAAAAATTCATGGTCTATGCAGTATAGACGACCTTAATCTTAGTGCTTGAAACTTTTTTTTTAAAGAAATTAACTTTTATAAAAGAAAATAGTAAAAGTCACTCTTGGTCTGTTTGTACTTGAAACTTTTTAATAAATAAAAAAAAAAAAAATTCATGGTCTACACGGTATAGACGACCTTAGTCTTAGTGCGTATATGACATGAAATCTGTTCGCATTAATATCTATTCTTATCCACCAACTTACCCCCCAAAACAAGAAAATTACCAAGTGTCTATCACTTACATCATTTCTACCGTATACATACTGTAATTCTTAATAAGAGTAATATGACTAAATTAGATGATGCAATTTATAATTTATCAAAAAATTATTATTATGAAATTATGGATTTCTTTTATAATAGGGACGAAGCATTTTTTTTATAAAAAGAAAGAAAGATTTTGTATTGGGGGCCTTAGGCCTTGGGCCTGCCCCCTAGCATATACAAAGAACAACCCCTTTCTTTTCTTCTTCCTTTTTGCTCAAAAGAACAACCCCATTTAAACTAGATAAAAATGGGAAATACATTAAGACCCAGCTAATAATAGAACTTCTTTACAATATGCTATTTGCAAAACAAAATTATATACATTATGTGTCGGTTTGGATTCGGTATCTGCGTTTTCATTTCATGTTTTTTTTTTTTTTTTTTTTTTTTTTTCATTCACGCGTTTCAAGGAGACAAAAATAACTGTTCACAATCTTGTTTCAAAAGATTGTTCACGCACTGTTCATGGGATCCACAGCCACTTTATTAAAAAAATATATTAAAAATGAGTCTCACGGTAGTATTAACACATTTAAAAATTATTTTTGTGAAGTATTTTCAATTTTCAATTTCAGTAAAAATAAATTCAATCCAAATGGATCCTATGTGTCCATTTAAGAACAATTTATGTCAAAGAAGCTAGTACCGTGTATTCATCAACACAAAATCCGAGAAAATCCCTAACTTCTTGTTTCAAGGTGTCCAACACTAGTGGGACTGGAGAGAGCTCTTGCATTTTTTATTTTTTTTTTTTTTAATTCTTGACCTTAGCTTCCTTATCTTAATTTTATTAGTAGGAAGGAATCGACCAATTCAAATGGTAAGCTGGTCCATTTCTCAATATGATAAATATATCTCCCTCAAGAATCAAATCAAGAGTCTCAAGACTAAACAGTTGCTTTGACCAAATCAAAGCTTCTAAATTCTAATACATATTGATGTGTAAATTCACGAGAGCTTTTGGATTAAATCGATGTTCGCTTTTTATAACAGAAGTATTGCAATTTATTGGGATTCTGAATCCCATAATTTGGATTTGACTGAGTAATCCCGGCCAGAAGATCACGTCGTAACATTACTACAGCTGGCCAGGCCTGGACTTGTTGATTTGGATTTTGTATATATATATTATGTATTATAATATTATTAGATGACAAAGTTGACACATTCCATGAAAATAATGGAACTGCAAAAGCCAAAAGGTCACGTCGGTAGCGCTGAAACTGAAACATTTAAAGACTCAAACAGAATTCATCAAATTAGGTGTGTGTATATACATATATATATTTATGGACTATGAGTCTATGAGTCTATAACCCTATGACTATTGACCATGACTGTCTTCACCTCTAATCAATAACAAGTCTCTACCCTCTATAAAAATTTCTATGCAAAAATGACTAATATTATTTGTAGGTTAAAAATTTGCACTATAGTATTACTCATTTTAGTTAACCCAATTATATATATTAACGCACAGGAACTATATTTTATATTTATTGTATTAGGTTAAAATGTGTTCAAATAAGAAGAATGCAGAAAGAGATAAAATAAAATAAAAATACAAAAAACGGAAAAAAAAAAAAAAAAAAAAGGAAAGAAAGAATGCATTGAGAATTATCATGATTTGCTTAATATATAGCCCATATACTCAACCAAAAACTCGGGAGCATTTGATTTGCTATGATGTATTATTGATGTGATACACATCACGAAAACGTGAAATTTTAGTTTTTGATTTATTTTATTTTTTCTAACATTACAATAATTTAAAATTAAAAAATATATCATATCATCTTAATCTCATTATTTTCCTAAACAATGTAATGTTGTATTCTTATATTGAGATTATATTAATATAAAATTACAATAACGTAATATTATGGTGTAATATAATATCACAAATGAATCAAACGTCCAATAATGTAATATCACATCATCTACATCTTTGCTATTCATATGAATTGTGTTTTACAATGAACCTAAAGTAGGGGCTACTTCCGGACTAACTTCGTAATTGTAGTATTTACAATATGGCTCACTAGTACATCATTCGAGCATTGTTTAGGCCAAATGGCATTATCTTGTAACAAAATGTGCCCTCCTATTAGTAAAGACGCCTTAGCGTATCTAAATGCAAGGGGCCTCTCATTTGCGCCTACTTACTGCTACGTCTTTTTTCAAGTAACAATGATGGCTTCCTCCACAATTGCAAGAACCCAACCAATTATAATTTAGCTTGTGTATTATTTCTAGTGAAATAAGTAGTGTAATAACTTTCAACCATGCTGAATCATGGATTTAAAGATAATTTTATGTCCTCATTAATCATTTATGTGGCAGATATTATTTTGATAATCTGTCCATTGACTTGTATTAAGTACATAAGACTCTTGGTCCTTATATACATGCATGCATATATATATATATATATATATATATTTCCCTACCAATTAAAATCAAGCAATATGTGATCATGACTGGTGAATTGTTCTGCATTGCAATATACACGATAATGTGAGCAGAGAAGTTCCTTGCAAGCTCTTATATACTCATGTAGTAATACTAGTTAATATATAAGTAGTGTCGGCTCAATGGGTGAGCCAAATAGGCAACCACCTAAGGCCCCCAATGAAAAAAAGCCCCTAAATTTTTACCAATAGAGATATTCTTATACTAATAAAAGTATTAATTAAGCCCTAAATAATCACCAATAAAAAAAAAATTTGTTGTTTTTTATCAAATAAAACCAGTTAAAGAAAAATATTTTCATTGGATGGGTCAATCATTTAATCTCTCACACATAAATGTTAAAAGAACTCATTAATCTTACACTAGTAAATAAACTTATACTCAAATTCTATTTAGAAATATCAAATATATAACTTTATTATAATTTTCATTCATAATTTTTTAGTATTTGATTACTTCATTCAATAAATAGTGTTTATTTTAGTTGTGTAATTATTGAATAATGCGATGGGTTTATTTTAATTTGTAATTTTTTTTCTAAAAAAATAGATTTTAAATTTAAAAAAAAAAAAACAAAAGTTAAATAAATATTTTATTAATATTCAAAGATAGCATGTGCCTGCCCTGTATATAAGAAACAGTTGGTTACAAATTTAAACAAACTTTGCTAGCTATTGAGTTTTGTCCAAAGTTAGCTTTACTCTGCTTAATATATTAGATATATGGGAGATCTCAGTTTCTGAAAGATTTTGTTATCCAACTTGATACAGTCCTCAGAGTGATAACTACGGTTTGTTTAGTAATGGTTCAAAGAAGTCAGCTGTTCCTACTGCTTGTTTTCATCATATTTTCAGCTATAGCAGCCGAGACAGAAAATCAAGACTGTAAGTTCAGTTCATTTCTGTCATCTTGTTAGTTTGTGTAACTGTTATAGTATTAGTTTGGTTGGAATATGAGAGACAAAGCTTTTGTACTTTGAACAACGATTTGTTTTACTCAAGATTCATGTCAGTTTCTGGAATCTGAGCAGTACAAATCGTATGGTTACTTATTCGGCAGCACATGACTCTAGGAAATACTTAGTCAACACTAAGATGCATCACCAATAAAGAGGTTCTTTATTTTGGCTATTTGGATTGCTGAAGTAACATAAATTTTGGTATCAATTTTTTTTTTTTTTTTTGCCACGTTATGTATATTTTTTTCCATAATTCCATCACAGGGCCTTAGCTAATGTTACATGTCCTTCCAATTTACGTGAATCTTCAATCTATTTTGAACTATATATTAGATAGTCTTGTTTGATAATTTGGAGATTGAGTTATGATGTTTTTAATATCCGTATGCAGATGTTGCTTTGCTTTCTCTCAAGAGTATGTGGCAGAATACACCACCCAATTGGGTGGGTCCGGATCCTTGTGGCAAGGGATGGGAAGGAATTGGGTGCACAAATTCACGTGTAACCTCCATGTAAGCTTTCTGCTTGGTTTTCGCTTTCAAGTTTTTGTTGGCACGTTTGCTTGTTCATGACAATTCCAAATTTTTATATAAAGCTGACTTTGTATCATTTCAGAATGTTATCAAGCATTGGTTTGACAGGCTCGCTGTCTGGAGATTTCGTAATGTTATCTGAATTAAAGACTCTGTATGTTTTCTTTGTTCACTTTGCCTTTGTTATTTAAGTCTTCAGATTCAAATTCCAACTGATATCCCTGAACCACCATTCTGCTACAAGAAACTGCAGTGCTCAAAAATATAAAAATTCACTGCTTAATGTTTGTGGAAGTTATGGGGAGTATTACTCGTGCCTCCAGCCTCATGGTCATTGAGATGTGGATCTCACTGTGGCCGATTTAGGCAATTATATCACAAAAACAATGATTGGAGATTTTACTTTCTTTTAAAATGTCCTAACTAAATCAAATGAAAATCTCAATTCCTCATGCTTATTTGGTAGTGACTTGATCAGTAAGTTTAGTAATGCATTCCTGACTAGCTTCTTTCATATAGGGATCTATCTTACAACTTCCTGACTAGCTTCTTTCATATAGGGATCTATCTTACAACAAGGGCCTGACAGGACCAATCCCACGATCAATTGGGAATTTGAAGAAATTATTGAACTTGTAAGAAAATATTGATTGTTATTAACAGTCTGTGCTGGAACTCAAGTTGGATGGTAAAGATCTTCCTAATTTACTATGTTTCTTTCTTATTTGCATATCAGAATCCTAGTTGGTTGCAGCTTGTCAGGTCCTATTCCTGACACAATAGGATCTCTACAGCAGCTACTCTATCTGTAAGGATTCCGACTCTGTAATTTCTTCAGTAATTCAAATGTTTTACTGCAAAGGACAATATGAATCAAATTCCTTATGGATGCTATCTTCCATGTAATAAATGACACAACTTTAGATGAAGGGTCTACTAGTAAGTCCTGAAAATTTACCATCTGTCTGTAACGTATGTTTGTGTACATATATACACATAATTCACTCTGAGTTTCTATTTTTAGTGCAGTAAAATGAAAGGGCTAACATACTGTGAAATTTGAAACACTTCGTTGCTTTCATCTGCAGATCTCTGAATTCTAATCACTTTAGTGGACAGATTCCGCCTTCCATTGGTAATCTATCCAGTCTTCTTTGGCTTGATCTAACTGACAACCAGCTTAATGGACCCATTCCAATCTCTGATGGGATCACACCTGGTCTTGATATGCTACTTAATGCCAGGCACTTGTATGTCAACTCTCTTTGTGAAATGAGCTTGATAGAATAACAATTAAGTTATTAAATTCACCATTTTCTAATGGCTTAAGTTTAAGAATCATTAATTTATTATGGTATCAAAGCAAAAGATATTCAATTTGAACTCCATCTCTGCTCTACCTCTCATTTAAAAAGTTAAAAACCCCACGTGGGGCTCCACTCATAAAAGGGGAGTTAGGGCTCACTCGCGTAGGGAGTGTTAGAATTATGGTTAAATGATTGAATTCACTATTTTATAACAGTTTTAACCTTTGGGGACGATCAATAATTTATTTAATTTGATTTAATTTTTTTCATCCTATGACTTTATTTTCTCCAACTATAACAACCATCTAAGATTCTGTCTCCTATCATCAGTCATCTTGGACAGAATCATCTTTCAGGAACGATCCCACCTCAGCTTTTCAGCTCAAAAATGACCCTGATACATGTGTAAGATTAGTTATACTTCTAATATCTGGAATCTCTTGGTATAATCAAGTTACATGAGAAGATTTATGCATTATTCAATTACTTCAATATTGTTAAATGCATATGTATATAGATAATATATATCTAATTGCCCCACTAAACTTACATTATTTTTCTGTTTCATGTTTAATCATTATTAATTAATAGCTTCTTTCACATGTTACACCTTTTTTTTTTCTTTTTTAATTTTTTAGTGAATAGGTATTGTCTCCTAAAATTGCATCTTGATATATTGTGGTAATGTTAACCATGACTTTCTTTATTTGTAGTAGTCTCCCTTAGATGGAGAGAACACACACACGCATGCATGCAAAGTAGATATTTTGCATCATCTTTTGCTTTTCAACAAAAAATATCATGGAATATCTACAATACATTCTATCAACTCATTGATTCTTCTGGCAGGCTTTTGGATGGCAACCAACTGACTGGCAGCATTCCTTCCACCCTTGGACTTGTGCAAGCCTTGGAGGTGCTGTGAGTATCTGTCACACACTCCAGAAAATTCACCAGAAATTTCTATTGGCTATGGATTTCTGATAAGTTATTGTTGTTTAATATTTGTTTTTGGCTATAGGCGCATTGATGGGAATGCATTAAGTGGACCTGTGCCTTCAAACTTCAACAATCTTACAAATCTTATTCAGATGTAAGAAGGAAAAAGAGACATGTCAAATTAAGCTATATATTTGCTTAAGAAAGATTATTATGACCTGGTGTGGAAACTTTATAAGGCTAGCTTTTTGATGATATATAGTTTTTTTCAGGTTCTTGTCCAACAATAAACTGACTGGTCCTTTGCCCAACCTTACTAGCATGAACCTCCTCAGCTACGTGTAAGTAATAATGACATTACTAACATATGAATATCAATGTTAGTGTGGGCTTAAGTAAATTGTTTGTTAGACTTATCACAAAAATGATCATTTAAGCCTTTACACCCCACCAAAGAAGATGCTCAGTCGCCTAACAATATCTAGTTCACTTGCTTTTGAGTTTCATTTGTTGACTAAGATGATTTTGGCAGGGATATCAGCAATAATACCTTTGATGGATCAAATGTTCCTCCATGGTTCCCAACCTTACAGTCTTTGACAACATTGTATTCTACACCTCCTCTCTCTCTCTCTCTCTCTCTCTCTCAATGTGTGTGTCTCTGCTTAAACATGCATTTGTATGAAACAAAGGTGTTTATTTTTCTAGGATAAGAGGATAAATGTGCTTTTCTTTTTGGCCTCAGGTTTAAATTATTCAGTACTGATGTAAAACCTGTCTACCTTGCATGACAGAATAATGGAAAACACAACACTTCAAGGACAAATTCCAGTTGCCCTATTCAGCTTACCCCATCTACAGACTGTGTGAGTATCAGCTAGTCTAGGGTATCATTACACTCATTGGAATGGATGTTGACAAATCCAAATTAAATAAATTAGTAATTCCTTTGTATGAAGACTAAGGAGGGTAGTTCCACTCATTGCTATTATTCTGACATGTCGTAACAGGGTATTAAAGAAAAACCAACTCAATGGCTCCTTGGTTATTGGCACCACCCATAGCAACCAACTCAAACTCATCGATTTGCAGCTTAATTCTATTTCTGACTTAGAAGGAAAGGAAGCATACAATGGTACATTGAAGTAAGATGAATTTCCTAGTAACTTTGGCCCATTCAATTTTAGAGTATTAAAAAGACCAACTAGTTTTTTTGGAAGTTAAATTTCCAAGATAATATACTCATTGTTTTATAGCCTATAATAGTTATGTCTCATTATTGTGGTAACACTGTATTATCTTCTACAGATTGGAGGACAACCCAATCTGTGGGGTGAAAGGAAATCTAAATAGTTACTGCACAGTTTCCCTCTCCAATGCCTCATATTCGACACAAAAAGTTGATTGCGAGCCTGTTCCTTGCAATTCAGATCAGATTTCAAGCCCCTACTGTAGGTGTGCCTATCCTTACACAGGAAGCCTCTTCTTCGAAGCTCTGTCCTTCTCAGACTTGGGGAACAATACTTACTACAACATACTTGAGGAATCTCTCATGTATTCTTTTCACTCCCATCAACTTCCTGTGGATTCAGTCTCTCTAACTCTGAGTAATCCCATTACGGCTTCATCGGAGTACCTTGAAGTGAAGTTAAAAGTCTTTCCTTATGGCCAAGTTTGTTTCAATCTAACGGGAATTTCTAGTATTGGGTTCATGCTTAGCAACCAGACTTTCAAGCCTCCACCACCTTTTGGACCTTTCTATTTTATCGGTGATAAGTATGAGAAATTTACAGGTAATTCTGTGTTTAAATGATAATAATTTCTCTGTTTTTAAGTAATTATCTTGATGCATCTCTCTTCCTGCCAACAGAATCAAAAAAGTCATCAAGAAGTAGTATTGTGATTGAAGTTGTAGTTGGCGGTTCCATTCTGCTGCTGGTAATACTCCTTGCAGGGGTTTATGTTCTCCACACAAAGAAAAGAGCAGAAAGAGCAATTGAACACACCAGTCACTTTTGTAAGATGGGTTTTTGTTTATATTTTGCACTTTTTGGCTAATCATATGGGATTTGTAGGGTTGTTTTTCTAATTCATGTCAAATAAAGCAGCACAATTGGACCAGAGCAATATGGGTGGTAGTGTTATTAAGGTAAAAGGTGTGGGATGGTTTTCCCTTAAAGAACTTGAGAAATACACCAATCATTTTTCAGTAGCCAATGAGATTGGATCAGGCGGCTATGGGAAGGTCAGTTTTGATTGTCCCTCAGTAGTATATCATATAAATGTATGTCAATATGCATGACCAATCTTTTATATTCCAAGGGTAAAAATAATAAATTGTTTTCAAATTTCAAATTTGTATTGCTTTTTGCCACTTGTAATCCTTCCTTTATTTTTAAAATTTTAATTTAACTTTTTAATTTTATTTAAGACCAGCTTTTGAACCTTGTTGCTAATTTTCCAAACAATTGCTGTCACTAAATGTCTTGTTTGTCAACATTTATACAGGTTTATCAAGGTTCTCTTCCTACTGGGCAACTGATTGCCATTAAACGTTCTAAAAAAGAATCTATGCAGGGAGGGCTTCAGTTCAAAACTGAGATTGAACTTTTATCAAGAGTGCATCATAAGAATCTTGTCAGCCTTGTGGGGTTTTGTTTTGAGAAAGGTGAACAAATTCTTGTGTATGAGTATGTTTCAAATGGTAGTCTAAAGGATAGTCTTTCAGGTACCTCCATCCACTTTCCTCCTCCACTCAATAAGAATTACAATATTTGTTGACACTTCAATTTCTCATGTAATTGATAATCACATGAAATTATTCAATTCACTAGCATTTGTAGTAATTACCATTAAGTCAATAATCGTTAGGCCATACACCTTGCATCTACCTACAAAAGCAATAGAAAAATCTGATAGTAGCACAACCCTAAGAATTCTGTAGTCTACCAGTAATGCTCTCATCCAAAGATGACATGAGAGGAATTAAATAACTTGGCAAATACTGCAATTTGTCTTTAGCCTGACCCTGATCACTTCTCCCGTAGAGAATAAAATGAGTTCTGGTAGACAATCCTGATAAAATTGTGCCAAAGGATTTGATGACTATATACTAGGAATTCTGCCACCCAAAACCCTTTTCCTTTGTAACAATATCCATACATCAGAATTCCACTTGCCAGTCAATATAAGGGTTTAAATGTTTTAAGTGTACCTCATTGTCCAATTGCAAAATTGACATGCTGGCATCTAGCTTGACATGCACCAATGAAGTATTTGTCAGATTCTCATTCCTGTGTTAGTACATAATGAACCACCCTGAAACCTCGAACAATGTTTTTGAAGTCAAAAGATACTGAATCCTAATTCATTTTTTTCTCTTAGTTGAAAACTAACATATAGTCTGCAGGGAAGTCAAGGATCAGGTTGGATTGGATGAGGAGACTTAGAGTGGCCCTTGGTGCAGCCAGAGGTCTAGCCTATCTTCATGAATTTGCCAATCCTCCTATTATACATAGGGATATAAAATCAAACAACATCCTCCTGGATGAGTCATTAAATGCTAAAGTTTCTGATTTTGGACTCTCCAAGCCAATTGATGACAGTGAAGGAAGTCATGTTATCACTCAAGTTAAAGGGACAATGGTAAGTTCAGAATCTTTTTACCTCTACTTCAACAAAAATAATGCATTTGTTATGTTCTTTAATTGATAATATAAGCGTCAAAATCTGGTCAGTCCAGAAGCATCTGATAATGAAATTACTAGATCAGGATTTGGACAGAAACTCAACCCAATTCTCTCTGGTCTTGTATAAAAGTATTACTGGATTGTACCAAATTTAGAAATGATTCTCATTTTTTAGCTAGGCATCTGCTCTAATAGTATATGGCTCACCTTCAATGGATTGTCCTTGTGAAAAACACATAAAATAATAAAAGGTAAGCAAAGCAATACATAAAATGTGACATGATTTGGCAAATTCCATGTCTACATCTACAACCAACACCAACCAAAAATATCCACTATCAATGATAATTACCACAGCCCAAACTCTCATAAACCTCACAAATATAAACTAACCTAAATCCCCAATACACCTAAAGGTGCTCTCACACTAACGTACTAGACAAAGCTTAGTATCCAACTCTCTCTAGGCAAACTGTCTTCTAATTAACCCTTACACCCCCCAAAAAAAAAAAAAAGGCTACGCCACAGCTCTATTTATAAGGACTATGGCACCTCCCGATTATTCTTCTAGCTAATATAGGATTTCGAAACCAACTTGGAAAACTCCAAAATTTTTCTTTCATTGGCTGGACTTAAAAAGTCCCAAATTTTGCAAACATACAACAACAAAAAAAGAGATCCCAAAAATATAAAATGAAAATCAACTTTAGTCTAGTATCTTTTCTAAAGTAAAAGTAATAGCAAGATAAACATGGTTAAAGGAACATTTTTGAAGATTTTTCAGGAATAATCAAGTTGAGTTTTTGAAATTCTAGGTGGAGCTTCTAGGAATGTTTCAAGGAATGAAGTAGATAAATGTAAAGATAGCTACCTATTTTTTCCCTCTATTACTGAAGTTTTAGGCCCAGCCATTGGCAAGGGATTTTTTCAAACTCACACACGCATACTTCTACTAGTACCTAGAGGCCTTAAACTAATTAGGAAAACAAAGCAGCCGGTAGGAGTTGTTCACCACACCAATTATATACTGCACAAAAATTTATGTAAGTGTTATAGGCAGGGCAACCATTTCTTGCCTACTACTATTACGCTTTAACCACCATATATTTGAAGGAGAAGAGATTTTCATTTAATGATCCCACAATCTGCCATTGCAGAGTAGGGGTGGTTTTTGTTGGACCATAAGAGACTAGTATGAGTTTATGGTAGTTTAGGCATTCCCGATTTCCAATTACTTGAAGAAGAAAAGCTTAAGTTTCAAAATTTTTGTCTTAATATTATCTAAATTTCACAAAAATACATCAAAATCTAGCACTAAGAATGGACTTGATCAACTGCAGGGCTACATGGATCCAGAATATTACATGACCCATAAGTTGACCGAGAAAAGTGATGTATATAGCTTTGGAGTGCTAATGTTGGAGTAATGAGCAAGAAAGCCAATAGAGCATGGGAAATATATTGTGAGAGAGGTTCAGGAGACAATGGATAAGACAAAAGATTTATACAATCTTCATGAATTTCTTGACCCTGCCATTGGTTTAGGAACAACCCTAAAAGGTTTAGGAAAGTTTGTGGATCCGGCAATGAGGTGTGTGAAAGAACCTGGATCCGATAGGCCTATGATGGTTGAGGTGGTTAAAGAGATTGAAAACATTATGGAGCTCATTTGGTGTAAATCCCGATGCTAATTTCACATCCACTTACGCAAGTTACGAGGAGACAAGTAAGGGGAATTCCCCCAATCCAGGCTATCCTTATCGTTGAGGCACTTGTTTTATAGTGGATTATACCTTCCAAGAGAGCCCTATTCCAAATTTCATTCCAATCAAATGATCCACAACTGCCAATATAAAGAAATGAAATGGGGTTTTTCCAAACATCGTAAAAGTGAGATTTATTTTTTTCATTTATTCGAATAAAATATTCTGATCTACTTTGTGTAGAATATCCAATTAGTATTGCACATCCTAATGCTTGTGTTCATATAGTAAGTTACCGTAACCGTGTTTATGATGGTACTTTTTATTTGTGTATGGAGGGTGGGGGGGTTGAAACAGAATCTTAGGTCGTCAACCTTGCATAGATTCGAAGGGAGGAGCAAAAATGACGAGAATTTAAAATATTTTACAGAATTTCATGTGAGGCTAGTCATCTTATACTACACTTTTGATTTCTATGCTATGTATGCAATTCAACAATACTTTTGCAAAGAGAAAATATGTACAGTTTCCTATTTCAATTGAGATAATTGTAGAGTTTTTTTGGCTGTCTTAATTAGCCCTTTTTGTTTTGGTTGTGTCATGGACGGAGTCTTTGAAGGTCATGTCTTGAAACTATTGCTTTGTTTTTTGCTCTTTAGCATGGTTGCTAAATTGATTGGACCTTGTAATCCTTTGGTAATGGTTGTGGTTGACTTTCCTTGAAACTTATTCATCAATCTTCTAAATCTATATCCTTGCTTCATCACAACTCTGCATAATTTACAAGAAAAACAAAATAGGCCACAAATTGCAACCTCAGTCATATCAATTGTCAAGTACTATGGTGCTTCTCTATACTCTTTTGTTCAATTAATCTATTTATATTTCTCACCTCTTAAAGTAAGACTTTAAATCTATTTAGATTTTCACTTGCCAAACCAGTCAAGATTATAAATAATTAAATTAAAAAAAAAAAAAACATGATTATCATGCAAAATGTGTTGGCTGAGCAAATAGATTACACATGTACCTTAGGTGGAGGCTCACTTCATTGGTTTCTCCAACAGAGCTGAAATGTACCACTCATTCTTATGAATTCCACGATCACGCTTCCTGCTAGCATTCCATCTTAGTTTCTTGAATCCAATACGATTTGTTAGGTTCTAAGGATTAGGAACTAATGTTTTAGAACTCTAATTTGTAATGTTGGCAAACCATGATCAAAACAGGTTTTAGTCTTGTTCGGACTTGCTCAAAGTGTATGCGTTTTATGTAAAGTCGGAATCGAGTTATTGCAGAATTTATTGTGCAATTCTATCTAGCTCGATTGATCGAGAATTAGACTCAATCGATCGAAACTCAGGCAGAACGTTATTCTGCAGAATTTTCCAACAAAGCCCAAGCCCGTTTGACGTATAGGGTTTTATGTTTTGTCTTAAGTATAAAAGAGAAAACCCTAGCCATGTTTTTGGAGATGCTCCAGATGCTGTGTGTGATTCTTTTGTGAGATCAAGAGGTGGTTGTCTTCACATATACTTAGGGTTTCCAAGTTTCAAGATTATGTCAAGAACTTGGTAATCGATTCGATTCTTTGCTTTAAGAGTAGGGGTGTGCACAGTTCGGTCGGTGCAATTTTTTTCTAAATTTATTATCGAACCGATAGAGATCAGTTTTTTCATAGTTGGAACCGATGCACACCGCCTAAAGTCGGTTTTTTGACCTATAACGGTGCGGTTTTTTGCAGTCGATTTAGTCAGTTTGGTCAGTTTGAAATATTAAAAAAAGAAAACTTTTTTTTTTAATAATAAAAAAATTGGGCTTTCAAGCCCAATATCAATATATCAACCTATTCAAGATTTCAAGTAAATACAAACTATTTTTTTTTATTTAGCAAGCCATCAAAAATCTAGTCTCACATAAACCAGAAGCAAAAGAAAAGTCAAATTAAAAAAAAAAAAAAAAAAAAAAAAAAAAGTAAAAATGCCAAATAATATTTTTCTACATCTAGCCAACACCCAAATGCATATTCCAACTCATACTTATACCATAATTACTCATTACTCAATCAAACACTAACAATATACATTACTCAATCTCAATATATATCAACTCAATAGAGAGGCAAAACCTAAACAACTAAAATTAGAATGTAATGCAAATAAAATTAATATCGACTTCCATGTAAAAACAAATAAATCAGTAATTTTTTTGACCAAAGAAATGCTTTACAATGAACATATATTATAACAAATAAACAAAAGCCAATGCTTAATAGGTAGTAAGTAACAAAAGTTCCACTAAGTAGCTCAAAATCCCCAAGTCAAAAAATATACAAATAAAAATACAAAAAAAAAAAATATATATTGAAAATACTAAGCAATATTTTGAATCATTAGTGATTATAGCTCAAAATCTTTCTCGGTGAATGATTGAAGAGTGATAGCTCTCTCAGTCTCCCTCAAAATCAAATTAAAAACTCGTGGACTTAGAGTATAGAGAGAGAGAGAAGAAATTAATTATTTTGCGACTATGAAACTCAACGGTGTTGTTCGGGGTGGGTGAGCATTGAGCATTGAGAGTAGCTTAGTGTTGTTGCAACAGAGAGGCGAGAGAGAAAGAGAGAGAGTTAAAGGATTCTGAGACAAAAAGAATGAATTTATACTAGGGGCATAATCTAAAAACCTAGCATAAAACGCACCATTTTGCTTTTGTTTTTTGTGTTTTTTTTTTTTTTATTAACATCCCTATACAACGACGTTTTATTAAAAAAAAATAAAATAAAATCAGAACCTGTACCAATTACCAAACTTGGGGAGAGAACGAAGAACTTTTTTAATCGAAAGGGTAAAGGGAGAACGAATAAAATTTATTTATAACATTTTTTATATCATTAAAAAGTATATAAAATTGAAAATTATTCTTTTATTTTTAAACAAACTTTCTCAAACCTAATTTTTTTATACCTTACAATCCAAAACATCAAAAAACATATATCTCAAAAATTAATAAAACTATACAATACTACAGTAGGGACACGATTCGCAACGAACCACAACAGTGTTGGGTTCGCACGTGAAAAGGCCCTGACAATATCATTTGTAGAGCGTGGGTTTGAAAGGCTAGGCCTTGGTTACCCGACGGTGGGTTTTTAGTGGTTTTCATACACGGTTAAGGTGTTTTCACCCCCGGAGTCTTTCTCCTGGAGGTGGGCTGGGAGGCCCTCATTTTCGGCCATTTTCCCCCTCCAAAGCCTTATTTACTTTTCTTTTATACTAGCCTGCGTTCTTGTTCTTCATCCACGTGTAGGGTCGACCTTTCCAAGAACTTAAAGTCGGTCCAAACCCAAAGTCGTTGGGGATAGTTGAAAAATCCCAAGAATCCGGCTCTGTTAGGTGCAGAGTCTTGTATGGGAAGGGGAGTAAGGGCAGCTTTTCCTAGATATTTTAGATTTTTTTCCAAGCTTGTTCCTATTCCGTTTTGCCCCTCTTCTCGGTGGAACAAAGGACCGAACTGTCCTCAAGCAACAAGCCAAAACTTGGGCCATAGCCTTCTTTGGCTTGGGCCTTTAGACTCCCCATGAGTAAGTGGGCCTGGCTCATAAATTATTGGGCCTCACAATAGCCCCTCAAAACCCTGCTATCTAACCTCCTGGTTGGAGAGGGGGGTTTTGGTAATATCGAGCCTTTATTATGGCTCATTTAATCCAGCCTTTCACTAACGTTGGCGATTCTCCACCTGCCCAGGAAATGTACCGGTCTACGGGATGTTCCTCTTAATTTATTCGCGATACACTCATGCCGTTTGGTTATCCAAAGTGTGTCTTTAATAGTTTCCCTTCACGAGAGATTTAATGGCGATGGTGTGGGGAGCGGAACGGGCATATTCTTGTTTGCAGATTTCCTTGGAGATGAACATATTAAGTACCCTCCTCTTCATCTCTCATATAAAAAGAGAAGATGAGAACAAATCCCTTTAATCCCCCGAAAATCAAACCCTTAGAAGTTTACTTTTACCCTCCTGGTTATACCTTAACTTAATACGTTCACCATAGTAATAAGCAATGAAGGAGCCATTCCCCTCCCAAAAACACCATGCTCTAATTCGAAATGGCTCGGTCAGGGCAAGGATGGCGGAGACTCAAGATTTGTCTCACCTTAGCCAAAATCCAAAAAGGGACTCGACTCACGTCACACTTTTGACATGACCGAGCCGAGGACACCCATTAAGTACCACCCGCTCTCTCATGAGCATATCTAACATGGCACCGGTGTGTTAGGAGTCGGGATCGGCGGGGACTAAGTGCCCTTGCTTCTTCCTCTCTTCGTTCACTGGCGCCTCCTTTTGCCTCTCTTTCTTCTTCTTTCCACCACCAAATCCATCCTGGTGCTTTTTCTTCTCCCTCTTTTGCTCCTTTTCCTTTCTTTTCATCTCTTCCCTCTTCTTCTCCTCCTTCTTTTCATTCATCTCCTCCATCTTCCTCATCTTTTCCTAAAGAAGGCCCTTTTCTCAATATGGGCAAAAAGTTTGGAGGGACTTTTTGAGACGAGTTTAAAAGAACCGTTTACTTATATGTATTGCTAATGTTTTTTGTTTTTTATTGTTTGGCAGTTCACCTTTTGTATAGGCTTGTTTAAGCCCCTCTTTGTACGTTGTAATACATCTTTATATTAATAAGAATTGTTATCATTTTATCGCATGTTCTATCTCTATGTTTTAGAAATGATAACGCAATGCATAGACATACAATCTTGTAAATTCGTTTTATTTTTAAACCGTGACCGACGTCTAGGACCGAAGTTCCAGTTAATAAAAAGATCTTGCTCTGTGTTTGTAAAAATAATCCTGCTCAATAATACTCAATCGAACAAATGATACTTAGGGCTGAAACTCCCATTAGGCAAGAAAAGAAAGGACATTATGATGAGCTTACTGAATCGGCCGGGCACAATACCGCCGACCTTAGAGTACAATACTTGGGGCCTTAACCCCTTATCAAAGAGAAGGGCGTTTTTTACGAATTTGCAAATTGTTCAAAGACAAGAATATATCATTTGAATCATTGACAACTAGGGCCAAAATACTTGCTAAGAAAAAGATGTCACCATAACTTTAATAGAGTTGTTTGGCACAACAATGCCGACCCGTGAAGAACGATACTTACCCCAAAACTAGCCGAGATGAGAACCGAATGCTCGATGCGGTGTAGGAAGTAACCATCCGAAGACATATCACCCAAAAAATGAACAGCCCCCTTAGGCTATTGAATAGTGGGGTGTTTCGCCATCTTCTTAACACTCTTATTGGCCTTAACCTTTTAAAAGATTTGAGCCGAGGACTTTCCCCATCCAAGTAGTTGGTTTTTCCATAAGAGAACCAAATCCAAAACCTAGTTTTGTCGTCCAAGTAGTTGGTTTCCCCTTCCGCCAAAACCTAGTTTTGTCGTCCAAGTAGTTGGTTTCCCCATTGGCTTGAGTCCGAGGACCTCGCAATGCCTTGGTTCTGTCCAAAACCTAGTTTTGTCGTCCAAGTAAGGCTTGAGTCCGAGGACCTCGCAATGCCTTGGTTTTCCAATCCAAGTAAAGGTTTGAGTCCGAGGACCTCGCAATGCCTTTTGTTTTAAAACCTAGTTTTGTTTTAGTTGGTTTCCCCATAGGCTTGAGTCCGAAGACCATGCAATGCCTTGGTTTTATTCCAAAAAAAATTCTGTCCAAAACCTAATTTTGTCGTCCAAGTAGTTGGTTTCCCCCCATAGGCTTGAGTCCGAGGACCATGCAATGCCTTGGTTCTGTCCAAAACCTAGTTTTTTCGTCCAAGTAGTTGGTTTCCCCATAGGCTTGAAATAGGCTTGAGTCCGAGGACCTCGCAATGCCTTGGTTCTGTCCAAAACCTAGTTTTTGGCATGGGAGCTTGGCTTTAAGGGGAATTATATCCTCGGCTAAGCCCCTAGAGCCATCTAAGTGATCAACGCTAGCAAACGCAGCCCCTAGTCAAGAACCAGAACCATAGCCCCTAGCGGAAATTTACACAAGAACTCTATAATGAACAGTTAGAAATTTTATATCATTAAAATTGTATAGTGTTGGGTTCGCACGTGAAAAGGCCTGGATAAATATCATTTGTAGAGCGTGGGTTTGAAAGGCTTAGCCTTGGTTACCCGGCGGTGGGTTTTTAGTGGTTTTCATACACGGTTAAGGTGTTTTCACCCCTGGAGTCTTTCTCTCCGGAGGTGGGTCGAGGCCCTCATTTTCGGCCAAACTTACTTTTTCTTTTATAACAATACCCAAACCCAAAGTCGTTGGGGATAGTTGAAAAAGCCCAAAAATCCGGCTAAGTCTTGTATGGGAAAGGGCAGCTTTTCCTAGATATTTTAGATTTTTTTCCAAGCTTGTTCCTATTCCGTTTTTGCCCCTCTTCTCGGTGGAACTTTACAAGTGCCGAGGACCGAACCAAAAACATCTCCGGGCCATTTTGTGCTTTAATTGAACATAGCCTTCTTCAAAAATTAATAAGTGGGCCTGGCCCATAAATTATTGGGCCTCACAACTACAATTCAAAATAAAAAAGAAAGGGAAAAAATAGAATTCATATCAAAGTCAAACCCATTCTCCCGAATATGTAAAACATATCAAATGTGATGTGATCAAGCCAAATATCCAATGCATAATCAAATTCAAAGCAAAAGTGATGATTACAACTTTATACATGATGATTATAATCTAATCCAAGTGTACAATTCCAAAGAGGAAAAAAGTAGAGGAAATTTGTATTGTGTAAATACTGTCATAATCTAATCTAACTTGTGAATAATGAATAGATAAATAAATAATTTTAAACATAAAATTGAATTTGTTTTCTTAAAACCTCGAATAATACACTAATAAGATAAGAAAGATGAAGAGTAATATAAAATACCCCTAAATGTTTAAAACAATTACTTAAGCATCTAGGAACATCACATAACAAAGGCATAACAATTTGCTGCTAGTTTTTTAAAAACAATATTTACAAATAGTGAAAAGAAACTGCACAAAAACCATCTTCATCAATCGCAAAACTGTTCTTCATTATATTGTCCAAATTATCCTATTATTTTCCAAATATACTAACACCTAACAACAACACAAAATATAACATATTATAATATGATTTTCCCCCAACTCAAGTTAACAACAAACACCATTCTCAAAAAAAAAAGGTTAACAACAAACACCATTTATTAATAACTTTTAGTGTTGTAAATAAAATGACTAAAAAAAATATTTGCATCAAGGAACACATATGAATTAGTCAATAATATGACAATGGAGATACAAACATCTAGTAGGAGATCTATAACATGCTTGATTTGGAGTCCTCTTACATGTCAATTGTCGGGTTGTATCTTTTCCGCCATCAACGATTAAGCAAGATTTGTAAATACCTTTTTATAGACAATTTTTTTATTAAAAAAATTGAGATTTTGTATTCATCATTTATTTCATTTTTCAGTTATACACATCTAAATTAAAGCAAATGAATATGTAAATGCAAAATTGTAAGGAAAGTTAAAACTGGCCTAGATGAATATGTATAGACAATATTTTTGTTTTAATTTTTCATTGATTTATTATTTAGTTGTAGCATCAAAATTAAAATAGATGAATATATAAAATTAAAACCGCCTAAGATAAATTTGTAAAGTCAATATATTTATATATTTAATATTGTCAAAAAAATTAAAGGTAAAAAATAAATTGAAAAAATAATAATGTGATCGATGAGGTGGCTCAATAGAAATAGCAACAATAAATAAGACACTTCAATTTTTTTTTTTTTTTTTTTGAAAAAAAAATTGAAGTGTATATAAAGAGAAATGCTACAATCACAAATTATATTACGATATTTTTACTGATTGCTAATGTGGCTAACTTTTTATTGGTTTTCGTCTAGGCCCACCATTAATATCATTTTATTTATTTATCAATAATCGCTCACCACATTAGCAGTCTATAAAAAATTTTGTAAAATAATTTGTATCTCTAGCATTATTCATATATAAATTCCTCTTTTGGAAATTCTTAAAAACTGTAATTTAAAATAAAGAGCTCTATTCAGTGAGTGTGTGAGTAAAAAGGTCCGTGTGTCTATAACTAATTATGATGTAACTTTAATCTCTATCCCTTCATTCTGCGTTGTGTTTGTTGTTTTATATGTTATATTTTAAGACAATATTTAGTGTAGTGCATAGATGTCTATTTCAAAATTTGTCTATTTTCTCAAATGAGTATGACCCCTAAATATAAAATATCATCTAATTCCATCTCTAAGTTTTGACCTCATATTTAGAAACCTTTTTGGCTCTGGCTCTATCTATCTTTAAACATACGGAATATATTTTACTCAAAAAAAACAAAAACAAAAAAAACATACGGAATATATATGGTGGATAGTAAAAAAAAAGGCACATTCTCCAGTTAGTTAGGAGGATTACGTTTGAAGCAAACCATTCACATTCAGACTCAGACTCAGACAGTTTGGTAAAAATAAAGCTCCATGTGGATGTGGTCTGGTCACAATCACAAGATGCAATCTTTTATTGGAATTTTTTTGAGAAAGTTTCAATCTATGACGTCCGTTCCTAATGATAGCTCTTTATCATTAGATCAAGACACCAATCAGAGTTTTGGTATAGGCGGGGATTGAACCCCGGATCTCTTATACAACCATCAGAGACTTTACCAATTGAGTTAACTAGAACCCACATCATTTTTTAGAATTTGGAAATGCACTTTCACACTTCACACAAAGAAGTCAATACAAATATACAATTACAAACCACATCAATCTACGTAGAATCAGCCAATAAATTATTTCATACACATTAACAAGTGCAATTAAGGACAACTTAAATTCAGCAAAAAAAAAAAAAATTAAGGACAACTTTAATGGCTCATCCTCCATGCGCTGGAATATCCATCCTAGCTAGAAAAACCAAAACCTCTAGTAAATACAAGCTTTCAATTTTGGAGTTTAAAATAGCTTTGGAAGTTTTGGTCATTTCATGACTATCCTCCTTCACTACTTCTTTGACATGGGTGTCCAGAGCTCTTTCAACATTTAATTATTCCCTCATATGCATATAGTCCCATTGCCATTGGCTCACACAAATCAAGTAATTACAAGAAGAAAAAAAATCTATTTGTTTAAGATTACGATTATTCGTTTAGATAGAAGAATAATTTTATGCAATATCACTTTTTTTAAGTATAATTTATTCAAATATTACTTATAAAAATAGGTCTTGTTTTTTAAAATAAGTCACAAAATTTAAGTCGTACCAAACCGACACTGGAAGTGAATTATTGTTGGGAGGTGTTCATTGCTATTTATGAGATGGGCATTGCTAATAGTTCGAAAATATGTCGTGTAATGCTAATTTGGTATACTCATAATTCATGGAACTACCCCATGGAATATTTTGTGACACTTAATACCTCCCTTGTTTGTTTTATGAGGCAATTACCTCCTCTATGCAATTACCTCCTTTTTTTTTTTTTTTTTTAATTAATATATACATAGACACTAATTTTAACAATTTTTTTTCTATAAAATAACACTTTGCCCTCCTTAACATTATCATTGATTCTTTTAAGAGTACTACTTTAGCCACAAATTTTTCTATAACATTTTTACAAGCTGTTGAGGTAGAAAAATTTTATTAGTTTGCATCTGGACCCATCATTTACATCACATTTTTACTTACTAATAACCACTCACCACATTAATAATTTGTAAAAAAATTTGTATTTCTAGCATTTTCCTCATTTTAAAGGCCAGATCTAAAATCTAGAGCACAATAAACAAGTCCAAAAAATTATTCAACAACAAAAATTACCAATAGTAAAGCTAAAAACAATTAAACTCAATCAACCAATTTTACTCAAAACAAACAACCCGACCATTTAAAAAATTTTAAACAAAATAATTTTGTCCAACAGCAAAGCTACCCTCTTAACTTCAAGTCCTGACTCCGTCTCTGTCCTCTATGATTGCTTTATAAGCCATTTTCTCTAACTTTGACAGAATTTGATGATGTGACAAGTGCCAACATTACATATAGAAAAGGAATTGAAAAGAAAAAAAAAATTTCTACCCTCACATTTTTATTTCTCTCTCAACCTTTCTCATTTAATCCTCATTTGCGTTTTTGTATATTTACAAAGTATAAGTTTTAAGGTAGAACAATCTTTTTTCTTTAATTGTTTCCCAGGGATGTTTTTTCTATAGATTTTTTGGCGCTTGTCACGTCATCAAGGGTTTACCACAGCGGTGTTATTCTGTCATTTGCCCAAAATTCAATTGAAGCCGATGAGCTAAGCGTTGTGCTTGACATTGTGTACTATTAGGCTTGGTTTGGTTTTGTTTTTGAGTCACTCTTGGATTTTTTTTTTTTTTTTTTTTTTTTGGGTAAATACAATCTTTTACCTTTTACGGGGAATAGGATTCTTTCCGTTTCACTTAAAATAGATAGAGTCCATTTCACCATTAGAATTTTATTTTCTAAAATCTAATAATTTAGAATTTTAAATCACATGGTACTGGATAGAGGTTTAGATTTGTAAAATAGAATTTGAACCATAAAATTGATCCATTTCAACGGAGATGATCATTTTCCCTTTTACAAACTGGTTAGTGGTCACCCCTTTTCCCTTGTTAATGCGCACATAACTTGTTTTAATCATAACGCTCGTAGTTCAAAACAAATGTCAAAGACTCATTGCATACCTGCTGAACGTCAGGAAATGAATGTTCAAATATGCACATTTTCATTCATGCTGAAAGTAGTAAATTCCAAGTCCAGGAGAGAGTGAAAAAAGAGAGGGCACCAGGACTATTGATGAATAATTGTATCACCATTATACATTAGTCTCTTTTCTTTTCCCACTCCACATTGATGTAATTATGTATCACCTTCAATCGGACAAGCCTGCGCTAGTTTCCTAAGATTTTCAATGATCATAACTAGCTTTGTGTTAAGCCGATTAACAAAACACTTGGGCAGCCACCCAGAAGGATCTAGCTGAATAACAATGAAGCAAAAAACCAACGGTTTAGTCAACTGGACTTCAGTTTTATACATGGCAATTGAGAAAGCATATAACATTGAAGTGAAAAAAACAATGCTGCCAAAGTTAATTACCTGGACAACATAAGTTACCAGGCAGGAGTCATCTTCAAGCTTCTCCACAACCCACCCTGACTGAAGCAGTAGTCCTCTGATTGCATTATTTTGCTTTGGATGCAATCCAGCAGCTATCTCCTTTGGCAGTGAAGCAACCGCTACTACCTGCAAAACCCAGATTAAGTTTTCTCACTGATTGAAAGACACAAATTTTGATTTCTTACAATCAAAGTTATATTCGTTGCACTAAAAAATAAAATATATAATTTGTTCTGCTAATTACCAAGGTGCCGTCTTCCATGGTTTCACGTCGCTCATAAACTATGAATTCTCTGTTCCTAAATAGAGGCTTAGAGCTATCTCCAAACCTGAGACGTATGATGCTGAGATTATCCTCAAGATCTTTTATATACTTCGCTTCCACCAAATCAGGGTCCCATTGCTGTCCAATAATATGAAAATTTGTCATGTTATTATGTTAACAATAATCGTAGAGAATCTTGTTGATTTTGCATTTCGTGTATGTAACTATGTATTCCTAACTCAAATCTAAGTACCATCCAGAACAATGTACTTGCTAGTTGTCACATTTGTCCTTGCATATAATAACCAAATTAAAATAGTCATATATTTTTGTCATTTTCAAGGAAGACAACAAATTAAGAAAGAGGGGTCATACAGACACTGCTAGGGACAAAACTTTTCTTTTCGAAGCATTGGGAAGGAATTAAAGTATCTAATCCACCATCCTATTACCATGTGTTGGGATCATAGGTTTGTAAGAATTAAGAATTAACATCATGGGAAGTCTCTTTGTAATTGTAAGAGCTCAATACAAGAAGTTAAGAGTATCTAAAAGCTTCAGTTCCACAAATCAGTAAGTATTTGTTTTTTACTTCTGTCATCATTTATGAAGAAGTTAAGATTTACCTTTGCAGCATCAATGGCATTAGCAACAGTGATGAATTGTTGAGGTGAGACTGATCTGAGTAGCCAGCGGCTACGAAAAGTGTGAAGTGATCCAGACCTGCGTTTTGATATCTCTACTCCATTTTCTAGAGTAAGAACCTTCCAACCATCATTGTCATTTGCAGCCCTATTTGAGTCCGAAGCTGACAGCAACTCTTGTATGCAGCTCTCACTCGCAAAATGTACGTACCTTCTCAGGGAGTCCTCGCTTATGGACCTTTGGAAACCCAAAAGAAAGTAATATTGAAAATCTAGTTCATTAAAGAGTGGAACAATAAAAGGATGAATTAAAATTAAAGTTATGTTTACCAAGATCGGCTGCAAGGTGCTGGAGCTGGACTGCTCATGTCTAGTGGCAACAGCTAGCTGCTTCTAAGTCCTCTTATCACATTAAGGAAATGAGTAAAAATGGAGAAGGATATATAGAAGAGAGACTATTATTTGAAGATTGGTTTGAGGAGGAAGCTGAGAAGTGTAATATAACGTGAAGTGGGCCAAGGTGATTGAAGCACATGCAATGCCAGAACAACTTCCATGATTAGAACTGCAACTCTCTCTCTCTCTCTCTCTCTCTCTACATAAAAGATAGATTCTTCCTTGCCAAAAAGGAGCAAGAGCGAGGGTAGGAAAGATGACGCACATGGAGTGTTGGTGGCTTTTAAAAAACAGAACAGAGAGAGACGAAGAAAAGACTAAAAACTAAAGCCAGAATAGAAAGAAGTTAAACATAACTCACTCATGTTTATTCAGAGCCAAAAAAAAAAAAGTGTCTTTATTTATCAAACTTGACTTAGAGGCGCTTGGTTATGGGTGGACCCTGGACCCAACTTAAAACACTATTCTGAGGCCCACAATCACATGCCTCAGAAAAAGTAAGAATTGCCACACCAAGCATCAAGATGGATAATGCTGGTCCCAATCAACTGCTTTGGCACAGTCCCTTTGTAATGGTAGCTATAGTACTAACCCCATTTCCATGTCATGCTTCAGATATAAATGTGTATTATTTTGAGGCTATAATTTAATATCATGAAAAATAATAAGTTAATATTCGGGCCTGCAACTGAATCACTGGTATTGGACCAATTCTGTCATCCTCATATGCTAGGGACTCCCTTGTGACCTATTAAACGTTACAAAAGCTGTAATAAAGCTAAATGATTAAATAGTAATGCCTTACTGTAAGGAGATGATTTTCTGATCAATCAAAGTTACTTTTAGATACGAAAGAGAAAAAGGATGATGAAAAGATGTGACTGGATCACTAAATATAAACAAAACTTTATTGCATTCAGTATTACTACCAACTATTAGATAAAGCAATGTCCCATCAAAAAAAAAAAAAAAAAATAAAAAAAAAAAAAAAGAAACAATGAAAAATTTACATTGTATGGTACTTAAAAATAGAATAAATAAAAAAGAAGAATAGAAAGAAACAGCCTAATTAAGATTGTGGCATTTTCTGGTTCAGGAAGCCTTTAGCTTTGATGCTCTCGACTGTGTCCTGGACAGCATCTTCAACTGGTATGAAGACCAGACCCAGATCGATTAATCTCTTTGCTGCACCTCTGCAGGTTGTCAGTCCTGGCTGAGTTTCCCCATTAATCCTGTATGTAATTCAAGAAATCAGATAAAAAAATTAACTGGACAAAATAATATTTTTCTAGGTCTGAGAAGGATCGAAAAGTACAAAAGGCTGGCAATTCCAAGGATAACTTCCATTTTGTTTTATTAGATATTTTATACCTTGGTTCACATAAAACCAGAACACCAGGTTGTCCTGTTTCCTTGTGACATACATTGCCAACTAACCCTGCTCCCACTCACCAAGAGAAAGAAAAGACCTTGCTTATTCTTATGAAATTTTAATAACATTGCTTATTCTTATGAAATTTTAATAACAAAGCTGGTCATAAAAGAGTTTTTCTTTGAGAGTAATCAAGGCCTTCCTTCATTGAGAAAATATGGAGATACAATGATAATCAAAATTATCATGTAATGTAGGTTTAATAATGTGTTATGATTAGATAACTTCATTTTTTGGACCTTTTGGAAAGTCCCACGGAAAGCAAGGACTAATAATCATTGCCATTTATGTATATCATCTTTCAAATTCATAAAATTATGATTATCTCCTACCACTAGAAACCTAAACAGAAATTCATAATCACAAGTTGCTCAAGCTTTAGTACTACTGAATATAGATTCCATATTTTCCAATAATGTTAAAAGAGAAGACTGTCAACATCAAGTTCAAGAGGTGCTGTTTTTCATGGTTTTGGGTCACCAACCCAACCATTTCATCAAAATAAAAATTACTTTGTTGTATATATCTCTAATATAACAGCTCTAACACATCTAATAAAAGCATAACCCATTTTTCTTTTCTTTCTAAGTCACTAAAAAAGTGTGCATTACCTTTTTATCTCTAGTATATATGAAATCTCTCTATGAAAGATAAAAAGCTTTAGTGGGATGACAGTGAGCATATGATTCAAAGTTTCAACAAGGCAATATATGAAGCATCTTATACAAGGTACACTTATGCCTTACTGAGATACTGACCACTAACAACTATTGTTAGTGGACCTCATACGACCAGCATTAGAAAAATTGAGGTATAAAAATAAAATATAAAAGTATAGAAGATGGAGCTTTGAGCAAGAAAAGGAGTATCTTCCAATGCTAGAGACAAACTATCTGACAAAAAGAAAATAAATACATCCCCCCAAAAGAAAATCACCAGAGATTTCTATTATTATTCTGGATGTAGTTTGATTGTGTCCTGCTGTGCACAGCTTGTGTATAGATAGGCACTTTTCTTTTGAAATTTAAGTCTTCTTATTACTAATCGAAGAAAAAAAAAAAGAAAAAAAAAAGAAGAGAGAGAAGCCACCATAAGAAACCCTCCCACTTTTATGGGGGAAAGCCACCATAAGTAGAGAAAGCAATTGGGGCAACATGACAAGAGAATAAAGATAGGTTCCAAGCATTAAAAAGATAAAGTTACCTCATGTAACATGCATATACTACATGGAGCATGATTAGTACACTGATGTATGGTAATCATATAAGAGTGAGGGTTATCCAGTGCTTTCAATATAATTCCCATGGAATGCTTTTATCAATAAGTGCATTGTTATCCTTCTGCATTTCATTCAATTTAAGCCCCCACACCCTCCCAACCCAAATAAATAAATAGATTGGACAAGTGACAACATCTACAACTTCTATTCCCCGTACTGCCATAGGCCCATATGGGATTTTCTTCTTGGCAGGCTCTAAGAAAGGGCATAGACAAGCAGATAGAAGTGCAAAACACTAGTTTCCTACTATGTAGTCAACAAACCAAATGTTTAATGTAGACCTGAATGGAGTAGCCTTTAAGAATTTAGCACAAGATTTTTTTGACTAAAGATTTTATTGACTAGCAAGCAAAGTGTACAGACTCTTCCAACAGGACCCCCAACAACAATAATTAACCAGATATAACATAAAATAGATAAAATGAGAAACAAAAGGAACAACAACAACAACAAGAAGCAAGCCTAAGTCCTAAAATTTTGGGGACGGCTATGGATTCTTAGTGGGCTCTTTGTCAGTTCATGAATTATCAGAATTAAAAAATTGTTTTGTTTAGCCCTTAAAATTATTCCTCATGTACCAATCTTGATGCATGCATGATATTATGGAACATATGCCCCTAAAACTAAGAAGAGTGTTCAGTTTACTTTAAGGGGTTTTACTTTCAGTTTACATGGAGACATCACATGGGTTCCCAAATTAGCCTTCAGATTGACAGAGTCCTATTCCATTTCAGCTCCTATAGGTATGTTTAATTATTGATTTTGTTCTTCCTATGTATTTGTGTAAAAAAAAAAAATCAATAGATATAGTACTAGAATTCACGTTTTTTGGGGGGGGTGGCGTGGCGTTTGGGGTGTAAGGTTAAACTTAAAGTCTTAAAGACAAAACCTATGAACTGGATACTGAGGAAAGAGGTGGGAGACTTGATGAGCAAAATCAGCAAACTGATAGATCCCATTGGTGCAAAGATACGTACCAAGAGCAGGAGTCTCAAACAACAAAACCTGTGCTTTTGCAACGTCTTTGACATGCACAATGACAGCACCTAGCCAATGATACTCCTGACTGTCCTTTGATCCCTTCAGCAAGCAAATTCAACAACACAGCACAGCTTACATTCAACCCAGCTGGTTGCAACAGTGAACCTTGCACATGGCGTCAAAATCCAAGACATCAGCCCAGTTCAAATAAGTGAGTCAGATACTGGGAAGATGGAGGAGACGTGGATGGAATTCACATGAGGCATGAGCGGCTCATTTGAAGTTGTTGGGCTCCTGTCAGTCATGCACACTGCTTCCTTCTTCTTCTTCTTCTTCGTCTTCCTCTTCTTTGCCTGCTGCTCTGCCATTCTTTAAAAGTGATCAGATCAGATAAAATAACTACTAGTACTATATAAGTATTGCAAACAAAGACACCGATACTAAATACCAAGATTTTTGCATATACTTAAAAAAAAATTCCAATGTTTAACAATTTACAAAATCATGTAATACAATATATGATGGGATTAGAATTTCTTTGATAAACATGATAGGATTAGAATTTAAACAGCAAAAAAAATTAAAACTTTTATACAATCCACAATTTCATGACCATGAGTTTGATTCATGCTATCCAAATGCCATACGTATTTCCATTGAGTTTGTGCTTTCTCTGCCATCATCTATGCATAAACTGGGCAAAGAATCGAGATTGTTAATATTGTTAATGGAGGAGCTGCGGCTCTTCTCCTAAATGAGACCCTTTGGTGCAGTGCCCGGGATTTTGTGCATTGGCCTTATTCACTTCCAGCTTTTGGTCCACCAGGCTAAGCCCTTGTTGCACCTAATGGTGTTGGAGCTGATGGCATGATTATGAACATTGCAACAATTCTTGCAGGAGCTGCTACTCACCCTTTCAAGAATGGGTATTTTCAAGGTGACCACTTGGCTCCACTAAAGGCTGTCATGGCTTGTCCGGGAATATTTGGTGAGGGAGCTTATCCAGGGTATCCTGGAAATTTGATGGTGGATAAAATCAGCAAGGCAAGTTATAATGCTTATGGCACTAATGGAAGGAAATTCCTCCTTCCAGCAATACGGGAGCTGACAAGCTCAAAGTGCAAGGTCATCCATTGGGGGCATGAGTTAATTTTTACATTCGAAGGAATTGCTAAGAGCAGGCCGTGATAGACAAAAGTGGATATTTAACTTTATTTTTCAGTTTTCTGATGGGTTAACAATATCAAGTTGTGGCAATGTGTGCATGTCTAAATATTTATCCTATAAATTAATTTTAAGTGCAATATGACTTCAAAGAAGACAATAATAAAGTAATGCCACATCATGTGTGGGAACAATTGATTGCTACAGTACATTTTTGTTAGCTATAACAAACTAAACATTGAACAAAAGAACTTACACCAAATTACTCTTTTTTCTCATCTCCACCCGATTAACTGCCTGGAATTGCATTGACTCAGATTTACAGATTATGGTATAAATAAAAGCTGACCTGTTCCATTAACAGGACCACTATCACTTGGCCAACGGACCATCAACATGGATGAAGGCTATCTTTACTTCATCTTGAATTATCCATTGAGTTTGTCTAACACTTTAAGATGGTACTCAGCAAAACAAAAAACGGTACTTTAAGATAATTCAGAGCACACAAAATAATCCCAACTTATGTCTTACACAATCAACATCTCTTTTATTTATGGTGAGTAAATGTCTTTGATACAATCATTAGAAAATAGGTGAGGCTCTCCACTTATTTTCCCAATCAACTGTTGTCACCATGGCAAAGACCCAGGGAGAAAACCTTAAGAATATTGTTTTTGTAACTATGGAAAATTATATCTGTCACCTTTTTAATTCTTTTTTTTTTTTTTTTTGGGGGGGGGTGGGGCGCGTGGGGGTTGGCTGAAGAATTTCTACTTCCTAATCCAACCAATTGACAGAAATAATGCAAAAATGAAACCTCACGCAATTAATGCTGAAATTAATTCTCAGGAGCTTCAATATCTTGATAATCTCATCAATCAGATGGACCAATCATTTTCTTGGGCACCACAACAGTATCAAATTCTTCACTGGTTAGCATTCCCAGTTTCAATGCAGCTTCCTGCAAAGTTAAATATTGATTACATTAGGTATTTCAGCAATCCAAAGTTGCAACAAACACCATTACTGAAAAGAGCATTAAACACTCCACTGTAAACATTATTGTCTTCCTAAAGCCAAACATGATGTTACTTGCAACATTCCAACCAAACAACACAGGCTGAAAGATGCATATATCTAACAAGAGAATATTATTACAGCAGTGGAGGCTTTGCCTTCTTTGTGTGAGAATGCTACTGACCAGGAGTCTTTAGTGGAGTCATTATTGGTGAGGCAGTAGGGTGGGGAGAGGAGGAGTTTGGATGTAAGATTCCATTGTGATTTTAATGATTGGGAGATGGAATTGGTGGCGGGTTTTCTACATTTGCTGGTCTCTCGTACTCCTATTGTTGAGGGTGGGGACCGTGTGTGGTGGAAGTTGAAGAAGAATGGAGAGTTGATGTTCAGTCTTTTTATAAGATGTTGAGGGGGTCATCTTTTGGCATCTTCCCTTGGAAAGCTATTTGGGGTGTTAAGGCCCCTCAGTGGGTTTCCTTTTTTATTTGGACAGCAGCGTGGGGGAAGATACTCACTGGGTATAGTTTGAGGAGGAGATGTTATTAATATATTGTAAAATGTAAGGGGGAAACAATGGATCATTTATTGATCAATTTGTGATGGGGCTTACCAACTATGGAGCATTGTTTTCAGATCTTTTGGTGTTAACTGGATTTTACCAAAGAGATTGCTAGATCTGTTGATTTAGTAGAGGAATTGATTGAGGAAACATTCGTTTGACATTTGGAACTTGATTCCATTGTGTCTAACGCGGTGCATTTGGAGAGAGTGCAACAATTACACATTCGAGGATGTGGAGAGCTTGGGTAATCAGCTCCTTGCATTGTTTGTAGGAACTTTATTTGATTGGTCTCGGGTTTGGGGACTCACTTCTAGTCATTCTCTCCCTATGTTTATAGATTCACTTTTTTTTTTGTACATAGTTTTTGAGCTTCTTGTTTATCAAAAAATAGTCTTTGAGCTTCTTTGTACTTTGCTGGCTACCTTGTGTCTATTTGCATGAGGTAGTCTTTTTTTTCCCTTAATGAATTTTTTTTTCTTACTTATAAAATATATATATATATATATATATATATATATATGCAGTTGCTTTTAGCATACCTGGCCATCTACTTAAGAACTAATGATAAGTCATTACAAAAGTTTAATTGAGTGTCACAACTCACAATAGACCATTGTCACACTCAGAGCACTTCCCTCCTTGCGAGCTTTTTTGGCCACTGCTGAAGCATTGTCATAACCAATTTTCTGGAATAAAATCAGCAACAAAAGTTATACACAAAGCACAGGAAACTATAAGGAAAGCATACACATGAAAACAGGTGGAACACAGTAGAAACTTACAGGTTTCAAAGATGTGACAAGCATCAGTGACTGCAACACCATGCAAAATGCCACATAGCAACAAACAATAGATTAGCACTGAAATCTAAAACATAGAATAATATAAAGATTTATATTCTGTCCCCAGTATCAACTCACCTCATGCAGCAATTTTGAAATTCTTTCCCTATTAGCTTGAATTCCTGTCATGCAATTCTTTTTAAAGGAGGCAAATGCATATCCAAGCAATCTCAGTGACTGTCAGGAACCAAAAACACTAGTTGAATACGAAGACTTAAACTGTAGTGAAGTAAGATCTTAAAGTGTGAATCTATTGCTAATATAACAGGGCACGAAATTTTCCATGAAGATATCAAGAAATTTCAAATGGCATCCTGATAAAACTATTCTAGACAGGTCCATCACATTATACTTTATTATTATAGAACTAACCAAATTCAAAAATAGCTCTTTTGAACCTATATTTTGAAAACTCCAAAAGCATAACAGCCAGGATTACTAACTTCTAGCCCAAATCACTGTCAGATAGAATAAGATATTTCCTAGCCAATCATGGCTAGTTGATGTTGAATAATGGATGCACTTTTCACCTCAAATAAGTATAATTACAATTATGCAACAATAGAACATACATGTAGAAGATTATTAGCAATCATTGGTTTGAACGCATTAAGTTCAAAGTGACCATTCGATCCACCCACTGTAATGGCCACATGGTTTCCCATAACCTGAAAGACTTTAAAAATGAATAAATATCAAGAGAGGTTCTACTATGATACTTAAAATCAATTCAAAACCAATCACCAAAGAAGTGCACTGCAAGACTGAATTATCTATGAGGACTAAGAAAGACTAATTTCTATGCATCTTACTACTTACTAATAAGTCCCCAGCTGGTTATTTAATCTTAATTAACCAAATTTGAAGATACTAAACTTACCTGAGCACAGACCATAGTGAGAGCTTCACACTGAGTAGGATTGAACTTTCCCTGTAACACAATAGACTCAGTCAAGTGATCAGGATTTAGGTTTTTAGTACAAAATAAAAAATAAAAAAATTGTGTAAAATGATGGGGGCTTTACAGGCATAATACTGCTGCCTGGCACATTTTCCGGAGTTCACCAATGCCACAACGTGGACCACTGTACAAGAGAAACACAGTGAAAACCTTAAAGAGGAAAAAAAAAAAAATATATATATATATATATATATATTATATATAAAAGAAAAATGCAAATCATACCAGGAATACAAACCTTCCTAATAAATGAATGTCATTTCCGATCTTCAGAGTAGCAGAAAAATAGTGTTAAGGGCCCAACTGGTTTCAACAATAGCATCATGTGCAGCCTGCCAAAAATGAAATATATGAGCATAAAGCACTATTCTGTCTTAAGCAGGACAAGATGAAAAGCACCAATTGCTCGTATAATGAAACATCCATTCTTACAAAACAAACAGAATGAGAAATGAACAAGCAAAAGCAGAGTTAAAGGATTAGAAGCTGACCAAAGCTTCAAACTTGTTTTCTGCAGTAACAAAAGCTAAGTTTGTTTCCTCGGCTACTGCCACAGCTATCCTGACATCAAACCTAAATTACAGTCAAAAGACAACAACTATCAAGCTAAACATGAACAAAAACAACAGAAGCAGAAAAGCATTCTTTGTGAATAATATTTAAAGGAAAGAATACAGGATTCAATTTCATTATTGCTCAAATCCAAGAAACAACATAACAGTTTTATCAAAGTAATTTTCTGAAACAATAAGGAAAATGTGTTAAAAGGGCTTTCTTTTTTAAGGGGAGGGGGGCTTAGAAAATTGATAAAACAAAGAGAATAAATTAAGGCAGAGGAATGAGAACAAACAAAAAATACTTGTATTTAGAACAAAACACCAAAAGAAGTAAAATTGATTCTCAACCATAAAGCTATAAATATATGCTTCAAGGATAAAGTAAACAAAACACCGCATCTTGTCACCCCCATGTTGATATAATAAGGAATTAATAGGATAGATAGTGAAGCTATAAATAAGAGATTAAAAGAGCCATAACCATAAACAAAAGAAAGGAAGCAACCTCATTGGCATTGGCATTGATGTTAGTTTGCAATACAAAGAAAGATCGTGTTTAGCTTTCCCTCATCTTGGGCAGACTTGCATTATTATGGATGGGTCAAGATTAGAAGACCATCCTCCATATTCAACTGGAACATAATTAATAACTCGTTAACAAAGCCTCCGTAAAAGGAACCATAGGAAATAAACAAACACTAGTACCTTTCTTAAAGACACAAAAGGCATGAATAACAATGGCAAACGATCTTTGAGTTTGTGCCCCCCACCCCACTACCTGAATAATAAACAACAAACCCATATTTATTTTTTAGTTTGAAAGAGAAGAAAACGGCAGTACTCTCTCTCTCTCTCTCTCTCTCTCTCTTCTCTCTCTAGTTCGAAAACCAATAAAAAGTAGAAATAGAGTAGTAAAGACTAAAGAGTTTCAGTTTGGAGACGAAATTGGCAGTGGCACTGTGGGTTATCAACTCCTAGTCCTACTCAAACACTTCCCAACTCACTCATGGCTTAGCAGTTAGCAATACCAATATTTGTGACACAAAGTAAAAGCGGTAGTGGTAAATGGTGATGACAGATGAGAATTGAGGAGACAGACAATGCTAATATTAGTTATAAGTAGTTTAAACCATTATTTATGTATAAAATAAAATAAATTGTGAAGCTTTTGATGTTACCTGTACTAGTCACAGACTCACGCAACGTGTGATAAATTTGTTTATGATAGTGTTATTATTATATATTATTAATTATTAATATTTTTTTATGCATTACTACTCAAGCTGCATTATATATGTATGATCAATATATTGTAGGATTCATGGTGATTGGAGGTTTTGGTGATGGAATTAATTGTGTATTATTAGAGATTAGTATTTGGAATAGAATGTGGAAATTTTATTTGTTGGACATACTTGAAGAAACAATCCAACTTTTGAACTTGCAATTTAATAGATAATTCATAATCAACCGGTAAAAAATATGAACAACCTACACTACCAAAAGATAATATAAAATATATTTTAGCATAGCCTTTTCATTTTATTTATAATTGAGAGTTAAACATTCTTGAATAAGCAATCCAACTTAAAAACATGCAAATTAACAAGTAACACAATCAAAAAGATCTAATATTTTATGTTTTGGGGTGCATTGAGCAATTTGGGTGGGTAAAATAATAATTTTTCCAAGACTAAAACGTTCCATTATAAATGAAACCATCACAAGGTGTCCAAACAATATCATTGAACACCAAGACCGAGTTCGGAGAGGACGATTTTCGGGGTTTTATTTTTTTTAATGAATGAACACAAACACTCGCATGCAAATACACACAATCAAAAAGATCTAATATTTTATGTTTGGGGTGCATTGATTTTGCTGCTGTCATCTATTTATAGTGTCTTCTTGGCTTCATTTTTGTTAAGTAAGTTCATACAAGAAACATGAAGAGCATTTTTCCAAGACTATTTGAAGATTCGAGTTCATTGAACTCGTTTTCCAATCATATAAAACGAGTTAATTGAATGTTTTCTAGTTCCATTATAAATGAAACCATCACAGTGCAAAAGATAAGACCCAAAACCCAAATACTAAAACCAACTAATCATTGTTTTTTTAGTTATTTTCTAAAAAAACCAAGATAAGACCCAAAATTTTTTTTTTTTAATCTCTCTCTGTTTTTGGTTTTAATCTCCCTTTGTTTTTACTCTTTCACTTTGTGTTAAAAGCTTCCACACGCCTATTTTAGCACTCGCCCGAATTCTCACCTACATGCTCTATATGCCATCCTTTTTTTTCTTTTTCTTTTGTTTTTTTTTTTTCCCTTCTACAGTTCAAAATTTATGAACCCAAGAAAGACAACTTGAGGATCCCTATCTTTTGCACTATTTTATCCCCCCTTAACTTTTATACTCTCCTAAGCTACCCATTTCACTGATCAATGACATATATTCAATCTCATAGAGATTTAAGCTCTGATTTGTGTCTTTGAAACAATTCTAGAAGTAGCAAGTATCTCTTCATTAAATGTTTTGTCTTAATTATAGAAAGCCATTTGATTACACCCACCTAAAAATCATTTCAAATAAGTGGTGGATAATATGAACAGCTTGCACCACCAAAAATAATATGAGGACTATTTTAGTAAAACATTTCATTTTATTTACAACCGACATTTAGTGATACCTGAAGAAATATTCCAGCTTTTGAACTTGCAATTTAATAGATAATCCGTAATAAATTGGTAGAAAAACTGAACATCCTACACAACCCAAAGATAACATAAAAATTATTTTAGCATACCGAAAGATAATATAAAAATATGTTAGCATAACCTTTTCATTTTATTTATAATTGAGAGTTGGACATACTTGAAGAAACAACTCCAATTTTATTTACAATGAAATTTCCCAGCAAAGCAACTCATTCAACAATGTCCTATTTCTTATTTTTGGATAATTCCTTTGGTTACATAAACTATTTGGTTGACAATGGAATTTCCTAGCAAAGCAACTCATTAAACAATACACTGCAGAGAAGGAGAAGTAATATGTTTTGAGTATGTGCAATTGTATCAAGCCCCGATCACTCATACATATGTTTTTTTATCCAAAAATACTGCTACTTCTGCCTCCATAGTGGTAATAGCTTTGAATCTATCTATGACACTTGTGAATCACCAATAAATAAATAAGAAAAAAAAATGTAACGCAAGAATGAATAAAAATGATATAAGAATTTAAATCATTTAACATATTTTTAGTGTATTTCCAAATACATGTGATCAAATCTAATAGTGGAGAAGTTCTTGAGTAAATGCAGCTTATCGATCGTAGTTTTGCATAGATGCCTTTATGATATGAGTACATAAAGTGTAATCATTCAATTATCATTGGCTTGGGCATGTACATTTTTACAAATGCCTCTGATTGAACAGCATGCAATAGTACTCTAAAAACTGTCAAAATCAAAATTTACATATTCCCTATTGAGATATCGCCAATAAAAAATTGCCTGCAATTTAGGTCTTCCCTCCAATTTCATTAAAAAATTGCCATTAAAAATATATCATTCTCACATGAAAAAGATCTATAAAATTAATTAAAAATATTTTTTCATTAGTTAATTACATACTTTCAACTTCAAATATTAAATGGGAAAGACGTATTGAAAATATGTGAAAGATGTATTGCTCAAAAAAGAACTAAAGACGTAATTTATAAAATCTTTGAACTAAAGAACTAATTTGCTCTTTTTTTTTTTTTTTTTTTTTTTTATAACTAATTTGAACTAAAGAACTAATTTTCTGAAGGATGTAATTAACTAATTAACTAAAGGAGTAAAACATTTTACAATACATCTTTCAAGTTAATTAAATATTCAATGGGAAGTTGAAACTTGCAAGTAAGAACCACCTAGATTAATAGGATGCATAAAATGTTTACTATAATGTTTTGCTCTTCTTGAAAGACGTATTTTAATAGAATGCATCAACTTCCTAGACATATTTTAAGTTAATTACATATTTAATGGGAAGTTGAAAGTTGAAACTTGCAACGACATATTTTATAAACCCACCCAGATTTTTTACTATAATAACGGTTAGTAAATCAGACCTACCCATATTTCTAGGATGAATAAAAGATGGCATGTCGTTATAATCCCATCTTGATACATCTTAGGTGGGGAGAGAGATTTAAGGCTTATAAATCTCGATTAAAAAACTTAATCTTAGCACAAAATAAAAATGCTTGCACAATGACTTAAAATCAAAACCATGAATATCAAACCATGTTTAAACCAAAGACCATGATAAACACAATTATGCAGAAAAATTATTGCAGAAAATTGAAACACCAAGAAAACAATTTGCTTTGATTCTAAAACCCAATCAACACGTTATACAATCATGATATTGAAGTAGACTATGATACCAATTGTTGGAAAAGAGTGAAAGCAAACACCACAACACTATACTAAGAAATCAAAGTCACACTAAGTCGTTGGAATCACATAGAATTAAAAACCCAGCAATTTTCAAAAAAACTCAAAATGGATAGACCCAAAAGAGTTAGAGCTCCAATTAAAAAACCCAGCAATAAAAAATTCAACACCCTAATAAAGAGGCGGTAAACAATCAGCCACACCATAGCAACCTTATAAATCTCGATTAAAAAAAACAATCTTAGCACAAAATAAAAACGCTTGCAAAATGACTTAAATTCAAAACCATGAATATCAAATCATATCTAAACCAAAGACCATGATAAACACAATTATGCAGAAAAATTACTGCAAAAAATTGAAACACCAGGAAAACAATTTGCTTTGATTCTAAAACCCAATCAACACGTTATACAATCATGATATTGAAGTAGGTTATGATACCAATTGTTGGAAAAGAGTGGAAGCAAACAGCACAACACTATACTAAGAAATCAAAGTCACACTAAGTCGTTGGAATCACATAGAATTAAAAACCCAGCAATTTTCATAAAACTCAAAATGGACAGACCCAAAAGAGTTAGAGCTCCAATTAAAAAACCCAACAATAAAAAATTCAACACCCTAACAAAGAGGCGGTAAACAATCAGCCACACCATAGCAGCCTTATAAATATCGATTAAAAAAAACAATCTTAGCACAAAATAAAAATGCTTGCAAAATGACTTAAATTCAAAACCATGAATATCAAACCATGTCTAAACCAAAGACCATGATAAACACAATTATGCAGAAAAATTACTCGCAAAAATTGAAACACCAGGAAAACAATTTGCTTTGATTCTAAAACCCAATCAACATATTATACAATCATGATATTGAAATAGGCTATGATACCAATTGTTGGAAAACAGTGGAAGCAAACACCACAGCACTATGCTAAGAAATCAAAGTCATACTAAGTCATTGGAATCACATAGAATTAAAAAAACCCAGCAATAAAAAACTCAAAATGAACAAACCCAAAGAGATAAAACTCCAATTAAAAAAACCCAGCAATCAAAAATTCAACATCCTATGAAAGAGGAAGTAAACAATCATTCACACCACAACATGAAAAAGGCAAGAAAAAGAGGGGGGGAAAAAAAACATCAAGCAAAAGAATGGACCACAAAAGAAACTGGGATTTAGAGATACGTTAACCAAATCATCCAGCCTCTGTCGGTATTTATATAGTAGTGTGAGGAGAGGAAGATAGGAAGGAAGGAAGACAGAGAGGCCACCGTTAGAAGGGAGAGAGGCTAGCGTGAATTAAATGTGAAAATGTAGAACAAAGTGGGGAAGGGGAAAGAACTAAAAAGTGGGGAGAGGAAATTGAAACCGTGTAGGAAAACAAAAAGTTGAAACCGGGAAAACAGAGGGTTTTAAAAGGTTTCAGTTGAAAAGGCTTTGGGTTTGGGCTTTATGGTGGAATTAAATGTATAAAAAGTGGGTTTTATGGTGGAGATAGGGCTGGAAAATATTTTATATTTATCAGTATTTTAAAATTGATAAAAACTATTTTAAAATTGTAGGAAAAATTTAGAAAAATGATGGAAATGACATGGCTGTTGATGTGGCTCAACGTGAGCGTAACAACATTAAATGCTATGCTTCAGCTTTTAGTAATATATAGATTTGTCGCACACCAACCACATGCCGAGAATAAATAGTTATTTTGTAACGGTAATATAATATATAATTTATTTTTTAAAAATTTGTTAAAGATAATTTGTTCTTTCTAAAAATTAAACACTAATTAGGTTTTAAATTGATTCTTTTTATAGGTTGTCTTTTCAAGTTTAGCTCAAAATTTATTTTTTTCCCTTAATTTTTGGGTTGAAAAATATGAAAATTTACTATATTTGGTATAAACTCTTTAGTTTTGAGTTAAAAAAATATAACAAAAAAATAGACATTTGAAATTAGAAATATGGACTCTAAAAATGCTATAAAAATGATAAATATTCAAATGTCCTATTCAGTCCACTTTGGTTCTATTTGATCCACTTTTGTTCTATTCGGTCCTTTCGGTCCACCTTGGTCCAATTCTATCCACTTCAATCCTATTCGGTCTACACTAGTCGTCCATTCCATTCTGTCCACTTTAGTCCTATTCAGGTCATTTGGTCCTATTTGGTATTCTGTCAACTTTTGTTCTATTCGGTCAACATTGGTCCTATTTAGTCTCAATTGGTCTTATTTGTTCCTATTCCGTCCATTACGTCCACTTTGCTCCTAATTTGTCTGCTCGTTCTTATTCAGTCCACTTTGGTCCATATTGGTCCACTCAGTTCTATTCCGTCCAATTTGGTCTACGTTGTTCCATTCAGTTCTATTCTGTCCATTTGGTCCAATTCAGTCCATTTATATCCACTTCGGTCCATTTTTGTGCACTTACATAAAGGGAAAACACATGTTTGGGTTGAGAGCACCTATTCTAAATCTAAATTTATGAATATATATATATATATATATCCCCCAAACTCATAATATCTAAATTATTAAGCGTAGTATTTAATGTTGCTACACTTTTGTTGAGCCACATTAATGTAGCATTTCAGACTATTTCGGTCCAACTAAATTTAAGTGAAAGTCTCTCTAAACATGAAAGCTATGAATGTACAAATCTAATCTTTAGGATAGTTACTTATTTTTTTAAAAGTCATTACTTTTAAATGAATTACATAAATTTGATTATACATTCAAGCAAAATATATATAATGTTTATTTAAATAAATTATTCAAAATTCTTCATTCTTTTAAAAGAGACTATTATGATAATCAAATCTCATAACAAATTTATATTGATTTGTTCTTCTTAAAAATTAAACAATTTCAAAAAGTAATTTTCATCACTACTCTATTTTTACAAATATATAATTTTATCATTTTTGATATTTTTAATTGATATTATTCTTTTCTTAAAAGGTCCATATTCTTCTAACTATTGTTATTATGCATTATATTTTCCTAGTTTCTTTTGGTACAATTAAAATTTCTAAGTTTCAAAGTTATTATTCAAAGTCTCATTCTCTTAATGAGATTATTATGATAACAAAACTTATCACATAATTACAATTAATATTACTCAAATAATTGATAGTACACTCAAGCCAAATTTCTATTTTCTCATTCTTAACTATTTTAAATATAGTAATTATTTTAAATTTTTTAAATTTTTTAAGATTCACGTAAAAACTATTTTATACAAGATAGAAATTCTTTACCAAATAAAAATTCTACTCTAATATAATCTAAGTGTATATGTATGTGAAACTCCCTCCCGGAGACTTAAACTCTAACCCTTGCCACCCACACCCTATAAACACTTATACTTGTGGACATGGTTTTTAGACCTGGACCGTTCAAAAAACCGAAAAAGGAAGAGGTTCAAAATTGACTAAAAATACAAATAAATGTATTTTAAATATATAAATAGTAGCAAAATTGACTAAAAATATCTAAAAATAATTGAAATAGAATTTATAATAAAATTTCTTGATATTATAAGTTAATATAAAATAGTACAACATAAATAAGCATTAAAAAATATTTTACAATAATCCTACAAGTCTAAATCATTTTGATTAAATAAAAATTACTTTTGATTATTTTAGTAAATTCCCATGCAAAGGCATTATTCTTTAATCAAAAGTAAATTCATCAAAGAAAATAAATTTAGTAATATTTAATAAATTGAGAGAGATGTGATAGAATAAGTTGAAAAATTATAAATCATATAAATCTATAATAAATATAAATATTTAGGTCTGCGTTTTGGGAACAGCTTATTTAGTTTAAACTGAAAACTTTTTTGATGAAAGTACTGTAAATAAAGCTAAAAGGTAGCTAAAATAGTATAGTATGGCTTATGAATAGTACCAAAAAGTGTAATGGAACTCATGAATAATAACAAAAATAAACTGAATAGTAAAAAAAGTCGACTTTTTAAACAATCTTAAACGCACATTTGATAGTTGTTCACAAGCAACCTAAGTGGGGCATTGGTTATGATGGTGGACTTGGTTCTTACATGAGGCATAGGTCTCGGGTTCTACACTCCACAGCTCTCAATTTGTGATCCATTCACAATTAACCCGATCTGACCAACCGATCCGATTTGGGTCTAAGAACCTTGCTTGTGGAGTAACCATTGTACCAAGGTTGCATAGTGATTTTTAAATATTTTCATTATAGTAATTATGATGTTATTGATTCAATCATCAGTCATATTTTGGTTTTCCATTCAATTTTTATAACCATGGGAAGCATGGTTGTCAAAATCCCGATCCGGATCCTACGATCCTACAATTTTACGATCCCATCCGCCAAAACGACTCGAATCTTACAAGAATCTTTGCAATCATTCAAAATCGGTAGGATCGCACGATTTTGACGATCCCAAACGACCTTGATTTCTTGTAATCTTCTTTAACTTGACAAAAGGCTTAGTTGAACCCAAATGAAAAATAAAATCCCAATAAACCAAGTTTTTCCACTCTAATGTAGAGAGTGTGTCAATTAGACCCAAATAAAAAATATCCCAATAAAGTGTCATGTTTTGAGATTTTTGGCCTCTTTAAATGATGCTTACAAATGGATGTAATGATGTATGGTAACTATATCAATGTATAATTTATGTGATTATTTAACATACCAATGTGTATTTTTTGTTTTTTTTTTCAAATAATATAAAATCTTATGATTCACGATTCTACCTACCTCCTATGATCCTACGTAGAATTCCGATTTTGATAACCTTGATGGGAAGTCTCTTAGCCCGTGTTGGAGGTTTTAAATTTTTTTTTTACTTTTAAGTTTTGACAAAGTATGCTTCACATGGATGTGTGTGGGCCGAATCAGTTCAGATTTGCTATCAACCCATTATTATTCAACTTGAACTACAAAGGAAAAAAAAAGAAAAAAAAAACAAAAAAAAAAAAAAAAAAAAAAAAAAAAAAAACAAAACAAAAAACAAAACAAAACAAAAACGTTTTTGTAGTGAGAGAACTAAAAGTTAACCAAATACAAATTGAATAAATTAGTAATTTCTTTGTATGAAAGACTAAGGAGAGTAGTGGGTTTTAATTAACTCAATTGGTAAAGTTTTTTATAGTTGAATAGGGGATTTAGAGTTCAATTCTTGCTTAAATCAAAAATAAATTTCCAAGAAAATGTACTCATTCTCATTATTGTGTTAACACTGTATTATCTTCTACAGATTGGAGGACAACCCAATCTATGAAGAGACAGGAGCACTAAACAGTTACTTCACAGTTTCCCACTCCAATTTCTCATATTCAACACAATAAAATTGCGGGCCTGCTACTTGCATTTCAGATCAGATTTTAAGCCCCAACTATAGGTGTGCATATCCATACACGGGAACCCTCTTCTTCGGAGCTCTGTCCTTTTCAGACTTGGGGAACTATACTTACTACATCATACTTGAGGAATCACTCATGCATTTTTTTCACTCCCATCAACTTCCTGTGGATTCAGCCTCTCTAACTCTAAGTAATCCCATTAAGGCTTCATCTGAGTACCTTGAAGTGAAGCTAAAAGTCTTTCCTTATGGTCTAGTTAGTTTCAATCGAACAGGAATTTCAAGTATTGGGTTCATGCTTAGCAACCAGACTTTCAAGGCACCAATAATTTTTGGACCTTTTTATTTTATTGGTGATAAGTATGAGAAATGTACAGGTAATTTTGTGATTACATAATAAAAATTGTTGTGTTTTCTGTATCTATTTTGACGCATCTACCTTCATGCCAACAGAATCAACAAAGTCATCAAGCATTTATATTATAATTGGAGTTGTAGTTGGTTCCATCATTCTACTGGTAATACTCCTTGCAGGGGTTTATGCTCTCCACGCAAAGAAAAGAGCAGAAAAAGTAATTGAACATATCAACCCATATCGTAAGATGAGTTTTTGAGTAGATTTAGCAATTTTTAGCTAATCATATGGGATTTGTAGGGTTATTTATCTAATTCATGTCATATAAAGCAGAACAATTGGACCTGAGTAGGAGGAGGGGTGGTAGTTTTCTTGAGGTAAAAGGTGTAAGATGGTTTTCCCTTAAAGAGCTTGAGAAATACACCAAACATTTTTCAGTAGCAAATGAGATTGGATCTAGCGGTTACGGGAAGGTCAGTTATGATTGTCCCTCAGTAGTGTATCTTATAAATGTATGTCTGGTAAAAAACTGAAAACTGTTCTTATCTTTCCAATTTGTATTGCTTTTTGCCACTTTAATTCTTCTTTTATTTTATTTTTCTTTGTTTTCTAATTAAGGATAGCTTCTGAACCTTCTTCCTAATTACGCAAACTATTGATGTCATTGAATGGTCACTAAATCTCTTGTTTGTCTTCATTTTTACAGGTTTATCGAGGGTCTCTTCCTACTGGGCAATTGATTGCCATTAAACAGGCAAAAAAAGAATCTAAATAGGGAAAACTTGAGTTCAAAACTGAGATTGAACTTTTATCGAGGGTCCATCATAAGAATCTTGTCAGCCTTCTGGGGTTCTGTTTCAAGAAAGGTGAACAAATTCTGGTGTATGAGTATGTTCTAAATGGTAGTCTAAAGGATAGTCTCTCAAGTACTTTCCATCCATTTTACTCCTCCACTCAATAAGAATTCTAGTATTTATTGAGACTTCAATTGCACACTTAATCTATATATAATGAATTCTTCAATTCACAGGCATTTGTATTTACCATTAAGCCAATAATTGTTGGGCCATATACCTTTCATCTACCTACAAAAATTAATAGAAAAATCAAATAGTAGCATGACCATAAGAAGACTTTTGTTGTTTTCCAGAATGCCCTCATCCAAAGATGACATGAGAGGAATTAAATAATTTGGCAAATACTATGATTTGTCTAGCCTAACTCTGATCACTTCTCCCCAAGAAAATAGAATGAGTTCCGATAGACAATCCCTGATTAGAATTCTGCCAAAGAATTTGATGACTCTATGTTGGGGGACCCAAGCCCATACTTTGTAACAATCCGAGCATCAGAATTGTACTTCCCATCCAATATTAGGGTTTAACTGTTCAAGTGTAACTCATTTTCCAGTTGCAAAATTGAGATGCAGACATCTAGCTTGACATGCACCAATGAAGTAGTTGTCAGATTCTTGTTCCTGTATTAGTACATGATGAACCACCCTAGAAACTCAAACAAAGATTTTGAAGTCAAAAGATACAGATTCCTAATCCTTCTTTCTTCCTAATTGACAACTTCCATATTGTCTATGCAGGGAAGTCAGGAATCAGGTTGGATTGGATGAGGAGACTTAATGTGGCCCTTGGTGCAACCAGAGGCCTGACCTATCTTCATGAATTTGCCAATCCACCCATTATACATAGGGACATAAAATCAAACAACATCCTACTAGATGAGTCATTAAATGCTAAAGTTTCTGATTTTGGAATCTCCAAGCCAATGGCTGACAATGAAAGCAGTCATGTAATTTAATTGATAATGGTTAGTTCAGAATCTTTTAAGGGGACAATGTTTAGTTCAGAATCTTTTATCCTTTACTTTAGAAAAAATGTTGCATTTTTCTATGTTATTTAATTGATAATATAAGCATCAGAATCTAGTCAATCCAGAAGCATTTGATAATGAAATAACTGGGTTAGGATCTAGACAGAAAATCCTCCTAATGCTCTCTGGTCCTTGTATAAAAGTATTACTGGATTGTACCAAATTTAGAAATGACTCATTCTTTAGCTAGGCATCTGCTCTAAAAGAAAATAGCTCACTTTCAATGGATTTTCCTTGTTAAAAACATGTAAAATAATAAAAGGAAAGCAAAACAATACATAAATTTTGACATGATTTGGCAAACTCTATGTCTACATCCAGCAACACCAAACAAAAATATCCACTATCAATGAAAATTACAACCAGTCATAAACCTCACAAATATAAACTAACCCAAATCTCCAATACACCTAAAGGTGCTTTCATACTAACATACAAGACAAAGCTTATTCTCTAACTCTCTTGCTAGACAAAACTTTGTCTTCTAATTAACTCTTACGTGCACAACAAGAAGCTAAACCACAACTTATGAGGCCTAATGCTCCTCATTATTCTTCTAGCTAATATAGAATTCCAAAACCAACTTAAAAACCTCCAAACTTATTCTTTCATGGGCTGGACATAAAAGTTCCAAATTTTGCAAACCCAATAACAAAGAAAGGAGATCCCAAAAGTGTAAATGATAATCGACTATATTCAGATATTTGCTCTAAAGTAATACTCTCTTTGTCCCAATTTGTTTGGCATATATTCCATTTTGGGATGTCCCAAAATGAAGTCTTCTTTGAAAAGTCAATCAATAAATTTCCTAAAATCTCCACTTTATTTGAAAAGCAAATATCCATCTCTCACTAAAATTTAAATTAAAGATGGTAGTTTTGGAAACTTGTACATTTTATGTAAAAGAAAATGCATTAAAGAATGTTCTTTAAAAAGTTGGATTTTCTTAACATGCCAAATACAGAGGGAGTAGCAAGATAAATATGGTTAATCGAACATTCTGTAGAATTTTCAGGTAGTAGCAAGATAAACATGGTTAAAGGAACATTTTTTAAGAATTTTCAGGAATAATCAAGTTCAGTTTTTTCAAATTCCAAGTGGAGCTTCTGAAAATGTTTTGAGGGATAAAGTAGATAAATGTGAAGATTGTTGCCTATTTTCCCCCTCTTTTACTAAAGTTCTTGACCTAGCCATAGGCAAGGGCTTTTTTTTTTTCTAGCTAACACACGCATACATGCTTCTACTAGTACCAGGAGGCCTTAAAACTGATTAGGAAAACAAAGCAGCCAGTAGGAGCTGTTCACCACACCAACTATATCCTACACAAAAACTTAAGGAAATGTTATGGGCAGGGCAAGGATTTTTTGCTGCCTACTATTACTGCCAGAACCACCATATATTTGGAGGGGAAGAGATTTTCATTTAATGATCCCATAATCTCCCATTGCAGAATAGGGGTGGTTTCTATTGGACCACGAGAGTACTAGTATGAGTTTGTGGTAGTTTAGGCATTCTTGATTTCCAATTACTTGAAGAAGAAAAGCTTATGTTTCAAACTTTTTGTCTTATTATTATCTAAATTTTACAAAAATACATCAAAATCTAGCACTAAGAATGGATTTTATCAATTGCAGGGCTACATGGATCCAGAATATTACATGACCCATCGGTTGATTCGAGAAAAGTGATGTATATAGCTTTGGAGTGCTAATGTTGGAGCTGATAACGCAAGAAAGCCAATAGAGCATGGAAAATATATTGTGAGAGAGGTGCAGGAGAAAATGGATAAGATAAAAGATTTATACAACCTTCATGAATTTCTTGACCCAGCCATTGGTTTGGGAACAACCCTGAAAGGTTTAGAAAAGTTTGTGGATCCGGCAATGAGGTGTGTGGAAGAAGCAGGATCCGACAGGCCTATGATGGCTGAGGTGGTTAAAGAGATTGAAAACATTATGGAGCTTGCTGGTTTAAATCTCAATACTAATTCCACATCCACTTTTGCAAGTTATGAGGAGATAAGTAACAGGAGTTCCCACTATCCTAACAGTAGAGGGACCCTTGATTCTAGTGGAGTATACCTTCCAAGATAGAGCCCCCATTGACTCTCATTTTACATTTAGAATGTTGAAGTTGTTATAAAGTTAAATGATTAAATAGTAATGCATTATTGTAAGAAGATGATCTTTTGATCATCTAATAAAAGGATGATGAAAGGATGTGATGGGATCGCTAATATAAACAACACTTAGTTTGTTTGAAATTCGCTTATTTTACTGAAAATGAAAACTTTTTGCTGAAAGTACTATAGATAAAGGTAAAAGTTAACTGAAATAGTAAAGTGTGACCCATGAATAGTAGCAAAAATAAACTGAATAGTAAAATAAGTTGGCAAAATGAATCATGTCAAACGGACACTTAATTGCATTCATTATTACTGCCAACTTAATAAGGCAATGAAACAATGAAAAATTTAAATACAGTATTCAAAAATAGAAAAAATAAAAAAGAAGAATAGAAAGAACAACCTAAGATTGTGGCATTTTCTAGCTCAGGAAGCCTTTAGCTTTGAGGCTCTCCACTGTGTCCGGACAGCATCTTCAACCGGAGTGAACACCAAACCCAGATCAATTAATCTCTTTGCTGCATCTTGGCATGCTGTCAATCCTGGCTGAGTTTCCCCATTAAACCTGTATGTAATTCAAGTTATAAACTTCCATCCTTTAGAATCAGATAAAAAAAAATTTAATTAGACAAAATTGATGTTTTTCTAGATCTGAGAAAGATCAAAAAAGTACAAAAGGCTGGCAATACCAAGGATAACTTCCATTTTATTTTATTTTATCACAAAGTACATAAAACCAGACCACCAGATTATTGTCCCGTTTCCTTGTGACATACATTGCCAACTATCCCTGCTCCCACTTACTAAGCGATAGAAACGACCTTGGTTGTTCTCAAGAACAAATTATAACAAAGCTGGTCATAAAAGCCTTTTTTTTTTAAGAGTAATCAAGGTCTTTCATTGAGAAAATGTGGAGATACAATGACAATCAAAATAATCATGTAATATAGGTTTAAATATCATCTTCAAAAATCATAAAATTTTGATTATCTGCTACCACTAGAAACCTACACAGCTATTCATAATCACAGGTTGCTCAAGATTTAGCACAAGTGATTATAGATCCACATTTTCAATTATGTTAAAAGAGAAGACAGACAACATCAGCTTGAAGAGATGCTCATTTTTCATGGTTTTCGGTCACCAACTCAACCATTTCATAAGAAAGACATTACTTTGCTGTATATATCTCTCTACTATAACAGCTTTAGCACATTGACTAATAGATGTATAACCCATTTTCTTTTCTTTCTAAATCACTAAAAGCGTGCGTTACCTTTTAATCTCTAGTATATATCGAAATATATCCATGATAGAGAAAAATCTTTAGTGGCATGACAGTATGCATATGATTCAAAGTTTCAACAAGGCATACTGCAGATGTCAGAACATGAAAGGTACACTTATGCCTTATGGAGATAGTAACCATTGAGAACTAATGTTGTGGACCTTGTAAGGCCAGCACCAGAAGATTGAGGCATAAAAAATAAAGTAGTGATAGTATAGAAGATGGAGCTTTGAGCTATAAAAGGAGTATCTTCCTATGCTAGAGTGAACTCTCTTGCACAAAGTAAATACATCCAACCAGAAAAAATCAACAGAGATATGTATTATTATTCCAGAACAAACAAAAAAAATCCAGGCCACTATAAGAAAAGCTCCCATTTTGTTCAGCAGGGAAGCCATCATAACTAGATAAAGTAATAGAGACAAAAGGACAAGAGAATAAAGAAAGGTTGGTTCCCAGCATTAAAAAGATAAAGTCACCTCGTGTAACATGCATACCACATGGAGTATGATTAATAGACTGATGTATGGTAATCATATAACGGTGAGGATTCCTAGTGCTTGCAATATAATTCCCAAGGAATGCTTCTATTAATAGGTGCTCCCGTTGATTCCATCGAAATACATTGATATATGATTAATACACTTGTATTCCCCTTGCTGCCAGTGCCAGATGGGATGTTCTTCTTGGCAATCTCTAAGATAAGCAGATTCAGAAGTGCAAAACAATAGTTTCCTAGCTATGTAGTCCACAAACATAGAATTCCAATGCTAATTCTAGACCTGAATGGAGCAAGTCTTTTTTGACGCAAGATTTTATTGAATGTCAACATCAATGATTAACAACAGTATATGACATAAACAACCAGCATTGCAACAACAAATTAAGATTAAACTGGAATTGAGGTGGGCGGGTTTTAAAGTTAAAGTTAAAGAAAGAAAGACACAAACCAACCTATGAACAGGATAGTGAGGGAAGAGGGTGGAGACTTTGTGAGCAAAATCAGAAAACTGATAGATGCCATTGGTGCAGAGATATCTACCAGAAGCAGAAGGAGTCTCGAACAACAAAAGCTGTGCCTTGGCCACGTCTTTGACATGCACAGCACCCAGCCAATGGTACTCCTGACTGTCCTTGGACCCCTGAAGCAAGTTCAACAACACAGCACAGCTCGCATTCAACCCAGGTTGCAGCAGTGGGCCCAGACACGTGGCAGGGTGTATAGCCACGACATCTATCCCATTCCCATGTTTCTGGGCGAACTCCCACGCTGCTGTCTCAGCCAATGTCTTGGACACAGGGTACCATTTGTGTCGAGCCTTGCAGTAATCGAGGTGGGTCCAGGAGGACTCGTCCAATACCTTGTTGGGAGGCCACGTGGGATTGGGGACCAGCGCGGAGATAGAAGACGTGAGCACCACGCGCCGGACGTTGAACCTCTTGGCCGCTTGGAGAACGTTGAGCGTGCCTTGCACGGCGGGTCGAAGCAAGTCGTTTTCAGGGTCCTTGGGGTCCTCAAGAGAGCAGGGGGATGCCACGTGGAAAACACCGGAGCAGCCCTCCACGGCCTTGCACACGGCGTCAAAATCCAAGACATCGGCCTCGAAGACGTGGATGTGGATGGAGTTGGAGTTGGAATTGTCGAGTTGTAATAAATGGGTGGGGTCGGATCCAGGGTAAATGGAGGCGTGGATGGAGGTGTAGCCATATTCCAAGAGGGTCCGCACCAGCCATGAGCCTATGAACCCGTTGGCTCCAGTCACGCACACTGCTTCCTTTGCCATTCTCAGTCTCAGAGCAGCTTGCTAGCTAATAAAGAGAAATGGTTGATAACCGTGAATCTTTCAATATCCAGTTGATCAGATATCTCTCTTAGACCGTTTCAAGATTTATGCCTTCGTTTATCATAATATATTGTCATTTCCTTTTCTTTTTTTCTTTTCTTTTTCTTTTTTCATTTTAATTTGAGTAATTGGGCAAAATTTGGTATTTAGACTGTCTTCAGAACAAAAATTTTTGTGTACAGCATGCGCGTCAAACTATTTAATTAGTTGGACTGATTTTGGAACTCGAGTTTGGCAAACTCGAGAAATCAAAATTCTAACTATAGTGGCGTTTTTTTTAATGGCGTTTGTCAAACGCTGCTATAGGAACTAAAAAAACACCACTATAGGGTTTGCTCTGCAGCCCAAAACCGAGTTTGGCAAACTCGAGCTCAAAAAACAGTCCAACTAACTAATTAGTTTGACGCGCATGCTATTCTCCAAAAAAATTTCTAAATGTAGTCTAAATAGCAAATTTTGCCTGAGTAATTGTATTCATAAGACAAATTATTATATAATTCTAGAACCAATGAGCTTACTTGAACGTGGAGGGAATGGGCGGAGTAGCAATGTGAGGCAAGTATGTAGTAAGTTAGGCAACGTTTCAAAATTTTAAGGAAAATAGCACCTCGAGTTTTAGAAATTTGAGATCCATATTAAAACCTGAGTCCCAAAGACTCGCTTTGCGAGTGTTTGGCTGGACGATTTGGACTGAAAATGCCACATAGATCTCGAGTCTTTAAGACTCAAGTTCCATGCAAAAACAATTTCCCCTATAGTGGCGTTTTTAAGTCCTATAGTGACGTTTTAAAACCCTATAGCAGCGTTTTCCTGCAAAAAAAAAAAAAAAAAAAAAAAATTTATAAGTGTGATATCTCATACCAGGTTCTGGGAGCCCTATAGTGACGTTTTAAAGCCCTATAGCAGCGTTTTTCTGCAATTTATAGAAATCGAGTCTTTAAAACTCGATTTTCACGTGGATTTTTTTCCACATCAGACCCATCCGCTTACAAATCGAGACTTAAAAACTTGAGTTTTATCTTTGAACTTGAGTTTTAGACACTCGAGATGCTAGTTTTCAGCATTGTTTTGAAACGTGACAACTAACTAAATTTTTTGATATTTATTGTTATTTGGAAAGGGTGTTCCTTGAACGTGTGGGTGTTGATTCGTTGAACGACCCATTTCTCTCTTCGTTGTCTCTCTTATGTGTTTGTTTCTCCAAAAATAAAATAATAATAGTAAGCGCGTGCTCAAAGGTTCTCCTATTTTTTGGGTAAAGATTAATAATTTACATTTATTATAATTTGATATTTCTACTTTTTCTAATCAAAAAAAAAAAAAAAAAAAAAAAAAAAAAGAATAAGTGAAGTGAATTTTGTAGATTGGAGTAGTTTTAAAACTAATAAAAGAGCGATCCTATTTTGTAGAGAGTTATAGAGTAGAAGTAGGAATTTAAATTAACATAAAAGTAGGAGTTTATTAGAAGTAGGAAGGCGTTTTAACGTAGAAGTAGGAATTTATTATTTTTGTCAATTTACTATTATAACCCCATTTTTAAATTTTAGGAGGGGTATTTTTGACAGTAAAAAAAGCAATAACTAACTTTCTTTTACCAATTTACTATTTTAACCTCATTTTTAAGTTGTTAGTTAATTAATTTATGAGTATTTTTGACAGGAAAAAAAGTAATAACTAACTTTCTGAATCCTCTTAATATATACAGATAATGCGGTGTAAGACCTTATTATCTTATCAGAATATAAATAAATGAATTAGTGATTATTTCACCTCAATTATTACCTATTATTTCATAGTCCATAGTCAACTACAAGAAAAATAGCTCTCGTGTATGGGGATATTATCCCACATTAGTTGTGATTGTTAAAATTTCAGTCCTTATAACTTCAACCTACTACTACAAACCATTTTGTAGTGGTATTCTGATTATGTAATGTATTATAAGTCTGTTTTTATACATTACTTCTCCATGCCTTTTTAATCAGATTTGATATAAAATAGTTTCTCAAAAAAAAAAATTTGATCTAAAATACTCTACATCAACCTCAAAACTTTATCATTATTTTAATTAAATAATATTTTTCTCTCTACTTATAGATGTGTTTGTCAATTATAAATTGTATGTAATTTCTCTTGACTCTACAAGGAGCATAAATACAAGCTTAAAAAAATTAACACTATCATATAAATAATTTGAGGACTTCTTTTACATTTTATGTATTTATTATCATTTTTTTACATGAAAAGAATATTATATTTATATATATACATATATATATATATATATATATGTATGTATATATATATTCTCAGATCTCATGATCATGTTTTTTTTTAACAATTTTCTTGCCTTACATTGCACCTAGACTGTGAGTAAATCAATTAAAATTTTTTCTCACATGATCAAAATAATTGAAAACTAAATTAAGAAAAAAATCATAGTTGGAGAGATATTTTTTACATTTTATACCCACCAAAAAAAAAGCATTATTTATTTAAGTTTGTATATATATATATATATATATAGAGAGGAAGCGGTAGATTGGCGAGAGAAAGAGAGGACAAGAGAGAAAGAGAGAGGACGAGAAGAGGAAGAGAGAAGAGCGGAGGAAGCGGCAGATTGGCGAGTGGAGGCAGCGGCGGAGGTGGATCGGCGATGGCAATAGCTAGGTCTCTCTCTCCTTCCTTTGACTTGGTGTGTGTTAGTGAGGAGAGTGGAAATTGATTTAAGGTAAAATCACTATGTAAACCAATTTTTGGTGATTGGAAAGTTTTGGGTGGATCGGTGGGTGGTTGTGTTGTTGATGGTTAGGTTGATTTGGGTTTGGGAGGTGGATGTGTTGTTTGGGGTTTGGGATGACTTTTTGTCTTTGAGGGTATTGGGTTTTCTCTGTGGTGAATTGGTGATGGAGGTGATGAGTGGTTGAGAGAGAGAGGAAGGGAGATAAAAATTAGTGAGAGAATGAAATATATTTGATTATGTAGATATATTATTTTAATATATTGTATAAGAAAATAAAAGTTGGAATGTTGGGTGTGTTGTAAAATGGTATGGTATAATTGATAAAGTAACTTTTAAAATGGTAAAATGAGATATTTTTTAGATACCGGATGTGAATGCTCTAAGGGGCTCTCGGCTCTCTTATATTGTATGAAAAACAACCCTTTATGATATTAGGAAGTGAGACAACCAAAATGAAAAATAAACAAGTGAAAGTGAAAAGGTATTATATAGAAGACAAGGGAACTTTGCATATATATGAGAATGTGGTTGGAAAATTTTAATTTTTTACTCATACAATTAAAATTATGCAGGTATAACATGCATTGTCATTCTTTGGAGTGCAAGCTCCTTTTAGCCTCAAATGAATAATCTGTTTGTATTGGCTTTGGCTGCACGAATTGTACCAAGTACACATTCAAAAGTACAGGTAGTGGATATGATAGTTTTAGCAAGTTTTAGGTTTTTCTAATTTAAAATAAGTGCCCCATAATTATTAATTTGTCAGTCCTTATTACATAAATATCATCCTTCAAGTAAGGAATATTCACCTTCTTAAATTATATAAAATTTAAAATTCATATTATTTGAATGTATAATTTCCCATAACTAATAAAATAAAATTATGTTTTAAGCCTTAAAGACTCATACTTAGACTTTTACTTCAATTGGGTTTCACACATGGACCCTTTGAAACAATTTTGAATTGGCGAATTTGCATTATAATAGCAAACCACTCTTCCATGGATGCATTAGGGGGGGAGGAATAGGATTTTGAGTTTTAACACAAAGACACACCAAAAATTCCACTAAAAATCTATGGTAACTTTTGGGAGAGCAATGCAAGTTTTATTATACAAAACACATTCTCTTAAGCAATGTGGAATAATTACCTCTTTCCTATATATATATATATATATATATATATTTGAGGGCCAAAATGGGGTTTTAACCCTTTCAAAAAAACTTTCAAGCATTTTGCCCTCTTTTGTCAAACTATATAAGGAAATGCCCATGTTTTGAAACTCAATAATATAAGGGTCGAGATTCATTGAAGAACTCGATGCTCGTATAGTCGAGTTAGTATAAGGTTTGTGCCATTTGGCAACGTAGCGTGGCTTTTTCCAATTAAAAAATGCTCGTGCATACATACATAACTTGATAACTTGAAAATCGAGTTTGCCTTAACAATTTGAATCCCTAACGTCTCACAACCTATTCACTCTCTCCCTATACACTCTCCGCCACTCTCGCCATCACTCTCCCTCTACACTCTCCCTCGCTCTCTACGATCAATATTCCTCACTCTCCCCTACTCTCCATCAGTCTCACTCCCCCTATCCAGTCTCCCTCACCCTCTTCAATTAGTCGTCGTTGCTTCCGTTGAACCCTCACTACCGCCGTTGATTACAGGTACGTTGCTCTTCCGTACCATTCTTTGTTTTTGTGATGCATTTGTTTTGTGGGAAATGGATGATCTCGCATTACCAATTATTTTAATTTGTGGAGAATTACTTATTTTCTTGAAATGATTTTTTAGAAAATTAAGTCATTTTGTTTGTTTGTGGAGAATTACTTATTCTCTTGTTTTGTGTATCACTACTAATCTAGATTAGCCTTGCATCTTTGTTTAGAAAAAAGTCTTCTGGAAATCTCTTTTTCACACATACTAAGTAATTTTTTTTTTTTTTTTTTTTTTTTGGTGTGTGGGTATTTTGGGCTTTCAATCTTGTGGGTGTGTATTATCAGAAAGTTCTCTATTGGACAAGTTCTTGTGATTGGATCAATAAGCGAATCCACTGTATGATTTTCAAAGCTCTCTATTGGACAAGTTGGCTGCCGTGGTGGGTGTTTCCTTGGCAACCAGTGTTGTTACCATATATTAATTTTTTTCCCCACTTCCAACCCTCCATATTGCCCCCCTTTGAATGATGCCTCTCCCTCTAAGGATACTTTTCCAAGCATAAGATCCTAGCCTTGAATTTGTAGCATCCATAAGTGAAAATTTTGGGAAGAAACAAGCTTTAAAAACCTTACAAAAGAGTAAGGTCTTATTATGCAAGAGCCACCATGCTTGCTTTGCTAAAAGAGAGCAAGATCTCGAAAGCCCATACCACCAATGGTTTTAGATTTTGTCATGTCTTCCTATTTAACCCAATGTATTTTTCTACGGTCACCTCTTTGTCCCCACCAAAACTTCTTTATAAGGGATTCAATCTCATTGCACAAACTTACCAGCAATTTAAAGAATCCTACAATGTAAGTAGGGATAACTTGAATAACCGCCTTTAAGAGCACTTCCCTTCCGGCTTGGGAGAGTAATTTTGCTTCCCACCCTTGAAGTTTTCTCCATACCTTCTACTTAATGTAATTAAAACTCTTTTTTTTTCCTTTACCAATTAAAGAGGGCAGCCCATGGTACTTCTCATATTGCATGATTTTTGGCCTCTTTAAATGATGCTTACAAATGGATGTAGTGATGTATGGTAACTATATCAATGTATAATTTATGTGATTATTTAACATATCAATGTGTATTTTTTGTCTTTTTTTTTTTTTTTTCAAATAATGTAAGATTTTACGATCTACGATCCTACCTACCTTCCATGATCCTACGTAGGATCCCGATTTTGATAACTTTGATGGGAAGTCTCTTAAACCGTGTTGGAGGTTTTAAATTTTTTTTTACTTTTAAGTTTTGACAAAGTCTGCTTCATATGGATGTGTGTGGGCCGAATCGGTTCAGATTTGCTATCAACCCATTATTATTCAACTTGAACTACAAAGAAAAAAAAAAACTACAAAGAAAAATGTTTTTGTAGTGAGAGAACTAAAAGTTGACCAAATACAAATTGAATAAATTAGTAATTTCTTTGTATGAAAGACTAAGGAAAGTAGTGGGTTCCAATTAACTCAATTGATAAAGTTTTTTATAGTTGAATAAGAGATTTGGAGTTCAATTCCCGCTTACACCAAAAACCGATTGGTGTCTTGATCTGATGATAAAGAACACAATCATTAGAAGCTAACGTCATAGTTTAAAACTCTATAAATAAATAAATAAACTAAGGAGAGTAGTTACATATCACCTTGATATCATGAAAATGATGATTATAAGGCAATTGCTCTGACATGAAAATTCAAAAAAAGTTGTTTTGAATTTAAATTTCTTTTATTTTCTTTTTTTAATTGGAGTTTTGAATTTAATTATTCTTGGAAAAGAAAAAAAAATTCGTATCTTATTAGTTAATCTAGCCAAGTTTTTGAATTTAATTAGGATACCTAATGTACTACACCTCCGGATACTATATAAGTTTTAACTCATTAAAAAAAATTTGAAGCCAGTTGAATTGATTCTCAAATTAATATCCTCATGAATTCATGCCACTTGTGGTGGGCAAATTCCATTCCGAATTGAGGCTAAGAATTTTTCATATTGTGAAAGGGAGGTCAGGACGTGTTGAATGCTTCTGTTCTTTACTGGTAGCTTGTCTCTTGTGATGAGCTTCACTTCAGTGTCACTCTCAGAATTATTTTCAGTACCTCGTGTTTTTGCAGTGACTGACACCAAGGTAGAGAGAAGGAATTATGTGTTTGAATTTTCCCACTACTCTGAAGCATACTTTTCCAAGTCCTTAGTTAGAGTTAGAGAAGACTCTTGCCGTAAGGGGTAGGACTTAATCTCTCTTCATGAACAGCTGGAATCATTTCCAGATCCTCATCTCATCCAATTTTGGATTATAGTTATATTGGATTAATTCAAAACTTTCCTTGACAAATGTAGATGAGGTTTCATTAAACCTTGGATTATAGTTATATTAGATGACAAAGTTGACACCATCATCTGAATATTAATACTATAAAACAGACAAAATAACAAACCACGCACCGCTGAAACATTCAAAGACTCAGAATTCGTAATATGAGATATGGACCATGAATATGAGTCTATGACTGTCTTCACCTCTAGTCTATTACAAGTCTCTATCCTACTGTCTATAATAAGTTTCTGTGCAAAATGACTAATTTTAGTAGGTTAACCTAATTATATTAACACACATGAACTAGATTTTTATTTTATTTTTACTCGCTTAACATGTATTGAAACAAAAAGAATAAAATAGAGGGTGTAGAGAGACATGAAAGCAGAACCAAGTGAAAAGAAAGTACACGAGAATTAACATGGTTCAGCTAATAATCTATGTCCACAATAAAAAATAACAAAAGTTATTTTTTTGCTATTCATATGAATTGTGTTCAGCTAATTCTAGTCTAAACTTCTAGTTGCAGCATAAGATTATTTTTTCTCTCTATAAGTTTGCTTGCATTACAAGTACACTGTCTATAATGACCTTGGGCTCTTTGGGCCATAATAACTTCAACAAAATGTATTGATACCATTTTCAAGTTCAGTTAGGCCGAGCTCTGTTGAACTTTCAAAAGCTAAGAATTCCACAAGCGGTCTTGACATGGGTCATCTGTCAGTAAATGTCCTTCTGTTCAAGTAACAATGATGGCTTCCTACAAAATTGCAAGAACCCAACCAATTAATTTAGCTTTTTGAATTATTTCTGGAGAAAAAAGTAGTGTAGTAACTTTCAACGACACTGTATCATGGGTTTAAAGATAATTTTTTGTCCTCATTAATCATTTATGCGGCAGATATTACTTTGATAATATATATATATATCCCAACCAATTAAAATCAAGCAATATGTGATCATGACTGGTGAATTGTACCTGCATTGCAATTTATGTGAGCAGAGAAGTTCCTTCCAAGTTTTTATACTCATATAGTAACACTGGTTAATATGTAAGAAACAGTTGGTTACAAATTTAAACAAAGTTTACTAGAGATGTGTTTGGATACCATTTATTTGCTAAAAAATGAAAACTTATTATTGAAAACACTGTAATAAAATATTTTTTATTGCAGAACAGTGTCACGCGTTTTCCATCACTTGGCTGGTCTATGAACAGTGCCATGGGACCAGCCAAGTGAAACGCAAACGCAACGCATGCAGAAAATCAGCTACGCAAACACACACTAGCTATTGTGTTTTGTCGAATTATAGCTTTACTCAATATATTAGTTGGTTTCTGAAAGATTTATTATCCAACAAGACAAGGTCCTCAGAGATAAGAGATATTGATGCCTATTGTTTGTTTAGTAATGGTACAAAGGAGTCAGCTGTTTCTGCTGCTTGTTTTCATCATACTTTCAGCTATAGCAGCTCAGACAGAAAATCAGGACTGTAAGTTCAGTCCATTTCAGTGTCTTCCTGTTAGTTTGTGTAACTATTAAATTATTAGTTTGGTTGGAATATGAACGACTGTTACATTATTTTTTTTGGTGCAATATGAGAGACGATGCTTTTGTAGTTTGCACAACTATTTGGTTTGCTCAATACCCTTCTCAGTTCTGATAGTCTGAACAGTACAAACTACAAATCATATGGTTGGTTATTTGGCAGCACTTGACACTAGGAAATACTTAGTCAACACCGAGAAGACTATCACCAATAAAGAGGTTTTTTACTATTAGATAGTACTGTTTGATAATTTTTGGAGATTCAGTTATGAAGTTTTTAAAATCCATATGCAGATGTTGCTCTACTTTCTCTCAAGGATATATGGCAGAATACTCCACCCAATTGGGTGGGTTCGGATCCTTGTGGCAAGGGATGGGAGGGAATTGGGTGCAAAAATTCACGTGTGACCTCCATGTAAGCTTTCTGCATGGTTTTCACTTTCTAGTTTTTGTTGGCACGTTTGCTTGTTCATGACAAATCCGAATTTTGGTATAAAACTGACTTTTGCATCATTTCAGAACGCTATCAAGCATTGGTTTGACAGGCTCCCTGTCTGGAGATTTCGAACTGTTATCTGAATTAAAGACCCTGTATGTTTTCTATGTTCTCATTGCCTTTGTTATTTAGTCTTCAGATTCAATTTCCAACAGATATCTCTGAACCACCATTCCGCTACTAGAAACTGCAGAGCTCAAAATTATAAAAATTCACTGCTAAATGTTTGTGGATGATTTCTCTGGCTCATGGTCATGGAGATGTGGACCTCACAATAGCCAATTTAGGCGACTATATCACAAAACAATGAAAATCTCCTAATTAAAATTTCCTAATTAAATCAAATGAAAATCTGCATTCATGATGCTTATTTGGTAGTAACTTGATCAGTAAGTCTAGTAATGCATTCCTGATTAGCTTCTTTCTTATAGGGATCTATCTTACAACAAGGGCCTGACAGGAACACTCCCACGATCAATTGGGAGATTGAAGAAACTATTGAACTTGTAAGAAAATATTGATTTTTGTTAACAGTCTGTGCTGGAACTCAAGTTGGGTGGTAAAGATCTTCCTGATTTACAATGTTTCTTTCTTATTTGCATATCAGAATCCTAGTTGGTTGCAGCTTCTCAGGTCCTATTCCTGACACAATAGGATCTCTACAGCAGCTACTTTACCTGTAAGGATCCTGATTTTATAAGTTTTTCAGTAAGTGAATGGATTAATTGGTAGCATATTTTCAAAATAGGATCCCCATCCCGTAGACTAACCATAAGAAAAAGGGTATGTTTTACGGCAAAAGCCAATATGAATTAAATTCCTTATAGATGCTATCTTCCATATAATAAAGGACACTACTTTAGATGAAGGATCTACTAGAAAGTCCTGAAAATCTACAATCTCTGTCTCTAATTTATGTTTGTATATGTTTACACATATAATTCACAATGAGATTCTATTTTTAGTGCAGTGAAATGACATGGCTAACATACAGTGAATTCTGAAACACTTTGCTTTCTACTGCAGATCGCTGAATTCTAATCAATTCAGTGGACAGATTCCGCCTTCCATTGGTAATCTATCCAATCTTCTTTGGCTCGATCTAACTGACAACCAGCTTGATGGACCCGTCCCTGTCTCTAATGGGAGCACACCTGGTCTTGATATGCTAGTTAATGCCAGACACTTGTATGTCAACTCTCTTTGTGATTTGATCTTGTTAGAATAATGGTTAAATTATTAAATTCACTTTTGAAAGAATTGATAATATATCATGGTAATAGAGTAGGTGGTCTTGAGTTTGAACCTGTCTTCGCTCTACCTCCCATTTAAAAAGTTTAAAATACCGCGTGTATTAAGCTTTTGGGACAATCAGTAATTTTATCAAAACAAATTTGTTATTCTCATCCTTTCAATTTATTTTCTCCAACTATAACAACCATTTTATATTCTGTCTCTTATCTACAGTCATCTTGGACAGAATAAACTTTCAGGAAGGATCCCACCTCAAATTTTCAGCTCAGAAATGGTTCTAATACATGTGTAAGACTAGTTATACCTCTAATATCTTGAATCTCTAGGTATAATTCGAGTTATATGAGAAGATTATGCATTATTTGGTTACCCCAATAATGAGACTGGTGCAAAAAATACATAGAAAGTGTTAACAACGTTAAAATGCATATGAATATAGGAAATATATATCTAATAGCCCCTCCTAAATTAAATTCTTTTTCTGTTTCATGTTCAATCATTAATAGCTTCTTTTGCATGTAACACCCTTTTCTTTTATTTTTTATTTTTTAGGGAATAGGTATTGACTCTTAAATTTCATCTTGATATATTGTAGTTATGTTAAGCATAATATTTTTTTAATTTGCAGTAGTGTCTCTTGAATGAAGAGAATACACATACGCTGATATGCACACACTTGCGGAGAGTAGATGTTTTGCAACATCTTTTGCATTTTAACAGAAAACTAACTTTGTTAGGTATACATGTGTGAGTAAAATCTCACATTGAATAATAATGACAAAAGTTTTTTTTTTTTTTTTTTTTTTTTTGTTGCTAAAAAGCAAGAATAGTTAATATAATATAGTTGGGCCCAAACTCATCGGCTTTAACTTTTGGGTTAAGTGGTGTGCTATCTCCCCAACAAACTTGGAATTTGTTCCAAATGGGTATCCTGGTTGTAATAGGAAACAGTTCTAATTTATACATTACTCTCTATTGACTCATTGATTCTTATGGCAGGCTTTTGGATGGCAACCAACTAACTGGCAGCATTCCTTCCACCCTTGGACTTGTGCAAGCCTTGGAGGTGCTGTGAGTATCTGTCACACACTCCAGAAAATTCACCAGAGATTTATATTGGCTATGGATTTCTAATAAGTTATTGTTGTTGAATATTTGTTTTGGCTATAGGCGCGTTGATGGGAATGCATTAAGTGGACCTGTGCCTTCAAACTTCAACAATCTTACTAATCTTAACCAGATGTAAGAAGGAATATGAGACATGCAAATGAAGCTTTATATTTGCTTGAAAAAAGTTATTATGACCTAGTGTGGAAACTTTATGAGGCATGCTTTTGATGATATATTATATTTTTTTCTCAGGTTCTTGTCCAACAATAAACTAACTGGACCTGTGCCTAACCTTACTGGCATGAACCTCCTTAGCTACGTGTAAGTAATAATGACATTACTAACATATGAATTTCAATGTTGGACAAAACTTAGGTACAGTACCTTATGTATTGTTCCTTAGATTCTCATCTTAAGATTCAGCCATGTGACTACTTAACTAAAAAATACACTTTCATCCTATGAGAAAAAATTCACATAGCAAAATCTTAAAAGGTGAACCTAAGGAACAACACCTAAGTATTGTATCTAAGTCTTGATCTTCAATGTTAGTGTGGGCTTAAGTAAATCGTTTATCAAGACTTTCTCAAAAAATGATCATTTAAGCCTTTACACTCCTCCAAAGAAGACGCTCATTCGCCTAACAATATTCTCTTGCTTTTGAATTTCATTTGTTGACTAAAATGAGTTTTGCAGGGATATCAGCAATAATACCTTTTATAGATTAGATGCTCCTCCATGGTTCCCAACCTTACAGTCTTTGACAACATTGTACTCTCTCTCTCTCTCTCTCTCTCTCTCTCTCTCTCAATGTGTGTGTGTGTCTACTCAAACATGCATGTATGTGAAACAAAGGTGATTATTTTTCCAGGATATGAAGAGAAATGTGCTTTTCTTTTTCTTTTCATTTTTGGCCTCGGGTTTAAAGTTTTCAGTACTGATTTAATACCTATCCACCTTGCATGGCAGAATAATGGAAAACACACAACTTCAAGGACAAATTCCAGTTACCCTATTCAGCTTACCCCATCTACAGACAGTGTGAGTATCAGCTTGTCTAAAGTATCATTACACTCATTGCAATGGATGTTGAGAAATCCAAATCGAATAAATTAGTAATTCCTTTGTATGAACACTAAGGAGAGTAGTTACATATCTTGATATCATGAAAATGATGATTATAAGGCAATTGTTCTGACATGTAATAACAGGGTACTAAAGAAAAACCAGCTCAATGGCTCCCTGGATATTGGCACCACCCATAGCAACCAGCTCAAACTCATTGATTTGCAAACCAATTTGATTTCTCGCTTAGAAGAAAAGGAAGCATACAATGCTACATTGATGTAAGATGAATTTCCTAATAACTTCAGCCTATTCTAATTTGTAGTATTAAAGGACTAGCTTTTTTTTTTTTGGAAGATAAATTTCCAAGAAAATGTACTCATTCTCATTATTGTGCTAACACTGTATTATCTTCTACAGACTGGAGGACAACCCAATCTGTGAAGAGACAGGAGCACTAAACAGTTACTGCACAGTTTCCCACTCCAATTTATCATATTCAACACAACAAAATTGCGGGCTTGCTACCTGCATTTCAGATCAGATTTTAAGCCCTAACTGTAGGTGTGCATATCCATACACGGGAACCCTCTTCTTCGGAGCTCTGTCCTTTTCAGACTTGGGGAACAATACTTACTACATCATACTTGAGAAATCACTCATGCATTTTTTTCACTCCCATCAACTTCTTGTGGATTCAGTCTCTCTAACTCTAAGTAATCCCATTAAGGCTTCATCTGAGTACCTTGAAGTGAAGCTAAAAGTCTTTCCTTATGGTCTAGTTAGTTTCAATCGAACAGGAATTTCAAGTATTGGGTTCATGCTTAGCAACCAGACTTTCAAGGCACCAATAATTTTTGGACCTTTCTATTTTATTGGTGATAAGTACGAGAAATATACAGGTAATTCTATGATTACATAATAAAAATTGCTGTGTTTTCTGTATCTATTTTGACGCATCTACCTTCATGCCAACAGAATCAACAAAGTCATCAAGCATTTATATTATAATTGGAGCTGTAGTTGGTTCCATCGTGCTGCTGGTAATACTCCTTGCAGGGGTTTATGCTCTCCACGCAAAGAAAAGAGCAGAAAAAGTAATTGAACATATCAACCCATATGGTAAGATGAGTTTTTTAGTAGATTTAGCACCTTTTAGCTAATCATATGGGATTTGTAGGGTTATTTATCTAATTCATGTCATATAAAGCAGAACAATTGGACCTGAGTAGGAGGAGGGGTGGTAGTTTTCTTGAGGTAAAAGGTGTGAGATGGTTTTCCCTTAAAGAGCTTGAGAAATACACCAAACATTTTCCAGTAGCAAATGAGATTGGATCTGGCGGTTATGGGAAGGTCAGTTTTGATTGTCCCTCAGTAATGTATCTTATAAATGTATGTCTGGTAAAAAAGTGAAAACTGTTCTTATCTTTCCAATTTGTATTGCTTTTTGCCACTTCAATTCTTCTTTTATTTTATTTTTCTTTGTTTTCTAATTAAGGATAGCTTCTGAACCTTCTTCCTAATTACACAAACTATTGCTGTCATTGAGTGGTCACTAAATCTCTTGTTTGTCTTCATTTTTACAGGTTTATCGAGGGTCTCTTCCTACTGGGCAATTGATTGCCATTAAACAGGCAAAAAAAGAATCTAAACAGGGAAAACTTGAGTTCAAAACTGAGATTGAACTTTTATCGAGGGTCCATCATAAGAATCTTGTCAGCCTTCTGGGGTTCTGTTTCAAGAAAGGTGAACAAATTCTGGTGTATGAGTATGTTCTAAATGGTAGTCTAAAGGATAGTCTCTCAGGTACTTTCCATCCATTTTACTCCTCCACTCAATAAGAATTCTAGTATTTATTGAGACTTCAATTGCACACTTAATCTATATATAATGAATTCTTCAATTCACAGGCATTTGTATTTACCATTAAGCCAATTATTGTTGGGCCATATACCTTTCATCTATCTACAAAAATTAATAGAAAAATCAGATAGTAGCACGACCATAAGAAGACTTCTATTGTTTTCCAGTACACCCTCATCCAAAGATGACATGAAAGGAATTAAATAACTTGGCAAATACTATGATTTGTCTAGCCTAACTTTGATCAGTTCTCCCCAAGAAAATAGAATGAGTTTCGGTAGACAATCCCTGATTAGAATTCTGCCAAAGAATTTGATGACTCTATGCTGGGGGACCTAAACCCATACTTTGTAACAACCTAGGCATCGGAATTGTACTTCCCATCCAATATTAGGGTTTAACTGTTCAAGTATAACTCATTTTCCAGTTGCAAAATTGAGATGCAAACATCTACCTTGGCGTGCACCAATGAAGTAGTTGTCAAATTCTTGTTCCTATATTAGTACATGATGAACCACACTAGAAACTCAAACAAAGATTTTGAAGTCAAAAGATACAAATTCCTAATCCTTCTTTCTTCCTAATTGACAACTTCCATATTGTCTATGCAGGGAAGTCAGGAATCAGGTTGGATTGGATAAGGAGACTTAATGTGGCCCTTGGTGCAGCCAGAGGCCTAGCCTATCTTCATGAATTTGCCAATCCACCCATTATACATAGGGACATAAAATCAAACAACATCCTACTGGATGAGTCATTAAATGCTAAAGTTTCTGATTTTGGAATCTCCAAGCCAATGGCTGACAGTGAAAGCAGTCATGTAATCACTCAAGTTAAGGGGACAATGGTTAGTTCGGAATCTTTTAACCTTTACTTCAGAAAAAATGTTGCATTTTTCTATGTTATTTAATTGATAAGCATTAGAATCTGGTTAATCCAAAAGCATTTGATAATGAAATAACTGAGTCAAGATCTGGACAGAAAATCATCCTAATGCTCTCTGGTCCATGTATAAAAGTATTACTGGATTGTACCAAATTTAGAAATGACTCATTCTTTAGCTAGGCATCTGCTCTAAAAGAAAATAGCTCACTTTCAATGGATTTTCCTTGTGAAAAACGTGTAAAATAATAAAAGGAAAGCAAAACAATACATAAGTTTTGACATGATTTGGCAAACTCTATGTCTACATCCAGCTGCACCAGACAAAAATATCCACTATCAATGAAAATTACAACCAGTCATAAACTCTCATAAACCTCACAAATATAAACTAACCCAAATCCCCAATACACCTAAAGGTGCTTTCATACTAACAAACTAGACAAAGCTTATTCTCTAACTCTCTTGCTAGACAAAACTTTGTCTTCTAATTAACTCTTACGCACACAACAACAGGCTACACCACAACTCTCTTTATGAGGCCTAATGCTCATTATTCTTCAAGCTAATATAGAATTCCAAAATCAACTTAAAAACCTCCAAACTTATTCTTTCATGGGCTGGACTTAAAAGTTCTAAATTTTGCAAACCCAATAACAAAGAAAGGAGATCCCAAAAATGTAAATGATAATCGACTATAGTCAGATATTTGCTCTAAAGTAATACTCTCTCTGTCCCAATTTGTTTGGCGTATATTTCATTTTGGGATGTCACAAAATGAAGTCTTCTTTGAAAAGTCAATCAATAAATTTCCTAACATACCTCCACTTTATTTGAAAAGCCAATATCCCTCTCTCACTAAAATTTAAATTAAAGATGGTAGTTTTGGAAACTTGTATATTTTATGTAAAAGAAAATGCATTAAATAATGTTCTTTAAAAAGTTGGATTTTCTTAACATGCCAAATACGGAGGGAGTAGCAAGATAAATATGGTTAATGGAACATTCTGTAGAATTTTCAAGTAGTAGCAAGATAAACATGGTTAAAGGAACATTTTTAAAGAATTTTCAGGAATAATCAAGTTTAGTTTTCTGAAATTCCAGGTGGAGCTTCTGGAAATGTTTTGAGGGATAAAGTAGATAAATGTGAAGATTGCTGCTTATTTTTCCCCCTCTTTTACTGAAGTTCTTGGCCCAGCCATAGGCAAGGGCTTTTTTTTTTTTTTTTTTGGTTGGCTAACACACACACATACATGCTTCTACTAGTACCAGGAGGCCTTAAAACTGATTAGGAAAACAAAGCAACCAGTAGGAGCTGTTCACCGCACCAACTATATCTTGCACAAAAACTTAAGGAAATGTTATAGGCAGGGCAAGCATTTCTTGCTGCCTACTATTACTACCAGAACCACCATATATTTGGAGGGGAAGAGATTTTCATTTAATGATCCCACAATCTCCCATTGCAGAGTAGGGGTGGTTTCTGTTGGACCATAAGAGTACTAGTATGAGTTTGTGGTAGTTTAGGCATTCTTGATTTCCAATTACTCAAAGAAGAAAAGCTTATGTTTCAAACTTTTTGTCTTATTATTATCTAAATTTCACAAAAACACATCAAAATCTAGCACTAAGAATGGATTTTATCAACTACAGGGCTACATGGATCCAGAATATTACATGACCCATCGGTTGGTCGAGAAAAGTGATGTATATAGCTTTGGAGTGCTAATGTTGGAGCCGATAATCGCAAGAAAGCCAATAGAGCATGGAAAATATATTGTGAGAGAGGTGCAGGAGAAAATGGATAAGACAAAAGATTTATACAACCTTCATGAATTTCTTGACCCAACCATTGGTTTGGGAACAACCCTGAAAGGTTTAGAAAAGTTTGTGGATCCGGCAATGAGGTGTGTGGAAGAAGGAGGATCCGACAGGCCTATGATGGTCGAGGTGGTTAAAGAGATTGAAAACATTATGGAGCTTGCTGGTTTAAATCTCAATACTAATTCCACATCCACTTCTACAAGTTATGAGGAGATAAGTAACGGGAGTTCCCACTATCCTAACAGTAGTGGGACCCTTGATTCTAGTGGAGTATACCTTCCAAGATAGAGCCCCCATTGACTCTCATTTTACATTTAGAATGTTGAAGTTGTTATAAAGTTAAATGATTAAATAGTAATGCATTACTGTAAGAAGACGATCTTTTGATCAATCATAGTTACTTTTAAAAACGAATGAGAAAAAGGGTGATGAAAGGATGTGATGGGATCACTAATATAAACAACACTTAGGCTGTGTTTGGTTCATGTAAAATATTTTCTAGAAAATAAATATTTTCCGAAAATGTTATTTTCGGGAAAGGAAAATATTTTCAAGTGTTTGGTTGCATTCCAAAAAATGCTTTGGAAAATATTTTCTAGTGTTTGGTTGTTTTGCTGAAAATGCTCTAGAAAACCCATTTTTATCATGTTTCTCACATTTTCTTAAGATCCAAACAAATATTATTACATAGAATCAAAATATATAAACAACACAAGAAACAAAAATCAAAACAAAAACATAATTTATTCACAAACTCGGTGAGAGGGGGAAGAAAGAGCGAGAGATTGAGGGAAAGAGAGATCGGGAAAGAGAGAATCGGAGTGGATGGAGGCGGCGGCGGTCGGATCGGGTGGGTTTGGGGGTGGAGTGGAGTGGGCTGGTGGTCGGTGGCGGCCGGATCGGCGATCGGTGGTGGCGGCCAGTGCGTTGGAGAGCCTGGTGAAGCACGGCTTGCGGTCGGTTGTCAAGATCGGAGCTCGTCGGTGCATGGTCAGCGATCGGAGAGGTGGATCGGTGATGAGGGAGGGGTGGGGTGAGATCCGGGTGGACCGGTGTTTGTGGGTCTTGGGTGTTTGGCCGGCGCGTGATCTAGGTAGTGGGCCGGTGTGATCGAAGCTTGGCTGGGCTGGCCAGAGCTTGGTTGAGGTGAGGCGTGATCTAGGTTTTGTGAGTGTGCTCGTGCTCGAGCTCTCTCTCTCTCTCTCTCTCTCTTTGCGCGTGAGTCGAGAAATAATTTGAAGTGAAAATTTTGACTGAAACCAATTTCCGGGTCAAAGCCATTAAAACACACGGTCAACTGAAAATATTTTCTGGAAAATTTATTTTCCATGTGCAACCAAACACCCGCATTTACGGAAAAGCATTTCAGGAAGTGATTTGAAGCCAAAACAAACATGACCTTTAGTCTGTTTGAGATTCGTTTATTTTGCTGAAACAGAAAACTTCTTCTTAAAAAATCTTGTAAACCTTAATTATTACCTATCATTTCATAGTCCATAGTCAACTACAAGAAAAATAGCTCTCGTGTATGGGGATATTATCCCACATTAGTTGTGATTGTTAAAATTTCAGCCCTTATAACTTCAACCTACTACTACAAATCCTTTTGTAGTGGTACTCTGATTATGTAATGTATTATAAGTATGTTTTTATATATTACTTCTCCATGCCTTTTTATCAGATTTGATATAAAATAGTTTCTCAAAAAAAAAAAAATTGATCTAAAATACTCTACATCAACCTCAAAACTTTATCACTATTTTAATTAAATAATATTTTTCTCTCTACTTATAGATGTGTTTGTCAATTATAATTTGTATGTAATTACTCTGACTCTATAAGGAGCATAACTACAAGCTTAAAAAAATTAATACTATCATATAAATAATTTGAGGACTTCTTTTACATTTTATGTATTTATTATAATTTTTTTACATGAAAAGAATATTTTATATATATATATATATATATACATATATATTCTCAGATCTCATGATCATTTTTTTAAAAACAATTTTCTTACCTTACATTGCACCTAGACTGTGAGTAAATCAATTAAATTTTTTTCTCAAATGATCAAAATAATTGAAAACTAAATTAAGAAAAAAAAAATCATAGTTGGAAAGATATTTCTTACATTTTATACACACCAAAAAAAAAAAAAAAAAAAGCATTACTTATTTATGTGTGTGTATATATATATAGCGGAGGAAGCAGCAGATTGGCAAGAGAAAGAGAGGACGAGAGAGAAAGAGGGAGGATGAAAAGAGGAAGAGAGAAGAGCGGAGGAAGTGGCAAATTGGTGAGTGGAGGCAGAGGCGGGTCAACGAGTGGAGGAGGTAGCAGTGAAGGTGGATCGGCGATGGCACGAGCTAGGTCTTTCTCTCTCTCTCCTTCGGCTTGGTGTGTGTCAATGAGGAAAGTGGAAATTGATTTAAGGTAAAATCACTATGTAAACCAATTTTTGGGTCTAAAGGGTTTAATTTATGGTCAACTGAAATGGATTTTCAATTTGACTGTATTTTCATATGCACCTAAACACACACAATGATGTAAAATATTTTCCTAATTTCCATTTCACCCTAAATAAACACAGCCTAAAGTTTAAACATTAAAAATAAAAAATTGAGGGGTCAAGTAGTAATTTTTGTTAGGCTATTCTTGTAAATGTATTATATAAAATATGCTAAATGAACCAAAATGCCAAAAATTTATATCTAGAGTCGTTTTGGGAACAACATTTTAAAATAAAACTAAAAAGTTTTTTTGAAAAAGATTGTATATAAAGTTAATAAATAACTGAAATAGTATAGCGAGATCCATAAATAGTACCAAAAAGTACAATGAAAACTATGAATAGTATAGATATTATTAATAGTGCAATGGAGTTGTGGTGTGCTCTTTGTGTTAAAATCATTTTTTCTCTCTTGTATACACGTGTGTTTGTTTCAAAAAAAAAAAAAAAAAAAACTATAAATAGTAGCAAACAAAAATAAGTTAAATGGTAAAAAAAAAAAAACCTAGTTTTTTAAACTAATGGCAAAGACAACTTTATAAATTTATTGGGCTCTGCTAACTTAGTTCTTTAAAAAAAAAGGAGGAAAACAAAAAGAAGGGGAAATTCCTTTTTAGCTGGGAATGACGCCGTTTTGAGGTTCTCTCTGAAATATTTAGCTGCGTCAGTCAGTCAGTCAGTCTGAGAGTCTGAAGGCGAAGGGAGGGGAGGGAGCAGTTTTTGAAAAGAAAATGTCAAATGGCACAGGCACAGGCACAGGCACTGGACTTGAATCTCTTGTTGATCGTAAGCTTTTTCTTTCTTCCTCTCTTTAATTGTTTCTGTCCGCGTTTCCTTTCATGTCTTATTAACAACCTTAATTAGAATTAGGGTGTTTTTACAAATTTCAGTGCAAAACCTTTGACTATATTTGTTCTTCTCTTCTTTTTTTCCCCAATCAAAAAATAAAATTTGACGCTACACTCTAGAGTCTAGATACATTGAACACTGTAAGTCTGTTTAAACATTTTGTTGTCATAGTAGATATATTTTTGTATTGAAAACCAAAAACGATTGCCAAATCAATTTGGAGATTAGAGTCAAGGCCCATTTGCTACACACAAATGTAGGTATGCCTAATCAGACTCTTTCTTCAATTTCTACTTGGCAATCTTTACTTGGCAAAAAAGAAAAACTTTTCCAAACTGGTTTTATTTATGTGAACTCTTTTTGTATGCGTTGCCTGCAAGATAGAGAAATAAAGTGATCTTAACTTGAGGTACTTCTCTCTCTGTTCATGCTCTTTTGGATCAGTTGGTTTGGGCTTATATTTTCTGTATTCTTAAATTACTCCTTCATATGTGTGCAGAAACAATATCAGTTATCACAAATGATGGACGGAATATAGTGGTATGTTACCTGATAATATTACTCCTCAAATGCATGCAATGGCTACATCTTACTTGTATTTATTATTTTGGTTTTCCATTTTAGGGAGTCCTAAAAGGTTTTGACCAGGCTACAAATATTATCCTTGATGAATCTCACGAGCGTGTCTTCTCCACAAAGGTTGAAAAAAGGCCTTCAGTGGCAGTTTCTTTTCTTTTACTCTTTTGGTGCATGAATAATTGGAGAAGTTGAATTCATAATCAAAAGCCTTTTCAACATTTGGCCAACCAATTAACTTCCTCAGACAGATTTCAGCATCTTATTCTTTCCTTGAGACATTCTTTTTGCAAGTGATACTGCACTTAGTTGAATGTAACAAACAAATACTGGCCTTTCACCCCAACTTAAAATAGCTTCACTTCTCACTTCTTCTAATCTGCAGGAAGGTGTTCAACAACTTGTGTTGGGTTTGTACATAATCAGGGGCGACAACATGTAATACCTTTTAACTTTGTTTTTATCATTTTTTTTCCCTCTCTGGTAGGAGGAAGTGAGAAATGTTTTTTGGCATTTGACATATTTTCCCACCACATGGTATAATATAATCCATATTCCTTGATTCTTGCAGAAGCATAGTCGGGGAATTGGATGAAGAGCTTGATTCTCATCTTGATATGTCGAAACTTAGAGCTCATCCTCTCAAGCCTGTTATCCATTAACTGATTAGGAAAGGTGCAAACACTATGTGAGCGATTATCACCTACAAAGAAATGTCAGGACATTTAGGTATATGATGAAAATTCCGATGTGCTATATATAATATGCAGATTAGATTTTGAAAGTGCTACATATTCTGTCTGCACATATTTGTAAAACTGATTAAAGATCTTTCCATCAATTTCTCCTAATCAAAATGAATTATTATCCAAAGCATGAATCAGTTGTCTACCATGATCCAATGATAAGCACATGTTATGGATGCCTTAGTATATATTTATTGGTATGAAACCCCTGATTTTGAACCCAAGACTATGCCCAACAGCTATACTTTTAAAGTAATTTATCAATATTATTGTTGTTGTGATTAAAAGTTTTACTGGATAAGTGAATAGATGCGACTTTTGTTACATAGCAATGCTTAAAGAAGAAATTCCATGTCTCAGAGTTGCCTGAGTTCTGCTTAGTTTCATTTATACAGTAGGTGGGAGTAAGGACTTCTTACCATTTACCATACTGGTTATAATTGTTATGACGTCGAAAACCCCTTTATGATATATGATGTGCATCTGCTTTTGTGATGTTGGCAAGCAGGCATTCTTTAAGTTTAGTTGTGTGTGCATGAAATCACATGTTACAGAAAATTAACATTTCTCGGGTCATGACATAAAGTCATCAAGTCTTAGGGCTTTCCTCCTGAGCTTTAAATGCTCGTTATCTCGTTATTGTTTGGAGCATACAATATTCCATGTTTCATTCATCTTAGCTTTTGGATGTGTTTATATTATTTAGGTTGTCTGTGGATAATAGCAGGAGATGTTTGTAATTGCACGTGAACACACGAGCAAAAATAACAGGGATATCTTTTTAGGTGGTTTCTTTCGCAACTGTAGTAGAATCACTTCAGTATTCTGTAAATAAACTGTCTCTCTCTTGTTTGCAAATGATCCGTCACTCTTCGGCAAAGGAATCGTGGTGTTTGGTGGCTTGTATTGCAACTTGTAAAATCAGAACTCATTGTACAGAGAAAATTTCCTTTTTCACCACCCTTCATCAAACTAGATCGAATAAACTTCCTCAAATGGATGAGGACTGATTCAGTGATTCTCCTAGGCTCATTTGGATTATAGATGAGGGAGAGGAAAATTTATCATGAAATGCCAGTGCATCAATTACCATTGACTAAAGCAACATTTATTTAACACATCACCCTTCGTCCCCATCATGTTTATAAGATGATGGTTCCAGGCTATTAGTTTTTCATATATCACTTTTTCCAAATGTCCAATGTTCACTAGTTGGTGAAGTGGATATCCTCCTCACAAGTGAACCATATAATGCAGATAAAGGAGCAAGAAAAAGAAAGCACTTTGTAATTAAAGGAAGAATGAAAAAACATCACCATGGGTTCCTTTGCATATTTGTTGGCACTAGTGCTTCGTGTGAAATAACAGCAGGCATTACAGCCTTTACAAAAGTTTTCTGTGCTATTTACATGGACAATCTAGAGCTCCCGAATTAATGATGCGGTAAATTACAAAACAGTGCTTATATGGTAAGATACAAGGATTGTGTTGATACACAAATATAATTTCCAAGGATTAGTTATTTAAATTAAAAAAAAAAAAAAAAAAAGTAGTTTAACACACATGAAAATCCAAGAAGAATATTGTAAAATCACCAATTTTTATGGTCGGCCAAGCCATACGAGTATACGACCATTGTGTACGTGTAAGTGATTGATCGACAACATAATTTTGGTTGCAAGTTCAATTAATTTTTAAAAAGGATTTTAAGAATAATTAAAAATAATAATCAATTATAAAGCTAGGATTTGAAACCAAAAAAACAAAAAAAAAAAAAAAAAAAAAAAAAAAAAAAAAGGAAGAAAAGAAGAAAAAGATAATAGATGAAAAATGAAGAGAGACAGTATTTAAATAATGGGATCAACAATTAATTAGACATGACTAAGAAATGAATTTTTTTTTTTTTAAATCAGAAATAAATAACAATGTAAAAATGATGACAAGGGTCAGTATATGGTATAATGGTCCACAATCCCAAAAAAAAAAAAAAAAAAAAGGTTTGAGACTTGAGGCTGAGGCTGCTGTCCATACGTGTCATCTCTCTTTACTGTCCACAAAGCGCGCATTGTTAACTTGCACGCACCTACTCGAGTACTACTACGAACGAGGTTGAGGAAGATCAAGTACAGTAGCTGTTGGAGCAAAAACCAGAAAAGAAAAAAGATGGAACATCCTGTTATACTAACATGGGTGCAAAATTGAACTTTTAAGTAGAAGAAGTGAACAATTATAGAATTAGAAGCAAGCAATCAACAAAGAAGCAAGAACAGTTGGTGGGCTCATCCTATGAAACCAGTATCATTTCCATCATCCTATAGTGGGGATGGTCTTTCCTGCTTTACCAAGGCTTCTTCTTACAAGGTTATTCAAATGGCCTGCAGCAAGAAGCAGCAACAGCCTAAGGTAAGGTTTCACTTTTATTCATTTTAGATCATGTTTTTTCCCATTTACTCTCACACCCATTATCTTAATCTTTCACTTCCTGTCGTTACTCTTTGAATTAATGAAAGACTGTTTCTTTTTCAATTCTTTCGGCAGATTAAAGAAAAATATGAAGTGGGTTTTGTCATTTCAAACGAATGCACTTGGATGAAATGCCCTTTTCTTTTGTAAATTTGATGAAGTTACTCAATTTCATTGTGCCTTGAAAAACTTCTGTTTTCATTATATGCCCAACTTGACATATTAATTGTTTTCCAAAACCGATTCTTTACCTTTTTAGAATGTTCTTAGGCAGGAGGAACAATGTAATCTACCAGACCCCAAGACTCGTCAAGATATAGAAATATAGAGGATTGTCTTGTATGTTTTTGTTTTGTTTATTGCCCCCTTTTAGTTTATAGTTTATACAGGGCTTGCTTAATGCTTTCAAACTATATATGTAAAGTGATGCCTTTACCTTTTGAAAAAAAAAACAAATAATGTCAGTGATGATTTTGCATCAATTCATCCGTAATGAAAATTCACAACTTATGTGGGACTATCGTAATTGATTGACACTTTTTAAGGAGTCATTTTGTGTTTTAAAGTGAGCGTTATCAATCCTACTGCAATCATATTCATTACTATTTGAATGCTTCATTCAGTGTTCATACTTTAAGAAAAGAGTTACGCTTCCGGAGCCAAAAAGATGCATTACAGGCACACATATCCCAAGGAATACTAATAGAAAAAAAATCAAATTGTTGTTAAGGAATGAAGAGAAAGATTAACTGTTTTATATGTTCATAAACTTTTTTAAAGGAATCTTGACAAAGCTAAATAATCCACATATTGTTTCAACCTCTCTAAGGACCTTGAGAACAGTTTGGAAGATGTTGGTCAAAACGCAATGCCCAATTTTGATCTAAGAGGGTTAATCCAATTTTGTATGAAAATCAGGGAGCATTCCATCTTTCTTTGGTAAATGTTTTTTTCTCCACATTAGGCAGCATATAAGAGGCTTTATGCTGTCAGGGTTCAGAGCCAACTCCTCTGAGAATTACATCAAATGTCAAGCAGAATCTGCAGTTTTTAAAGTTATGGAAGGTAGGTTATCTACTGAGATCTTTAAATCCAGTATTCATATATGTATCTTCTATCTCACCTGGTAAAGTTCTTGTAGGAATTCCAAAAGAGAAAGTCAAGCACACCGAAGCCTGCTACCAGTTACCGCAAAAAGAAGGTGCAAAGGGAGGACCTTCCAGAAGATACAGAACTCTATCGTGATCCTACCATGACCCTTTACTAGTAATAATCTCTCCAGGTTTCTTTCCTATTTTGATTTGTTGTTTTAACCATTTTAAACTTCATGGAGAAGTATTTTCCTTTTAACCTAAATTTATTTTGCAGTACAAACCAGGGGATAGAGACCGCAGTCCCTGTGTTGCTTGTTGATGGTTATAATGTATGTGGCTACTGGATGAAGTTGAAGAAACACTTTATGAATGGGAGACTTGATATTGCTCGACAAAAGCTAGTGGATGAACTTATAACATACAGCATGCTAAGAGGTTTGTACCCCTGTTCTTCTATTAGTTTTATGAGGAGACTTCCTTATAAAGTATACTACGATCTTTTTTGAACTCTTATGTATGTTACATCCAGCAAAAGAGGAACATTTCATATACTATTGAACCTTCCCCCCCCACCCCCAAAAAAAAAAGAAAAGAAAAGAAATATTTACTTTTTTGGCTAGTTTTTTTTTTCTAAGATGGATGGTGTAAGCTTCTTAATGCAAATAAGCATCTGGAAGATGAACCGATGAAGATAATCAGATAGCATTTGATAATTTGATGCAAACAAATCTAAATCAAGCGGAAATTGAAATGAAACTAAGGGCTAAGTTGCTTAGAAGCACAAGAATGGGAAATCAACTCTTCAAAAGCTCCCTCTTGAAACTAGCACTTAGGCTAAAATCTGTATTCTCATCTAAAACTGAGTTGCAAGTATATCAATGGGCTATTTATAGCTAGGGACTCAAGTACTAACTGCCCTAAGCGTTAACTAACTAAATTTGTATGCTGCCATGTGGCATAAGTCTAACAAACTCCTATCTGATTCTGTTACAAGTTGCAACTGCCTAACTATTTGTAACAACATATAAACTGTTACAGCTGTAACTAACTACAAGACATCCTTAAAATTTCCAAATACTTGTCATTTAATTCTTCACAAGGCTATTTACTACTGAGCTGCTGCCACAGCATAGGCTTGTTTTAGTTTTGATATATGATTGAAAATAAGCCTTGAGAGCTTTTCTTGAGAACTGTGTCCTCTTTGCAGAGGTGCTTAACCACCTATCAATTGTTCTAAGAAACTCACTTTCCAGCTAGTTCTAAATCATATCACAGCTCATCATATTTCCCTGCATCATAATCACAATTCACAAATAACCCCATTAGGTTTTTCTGCATGTGTCAAAGGCACTTGAAGGAATGAGAATCAATTGTAGAAGACCATACTCTGTGTGTCAAAGCCTCTTAATGTAGAAGATTTTGTGTAAATGACCCAAATAATGGTTGAGATAAGGTTCGAGTATTAAGTTCAAAACACACTCTGCACTTGTAACTTTGGAGTAGATTTTGTGTAAATGACCTACATAATGGAGATAAGGTTTGGGTATGAAGCTGAATGTAGAAATTTAATTTTACAATACTGAAAAAAGATTACAGAAAATGATTGGTTTGGTATCACTGTCACTCTCCTGCTGTTATTCATTTGTGCTGGCCTCTTATAAGCTTAAGATATTTGTGCTTCTTTTTTTTTTCCCTCCCTTTTCCTTTTCTGTTAATTATAAGTTCCATTAACCCAAGAGATTTCTGCTCCAAGATGTACCAAAACTCTGCTCAAGTTGTCTTGTTCCTGGGATTCCTGGAAATATGCCTCATAAACCTCAGTTATAACTGGAGTTGAAAATTTGAATTTAATTCCAGAATCATGGCAGATTTGGATTGGACATGTTGCTGGTTAGGATACTAAAGGCTCCCTAATCAGTTGGAATTGAAGCTTAGTTGAATTAATTAGCTGGATATATAATTTACTATTTGATAGACTATGTCATTTTATCTAGTTCTTACAGTAGTTCTTGAAATTTTCTTCGTAAACCCTGGTGGGGAAGGGGAGCTGTATATGGTTGAATCAGACTATCTCTAAATAGTCTCTTGAAAAAAGGAATGCTGATATATGGGGCTTGGTACAAGGTTTACTGTTGAGTTATACTTAATGAGAGCAAAGCTATGTAAATGAGTTCTTGCTCAAATGACACCTCCTCTCCTTGTAAAAGTAAGGAGAAGGGTGAGGTCATGAGTTCAAGACCCACTGGGTGCATGTGTAACTTTAACAAATTTTTTTTTTCTTTTTTTAATAAACAATGTAAATGTTCAATGAGTCACATAATCTAATAGTTACCTAATGAATGGCATAATGTTTACCTAAAATTTCATACGTCTTGTGTAAACTACACTGACAACTAATAAATTAAAAATTGCGTATAAGGCTGCCTAACATGACCTCTTCCAGGCCTACAAAAGTGAGAGTTTTGTGCACTGGGTAGTGGGTACGACCTTTTTTTATTATTTATTTATAATTTTCTGTCTGTATTTGCAACTTCTACCTCACTATGTTGTTTGAAACATTTGCAGAGGTGAAAGTGGTAGTTGTATTTGATGCCATGATGTCGGGACTCCCTACACACAAGGAAAATTTTGTTGGGTACTATTTATAACCCTTGGCTACAGTTATGAATTTCTTAAATTGCATGATATTCCCATACAATCTTAAGTTTGTTTGTTTGTTGGAATTAAAGTAAAAAGAAAATCTGTTTGGTTATGGTTATATGTGTGTCTATATAGTACATATATTAATCCATGTCCCTTCTTACATTTTTTGTATTCCTATGTAAGATGATTCCTAGTCTTCATGAACAAGCTTATTTATAGAATAAAGACATTTTGATTGGTAATAGCTTTACTTAAGTAATCACATTTTGATATTTATGTAATAATATATGAAAAAATGAACAAACATGTCTATGCAAAATGTGTCCTAATTTTGTGCATCTATATGACTTTCATATTGTTCCAGTAAAACTAATTGAATTTGTGTCCATGGATTTTTTTTCACTTATGTCCAGAGGTTATTGTATTAATATATGATATACCTGTATTACAGATAGATCACATGTTAGTCCCATCTTGACTTTGAATTGTTTCTGTTTACTGGTCTGGCAAGATGTACTGGCTTAATTATTCTTGCTTTGTATATGGCCAGTATCTGTGCAAGTAGCTTCCTTTGATATGACAAATAAGCAAAGGACCTGCAAATCAACTTTATATTGAACGGTTATCTGTCCTCTAGATGCTATGACACTGCTTTTTTTTTTTTTTTTTTTTTCCCTTTTTTGGGCGTGGTTATGACTTTGTCATCATAAAGGTTATATTAAAAGTCAAGATTTTTTGAATCTTAATCCTCTATTTTATCTGGGGCATGATATTTCCATATTGTTGATAAGATTCATTTAATTTTGAAAATTCATAATGTGGCAGTGTCGATATAGTATACTCTGGTGAATCATGTGCTGATGCATGGATTGAAAAAGAGGTAAGGGATAATTTTGAGCTGGTAGAATTCCAGATCTGCGCTCTGGTTTGTCTAAAGATAGAAATTATTGTTTTACATGTGGATTGACTGCCATGTTGAATTATTTTTTGTTAGTTGGTTGTCTCTTCCATTCGTCCATGTTATGAATATAAGTTATGCTACTATTGTAGTCCTGCTTTACTTTGACTAAATTTTTGTCCACTTCTCAAATCATAACCAACCTATAATAATTTAAAGTCACTGTAACGTGAAGAAAATCTTCCCCACTTATATGGGGCTACAATTTCCTTAGCTGGCTTTGAAAAATCTTAGTGTGTGGATCTGTATTGCTGTAACCTGCTGGCTGAGCAGGCCCTAAAAAGTGAAAAATTGAGAACAATGGAGGTTCTGTCAATAGGGGCCTCACCTCTCTTCTATACCTAGGAGTCACATTTCATGGAACTAAATCATGCATGCAATACAGTAGGTAAAAAAAAGAGAAATTTTTATTATCAGGAATTGCAGTTGTAATCTGTGCATTTTGGGCAGTATACATTGTGATTTCTTTTTAGATTTCATTTTTCTCCTGAGTTTTCCCTTGTAATTCTTGAGAGAATATTGCATAATCATGTTGTTTATCTATTCTTTTAATACTTATAAAGAAAATTAGAATCTCAGTTGTAATACATGACTTCATTTTTACACCTGACACGGTTACCCTCGTTCAAACATTTTCTATGTGAGTCTGTTGTGAAAATTTGTTCTCTGATGGGCCAATGAGCTTTAGCTCAAATGATTCCTCCAACATTGTAAGAGCAAGGTGAAGGGTAAGATCATGGGTTCAAGACTCACTAGGTGCATATAACTTACCAATAATATATATAAAAAGTTATCCTTATGGATTTTGTGTTTGTATTTATTTCCCAGTTTCATGTGTAATTTTGTTCTCTCTTTTTTTTTTTTTTTTGGCCAATATTGTTACAGGTTGCAGCTTTGAAGGAGGATGGATGCCCCAAAGTTTGGGTTGTTACTTCTGATAATAAACAGCAGCATGCAGCACATGGAGCTGTATGCATTCTTTCCATAGAGATTTTTTTTTGGTCAAAATAGGATAGTTCTTTGTTAATCTTGTGATGCAGGACAATAAACTCTAATTACTCTAATTTGTGTTTGAGTTACAAAAGAATAATAAAACTAAGTGATAGGACTTAGGAATCAGCACATCGAGTTTGCTTGGAATCAACATCAAGCGATAAGAACAGAAAAATAGAAAGTAGGAATTAGAACCTAGGCTTGGATGGAATCAGCACCAAGCATGGGATAGGAACCCAGGAATCGCACACGGGTTTGCTTTGAATTAACACCAAGCAGTAGAAGAAAACTTCCAACCAAAATTTTATAAATCCATCGTCAACTATCCAGAAGACTGATGTTGAACCCCTTTAAATAGTGTCCCCAAATAACATCAAACATGGAAAGTAAACGAACTCATAATGGGATTACATCATATATGAAATTAAAATTCAAATAGTAATCTAATTGCTCTAATAGCATCTATCAGCATCAATCGCAATCAATTAGGTTCAACAAAATCAATCCTCATTAATAGGGCGTTTTTGGTGCCTGCACCATCTTCTGAGAAAATTATGTACAACCATTTTAAAATGTATTGAATATCTTCCGTCTAGCCAACTGCTGCAGCAATTAAGAAAATTTTCAATTTTAGTGTGGCATCGCTGGTCATATTGTATGATCTCTAGTCCTAAGCCCAATAAGTTATTGATTCCTTCAATCTTTTGGATACGTAGTTTCTGGTATTAAGTGTGGTCTTTGCATGCCTAAAATGAGAGTTTGTTGTGTGGGTTCAAAACTCATTAGGTGCATGAGTAACTAATAAAATTTTATTGTTGGATTAAGATATGCTATTACCAATTTTTAATTTTTAATTTATTCTGCTCCCTCTTCTTTTTGCTTGTTTTAGATTTTATTTTTTCCAGCAGAACCACAAATGAAACACATTCTCTCCTTTTAATCATCCCTGATGCCCCAACCCCAAAGCCCCGTGTCATTTGTCAATTCTCTTTCTTTAAGTCCCTTTTTATCTAGTGAAAAAAGAAAGCCCCCGTTTCAGTCTTTGCCGGCTAGTTAACCCATTTGAATTACTTATCAAAAAAGTTATCCCATTTGAATTCCAGTTAGTGCCACAATTTTGATAAGTCATTTTGGATTGCTGAATTGCCCCTTTGTATCACAAAACCTTGTTTTCCTGTTTTATCAATTATCTGATTCTCTTCAGCTTAAAGTTTACCAAGACTACAAATTTAAATAAAATGTTTTCTCCAATTTGTTTATCCACTTATTTATATTTTTCCAGTGGCTTTTTTAGTAGCTATTTTTTTAAAACGTATTCCAGCTTCCTCCATCCCATCTTTTAAGCTTTTAATTGTTGCATACTTTCAGGCTACATTTTATTCTTGGTCTATCTCGGGAAAATTCTTTCAAAATAAAGTCATAATGTAACTACCGAGGAAAGTGCTAGCCAAATCTGCACTTTCACTCCAAAATTGCTAGTCAGGTTACATTTGGGGCTCCTCGTAATCACTATAAACCCAAGATCCACCTAGTAAACATCCAATATGGGACTCAGCACACACCCACAGAACACATACTCAAACAATCCAATCAAATCTTTGGGGTATCAGTATCACTCATAACTTTTGTCTTATTTGCAATAAGATTTCTCTTGTAATCAGTTTTTGGTGCTTTTACTATATTAGAGTTTCTGCTCCTAGTTTGATATTTAAAATGCTGCTGTAATGTTGCATTTAGTTCTAAATCTGGCCGGTTTACATTTTCTATATTATGTTCCTTTTACCTTAAGCTTCCATGCTGTATTGTGGGATGGTCCAGCGTGTCATTTCATATAGTGTCAGTACTCCCTCTTTTGCCTTGAATGTTTGGAAAACAAGTGGTAGTTATCTTGTACAAATAATTTATGCTAGTAATGGACTTCAATGATGGTTGCATCATGCTTTTTATTAATAGCCACTGGACATATAATGTTATAACATTTTCCAGGGTGCCTTTGTTTGGAGTTGCAAGGCATTGGTTTCTGAGGTGAGGCATTAATTTCTGACATGAGGAGGTTTGGTAATGCTGTCTATTATTTTATTATCATTGTTATTGTCCATATTCCTTCCCTTCTCACCAATGAATTATGTAGTTACAATCATGTAGGTGCACGTAATAAAATTGAATCTCTTATTAAAAAAAATTCTATGTATAGAATTTGATTTTACAAAACCATTGTGCAAGATGGGGTCAGGTTGACAAATGAGGCCCAATGAATTATGTAGTTACAATCATGTAGGTGCACCTGGAATGACTCAAATTCTCTGTCTAGAGTTTGATTTAACAAAACCATTGTGCAACATGGGGTCAGGTTGACAAATGAGGCCCCATTGTGTATGGACATCAAAACCTGTCTTTCTGGTGATGGCTACCATTTAATTATAATTGCTTTATATCACAGTGATGATGTTCTACATAGATTAGAGGTTCATCCCATTTTCAACAAAAGCAAATCTTTGATATCTAGAGAGAGAATTTTTGATTTTTAATTATTATTTTTAACCTTTTCGTTTGTTAAAATGACAGAATATTAATTGCAATGTGAAGACACAAATATAAATAAGCAACATTGATACAATAAAATTTAACTTCTTCATATAACCTGGAGCCATAATCATGTTCTGTTTTCCCTGCTGATTGACATCTACATGGCTGTCCCAACTTTATGTTTCATGTTACTCAACTATACTCAATTAAGCATTAATCCCAACAAAATCGAGATTTGCTCCATGAATCATTTTTTAACTAATTGGGGTCGGTTACATGGATCTTATTCTATATTCTATCCTATCTAGGGTTATACTCTCAGTCACTTCCCTTTTATTCATACATTTTATTCATTTAAACTCAATAGTGTCTTTTAAGTCTTTTACTTATGGATGATTAAACAAGGCACAACAAAGTTTTTTATTTTAGCATTCTTATAGACTACCGCATAGAATTCCTACTAAATTACACTGCTTATATTGTTCCTATGGTCTTGCATGTTGGTGATTGACCTATTGTTCAACTTCATATTGTATTATTACACATTATAAAAGAGATGTATCAAACTATATCAGAATTCAACCCCACTAGTAAGCTTCTGACTTGTTCTTTGATGATGAGGATTTACCGGGACAGTGTATTTCATGTATGTCATGTATATTTTGTTTTGATAGGTATGTTTGTCATGTATTTTAATTCTGTTTATGTGGTTTGGGTATAGATTAAAGCATCACAGAGGGAGGTTGAGATGATGCTTCAAGAACAAAGGTGTGTCTGTTTATGATGAATGTTTACAAACATATCTGCTGTGCATTAAAAAATTAGGAATTAAATGTATGCCATTTTTGTCTTCACATTTTGATTTTTTATACTCCCAACTAACTGAAAAACGTGGACCACATGGCTGACATTTAACTCAAGTCTCCATAAAGATCTGTCCTCATAGATTGTTGGAGGAGATCTGAAGTTATTATGCGTTGTTTGAATAAAATGCAGTGACTTCTTTCTCTGATGCATATTATTAATACCATGATGAGGGCACATATTTTAGAGCAGATTACTCAATAGGAGTTGTTTGATGAAGTATCGTGACTTTTCTACTCGGCACCAAGGACTGAAAGCTGTAGTGTAGGACAGCCTCTTGAATAAGGTGATAGCACAGTGAAGTTTAAAAAGTTCTACTTTATTAGGCTATCATTTTTTACTCTAGTGGATCATATATGTGATTTGAGGAGTTGTGTGCTGTTGAAGTTCAAAGAATTGGAACTGTAGTGATGTGGTGATGGTTTTGGCTTCAGAGGGAGTCTTCATGCCAGGCCTAGTAAGAATTAAACTAATGCAAGTTGACCACTATAAATGAAGGAAAAAGTTCAACTCCAAACCAGTTTGGAGCTATCTTCCTCAACCTTCTGTATGGTGATTGAAAAGAGCATCCATGTGTAGTCTTGGTCACAAGACTTTCTTAACGAGTCAGTTGACTTGTTTAAATAATACACATAGATAGTTTTATAAATCAGCATGTAGTGGATTAAAAGACATTCCTCCAAATCGGTTTGAAGCTTAACTTTGTAAGTAAATGAATAAGAAAAATAAAGAGGTTCAAGTCCTTTCATGGTATTTTAATTTTTTACTATCATAGGTTTATATACATGTATACCTTTTTATATACTGTACATCTTTTACATGGATTCATAGTTAAAAAGCCTGATCCTAATTGTAGTTTTGTACCTTAATTAATAATTGGCCAACAAACTATTTTGGTCCTTGTATATTTGTCACAGTTTCAATTCTGCCTTTTTACTTTAAATTTTATCAAATTTGTTCTTCAACTTTGAAAATCAAGGTCACTCAATTATAAATTGTGTCAATTTTGTTCTTCCATTTTTTAAATCAAGTTAATTTTATTCTTAGAAAGTGACTTTGATTTGAAAGTTGAGAGTCGAAATAGACACAATAAAATGTTTGTCATGGTTTTATGTCAGAGTTTTTCCTGGTTTCTTATGCTCGCCTCCCCACCCCCTTCCCGTGGGGCCAATGAGCTCTGGCTCAAGACATACTTGCTTTCCTCATAAGAATAGATTGGAAGCGGGATTGAATCCACTGGCTACATGGTGCCCGGGGGGTGGTGTGGAGGAACTTCTAAAAAATATATATTTATGATAAGATTATAATGAATAGCGATGCCAAATGTGGTTCACCAGTATCTTCATCTTTTCAGATCTACTTCTTTTCAAGGTAAATTGTTAAAGCACAATCTTGATTCAGAAGTTGTAGATGCTCTTAAAGATTTGAGGAGGAAGCTATCCGAAAATGAGTCAAAGACTCAAAGTAGCCGATCAGGTTGAATTTATATTTCTCTTTTACTTTTAACCCCTTTACTTTAACAAGTACAGCCTTCATGAGGCAGTTATATTTATGGAAGATTTAAAAAAAAAAAATAAATAAATAAATAAAATTGAATCCTTTATATTGCACCATGCTTATTCTACATCTTAATAATAAGGCTATGCACCTTTTTCTTTGCAGGTAGATGAGAGATCATGCTACTAGTAGATTAGGAGCGTGTTTGGTGTGGAAGAAGGAAGTACTTCTCTAATTGAGCTCAGGTCTAATTATGGTTTAAGAGCTGTGTGCCATGACAACTGACTTCAATGAAGTAGTATAGGAAATCTCATTGGCTGTGTCAACCAAGATATTGGTTGCAGATAAACCTATGACCTAAAGAAAGCACTGCCAATTTTATTGGGAGTTGCCAATGAAGGGCTGTAAATGTGTACACTATATGTAATAAAATGCTTATTTGAACTGGTGTTTATCATACAATATTGTTCCTTTCTTTTTCCTAAAATTTAATGAAATAATTATAGAAATTAAATTCTTATAAGTTTGTGATTCTTCGAATCTTCTATGTTAGCCTTTACCTGTTAATGTGTGAACTTTTGTAATCCTAGAAGAAAATTTTGAGCACAAACTGCATGAGATACAACATTTTTTCTCAATTGTTAATTGGTATTTTATGATTTGAGCAATATCATTTTAACATGACTATTTTTAATATACACCAATCACAATAGATCATATCAGTTGTTATGAAAAAGGTTGTCCCTAGACTTATTGTTTGAATGCCTACATTACCGATCGAGCTGGAATGATTTTCTAAAAAGCTGTAGTATTATATGCCTTGCAACACCTACTTCAAAAACTATTTGGAAGTCTAGTCTATAAGACAACTTCATGTAATCCTGTTATGTTTGTAGGCATCATAAACCTACTAGGATAATGGAAAGAATAGAATATGGCCTGGAAAAAACATACAGCTATTCTAGCTGGGCCTCTCAACTTAGTCCAAGTCCAGAATTACTTCGATCTGGCTGGGCTTCCAGTTCACGTGGTTCAGATTTGCTAAACTAAAACTCAGAAGCAAAACTATATATGTTGGTTTTTATATATTAATTTACCGTAGCCACGTAGGCAGAGACATGGAGCACATGTACATGATATTTAAAGAGAGTGAGAAAGAGCTTTGCCAGTTTCGTTGAATCTCTATGAATGAATGTAATATAAGAGAGTCTCATATCCAATATCTTAGTACACTCATTAAATATTGAATAAATGCCACCGCTGATTCAAGAGTATCAAAAATGCTTGCATGTGGGTCGTCTTGCTGTCCTGTCAGACACAGACTCGGACTAGTATATAATCAGACGACTGGCACCAATGGACCGAGATAAGAAATTAATAATATTAATATATATTGTCATACCACTTTTTTTTGGACAAGTAATTTCCTTACCTCGCACATTACCATGCACGATTAACAAATTGTATGAGAGATCTTCTCTTCATAGTTTATGAAGCATGCATTAATTAGGAAACCAGATAATTATTAGTTACATCTTCTTCTTTTGTCAGTCTTGACCATATATACAAGTTAGTGTGTTGTAATAACTACAAATGTCATTGTTTTCTCAATTTCAATCAGACCTATCTTTATTCCTTACTTGGAGATCGATTGAGGGCCATGTAGAAAGGTTAGTGTGTGACGGATTAGCTTCAAACTCGGTCTTCTTAAGTATATTTTGTATTTTCGCAAATTTTCTGTTTTTGTCCTAAGTTGGCATTCTGATAACCTTCTTAAAAGTATCATTCCTCACTAACAGTAACTCGAGAAAAATTAATATTGATGACAATTGTACAATACTCCAAAAAAGATTAATTAATTAAATTATAATTGAGATTTTTTGTAATTATTTATATATATACATAACCTAGTTCAACGACTTCGTAAACGCTTGATGTTGGACTTAAGCATATATCAACAAAATACAGTGATGCACACTTATTCAACCTATAACTCACATGAGGTATCACAAAGTAAGAGTTAAATGAAGCCAAAAAAAGTTAGTGAGCTCTAGATATTATATGGCATTTACCGACCAAATTGTATTGTAGTAGTAGAATAAATGAGAAAAGGGCCAGAGGAGCAAAATATTGGAGGGAGCAGTGCATTTAGGAGTGTCAACTTCTTGCAGTACTGGTTGTCAAAAAGGATCACGAGATACTTGGCTGTTCAGTAAAAGTAGCTATTGCTAGGAGATGGAGAGAAAAAGGTGCAAAACCAAAGAGGGAGAGAGAGAGACAATACATGAAGGAGTTGAGAGAGGCTGAGACACAGAGCCAACAAGAGGTTAGTTCCAAGTCCTATAACTGGAAGAACAATAAATGGGAAGTCAGAGAGTCAATGGATGGTCAGGGAGTCAGATGGTCAATATATTTGACCCGCTTTAAATCATTTTGATCAACCCCAATAATAAATGGATAGAAATGAAATCCAACGGTGGGTGGTGGACCCTTTTCACTATTGTTTGTTGTCATATTTGTGAATTGTGATTGCTCCTGTCAGGTCAGGTCGCCTTCTGCTTCCTTTGTCTTCCATCGATCTTGTCCTTATGCGCTGCGGTGTCACAATTACTTTACAATGCCTCTATTCATTCAGAAAAGATATGATATTTTTTGCAATTAAGAGTCGGCATGCATGTAGATTAATTATAAACCTATAACTTCAACTAACTACAACATGAATATGCCCAACTTATTAGCTTTTTCTGCCTATTCATATCACAAAATTACAACTAGTAGTAGTGTACCAGTACTGAATTTTATATTACTGACAAGTCAATCATACAACATATATATATTGCCTTGCGTTTGAACTTTGAACCCCATCTATTATTATTATATAATAAAGGTAGTCAGTCAGTCTCTGACCATGCATGGGTCCAGTCTTCGTGGGGGCCGGGTCGGCATAATGTGGTACAATTGCGATTGCGATGCCTCAAACTCCATCTCCATGGGACGAAACTTGTGAAGGGCTATCATTTTTTCACATATTTATGGCATTACCAACTTCACCGTTCTCAGCTTTGATATATCATATGTATTTTCTTGGACTTTGAGACTTTTCTAGCTAGGTAGCTAGGGCTATCCTTTCTTCTTCTACTACTTTTTTGATACTCTCTAGGGTTATCTATTCGGCCACCTCCTATATATATATTTTGCTTATACAATTAATATGACAAGAGTTCTGTTAATATGTGTCCTTAAGTTATCCATTTTTGAAAATATTTTTTTGAAAATTAAAAAAATTGTTAATACTTTTTCAATTTCGGAAATTTTTTTTCAAAAAGTGAAAATTATTGTGTGTCCTTAGAGCACACATTAGCAAAATCCATATAACAATTCTAAATTCTAGGCTCTATCTTTGTTGTCGTGCTAAAGAGGATTATGGTTTACTAATAATTAATAACACAAGGGATTTACTAACGTGTGCCCTTAGAGCATACATCAACAAACCATTTTAGGAAAAATGAAAAATGAATGGTTAATGTGTGTCCTAACATAAGGGCATACATTAACCAAACCCATAACATAATATATGTAGTGGAAAAAAGAGTAAGCATTATATGCATGCATCAAAGTCGTTAAGAAAGATAGTTTCCTTTTATAAATACCAATTGTCTATGTCCAAATCAGCAGTAAAGACTTTATCCAAAAAAATTAAATCAGAAGGAAGACTATTCTGAGTTTCTAAACCATTTGCGTACAAGTTTAACATACCACATGTACACAAACCAAACTTGAGAATGTATTTATCTTGCTATCAAAACGTCTGCTGCTTTTCAAATTTTCTGTATGCTGAGGTGCAATCAGGTTGAAGATAAAATGTCATGTTCATGTAGGGTTGTCTTAATTAATTATAGTTTAGTCAAAGCCTGATTCATTACTAATTTTCCTTTTAACTTTACAACTTTCATTTCCACTGTCTACTCTATTTCAAAATGAAAATTCTTTGAAAATTAACTGATATTTTCATTTTTAGATTTTCTTAATTTGTTGTATGTTAAATCCATAAGTGATCCCTTTCTCATGGCATGAAAAAAAAAATCATTCTCTCATGATGGTATGCTTACAATAAAAAGAACAAAATGATTTTGGTGATGAAGTGGAAATATTTTGAAGAATTCTTCAAAAGAAAAACCACTTCAAGTGTTACCTAGCTATCCCACATAATTATAAATATTCCACTATATATATAAAAGAAACAGTTACAACCGACTAATACTTACAAAACCTTCATAGATTAGGCTGTTGTAAAAACAAAAGCACAAATATTAATATTTATTGTGAAAATTAATATTATGGGATTCAAAAAGATCTCCAAAAATAATAATAGAAACAAAGAAAACCTAAAGAAAAATAGACAACCACACACAAAATAAAACACAGCAGATTTACATGGTTCAACAATAGCTTACATTCATAGGTAATGATGATGCAATTAATAAATTTGTAGAATACAAAGATGGTGCAAAGACATTCTCATATAACCTAAAACCCCAATGCCCCCAAATAGATCTCACTACATAAAAAATTAAAGGTTGCACCTAAATACAATGAGAACCCTCAAATAGATTTCTCTCTAAATCAAACCTAACAAAACAAATTAAGTCACACAAAATACCAAACTACAATACCACACACAAACCAATATACCAAACTACATGTACATGTACAGCACCATAACGTGGCAATTCAAGCCACCAATCAACACTGACTTGACTTGTAACCGCAACAAACGACTTGTTTGCGTCCCAATACAGCTTCTACAAAATTTTCTCCACGAACAAACGCGTCCACATCAACCTGCAGATCAGGTACCCCAAAATAAATCTCTGGAAGATTCTACCAATGAATTCACTAATAATCTATGTGTTTTCAAAGAATTCAAGGTGTAAAAACTCACAAGAAACTCAAGAATAAGCTCATGAAGAGAAAATCAAAGATAAACACCTAGGAAGATGTTTTATGATAGTTTTGACTCAAAGAATTAAAGCTCTCTCAATGTTAATGAAACAATTGCCTCTCCTTATGAAAATCATGCAGAATGGGGGTATTTTATAAGTAGGTTAAGGTCTGGGCTCGGTATAAAAATAAATAATGAAAAATTGTCACAATTCGCTCGAGCAAGGTTGAGCCACCTTTCAAAAGATAGTATCATTGTGTCAACTTTAAATGACCATATTTCACTTATTTTATATCCAATTTTTGGCAAATTTGCATCCATTTTGAAGCCTCATATGTCTATTTTTTAATGAAATAATTTTCACTCAATTTCAATATGATATAAAAGATATAGGAAAAAGATTGTGAACTGATTCTCTTTAAACAAATAACAACCTTGTTGTTCTAATGTACACTTCCCAATATTTTCAATCAGGGTTTTGAAATTGCATCCATTTTGTTTTCACCTTCTCTACAATCTGTTTTCTTTTTTTTTCCCCATGATTACTATGATATATTGTGTTATACAATTGATGTTTATAGATATGTGAATGCGATAATATTGAAATTTTCATCAAGCCAATCACCAAATTAAGATTATTTCTTGAAATATTATTCGAATCATTTCAAAGCTCAAGTACCAAGGAAAAAAACAAATTGGGGTTTGACAATAGAATGTCAAAATTCAAAGGAAATATTGAAGTGGTGGAAGAAAATCAAGTTGTATCACAAAGAGGTTGACTATTATAATAATACAACGAAGAAAAGATGGAGGTTGTTGAGGTGATTCATGAAGATTTTAAAGTAGAAAAGGTCATAAGCTAAGATTGTTGAGAAAGCCTTCAAATATCACAATGATATCAAATTCAATGGTAAATCCATAACTTATATATAGGTCCAAAGATCCCATTGTTTTATTTGAATGAAATATGTCAAAGTCTATCGATTTTGGTTATGGTCGAAAGATTTGATTGGGATTCAAATTCTTATCTGGTGAAACTTGTCAAATGTGTGAAAAGTAAAGAAAAAGACAAGTTATTTGGTTAGTTCAATAGGTATATTTTGTGTAAGGAAAGAAGACAAAAGGTCCGGGATTGAAATATATACTAGATATAATATTTATCTACTGTTTCCTTTATTTTAAGTACTTGTGAATTTTCGTAATTAAATTACAGTCCTTTTATCATAATGTATTTATAAGAAATTCTGCAATACCTACTCTTTTTTGTTTTTTTTTTTTTTGGGTGTGGTCATGATACCTATATTAGTAATATGGATTAATTACACATGCAACGACGGAGCCACATATAAGTCAGGGTGGTCACCCTAACTTACCAAGGGTATGTTTGGTACATTGAATGGGGATTACGACAAGAATCTTAATCTTTATTACTAGGAATAAAATGTGTTGTAATATAATAACTAAACCTATTCATTAGTTTGGTTGTAAGTTATAACATTAGAATGAAACTTAACATTTATTTTAGGAAATTTCTTACTCATACAATTATATTTCCTTAAAAATTGTTATTTTTAATTTTAAGAGAGATATATGTTATTTTTTATGATTTTTTATTTTTATAATTATTAGATGTATATGGAAATTTTGTTTACTTGGAAATATATTAAGTTTTGAAATTATTGCACTTACTAAGGAATAGGTAATACAACCTTTTAAAGAGGAATAATTATTCCTCATTTTGAAGAATAGCTATTCATAAGGAATGATTATTCCTTATAATAAAAACATAACCAAACTAAAGAATAATTAAACCATAGGAATAACTATTACATTAAAGCGCCTATTACAGTCTACCAAACATGACCCAAAGATTGTTTTCATACTTTAGTGTGTGTGTGTGTGTAAATATATAAAATTAGTTTTGTCTACCCTACAAAATTTATTGAACACTTGAGGATATTAAGAATTTTGATTCAACAAAAATAGAGTTATGCTACTTCTACAATATTCTTACAATAATTTCATAACAAATTTTAAGTGGCAAGTCGTTACTGATTTTAAACTAAGCCCACCATTGACATTACTTTTTATCCATTAATAATAATTTTTCTCCTATGATTTATTATGAAAATATTGTGGACGTAACATTTCTTACAAAAATAATTTTTTGCCCCTAAACATAATCCTTAATTTTTAAAAAATAAAATCCTAAATAACAAAAATCAAAATTAGCCTAAATAACTGAAAAAATAGCCCAAACACGGCAAGATTAAGCTCAAAAATAACAAATTACAAAATATTCAACAAAAAAAAGCATTCAAAAACAAAAAATAAAGACCCCTAATCATTTAGGTTTGTTCAACCCATTTCATAAAAATAATCTATAAAAAATGAAACCATGAGAAATACTGTGACCGTGAGTTCTCCTAGATGGTTTCGATAGCTATGCTCTCCTTGTCTTTGCAGTCACAACAGTTTTGCTCTTCTTAGCTACTTGGCTACAGTCACAACAAGTATCATCTCTCTCTCTCTCTCTCTCTCTCTCTCTCTCTCTCTCTCTCTCTCTCTCATTATTTTAAACTCTCTTTATTACCCTCATATTAGCATTTTTAGTTATCACTTTATTTTTCATCAGTTTATTTTTGCTTTTTCATTATGTTAGTAGAAAGAAACTATAAAACTCCATATATTAGCATTTTTTTTTATGATGACAATATAATCAAATTCTTTTTTTATTAAATTTTATATAATTTAAATTTCTTAAGGACTATCCTGGAAAAAATTTCTAGGGCCATTATTGTATATGTGATAGTAATTTTGTCGCATTCATTAATAAATCAGATTAAATTGACAAACTTCACAATTTTCATGTATTTTATTATATTCTTCATGTTAGAGGTCACTAAAAGATCAAATAAAATAGTATCTAGATCAAATTTGATTGTAAGCTCCAGCTCACATGATAATTTGTTTTTTTTTTCTTAGACAAGTAGTAATAGGGTCATACATGACAGTAATTTTGTCACATTCTCTAGTAACTCATGTTACATTGAAAAATACCATAAAAGACCCAGTAGTATTAATTAGGATTTGCTTTTAGTAATATTTTTGCTTGGTGATCAAGTATTATGAAGCCTATAAGCTAGCCCTACTATAACATAAAACCAAAAGTCAATTTCAATAAAAATTTCTTTTGAAGCTTCAATATTTTTAATGGATTTTAAAGTTTTTCCCGTGGATTCAAAGATTTTCTAAAGCTTTAGTCATACAATTGTCATTCATTTACTATCACAGAAGATAACTGGTTTTCTCAAATTTTATTGCTACCTATGTAGCTCTCAATTTGCAACTATCACATTAGGGTTTCATTTGAAATAAGAAGTGAGAAGTTTTTTTTTTTTTTTTTTTTTTTTTTTTTTGGGGGTCTGAATCTAAATTCAAATTGCTGAAGTGAGGTATCCAAAAGTATCATTTTTTTTTTCTATATTAGTTAGTGAAATATAAATTTTTGGATGAGATTAGATGAAAACCCAAAAGGTGTTCATTTTAATATCAAGCTTGAAATTAAGGCCTTATAATCCTTGGTGTAAAAACTCTGTTCTTTTTGAAATCTTTCTTTGTTGTTAGAGCTTTATTCAAACAATTTAATGTATAAATTAATGTAAATCCATTCCAACCCCTTGATGCCATAATATCTAAATATCTCCTAAAGCGAGCTAAAATAAAAAATAATGGTTCCCGATGCTGACAAAATGCGAGCAACGTCATCTTAAAAAGGTGTTTTATGTCACAAGCACATGGGTCCAATTAAGCCTGGACCCTAATTGACATAATATTTGGGTAGATTCATTACAGTCCCTTATGTAATGATAAATATGTAACCCTCAAGAAAGAGAGGGTTTGTATTTTTATTGGCAAGGATGAAAAAGGGCACAAGTGGGGTTTGTCTGCAAGTGCAAGCGATAGAGTGTATTAAATCAATGGGTGGTAGAACCTAAACAACAATGACAAATCGTGTGTGTCATTTACATAAAGAAGATTGGTTGGACGGTTGAAAAATTGAGGCTTTATATGCCACAGCTGAGAATGAGACAATCCCATTCCCCTAATATGGTCGGTGATTGGCCAAACTTGGTTCACATATATCCATGCAAACATTCACGCCTTGCTATCTCTTTTGGATTTGATATTATATATAATTATTAATGATGATATTATAGAAGAAGAAGAAGAAGAAGTACTACTGTACTGAACTTCCATCGTGTGTAATAGTAATAGTAATACATAACATATCATATCAACTTGTTTGAAGATGTAACTCTCAAGAAAGTTAGAGAATCCTCTCTCTCTCTCTCTCTCTCTCTCTCTCACTGAAAATCACGTGTACATGCAATAAGAGGCCAAGAGAGAGGTAGGGTTGACGACCGCCAAAATGGTCCAAGCCACGGGATCCTTGTGGGCGTTGTAATGGAGGACCAATAATATTATAATAATTCACCCTCAACCAACCCATTTGTGGGTCCATAACTCTCTTGCTAGGAAGGGACTAGGACCCCATATACCCTATATAGCTAGTGCGGGCGTAGATAGATAGATTTGAAAGAGAGCCACCACATATGGCCACCCCCACCGCCTCTTCTTCTATATTAATTCTCCCCTACCTAATAATACCACATGCTTCCCATCGGACTCTATTAATTTGTCCAATTCTTTCAAAGATATTTTTAGCAGCTGTCTAGGTTTTTCTCCTACAACTCTCATGCAAATGCAGTCCCATCCCCACGAAAACAACTAGAGATCACTTTTGACACCAACTATCGGTAACCCCAAAAACATTACTAATCGTATTGAGAAACATCTACATATTAATGATCATTAGCTGTTTAGCCATGTTTGGAAGAAATTTTTTTGAGAATGCTTCAAATCTTCAATTGATGTCTTAAACACATATATGGGCATGCATGTTTCTAATAGGAATATCATTTAATTCTAAAGTTTAAGACTATAGCTTAAGGAAAATTATTATATATTCTAGAAGTACCACTACAAAAATTTGGGGCTATAGTCACATTTTTAAAACACAATTATAGGCCTAAAAACTGCCAGCGTAAACCCAAATGGGCTATTCCCTAGCACTTCCCAGAAAATGTGACAATATGCTTGGATGACTTACACTATATATAGGTCCCGGCGGTTTTTGTAACTCTATACTAGCGCTTTTTAAAAATTAAAAACCGTTGTAGCAAGTTGAATCTATACCAACACTTTTAAACATGCGCTTTAGGAATTTTTATATTTTTATAATATAACCTTTAGCGGCAGTTTTTTACCCTATATTGGTGCTTTTAAGACTGTGATTGGGCCCAGTATTATATGGAGTTCCCAAGTTCTCTATTTATTTTTCCGTGTGAGAGAACTCTCTATGAGCACCGAATAACGTTTAACTAGCTTTTCCTTACCTTTGAACTTTTTCCTTTATTAACTAGTTTTTACTTCACAAAATGCCATCCGTGGGTAGACTAGGAGGATTTTGAGCGTATTTTTGGAGATTTGAGGAATTAATAGCCAAGCACAAATACCAACACAAAAGAAAATTTCCACAACCTCTCACCCAACAAGACACCAAATTTTGTACATGAATAACCCTCTAATAAGAAGGGAAAACCACAGGTTATCAACAACAAAAAAAAAAAAAAAAAAGGAGGGAAACCCACAAGAAACTAATCTAGTTAAAAACTTCTGAATTAAAATATGGGTTTACAATAGTCTTGTTTAATTAGAATAAATTCTAGAAGGTACCAAAATATTAAGAACGCACAATTCTTGTATTGCTACAAATTTCTTAACACTATGGTGCTTTTCAACAATAACACAAAGAAAAAGATCTCATTATATGAGTTTTAGCATATGAGAAAATAGAGAGGAATTTTAACGGTCTACATAAAGCTTTCTTCAAAATCATGACCATGAATAAGTTCTACTAGTTCCCCATCGATCACCTTTAGGCTTTTTATTTCACCATGTATCATTCATAAACTCTAGTATGTCATTCATGTATGGAAATCACATGTCAACCCCTCACACTCATCCATGGAAATTAACCCCATGTATCCGTATCTATGGAAAATGCAGGCGTCTTTCGTTTATTATCTAGCACCATTTACCTATACTATTTTGTTGGCTCTTTTCCCAAGATCTTTTGTGTGGATTTTGTGGGCTTTCATCACCTCAACTCACCCACCCGTCCCCCCCCCCCCCCCCAAAAAAAAATTGCCCTTGAAGACCTTGTACCTTGCTGCACCATACATCGTGCTACATTAAACTTCTTAGATTTAGTACCATTAGCGATACTACTTTGTTGGGCTTTTTAAAAAAAAAAAAAAAAAAACTTGTGAGCTTGTCTTGTGCAATGTATACTTGTTTGGCTCCAGGTACACGCACATCTTTCCTCCAAAGATATGCATTGAACATCCAATCCTCATTTCAAAAAAGGGACCCCTTGATGACCTTGCCACACCTTGATGCATGCTTGTCTAGCTCCAAAATATTCACGTTGCTCATCCCCAATCCAACTGCGAAGGCTCTAAGTGTATGTACCTTATTCTTGCTACCTTGCCACACTCCACCATCGTTACATCTTAGGGAGACTCCAATTGAGGTATTAATATTACATATAAAGAAATCACTTAGGAAAACAAATTGAGGTCTTAATATTACATATGGGAATACCATTTAACCCAAAAGTTCAAACTTACCAATTATGTTATATTAATTTTTCAAGTTTTCTATTTTTCTTCTATATAAAATTTTCACTCATACATGAATATCAACCTAGTCCCTCAAAAGTCATTTCTCTAGTCAATGCTGCCAGCTCACAATAATAAAGCAATCAAATAGAGGGCTCGATTAAACTGAATTTAGCTAGTAAGTAAATCATGATTGGGGAGAAATTTTAAAGCATAACTCAAGAAAAGGCTATATGTATAGAGGATTGAAGTTACATCAAGGGTAGCCCTTTTTGAATGGTAGATTTCATTAGATCCAATAATGCTCAGGGCATTACTATCTACATCATTAACTCGTTAAAATTTCCTCATCTTTCTCTGCTAAATTTATATTGGCTAACCTAGCCTCGATGGTTGAGACCAAATCACTTACAAAAATACATTCTGAGGATGTTTGTGCATGCTATACGTCTTTATGAAAAAATTGATGAACTCGCAGTTGCTGACAAATTAGTATAAACTGTTATTTTGTTTGGTTGAACGGAATTAATAAATCCCATAATGACTATTTGGCGATCTCAATCTCATGATTTAAGTCTTGGGGAGATCTTCATTTCCTTGATTAACGTTTACTTCTCACACAAGTCCAAAGTATACCAGTTGTCATGGATAAACTTTCTAAGTGCTTTCCGTCCATTATGGGTCAATCTGACTTCAGTAGTAGTACTGTTGGGGATATTTGAGTTCAGTTTCACAAGATAATATTTGAAACGTCAATAATATGGGGTCAATGTTTATGCAAGAGAATTCACAATGGGAAGGAAAAGGACCACTGCAACCTTTCAGTAAAGACAATTTTTCTTACATGCATAGAAGAATATAAGATTGATGTGAATCTGGGACGAAAAGGTCGGTCCACTTTGAATTTTTTTTTTTTTTTTTTTTTTTTTTTTTAATTTTAAGTTTTCTCAACAACAACCAAAAAAAAAAAGATTTTCAAAGTGGACCGACCTTTTCGTCCCAGATTCACATCAATCTTACATTCTTCTATGCATGTAAGAAAAGTTGTCTTTACTGGAAGGTTGTAGTAGTCCTTCCTTCCTATTTTGAATTCTCTTGCATAAACATTGACCTCATGAAGATATAATAATAATAATAAGATTATATAATAAGAATATATAAACGATTATTTCATTTTATGAAGATATATATATATATATATATAAACATAAAGTCAACAATATCTATTGGCCTAATGACGATTATCATATTGAAAGTTGGTGAAAATTACAAGCCACATTTTCATCATTCTTGTTAACGTACATCACCTAACTGTAATTTGATAATCAATGATATCGCCAAATTGGTAACCAATCCTTATTAGCAACAGATATTCTAGTAAGGACAGGGCTTATATGACTCTATTATTACTCACTGACTTTAATAAGGTCTCAAACTTTCCAGCACTCTCTTCTTCTTTTTCTTTTTTCTTTTTTATACAATTTAATAAGGTCTCAAAGCTTTACAGCACTTTTTTTTTTTTTTAATTCTTTTAAAGAATGGTAATTTTGATGAGAGTAGGGGTGTCACTATCATTGAAAATTCTCTCAGTACTACTCCATCTAACTCGTATGCATATATGCAGCCTCCCACGATGCAAGAGTCAAGTGATATTTCTAAAAGGCATCCTTTTTCTTTCTACCCATTTGGAGACTTATAAAGAAAAAAACGAAACTTATAAGCAAGCCATTTCCATAGATAGAGATATAACCCACATACTGCAAGGATATTTCTGGCTTTAGCTTGTCATACGTTAACAATTTGATGGAGAGAGAGAGAAAATATAGCCTTCTTTTTCTTGGATTCCTAAGGACCCATGAAGATGTATTTATTAGTCCTCTAATGCGACACGGTTTGGCTTTTACATAACAAAGCGCATAACTTTGATAAACAACCATTTAATGATCAATTTGAGTGTGTTTGTATCTGTGTGTGTGTGTGTGAGAGAGAGAGAGAGAGAGATGATAGGATTGGATGATGAAAGAAACTGTACATTAATTCAAGTGATAATTTCAACAAATGCAAAGATCCCTCAAGAATATATATTCACTAAGGAAAATTAAAAAAAAAAAAAAAAAAAATCACAAAATTATAAGTTGAAATCTGAATATGACGTGAAAGGAAATAAAAACAAAGAGAAGACGGCCTTGTTGTTGTCACGATTAGGAAAGCGGTCACGGGTTTCTCTTGACTCACATACATATAAATTCACATATGCACATTCAGCTATAGATCCAACCCATCCCCCACCTATGCATGCCTTGCCAGGAATTTTGCTCCCTCCAAGCCCCCACACCATCACCTCCCTAACAATTACTTTTTTACAATTGGATGCACCACTGCTATTTTATTAATTACTTTCTTTCAATTTTCTTTTGCTGAATAGGAATTGTATGTTAGATTGTCTACCAACTATCTTTTTCAAAAAATTTCTGCACTGGATACAGAATTACCGACCTCTTCCACCCCCACCGTCCCTTATCCTTTTGCTAAATAGGAGTAGGGTTCGTAAATAAACCAAGTCGTTCATAAATAGTTTCAGTTTGGTTCGATAAAAAATTTGTCCATGTTTGTTTGTTTATAAACAAGCAAAGTTTGAGCTTTTAGTTTTAGGATTTTTAAATAAACGAGTTGAGCCCAAGCAAAAAATATTGTTTATGAACAAACTCGTAAACAATAGAATTCGATAAAAAAAACAAGCTGAGCCTAGGCTTGCTTATGTGTTTGGTAATAAGCTTGACAAATAAACTCATATCTTAGTCTTTAATTAATAGGAAGTTAGGACCACTCATTTGAACAAAATAGGCTTGATAATAAATTTTATATGGGCTTGATATGTAATTGTGTTGAATCTCAAGTTCAAGAGCTTGATATTGAGCTTAAGGGTGAGCTTGACTAATGAATCAAGTTAAACTCAAGTTTTTGGACTTTATCATGAGCTTGAATTCAAATATTGTTTTTAAGCTTGGTTCAAATTTGAACATTTTACTTTTGTTGTTGATCCGAACTCGAACATTCATTACTTGACAAAATTTAACTCATTTACAGCCCTAAATAGAAAGGTTATAAGTCAAAAATAAAGGGGGGAGAGGGAAGTCGTGAAAAACAAAGGTTAGGATTATGTGTGTTTAGAAAAAAAAAAAAGCTTTTTCTCCTTTCTAATATTTATATGTTATGTATTATGCGTCCTGTGTACATTATTTGAATCACATGATTAAGATTTTTTTTAGAGTTTTTAAGGTTATTTCATCATAGAGTTCCTAAAATGTTATCCATCTGTGAACATCTTGAAATGAGTAAATTAAATTTTGCTCCATCATCAATAATTTAAATAGATATTAAGATGATATTTTCTTTATCCCAATTTATTTGTCCTTTATTCCATTTTGGGATATCCCAAAATATTATTCTGTTTCTAAAAGTAAAAGTTATTAATTTACTAATGTTCCTATTATACCCCTACTTTATTTTCAAAACTATTTGAAAAGAAAACTAACAAATATTTAAAAAATCATTCTAATTGAGGCACATTTTTAGTTGCCTCATTAAGAATAACTCTTAAAAAAAACTAATAAATTTATTAAATGGTAGTTTTGTAAACTTATACATTTTTATAAGGTAGACAAGATAATAAATGATATTTTATTAAAAATTTGACTTTTTAAATAGGACAAACAAATTGGGACAGAGAGAGTAATAGTTAACATTTATTTATTTTGAGAAAGTAGTTAGCGTTTATTTTAAATGTTGAAGGTGTAGTAAAATATAATCTACTTATCTTAAAATAAATGAATATGATTTATAAAAAAAAAAAAAAAAAAAAAACATGATGTAATTAGCTTAGAATTATACACAATCCTAATCCTTCCTTAATGACGCAATGAGTACAAAATAAATAAATAAATAAAAATATTTACAAAATAAATAAATAAATAAAAATATTTGGTGCAATTTAATATTAACTTCATGCTAATAATAACAGGTTGATTAGAGACTGGAAATTGTGCACCAGTATCAACGTGGTACTTAATTGGGGAGATTCCATCTCTTATTGCATGCCATAAGTCAATAAGTTTCTTAGTGAAATTCTCACTCCATTACGTGGCATATATATGCCCTTTCATTTCACCAAAAAAAGAAGGCCTATATGGCTAGCATGGTCACTTCCTTTTTTTTCTTCCTGTTTTTGAGAATCTAGCGTGGTCTCCTTTGATTTGGAACTTGGAAGAACCCATGGCAACTTAATTCATAAAGTTTTCTATATTAAAAAAAAATAAAAAATAAAAAAGGAAAAGCAAAATATATGGATAATCGCAACTTTGTTTTTAATACAAGTATAAACGATTATGGATTTTAGTCAAATATGATATTAAGAATGTGACATAATGAGGTCTAGAGTTAGGGGTGGGCCAAGAAAGGCATGGACGCCACGACCATGTGAGAGCAACTTTTTATATTGATTGTATATTAGTGGTAATTTGATCAAAATTGTACATTAATCTATCTTTAAAAGTAGGCCCATCTAGAATTTTACTACTCACATTATTGAAGAATTGACTTTTTTAATGTTTGGTTAATGGTTACTAAAAATTGATGCCGTTCTTATATTATGTCTACATCAGTTATTTAAGTTAATAAACTTTTCCTCAAAAAAAAAAAAGTTAATAAACTATTTATTAACAATATTATAGAACATTATAAACTAAAGGTCTTTTCTTCACCTTAATTACATATGAATTTTAGTTAATCTTTACATCGTATGAAAATACTATTAATTGAAAGAATAAAAGTTGGGTCTTACACTCAATATTTGCACCATAAGTATTACATGCACGACATGCTTTTGCCATTTTTTTTTTTATTATATATACACAAATTATTAAAAAAGAGTTTAAAATACTACTTTGTTCAAATTCTATATAATAGGCAAAGTTCAAGAAATTTCATTATCAATTTAGACTTATAGAAACTTTTTTGACTCTCAAGAAATTGATCTTAATTTGAGACGAAAATCTTTCCTTTAGATAACAATTGTAGTGGACTTCTAAGAACATATATGGTTTTCGTCCCCTTTAATTTTTTTTACTTTCTATTTTTGAATATTACCCTAGCTAGTGTAACTTTCATCTATAGGGATCACTTTTCCGATTGAAGACAATGATCATCTTCCTCGTGCATTAACGGGAAAAGATGATCAATTACTATAAAATTTTCAAAACACTGCCCCCATAAAATAATAATAATAATAGTAGTAGTAGTATTACATAAACGCTGCATAAATAAGATTGAAGTCGGCGATCTTCCTCTTCTTCTTCTTTTTTGCTGGTAAAATGGTGACCACAATAGTAGCACCGGGCACTAGCCTCTAGCCCTCACAGTCGGTCCATTGATCTCCCCACCACTAGCACAGCGCTACAATCCATCCTTACCAAGTCAATATTCTCACAACATTGTCAACACAAAGCATCAAAAACTTTTTGTTTTATTATCACAATAGCGAATGCACTGGTTGGATGGTATAGACTATAGAGATGAAATCCATGTTTTATTGTATAACAGCAAGCAAGGTAAGACAAAAATGTTTTAAACATCGTCCTTATACTTTAAAATATTTCACCCTACTCTATATACTTTCAAAACTGTTTCAAAAATGTTTTCGTCGCTATTAATTTGATGGATAAAAAATGTCAATGTGGTAAATAAAGCTTATGACACATCATAAGCTCCATAGACTTGATTTCATGAGTTTCATTTGTCAAGTTGGTATTTTCCGTCCATTCGGATGACAATAAGGTTTTTTCATGAAACTAAAGGCGATACATTATATAGACAACCCAAAGATCAAATTCAAACTTACATCCTTCTCAAAAAAAAAAAAAGATTAAAAATATATTGATACTTACATAAAAATTCAAGTATGATTTTTAGAACCTCTATAAAGGTGATATACTATATAGACAGGGACTAAGTTTATCTTCAACTCAGTTTAGAGCTATCTCATTCAACCCACTATATTGTGTTTTATAAGATTATTTATGAGTATTATTTAAACAAGTCATATGACTCATTAAAATTATGTGACTAAAACTACACATGTATGATCTCTTAAATCTTTACATAGTGGGTTAGAATAAGACAACTCCAAACCAGTTTAAAGTTAGAAACTGCCTTAATCAATACATAAGTCATAATACATTTGTCTAAGTCATAATACATTTGTCTACCTCGATAAATAAATAAATAAAGCCATATTACATTTGTTTGTTTCATTAAAAAGCTTTTTTTTTAAAAAACTTTTCTGTATCTTTCAATGTTTTGTATAATAAAAAATCTTGATCAATGAAAAATAACTTAAAATCAATGGAAATTGAATTTTACTTTTGAGAGATAGAAAAACATTTATAGACAAATATTGTCATTGTCGCTGCCCGCTATCACCTTCACCTCCACTGCCTTAATTAAGATCATTACCCCCAATTATTGACATTGTCATGGCCATCACCGCCTTCACCAATTACTGTGTTCATATTTACATGAATTACTAATGATTTTATATATTTATATAATCAAAATATTAAAAGTTTTTAGAATGATTTTCAAAAATATTATGGAACATTAAAAAATAATTTTTTAGAAAAAGAAAAATATTTCCTTGTAGAAAATTTTAATTACTCTGGAAAACTTTTTTTTCAAGTTTCAGGTAAAAATATTTTAAGTTTAAAGTATGGGTTTTTCACCAATCCAGGGAGGATTATAAAAGAAACTAACTTAAAATATTGCAAATCTGCAGGCTCTTTATGACGCTGCACTTGAAGAATACGTAAAGTGTATCAATGTAATGTATAGTCATTTAGCTAGGTGACCAATAGCAACTCATGTGTCATAATTTGGTGAGTGGGGTAGAGTTTATAAAGCTGGCACAAAACAATTTTCATAATCATTTTTTCTAACTTAGTTATAATATATAATAAGTTGTGATCACATTATTTTCGTATGTGTTCACTCTTGACACCATTTTAGTAGTAACCACAACATACTACAACAATTTAAAAATAAAAAATAGAGAGAGAGAGAGAGAGAGAGAGAAATGATGAATTGGTAGAGTTATTGAATTTATAATTTTTAAAGTTTGAATTGTAATGATGGAAGAAAGGTCCAAAGGCACCGCTAAGGGGGCTGTGGCCACCCTGTCCTACTTTGAGATGTCATTTTCTCATCTTAAAACACATGTAGGGCCTGAAAGCTATGTAGATCTTTCTATTAACTCCCTATCACCAATTTTCTTCTCTCTTCTTTCTTCCTTCACTATGCAATTTGTGAGAGAGAGAGAGAGGGAGAGAGAGAGAATTTTCTTCTTCTTTTTTTTATTTTTTTTTTTTTTTTTTAATTTCTTGGTACGACATTTTAACCATCTCTTATCCTGCCTACCACTTGCTCCCGTCAATATTCGTACTACTGATTACTCAGGGCATATATAAAAAGTGGGGAAGACAGAGCTTGCTTGCCAAAGCCAAAACCCAAAAAGGGCTTCATTATTAACTTCTTTTAGTTTATGGCAATTGCTGCAACAACTTCAAACATGAGCAACGACGAAAACAACATCAACAACAACAAGGCCGCTGATGATGATGATGATGATCATGAGCATGATATGGTTATGCCCGGATTTCGGTTCCACCCCACTGAAGAAGAACTTGTTGAGTTCTACCTTCGCCGTAAGGTAGAGGGCAAGCGCTTTAACGTTGAACTCATTACTTTTCTGGATCTTTATCGCTATGACCCCTGGGAGCTTCCTGGTAATTACCAATATATATTCTTGCCCCCCTTTTCAGGCATCCTATGTAAATATATTATTAGCATGTGCAATTTTTTTTTTTTTTTTTTTATATATCTATTATCTCACTTTTTCTGTTTATATATAGATATGTATGTTCGTATATATGTTATCTAGATAGCTATATATATATATACATACATATACTTATTGTGTGTATATATATATGTTTGTGTCAGTTAGCCTTGGCGGCCATTGGAGAGAAGGAATGGTACTTCTATGTGCCTAGAGACCGCAAGTATCGAAACGGGGATAGGCCTAATCGTGTTACAACTTCTGGGTATTGGAAGGCAACTGGAGCTGACCGAATGATTCGAAGTGAGAACTTCAGGTCAATTGGGTTGAAGAAAACCCTAGTTTTCTATTCTGGGAAAGCTCCTAAGGGCATCCGAACCAGTTGGATCATGAACGAGTATCGCTTGCCTCAACATGAAACTGAACGATACCAAAAGGTATGTTATATATGAATCTATATATATATATATATATATATATATGAATCTAATTACTATGCATCATCAATCTTCAAAGAAAAACTCTAGGGAAACTAGTAAGCGATAATAAGCACGAGACTCTCAGTTGTTGATGAAGGACAATCATCGTACTCTCTCTCTCTCTCTCTCTCTCTCTCTCTCTCTCAATATTATTCGCTACTATTTTGATTTTTCTGCACCAATATCATAAACCCTTATAATCAGAACAGAGTTATAGAGCCTAAAAGTCCAATCTTATAACTATTTTATTTTCACTAACCCTTATTCATAGATCTTTAATTAATAGATCATGATTTAGAACACAATCTCTTCTTTTCACAGAAATTTCTTGCAAAGTTTGAGATGTTCAAAGGTTCGCTTCCAAGACATGGATCTTATACAACACGCAATATAATACTACCAATATTAAAACTGCAAGGTGTGTGTGTGTAAGAAAATAAAAAGGATAAAGATAAGAAAATTTCCAGGAAAGCTACTAACAATCTGAGTATTCAAATCTTTTATCATTTAATTGGGTTTGTTTAATCTTTCATCATTGAAATTAATAGAAGCATGCATGAACTCTAAATTCAGTGACTCATAATTAGGGAACATATCATGAATTGAATACAACAGAATCAAGTAGTCACTTATTTTTACTGAAATTGCATGATTCATCACCAACTCCTCCTTCGTTCCTTCCTTCCTTCCACTTTCTTTTCAGGCAGAAATATCATTGTGCCGTGTGTACAAGAGAGCAGGAGTGGAAGACCACCCGTCTCTCCCTCGCTCTCTTCCATCGAGGGCATCCTCATCTAGAGTGGCTCAGTCAAGTAGAAAGCAGCATGACTTAGTTCAGAGTTCCATATTGGACAACTTCCAAGCTTTTGGAGGAGGAGTACTACAGTCACAGCAAATTGAGGAGGAGAAGTTGAAAGAAGCAGATGGAATAAGCAGTAGTACTAACAATTCAGATGATGTCACAACAGCTCTTGGGCTTTCCAAGCACAATAATAATGCATACCGATCAGCTCCAATTAGCCCCACCCAGCTGGGGCTACCAGCTCCAATGGAAGAGGAAGGAATGCTCATGAATCACTCAAAGCAAGCTTGTAATTCTTTAGTCCCCACCTGCACCACCTTCTTCACTACAGCTGGCTCATCATCTATTAATGCGGTGGATGATCTCCATAAACTAGTGCATTACCAACAAGCTTCAAGTATGATCGGTCAGCAACAACAGCACTACTACAATGTTCATCACCATCCATACCAACTCCCTAGCTTGCTACCACAGTCTTCACAACCTCTGTCCCTCAATACTCTACCCAATATGCTTCCAACCGCCTTCTCCGACAGACTGTGGGAATGGAATCCAATTCCAGAGGCAAACCGAGAGTACACAAATCCCTTCAAGTAATCAAATGAACTGATCATTATACATAGATATATATTAAATACTCTATGTTAATTCTAGTGATTTATATATATCTAATTAAGTCTTAATGTTCTTAACTAATTAGCTAGCTTTCATATTTGACCTATATTGATCAATATGATTTGTGGCTCTACTAGGGTTTCAGATTAAATGAGAATACAACTTGATCCTTCTAGTTAAATTTGTTTTTAGCATCTCAAGTTCTTGTTATATAGCCTCTTGTGTTGTGTTTCAACTTTGTTCTAACTAGAAGAGCTGTACATGCTGGTGCTGGGCTAATACAAATTGAATGGTTCTGAAAAAACTTTTCACAATAATATATAGTACTGCAGAAAAATAGATCAATTCCTAAATGCATGTTTAGTTCATTCGGTGACTTCAAATCCATTACTGGTCTCAAAAGTTTTGGGCTTTAATTAGTATGCGTAGATAAAGGTATCTGGATAGAGATCGAATATTGCAAAGAAGTGGGGTTGGACCCATATAGCCCAAGCCAACGTAAAAAAATGGAGACAGGAAGATTGTCCCATTTTGCTTCTCTGGTTGGTGAGGGGACTAACTAACCCCCCAAAAAGAAAATTTGTCTTACTTCTTCGTGTTTCTTAGCTAGATAAAGGTGAAATGCATGTAAATCAGACTTCTTTTGAGGGTTCAGTCCTATGAGGTAGTATCTCTAGACCCAATACTTCATTCTTAAATTCCAATTTCACTGCTTATACTTATGAACCTTAATTTGGATAATCAATTGGATTTTAATCATTGGAGATATATACAGTACCATTCTCTCTGCAAAAAGGTATAAAGTAATATTAGAGATATGATATTATTTTATATGACATATTGTGATTGAAGTAATATTATTTTCATTTAGATTTATTACTTATACAAATTTTAGGGTAAATTACAAATTACACCTTTAAAGTTTGAGGGTATTTAGATTTTACACCTTGAAATTTCAGAATTTAGATTTTACCCCCTAAAATTTACAAGTGTTTAAAATTTATACCCTAATGTTTCAGAATTTGGATTATACCCCCTAAATTTTTGGAGCGTTTGGATTTTACATTCTAAAGTTTCAAAATTTTGGGATATAAAATCCATATACTCCTAAATTTTACAAGGTAAAATTCAATTTGAAAATATCAGGATGTAAAATTCAAACACCACAAATTTTAGAGGGTAAATTTTAAATTCTAAAATTTTAAGGTATAAAATTCAAATATCCCCAAACTTTAGGGATGTAATTTGTAATTTATCCCAAATTTTATTATACATTTATTATTAATTATGTTAATAATTAACAAAAATATTTTGCAGTACTGTCATCGATAAATTTAGAAACAACATTTTGTTGCCATTGAATATAAAACATAATTCTCATAGGGATCTGGTCTAGAAATAGCAACTGTAGTCTAAGACATATATAGCTGTGAAATAGTATTTAGTGGTAGTATGCCATAATTATTACTGCAAAGTCAACAAAACCCCGCATGTGCACACTTTGTGGGCGTGCATATGTGCATCACATTGAGTATGGCATTTTATGGGTTTGCTAGAGAGGTCCATGTATTGTAACGCTTGTGTGTGCACTATACACTATGCTTTTATGGCCTATAATACTTATTGTCCACATGTTTGTTATTCGTCTGCGGATTTAAGACATTAACATTCCAAAAGGTTATAATGAGCTAGATCCCTATAAATTTTCTTGGAATTTAGACTTTAGGATGAGGAAGCTATAACAAGCAAGAACACAAAGCATTGTGCCCCTATCATCAACAATTATATTTTAGCATACCCTAACAATCACTTTACTTTTCATAGAAAAATGATAAATTATGAAGTTTAACTTCAAATGAGGGGATTTTTAATGGGGTGTTGAGGGAGAAACCAAAACCGATGTGCTAGGGTAAGATTATATTTCCAAAAGTAACATGATCATTGCTTATGAACAATAAATCATGATTAACATGTAAGGACCATCTCGAATCCCTAGTATCTAAAGTAAGAGAATTCATATATGAGCAAACTCCTTTTAGTCCAAATATTTTTGTTATTTTGTTTTTTACTTTTTGTTATTTTGTTTTTTTTTTTTTTTTTTTTTTTTTCTTTTATCTAGAAGAGTAATGTTGAAGACACTTTTTTCACAACCTTTTTTACAACTTGTTAAATTAACAATTAATGATTTGAATATCACTTTTACATCAGTCCACTTTTGACACCATTTTTAACAAGTATCAATCACAATAAGTTACATCAACAATTGTGAAAAAAAAATTGTGAATATTTTTGTATTCCTAGAAATATAATTATTGTTTATCTAATGTTCCTAATATATGTCAAATTTCCATTTTAAATTGCTATTATGTTAAAATTTCCCTAGCAATTTAATTATTAAAAGATTGTTTACACATAATGCATCTGATATTGTTGTGACAACAGAAACTTTGATATCAATATGTTGTGATTTGGCATAAGTAGAAGTAAATTTACACAAATAAAGAAATAAAATTATCTACACCATACACAAAAAAAAAAAAAAAAAAAAAAAAAAAAAAAGTTCATCATATATGTGCCTATGCATCCACAGAAACATCAACCAAAATCGACTATCAATAATCTAGATTATAATCACACTCAGCCAAACCTCACAGATAAAACTCATAAGCTCTTACAAACAACACTCACAAATGTCCAAAAACATAAACACACTCTAAAACCCTCACAAGTGCAAATTCCATCACGTCCAAAACAAACACTTTACTCTCACAAGCCTAATCCCTCATAAACATTAGTCAAACTATCAACTTACACAGGTATCTTTCAACCTTAAAAAGAATTACTAAATCACTTTAAATGTTAAAAAAAAAAAACTTTACTCGTGTTCTTCTAAAAGTATTTTTCCTACATATGGGATGGAGGGGTTGTGAATCAAAGTATTTTTCCTACATATGGGATGGAGGGGTTGTGAATCATAGGATAGAAACGTGATGAATGAAGTAGAGAAGTGCATAAAGAGTATTGTATATATGGTCGTAAAACCTATTACGTTAAATGGAAAATTTCAATCTCTTTGTATAGAACCGATTACGCTCTATGGTACTGAATGTTTGGTTGCTATGAAGTAACATATTTATAATTGAAAATACACAAAAAGATAGGATTTTAAATGAGAAAACTTGCTTAAAGATAAGGGTAACCTCTATTAATGAAAATAAGAGGAAAAGTCATTTAAGATGATTTGGTCATGCTTAGAGGAGAGTAATTAATGCACCAATGAGAAAACTGAGTTGATTCAAGTTGAGATAAGAAAAAAAAGTGTAGAGAAAGACTAAAAATATTATATATGTCAATTATGTACGTCAATTAAGAAAGTAACAAAAAGAATATAACTTCAAATATAATAGAATATTAGAATGGCATTAAAAAAAATACATGTTACTAATCATGACTAGTTTGTTAAAAATGTATGGCGGATCACAATATTTTAAGACTAAGGCTTGGTTTTGTTAACTTCAAGTAAATGGCCTTACTCTTATGCCATGGTGAACAAAAATATAACATTATTTCTATGATAAGGAATAAACTTTTTTTATGAACACTAAAAAAAATCTGATCAAGTCAAAATATTTCTCGGCTACTTGATGTTAGTTAAAATTGTTAGTTCCAAATGGCATTATCCTCAATGGTGGCTCCAAGAAATTCTTTCAAGGTAGTCATTAAGAAATTTGAATGATATGAAATTTAATAGAAAGATAACTTCATATATTAACAAAAATAAAATAATAAAAACACACACAAATATATAAAGTTTTATAATTTTTATATTTTGAAATCGTTGCATAATAGTCTCATTATCAGTGCTGCAAGTTAATATCTCTTTCAAATTTTAATTCAATAAAAATTTTCTTGGTTTTTTTTTTTTAAGGAACCTAATATATTGTTAAGGGGACAAAAGTTTAATTTTATTGAGCCTAAAAATTTATGATGGTCACAATTTTTTTAAAAGAGAAGACAAATCATAAATTTTTTAAAATTTATATATAATTTTTTTTTTCTAAGTCAGAGTGGTCCTTCAACATGAAGCTGCCCCTGATTATTCCTAACAGCATTTGCTGATATATGTAGTTCACATTTAATAGCGTTAACATCTCACAAAATGCTTGCAAATTTTAGAACACCTCTTCTGACTCGTACATAATTCCTTGTTGATTTTTAAGATGCCTTTCACTTGCATTTGGTTAAACTACTAAACTCCATGAGATGCTTTTCAATGATTCTGTGTAATGCAGGTAATGTAACTCCATGTGAAGCTTTCAGCCTTTTTAAATTAAGAGCGTCTAATTAAAACTGATTCAAACCCTTATCAATTCATAAATTAGTTTATTCCTTTTTATTTCCTAGAGACAATTAAAATAAATGCGTATAAACCTAGAGACAGCCAGGAGTACTAGAATTTTAGAGAATATTACGTGATTGAAAATAACCCTAATTTATTACAAAAATGATCCATAATCGATTATTAATTCTTATAATTAAGTAGATATTATGATTTATGCACCACATGATCATCAGTCCCAAACTGAGTTGAAGAGCCGGATGATGTGTAATGAATGTAAAATTAATGAGAGCATATTTGAAATAGGTTTAATTTTTCTTCCATGAAAGTGTGGTGGGGAGGTGAAATTTATTTTCTTCTATAATAATAATTGATTCTAAGCAGAACAGTTAGTTACTTCTTTTCTTGGCAAAGCATATTTCGACGTAAAAGGTTTTGAGGAATTGCAATTGAGACATGAAGAAGAAGTCATGACATGAACCGATTCAACAACATTATAAAAGCTACGATGATGCTGATCGAGCCTATCTTACCAAAGAAGTATAAGGTGCCATTAACACGTGATGACACCGATTTTGTACACAATCACATGATACTCATATGTCCAATAGAGAAGAAGACCAAATGACACAACCAATATATTTAATTAATTTGATGTAAATATATGTTTAATGTTTACTACTGCTTCTTTGAAATCCTACTTGTATTGACCATTTGTTAACTCCTTTAAGTGACTTCAACTAAGCAAAGTCTAGAGTGTGAGTTCCTTGTCCTTTTGTAACGCTGCAAAATGGGCTGAGATTATTAAGGTTTGAAATCGAGCAATCAACAGGCTGTGCCTGTGAATGTGATCATCAGGTTGCTATATATATAAAGCGCTAACCCTATAATGTCAAAAGGCCCGTAGCACATTGCACTTGATTCACTACTTCTAGTTGAAATATTCCATCAGTTTCTTCTCTTCTTCCTGTTTTAACTACTACTTTTTGAAGACAACATTGTCGGTATCTTTAGGTTATCATGAGCACCTCAGGCCTTTGTACACGTGATGACACTAATTTGTACCAGTCCTGTGTTTGCATTTAAAAGCAGCACCTTTCATGCTCCTCTTTTTCTTGTATTTCCTTCCACAAACAGAATAGCTTGCCAATCTTAACAGCTTCAAAATTGATGCCATTGCAATCTGTTGTGACTCTTAATAAGTTTTAAGTCCAGTACTCACCACTACTGCGCGCTGCACTGTCCCTGCACAATCCGAAAAACAGCATTAGCATTAGCAGAAAGTATAAGGACTTTTGCTCCTGCAAACCCTATTGCCAACAACTTAATGTAACAGCGACAGTCGGTGTATAAGGTGATTTCACTAGCCATGGTTATTAAAGATTTGAGGCTGTTGATCAAATCAGTACCACATCTCCAAAAGTTTCAACTAGGCATCATGAAGTCAGTACCATTTTTCACAACAACTGACATGGCTTGTTATAATTAGTACATAATAAAAGTAATATCAATAATGTACCAAATGAAGGTGATATTTCTCCTATCACAATAGTATATGTCATCAACTATAAATATAAATATATATATATATATATATAAATTTTAAGAAAAAAAAAACGTGATGACTTAATAATTTAGTACTGTTTGAACTATGAAGTCGAGTGAAGAAGCTTGCATCACATGTTTATTTGCATGAATCATTGCCAGCATAAGGACATCACCTAGAAGAAGCATGAAGCTCTCAAGTCTCAAGTCAGCTAACACAATCAACTTCGGACAAGTGTGACATGAGCACACTATATATAGCAAAGTGAAAATGAGAGATTGTTTTGTCCGAGTCCAAAAGTGTGTTAGGAAACTTGTGAGATTATTGTGGGGGTCGCTCAAGAAACAATCAGGTCTCAGAACGAAGACCAAGCTATCCAATCATCTTGGTTGACCTAGTTACCAACCTGTGAATCTCTAGAAAGTAATGAATGTAATTATTAAACCATAATTCTAATATACTACCTCTCACGTGTGGACTTAAAGTCTTCCTTGACAAAAGAGATCCAATACGTGGAATTTTTAACATTTTAAATGAAATGTAAAGTAGAGACATAGATCAAACTCAAGATCTTATATTCTGATACTATATTAAATTATTGATTGTCTCAAAAGTTTAAGATGTTAGAAAATAATAAATTTAATCATTTAAACATTATTCTAACCCTCAAAAGCAACGCCTACTTGCTTACTTCACATTAGCATTTATTGTGCCCACAACAGACCATTACATTTAATGTAATTGAGCAAGTTCTCATCCGCCTACTAACTAGAAATTATTTTCATGACGCACGTACCCTCGATCAAATTGAGAGTACGACCAAATGCCTTGAGTCTTGGGAGAATGACTTTCCCGCCAAAACCGGCCCCTTACACACCAATCAATACCTCTTAATTTTGTTGGATATAAGATGCACAATCTCATATATTGAGACTGCCATTTTTAGTTTTACCACTGGTTTTCTAAGTTAACCATCGGAGCCTCTCTAACTAACCCTCAATGTATCCCATGTCTGGGACAATTTGAGGTTTTTCTTTCTTAACAGCATAACTATCCAGTTGCAATGACTCCACTAATGTTCAGTCCCAATCAAAGCCTTTGTTGCAGTTTCGTTATTCCCTTAAATTTTACCCCTTACAATAGTGATTGGGCATTATGTTAGAGAGTTATATTACGTAAGCTTCTATAATTTTACAAGTGCTCGCATTTTTTTCAACTCCGTTCATTATTCTTTATAATTACTAGTCGCAGACTCACACGATGCATGGGAATAAATAATTATTTTGTAATTGTAATATAATGTATAATTTTTTCTCTAAAATTTTTTGAAAACAATTTGTTCTTCCTAAAAATTAAATAATTTCCATTCAATCCAATTAGGTCTACTTCGTTTCACTTCGGTCTCATTCGGTCCACTCAGTCAATTTCAGTACACTTCAGTCCATTTTGGACTAATTGGGTCTTAAATTGATTCTTTTTGTAGGTTATCTTTTCAAGTTTAGTTCAAAATTTCATTTTTTATCTTAATTTTTGGGTTGAAAAGTATGAAATTTTATTATATTTGGGCTAAAATATTTAATTTTGAGTTTAAAAAAACAAACAAAATAGAAATAAAATTTTGAAATATGAGCCCTAAAAATGCAATAAAAATGATAAATATTCAAAAGTTCTATTCGGTCCACTTTGGTCTTATTCGGTCCATTATGTTCTCTTCAGTCCACTTTGGTTTTATTCGGTCCACTTTAGTCTCATTCAGTCCACATTGGTTCTACTCTATACACTTCAATTCTATTCGGTCTAAATTAGTCCTATTCGGTCCATTCTGTCCACTTTGGTCTACTTTAGTTCTATTAGAGCCATTCGGTCAACACTGGTCCTTTTCGGTCCATTCTATTCACTTTGATTCTATTCGGTCCATATTGATCTTATTCCGTCCATTCTGTCCACTTTGGTTCTATTTAGTTGACGTTGGTCCTATTTTATCCACTTCGGTCCTATTCGGTCCTATTTGTTCATATTAGGTCCATTACGCCCACTTTGGTCCTAATCTGTCCATTTGTTCTTATTCAGTCCTATTCAATCCACTTCGGTCTACTTTGGTCCAATTCTGTCTATTCGGTGAATTTTGGTCCATTCAGTCTACCTCAGTTAATTCAGTCCTTTTCAGTGTACTTTGGTCCATTTCATCTAATTAGGTCCATTTTGGTCCATTCCATCCAATTCGGTCCATTCAATCCATTTCAGTCTATTCGGGCCAATTTGGTCCAACCGGTCCACTTAGCTCTATTCGGTCTAATTCAGCATACCTAAATGGGAAAATACAAGTTTGGGTTGAGAGTACTATCAATTATTTAAGTAATATCAATTGTAATTATATGATATAAGTTTTGGTTATCATAATAATCTCCTTAAATCACGTAAATTGATGTTCTATAAAACTAGGCCAAAGAAAAAGAAAGCTATAAAATATATATTTATCAAATTTAGAGGCTATTTTTTGCTATATCTTATATATTTTTATCCTCTTTTTTTTTTTTTTCACTTTCAGAATCAACAACCGAGTCGGTTCGATCCTTTGATGCTCAAGCCACTGTGGAAGGGGATATGGGGTCTCAACGTGCCAAGCAAAGTCAAAAATCTAGTTTGGCAAGTCGTGAAAAACTCACTCCCCACGAAGCAGAATTTAGTTAAAAAAAAAGGTGTTAAATGATGACCGCTATGATCACTGTAAGATGCAGCAAGAAGACACACTCCATGCTTTATACCTCTGTCCGAAGTTGGAGGAAATTTGGCTCACGGTACAAGCTTGGAACCATGCGGTCTAAGGCAAATAAAGAGCTTTGTTGATCTTATGGGATGCATTTTGGCGGAGAACAGGGATCCGGACCTGTTTGCTATGGTTGTATGGGCTGTATGGAAGAGACGGAACGATATGAGGGTTGGGAAAAGAGGTGAAACTCTACCAAGCAAGAAGACACACTACGATGACAGACCCCAATGCAGTGGCAGCCACCAGTGCACCAACAAGACAAGATTAATTTTGATGGGGCACTTTTCAAGGATGAAAACCAGTAGGAATAGGGGTGGTGATTAGGGACAACAAGGGGGAGGTGATGGTCTCCTTGGCACAGCGACTTCCACCGCCTAGTACAACTATTAAAGTTGAGGCCTTAGCAACCAGGCGGGCAATGGAGTTGGCATTGGAAACTGGTCTCAATAAGGGGTTGCGGGAAGGTGATTCACAGATCCTCATGAATGCTCTGAAGTCAAACTCTCATAGCCTTGCTCGATTCAGTCATATTATCAAGGATATACAGTACTTAGCCTCTAAGTTCTCCATTATTTCTTTTTCTCATGTAAGGAGGCATTGTAATACTGTAGCTCACTCGATTGCGAGGCGGGCACTTTCTTTTTCGTCATTATAAGTCCGGATGGAAGATGTACCACCAGAGATTGCAGATGTACTTCAGGCTGATTTTCATAGCCTTAGTTGAATAAAAATCTTCTGACATGGATTCTCAAAAATAATAATAAAACCTCTTGTCGCTATGAGGAAAAAAAGATATCGTCATTGCACAGGAATTTGGGATCAAATCGCACCTGTAGACCTCAACTGTATATGCTTGCATCACCTTCTACAACCTTCATAATTTTTTCACTTTGAGGCATCTCCAAAAAATGTTTTGAAATACCGCCATATACAATTACGACCCGGCTTTGGGAAATGAATACAAAGCACCGGTGCTTCAGCACCTGGCAACAGCACCGCCCCCCCCTTCTTTTTATGAGCAGCTATCATGGAAGGCTGTCTTACTCTCTCTTTCTTTGTGGAAGGGAAGCTTCAAGCTTGACTAAAAAGATGCTTAGTGGGCCAAAGAGATTTGAAGGTCTGCTCAGTTGACTGTGATCCATGATTGGCCCAGGTAGTATTTCTATTAGAATTCTTCCATCATATTAAATTTTAAGGAGGAAGGTCAATTATCCTTGCATAAACTTTAGCTAACCTGCCAGTTGGACAAATCAGGTTGCAATATGTGACACTGTACAAGCCAAATTTGTGTGCAGACATTTCAATTAACCATGGCAATGTTCATTGGGACATTTGATGGCAATTCCCACTGAAACACATTGATATACAATACATCAAATTGAAGAAAGCAACAAAAATGCAGGATTACCATTTCGCGATTACTAATAATTTACATATACTAATTATACAAGTTCCTTTAAATTGCTTAAAAACAACCAACCAGGACAAAACAGTATCCAGTACTGAAGAGCCAAAGATCATAATTTTGACCATAAAGATAATTACTTAATTTTAGCATCTAACCAGGAGCTACCCACTTAAGTTCAATTAGCCAAGATTTTGATTTGATACAAAATCAATGGTGACAAATGGTATTTTTATGGAGATTCTATCCATTACTGTAGGATCCCTATTCAAGATCACTGCAGTTCCAATTCAGGCAGCTAGAACAGTGGGGGACCAAAATTACCTCCTCTAGTCAAATCAAAAATGCACTTAAGCAGAGACAGTTCTCTTGTCAGTCGATATCTTTTTACCCTTGCCAGAAGATCGGCTGCTCTTACTAGTGCTATCCATACCTTTTCTTGGAACAGACCGCTGCATGATCCGAATGGGAATTCCACCCAAATCAAAGTCGTCCTTCAAAGACTTGGATAGGAACCTAAGGTCTGTATCCGAGAGCTGTGCCTTTCCACTCACGAAGGCAACAAAAGTGGGTGGCCGGGCCTTCACCTGGGTGAAGTACTTGATCTTGGGTTGTGAAGCCTGATCTTTCCAAGAATGCCTGCCCATAACCTGACCAAACAGAAAAGAAACTTTTACTACTACCAATTTAACTGTTTGCAGGGTTCAGAGAGGAAATAAAAGGCCTTGGCTACTCACCTTACGCAACCAACGATTGAGACGAGCTGTGGACAATCTTACACACCATTTTTCATATGTATCAATAACCTGACGTATGACTGCAATCCGGCCCCTTCCCTCCAATGCCGAAATAAATACAACTGGAATTCCAGTTACCTGCTAACAAAGTCATGTCAATGCTAATACTTAATTTATCACCATTTGAAGGACATTGTTTCATAGATTTTTTTTTTTTTTTTTTTTTTTTTTTAAGTATTGCTTCATAGAAATTTTAAAAACAAAAACAATAGAACAATATGACTATACCAGAACTTCCTTCAACAATATCTAGCACTTAATATGTGTCCCGATTAACCACTTAATATTTGCATCTTTTCTAACTTCCTATTCTCACTTTGATTCCTGATTTGAGCTATTAAACAATTATGCTGGAAAAAAGCCACCCAAAATACCCAGGTTCAAGTCCCGGCAACAGAATATAAATTCCTTTTACTTATCAAAAAAAAAAAAAACAATTCTGCTGAAAAAGTGAAACCAGCAGTAAGGTGTATGTGCATACATGTGTACTATGAGCTTGTGAAAATCCACTCCTTTTTAAACCCAATCTACACACACTATCTTACAATATCCTCCACTTGAACTATTCACATATTCCTGTTGGTTCACACCTTCCAAAAGCTTAAATGATAAAACTTTATCATCAATTTTAATATCTGATTTGTACAGCACATACAGCATTATCAGGAAATCAAATTATCTAAATGAGGGTATTAAGGATAGAGGTCAGGGGTTGAACCAGAACCATCAGTGATGATTGAACTATCAGGAGCACATAGCAATGTGTGGTTGAGTCTCTTTCTTTAAGCAGTTAAGTAACGTATGAATATTGGCTCACAAGATTAATAACATAAGCTATATCAGGTATGTTAAGGAAAGGTCTACATGCAGCCTCAATGTCTACTTCTACTAGAAGAAACTACATCTTATTCATCAACCATCTCATGATTGAATCAACAACAAACCACATTCAAATCAAACAATATCTTTCAGAAAATCAAGTACTTAACCAAAAATAGAAATTCCCCCATATAACCATGCTACTTTTGTGCCAAAAGTGACTTTGGTTGACCAAATTTTTATATCTCAAATTTCCCAACAATGACAGAGTTCAGGCCACTGTTCTATTTCAAATATTTGTTTTAACATAGATTGAACAGGTTGTATTTTACCATCCAGGGAAATATATTGAGTGAACAGTGTTGCGGACACCAAATAATGTTGATTGATTCCATTGAACTAGATTATGAGATATGAATTAATTCAAATTTATGGGATTTGAATTTCATTTTAATTTGTGGGGTTTAAAGGATTTGACATTTCTTCCTTATTTAAAGTAATTTGGGACCCTCTTTATTGACCCTTGAGGAAAGGTTATGGTCATGTTGAATTCGATGAATAATATGGAATTAAAATTTCTCTCTATAGTTTGATAGTGATTCCAAGCAACCTTAGGTGGCGATTCCTAGGTCCATCCTTCCTTTTCTGTTCTATTTATTTTCTTCAATTTTTCTTTGAATCTTGTGAAGCATCAAACAAATTCTCCTCTATTTAGCCTTCCCCTTCCCTCAGGCTATGACTCACACATATTACAAACAATATGGCATGGAATGGAATTCTACTTTAATGGGGTTCCCAAAGCCCATGCAAGGCAATGGTGTCCACCTCTCAGGGTCATGGGGTGAGAATTGATCTGAATGCCAACATGATGGGCCACCAATAGGCTGAGGTGGAAGCCTGGAATGGTGTGATTCTAATTAGAACTCCAATAAAATTTTAAATTAAGCTACAGGGACTGTTTCAGTCCATAAAGGACCTTCTCCAATCCAGAAACTTTCCTTCACTTCCCAGAAAGGAACAAAATGATAATGCATGTACCCAGTCTCACTAGAAAACAAAATCAAAAAATGAATTTCGCATGTGTGGAAGATAATAACAGACACCTTGAGCAATACAATTATGCAACTATATCATAAAGTGGCACACCTGTGGTATAACTGTCTGAATTTCTAGAGGAACAGCTTCCATGACCTTCTCAGCTAGAGTAGAATTGTGTTTCCCTCTAAGAAGATCCATCTTGTTCACTATCACAACCAAACCACGCCCTTCTTCCACTGTTCGTCTTGCTATAACTACTTCATCATGTGTCATGCTTCGTCTAGCATTTGCAATCTGATCATCAGATGTATGAAAGTTATAACAAAAAATGTAGTGATCTATAGATGCTCCAGGTCACAGCATTGATATGTGTAATCCACACAAATTAACATAGGGAATGGATCATGTAAAACTGCTATCTTCATCATTCAGTTACTTTAACTACCATCTTCAGTTTCAGCTATTTGTTAGATATCTCATGTAGAAAACCTGAGACAAGGCTAGAAACAGTCTCCGCTATATTCATGTCATTCACACATTTGAATTATCATCCTTTATAATGGAAAACCAACACTGGGCTTATGAATAGTAATTTACTATTAACTTTCATCACACTGAGTGCAATAACCATAGCAAAGAAACAATAGCATGAACTCTATCATTCTGTTTTCTGAAATCTGTATCATTCTGGTTCAGAAATCAGCAACTATATTACAGCCATACTCCAAAGTGTTGTACAATGGGAGAAGTGTTAACAAAAATAACTTAGTAGAATCATAATTATCCACTTTCTAGGAATAGTTGTTGCAAGCCGTACATGATAATTAACTATCTTTAAAATGCACAAACAGCCTAATTACCTAAGGAAAAAAGTATAGAACTAACCATAACTAAATATATATTTCATGGATGATCTGCGATAGCCCTTTCTTTCATTCTTTTCAAATTAAAAAGAATTCTCATTATATTTACTGGAGTTCTGCTTTTAGGTTTCATGTTTGACCTTCTATGAAAATAAAAAGAAAAAGAAAGATAGTATTGCTTAATTAAGGTTCTCAATCAATTCTACAACTTTCTTTCTTCTGGTAACAAAAAAATAAAACAAATGTACCACATTTTGTTATGTCCATTCCAGAACTACATGACAGCTGAAAAATTTTCTGGCGGAACTGCAATTTGGCATCTTAACAGTAATCTATTATATTAAAGGACAGTCATAGGTTCATCATACCATCACAGAAAATGCAGAAAGAAAAACAAAATGTATTGACAAACCTCTTCTGCATCAAGGACCAAACCAACTACATGGGCCCTCATTAGATTCTTTCTTGACTGCACAATGCTCAAAGATGATGGTCCTTTCTCCTGTTTTGTCCTCTGCAACCAACCTGCAGTATCAACCTGCAAAATAAGAGACAACATCATACAACATACTTGAGAATCAAACATAAAAATCTCCAATAGCATCCTATAAAAATTAACTTTTCAATTTAGAAAGCATAACTGAAATACATTATAGCCACCAGGCTCTATAGAGCACATTGTGGTCGAGCACGTTGGGACCCAGAAATCCAAATCCAGGTACTTAATTTCTTACGTTTAACAATGAAAATATCATAAATACAAAATAAAAGTAAAGAAAAATTACTAAACAAGTAAGGGAACTTAAGATTGAGATAATCAATGGCTGCCATGACAGTCAATGGACTCTTTAAGAATGCTGTCAAAGTTGGGGTAGAAAAATGAAGTAATGCTATGTGAGAATTTTTAGATTGTCAAGTTTAAAAAAAGCTTGCAAAGAGGACAATAAAAATGATCATGCATGAAGAGAAATCCATCCATTGAACTTGTTATCAAACATTAAGGGCAAACAAACAAATAGAACAAGAAAACCAAGATTAGATAAAAACAATGCAGCAACAAAGCATACAATTAAAAAGAGAACATAGAGGAAGCATATATTACCAGATATATTTTTCTCCCTTGAAATTCAAAATCAGCTCTAATTGAATCTCTAGTCAAACCAGCTTCTGGGCCCACTAAAACACGATCTTCTTGTAACAATGTGTTCAGCAAGGTAGACTTTCCAACATTAGGCCGTCCTACAATTGCTAACTGTAATGGCAGCTTGCTTTGCTCATCCTCACTACAGCTACTGTCCTCGCTATTGCTCTGATTATCTTCATCTAGGATTAGGAAAAGTGGAAAGCAGGGTTAGAAAGTAATAGGATGATGACATAGTTTGCTCTTTTTATCAAAATATAATTGAAAAAAAAAAAAATTAAGTTTTGAACCCAAGAGGAGATTTTAACTAATGACCTCCACTTATGGGGTGTGATCCCCAAGTCACTACCACTTGGAGTTAAAAGCAATAGAAGAAGATAACAGCACTTCTCTCTTTTTTTCTTTTTTTGACAACACAATTAGAGAAATATATGCAAGATTTCCGTTTCATGACTTTATACTAGATCCAAAGTCTAAAGATATTGGAATAATGAAAACCTTGATAGAATTATAGAAATGTATCACTTACGGAAAATAGCAGTCATCCCACATGAAACTTAGGTTGAAAGATTATTTTAAAGAAAATGGTCCATAATTGTATCATCCAAATGCCAAAAAAAAAAAAACCTTGAAAAGCACTGCATTTATCTTTCAATAGCCACAGTTCTTTTTTTTTTCAATTGCCTCTAAAATCAACTCTATGTCATACAACATACAAGCCCTAAAAGGCTAAAATCATGTAGATGTTCAAAGTACCTTCATGGAAATTAAGCACAATTTTATAATTTATAAATATTGAGGGAGATCCTCAATTTAAAAAAGAGCCAAGTTTTCAATGTGGGATGACAAATCCTTTTTGGAAATGAGGTTTGCTTACCATTTAAGACCTGAAGCATATAATCCTCAAGCATAGGCTTAAGAGCTTCATGAAGTTCTGTCATACCCAGTCCAGTCTCGGCAGATATTGCGATAGGATCCCCAAATCCTAACCTATAGACTTCATCAGCAGCAGCCTTAAGAGAGTTACTACCATCAAAAAGTGATTCAGATTTATTCATTGCTACTATAGGTTTGATCCCAGGAGCATTTCTGCGGAACCACTTTCCAACCTCCAAATCAAGGGGGTGAAGTCCAGCTCTAGTCACAAAACGAAATCAAAAAAAAAAAAAAAAATTGAAATTTTCAAACAAAAGGAATGAAAAGAGAACAAAAGTATGCACCCAAGCATTCCAGGTAGGGTGACTATAAATGTATATTCATTATTCATGTACACCAATCTCACATCCAACAAACAACCCCAGGTTATATGGATACTGCAGAATGACCAATTGTAACCTGGACAACTGTAAATAGTTCTTTCTTTAACATAAGACTCTTTGAATTTTTTATTTTCTTCTCATATTTATCCTTGAATTCTCCCAACTTGTAGACCATATTTTCATATCTAAATGAGTGTAGTACATGAAAGATGCAGAAAGTCATCCCTGAAACTAACCTCACATCTATCAGGAACATTGCAAAATTGGACCTTGCTAGCACATTTGCAGTCATTTTTGAAGTTCTGCCGAGAATAGACCCTGAAGATGCTTCTGTTTCTAGTCCAGCAGAATCCAATACTCTAAATCGCAAATCACCCAGTTTGGCAACACCTTCTCGTATATCCCGAGTAACATGATCATCTGGTGTATTATACACAAGAGCCTCCCTCCTTCGAATTAAACTAAAATTTACCCACATAAACAATTAATAATAATAATCAACAAGAAATAGAAAATAACATACACATCAAAATCCACTGAAGAATACTAAATTTACATTTGTACAACAGTTAATATAGATCTAAGCATGTAAAGTTGAAACTGACCGGTTAAACAATGCCGATTTGCCCACATTTGGCCGCCCAATAATTATTACGGTTGGAAGCAAATTAATGTCAACTTTAGTGAAGTCCACTGGTTTCTCATACACACCTTTAACTTTCTTTTTAATAACATCACCACTATCAGATTCAAAATCAGCATATGGCTCTTCCAAATGACCACTTGCATCATTGCGCAACTCAGTATCCAACAGTTCACTTTCAGCCAGAGTGCAAAGTCCCCCGGTAGCCTGAACTGCACTAGGCAGATGCAGGCTCAAGATTGACCTGCAGCAATTCCAAACTGAAGATTTCCTTCGATTACCGTTGACAATGGCCGCACTAGATAGTGATCCTGGAAATCAACAAAATCATGACCAACCATAGAGTTGGCAACCTTTGTCATAGTTAAGGTCAGACAAATGAAACAAGATTAGAGCTTTTACCGGATATGATCTTGATAACATGATCAGAATGTGCTATAGAATGAAGGTGGTGTCTTTCTTCGTAGAAATATGGGATTGGGTCAGTCACACAGTTGTGTAGAGAAGTGCTTCTATGAAGTAAACCAACAAGATCATATTGCCTCTTCCGGACTGAAAGGGCTCGAACCCATGAATGAGACATACCCAAATGTTTTGGTTATTCTAATAGCCACCCACTATTCATAGAAACACACACATATACAGTTCCCACTCCTTGCTACCAAAGCCACCAAATACTCCAACTACAATGTACAAAATGAATATCAATACGGGTATAGCATAAAAGGCACGGGCACAGCAATGTTTAAGACTAAACCAAAAAATCCCAACTTCTAAAAATCCAATATAATGAAACAAAATTCTAAACTTTTCCCGTAAAGAAAATCACTTTTTTGAAGCTTTATATCAAACAGATGGTAAGCGTCCCTGGAAAAATGAAACAACTTTGCAACTTGGAAAAGTTTTCAGTACCTACCTGGGTTGGGGAAGAATAAGGAGAAGAAGCAGAAAATGACACAAAAAAACGATTTCTTTTCTGGGTTTTCAACTATGAAAATACGAAAAGAAAATCAAAGGCCAGAGCTTTTGCAGCCAAGTTCATGCAACCATCAAATTCAGCAGCGCCACAACACAAACCTTGTCGCACCTTTTTGAAAGGGAATGAGCGAGGGACTAGACGACATGTAGTTTATTTTGTTATTAGTATAAAGAGAGCAACATATATTAACCAAAATTAAAGTAACCCTCTTTCCTCAAAAGAGTGGTATAGAGGAAAAGAATAAGGGAAATAGGAAGCAGAAGCAAGCAGCAACACAACATAAAATTTTGGTGTCCATTACCATTTGCAATGGACAAGGGTAGCATCATTTGATGAATAATCACAAAATTTTATACTAAAGATGTATTTAGATACCGCTTATTTGTTAAAAATTAAAAACTTATTACGGAAAACACTGTAACAAAATAATTTTTAATTGTGTGAATAGTACCATGAGACTCAAAAATGCATTGGTATGCGCGTTTTTGTGTTTTTGATTGGGTCGTGAACAGTGCCATGGGACCCAACTACCCAGCCAAAAATGCAAATGCTGAAAACACTAAAAATGTTGGTATCCAAACTCATGCTGAGGGTATGTTTGGATATCGCTTATTTTGTTTAAAATAAAAAATTATTGCTAAAAGTACTATAGATAAAGGTATAAGTTAGTTAAAATAGTACAATAAGACCCATAAATAATGCTAAAAAATGCAATGAGACTCATAAATAGTATCAAAAATAAAATGAGGAGTGATTGTTAGTGCTTTTGTGAACAGTGATGTGTTAGTTTGTCAATGAATAGTGCTTTTGTAAAACTAACACAATACTGTTCACAAAAGCCCCCACCACCGTTGACGTTATATAGGTGAAATAATTGATTGAAACATTGACCAAAAAAAAAAATCAAAGCTAAGAAATATACTCTATTTTTATATATATTATATTGAAAATTATTGTGTTTAGTAATTTTTTAAAATTATGTTATGTATAAAATAAATATTAAATAAAAGTTAAATTAAATTAAGAAATTGACCACAATTTATTTATTTTTTATGGAGACCACAATTTATTTATTATATTGTTGACATAACATATTTACATAAGTTTCTATGTAATTTTTTTTTATTTATAGTTATGATAGTATTTCAACCTTTGTTTTTTGCTCCGTAATGAATTGTAATGTAAGTTTGTAACCTTTGTTATCATATTCATAATGCCTCCGATGTTTGTTTAAATGTCAACTTACTTCCAATTCCACCTTCCATACAAATTTTTAAAACCTTAATTTTTCTAAATTCATATGTATCTCTACATAACTTCTTTAAAAAACTGAATAAGCCAATAAAAAAAATCATCCAAATATATTCTAAAGTTCCATGTAAAATGATTTTTTTTTTTTTTTTTTGATGAAAAGACTGGATGATTATGAAAAGCTGCCCTTAAGCAACTTTTATTGGCATATAGTAAGCTCTAAAACATGTACATAGGTAACATAGCAAGTGAAGAAATATGATTTACACCCCAAAGTACTTAATCAACGGATAAATTGATCATGTTATGTATTATTCCAAAGCGATAGCATAAATTTTTTTTTTTTTTTGAGAAAAGTGATAGCATAAATTGATATCTAAATTATAGATATAACTCACCAAATCTATAATCCATAATAATAACGACAATGAAAACAACACTCAAATTTTGGTGACAAAGTAAAGTACCAATAAATAATCCCTTGAAATGAAAAATCACTTTGGGGGAACGCTAGAAAACAATAACAACAAACTCATGATTGAGGAACAAACTTTTTAGTTTCATTTAGGCTGCGTTTGAATTGGGTGAAAACCAATTTCATAAATCGTTTTCCGGAAAATCCATCTGTTTGGTCATCACGGAAAACACTATTTTCCGGAAAATGATTTCCGGTTGACCACGAATTTCACCTTTGACCTGGAAATCATTTACTCCCCTCATTTTCACTTCAAATTACTTCCAGAAAGAGAGAGAGAGAGAGAGAGAGAGAGAGAGAGAGAGAGAAAGGGACGATCGCACCTCGCCATGCCGACGAGTGGCGTGATCGACAATCACGCCGCTCGTCCGACGATCGCACCACTCCGACGAGCGGCGTGGTGCACGATTGTGATCGTCGATCGAGCGGCGCGATCGTCCGACAAGCGCGCTCATCGATCGCGCCGCTCGTCGGACGCTCGTCGGACGAGCGTTTTGTCGGATTTGATGCATTTTCTGGTAAAATGATTAAATGAACCAAACATCAAAATTAATTTTCCGTAAAATGAATTTTGTGACATAAACACATGAAAATGTTTTCCTTTCAGGAAAATAGCATTTCAGGAAAATAGAATATTTTCCGGAAATGTTTTTACGCGAACCAAACATGACCTTATACTTAAGGAGAAAGGCTCTCTAGATTAGCTTTATGCAACTGTCATCTTTTTGAAAATCATGTTTTTCGTTCAAAAAAGAAAATCATGTTTCAAAGGATTTATATGGATATACCAAGAGGCTAGGGTAAATCATACTTAAAAGTAGAACAAATTTTTTTCCTAACATTAATGGTGGCTTGAGAGAAATTCAATTTTCGCTCAACCAATATATTGAGCAACTCCTTTTACAAGTTATAAATGACATAATTACATTAATAATTTACAAACAATACACATGATTTTTCAAATGAAAATTTCCATTTGGTTTTAGAAATGGAAATTTTCTTTTTTTCTTTTTTTCTCAAAAAAAAAATGAAAATTTCCATTTCTAAAACCAAATGGCATGATATATTATTATATATTTTTTTTAAACATATATCTTTTGTTGATAGAAAACAGTAGTAATTGAGGAGTATGTGTTATCCATTGTTGTAAATATATATACGCACACACACGTATAGTGTACTTACTCTATTAGCTAACTCAATGAACTAATATTTTGATATAAATGCAAACTTTGCTTATGATAAAATCTAGACAAAAAGGATCTCAAATAATGTGTTGCATAGTAGAATCTCATACTTTTTTCACATGGAATTTTTGATTTTATATATAATAATTATTGGCCCATACTTCGCATGGTCTTTTTTCCTCAACTTCCACTAACTTCTTTTTTTAAAGTCAATTTTAATGGAGCGGTTTTTGGGGATTCTAATGAAGCAGGTCTTGTTGCTGTGATTTGGGATAGTAGAGAAATTGTTCTTGCTTCTCGTTCTGAGAAAGTCTCTCTTCCTCCCTCTTCAAACGATGTTGAAGCTTTGGCAGCAGTTTGGGCACTTCTTTTTGCACAAGAACTCGGCGTCTCTTCTCTTATCATTAAGGGAGATTCAGAGATTGTTATCAAGACTTTGAGGAGCGAGGATGAATCTTTTGCTTCCTTTGGTCACCTTCTAAAATCAATGAAACCCATTATAGATGCCTTTAGTAGTATTTCTCTCTCATACCCATAGACTTGGCAATTCTATAACTCAAAACTTGGTTAAGTATGCAAGATATGCTAGAGGTTTATCGATGCGGATGGAAAATGTTCATTCCCCCCTTCATGATGTTCTTTTGGCTGACAATGGCTAGTTATACCAAAAAAATTTGTTGTTATTTTATGTTATCCTCTATTAATTTGTGTGATAAGAAATTTTTTTTTTTTTTTTTTTTTCATTTAAAAACATATCTTGTAAATATTAGAATGTGAACCAGTTTAGTAATGTTTAGTTGACCACAAATCTCTCCCTTTGTACTTGTGTGTGTATATATAACTTATATATTTGATAAATGCTCAAATAAATTGTAACAAATATGTTTAAATAAATAAATAAATTCTTTCAAAATAATTTTTAAAAAAGAAGTCTACACACCAATAGCTAACAACATAACTGGCATTAGATTTGCAATATAACAAAAAAAGAAAAAAATAACAAGAAAAAGAAAAAAGCAATTGTAACCTCATCTATGGAGAACATCAACAACAATAAAACTCCATCAGTACTAAGAGAAGTGATGTGGGAAGCTTTGCACCTCTCCTTTTATCGTTGATTAAGGAAAAAAAGTGTTTGTTTTTTTACTATTTTCAGAACTATCTCTATTATTTTAGTTTAAAATGGTTTTCTCAAAAACACAAACTACGTTTTCTTAAAAAAAAAAAAAAAAAAAAAAAATTGGTAGATGATCAAAAAGACAAATTCAAATAAAATAAACAGAAAAATGCAAAGAGAGCCCTTGCAATTTGAGTCAGAATCAGATGCAAATATAGACCCATTGTGTTATCAATTTTTATTTATTAACCTCTATGGTTTAAGAATTATCCAAAATAGCCTCTTAGTATGTGTTTGGATTTTGTGTTTTACGCGTTATGTTTTCTACGTTTTTTTTTTTTCCTGAACACGCGTCTGGCATTGTTCATTGTCCATGAACAGTGATTTTAGGCTTATGAACAGTGCCAAACGCATGAACAGTAACTTTATTATTATTTTTTATTGTTTTCAATTTTCAGTTTTTAAAGAAAATAAAGCTGTACCCAAATAGACCCTTAATGTCAATTTCATGCATACTATGTGACCATTTATATCCATCATTGAGAATTGTGTATTGAAAGTGAGGATCGACAACATGTTGGATAGATAATGGAGGAGAGTGAAATGAGATTCAAACCATAGATATTAAGCATTATGAAAATGTCATTAGTCATCACCACTTAGTGTGCGTTTATATACAACTTATTTTGTTGAAAACTAAAAACTGAAAACAATAAAAAATAATTTTTTTCTTGTTTATTACTGTTTAGCATTGTTCATTGGCCTAAATTCACTGTTCATGGCCAATGAACAGTGCATAACATATCTTGGTTTAAAAAAAAAAAAAAAAAAAAGCCCCAAATGCAAACGTGAATCCAAATTGACCTTCTTTTTTTTTTTTTTTTTTGAGAAAATCCAAACTGACCTTTAATTATCACTTGAACCCAAAATTCATATATATTAAACATTTTATACCTTAAATATATTGCATTTAAAATTGAAAAAAATCAGATATGTTCATTTATCTTATTATGGGTGGTGTTAAACAAATCAAATTCTAACACGTTAATCTAAAATTAAACATCTAAAGTATTATTAAAACCAAATCCAAGCATTTGTACGCAATTTTGTTCATGTTGTGAGGGAAAAATAAAGAGATACTAAAATATAGGGAAGAAAAGATGGAATAAGAAACCAAAGGCATCGTAAAATATTTAGAGAAAAAGTAACGCACATATATTTCAGATCAGATTTGAAAACCCAATTATTCACAAAAAGCCTAAGTAAGCAAAACCCATTAGTGAAAAATTGAAGTAAAAGTGTAAAACCCACTTTATATCCCTCCATATTGAAAATAGTATATAATAAACAATACTTGGAAAAGAGCAAAAAAAAAAAAAAGCTTGAGGATGACCTCAAACTCTCAAAAGACAACCAATAAGAGAGAGGAGAAGACACAAATTAATTGAATAAATAATAGGGTGGGACTACACTAGACCTAGGAGGAGCAGTCTAAAACCTTTTTTTTTTTTTTTTTTTTTTTTTTTTTTTCTTGGTTGTTGTTGGTCTCTCTCTCAAAGTCTCTCAACCCCTCATCTTTATTTTAAGCCCTTTTCTCTAAAATATTGTCATTTTGTCTTTCTCATATCCTATTACACAAAAACCCCTATTTATTTTTCCTTTCCTCTTTTTTCTTCTTCTTCTTCTCCCTCTTCTTATACTCTCTACTTTGTTTGGACTTTGGACTAAAATTAAATTCCACAAACACTCCCTCCTTCCCTCTCTCTCTCTCTCTTCACAAAAGCGCTTTTTCCGAAATTGGAATATAAACAACAACAAATACAAAACCCAAATCCAAAAAGAGAAAAAAAAGAAAAAAAGAAAAGAAAAAAAAACCCTAATAAGGTCATTGAAACCCTAATTCTCAAATTGGGAATTAATTTCTTCATATTTTTACAGAGAGCTGCATTTTTTTATTTAAATTGGGGTGGGAATTGAAAATTGAGATAGTGAGAGAGAGCAAAGTTGAGAGCTTGGAAAAAAAATGGAAGCAATACCACATCCAATACCCAGAACAGTGGAAGAGGTTTTTCAAGATTTCAAGGGCCGTCGAGCTGGTTTGATCAAAGCCCTCACTCTTGGTACACTCTATTCTTCGTGGGTTTTTCTCTAATTTCTGTTTTGTTTGTGAAATTCTACGTTGCTAATTTTGAATTTTTGAATTTTTTTTTCTGGGTTTCAATGTTGCAGACGTTGACAAGTTTTACCAGCAGTGCGATCCCGGTGCGTATTTTTTTTTTTTTCTGTATTTTTGTTTTTCTAAACAAAAAACCAAAATTTTTTTTTTTTTTTAATATTATGTGACATGGGTTTGTGGTGAATTTTATTGTGAGTCTGCAATTGACGACATACTTGGTGTTGACTGTACATTTTGATTGTACAACTTGTGGGTTGTTATCTGTATTTGTAATTTTTGAGAGTTTGTCAAAAATTCTTTATTTTTTAAGAAGGTTCTAACCTTTGCTGCATGTTGTTCTAGTTTTCAACAGTTGATACCGTATACATGTCCTCTTTACTGTTGTTTTGGTTTTGTATTACTTTCTACTTATGTTTGCTTTAGTGACAAGAAGTCACAACTTGTTATTTAGGGAAAGGTCAATCTAAATTCAGGATTTCAAGGGCCGACGTGCCTTAATAAATTTACTCTGTTTGGCCTATGGTACATTGGATATCACGGTTTCCTGTCAACAGCTTTGGCTTGATGAATAATTGTGAAACGTCTACTAAGGGATATCAAGGATTATCAGTACATTCTTGTTGTCTCTAGTGTGGAGATAAAGAAGACCTAACAGTGCTTTTCAATATATGCATATCTTCATTTGTAGCATAGATGGCTTACTTGTTTATATTTTGGAGGTCCCAATTTTGTACTTCATAAATCTAAAATATTTGGGTTGTCCTACTATAGATGGTAGTATTTTATAATGGTTATTGGAAGTAATTTTTACAGCTGAAGCTGCTAATTTAAGGTGAGCTCACTCTCAATACATACAATTGGAGGCAGCTTTTCCTACTTATAGATGGACTAGGTTTTTGAGGGGTACAATCTCATTCTAGTTGTAATCTTTCAATATATTATTTTCTCCTGTAATTGTTACATAAGAGCTCTTTGAGAAAACCAAATGTAATCTTAAGTTATTTTTTACTCTTGCGTCTTTGACCATTTCAGTTGTAAAGAGATCCATAGCATTTAATACCATATGTATTAAGTTTGATCACTTGCAGTAATATTTTTTTAATAAGTGTATGTAAGATATCATTCTTTTGCTTCTGCTTTTTTGTCATTGAACATACATCCAAATGGACCTAGAAGCATCACTATTGGTTTGAAATATCTGTCATTTATTTACACTGTCCTTATACATTCTAAATATTTGTTTTGTTGCCATATAAAAAACCCTGGTGTGGTGGCATGGATGTGATTTTGATTACATTGGTAGTTGCAGAGAGTTGTGTCATTTTTCTTAAGGTATTAATGTTTTGGTTTTAGAGAAGGAGAACTTGTGTCTGTATGGACTTCCAAATGAGACCTGGGAGGTTAATCTGCCCGTTGAGGAAGTGCCTCCTGAGCTTCCTGAGCCAGCATTGGGTATCAACTTTGCTAGGGATGGGATGCAAGAAAAGGACTGGTTATCACTGGTTGCAGTTCACAGTGACTCATGGTTACTTGCTGTTGCTTTCTATTTTGGTGCACGCTTCGGGTTTGGTAAGAACGAAAGGTATGTAATTGTTTTCTCTACTTTTTGAAATTGTTATCACTGATAGTTGCAGTGGCTGTGATTACTCTGGCTTTCTATAATATCGACTCAAGATTTACCGGTTGCCAATTCTTATTATAGATTCTCTCATTTGTTTTCCTTTCATGTTATTCTGTCTCCTAGATAATTATAAGAAAGAAAGAGAGGTTGTCTCAGGCAACACTCATTGAATAATTATGTTTTGTCTGAGCTCAAAACTGTCTTTGCATTTGAATTTAACATTTTTTTGGATATGTCCGCATCAGCTGCATTTTATTTTTACATGATTAATATGTCAAATATCTGGAGAAGTAGTAATCAATTATTCTATATCTAATTCAAGCAAATAATAAGATTGTGGGTTCCATAAGCTCGTGTTAATTTATTTATATAATTTTTGGTATCATTCTGTAATGGTGCAAAGATATTTTATAAGTGCTAATGAGAAAAGAATGAAGTGATATATTTTCATCAGTACTTTATTCCCCCCACCAACCCCCAAAAAAAAAGAAAAAGAAAAAATCCACTCACCCACGCTGCCTCCACCACCATGTCCCTCCCTCCCCTTCCCTCTTCTCCCCTCAACCCCTCCCACCACCGCCAATGCTTTATGACTTTTTATGAGTTATTTATTTATTTTAAGCATAGAAATTTTTAGTGCAACCAAACACTAGAAAATTATTTAAAAGGGTTTAAACCAAACAAAAAAAAGTCGTTTTTCCTGAATATTTCACTAAAAACATTGCCGCCAAGAAAGTGTTTTACTTTAAAACAAACAGAGCCTTTTATTATTCCAGATTAATTAATTATTTTGATGCATTGGCTGATACTAGCAATTTTAGCAAATGTTCCCTCAGCGATTAACATGAGTTATGTTAACTTCATTTTCCATATTTTGTGTTTAGCTCTTATGGCAATGGCTTAGTATATGATAAAATGTACGTTAGATGGTTCTCTTTTTGGCCACTCCATAGAAGAAGAACGAGGTTTCCCATTGTTCTGTTCTCTTGTTTTGCGAGTTAATTATGTTGCTTAGTGATTTGTTGAAAATGGCCCTTCAATAGCAGGAAATGTTGATAGACTTGTCAGCATGTGTTGTTCTGTACTGGGGAAAGAATGGGAAATAAGACCCAAAGTCCTATTTCAGTTGCAGTACAGAAGAAGCTAAAGAGGTCTAAGGAGAAGGACAAGTAAGAGAGAGAATGCATAAAGATAGAGGAGTTTATGTTGGTTGTACTCTTACTAGAGACAAGCAATAAAGCTGTTTGACTGTTCATCATTACCTATTTGAATGCAAAACTATGTCGCTTATTCTTTGAGCTAATTTTGAACCGCAATCAGCAATGGGCTCTTGTTTTTTTAGCTTTAATCAGTTCTTCCAAATTTCTTTGAGTTGATGAGTAAATAACTAGAGACAATTTTTTTTTTTCTTTGGATCAGTTATATGATCTGGATTAAAGGTTGATCATCTTTCCTTTTTCTTTGAATCCAGGATGCTAGGATGAAATTGTTATGGATAAAATCAAATTGTTAAAAAAACCTTAGTATACAAGGAAAGGGTTGTGTTTCAAGTTCATAATTCAGAGTGCTTCAATTAGTTAAATTTTGCAACATGAGCTTAGTAACTTGTCTATTTGAACTCTCTGGGTGTGTCAAATGGTATTCTGATGTTCTTTGACAAAAGAGTGCTAGAAAAACTGGCAGAGGCAGTGGGAAATTACTCAGTATCATGAAAAAAATTGAGGAATGTTGCTGATGGCTGTGATTGAGATTTCTCTGGTGTATATGGCCCCAATGCAGATATGGAAAGAAGACAATTGTGGAAGGAGTTGGCAGGAGTTCCTTGTTGCATGGAGTGGATATCAAAACTTCACTCATTAGTAATTTCCCTAGTGAATGAGTGGATGTAGAAAGGGTCTACATAGCCATATGGGAAATTTATGTTTTCATTTCAGATCTTGGGCTGATGGATTTACCCTTGGAAGTTGGAAGGAGGTGCATTTACCTAATCTAACAATTATGAGCCCCCATCTATGTCCAAACTAGACAGTTTCTTATAATATTGAACTGGGAAGAAATATTTCTGCAATATAACTGTCAGATCACTTCCCGAATTTTTCTCGACTTTAATGGGATAAAAGGCATCGTTTAAATTTGAGAATATGTGGCTTAAAATGGAGGGCTTTGTGGAGGGACTCCTGATAGCACAACCATGGTATGGTTTGAAAAAAAAAAAAAAAAAAAAAGTCCTCTTTGGAAGCTTAAGATTAAGGAAAAGTCCAAGAATAAGTGCCCATGGTAATTAAATATGTTAGGAGTATTTTATTTATGTTTTACTTGGTTTTTCTAGAGTTAGTGGTATTTTAGTAATTATGTAGTTGTTAGGAGTGGGCCTTGGGTTTTATTTAGTTTATGGGTCATTATGTGTGGTGTTTGATTCAATTCAATTAGGATTTAGTTTACTAATTAACCTAGAAGTCCTTCTTCTATTAGGAAAAGTTAAGATGTAGGATCAAACAAAGAAGGGTTTTATTGAATGTTTTGAGTATTGAGGTATGTTGGCCTTGTTGTTCTTCCCTCTCTCTAATGTTGTTCAGGCTCTCAGTTCTCAGATTGTGGAGAAATTCAATTTCTGTTTATTCTTACCCCTTTTCAACCCTAAATAAAATATTTTCTCTTCCCTACAAAACCTTACTTTTAAAATGTTCTAATCTTTAGATCCACAAGTCCCCCTAAACATTAACCTACCATAAGCTTGCATAGTCAAACTCCCTAATTTGTTATGTCACCTTCTTTAGGGTTGTATGCTGGATGACAATAAATTTCATCTGGTAAATTGGCAAACTGTTTGTGTTCTTGTTCAAGCTGGAGGATTAGATTAAAAAACTTTTGTTTTTTAACCAAGCTCTACTTGGCAAATGGTTGTGGAGGTATGTCAAGGAGAGGGATGCATTATGGAGCAAGGTAATAGATATAAAATATGGCATTTTGTGGGGTGGTTGGTGTGTGTATGTGGTGAGGGGGTCCTTATGGAGTATGTTTATGGAAGCACATTAGAGGTGGTTGGGAAAACTTTATTAGTTATGTGTGAGGCTTGAGGCAGGGAATGGTACCAGGATTCGTTTCTAGCATGATTGCTGGAATGGGAATTCTTTCTTTAAGGAAAGGTATCCTGAGCTTTTCATGATTGCTAGGGATAGAGATGCATGGGGAAATTTATCACACATGTTTAGTTACATGTGCATTTATCTATGACTATTTTACTTTAGAAATAAATGTAAAATTTTCCTGGATTTTTTCCCTTAAAAAAAATGTTAGATTTTTCTGTTTTTTTTTTTTGGTTGTAATTTCTTATTCTATTTTGTATTACTGAATTTCTTTAGGTAAAAAAAGTCACCATTGTTAGATTATCTTAGTTTTCTGTTTAATGCCTTCTGGATGTACCCTTGACATTGAAATTGACAGTGAACTATTTAATATGTAAAAGAAAGTGAATGCTTGGTCTGATAAAAAATTACATTTGTTTACTAAGAAAAAGGTACTACTATTGTTTACTAAGAAAATAGGTATTACTATTGTTCTGGTCATGTACAACGTTAGAAGTTTTCTATAAAGCCTAGATTCATAATACAGGAAATGTTGTCTGCGGCCCCTTTCTATAAAGCCAAGATTCATATCATCATTTTTGCAGGAAGCTATAAAAGCCAAGAATTAGTGGCTACATTTTATCTATAACTGTAGCGAATAAGATCAAATCAAGGAGGTGGTTCTAATATTGTTTGGAATTTGATTTACAGGAAGAGGCTTTTTCAGATGATAAATGATTTGCCAACCATATTTGAAGTTGTGACAGGCAATGTCAAGCAACCAAAGGACCAATCTGCTACTCAAAACAGTAGCAAAAGCAAATCAAGTGGAAAGACGGTAAGAAGGCACAGTTTCACAGAAGTTCTTATTTGCTTTATCCCCTTTGTATGGCTCCTTTGTGTAATGTTTTCACTGCTTTTATGTTGCCTATAAACAGTCCCGGCAATCTGAGCCCCAGACCAAGGGAGTGAAGATGTCTCCACCACCGAAAGAAGATGATGAGAGTGGGGAAGAAGAAGAAGAAGATGATGAACAGGGTGCAACTTGCGGAGCCTGTGGGGATAATTATGGTACTGATGAGTTCTGGATTTGCTGTGACATTTGCGAGAGATGGTTCCATGGCAAATGTGTAAAGATTACACCTGCAAAGGCTGAACATATCAAGCAGTATAAGTGCCCAAGTTGCAGTAACAAGAGGTCTAGAGTTTAAATCTAGGTTCTGAATTTGGAGACGAATACCAATCTAAAAAAGCTGAAAAGGTTTATACCTTTTTAGTTACAATTTGAAAGTAAAACAGAGTCTGTCTTATTTTAGTTGATGAATTTGAATGACTGCTGATGAATTTCGGATTTTTAGTTTTGCTACGTTTGGTAATTGTTCTGTCTAATTCTATGGGGAATTGTGTTTTAAAATAGTGAATGGCAACTAGAAATATTATGTCCAAGCAATTTTCTGGTTTGATCTTGCTTATTATCTTTTGTTTCTACAGATTACTACCTTAGTTTGGCAATTGTCAACCAATGAATTGCTTTGAACATCATTATACTTGAATCTTCTTGATTGGAGATGTCTCTATCTAAGCAGCCTCATGTATGATCATAAGTATAAGATGTTAAGTCAAACCTACTGCAGGTTGGAGTTCTCGTTTTTGAGGGTGCAATTTGTGGCTAGATTTATGAATTTCTTGTTTCATGGATGATTTGATTTTAATAAAGTGGCAACCAAAGTTGGGAAAGAAACAGGTTCAAATTCAGGGAAAACATGGAAGAAAACTTCCAAGTGCAAAGTTCTCTTGAGCAATTTAAAATCAAGTTCTTCTCCTTTGGTGTTCAATTGAAGTGCAAACGTTTCTATTTACTAAAAGAGGGGAAGAAATGGTGGAGAGGGTAAATAATCATTAAAAAAATGTACTGTTCTCTCTTTCTATAATCCAAACCTGTCCTGAAGAAAAAGAATTTCATCAAGCAATAAAATCAGCAAATTTAAAAAGTCTACCACCCTGTTCGTTTCTATTTGTAAACATGGGGTGCGGAAAAATTGGATATAGTAATGTTCCAACGGAGTATAATTGAAATAGTATATTATATATTTTGCCCTTTAAAAAGTTAATGAGTTATTTGAAATTATGTTTAATAAACATAGTAGAGTAGATCTTATCCTTCACATCAACGCTGAACATCTAGCTATTGATTAAGCTCAAAGGTAGTACAGAAACAATACTTAATAGTAACAAAATTGCAAATATCAACACTTACAATTCAATAAAAGATGCTTGAAAAATTACAATAACAATAAGGATATTAATATTAGGCACAACCAAACATATTTAAGTCTTGTAAGGACCTGTTTTGGGTACCTTAAGCCAAAAGATGGATGGACTCATGTCCAAAAAGTCCAAAACAATGAATTTGTTGAGAGTGGGTTGGAAAACTGGGCTTTAACGAGTTGGACAACAAGTATAATGGATTCATGAGATAGAAAAATAAAGATAAACTGATTTAATCTAAAGAAAATCGTCCTGAAATAAAGATAAACTGATTTAATCTAAAGAAAATCGTCCTCGGCACAGTCTGAGGATATCAATTCTTATATATATTTCTTTCAAGTGTGATTACAAAGTCAGTTCTTGATGGGTTACAATGTTTTTTCTCTTGATTTCTCAATTCCCTCTTCATAAAAGGGTCTCTTCCATTATATAGTTTCCTTTAAACGATCTTGGCCCCCACTTGTTGACAATTTAAGCCACTACTTAAGTGTTTGTCCCATCGGACACCCTCTCGTGCCCCCTCGTGCGTTGGGGTAGTCAAAGTAGCACTATTCAAGGGTCTTCTCCACATTAATGTAACCAGAAAGTTAGCTACAGAGCATTCAATGCAGTGGTAGCAACTTTCTTCTTAGATATTTTAGGATTCCTTCCTGTCTTGTGTTCCTGTAATGCTTATCCGTATCAATAGAACTTTCCTAGAGTGCTCCCTTGGATGGCAAACCAACTCTTCGACTTGACTTTGATTAGGCGAGGAGGTATTCATCCTCGGCCCACCCTCTTAGGTCCCTATGACCAAAACTAACTTCTCAAATTACTAACACAGACTCCCCTAACCACGTTTACTCCTCCTTGGACAGCTTTACGTCCTCGAATTGGGCCCCGGACCCAACGTATACATAGATGGTGAGCTCCTAAACCCAATATTCCTACAAGTCTGTTTTTATAAATAACATCTTCAAGACCATCCAAAAAGAAAATGCACAAAGAAAAATAATTCTCAAAAAGATACTTTCAAAATTCATTAACAATAATTAAAAACTTAAAGAGTCCAAGAATAATGCACCTAAGCCATATGTTCACTTAGATCCAAAACAAAATTCCATATAAAAAAGTCAAATTATAATACAATTACAAAAACTAGGCGAATTTAGAAAGGTTTTAAAAGTTAAAACCAAGCGATTCCATCTCTCTATTAGTTGATATCTTTGGAAGTGGAATGGTTTATGACCATTCACCGGTCAGTACCCATAATCTTTCCCCAATCATGACACATCAAACTTATTTGGTCTACAGATGGTATTTATTCATGAATAATGCAAAAGATACAAACTATTTTATAAAAATTTATACAAATTGCTAATGTGGTGAGTAATTATTGGTAAATGAAAAAGTGATATTAATGGTAAATCTAGATAAAAACTCATAAGATTTTGGCCACATCAACATTTTGTAAAAATGTTGTAAAATAGTTTGTGATTGTATCATTACTCTTTATTCATATTGTATGGCAAAAAAAAAAAAAAATTTGCCAATACTCAAGTTGCAATATTTGAATTGAATATAACGCAAAGCAGAGGAGTGAGGAGTCTCCACTCCCCTTTGATGTTACCAGATGTATTGTCTCCCATTACCAGTAATCCTTGCAAGAACATAGCCCATTACTGAAATGGTGAAACCTATTATTGTCCCTCACAATTATCTCCCTTCCCTCTAACTTGGAGATAATCTTAATAGCTGTATGGCAGTCCCAACAAACCCTTAAATTCTTCACCACCCTAATCACTGCCCCTGCTTCACCAACCAGAAGAGCAAAACAAATAGCCAATTTCTCACTATGAGTTCCCACCATCTCTTCTTTCTCTTCTTCTTCAACATCTCTCAGCACGCAGCTTTTGTCAGCAATATACCCGTTCCTCCTCATCTTCCTTCCCAGTTCTGACAATAGCCCATAGATGTCATCTGATCGTTCATGCATCCTGTCTCCTACGATAAACTTGTGTATTTCACCCTTATATTCTACCCAACTCCATCCAGTTGTCTTTTTCACTCCCACTTTTCTCATTGTTCCCCTGACCCTCTCAACATCTTCCCACCTCCCTGCTGAAGCATATATGTTGGAAAGCAAAATATAATTTCCAGAATTATATGGTTCAAGCTCAAAGAGCTTGCTTGCAGCCAGCTCCCCAAGTTCAACTCTTTTGTGAATCCGGCTAGCATTTAAAAGAGATCCATAAACTCCAGCGTGTGGTTTTATTGGCATGCTTTCAATCAACTTTCTAGCTTCATCCAGTTCACCTACTCGACCTAGCAAATCAATCATGCATGCATAATGATCTACAGCAGGAGCTTGGATTGATTTGAAGACCTTCCAACCTTCTTCCAGTAATCCAGCATGGCTGCATGCTGTCAGGACACCAATAAATGTCACGCGGTCTGGTTCAATACCTTCTCCTTTCATTTTTGACATTAGTTCAATGGCTTCCATTCCATGTCCATGAGTTGCAAACCCTGCTATCAATGTGTTGTAGGAAACAACATCTCTTGTTTCCATTTCTTGGAAAACTCTATTGGCATCTTCCACACTCCCACATCTTGAGTACATGAAAATCAAAGAGTTGTATCCTGAGATGCTGAGTTTGATATGGTTTTCATTAAGGATGTTCACAACCCAATTTCCCAATTTCAATGCTCCAAGATGTCCACATGCTGAGAAAACACTCACCATCGTCACCTCATCTGGTTTCAAGTCTTTAGTAGCAGTCATATCTTTTAAGAGCTCAATTGCCATGGCTGACTGCCCATTTTGAGCATAACCAGCAATCAATGAGTTCCATGAAACAACATTCTTTTCTGGCATCTTATTGAAGAGCTCTCTAGCTGAAGTCAAATCCCCAACCCTTGTGTATGCCGAAATCATGGCATTCCATGTAATAGAGTTCCTATACACGCCCAGTTCATCAAAAATTCTTTGAGCAGTCTCAAGGTTTCCACACTTTGCATACATATCAAGCAGCGCAGTCTTGACAAAACAATTCAAATGGATCTTCTTCTGGTCAAGCGTTCTAACAAGTAAGTCCGCTAGGCAAGGATCACCATGCAACGATAATGATGAAATAACAGTAACCCAGGTCGTTTCATTTGGTTGAACCCTGGCATTAATCATGTCATCAAACAATCTTAAAGCCTTCTCTGCAAACCCATTCTTAGCATAACCTGATAGCATTGCATTCCATGAGACCACACTTCTCTCGGGCATCTTATCAAAATACCTTCTTGCACTCTCCAAATCCCCCTTCTTAGCATAACCAGTAACCATGCTGGTCCAAGTAACAACATTCCAATCAGGCATCACATTAAAGAGTCTACTTGCTTCAACTTCATCCCCCCACTTCCAGTAGCCAGAAATCATTGAATTCCAATCCGCAAGAGTCCTTTCAGGCATTTCATCAAACAGTTTTCTAGCAAACTTAACCGGGCCATATTTTGCGTACATATCCATGATCACATTGCGAACATAACGATCCTGAAAATGACCCAATTTCACTACTTGGGCATGAAACACAATGCAGGCCTCCCCAGCCAATTTAATCAATACTGGGTACACAAATGTACCAGCAGGCCTTATACCACAATATTGCATATGTTTAAACAGAGAAACCACTTCACTATGAGCACCCAATTGGGAGTAATACCTAAGCATGGAAGTGAAGACATGGGCATCAGGGCAAGGCAGAGAGTTAAAAATGAGATGGGTATAGGCCAATGGTGCTTGGAGGCGTGTACAGTGAGTAAGGAGTAATGCCACCCAGTAGTTATGGTGGTGGAGGGAGTTTTGAATGAGGTTTGCATGAAGCTGTGATAGATGTTTTAGGTTGGTTACTTTGCATGCTATGGAGCCCAAATGTGACATTATAGAGTTGACATGCTTTGGCTCCCAAATAAATGAGTATGCCCCAAAACAAAACAAAAGGCCAAATTAGAAGCTTGTTCACTTCAGTTCAAACTGTGTAATAATAATTTGTTAAACAGTAAAAGATTTAACAGAGGACTCCTATTGATACACATCATGAGGAAGGAAGAACCCCACTTTCAGTGTCATCACTGTACCGTCTGTCTATCCAAAACTTGCATAAAAGTTCATGTTTTGATTGGTACGGTTAAAAGAGACTTTTTTTTTTTTTTTTTTTTTTTTAGAATACAGTTAAAAGTGATCTAGGTGACGTAAAATGATATTAATTTCAATCATAACATATCTCGTAACAATTTTTTAGAAAAGTATTTATTACACGCGCATTAAACTTGGAAATCGTCACAATTTCAATTGCTTTTTTTTTTTCATGTGTGTATTACCGTGTCAGCAACAAGTTTTGCCTTTAAAAAAATTTTAAAATTAATTTCCTATTTTTATCCAAATGAAAATGAGTGTATGCGTACTGGTTTCGGTAGAGATGCATGAGACAATCCTGGAACTGGACATCACTGAGTCAAAGTACAACTTTTGGTATGACTCAATCAAATTATGGGTTAACACAATCCATTAACGTGGCTCCAAGAACAGTGAGTACTGACTGAAGACATTTTTTTATAACATTAATCATTGTGATCAGGGAAAGTTTGAAAGAAAAAGGATGGATAATAGTTATTAGAAAACTGAAAAAGGAAAATAATTGAATATTTTTACATGTCAGTAGATGTACAAAAACCACCTATAAATAAACTTGGTCTGAATTAGGATTAAAGTGCGTATTGACCCAAAAGAACTTGGACATAACAATAAGTTTAATTAGCTCAATGAATAAAGTCCAGTTAACTCAATTGATAAGATTTTTTATACTATAATCTTGTTAAAAAAGATAAGCATTTCCCTCCCTAGAAAATACCAAATTTGATTAGCATTTAGCATGCTGAAACAATGAGAAAAACTGGTTTGCATTTAGCAGCACACACCAATATACCTTACCAAAGGTGAATTAATTTCTTAAACAACACTGTGAAGTAATTTTTGGAATCGAACAGAGATGGATCAGCGCAAGCACGCTTTTGGCAATGCTGATTTAGCTAGTATGAAGGAATTAGGCAATGTAGATTACAGTACTAAAACCAGAGATAAATCCTAATTGTGTTTGGTTGGAAATTTTTAATTGTTGAAGGTTCAAATACAACATAAAAGATTCTTTACAGCTACTCCTATCTTCACCAACAAAGTTAGCACAGTGATTTCCTACTTGATGTGTATGTTGAAGTTTGTACTACCTAGCCTCAAAATACTGGAGAAATTATCAGTAATCAAAGATTAAAGCACTAGGAAAGTGAGACATATAAATCGAGCCTGTTTGATTTAGAGTTTTAGGAGTCAAAATCACGTTAACAGTTTCAAATCACAACTTTTAGGTGTTTGGTAGTCATTTGAATTCGTGCTTTTCAATCTTATAAACATGAAAAGTGTGTTTTCACGTTGCATTAACAACAATCGCAAATCACTACTTTTTCAAAAAGTCCAAAATAAACAAGACAACCAAACTCACCCTTGGCATATGAAGTGAGGAATGAGTGTCCACAACTAATTGGAGTCATCTGACATCTAGTTGTGACACTGGAGTGTCCTAAGATCCAGCAAGCTCAACTTGATGTTAGTCCAGCCCAAAAGTTTTCTTTGAAGACTAGAATAACAGCCCATTATTTTAAAACTTTTTTTTTTTTATATTATTGATTAAGTCAAAATGTCTTTATTTAGTGTTTCCTAGGATGAATCAGACTTCATATTTTATTTCTCCTGCACAAGTAATTTATTGTATTTCTCAGTTCCTAAGAGTCATATCCGATTTATCAAATTAAGTAAATGTATTTATTATTATTTTCATTTTCCTACGCTTAGGGTTGTTCCAAGCTCTATTTAAGCATTTGGCTGAATCCAATAAAAATCAGAGTGTATTTGCATAATTAAAAACCTTGTGTTTTTCAAAAAATTGATTTCTTCTAAATCAACTCTCATCCCTTGGGTGGATTCCTTTGGGTGGCAAGTCTCGATTTTTGTATCTCTTAGGTGAGATTAATCTGTATCTTATAAAGTAGTGAGTCAAAATAGTTCCGTATTTTTAGCTAAATTCTTTTGAGCGGTGTTATCTGTATCCCTTTGAGTTTACTTAAATAGTAAGCTTCTCTATCCTTTAAATTATATAGTGTTGTTTTTTTTATCTCATAAAACCAGAAAATATAAAATATATTCATCCAACCTATTTCTATTTATTATATAGGTTAAGTTTCAGTTGCCTTTTACGAATCCGGTATCAAGTTGTACGGTGAATATTTTGAATACTCAGGCCAATAGTTAAGTTGAGATCATTTTTGAGGGCCCCAATTCAGCCCTCTACAAAATTTATGAGCCCAATGCTTTTGAAAAGTCCTCTGATCCATGAACCTTGCTATTTCTCACTAAACCTGCCTTTCCCATATTCTCTTGCACCCCAAAGTGATAAGATACCCTCTTGTTTTGTAATAGATTGATAGACTACATTCAATACGAAGTACCAAAAATAAAAGATTTCTGTTCATCTAAGACTACAACTAAAGTCAATATCATCCATTAAATCCTATGGTGATGTTGGGACAACTACCTATGCTACATGGACCTACTCTTTAATTAAATGTTTTAAATTCTTAAGACAGCTTTCTGTCAAATTGATAGCTCTCTCTGCTTTTACAAACGAACAAAACAATGTTCATAATTCATGGCTAACAAACGGAAGTGGACGAACCAAGAATGTCCTAGTAATAGTGGCTTTGGACAACTACAAAGAGAGGAACGTGTAGAATTGCCCAACAACCAATAATGCTAGTATCTCCCATTAAAGAAAAAAAATGCTAGTATCACACACATTTTATCATGATTGTCCTACATGTTAGACATTAAGTTTTTGAGAAAAAATGGTGATTTATATGATAATGACAATGCTATGGGCTTGTGTCAGCCTACTAACTTGTGGTTCAACTAAAAAATTCTTGTCATTTATAGAGTTGCTCATCTTCTCCTACCTAAACCAAATGGTTAATAGTAATACATTGTTATAGTAACTTGTAATTGGAGTAATATTACATTTAATGTGATGGGATAGATGAACTCAATTTCTCTAAATGATCTCATCAAACATACTCGTCCACCTTGGTGCGACACGGATGAAAATAGAGAAATCATTAATAAGAACATTCAATGCCTTGAGCAGTTACCAAACATTTGGCAAACCGTTGAAACCTCATCAAAACCCATATTCATGAGCCCCGAGGCGTTACAAAAAAGGCACTAAAGCCACAATTAAGGCCCCCAATGGCTAAGAACTACAAAGTTGTATATATACACTTCAAAAGACTACAAACCAGGTACATAGACACACCAAAAAACACTCATAGGTTCTCTAATTTTCTATGTTATTTTCCAAAGGTTTCTTTGTACTGACTTTGGCATCGGAGACACGTGGTGGGGCACCACACCGGTGTCCATATTTTGCAAAGACATAGATGAGGACGCAACTCCATCCGGACGCACTCACAAGGACTGGCGATTTTGGCATCATCAACATGATCTATCACTAACACAATTTTCTTTTACATGATCTATCACTAATACAATTTTCATAATAGAAAGATATTTTATATACGTATATTTAATGAATAGGTAAATGTGAACTCTATTTATTCCAATAGCTACTATAGAAACTTCCTACCCTACATGTTTATATGTTTTCACATCAATCTGACATTTCTTTTTATATATAATTATATATATTTGCTAAAATGACATTTCTTGACATCACTGTGACGATATTTGGCATCTTTGCATACAAGGCAATTTTACATTATGGTGATTGGTTTTACATTTTTGTAGCAAATATTGCCATGGGGCATGGACATGACATGTGGTTGCTTGTTGTATTGTTGTATTTCAAATAGACAATCTTGTGCAAAATCTTTTCTATTGGAACAAATTAAAGTGTTTTGGTTACTTGTCTTTTGCATTTAATCCCTTCTATCAATGAATAGGGGCCTATAAAGTTATAGTCTCTCAATTAAATTATCCAAAGGATCACATGTCATCTGGCATTTGTTTTTGTTTGTAGAGTGCACATCCGATGAATTAGTAGAATTTTGAAAGTCCCATCGCATTCTAATATATGCCATATTGCCATGTTGTTTCAATTCTTATTATAGAATACTCATCTTTGACTAATAATCACATGTTTGGATTCTATCCTGAGTGAGAGAGATGGAATACTTTTATTATTTAATTTCATTTATATATGTTTAGAAACTTCATTTGGAAAATAAATATAAAAAGTTGAATAATTGAAAGAGACTTGAGGAGGAGCTGGTCTTGTGGACTCTCTTATCACATGCATAATCAATAGATTCAATACATGTAAAGGGACAACAAGAAAGAGACTGCTCTCCAACATTGTTCTACCAAACTGTGCTTATTGTGACCAACACTTTTCTGCCTATTATATATATTAATTAAACAAATAGAAAATCAGATTTACAATAAAACAATTGTTTTGAAAGCACATGATTTCGTATTTTTAAAAAAAAAATAAAAAATTGCGTTATTATTATTATTTATTTTAAATGATCTGAAAACACATTATTCATATCCTAGACATATTTGTCCACTCCTACTTTTACTAGTAGTTTAGGGTTTAGTCGCCTATATATACTTATGGGAGCATTTTTTGTTTCAAGGAAACTTATGTTTTATATGGACAATTTTTGCTTGTCCCACATTGGAAAGATGACCTTCCCCTTTCTACCGTATAAGGGATGAGCCAATGAGAAAGAGTACCACTAGTTTGGTAAGTTGAAAAAGCTGAACCACGTAACCCTTGTGTTTTCAGTGTTCTTATTCTATGTCACCTCCTTCCTCATTTAGTATAGCATATACAACATGGTATACACATCGTGTTGCTAATATATTTTAACATCTTTGTTATACTAAAAAAACTAATAATTAATCACAATTGGAACTTTTCCTAATAATTTGTAAAGCCCAAATATACTTAACACACATCTAAGTTTTTAACTTGAATAAGTAAACCAAATAGTGGGATGTTTAAGTTTTAACTCACCTGATGCACAATTTGTACAAGTGAAATTGATTAATGAACATTTGATAAGATCTTATAGAAAGAGTCACAAGTTTCTCTCGGCAACATCTCATTCTAAATAATATTTGACTAAAAAAAGATCAATTTTAGAACTATACAAGAGATTTTCATAATGAGATTTTTTTTTTTTTTTTTTTTGAGAATTTCAACCTATAACGTCCGTTCCTAATGATAGCTCTTTATCATCAAATCAAGACACCAATTAGTTTTTGGTGTAAGCGGAGATTGAACTCCAGATCTCTTATACAATCATTAAAGTTTTTACTAATTGAGTTAACTGGAATCCACATAATGAGAATAATATAAAGTAACAAAACAAACAAAATCAAAGTAGACTCGTCATGAACCGAGTGAGGTTGATATTTTAAAAAGAAATATTAGTTGGCCTTCTTATAAAAGGGTTTTTTTTTAATAAAAAAAAATTCAATAGTTATAATAAAGAAAAAGAAATTTGAACTTTGAATGTTTTTGTTAGAAATACAAAGAGATACTAGTTGAACTAAACTATTCATGGCTGCTGAACTCAATATTGAACCATTTTGTTATACAATCCAATTATCCAAGTAACACTCAATTTATTTTAAAACCTTTCTCTCAAAAAAAAAAAAAAAAAAATTAAAACCTTTATCTAAAATTTCACAAAAGGTTTAAAATTGAGTTGAATTAGAACATTTCATCAAAATATAAAGAATTAGAACAAGATGCAATTTAATTCCTCACTCCTGCTGACATTACATTATTGCTATCTTAAAAAGAAACATTTTAAAATTGATATGAAATGTCAAAAAAAAGAAACGAAAATAAGTTAATTATTTGTTATAAATTTTCTTCCCAAAGTTTATAAGGTAGTTGAAAATGTGGTGTGGCTCAAAAGGTAATTTGAAACTAATAACTAAATCTATAAATAGTAAAATACAGTGGGAAAAAAAAATGAAATGGTTTATGTGGGGGGCCAATTCATTAGGAAGTATTATTAAAAAAAGTGATTAATGGGCCCCCGACCTTGTCCGAGGACGTTAAATCATCCGAGGAGGCCCAAATAAGGCTATAAGGGGGATAAAGTTAAGAAAGGAATAAAGGTAATGTAAGATGGGTCCAATGAGCGTCTGAGGACAAAAATCTCCTCAGCAACGTGTGTCCGAGGTAAATCCGAGTGTCATACCATCACAAACTTACTTCAGAGTTACACCATAACTAAGGGTTAGGCATTGGACCAGAGATAAGAAAAGAAAGGTAGACAAATATCTTCAAAAGCTGCTACCTCCACATGAAATGTCTTTCAACCAACTCTCCGGCCACATTAATGAGGAAATGATGCCTGAACAGTGATCAAGCAACCTTACGATCCACTGGTTAATGATTCTAGGAGATGTTGGATGGGACAGGAAGGAGTCCCCTAAATCCAACCTACACGTGTGTGGTAAGGATGACATGAAGGTTGCAATATATAACTCGAAAGAACGCACCGAGAGGCGGGGGTGGTTCTTCTATACAATTAAGGTCTTGAAGAAAATCATATAAAACAAGGAGCTTAGTTTGTTCCGAGGATAAATTTAATAATCATATTCGTATCAAACCATCTTGAATCGTTAAGTCCGATCATCTTTCTTTTGGGATAAATCTAATTCTTCTATTCACGCTCTATAAATTTATTGTTTGGGTCGTTAGAGTTTGAGTCCAATCCGGTTTTGGGATCAATACAATTTCGAGTCCCTGAGTTTAACTAAACTCAAATTATTTTACATCTTGTAGTTTTTTTTTTTTTTTTTTTTGAGAAAATTTTACATCTTGTAGTTAAGTGGCATAGTCTCCTCTTTTTTATTAAGAGAACCAAAATTTAAATTCACCTTCTTCATTTTTTGAGAAAAAGATTTGAATTTAATCTCCCTTACCGTTGTAACTTATAACTATTGAATTTTAAAAAAAAAATTGTTAAACACCAACATTATATAAAGTTTTTTAAATAATTAATACTTATTATAATTCTCATATAATAAAGGAATATTTTGAAAAAGATAACAATGTATGCAACTCATCGGTCAATGCAACAATGTATTTGAATTTAATAAATAAATGGTAACTAAGTTATGTTCATTTTAAAAAGAGAATTGCTACATTAGTAGTTATTATTGCTTTTAATTTGAACCCACTACTAAAATTACATTTTTTTACCTATAATTAACAACTATTAACAACCTTTGACGTAAAATTTATTGTGAAAATATTGTGGACATAACATTTTTCTTTTACAAATCGATGCATGATTAATATTGCATCAACTACATAGTAAATGCATTTGCTTACTTACTTTTTCATTTTATTTTTTGGAAGTTGACCTATTGATTTGTAACATATATAGTAAAACTTGTAATAGTTGTAGCATCTCTCAATGTTTTAAAGCTTTTTTTTAGAGAGTTTTAATCTATAGCGAAAAGTTCTTAAATTTTAAAACTAATACGGTGAAAAGTTCTTAAATTTTTGTTTCAAAAAAAAATCTTAAAATTTTTAATTATTCATTATTAGCAATTGAATAAACATTTTTTTCTAAAAATAAATAAATAAACATTGATTAATAATATTGTGATATTTATTTAAATGACTAAATTAGGAAGGTTATAATTATTTACCAAGAAATCACTTCAAAACTTTGAGAAAAATTTGATCTAATTATTATGAGAGATGTTACGTTCCAAATATTTTCACAACAAATTATAGATGGTAAATTGATATTGGTTTTAATTTGAATTCACAACTTAAATTATTTTTTTTAAGCTCACTCATAACAAAGCAAATAACAATTTGCTTCCTATGATTTTTTATGAAAATATTATCAACAAAACATTTTTCAATTATTATACGCTGCATAATAGTAAGTCTTATTAAATATTAATAATTAAGTTAACGCTGTAATCCACTAAAAAAAAAAAAGCTTATTCTCTTGAGTATAGAAACAAAATAAATAAAAGAAGAAGAAGAAGGAAAGAGAGAGTTTTTTTGTGGGTTGAGAAGGAAAGAGTGTAAATGAAAATAAAAAGGACATGATTGAAGGCGTAATCCCGGAGACACCGGGTCTGGAAGCCGTGTTTCCATTTTTCATCTTTTCATGATCGTCATCATCATCCTCCTTCTAATTTTTTTTTTATTTAAATATTAATTAACAAAAACACAAAAACAAAACAAAACAAAATCCCATATTCATTTCATACACTCTCAAAGACAGTCTCACACACAACACACAAAACACAAACAGTCATTTATTCAAGAAGAGGCGCCAATTAAAACCCACACAAAAAAACAAAACAAACCCTAACACACACACATTCACACTCACAGACACACACACAAAAAAGACAGACACAGAGAGAGAGTGTGTGTGTGTTTTTGTCAAAGTAAAACACTGCCATTTCAGAAATTGTTTCTGGGTTTTGTGATTTATGGGTTTTTACTTCTGAAAGTTAATTTCTTGTTAGAAAAAAAAAATGTCAGAAATGAGAGTCGGTGATCCAAGCAAGCTCCACTTGAAGAAGAAGGAGCTAACTCAAATCCGAAAAGCAGCTCGTGTTTTACGCGATCCAGACACTACTTCTTCTTGGAAAAAATCCCCTCTCAATTCCTCAAGATCTGTACCATTGTCATTACCACGACCACCAAATGCTGTTTCTACTTCTCCTTTGAACTTGTTACACTCTGATCACTTCCAGTATTCACTAAACCACAATACCAATGGCAAGGACAAGGACAAGGACAAGGACAAGAAGGTCTTTCTCTACAACTGGAAGTCCAACAAATCATCGGCTAAGAATGATGTTGATGATGAAGATGAAGATGGGGATGAAGAGAATGATGGGTCTTCTTCCTTTCAGTGGAGTGTTGATGATAGCTTAAGCGATGCCAGGAATGGTGGGGACTCAAAGAGCGATACCCGCTCTTCCATATTCAGACGCAGAGATGCAAATCTGGTTTCAACTTCAGCCAAAAGGCTCACCGCCATTAAGAGGAAAAGTAAGAAAACTAATACCCATCTCGATGTTTTAGCTAGATATCAACTTAAAGATGTTAACTTTGGTAGAAATTCAAAAAATTCGATAAAGGGTCATCCTTCTATGGCATTAAGCCAAGATGACTCAGTTGAGCAATCTGATGATACTGAATACAGTAATTCAGAAGATTTGAGGCCGATTTCCGGGGCTTCCCCTTTGCTTTTGAAGCTTAAGAGTAGGAATTGGCCTCACTCGTCGGCTAAGTTCTTGAGAAGTAGTTTAAGAGAGGATAACTCTTCATATTCGTATAGTACACCTGCATTGTCGACTAGTTCTTTTAATAGGTATCGTAATCGAAACCCGAGTACTGTTGGGTCTTGGGATGGCACCACAACATCAATGAATGATGGGGATGACGAGGTGGATGATCATTTGGATTTGCCAGGTCGCCAGGGGTGTGGGATTCCTTGTTATTGGTCAAAGAGAACACCGAGACATCGTGGTGGTGATTGTGGTAGTTGTTACTCTCCTTCTCTTTCTGATACTATAAGGAGGAAAGGAAGTAGTATCTTGTGTGGCAGTCAAGCAATGTATCATAGTCGACGATCATCATCATCACGTTCCAACAAGCGGAGTATTGCTGTGAAAAGTGCCCGGGGTGTTCTCCCATTGCTTTCCGATAGTGGTAATGGCAGAGGAGGCTCATCTATAGGAACTGGGAGGAGTGATGATGAACTCTCTACTAACTTTGGGGAGCTTGATTTGGAGGCTTTGAGTAGATTGGATGGAAGGAGGTGGTCGTCCAGCTGTAGGAGTCAAGAAGGATTAGAGATTGTGCCTCTTAATGAGGAAGGGGAAGAGGAAGGCACACCAGAAAATATAAAGAGTTTTAGTCAGAAGTACAAACCCAGGTTCTTTGATGAATTGATAGGGCAGAATATTGTGGTTAAGTCACTTATAAATGCAATTACGAGGGGTCGGATTGCCCCTGTTTATCTTTTTCAAGGTCCCCGTGGGACTGGAAAAACATCAACAGCCAGGATTTTTGCTTCTGCCTTGAATTGTCTGGCTCCTGATGAAACTAAACCATGCGGCTACTGTAGTCAATGCACCGATTTCATCTCTGGCAAGAGTAGGGATCTATTGGAAGTTGATGGAACCAATAAGAAAGGGATTGATAGAGTTAGGTACCTATTGAAGAAACTATTGGTGAGGCCCCCCTTAAACTTCTCAGGATACAAGGTATTTGTTATTGATGAGTGTCACCTGTTATCCTCTAAGACATGGCTGGCATTTCTCAAATTTCTTGAGGACCCACCACAGCGAGTTGTGTTCATACTAATAACAACTGATCTTGACAATGTACCCCGTACTGTACAATCGCGGTGTCAGAAGTACCTTTTTAACAAATTTAAAGATGGTGATATTGTAGCCAGGTTGCAAAACATTTCTACCAATGAGAACCTGGATGTTGAATCAGATGCTTTGGATTTGATTGCTTTGAATGCAGATGGTTCACTTCGAGATGCAGAAACCATGTTAGAACAGTTGAGTTTGCTGGGGAAAAGAATTACTACGTCTCTCGTTAATGAACTTGTGAGTTTGCTTTGCCAATGCTTCCTTGACATGGCCTTGAAGTCTTTTTTTTTTTTTTTTTTTTTTAAAAAAAAAAAAAAAACATTTATTTCAATTTTATGACTGGAAGATCAAATTGTATATGTTAGAAAATTTAGTTGGGCGAATGCTTTTGTTTTATATTATTCTTTAATTGTGTAATCGAATGGTTCAGACCTATAATTTAGCGTGTACAATCTTCCACAGGTGGGAGTTGTTTCAGATGAAAAATTACTGGAACTTTTGGAGTTAGCTATGTCATCAGACACTGCAGAAACAGTGAAAAGAGCCAGAGAGTTGATGGATTCTGGGGTTGATCCAATGGTTTTGATGTCTCAACTGGCCAGTCTCATTATGGATATCATTGCTGGAACTTACAGTGCTGTTGATACTACATGTAGTGATTCAATCCTTGGTACACGAAGCTGTGAGTATCATTCCCTTCACTCTGGTGCCTGTAGTGCACTTCATTCTTCATCACAAGTTTTGGTAGAGTTACTAGGAGACAATGTCATAAACAACAGGATAACATCAAATTTATGGTATTGATTGGAAATACCCTTGATTTAAGCAAATGTTTGGAGAACAAGTATAAACTTATATGGTGTACTGTAAAGCACAATGGAAAAAATAATCTATATTTGATAATAATCCTTTGTTTTTTGTTTTCTTAAAAAGCATGAATAAATATTTGACAGATCTAATATTGTTGGTAGATTTCGCCAATGAGCTTTGGCTCAAATAGCATTCTGCAATTGAACCCAACATTTACTGGGATCTTACGTAATTGACTTGGTGGCTTGGGATTCACTTTTTAAAATTCACTGGTGTACACCACTTTTTTTTTTCTCCTTAGATAACGTTTAAGTGATATCCATTGCGCCCCCATCCCCCCCAACCCCCCCCCACCCCCCACCACAAAAAAAAAAAAAAAAAAACAAAAATATGTTGCTGCCTCTTGTGACTGGCTGACTGTCATTTTAAATAAACTTTTTAAGCAATTGAAAATCTCATGATTTTATCTTTTGATAATCATTGCAATTGATGGTTGCATTTTATGCTTCAGTGACTGAACCAGAATTGGAGAGATTAAAGCATGCTTTGAAGCTTCTTTCAGAGGCCGAGAAACAGCTAAGGGTTTCAAGTGAACGCTCAACATGGTTCACAGCAACTCTATTACAGCTTGGTTCACTGCCTTCTCCAGACTTTGCTCACTCAGGTAGCAGCCGGAGGCAGAGCTGTAAGACAACTGAGGATGACCGATCTAGTGCTTCAAGAGAAGTTACTGCATCCAAGAAGAAGTTAGGTGCTCAATATATGCCACGAAAACCAGCTTCTCCTGCATCCTTGCACAAAGCAGTAAGTGGCAGTCCCAACCATTTGGCCGAACTATTATCACGGATTGATGTTTTCAGTTCCAATTCCAAGCCATCACAAAGCCAGTCCGTTGATGCTGGAGCCTCAGCTTCCTCATGTGATGATGTTATGGTTGGAAATATAATCTTTAGATGCATTGACTCAGAAAAGTTGGATGATGTCTGGGCACGTTGTATTGAGAGGTGCCACTCAAAGACACTGAGGCAGCTGCTTGATGCTCATGGAAGGCTTGTATCTATATCTGAAGTTGAGGGTAAACTCATAAATTTTACTCTCTCGTTTTATCTTTCTAACTGTAAAATTCTATATAAGTGCTTAAAAATCTGCTCAACTTATTATTAGGTTCAAGTTGCTTGCTGCTGATCCTGGTGAGGATTGGGGCTGGGAATCAAATAATAGTAAAAGTCAGCTATGGCATCAATGTATTAGTCCAATAACTAATTATTTAAACTGATGTTTATTTTAATTCCAGCTGGTGTAGTGATAGATTACACTGATGTTTATTTCGATTCCAGCTGATGTAGTGATGGATTCGCACACTAAATTAGCTGTGTATGGTGTTACTCTTTTCCTACTTGCTAGAGCAAGTTGCATGTAACTACTGAATGATTTGTGTTCTGAAAGTCTGATATGAAAAAACATGAATTCTTTTAGTTGCTGTTAAGTGTGATTGTTAGCTGATATGGACACTGATGTTACTTAAGCCATAGTTGTGTTGAGAGTCTGAATTATATTATATCACTTACCAAAAGAAAAGAATATTATATCATTCATTGTATTGGAAACAGAAACAAACTTTTGACCTTCATATATTGCATTACATGGTTTGAAATTGTGGAGCATCCAACAATGATGATGTGAAGCAAATTAATCGACATCATCTTATGAGACAGTTGTTTAAATTTCTAATGAAAATTTTCAAACTGATTAGAAAGAGGTCTCATATCTGATTTATTGATCCAGATTTCTTTAACTCTTACGATAAAATTCTATATTCTACTATTTTAATTTATGATGCTATACAGATCAATCATTCATATGTACTTTCGGATCCAAAACCCAACATCCCCCCCCCAACCCCAACCCCCCCACATCCCCCCGCTTTTTTCTCAGTAATATCAGGCTGTGCTTGGGGTGGTAGAGCTTTAAGAAAATAATGTTTCTTCTAAGCATAACATTGGACTAGTTTTCTTGAACCAATTGCTGATTGGCTTAGTTTTTCAACAAGTACAAGATTTTAATTGGATCAATTTGTTTTAAAAGTTGATCTCATAGATGCCCTTTATGATGGGAGACCACGCTAGTGCTCTCTCACTCTCCCCCTTTTGTTCTTTATTCTTATATGGTTCTGCATGCAGGTGTTCTCATTGCTTATATTGCATTTAGAGATGGAGATATTAAATCTAGAGCAGAAAGGTTTTTGAGCAGTATCACAAATGCGATGGAAATGGTTCTGAAATGCAATGTTGAAGTTAGAATTATCCTTTTGCCAGATAATGAGGCTTCCATAAATGGTGTAAAGCTGCTTGAGTTACCAGAAGGTCTGAAGAAGGCAGAAATGGCTCTAGCAATTGACTGGGAAAGGAAGGTAGTTCACACAAATGCAATGAATGGTTTTTCTAATCATTCTCCATTGCTGGATGGAACCAATCAATCCACCACTGGTTCATCAGAGTTACTGGCTAATGGCAACAGTCAAACCAGTGGTGTGAGAGAGAGGAAACAGGAGATTCCAATGCAGAGAATAGAATCCATTATTCGTGAGCAAAGGCTAGAGACTGCCTGGTTACAGGCTGCAGAGAAAGGCACACCGGGAGCATTGAATCGTTTGAAACCTGAGAAGAATCAGGTTCTGCCTCAAGAAGATGGCATATATTCTCAAGATCAAATGGACATTAATTCAACTGTGTTCTCCTCTCAGCACCGGGAAGATGAAGATGAATTAAATCGTGAACTCAAAGTTTTGAATATTAACAATGAAATGGTCCTCCAGAAGAAAGAAAATGGTAGAAGGATTGATCATTTTCCCATGTCCCCAAGTTTATTGCATAATAACAGCTTAGCAAGCAATTCCAGTAGAGATAACCTGTGAGTCTCTCTCTCTCTCTCTTGATATATATAAATTTTTTTTCTTCATAACTTTCTTTGCATTTCACTTGATTGAAAACATAAAATTGCAGATTATATTGCAACACTAGTTTGTGACCTTATAAGATGCATTTTGAAATTTAAAATCACAATCCAGAATTCGCATAACCTGTCAAACTTTGGAGAGGAGATTCAAGAATTTCTCATCATTGACAAATTTTGGGTTCCTTTTGATCAACAATAATGAGATGAAAATGCTTTCAAAAGATATTATTTGGATGCTGATACAAATATAATTCCATTACTGTGCCAAACAACTTTATAAAACTCCATATCAATTCTATTTTGAAAAATTGTCTAAGGCTTTGATTTTCTGCATGAAATCATTCAAAGGTTTCATACAAAGTATTGATCTTTTAAAAGGAATTACAGGTCAAGCTTCTCTGCTTCTTGATGTTATTTCTGAATGAATAGAACTTATTAGTCAATATATAATTGTACTTCTTGTTCACTTTTCCTAATGAGATCACTGTTTGAATGGTCTCAAGTCTTGGGTCAGAGAGTTTCAATCTAATACTGATTTAGTTGACACTCTCTCATTTGTATTTCTTTAGGGCTATTTCATGTTTTCACCAAGTGTAGATGAGATGGTTCCTTTTCTTCAATAAAAATGATTAGTTTTCCAGGGAAAAAAAATGTTTTGAATGATAGTGTTTAAACTGACAAGCCCTAATTCTCTGAACAAGGTCATCTTGTTAAGTAGTATATCTTAGTTTGATGTTTAACTCAGCCCCCTAGGTAACTCCTCACGAAGCAAAGTTCACTGCTGTCCATGTAACATTCTGCAGGATCTTCTGTCCCACTGGTCTTGTATCTGTCCTATTAACACCCATGCTCATTCCTGCTGTTTTTTCAGGGGATATGAATCAGCATCAGGACCTAGAGGTTGTAGTGGATTTTTCTGTTGGAATGAGACCAAACCTCACAATAGGGGAATGGTAGGCTGTTTCTTTATCTTCCCCCATTTGTTTTTATATTTTTATGTAGGGAAACTTGTTTAACCTTGAAGAAACCTTTTGTCACTTTGTAAACAGGTTAAAGGGAACCTTGTTCGACCACACAAAGGTGGACGATTTTCATTGTTTGGAAATTGCAGGAGGCCAAAGAAAACAGAGAGCAGATCTAGAATGATAAATGGGAGAATTTTGTAGTTTGGAGTTTCAGATCCAATGTTTATTTTCATTACATTTTTTTTTTTTTGTATTTATTTTTACACTTGAGAGCCATTCTTCAAGGGTGTGAGCGAGAAGGAAACATGCGATGTAAAGGTTTTGTGGTTGGCTTCTGCATTTTTCAGCTCCATCCAGATTGTATGCAATTAATAAAGGCGGACAGTGGATGCTTAAATTATCTCTCTTGTTTTGCTTTTCAGTCGTTCCAGTTGCAGATGGTTAAGATACGGTTGATTCTTTTTCTATTCTTCCTTTATTTCTAGTTTTGATCAAACAGTAATAGGGGGATACAAAAGGATGTATACTGCTCCCCTAATCTCAAATTCTGATGGTAAGAATGGTGGACGTCATTTAAAGTTGGGAGTATCACTTTGAATCTAGTAGTAATTGAGCTCTTGTTGGATAAGAGGATTTTGGTCTATAATTAATATTTTTGGACATAGCCTAGGGAGAATGGTAACATGCATTCATGTACTATAATTAGTACACATGCAAGTTAACTATTTCTATTTTACTTGTGAACGGAAATGTGCCACGGTTGTGGTTGTTGTTGCAGGTGGTAATCTGAAAGCTGTTTTTGATCCACTCATCTTTGTCTTTAACAGTTCACTTAGCAAAGGGTTTTGCTTTTGTCTTATTTTCTAAAAACCGAAGCATAATATTTATTGTTGTAACACTTATATTGAGCCACATCAACCTAGCATATGGGTCCCTTTTGGTTCACTTCAGTCCATGTCCATTCGATCCACTTTGGTGATGCTTTGAGATGAGAGATTTATGTATAAAGAGGAGTTGTTTTATTAACAATTATGTTAAATTTTCTTTTTTTTTGAGAGTTTCAACCTAGCATTTTTGTGCTCTGTTGATCCAAATTTGGCATCAATTTCCTTGTCAGAGACATTATTCACACCAAATAAAAAATAAAAATTGTAAGGACTCAATTTGTTGACCCCAAACCGGTATTGGACGTTTAAGGCCCAAACAATTCTGAAAGGCTAGGCCTAGATCACCTCTGGTGGTTGAGAGGTGAACCATGTTTGCTCAAAAAGTCTTTCTCCTCGGCAAGAGGCTCCGGTTCTTGGCCTTTTTTCCCGACCTCTTTTTGAATTGCTTACTTTCCTTTTATATTAGCCTTTACCCTTCCTCCAACGTCCACGTGTAGGTTGACTTTCCAGGGTTGATACTTGTCCCATCACCCCATAAAATGAAAAGCATTTTTGCATGAGTATTTAATTGCGATAATGGAGCATTTTCTTTGTCCTTTGTCATTTGTATTGTCCAGGGTCCTTTCTCCATCAATGTGGAGATGTTCAGTTTTTCCTTAAACTTTTCCTATACCGTACTTGCTCTTTCTTTCAGGAACGCATTGGGATGCCAAGGACAGAATCATCCTTGGCTATATCTCTAGGCCATTTGGACTTTTACTATATGTCCTCGGCAATATCCCTCCTCGGCTCGGGCCTTGGACCCTAAAGCAAAGTGGGTTAGGGCCACAAGTTCTCTGGCCCCACAGAAATTAATTTTCCTTTTGGAATTTACTTTTTTTGGGAAAGTTAGAGAGAGAGAAAGAGAGAAAAGAGCATGCGAGTTAGAGAGAGAGAGAAGAAAAAAGTTTTTTTTTTTTTTTTGTTTTTTTGTTTTTTACTGTTCTACTACTATTGGAGTCATCTGCATCTGCTAATTCTACTTAATATGATATAGATCATTGGTGCTTTGAGACTTGAGAGTTGGCATCGAACTTACAACTATACCCTTTCTCCGCTTGGGTTCTCTGCTTGGGTTTTTAATTTTGATTTTATATATGTTTCGGTTGAGTAATTCTTTACACACGAAACATGGTGAATGGTGATCTTTCCTCTTACAATCACGGTAGAGTCCACTCACTAAATTCATAGTGAAGTTCATTATGAATGTGAGATGAGAGAATATCATTTCACTATGCTCCGTGACTACTTAAGTATTTTTATTTCTGGTTTATGGGTGTTGTGCAAATTTTTCGAATGACATTAGTTCTTATTATGTGCAATGAACATGTCTTATTTAGCGTAACCAACTAAACAAGTCAAGTTTAGTGCATATGACAAAGCATTTGTCATTGAGCCTTCAAACATGTTTGAAGCAAACATTTTTCATGAAAATGTGGGATTGACTTTTTTTAGTTTTTATAGTAACTAAAATTATGCAATTGACTCTCTCTAATTAACACTTCCACCACTTTTTATTGGATGTAAAATGATTATATGAGCAAACGTGTCATGGTGCAATACCTAGGGTAGATAAAGATGCAATAGTTCTCAATAGCTGAGATTGAGAGTTGAAAAAAACAACTTTCCGTCTCAACCATTAAGTACCCGTTTTGATGTGTTTGCTAGCGTCTGCGTTTTGCGTTTTCTTTTTTTTTTTTTTTTTTGAGAAGAGCGTTTCATGTGATTATGCACTGTTCAATGGGTCTCGTGCACTGTTCACGGGACCCACAAACCTCTTTTTAAAAAAAACTTTCATTAAAAATGGGTTCCCACAAAGACTATTCACACTTTTAAAAATTATTTTGCTACAGTTTTTCAATTTTCAGCAAAATAAGCAATATCCAAACACACCCTAAATAAAATAAAAATAAAAATAAAAATAAAAGAGAAAAAGTAAAAAAAATCAAAGTGGTTTTGTGTGTGTGTGTGTGTGTGTGAGAGAGAGAAATGGTGTAATTGCACCTAATGCAATACCTAGAACATTGTAGGTATTGTACCGGATTCTAATCTTATATCATGAAGTTGTTGTCGGGACTAGCTCAAAGCGGCTTAAGGTGCTCTATTATTATTATTTTTAAGATGAATTTTATAAGTGCTGTTGAATAATTGGTTTAAGGCCCCCTATTATTTAAAAAAAAAAAAGTTTCAAAATTTGTGGGACACTAATTAGTTTAAGGATTTAAGAAGTCATTTTCATAGCACAGGGTTGTGTTTGATAATGATCCCCCGTAGGGGATCTCTTTATATTTGACCCAAAAAAAAAAAAAAGAATTATGAAATTTATTTCTTATTAAAATTTTCTATATCAATGCATGTGATCGATGCTTAAAATTTTTTTTCTTCTTTCATGACAAATTATTTAAGAAATAGCTGCAATTAGCCTCCCATAAAATTTCCCAGTATAGCATCTGATTATATGTTTTAGCTTATTAAAGCCTATGGAAGCTGATGTGTGCAAGTTCCACAAGCAGAGGGGTGGACTTCTCATGACCCTAACAAACCCTTATTCGTTCTATTTTTGATTTGTAGGCTTTACTCTTCATTGCCATTTGCTAATTGGAACCCCAAAAGCGTCTCTTTGATGTCCTGAATGTAATGCCAAGAATATGCCTTTTATTTTCCATAACTAATGATAGATGCGGAACCAACCAAGGTTGGTTTTCTTTATAAATTAAAAAAAAAAAAAAATTAATAATAAAAAAATTGTTGGTTTCGGTTGCTTTTGGTTGAATCTTCAGTCACCCAACTTGGCACAACGTCCAGGGCTATACTTGATTCATACAGCAAGGCCTTATTCAAGACAACAAATGAGCATGTCAAAAGGGCATATAATGCCTGAAATAACTTAGCTGCTTGGACAGTAAGATATTAGTCAAGCACATTCAATGAACAGCATCACCAGGATAACCACAAGTATGAGAGGGTTTGCGGTATTAGGAATTACTCTATTGTTTGAGGAGAGAACCGGAACAGAGAAGACAGAGCTCGCATCTTTAACAAGTACACAAAACGCTTACATTAAGATGCATGAAGAAAATGCGAACAGGATTACAAACCACCACCACAGACAGCATACACTATGTTGCACAACTGAAGAATAACAATAAATATTTTCATAACATAGTTGTCTTGAAACCCCCACTACAAAATCCCTTAAAACTGGCCTCTTGACGATTTTGACAATCACAACAGCACTTTCAACTCAAGTCCAGCTCAACTAATCTCCTAAGCAGTCACTAAAATGTAAATACTTATACAACATATCGGTAGGTGACATATCGGCCAGCAGTTTCACTTGGCCGGATTATCTTCACAACTTGTCCACGCTTCAGCCCAAAATATCTGGCAATTGGATCAGTCACTTGAATACGAGGCAGCTGCATTCCAATCACCCAAAACGTAATCAATAAAATATCAAAATTTGATGGTATTTGTAACAAACATGCAAAATGACATGCATTCAGAAGGGGCTGAAATCCCAATCTTGAGGGATGGTAGAAAAAATTTACATGATCTACACAGATATCCCAGTAATGAAAGAAAAGGGAAGAAGAGATTGCACATTCAAATTCGCTCATGATCATGTGATTGAAAAGGACGCCTTCATTAGAGAAAAAAAAATTGAAAAAGATATATTAACATTAGAGCAAAACATTTGGATAATTACAAAGTTGTCCAAGGTAACATAAAGAGGGCACTCTCATAGTAGCCTCATTGTCTGATTACGTAACTCTGAAATATTGTGGCGGTTTTGTGTAATTGCAATTAGTTTTTTTTTTTTTTTAAAGAAACAGTAATACTTATTAGAACACACGAACACAAAAGTAATATATAGAGTTTTTAAAACAGTAATACTTATTAGAACACACGAACAGCAATTAGTTTACAACTTAGTTTGACTTATTACATTCAATTCTTAGATTGCACTTTGGAAAACTGAAAACCCCAAGAATTTGTCCACTGACATAGATCATATCCAGTGATACCAGACAGTAAAGCACACTGTAAATAGCGGATAACCTGAGCCCAGCTGATTTGTTAGGACCCTAGAGAACAGTGCTACACTCAAAATCACTAGGATAAATTTTCCTCAGCTCTGCTCATTGGCTCTCTTATGAACCTAGTCCTTCAAAGCTTTACCTTATTTCAACCTCAAATTTTTATTTTATTTTTTGTAGGAAGGGATTTCATTAACCAAACAAACAAAAACAAAAGTAAGGGTTTGCCACAACAGGGTGATCACAGTAAAAATTAGGACTGTTGAAGGACATTAACAAAGCCACATCATCCAAGGATACACACTAATAGCAAAAGTCTTTCTGCTAAACACAGCAACATTTGGCCAAAGTTTTAGCATATTTAGAGACCAATCTATAATCATGGAGCAGACTAACAAGTTTCATGTTGTCTAGCACAAAAAATGATGCTCTAATGATTGATTTTGCGTAATAATAATCATTTCTTAAAACCAATATTTATGTGTGTGCACCTAAATAGTTAATTTTTGGCATGTTAAGGCATATTTTCTGTAGTATAAGCTTCCGGTCTCAGCAAAAAATCTCATAGATTCTAACAAAAGTTTAACAGCTATCAGTTTCCAAATATTTGCAACTGAAATGTTAACCTACACTGACCTGTGTTTCTTTTACGGTGTATCTCTCCAGCAAAGTTTTCTTCTCCTCAGTTGTAAGCACCTGATGCTCGGGAACAAGAACATGCTCTTTAATGTTTACCATCAGCTCTGCCTCCTGTATGAATGGATATAAGTTAGAATTTAAGAAGAAGAAAAAAACTTATTTACACAAAGCTGCATTTGAATATGTTCCACAAATATCAAGCAAATTGAATGTGACCAATAACACCTCACACACAGACATAAAAGAAATGGTTCGTGTATCACAAAGATGTCCCAACATACTTATAAAAAAAAGTCCCAAGATGATTACTTTGTCACTTTCAGAGTAAAATCTCTTCAAATTGATGATAAAGATGATAAATCAGTTTAAAAGGAAAGAAAAAATCACTACAAAAATTTATTTGGGAACATCTTTGACCAAAGTTCTTCAACCATCAAGTTGCAAGAATGGGTGACTGGTTGAATAAACATTCAAGCTCAGTAAACCATCAAAACCACCACTAAGAAGACAAACTTTCAAGTTCACTCAAATAGCTAAACCATCAGACCCACCAAGGCCCTTGGGAGATGTGCATACTAAGCAGGCCATTGCAACAGCCCTGTTGTATACAATACTAAGATTCCTTGCGTAAGAAAATAATGGATAAGCTAGACAATAGACATGATTTAAGAACCACAACTTTGTTCTTACAACATTATGAAATCACTTTCACCTGGAAAACCTCCAAGTGGAACTTTGAAGATATCTCACTTATACAGGTCCTCGCAAAGGGGGTTAAATTTTGTTGAACAACCAAGATTGCTCTGAAAACATTCTCCGACTTCATGCGATTGGTGTAAGTCTTCATTGTCTTAACACCAACCTTTGGTTCCTCAGGGAAGAAAACATAGATCTGGTATACAAGGAACAAACAGTAAGAAAATCAACAAAAGAATGCATAGAAGTATACACAGGTACCATGCGTCATACATTCTGATCATATATATCAAAACATATAACCGGTTTTTTTCTTTTTGAATCCTAGATGTCTCTGTTGGAAACATGAGGAAGTGCCAACCAGTTGAGCTACAAGGCTCTTGACAGAAAAATAAAGAAACTATGCACATAGAACAGTTATAACATATGAATTGATCTAGCTCCACTTTCCCTGATCCCAAAAGAATCATAGAATTAGTGACATCAATGACAATAAAAATGTAAATGCTAAAAGCACATACGAGGAAACTCTGCACAGGGAAGTACTAAATTATACTGGAAGCAAGAAAAACTCAAAACGTAGGCAAGCAACATCAATCAAAGCTTGGTCCGAAAATTTTGGGGTTAGCTAGGATTCTCAACAGGCTAATCAGGGTCAGCCACATTTGTTCTTTTCCATCATTCTATTCTACCCAAAAGCATACTCTATGTCACCCTCTTAATTAACATGTCCCATTTTGATTGAAATTGGATAGTATCAATAGGTTCATATTATTGATAATATAAACAGTCTATTCGAAGTAAAAGTTCATGGAATCGTGAAGAGGTAAAACATTTAGGGCTTCAAAGAAATAATTTAGGGTTTCTAAGTTTGTTTTTTTGCCGTCGAGTTGAGTATCAAAAAGTAGAATAGAATTGAATATAGAGAAAGAGAAAGAGAAAGAGAAAGATTGATGGGGAAACGAACCTGATCAGAGGAATCAGTTCGCTTGGTTTTGTTGATGACAAGGTCTTCCCTTTTCATGGTCTCACCGTATTTCCTTCTGAACTGGTCTTTGGTCATGTCAACCTCAAAGTCTGCAACCAAATAACCCCGATCCTTAAGTATTTGCATCACCGTTTTTCGGATCCTAAATAGCCTGTTTGTTTCATCCTCCGACAGCACCATTGCAAAGCACACCACAACTTTTCTCTTTGAAACAAAAATAAGAAAAGGGTTTTGATGACCAATGGGTGTTAGAGAAAATAAAAAACTTGGCTTACTATACTGTATAGACTTGTTGAGAAAGAGACGTTCTGTTCTGTTCTGTTCTGTTCTGCGGGAAACTGAAATAAAATTGATTCTCTTATTTATATTATGTGAAAAGTAAAAACGTAGTCGTTTTATGCTTCTTTTCTTTTTTTAACAGCCCAGTGAAGTGAAACGGCGCCGTTTCATTGTCTTCTTTTGTTTTGTTTTGTTTTTTAACACCCAGTGAAACCAGGACTCTTTACGTTTCACCATCTTCTTTTATTTTTTAACAACCTAGTTAAGAATCGGTCGGTACGGTTTGTGGTTCAGTTTTGAAAATACTGACGTCGGAAGGATCCTAGTTCGGTCTGGGTGGCATCTGCTCCTTCGGTCGGTACCCTAAACCCTAAAACCCCAGAACCCCCAAAAAAAAAGAAAAATGCTCATCATCCTCTTATCCAAAGCCTTCAAACCCAAAACCCCAATTCCCAAAACCCTTCAACCCCTACTCTCAATCTCAAATGTCACTCCCACAAGGCCCATGTCTCAATCCACCTCCATCCCCAAAAAGCTTCAACGTGTACGTGACCATGCCTACGACAACTACATGGAAGTCGAGAAGAAAACCCGCAAAGTCCTGAAATTTCAGGACCTCATTCTCTCCCAACTCAACCACACCCTCCCAATCTCTCGCCTCGACCTCCTCTCTCGCCGCCTCGGCTTCAAACAACACCAAGCCGCCTCTTTCGTCCTCAAGTTCCCTCACGTTTTCGAGATTTACGAGCACCCGGTTCAGAGAATCCTCTACATTCGACTCACCCGGAGAGCCATTCTGCAAATTCAGCAGGAAAACCAAGCTCTCATTGCTCAAATCCCCCACGCCGTGACCCGCCTCCGGAAGCTCATAATGATGTCCAACACGGGTCGATTGCGCCTTGAACATGTGAGGATTGCTAGGAAAGAGTTGGGTTTGCCTGATGATTTCGAGTACTCGGTAATTCTCAACTACCCCCAGTATTTTCGATTATTTGATGCTAAAGAAACTAGGAATAAGTACATTGAGATTGTTGAGAGAGACGAGAGTTTAGCTGTGTGTGCTATAGAGAGAGCTAGGGAGAAAGAGTATAGAGAGAAAGGTGTTGATGCTGAGGATATAAGGTTTTCATTTATTGTGAATTTTCCACCCGGGTTTAAGATTGGGAAGTATTATAGGATTGCTGTGTGGAAATGGCAACGTGTTCCGTATTGGTCGCCTTATGAGGATGTTTCGGGATATGATTTGAGGTCTTTAGAGGCGCAGAAGCGTATGGAGAAGAGGGCGGTGGCAACAATTCATGAGTTGTTGTCGTTGACAGTGGAGAAGAAGATTACATTGGAGAGGATTGCTCATTTTAGGATGGCGATGAATTTGCCGAAGAGGTTGAAGGAGTTTCTTCTTCAGCATCAGGGGATATTTTATATTTCGACAAGGGGGAATCTAGGGAAGCTGCATACGGTTTTTCTTAGGGAGGCATATAAGAGGGGTGAGTTGGTTGAGCCAAATGATTTGTATATGGCGAGGAGGCAGTTGGCCGACTTGGTGTTGTTGAGTCCAAGGAAGGCAAAGGTGGATAGAGAATTAGTTAATTATAGAAGAGATAGAGAAGATGATGAAATGGTACAAGTTAGAAGTTTGTTTGTGGAGAATGGTTCTCAAAGTTTTGCAGTTGGGGACAATGTTAAAAAAGATAGGGAAGGGGAGGATGATTTGGACTCAGATATCGTTTCTGACGCTGGCTCTGATTATAGTGATGAGGATGATGATTGCCTTGAAACATTGGATGCAGAGGATGTCCAAGTAACTGAGTGACTTAAATAAAGCTTGTGGCTTAATGATTATTTTGCATATTGTTAGTTGTAGTCAATTGCTATTTCAAGGCATCATGGTCCTTTAGAGGGCGGAATTGTTGAGAACTTTCTTCTAACCTTCAGTATCATTGAGCTAGCTGTTTTATGCTTTTGCTAATGATAAATTGCTGCATAACAGAGAGAGAATCATCATTTTGAAAAATGAATGGGTTATGTTCACGGGCAAAGAAGCACCACCACTTGAAAATCTATGCTTTGGAGGATAACATTTGACCCAAATGGCTTTCCTGGCCTCTCCTCTGATTGAAAGTGTATTTTAGATTTGGAGGGGAGTTTAATTTGAAATGTGGTGTAAGAAAATATAAGCAATCTGGTCATTGACATATCTTGTCAGCTGTATCAATCTGGAAAATTATTGTTTCAAGTAGTTGCTCATGCAGTCATGTAAGTTTATTCAGGTGATCATCCTTCTTATCCAGATTCCTCACATTCTGATTTGGGAAGTTGTGCTAAAATGAGACTGCAGTACATTAGATTCTGCCTTCAAATGTGTACACTTGGTCAAATAATTCACAGAAATCTGCAAAAACAGATGTTATATTTGATTTGATTGTCTTAATGATGTAAATTTTACACTTTAAAAGTAAGCTAAAGTGGGTTTGAAATCTTACTCTCCTTTGAATGTATATTTTACCTCACTCCAATAAAGTTAAAGAATTTAGTCCTACAGATTACAATTGTTATGGCTGTGACTTCCTTATAGAAAGATTTTTCTTGAGTTGAAAATTCGTTCTTTTCTGTTTTCATACTTTTCTGTTTCCTTTTGGCTTTATTTTGTCTCCTATCGTACATATGGAGGCGTGTGCATACACTTATATGCATACATTTATATACTCACACGGATGTATATTAATGTGTGTTTCTGTTTATATTTGTTGAGAAGCAAACTAGTAATTAAAGTTTCTAATTGCTTGTGTGTTGGCAGTCTTAACTGACCACACCTGTGACCCGACTGATAACGACTGATCTTGACAATGTACCGCATATTGTACAATTGCAGTGTCAGAAGTACCTTTTTAACAAATTTAAAGCTGGTGATTTTGTAGACAGATTGCAAAACATTTCTACCAATGAGAACCTGGATGTTGAATCAGATGCTTTGGATTTGATTGCTTTGAATGCAGATGGTTCACTTCGAGATGCAGAAACCATGTTAGAACAGTTGAGTTTGCTGGGGAAAAGAATTACTACGTCTCTCGTTAATGAACTTGTGAGTTTGCTTTGCCAATGCTTCCTTGACATGGCCTTGAAGTCTTTTTATTTTATTTTTTAACTTTTAAAAAAAAAAAAAAACATTTATTTCAATTTAATGACTAGAAGATCAAATTGTATATGTTAGAAAATTTAGTTGGGTGAATGCTTTTGTTTTATATTATTCTTTAATTGTGTAATCGAATGGTAGAAGGATTGATCATTTTCCCATGTCCCCAAGTTTATTGCATAATAACATCTTAGCAAGCAATTCCAGTAGAGATAACCTGTGACTCTCTCTCTCTCTCTCTCTCTCTCTCTCTCTCTCTCTCTCTCGATATATATATATAAATTTTTTTTCTTCATAACTTTCTTTGCATTTCACTTGATTGAAAACATAAAATTGCAGATTATATTGCAACACTGGTTTGTGACCTTATAAGATGCATTTTGAAATTTAAAATCACAATCCAGAATTCACATAACCTATCAAACTTTGGAGAGGAGATTCAAGAATTTCTCATCATTGACAAATTTTGGGTTCCTTTTGATCAACAATAATGAGATGAAAATGCTTGCAAAAGATATTATTTGGATGCTGATACAAATATAATTCCATTACTGTGCCAAACAACTTTATAAAACTCCATATCAAATATTCTATTTTGGAAAATTGTCTAAGGCTTTGATTCTCTGCATGAAATCATTCAAAGGTTTCATACAAAGTATTGATCTTTTAAAAGGAATTACAGGTCAGGCTTCTCTGCTTCTTGATGTTAATTCTGAATGAATAGAACTTATTAGTCAATATATAATTGTACTTCTTGTTCACTTTCCCTAATGAGATCACTGTTTGAATGGTCTCAAGTCTTGGGCCACAGAGAGTTTCAATCTAATACTGATTTAGTTGACGCTCTCTTTTGTATTTCTTTAGGGCTGTTTCATGTTTTCACCAAGTGTAGATGAGATGGTTCCTTCTCTTCAATAAAAATGATTAGTTTTCCAGGGAAAAAAAATGGTTTGAATGTTAGTTTTTAAACTGATAAGCCCTAATTCTCTTAACAAGGTCATCTTGTTAAGTAGTATATCTTAGTTTGATGTTTAACTCAGCCCCCTAGGTAACTCCTCGCAAAGCAAAGTTCACTGCTGTCCATGTAACATTCTGCAGGATCTTCTGTCCCACTGGTCTTATATCTGTCCTATTAACACCCATGCTCATTTCTGCTGTTTTTTCAGGGGATATGAATCAGCATCAGGACCTAGAGGTTGTAGTGGATTTTTCTGTTGGAATGAGACCAAACCTCACAAGAGGGGAATGGTAGGCTGTTTCTTTTTATCTTCCCCCTTTTGTTTTTATATTTTTATGTAGGGAAACTTGTTTAACCTTGAAGAAACCTTTTGTCACTTTGTAAACAGGTTAAAGGGAACCTTGTTCGACCACACAAAGGTGGACGATTTTCATTGTTTGGAAATTGCAGGAGGCCAAAGAAAACAGAGAGCAGATCTAGAACGATAAATGGGAGAATTTTGTAGTTTGGAGTTTCAGATCCAATGTTTATTTTCGTTACATTTTTTTTTTTTTTTTTGTATTTATTTTTACACTTGAGAGCCATTCTTCAAGGGTGTGAGCGAGAAGGAAACATGCTATGTAAAGGTTTTGTGGTTGGCTTCTGCATTTTTCAGCTCCATCCAGATTGTATGCAATTAATAAAGGAGGACAGTGGATGCTTAAATTATCTCTCTTGTTTTGCTTTTCAGTCGTTCCAGTTGCAGATGGTTAAGATACGGTTGATTCTTTTTCTATTCTTCCTTTATTTCTAGTTTTGATCAAACAGTAATGGGGGATACAAAAGGATGTATACTGCTCCCCTAATCTCAAATTCTGATGGTAAGAATGGTGGACGTCATTTAAAGTTGGGAGTATCACTTTGAATCCAATAGTAATTGACCTCTTGTTGAATAAGAGGATTTTGGTCTATAATTAATATTTTTGGACATAGCCTAGGGAGAATGGTAACATGCATTCATGTACTATAATTAGTACACATGCAAGTTCACTATTTCTATTTTAATTCTGAACGGAAATGTGCCATGGTTGTGGTTGTTGTTGCAGGTGGTAATCTGAAAGCTGTTTTCAATCCACTCATCTGTCTTTCACAGTTCACTTAGCAAAGGGTTCGGCTTTTGTCTTATTTTCTAAAAACGGAAGCATAATATTTATTGTTGCAACACTTATATTGAGCCACATCAACCTAGTATATGGGTCCCTTTTGGTTCACTTTAGTCCATGTCCATTTTATCTAGGGGTGTGTGCGGGTCGGATTGGGCGGGTAAAAGCTAATATTTCTATCCAATCCGCCACTAGCGGGTTGGGAAAATTCCAATCCGCCACCAACTCACCAAAGTCTAAATCCAGCGGATTGGTTACAAATTTTGGCGGTTTCAACTCAATGGGTTAGGCGGGTTAGGTGGGTTGGCATTAACAATTTTTTTTTTTTTTTTTTTTTTTTTTTTTTAATTATCACAAACTACAATTTGTTATTGATAATCTCAAAATATAACTAATGCACACAAAAAACTAAAGGTAGATTTCATTGAATAATCTCAATTCCAACACAAACATAGAGTCAATGAAAAAGAGATATATCATCTCTAACAAAAGTAGGCTCTACCTTACAACTTAGGAAATTTAAAAATAGTAGAATTAAATCAACAAACTCAAAGTCTTAACATTCCCAAAGTCACATCAAGGATTCAAAATAATAACATACCAACATAACAAATAAACTTCAAAATGGTATGGTCTCAAAAGCCATAATGTAATCAAATTAAACCCACTGAAAATAAACTCAATTCTAACAAAAGTTCTTCACAAAATAGACTTCATCAATCAACTTCAAGCTTGGTACCACTCCAAAAGTTAAGTTGAACTCCTCCAAAGCAAGTAGCAACCTAATCAATCATCCACAACATAAGATAAAATTAGGAATGTTAGTATTATCTATATAAGATAATGAAAATTGCACATAATCCTAAGTTGCTTTAAGTACAACATTGCCAAATATAATGCTGCAATGGTAAATCCCTATGAGCTACATTGGCAACAAGCATTTGAACACTTGATTTTACTCTGTTATTATATTGTTAATGTTATAATGTAATCAATCTAATCAAGTTTAAGCAAATGAAGATAGAGAATGGATGTTACCTGCCTAAGCCAAGTTCCTCAAAATCAACTAAATCAATTCTCCACATCTTTTATATTTAAAGCCGCAAATTCTGAAATAAAAATATTACATATAATAAACATGTTACTGCAATTAATCAAAACGAACTAAATTAAAGTATCCATGAACCAACTTCAACAAATAATTAAAAAAATGTTACTTGACTCAATTTCTTCATATTTTTCTATGTCATCCATAGCCTCTCAAAGGTTGATTGGAATTGGTGAAGACCGCAACCAATTTTGTCCACAAATAAGAGCCTCCACCATCTTTGGAGTTAGAGAACTTCGAAATGGATCAAGTACACGTCCACCAGTACTAAAAGCTGACTCAGAGGCCACTATGGAGACTGGAACAGCCAAGACTTGTGGCTATTAAGCTTCCACCATGCCAAAATATCAAATTCAGCATTGCCTAGACCCTCACAATTTTCTGTCAAAAACCTATCCACTTCTGATTTATTCTCCAAACTTTCTGCCTCCTCCAAGTGTTTCTTATATTGAAAGGCAAATGACTTGCTATCATCTTCCTCCTCATCATCAACATCCATCTCTTCAAAAGATTGACTTACACTAGGTTTTGCAATATTAGCACTAGTATCCTTTTGAAGATAGTGCTCATATAATTTTTTTAATTTTGCCTCCACCATTGCTGTTAGTTCTTCCGCCTTGGATTTCTCATAAACTTGTTTAAAGGAAAACATGATATATCTCAATTTATGACGAGGGTCTAGCACTATGACAACATACAACAAAAAATTGATATTTTTAATATTCTCCCAATATTTGTCATATTTCTTTCTCATGCTAGCAGCCATATTCTTTATAACATATTATCCTCACTTCTACTTAAAGTCAACAATTTAGATTGCACTAACACAAGTTCATGGAAAAATGCATTAGATGTGACATATAAAGAGCCTGAAAATCGCAAAGTCACCTTATAAAAAAGTTTTAGAAATTGCACAAAGATTCTAGCCTTTCCCCAATCAAGCACATTAGGAGGCCCAATATTCTTTCTGCCCCTCCCTTTTCCTCTCCCATTATCATCCTCAACCCCAACCTCATTCTCATCATTATCATCATCATTGAAATATGAGTCAAATTGTGAGTCTTCCTCTTGTAGCCGCTCAAAAGCATTTTGGAACTTTACAGCTGCCTCCAACATCATATAGGTCGAATTCCACCTAGTTGGAAGATCTAGGCATACTAGACTTTTACTAGGAATTTTTTCACGCTCTACACAATTCTTAAAAGTTTGAAGCCTAGATGGAGAAGACCTAACATATCTCACTGCATTTCTAATCTTAACAACTGATTCATTTTGATCTTTTAAGCCCTCACACACAATAAGATTAACAATATGTGCACAACACCTCATATGCAAAAACTCATTATCCAAAATGGTGGTCTTCCAATCCTTAGTTTTTCTTTTCAGATATTGTATGGCAATATCATTTGAACTTGCATTATCAAGTGTGATTGTAAATATCCTATCTATCCCCCACTCTTGCAAGCACTTCTCAATATGCTTGCCAATTGTGACACCCTTGTGATTAGGAACAATACAAAAATTTAAGATTCTTTTATGCAAGTTCCAATCATTATCAATCCAATGAGCAGTAAGACACATATAGTTAAGATTTTGAATTGATGTCCAAGTGTCGGTGGTTAGGCATACTCGTTGCTTTTGAAATGCTTTTTTCAATTTTTTCTTCTCTTCATAATAAAGATTCATACAATCACGAGCAACAGGGTGCGACAAGGGATAGTGAACCTAGGTTCCAAAACCTCAACAAAAAACTTAAAGCCTTCCTTCTCTACATGCCTAAAAGGTAACTCATCAACAATTATCATCTTTGCTAGGGCATTCCTAGCAATTTTTTCACTAAACCCCATTGCTTTAAGAGTAGATTGCCCTTCTTCTTTTTAAGAAAACAAAGTGTCTTTTGTTTTTTGTCTACAACCTTATAAGGGGATGTGGGGCGTTGATTATAAAGATGATTCCATAAATTACTAGTCCCATCCCTTTTCCCACGACATCCATAGTCTTTACCACAATAATTACATGCTACTCTAGGGTTATTAGGATCACAATCACCCATCATTGAAAATTGATCCCAAACTTCAGATTTTTTCTTTTTAGGACGCTTAGGAGGAAGTGCATTGGTATTACCTATGGTTGGAGACTCAGTTTTGTCATTGGGTTTTTCATTGTGGGCACCAGATGTTTCACCCTTCATCACCTATTAAAAAAATTAGACAAAGACAAAGAATAAGATGAACCGTAAGAATATGTAATATATAACAATATAACATATTAACTTGAATATACAATGAACAATAAATACTTGAATATACAATGAATTGCCTCTGCCAGAAATAGAATGGCTTTGCATGTAATATATTAACACTTTTTATATTATATAAATTAATCAAATGATGGAAACTGAAATAAGAAAGACACAAAAACTAAACAATACAAGACAAGAAAGCAAATTGGCAATATCAAGTGTGCTGTCAGTGAAGAGTTGAAAGGATATAAAATAGGTTTCTATTATCACTTTTTATATTATATATATTTCAAATGATGGAAACTGAAATAAGAAAGACACAAAAACTAAACAATAAAAGACAAGAAAGCAAATAAGCAATTACCTTTGTGCTACCGGTGAAGAGTTGAAAGAATATAAAATAAGTTTCAAAAAAGTTAAAGAAGAAAAAGGGTAAAACAGTGGCTGAACTGAAGGTGTCGGCAGTGAGAAGAAAAAGTGAGACTTAGAGCATATAAATACCAATAGTATAAATATAATGTATATACGGCTGAAGTAAATGGGGTGGGTGGTAGGTAAGAGTGTTTAGGGTTTCAATATTGACTTTTTAGATTTTGTTTAAGGAATTTTTTGAAGGCTGGTTCTGTTTAGGGAATTGATGATTAATTAGCTGTAAAAATTTATTAGGTGAATTGATTAACTTTAAATACTTAACAATTTCAACTAATATATTTTTTTTATGTATGTAAAATTATTAATTAAGCGGGCGGGTTGGGATGTAGCGGGTTGGCAATTTTTCAATCCATAACCCAATCCAATCCGTAATTTTTGGGTTCTAACCCGCCCAATCCAAACCGCTTAACTTAATGACCCGCACATGGCGGGTGGGTCGGTCGGACGGGTCGGCGGGTTAAGCAGATATTTTGCACACCCCTAATTTTATCCACTTAGGTGATGCTTTGAGACGAGAGATTTATGTATAAAGAGGAGTTGTTTTTATTAACAATTATGTTACATTCTTAAAGTAATGTAAGTTCTTGATAAAATTATGTATTTCTTATATTATTAAAGTCTCATATTTTTTTTCCTAATATAAGTAATAGATTTATTTATATTTGTTTCCTCTTTAAGTCATTCAAAAGGGATAGAAAATAAATTGCTTGTAAGAAGTACTAAAACAATTTCTAACCACATTACATTGTCTTATATAATTATTAAATGTAAAATGCATTATGTTTCTTTGAAGACAAAAAAATCTTTACAAAATTTAAAACACTTTCAATTAACAAATATAGATAACTTAATTTAGAAAATTTAATTTATTGTATCAACTATACTTCATTAATAAAAAATCACATCATTTTTTAAGAAGAGTTTAGGATTAATACTTATAAATCTCATGACATTTACTATTTTCATTTTTCACTCAACAAAAAAGCAAATCGTCAATTTTTTTTTTTTTTTCCTTGCTCATTACACAAGTATGGGACTAGTGTTTTTTTTTTTTTTTTTTTTTTTTTTTTTTTTTTACAAGATAGAAATTTTACTTTAATCTAATCTAAGTGTATATGTGTTTGAAGCTCCTTCTTGGAGACTTAAACCTCGGGCCCTTGCCCCCACATCCCACAAACACTTATACTTGTGGAGTGACCATCGCGCCAAAGGTGGACGGTGGTGTCTGTGACTAGTTTTAATAAGACTGGAGCACCTCATAAAACCTTCAGATTTGAACATAATAGAACAGTCCTAGAATAGATTTCTTACTTCTAATTTATTATTCATTGCAGTGCTATTAGACATCAGTAAAGCTAAACGGTATTAAAGCTCTAAAGGAAATTTGAACCAAAGGATTATGTACTATTGCTAAAACATAATCAAGCCAAGTGATCTCCTTGTTTTTGGGTTTTTGCTTCAGTGCCTCTCAACTTAGTCAATAAATTAGAAAATTGATATACAACAAAGGTTGCCCTCAGAATTGTACAACAATGAAATACAAAATTAAGCCCAAGTAGTCGGGCCAACTAAGAAGACTCTCCAGGGCTCATACTCAATATTCTCTCTGCAAGCAATAAATCGTCTGGGGTTGTGACCTGCAAAACAATCTCGGCAAAATGATTTACAGTCCAAATAGATGAGATTGCCCTTCTCTCTTACATAGAATAAACTTTCAAATATATTAAGAAATAACTAAAGCTCAAAATGAGGTCAGTCACCTTTCAAGAATTCTTTATGATAAATTAATTTTGTAGATAAATATCATAGCAGAAAGTTTCAGTACCTTGATGTTGGTATAAGATCCTTCAGTAATGTAAACAGGATGCTTGAGGTGCTCTACAATCGATACGTCATCAGTGACTTCAAGTCCTTCTCTGTAAAATTCTTAGAATTTGATTACTTAGAATTTGAAGAGAAAATTATTACATTTAATGATCCTCTTGCCAAAGGTTGTTCTTGAAAAAGAAATGTTCAACATCAAGAAGCATTCATTGCATAGGTACAAACACAGTATTGAAAGGATGATATGAAGTCATATTTACTGGAAATGTAGGCACTTTGTAGTTACAGCAATGGTTTCTTACTAGCTAACATGTGTTTGAAGATTTCAAAGTACCCAAAAAAAATACAAATAGTAAGAAACTATTACTGTAACTATTAACTGGGAAGTGCACTTAAAATTCGGTAACATTTCCCACTGAATAGATGTGCAGATCAGGAAGACATGCAGTTTCAAAAGATCCATCTGGTATGAATTTTTTACTAAATAAAATTTGAAAATTATGTTCAAATGCAGAGTTGCACCAAAGGTTTGAAAAGCATCACAATGTCTCGTATTACACTAACAAACAGGTATGATTAAATTTTATGAACAGATAGTATACAACATACTTATGAAATGTGAACTAAAATACATTTCAACTATGAGGAAAAAAATAATGATAACAAAATTAATTCTGAAGTACCTATTTACAAGCTCAAAACCTTTTTTAAGTAACTCAGGTTTAATCACCTGTAAAAAAAGAGTAATTATGCAACAATGTTATTAATTACCTAAATAAGCTCATTTAGAACTAAACAAATTATCAAAATATAGATATATGCTTTCAACATTAAACCTGTGGGGTTTGCATTTCCCAAAGTGTTTTCCTGTCCAGAGTTCTTACTACAAAAGATTCACTGTTGGCCTGCACAAAGATCAGGAAATAACTTTGAATTTTCACAAGGTCAATTGGTGGAGAAAACTTATTCCTAATCAAGTTGATAATATGCATAAATGTAGGGAACCATGTCAATAAAAGATATTAAAACTCACAGAAACATAATGTGAACTTCTATATGTTAAATGAAGAACAGAAACATAATGGTTGGTATGAAGAGTTTGTTCTATACACCAAATTTTTTATATAATGCAAGAAACAATTCAGGGAATGATACCAAAATAGACTAAACTGAAGTACTCTTCTATGCACTATCTTTTACTAGCAATAATAAAAAGGTAAATTGAAATGGTGCCCCACAATAAATGTAAAAGGCCAAAAAGTTGCACCAATTTCATCATCACAAGCAACCAATGGGACATAAGTACGTGTATCAGTCACAGCAGAGGAGGTATAACCTTGGTAAAACTAGATATAAACAGGAACATAGCGAGAATAATGGCTATGAGATACCTAGAGTACCATTTAGGAAAAGGAAGAGATCCAAACTCATGTGTGATTATGGCAAAGATATGGATGTTGACACTATAGGAGACAAGGCAAGAAACTAAATTTAGAAATATGTAATCCATAAGAAATTAAATTATAGATATAACAAATTAAGAACAAGATTAAGAAAGTACGCTACAGAATTAAGACATTATCTTTTTTGATAAGTAAGTTTGGCCCCAAAGTGCGGGGGTGGGGGAGATTCAAACTAATGACCTTGGCTCTACTGACATTAGGGCTACACTGAATTAAGACAATATCTTTTTAAATTGAATTACAAGATATGGAAAACAGAAATTCCACAACAAAATAGAGAAGTAAATGACAATAGCAGAGTGCTACAACCAGAAGAAAACACCATACAGGAAGAATTCATTCTGGGAAAAACAAAAATACATGAAACTCATTCAAAATCAGCTATACATTTATCTGAATCATATATACAATTCAACAGAACTTCGTAAATAATGAAAATTTAACAGAATTATCAGTTTTTATAGAAAAATGTAATTTTAAATTGATCTTTGTTCTAAAAATTTAAGAGCCTCAAATAAATTATCTTCATTACACTTTTTTTTTTTTTTTTTTTTTTTGGGGGTGGGGGGTAGGAGGGGAGGAGGAGGAGGGGGGTATGTATCATCAAAAACAGGGGGAAAAAAGGAATGAAGGCCCAGGGGCAATCTACAGTTAATCGGTACCTCTTTGATTGTAGCTTTTACAGGAACACCAAGTACAGCTGCTCCATTCAGCCAACCATCTTTAAGAACCTAAAAACAAACAATTGACCAGTCATCCTCTATCTTTAAAGGCCATATTTTGGAACAAAAAATATCAAATTTGTAAGGTTATAGCTGGAAAAGTGAGATTGGGAGGGAGAGCAGGAGATATAATCTGAAGCAATTCTGGAAAACCCAATAGGTACTCTTAAATATTATCAGAATAGTGTGCATTTGAGACCTGTCAATTTTGTACATGATATCTTTTGATACCTACTCTATAGATCTACAAGGTAGTCTAGGTCTCATGATTTCTTCCACTCAATGCATCAAGATTAGTCTTTTCTACAGACCCTCAAAAGCTGTTCAAATTTGGGCCATTGGACAAGTTAGAAACTACCTTCTAGTATTCACACTAAATCCTCTTTTCTTTTTTCCCCCAATTAGTTGCATCTGCATGTGATCCTTCAGATAATAAGAGTTGGATATAATGAATGATAAATTATCGATTCTCCCAAAAATTTAAGCTGTTAGGGTATAATAATGGGAACCAGTCATTGTAACTCCCTTGGAACATATGCAAGTTGTAGATCAGTTCTACACTTAGCATATTTGATCAAGTTTTGACTTCTTCATAACTGTGACTTCAAATCCTTTAATCTATATTATTGTAGTGGTTGTAAGCAAGGCAAATGGCAAGGGTAACAATATTTCTTAATAGGTACACAGTATAAACGCAAGAGAAATTGCCTGTAAGCTATTGAAGTGGAATCCTCAATTCAAAAAAAAATCCAACCTCCAAGAGAAATTGCCTGTTAAGTTTAAGATTTGGGAATTATCCAGATTGTAGGCATAGATCTCCTAGAAAATAGTGCATTTGATGACCACTACTGATTTTAACAACTAAAGTTAGCACGCTAGATAAGCATAGAACAAAGTCAAACCTTTTCTGTATCTCCTGATGATACCAAAGGTCTGGCAGAATCATGGACACAAACAAGCTCTGAGTTCAAATCAACCGCCTGAAAACAGAAGCAGCATCGTTGATAATCAAACAAATTCAACATAAAATCAAAGGGGTCATCAAACCTAATGTAACCATTTATTACATATGTTCACAGCATCAGCTTACAAATTTATGGTATTATTAGGAGTTAATGTGGGCTTATTGAAGAATTCACAACATGTAAACCAACATCAACAACCTCGCCCTCAATCCTATTTTTATGGAAGGAGAAAGTGCCATTTGAGAGACTTAAAATTAAAAAAGCTGCGCTAGTAACTAAAATCTTCTTGTGTGAGTGTGTTTTGGGGGGGGGAGTCTGAAGTACCTGAAGTCCACTGTAGACAGAATCTTGTCTTTCCTTTCCAGGGAGAGTGAATTTAAGTTCCACATGAATATTCTCTTTGGTTCCTAAGAAAACAAAAAACTTTAGTTTGAATATCTCCTCTAGTACTAGAACCAACAGGATAAAACACAGTCAAGTAGCAGCAATATGCTATACAAAGGAAGTCTGCTAAAGTCCAAAAGGTGAGAGAGAGAGGAGAAGAGAAGAGACGAAAGAGATCTGAAACCTTCAAAAATGTCCTTGTAGGAGGGATCACAAACTACAATGATTTCTTTCACTTCAATCAATCGTGAGAAAGTGTAAAAACTGCAAGAAGTCAGAATATAATCACTTCATAAGAAAATGAATCAATGAACAATGAGTGTAAAAGCACATAAATAATACTTAAGGTACCCATCCTAAAGTTGCCTTGGGAGACAAACCTACATCTGTGTCACACCTAGGAGGTCTTACACCTAGAACTATAAAAACATGAATCAGGTCAAATCTTTAGTCACTATATATTGATTGCAACGATAAGTTCTAGAATAAAAACTTGCATTTATGGTCTGACTGAAAGTTTAAAGCAAGCTTTCACGTTGTGCATTTTTTTCCCCCAAATGACTAAATTGATAGTCAACTAGTATAATGCATTCCATCCATTCAATAAATGAAACATAAACGGCAAATTGATATGACCAAATACTGGTTGTCCATTCAATTGTCATGAGAGGATAACTTTCCACAAGTCCTCTAGAAGAATTTGAAGCCAACCCCATGTGATGGGAATAAGACATTCATATAGAAATTGAGTTGTTTCCATTTACCTATACAAAGCAATTGGTTGGCCTAAAAGTGGAAGATACTGCTTTGGCATGCTCACCTATTTGCAAAAACATAATAGATCCATCATGTGGCAGATGAGGAATAGAAAAACTATTGATAATAAAGAAAATGGAAGTACATATGTGAGATGTGTAGTGTGCTACATATAAACACCATACACACACATGCATGCATGTATGTATATGCAAAAAGATACAAAACCATACATCATCTCAAAGATAACAATGACACAATTAACAGTATGAATAATATAAAGTGTGAAGGCAATGCATTCCTATGGAACTATATATTCTTGAAATTGATGTTAATTATCTAGTCGGGCAGATTTAAGATGACAGAAGAATAAAATTTAAAATGAAGCAGAATACAAAAGGCTATGCGTTAGATCAAACAGAAGCCTAATGCTAACAGCATTGCGTTGGCTGATAAATCAAATCAATGTCAACTTGCTCGTCTAAGCAGTTGTTTATCATGGCATTAGAGCAAGTGGTTTTGAGTTCGAACCTTCTCTTCACTCTACCTCTTATTTAAAAATCCCATTCCCACGTATGGAGATGGAGCCAAGTGGTAATTTATCAAGGACTACTGATGACACCACTGAGGAGTATTACAGTTCAATTTCAAAACTCAAAAATAGTTGAAAGGAATTGAGAACATGAGGGATATAAGTGGAGGTAGATTGTGATATCAAGGATTGCCCGAATTGGTATATAAGCAATTTAACACAATTCCTTTCAACAAAGACCAAATTTTTATAAGTATTCAACAAAAAGATGAACTGGGGATGGCTAAATAAAACGAATTGAATAGAGATAAATGGAGTGAGATGAAGAAGGTGAATTGAAAAGGAAAAAGACTTACTCCCATCCTTTTGCCCTTCCCTCCAGCCAATAGAATCACCGAAACGCTCTTCTCTTTCACAATTCTAGTTCTAGTCTTTTGGTTCTCAGTCTCGACTCAGGCTTTGAAGAGCAGCGAGCGATTCTTGATGATTTGCCACCACGTCTCGCCAGCTCTTCCACGAAACTGGGTTTATGACCTGAAAACAAGTACAAAGTACAAACACCCACCACCCAAAAATCAAACTTTTTACAATTAAAATAAAAGTAGAGTTGCATGCAAGCTTTTTTCTTTTTTTTTTTTCTTTTAACTTCCTTGGGAACCAAACAGTGGATTAAGGAGGGAAAGAGGGTTGACTTCACCTGGAAATATGTGGTTGGGGAGTGAATGTGAATGAGAGTGAGAGTGAGAGTGAGAGTGAAAGTGGTGGGATGGATTTGAGGGGAATAGGGTGATTGGTGGGAGGGAAGCTGAAGACAACTGGAAGAAGTGCCATTTCTCTCTCTCCCTGCCTGATGCAACAATGCAAAGCACCCGCCCGGCTTCTATAAATTCAGCCATTTCACTATAAAGTCACAGCCTTTTCTAGAAATGACAAAAGTTATTTTATCAAAAAAATAATAATAACAATAATAAGACAAGTTTTGTTTGTTAAGAGCATCAACGTAAAAGAATGTTATCTTATTCTATTTTACCATATCAAAAAGTCACTTTATTACTTATATCATAATATTTTACAATACCTCCCACATCTCAAAACTCTATTTTTATTAAAATATTATTCTTTAATCTTTCTTTATTATTTCTTTCTAACCGATACTTTTTTTCAAACTAGGCGTGATTCCATTTTCCTGGGCTTTCCAACAGTATTTTTTTTCCTCAGTCTCCCTCAACCTCTAGCACCGGTTCAACACACAAAGCCACACACACGGACCCATGATACACCGATCAACCTATTCAAACCCATCACCCACACACACACACAAACACAAACCATCAACAAAGCCACACACACAAACACAAACAAAACCATCAAACCATCAACAGAGCCACACATACACAAACCATCAAACCAGTTGGAGCCAACAACGACCACCACACCCACCACCCAAGCCACCGATTAGAAACCCACGTCGCCGATTTGAAACCCAGCCTATTTGAAACCCACCGGAGCAAACCCATTCAAAAAAAATCATCACCGAAGCCACCATCCGAGCTACCGATGATCAACCCAATCGATCCACCCACCGATCAACAGATCCACCATTTCAAACCCACCATCAACCGATCCCAACCCACCGATCCAAACCCAGCTCGCCGATCCATGATGAGAGATGAGAGAGAGGCCGTGTGAAACTTCGTTGATCCACGACCAACAACCCACTTCACCCACGACCCAAACACCGGACCCAACCATGACCAACGACCCAAACACCGAACCCAACCACGACCCAAAACCCCTTTAAGCACCGGTCACACCAAAAAAAAAAAAAAAAAAAAAAACCACAACCACCATAGTGACCTACGCCAAAAACCACAACCACCATCGACCCACGCCGTCACCCACGACCCAAACACCGAACCCAACCACGACCAACGACCCAAACACCGAACCCAACAGAGAAAGAAGAGAGAAGGAAGAGAGAGAAGAGATGGTGTTTGGAGTCAAGGGAAGAGAGAGCAGATGGAGAAACAGAGAAGGAAGACAGAGAAAAGAACTGAAATACTAAGATGAGAGAGAAATTTCGGAGGGAATAAAAAATATATATATATATATATATTTTTTTTTTTTAGAATAGTGCTACAGTACAATTCTAAAGTTAGAATTGTACAGTAGCACTATTGCAAAAAATTTTGCAATAGTGGGGTTTACAATTTTTTGATGCAAACGTTTTTAAGCCATGAAATGCCAAAAAAGCCTTAGATATGGCATTAGCATTCTTCAATGCTAATGCTCTAAAGGAAGAAGAAGACAAAAGTTTTTTTTTTTTTTAATTTTTTTTTTGAGAAGGAAAGAAGGCTAAAGTTTAGTTGCACTTACCTTAGGTTTCCACTTTCCAAAGAGAAACTCAAAAGTATACAGTTGAGTTTAATTTTCTTTAGTAAAGGTCACACCTTTTATGCATTGATCAATATTGGGCCATAATATCCTGTACTTCTTAAGCGAGTTGGTATCTCTCCTAGCATAAAGGTAATACCTTTTTTTTTTTTACATTGATTAATATTTTCATGGTCGGTAATGGGCTAGGTTGGCTAGTCTACCTTGTTTTTACTTAGCCCATGGGTCTAGTGAGTTAGGTCAAACAGGCCATTAACCAGCCAACGAGTTAGAAGGGAAAACTCTAGCCCATAAGGCTACCCACATACCTCAAAAATATCAGGTTGGGTCACCTATTAGCCTAGTGGGCTACTAGGTTGGCCTGTGGACCATAAGCTATCTGATTACTCTTATATCAACAACAATTATATCTCATCAATTTTCAATTACATAGATGCAATTGAACTAATCCACTATTTATATCTTTCTTTCTTTTTTTTTTTTTTAGAAACCACCATTTATATCTTTAAACACTCCACCTAAGGATACATCTTGTAGTTGACTTAGGGGAACGACCCTTATCATGCTCAAATGCCTAATTTTGGGTGATCATCCATTCCTACCAAAAAGCATCCATATCCTTCCTATTTATGCTTACCAAAGTATGTCATCTCTATACTGTTTAAAAACATTTTAGTACTTGTTTAACCATTGGAGTATCTTTGATCAACAACCATAGGTCGACATAAGTTGCACTAAGGGTTTGTCTCTCCTTGACACAAATGAACATAGCTTCTCGAAATGGATCAATCTTGTTCAATTGAGCAAGAAAATCTTTATAAAATGTATCAAGGGGACTATTTGAGTAACAAAGAAATTCCCAAAATCCTATTACCAAAATTAAATAAATCTCTGGGTATGTTGGAGAAAAATGGAATTAAGGTTGAAGTTCAAGTAATAACTTAATAGTAATAATATTATTTATGGTGTCTCACATATGTAATTCAAACTTTATATCCATCTCTCTATTGTCTTTCTATCACTAAAAAAGGTTGAGGCTGGATAAATGAAAGGATTAATTGAAAACACTTTAAATTTAAATTATAAAGTGTGTAGGGGCCTTTTTTGTGTATGGTGTATTGGGTCATTTTGCTTTCTGCGGTGATGGGCCCGAATGTTTCTAAGTAAGAGAGTTGGGGCCGGTCCAATTGTAACTCAACTTGGGCCGGTTTGTGCACAAACTTATGCCTTGTCTGCTAGGAGTAAACTTACGTTAAGCGAAGATTGCATGAGACAAATTACGGTAAGCAGATATAATAATAATAACCAAAACAAAGTATCTGATTATTTAAATAAATGGCTATGTAATCCCTACTTATAAAGCATGATTACAGTTATGATGATGTCAATCACAAAAACAGTAAAGAAAATAATACGAACTAATCAAATGGGCATAAATCAAGTTTTAAGTTTAGTCCGTCAAGCAAAGCCAAAAAGGGGAGAACGCCTCTTCTCAATGCAAATAATCTCCCCGGAAAAAGATCTTGTCGTGGGGATTAATAGCTTTGAGGGAGTCGGACCTGAATGGTTATTGCCCAAAAAGGAGTCCTTGTTTACGTTTTGGAAGAGAGCAAGATTTGAAGGGGGAGAGAGGGAAACCGATCTACCGGTGCATGCCCACCGTATTTTTCTCTCTATTCTTCTCTGTTTTCTTTCTTTTTTTTTTTTTTTTTTTTTTTTTTACTCTGCTTTTTCTTTCTACTCCGTAAATGCTTTGTTTTTCGATCCCCTTTTCAAGGCACGGCAAGGGCCCTTTTATAGTGCCTGCCATGACCAATGTTTTACCGTTTTGCCCCTTAACCGCCTTTATCCGGTGCAGGCGCATTTGCCGACCACCAAGTCTGTGCGACATTCATCCTTGCCAGACAGAGGCGGGTTTGTTTCGTTCCTCAATTATACCGTAACACTTCTTTCCCGCCACGGTATAAATGCTTTCTCTCTCTACTCTCAAGGCATGCACCCAACGGTTCCCCCTCAAACTTGCCTCTTTTGGGTGGTCTATCATCCTAGCAGGACGTACCTCCCAAAATAGCTCGGGAAGGAACCGCAAAATAGATCTTTTCCCCTCTCCCCACCAACAAACCATACCCCATTTACCTCTTACCTTTGGCCCATGGCCCCACCACGTCCTATATTGGTGGGTACATTTTGGTGGTGCCCGGGCCTTGCGCGTACTTTCCTTTCGGATGTGTCCAAGAGTCTGCTTGTTGCTCATGCGTCTGTCGTGATCCGGAGGCTCTCCGTCCGTGTTTTTCGACCTTTTATGTGGGCTTTTCTTTGGTTTCCCACTCCATTCAAAAGTTGTGCTTTATCCGATGATGGGCCTTACATTTCTTTGGTCCACTCTTGATTTTCTTTATTTCTTGCAACGTTGGACTGTTATTCTTGCCGTAATAACTTAATCCTGCTGGACCTCTTTTGGGCCAACCGTTTATCCCTTTTCTCGGTGGCCTGTCATGGGCACTTTTGCTTTTACTTATGGGCTTCTATGTCCCTTTGGGCATCCACGGCCCGATTGCTTTCTTTGGGCTTCCTCGGCCCGTTTGCTAATTCCACACTCCCATGGGATTTTTACTAACTTCATTGGGCTTCCCCGACCCAATAACCTTATTCTTATCTTTGGGGTTCATGGGCTTGCCATAAGCCCCTTACTCTCTTAGTTTGCATTGTCTTAGACCTACGGTGGCCCTTTCTCACTTTTCTACCTCATACACGCGCCTGTGGGATGCTATTTCTTTCTTTCCTGGCTTCTTTGAGCCCGCTTGCCTCTTTAAGACCCATTTATTTATTTGTTGGGCCTTTGATCTATTATTCCCGCCGCTTGGGCCTAATGGGTTTTTGCTATCTATTTTATCAATTCTTTGTTGCCCTCATTATTGGGCTTTCTTTCTATCTGCCTGGGCTTCCACAAATGGCCCTCAACAAAGTGAAAAAAATAAATAAAATTTTAAGAACTATATGAAAAAAGTTTAAATTCAATCCGGAGCTGGCATAAAACACTGATTTTACGCCAACCAATGAAAACATGCCACGTTGTTACTTGGCTTGATTCACAATTCTTATCTTCTTCTTTGGATTTTTCTTTCTCTCTCCATTCCCGCTGTAACTCTCTCTTCTCACATCTTTTTTTTTTTTTTCCTTTTCCATAGCATCAAATCCATTGCTCTTCCCCACACTGATCCATGCATCAACGCAGTGGCAATGGGCATTAAATCTGAAAGCAAAAAAGAGAGCCAGAAAACAAGCATATCAGCCTCAAAAAGTAAAAGCTTTTAATCTTTAAGCTCCCAAAAAAGCCCGATTCAGCACCAAACAAAACCCATAAAAATTAATCATAAAATATCTCATTTATAAATTTAGAGCCACTTGAAATCATTCAAGATCAGTTCTAAACTTAACATGAAGAGCTAAAAATCCTCCATCACAACACAAAACACAATCAGTAATATTATAAATTAATTAATAAATAAATAAAAGCCAAAAAAGAAAAACGTTCAGAGTATCACATTCACTCACATTGGTTCTCTGAAACTACCAAATAGGCATACTTCATTCTAATTTCTAAGACTGTGAACCCAAACAAACAAAGAAGCAAATAATTAGAATGTAGAGTAGCTTCTCTGACACATTCATAGCAATAAACAAACAAAACCCATTCTGATAAACAAAACCCATTAGAACAAATTTCGGCCCATTACAATGTGTTTCAGCCATTTTGATGCGTTTCGGTGAATACCAGCCAAAATGCAAGCTTCGGCCGGAATAAGTTTTGGTGTGACTTTTCTTTTCCTTCAACTTGTTGTAAGGGGGGTGGGGTTGTGCTAGTGGTGTTGGGTTGCCTCCTGCTACACTAAGCCCAAGTTTTTTGGATAAGAGAGTTGGGACCGGCCCAGTTTCAGTTTAAGTTGGTTTGTCTTGTGCGCAAACTAGGTCATGTCTACCAGGGACGTGTTCACGGCAGGCGAAATTGTTTCAGACAAATCGTGGCGCACAGACATAATAATAATAAAATAAACAGAAAATATCTAGCCACTTAATGGGGAATTAACCAAACGGCCCTTAAAATCAATTACAACAGTAATACTAATTGTTTTCTTTTTTTGCGGAGGAGAAAAAGCATAATAGAGAATATCAAATGTTAATACGCATGGGTTAGTCAGAATATTAGGGAAAATCGACCAAAAATCCAATCCACAAGAGCATAGCCATAAAAGGAAGAACGTTTCTTCTCAACGCAGTCAATCTCTCGGGAAAGAGTCCTGCCGTGGAGATTAACCGCCTTGAGGGATACGGGTTTGAGTGGTTTTTCTACGTAGATACTCTAGAGGTTTTCACAGAAGGCCAGATTTCATGAGGGAAGAGAAGGGACCAATCTACCGGTGCATGCCCACCGTTTTAATTCTCGCTCTTTCTTTCTTTCTTCTCACTCTTTTTCTTTGCTATTTCTTTTAAGTTTTCTATTTCTTAGTCAAAGTTCCCATTGTTCCTCCTCCCCTCTATTCACAACAAGACCCTCCTTTTATAGTGCATGTCGTGACCAGATTTTCTTGTTTTAGCCCTTAACTCCCTTTGTCCGGTTTAGGTGTACTGGCCGACCATCACTGTTCCGTCCGTGTGTCGCCCTCCCATCGCTAGACAATGAAGAGTTTTTTGTTTGCTAGTCTGTCGTGGCATCCTTTCCTACTACGGTCCGGGTTATTTCTTTCTCCCTATCCCTCATGGCATGTACCTAATGGTTCCAACTCAGCTTGCCTCTTTTGAGTAGTAAGCCATCCCAGCAGGACACCTCCCCGAAAGAGCCCGAGCCGGAACCTTCAAAATAGATTTTTCCCCTCTCCCCACCACCAAACCATGCCCTTTGAATCTCTGACCCCTCGACCTCACCATGCTCTGTATTGGTGGGTACACAGCTGGTGGTGCCTAGGCCTTGCGTGTGCCTTCATTCCATATGTATCCAAAACCCCGCTTTGCCCATTCGCCTGCCGTGATCTAGAGGCTCGCCATCCGTGTTTTTTGACCTCTTATGTGGGCTACTTTTTGTTTTCCCGCTCCTCTTAGGAGCTGGGCTTTATTTGATGATGGGCCTTACATTTCTTTGGCCCATTCCTTGGTTTCCCTTATTTCTTGCAATGTTGTTCTGTTATTCCTGCTGTAATAATTTAATTCTGCTGGGCCTCTTTTAAGCCAGCCGTTTATTCCTTCTCCCAATGGCTTGGTGTGGCCTTTGATTTGCTTTTATTTATGGGCTCCTATGTCCCTTTTGGCTTTCCTTTGGGCATCCTTGGCCCGTTTGCTTTCTTTGGGCTTCCTCGGCCATTTTGCTAATTTTGCATTCTCATGAGTTTTTTACTAACTTCATTGGGCTTCCCCGGCCCAATAACCTTATTATCATCCTTGGGGTTTATGGACCTATCATAAACCCCTTACTTTCTTAGTTTGCATTACTTTTGGGCTGCGGCAACCCTTTCTCGCTTTTCTACCTCATACAGTGCCCATGGGATGCTTTTTCTCTCTTTCCGGGCTTCTTCAAGCCCACTTGCCTCTTCAAGACCCATTTGTTTATTTCTTGGGCTCGTAATCCATTATTCCTACTACTTAGGCCTAATGGTTTTGCTGTTTACTTTGTCAATTCTTTGTTGCCCTTGTTATTGGGCTTTCTTTCTTTCCACCTGGATTCTCATAAATGGCCCTCAACATTTAGCCCCCCGAACATATGAAACGTTCCTACGGTTCATATGTGAATGAAAAGACGTTTCTGTCCTCTCTCCTCTCATCTTTTTTCTTCTTTCTTCGAGGGTCTTTTTAAGCGGTGGACCCCTTCTTATATATATATTATATATATTTTCTTCCCTGCTGCGAACAAGGTTGCCTCTTCGAATTTCCCAATTTGGCAGTTATTCTCTAAGCATAGCCGTCGTTTCATTAATTTCATCCCATTCTGATGGCTGACCCGTCGCCTTTCTTCGTGCCGTTATTAATGACCTGGGCATTTAAAGAGGAATCCTTCTGCACTTTAAACACAAACTCCTTCTTTTCCAAGAACACATATTCTCCGTCTCTTATTCTTCACCATCTTTTCCTTTTCAAACACCCGTACCCATCTTCTCCAACTAAGTCCTCTTATCATGTCGCCGGTGAAAAGCCAAGGCTCTTCCCGCCATAAAGGGAAGGCAATCGCTTCCGACTCTCCCATCGTTCCCGACGTAGGCGAGGAGATGGAACACTCCAAGTTGGAGCCGCCCACCGGGAAGAGACACACAGCGACCCCAACAGTGAATGCGCCCCTTTGATCGATCCGTGGTATGAAGTTCACCCTCACTTTTCGAAAGTTCCTGGTAACTATGCACCGTCACCGCCGGGTCGCGTATGGTTTGCCCTTGGCCGGCAAAACCCCGACGTCTCTTGGGCTCCGTTAGCGTCTTTAATCCCTGATCTAGCCATTCACCAAGGCATCTCACTTCCAGCACCCATTCACTTCAAATTTGGGTGGCACCGCCTTGGGTTGGAAAGAATGGGTCGACAGTGAGTTATCTAATGCGGGCTTCATGGGGTTGTTGCAACGAGCCGGCGTCTTGAAAGCTATTGTCTCATTTAGCTGCTTGTCGAATGTCCGGGACCTCTACAACCTCCGACATTTGGTCCGACGGTGGTGTACCACCACCCACACCTTCTTTTTCTCATGCGGTGAACTCACCGTTACCCTTAAAGACGTGGCTAATCAGTTACTTCTACCTATTCTTGGTGATGCCGATCCCGCCACTCTAGAGTTTTCTTTGGAAGAAGAGGCTATTGAGGCCGGGCGAGGAAAAGGATGGTCGGAAATGCCAAACTGTCATATTGGGTTAGTTCTTCTTCTAAGTTTTTTCAGAAGTTTGCTCGCCGCACGGCTTTTGTTGCGTTTTGGCTTTGTAAATTTGTTTTTGGGTCCCACCCCCACTATGCCATAAAGCCTTTGTACTTTCATTTAGCCATAAAAATATCTGCTGGGGTGAGCATGTCATTGGCCCTCATGTTCTTAGGGCATCCGTATGTCCAATTAGACATTCTACGTAGTGACGAGAGTCAGGCTAAGTCCCGCCATATAGTTACCTCTTCCGTCCATTGTACCATACTACAGCAGTTGTTATTTGAGCGTTGTGCTCAATACTTGGCAAAGTGTAAACCCGCTCATTTTGCTAGAGATAAGTACCAAACATGTCCGAGGATAATTACCGACTTTTGTGGTAGGTTTGAGTCTAATTTTCCGCTTGCTTTCCATTGGTCTAGCTTGAAGCCCATTGGTTATTCTGTTGTTGAGTCTTTTGATGAGGGCGTCGGTTTTTCTTGGAAAGCTTATAGAAATTTGGGTGCAAATTATACATGTATAGATTCCGCCATGGGTTCGTTTGTTGACACCATTGGGACTACAACCCCCTTGGCCAGTTTTGATGAAACGGGGATTACTTATCCGGCGGCCACTAATGCCGGATGGCTGCCTTACCTAGCCGACGAAGGCATTAGGTTCGTTCACTATCCCGCTAACCGGGTAAGAAGGCAGTTTGGGTTAGATCAGGATATCCCCGATGACATTTCCTTCCTTATGGAATCTCCTACTTCGGTCGGTTCGCCCTTTTCTACGGCATAACGCCTTTGAATTTTGGAGGCAGTGCTTGATCTTGCCGTTACAGTTCCCGGTTCACTAAGGGAGGGCCTCTGTACTCCTCCCATGTACGGTTATTGGCAAGCGGTGATGACTACATTCGTGGATGAGCTAGTGGGTAGCCGTGGCTTCTCTCTTATTCCCCCTGATGGGCTTGGTATAGTCATCTCGATTAACCCTCGCTTGCTTCTCCCTTCCAAATCTATTTTGGTGTATGCTAGGAGACAGAACCGGTCAGTCATCTTTGAATGGGATGCAGAGAAAAAAGGATGGTAATCGGCATCTTTGGCGATTATCCTCCCGGTTGGGAGAAAAAGGTCAAAGTAATAAACATCTCTGTATCGAGTAAGAAAGCTCCTGCCAAGCTTAAATCTACCGTCAAATCCAAGCTCGCCACCTACCACCTACAGGTGCTTCCCTGGCTAGCGTAACCCAAGGTAGCAAAAGGAAGATAACCCCTCATCCCGTGTCGCTGCTTTGAGCGGAAGGTAAGTTATCTCTCATTTTTTTTTGAAAAAAATACCTTTTAACTTTCTTGCGACTAACCTTGCTAATTTCCTCTTCCTCCTTTCTTTTAGTCTAAGCATAAGGAGGACTCGTCGATTACCCACCCTATTCTGCTTGATGAGCCCGAATCTAAGGTACGTCTCTTTTCTTCACTTCTCTTTTTCTTTTTTCGCACGTGTTCCCTCTACTATGTGTCTTTTGTTTTACTTCTCATTGTTAATAATTCATTTGGTCTTCACATCAGTATTTGTATTCACCTTCTTCCCCTTTTTCTTTTTTAGGAGGAGCCCGAACCTCTATCCATATATCGCCCCACTCGCCGAGGAGATTTTTACCTCCATGGGTGTACCCATGGAAGGCTTTTTCGATGGGGTCGATGTGGTATTCGCAACACCCGCTCCCTCTACTACTGCATATAAGGCTCCTGCTAAAACTCCCACCCCTTCTCGCTAAGCCGGTATCCAGAGAAGAGGGTACTCATACCGAAGGGGTTGGTGAGACTACACCACCGCCCGCCGAGACACACCGCTCCTCCAAAGAGAGCCATTTCTCCTGCTTCTTTGTTCGAGACCAAGACCGCTCCTCTCGTTCTCGCCGCTTGTTATTTCCACCGGTGACCCCTTTGTAGTTATCTCCCAAGCTGTAAAAGGCGGTGCTTCCCTTGTTGTTACTCCTTCCTCTATTCCCGGTTTCGCTACCCGTGGTCCCGATACGGACTTATCCTCCGAGGGGTCCAATGACATTCTTGAGGATCTTGATGATGCGCCTATCCTAAAGAAGAGGATCTTGATGAAGAGGAGAATGCTTCGCCGAGCCCGAGTTCATGGGTATGTATCTTTCCTCCCCTTCTCTTTTTTTTTTTTTTTTTTTTTTTTTTTTTTTATGTGTACTTGCGTTTCATTTGTACACCTATCTCCCCGCTTGCAGAGACTTTTGAGGAGCTGTGAAATCGCAGCAGGCGTGGGAATGCTCGCTCCCGCCACACCAAGAGCGCCCATTCCTGTCACACCTTCAAGACCCTTTTCAGTAGTAACTACTACACCTACTTCTGCTGTACCTATAGTACTTGTTTCCGCTACACCCGCAGCCCCCATTCTTGGTAGCTCCAGCAAGTTTCCTTTCCCTTTTATTATATTCTTTTTTTTTTTGTAAATCTTCTCTTCCTGGACTATGGTTTCTCATTTTGCCTCGCGTTTTCCTTTATAGGTCCACTTCCTACTGCCCCTTCTCAATTTGAGATGGGTAGCAGTTCTACACCGTCCCGAACCCCGTGAATGATGTTGCAACCTTCTTTGCCCGCTTTGACCAGCCGTAAATTAATGACCTTGGCTCGGCAAACGGGCTTCTCGGTCCTCCTTATGTAGATTTTTATGGCTTCCGAGTTCCCGAGGATTGCGTTTCTCACTTTGTGATGATCTACAACAGCCGTGGCAATTTTATGCAAGAATTCCGTCTTGGCCGTTTCGCTAGGGAGCATTTCTTGAAGATGCTTGGATGTGTCTTTGAATGACATTGAGCATAGCTTTATTGATTCTGTCTCTATCGAGAGGATCTTGCAATGGAGGGCCGTAGTTCGGGAGCTTATCGGCGTGGGTTTTCTTGTGGAGTTTGTTCTAGATCACCTCCGTGAGGTTGCTTGAGCCCTTTTAATGAGGAGAGTTCAGTCAGCCGTTGATGCTATAGATGCCCGTGTCGAGCTTTTGAAGAAAGAAGTGGCGGATTTGGAGGGTTGTTGCAAGCGCCTTTTTTCCGGCATTGGTGGGCCCGGTCGTTTTGGAGACCGGACTCTCATTTCAGGACTCCATTGATGATGACACAATTCCCTTCCCTTTTCTTTGCTTTCCTGTTTTTGTTATGTCGCACAGGACACTTATATGTTTCCTATAATATTTATTTGGCGTGTGTTTGTCATAGTTTGGGTTTGTAATCATGATGCTACACCTTGCTACTTCTTTTACTATTGCTATGACATGGTGCTAATACTTCGTACTTTTTCATTACATATTCATGAAAGCACGTTACAATTTTTTCTTCTGTGACATAATCACTTGGAGGAATAAAAAGTAGTGAAGGAAACATAAAATTTTTTTAACAAAAGAAAGGGACAACCACATAACTCTTTTCCCTAAGCATAATAACGTTTCAGCCATTTCCCATTGATGGGATCCATTAAATCCCCGCCATCCATTTGAGTTAGGCAATAATACCCACTTTGATGCGCTTCCCTTATCACAAGGGGTCCCTCCACTTTGGTGCAAACTTAGATGGTCCTGCCAGGCCTCACCTGACATAGTCCGCCACCTTTAACACAAGTTGTCCTTCTGCGAACACTCTTTCCTTGGTCATCCCGCCGTAGGTTTCGGTCATCTTTTATCCGTATCTTTGGCTGCATTCCCGGGCCTCTTCTCTCTTTTCATCAAGCCCTTTTAGGTCCTCATACCTTTCTGCCACGAAGACTTCTTCCTCCTTTTCCTTTTTTCTCGTCGTGCATGACCCTCGGGGATGGTGTCATTATTTCTGCTAGGCTCACTACCTCAGTTCCGTAGACTAAGGAAAAGGGTGAAAAGCATGTGGTTGACTTTGGTGATTTTCTGTAAGCCCGGAGAGCATCCGGCAGGTGCGTCGTCCATCCTCCCGTATACTCTTGGCTCATTTCTCGATGATTTTTATGAGAATTTTGTTTGTTGCCTCTGCTTGCCCATTCCCTTGAGGGTAATAAGGTGATGACCGGTGGTGCTTGACTTGGAAGAACTCTAGCATCTTTCTTACATCATTGTTGACAAATGGTATGCCATTGTCACCGATGATCCTGTGAGGCACCCCAAACCTTACAATTATATTTTCTTTGATGAAATTTGCCACTGCTCCCCCTGTGGCCTTATGGAGTGGCACTGCTTCCGCCCACTTAGTAAAATACTCTATAACCACTAGTATCCATATGTATCCACATGATGGTGGGTTGGTAGCCCTACTAAATCTAGCCCCCAAGTGTGAAAAGGTCATGGGGTGACCATGCTATGTAAATCCTACGGATGAGTATGAATCAAGTTGGCTTGTACTTGACAACTGTAGCACTTTTTTACAAATTTTGGCGCATCTCTTTTCGTGGTTGGCCAGTAGTAGCCCATCTGCAATGCATCTCGTAAAGCTTTTTCTTCCCCTGGTGTTTACCACATTCCTCTAAATATACTTCCTTTATCATTTCTTTTGCTTCTTCAGGGCCCAAACACCTCAAAGGGTCCCCATCATATCCCTTTTTGAAAAGGACCATGTTATGCAAGAAGTAACATGTTGCCAACCTCTTAAGCTTATATCTTTCATTGTGCTTTTATGGCGGATGTCTTCGTTAGGTATCGCATGAAATGGCTCCTCCAATCCTCGCCGACGAATACAGTGTAACTTTCCTCCCTGTCTGCCGTAAGTCGCGCAGGTCCCACTCTGGGTTTGGACTTAATCTACATCTTTACCCATACTTGGCCAATAGAAGCCTGCCCTCTGAAGTCTGCGGTAAAGACTTACTTCTCCGCAAGACCCGCAAGTATTGTCATGTATTTCTTTCAATTTTCTCTGGGCTTCTTCCTACCCCATGCATCTAGATAAAACTCCACCTGGCATCTTGAGGTACAACTCCTCTCTTACCAAGGCGTAGTCTTTTAGTATCTTTAATTCTACTGCATCGTCTCCCTTTATCAAGATTTCCTTTATGGGGATCCACCAATCCCCTTCACCCTGTTCCTCCCGGAACTTTTCCTTCAACATCTCGATGATGGATTCTTTCCTCTTTCGACTTCTATCCTGGTGCTATTCCCTTTGAAAATTATTTGCGAACCCGGTGCGACTAATGCGTCCGCATTCGATTTTTCGTTTCTCGAAGCATGCTCTATTTCAAAGGTTGAAAATTTTTCTTCCATCCTCTGGGCCATCGCTCTGTATGGGGCTAGGCTAGGCTCCTTTAAGGAAAAGCTTCCTTTGGCCTGGCAGATAACTAAGTTCGAATCTCCCAATACCCTCAAATGTTTGACTCCCATTTCGAGAGCCATGGCAAGCCCGGTTAGGTAGGCTTCGTACTCTGCCATGTTGTTTGAACATAGGAATTCCGGCTTAAATGACAGCGCCACTGCCTTGTCTTCTTCATGATACAAAACTACTCCCACCCCTCCGGAATGGGTAGTAGAAGACCCATCGAATTTCATTACCCATTGTTCTCTGACCTCTTTTGCCATGGCTACTTCCCTTGGAACTTCATCATCCAAAGGAGAATTCTTCCTCTCCTTGAAACTATACCAATAGATCTGTTATAGCCTGACTTTTCACAGCCCTAGGTGTCCCCATTCTCAAGTCGTATTGTGATAATTGCAGCAACCACTAGGATATTCTACCGGAGAGGATCGGTTGTTATAACAGAGTTTTAATGGCATGGGACTTAGTCATCAGCCATACTTTGTAGGCCAAGAAGAAATAGTGAGCAACTTGGTGAAGGCAGAGGTGATTGTAGGGATGAATCTTGATATATGCGTCAATGCAATGGCCAGGCATGCTTTCGCCCTTGGGTAACGAAAGTTTCTACATCTTTTAAGGCATCTTTCAAATGATGTAGTATATTCTCCTCCTTTGACACCACTTCCATCTTCTTGAGCAATTAGTGCACCGATGGCATACGAGTTGGTGACCAAATAAAGTAGCTAATCTGATTGTGGATCCATGAACAAAAACATGGACATTTCATCTATTAGTAGTCCCAAGCGAAATCGTCTTTAAATTCTTTCAATAGTACTATGTTGATCGATTCGACTTCTCCTTTTCTTTGACTAGGCTTGCACTAATTGAGATAGGCCTTGGTTCTTATGAATCAGACCCTAGGTCAACTTCCTCCAATTCTTCCTCTGCCACAACATATGTGTCCTTTTTTGCCGCAACTTCCCCATCCTTCTCTTCTTCCTTTCCCAAACTTTCTTGAGCGACACAACACGCCAAACTCCCGTGTTGCCCTTTTTGGGTGGGGCCCGCTTGCATCTCACTCGTGGGCCCTACGTGCCTTCATAACTTATACACAATCTTGCCATCAAGGCCTCGGACCCTGGTGCACTAGGGTGTGTCGTTTGGCTCTACGGTAGGCGCTTCTTTCCTTTTCTTCTTTCGCGCCAGTAGCTCCCTTAGATTGGGTTCTGGGTCACCTTGGACATCTTCCCACCTAGGCACGAAGGTACCTCGCGGTTTTGAAACCGAGTTTTCCCCAGACGGAGCCCATTGGTCGTAAAACATGGTTTCCACTAAGTGAGCTTCTACCTGCTCGAATGGCGAAGGGTTTTCACTATACGTATCATCCTGCCATTCAATCTTCCTTTCACACATTGGTGGTAGGTGGATAGGGCCGTCGGTGTTTGTGTAACTGGGGCCTTCCCAAGAGCACATGATAGGATACTTTCATTCTAACCACATGGAAACGAGCTAAAGAAGCTATAGGGCCTACTTTCAATCACAATCGAATGTGGGCTGCGGTGTACTCACCTCTTCTACCGAACCCCGTTACTTCCATCGGGCATTCTTGGATCTTTCTTTCGAAATTCCTGCTGCTTGCAAGGTGCTCAACGAAATAAGGTTTACGGAAAGCACCCGTATCTACCAAGGCTCTCTTGATGAGGATTTGATTTATGGACGCCGCTAAATAGAGAGGCCTCCCGTGATCCGGGTGTCCTACCTCCATATACTCACCTTTGAACGTGATCTCTGTTGATTCTGTAGGAGGGCTCTGTCTTCTTGCATTTTCGTTGACAAGCACTCTACCCCTGCCCCGGAGGCGATACTCACCAAAGCCTCCGTGGCTATCTTTCTTTCCTTTACGTTGAGTCCCAACTGGTCAAATAAGTTTTTGAACTTGGCACTTTATTTGTAGAGTGGTAATCGCTGCAGAGGCAAGGCCAAGTTCTCTTCCTCGTCCTCTCCCAGGTTTGCGCATATTACCATCGGCTTTGCTATACCCTTTCCCTTGTGGTTCGGGAGTGGGTTTCTTTGGACTTCCTGTTGGGTTGACTCCAATGTGCCTTCTTTAATCCTGCGGTGCACCAACCTGCGGCGCCCAAAGATTTTGCGGTGGAATGTTGTACATAGTTGTGCAAGCGGCAGGAGCGAGGATCTCTTCTTTCTTCCTCTGTGGGCTCTCTCGAAACCTGGTTGGGTTTAAAGATCCCGTTCGCTATCCATTTGTCTAGCAGCACATCCAACTCCTTAGGAGTACATGGTATAGGTGAGGGCGTATCATACTCCCTCCCTTCTGTTTTCCTTCTCCGCTCTCCAGTGGACACCGCCATAAACTGCGGGACATTTCTTTTGTCCGAATTGGGTTTTTCTGATTGAGCCGTCTTCCTAACTTTCTACAAAGACTATGCAAATTGGGAAATTTCTAGATTTTCCAGGACAGCTCTCAATTTCTGAATCATGTTAGTCATGCACATTTTTACTAAGGTCCTTTCTTCACAATGGTCGAAGCAGTCAAGTGCTATGTCCCTGAACCGCTTGATGTATTCCATCAAATCCTCGTCATTCCTTTGCTTGGTCGCTTGCAAGGTTGCGAGCGTTACCGTTTCCTCTCCGTGGAAGTACTTAGTGCAAAATACATCCACTATGTCATCCCAAGTTAGGATCGATCCTAGATTTAAGCCGATGTACCAGGTGTATGTCGGGTCACACAGTGACTTTGGAAACTCCCGCAGACATAGGTCTTCGTCTGCTACGTAAAGGCCAAGGATATCAATAAATTTGCTCACGTGCTCAACAGCACTTCCCTTCCTGCCATCGAATTGTGCAAAGGCCCTTGGCTCATACCTCTCGGGGTATGGTTTGCTGAGTACCTTTAGAGGGTAAGGAGGTCTTCATGCGTAAAACCTCTCCTTTGGTGTTTTGGCTCTCTCTTGCTCCAGGAGAGCCGCTACTTCAACCATAGTAATGAAGTGTTGTTTTGCATTCCGTGGGACACCTCCCGCCAATGTCTTCTCTTTGTCTGCCGCATGTTCTAGGTCATGCTAGCTGCCTTTCTCCTTTGTTTTGTGTGCTTTTAGTTGATGGATCTCTTCCATTGGCACCTTCCGTTTGGTTAAGTTGCTGTTGTTGGGGCGTTGTTGGCCTGGATTTCGCTATGCAGGGTACGACACTCATATTCCGTGTCGTCCTGGACTTTGGTGACATTGTTTGCAAGGGGCTCTATTTTTTTTTTTTTTTTTTTTACCCCTATCTGCTTCCCAACTCCCAGTGAGTCGCCAATTGTAAAGGGGGGTGGGTTGTGCTAGTGGTGTTGGGTTGCCTCTCGCCGCACTAAACCCAAGTTTTTCGGATAAGAGAGTTGGGACCGGCCCAACTTCGACTTAAGTTGGTCCGGCTTGTGCAACTAGGCCAAGTCCGCCAGGGGACGTGTTCACGGCAGGCAAAACTGTTTCAAACAAATCATGGCAAGCAAACATAATAATAATAAAATAAACAGAAAGTATCTAGCCACTTAATGGGGAATTGACCAAACGACCCTTAAAATCAATTACAACAGCAATACTAATTGTTTTCTTTTTTTGCGGAAAAGAAAAAGCATAACAGAGGATATCAAATGTTAATACGCATGGGTTAGTCAGAATATTAGGGAAAATCGACCAAAAATCCAATCCGCAGGAGCAGAGCCACAAAGGGAAGAACGTTTCTTCTCAACGCAGTCAATCTCTCAAGAAAGAGTTCTGCTGTGGAGATTAACCGCCCGAGGGAAACAGTCCGAGTGGTTTTTTCTGCGTAGATACTCTGAGGTTTTCACAGAGGGCTGGATTTCATGAGGGAGAAAAGGGACTAATCTACCAGTGCATGCCCACCGTTCTAATTCTCGCTCTTTCTTTCTTTCTTCTCACTCGTTTTCTTTGCTATTTCTTTTAAGTTTTCTATTTCTTAGTCAAAGTTCCCGTTGTTCCTCCTCCCCTCTGTTCACAGCAAGACCCTCCTTTTATAGTGCCTACCGTAACCTTGATTTTCTTGTTTTAGCCCTTAACTCCCTTTGTCCAGTGCGGTGTGTCTTGACCGACCATCACTATTCTATCGTGTGTCGCCCTCCCATTGCCGGATAAGGAAGAGTTTTTTGTTTGCTAGTCTATCGTGGCACCCTTTCCCGCTACGATCCTGGGTTATTTCTCTCTCCCTATCCCTCATAGCATGCACCTAATGGTTCCAACTCAGCTTGCCTCTTTTGGGTAGTAAGCCATCCCAGCAGGACACCTCCCCGAAAGAGCCCGAGCGGAACCTTCAAAATAGATTTTTCACCTCTCCCTACAACCAAACCATGCCCTCTAAATCTCGACACCTCGACCTCACCATGCTCTGTATTGGTTGGGTACAAGCTAGTGGTGCCTGGGCCTTGCGCGTGCCTTCATTCCATATGTGTCCAAAACCTACTTTTTGCTCATTTGTCTGTCGTGGTGGTCAAGGCTCGCCGTCTGTGTTTTTTGACCTCTTACGTGGGCTGCTTTTTGTTTTCCCGCTCCTCTCAAGAGCTGGGCTTTATTTGATGATGGACCTTACATTTTTTGGCTCATTCCTTGGTTTCCCTTATTTCTTGTAATGTCATTCTGTTATTCCCTTTGTAATAATTTAATTCTGTTGGGCCTCTTTTAGGCCAGCCGTTTATTCCTTCTCCTAGTGGCTTGGCGTGGCCACTAGTTTGCTTTTATTTATGGGCTCCTATGTCCCTTTTGGCTTTCCCTTAGGCATCCTTGGCCCGTTTGCTTTCTTTGGGCTTCCTCGGCCCTTTTGCTAATTTCGCATTCCCATGGGCTTTTTACTAACTTCATTGGGCTTCCTCGGCCCAATAACCTTATTCTCATCCTTGGGGTTTATGGGCCCGCCATAAACCCCTTATTTTCTTAGTTTGCATTGCTTTGGGCTCGTGGGCAGCCCTTTCTCGCTTTTCTACCTCATACACTACCCATGGGATGCTTTTTCTCTCTTTTCGGGCTTCTTCAAGCCCACTTGCTTCTTCAAGACCCATTTGTTTATTTCTTGGGCCTGTGATCCATTATTCTTGCCGCTTGGGTCTAATGGTTTTTCTGTCTGCTTTGTCAATTCTTCGTTGCCTTTGTTATTAGACTTTCTTTCTTTCCACCTGGATTCTCACAAATGGCCCTCAACACTTGTTTTTGTCTGAAACTTTCAAATTTAATGCCCACTGCCACTGTGTTGATGCATGGATTAGTGTAAGGAAGATGAGTACACAAGAGAAGGAAAGCAATGGATTTGATGGTATAGAAATGAGAAAAAAAAAAAAAAAAAAGAGTTAATAGAGGGAGCGGAGAGAGAGAAAATCTAAAGAAGAAGAAGAAGAAAATGAGTGGGTCCATGAGAGGAGAGAGATAAAACACAAAAATATGTGAATTAACGACGTAACATATTTTTATTGCCGGCGTAACTTTTACGCTAGTTTCGGACCGAATTTAAACTCAATATGAAAAACATATCTCAATTAAATGGTATGATTCGCAATTGTGCAAATAAATAAATAAAAAGAATTCTCTTCAAAAAAAAAAAATAAATAAAAAGAATTCATTGGGTTGGTTCAATTGTGCAAATAAATAAATAAATAAAAAGAATTCTCTTCCAAAAAAATAAAAATAAAAAGAATTCAGTTCAGCCCAATCCAAACACCAAAACCAAACCAAACCAACAAAACCAAATGCTAGGTAGGATATTGATATCATCGTCATCCACTAACAATTCTCAATATGAAAAACATATCTCAATTGAATGGTATGATTCGCAATTGTGCAAATAAATAAATAAAAAGAATTCTCTTAAAAAAATAAAAACAAAAAGAATTCATTGGGTTGGTTCAGCCCAATCAAGTAAACACAGCCCAAAACCAAACCAAACCAACAAAACCAAATGCTAGCTAGGATATTGATATCATCATCATCCACTAACAATTCTCATTTCCATTCTCCAAGAAAGAAGAAGAAGAAGAATAACAAACAGTATAGAGACTAGAGAGAGAGAGAGAGAGAGGAATGGCGAAGAAGCCACTGGGACCCACGGGAGAGTTCTTCAAGAGGAGGGACGAGTGGAGGAAGCACCCGATGCTGACGAATCAGTTCCGGCACGCCACTCCTGGCCTGGGCATCGCCCTCGTTGCCTTCGGCGTCTACCTCGTCGGCGAGCAGGTCTACAAAAGGATCCTCGCTCCCTCTCCTTCTCACCACCACCATCAATCTACTTCCGCTGCTTCTCACTGAGGTCAGTCCCCATCCCACTCATTCCCATATCTCTCTTCTCTGATATATTTCTTCGATCCTCTACTTTATGTTGATTTTGACACCAACCCATTTGAGCTTATGCTTTTTGGTGAAATGGGTTTCCTGTATTGTGATTGGTTTTATGAATTGGGTCTCAAACCCCTGAAATTGTTTAGGTGCTTGTTCTGTTAAAAATTGGTTTTTGTGAAATGGGTCTGCCAGCATCTTGTACTTTATGCTGATATTGACGTCGAATCATTTGAGCTTATGCATTTTGGTGAAATGGGTTTCTTGTATAATGACCGGTTTTGGAAAAATGGGTCCGAAGTCTCTGAAATTGTTGGGTTTTGTTCTTTTATAGATTGGTTTATGCGAAATGGGTCTGCTTCGATTTTGTGCTTTGTGCCGATAATGACGTTGACCCATTTGAGCTAATGCTATTTGTGAAATGGGTCTGCTTCGATTTTGTGCTTTGTTGAAATGGTGATTTTACAAGCTAACCCTCGATTGATTCAATATTTTGTTTAATGTAAGGTAATTGATTGATAATTTTTGAGAGGTATCTATTTTATTTTTCCATGTAATGGAGAGATGATGCTGTTACTCATCTGTGTAAGAAGGTCTGAGATAGTGCCTTGTACTCTTTTCTGCTAAATGAATGTGGGGTTGAGTTTTTACCATTGGGATAGATGTCAGCAATTCGTTGCTAGGTGATAGTTCTGTAGCAGCATTAGGGAGCCTCAAGTTATCATCCATCAACTTACATACTTAAGCTCAAAGTTTTAATTGGTATTGCAACATGATTGAAGCACTTTTGAGGCTGGACATGATTCTAATGTCATTGGCCTCAATGTGCTCATGTTTTTAATTTCAATTGATATTGTAGTTGCAGAAGAGCACCTGTAACTCAGAGTTAATCATAACAGTAATTGACAGGGCACTGGGCGACTGAAGTCACTTGACTAAAGAATTATAGAATGTCTAGCTTGCTGTGGTTTTGTGTAACTATAGTAATGTTAATAGATGATTTAGCATTAAAGTTTATAATCAGCACATCATATGGTGATTTGGCTACTAATAAATGAAATGTCATGATATATCATCAACATTGTTATCATAAAGATTTTTTTGTTGTTTTTGTTTGGTGTGTCTATCTTTCCTTATTATCGTCTTCATTATGTAGTTGAAATAGTATTCTCCTGGCATGGTTTTTCCCAATGTAAATGAACTTTTACCTTGTAGTTGAGTCTTGCTTTTATTTATTTATTGATTGGTGAGTTACACTTGCATCTAGTGGGTTCAGCACCTCACCTTCCTCTCATTTTTATAGGAGAAGTGCCATTTCAGTTAGAACTCATTTGCTGGTTGAGATTCACTTTTCTATAATCAAATAATTAATGTACTTGTATGTTGTACTTCTTTTATGCTAAAAGCTCTGGCTGAAATGGCAGCTCTTTCCCCCCATAAGAAAGAGTGGAGTGCAAGTTTGCAAGTTTCAAAATCAATGCATAAAACAGAAATAAAAATCTTGTACATGTTTTCTGTTGGTGGTGCCTTCTATGCATGAATTGAATTATAGTATTCCTAGAATCAAAGAGAGCCCCGATGTAATATGATGGTATAGATGCTGAAAATTAACCATAGAGTTTGACAGAGTGAATGTCATTTTTCTGGTTGTGACGTGTTTTGCAAGAATCCAGTTTGTCACATGCCCTAGCAAGCAGCACTGCAAGAGCATCTCAAAAGAGAAAAAAAAGGGGGGGGAGGGGGGTTGAGGGAGTCTCATTCGACGGAGTGAATGTCATATTACACTCACTTGGTACACACCATACACGCACACCACTTTTGCACATAAATCTTGAGTTGAAGTCACAATTTCCAAGTTAGAAATCATGACTTCAAGTTATTTATATATATATATTTTTTTAAAAAATCATGACTTCAAGTCACGCCTTTTAGTTAATATCTTAACCTCTGTACATGATATAACATGGCCAAGTTATTTGCTACCTGAAAAAGCTGCTTGCAAACAAGAGATAACCAAACTGCTCTTACTTTTGTTTTGGTGTTAATAATTTATGTTCTTTGTAAATTGATTATTTGACAAATAGCTGATCTTGCAGATGGGCTCTTGGTGAAAGGAAGCTCGGGCGTTCTTGTATTTCAGCATTCCCCTTTCTGGTTTGGTGTTGAATAAAAAGTATCTTAATTTCCATGGGACTTGAAGCATGTAATTTTTATGTTGTTTCATAACTTGGGACGTGGAACTTCTAGCAGCATGTTGAATCTACCAAAGTTTTATTTTTTGATAATCTCTACCAAAGTTATATGAGTAAGGATTTGCTGCAATCATGATTGTAGGAGTTGCTGCAAACAAGATTATGTGGCAACTTGTGAAGCTAACATGTGTCCTAGGCCATGTGCATGTCACATGACCAGCCAAGCTAACTTAACCACAGTTAAAACCAAGAGCCTCTCTCTCTCTCTCTCTCTCTCTCTCTCTCTCTCTCTACCAACCCAAGTAAAACAAAACTCCTTTAATCTCTCACTTGTCATTCCAGCACTCATCTCTCTCTCCGAGTCTCTCTACACCACCGTTCGTCACTGTTGTTGTCCCTTGACAACGATGCCTTGGTCCGCTATGCTCACCACCTCATAGTAAAAAACAAAAAGACCATTTTTTTTTAATTTGCAAAGCCACAAGATTTAGAGATTAAGAACAAAGCAAAGCTAAATATCTCAAATATGTTATCCTCTGAGTTTGATAAGAACGCCAAGCATGTTAATGGGTTGCTAGGTTTAGGCTCTAGATCCGGGTTTTGTTCTTCTTGTTCTTGTTTATATTTTTCTTCTTCTTTTTTTGTTTCTTCAACCCAGAATTTTCCTCCTTTCATTCCTCAAAAGAATCATGTGAATATGGACATGGAACTAAGCGTGGAAGAAAGGAACCCACTCTCTGTTGTGCTTTTAATCTTACTGTAGCCCGAGTTGCTCAAGATGATGGGTTTAAGGAATTTTTGGTTTTTGGTAGAAAGGAATTTTTCTAGATTTGGTTAAACTTCTTAGTGAGTAGATCCGGGTTTGAGTTTTTAATTTTTTGAATTCAATTTCTATATTCTCAGTCCCCATTTCAAGCAAAACTTCCCAAAAATAATTCTTCTCTTTTTACCTTGACAGTTTTACGCAGGAAATTTGAAGTGAATCAAATGTTATATTTCTGACTAAATTTACCTAATTAAACCATGGGTCTATCACACCCAAAATATATATTTTCCCATTTTTTGTAAAAGAGTAAGACTAAATGGAAGAAGAAGTGAGTGTTTTGGCTTAATTAAGAATAGTTGACCAACCACCAAGGGATGGTGGCGGTGACGAAGAGTGGTGGCGTGAGAGAGAGAGAGAGAGGGAGAGTGGGCTTGCAAAGAGTGAGAACATGATTTTCATTTTGGGCATGATGAAGCTTCTTGCTAGTGTAGTCCTTCAATACCCATTTCTATTGTAATCTAATATGGAGGTCGGTTGTTTTTTGAGGCCACGAGTTCGCACTTCTTGCTTGCTCTGAAGATACAGGATCGAAAGGGTTTTGTTTTACTTGGGTTGGTAAAGAGAGAAAGGCTATTAGTTTTAACTGTGGTTAAGTGAGCTTGACTAGTCATGTGACATGCACTTGGCCTAGGACACATGTTAGCTTCATAAGTTGCCACCTAATCTTGTTTGTAGCAACTTTTTTTTTTTTTTTTGATAAAACACCAACTGCGATTTCATTAATTAGGACAAACGGTCCAGATTGATTACATCTTTGAGAACTTGGTTTGAAACAATAGGGGGGTATCCTCCACCCAAATAAAGCATTCATCCACACATTTGGCATACTTGGCTAAGATATGAGCTACCATGTTGCCATCTCTACCGACATGAGAAACTTCCCGGGAATGAAAATGTTGCGGCCGAGAATTCGCCCCTTCAATCACCTTGCTAATTGAGCTTGGCGGGGGACCAAAGATCGAGAAAAGGCCTTCACCACCTGCTAAGCATCACCTTCAATGATAATCTTCAATAGACTCGGGTCCTTGGCCAGTAGAATACCTTCCTCAAATACCATAGCCTTAACCTCTAGAGCCCCTAAAGGAAGATAGATTCTTTTACTCAATGCTCCCATGAGCTGACCCTTCATGTTTCTAATCACAACCCCAACTCCACAACCGCCCGAGTCCGAAAAGATTGCAACATCTACATTGACTTTATACCACCCGTCTCGCGGTGGTCTCCATTGGGCTTTGGATGGGCCAGGACATCGGACTAAAGGAGTAAAAGGCTTACGACACTCCTCAGTATAAGCTCGGGCTTCCCCCGCAATTAGCTTGGGTTATCTGCATTTCCCCTCATGCTTAAGGGCATTCCTATTGTTCCAAATTTTCCACGTTGTGATCGCGAAACTCTCCCTGTCTTGGACATACTTAGACTCCTTCAAACTCCACAACACCTCGGTGAACTCTACAGGGCGGTGTGGCGGCTCCTTGGTAACCAAACCCATTTCCTTCCATACTTCTGAGGCAAACTTGCAACCCCAAAGTATATGACCCGAGGTTTCACACAAGGCACAAAATCCTGACTATCCTCCACTATAATTTTCCTTGATGCAAGTTGATGATTTGTTGGAAGGATATTTTTGCATGCTTTCCAAAGGAAATGCTTCACCTTGTTTGACAAATCCAGCTACCATAGGAATTTCCAGAATTCCTTCATTTCTGTATTGTTTGAGGTGCTCCCCATTTCTTCTATCTTTCTTCCTTCCTTTAGGAGATTAGAAGCCACTCCGTAGGCACTTTTGACTGTGAAAGAGCCATTCTTAGTCCAAGCCCACACCGGTGAATCGTCGGGGAACGTTGGGCTTATGGGAATACTCAAAATAGCTTTTGAGTCAATAGGTAGGAAAGTGCTTTTGACTAGTTCAACATCCCAAATTCCTATCTCTTTATCTATAAGCTGCTCAGCTCTATCCAAGCCCTAAATATGACCTCTTGGGCTGACTACTTTGAAAGCATTAGGGGTTGGAATCCATCCGTCCCTCCATATATTAACCCTTTTCCCATTCCCGATAATCCATCGTGACCCCCTCTCAATAGTCTCCCTAGCGACCAAAAGGCTTCTCCACACATATGATGGTCTTCAACCCAAATTTGCTTCCATAAATGTACTCCTAGCAAAATATTTTGCTTTAAGGATTTTGTGAGTAATGGAGCTTGGGTTTTGATGAATCTGCCACCCTTGTTTGGCCAAAAGCGCAAGATTGAAGGCTTTAAGGTCCTTGAATCCCATGCCACCCTCGGACTTAGGTTTGCACATCTTTTCCCAAGAAACCCATGCCATTTTCCTCTCCTTATCCTTCTGCCCCCACTAGAATTTGCTTACCATCTAGTTCAATTCTTTGCATAGGGAGTCCGAAAGCTTGAAATAGCTCATTGTATACGTAGGCGTGGCTTGGGCAACCGCCTTGATATAATTTCACGGCCAGCATTGGACAGCAACTTGCCTTTCCAATTTGCTATTTTCCTTCCGACTTGGTCTTTTATCCGATTAAAAGCCTTCTTCTTCCCTCGCCCCACTAACAGAGGCAAACCCAAATATTTCTCATTTTGTTGAATGATTTGGACCCCAAACAGCTCCTTAATTGCTTCCTTCATGTTGTTATTAGTATTCCTACTAAAGAACAATGAAGTCTTCTCCATGTTCAGTTTCCGCCTTGATTCATGCTTATAATCCGATAACATCTTCATCACCCTAAGGCCCACATCAATACTTTCTTAGCAGAAAATAATGCTATCATCTGCAAACAATAGGTGGGATAGTTAGGGAGCACCACGGCACACCGACACCCCTTTAATATTGCCCTCTCTGTCCTCTCTCTTCAGCATAGTTGAAAGACCTTCTGAACAAAGAAGGAAGAGATAGGGGGGAAATAGGATCTCCTTGACGTAAACCCCTGGATGGCCTTATTCTTCCTTTCGATTCCCCATTAATTAGAACAGAATAGGATACCGTTAACACACATCAAGATTAGCTCAATCCATCTCTCTTGAAACCCCATTCTTCTCATCACCGCCTCCAAGTACCCCCACTCCACTCTATCATACGCCTTACTCATGTCAAGCTTTATTGCCATTAAGCCCTATTTTCCTTTTCTCCGTTGGTCGATACTATGCATTGTCTTAAAAGTCGCTATAACATTATCGGTTATTTGTCTTCCTAGGACGAAAGCACTCTGATTCGCTTATGACGTCTGGTAGAATCTTTTTCAACCTGTTTACAAGAACTTTTACTACAATTTTATAGATTACATTACATAAGCTAATAGGTCTAAATTCCATTATTTTTTGGGGACCTCTGACCTTAGGTATTAGGCAAATGTAAGTTTCATTTAAACCACTAGGCAAACAACCAGAGTTAACAGACTAGAGAACACACTTAATGACACTATCTCTTACCACATCTCAATATTTTTGATAGAATATAGGAGACATACCGTCGGGGCCGGGGGCTTTGGTAGGGTGCATTTGTTGTAAGGCCATCCCGACTTCCACCTCATTGAATTCCTTAAGTAGAGACTCATTCATGTCCGCCGTGATTCGTGGGTTTATAGACTCCAGGCTAGCCTCAAAGGAAGACGGATTCACTATGCTGAAAATGTTCGTAAAGTAATCAAGGACTTCCTTCTCAATATCCTCCGGATTATCATACCACACATCATCCGCCCCTCTGAGACCTTCAATCCGATTAATCCTTCTCTTATGGTTTGTCGTTGCATGGAAGAATTTTGTATTACGATCTCCGCATTTGATCCATAGAGCCCTGGGTCGTTGATTCCACATTACCTCCTCCCTAATTAGACTCTCATTAATTTCCTTTTTTGGTCCGTAGATTTCCACCGCTGTTTCATGTAGTAAGTTCAACTCCTTGATGTGCTTGAGCTGATCCTGTTTCAACTTCACCATTTTGTTAACATTCCCAAAGACCCTGTGATTCCACCAGCAGAGCTGCCCTTGACATCTTTTAATTTTCTCTTGAATTTCATCATCAGGTCTCAACGAATACCAAGCCCTTTTGATCACCTCTTTACACCTATCGTCTCTAGCCCATATAGTCTCAAAGAAAAACCTTTTTTTTTTTTTCTCGCTGATTTTGGGGGAGTTTTTTTCCTCAGAAATAAAGCCAGCAAATAGTGATCAGACGCTAACATTAAAATGTGATGAACTTGCGCCTCCGTAAATCTCGCCGTCCAGCCTTCGTTAGCCACCACTCTATCAAGGCGTATGAGGGTCCGTTGATCACCAAAACGGCTGTTGCACCAAGTGAAACTACTCCCCACAAAACCCAAATCGTGTAGTCCATTGGCACTCGGACAATCTCTAAATCTTCTCATCCGAACGGCGTCTCGATCCGCCTAACCAAGCTTCTTGTCGGGGTGGGTGATTTCATTAAAATCACCGAATACCACCCAAGGCAAATCGCATTGATTCCTCGGTGACTCAAGTAATCGCCAAGATATGCCTCTCTTCCTAGCATCCGGGTGTCCATAAAACCCTGTTGCCCTCCACGGATTCGAACCCTTTTCATCAAACACCACCACATCAATATGAGAATTGGAGCAGCTTTTAAACCTTATATCCAACCCTTCCTTCCAAATCATCGCCAAACCGCCACTCTTGCCATCACACGGTACAACAATCCCCTGGGTAAGATCTAACTTCCGCTAAAAGCCCTTCATTCTGCTTAAGCTTGCTTTGGTCTCCACAAGGAAAACCAGGATCGGATTTTTTGATTTCACCTCGTCGGTGAGAATCCGAACCGTCGGGGGTGATTCAAGACCCCGGCAGTTCCAAGCCAGGACACTCATCGGGCTCGGTGGCGCTGCTCCACAATCGCCGCCTCACCGCCATCCATTTGGTTTTCATTCTTCTGAGTAACGTTGGCTTGCTTCTCTTTTTTCCTTCTTTTCTACTTTAATGTGCTAGGTTCAAGTTCCTGACTATGTAGAGGGTTGGATCTCTTTTTGCCTGTGTGGTCCAGCTCCACATTCTCATCTTTGTTTTGGGCTTTCCTTGCAAGGCGCTTCCGGTGGCCGCTTTTTGGGCCCAAAGTCTCAGCGACCTAGCCTAATTTTTCATCATAGCACATGGCCATTGGGCCCGTGACTGCCTCCTCCCTTAATAGGCTTCCTTCCCTAACCGGGTCTTCCAAACTTAGCACCATTTAAAATAGAAACTAATCCTCACTTTTTTGTTAAGTCATTATCTCCCACAGCATTTCCTCTCCCGTGTTTTTTTGAGTAATGGGCTCGTTCAAAGTTTCCTTACCTTGAAAAGGAAAGATGCTTCCTGTGTTTGTTTCAATGCTCCTGTCCATCCTTCTTTCATGATGGTTTTCTGGTGTCACAGTAATTGATGTCTGCTCCATTTGTCTCATTCTCTGTATACCTTTCCCCAATGTTCTGCAGCGTTGACCCCTCATTTGCATCCAAACCCTCACTTGTAGGTGGCGCATAATTTACCCTCGCCAGGATCCTCCCTTTGCTACTAGCTGGTTTACCTTTGCTGTTAACCCTGTCGTTTAGTCCGCCTTTGGTTCCTTCACTCTCCAATCTCCTCGGAACCTCCCCTCTCATCCAGGCACCGTACTAAAGGGTTGTTTGCTCCGCCTAGTTGTCTTTATCCGAGGTTACACCGCAATCCCGCAAGTCATGGCTAAGAAGGCCACATACGTAACAAAAATTTGGTAGTCGTTCGTATTTGAAACTAATCCATCATCGCTCTCCACCTTCAATCATGACTTTCTTTCCTTGGACTAGTTTCTTCGTAATGTCAATCTTCACCCTTACCCGAAGGTATTTCCCCCAATGGACTCCCGATTCAGACCCATCCACCGCCATCACCTCTCCCGGTTTGGACCCTATTGCTCGACCGGTTTATTTGGTTCTACTCTTAAGAGGGAGATTAAAGATCTGTATCCAAAATGGGGACTGCCATATGGAGATATCCTTTGGCACTAGCTCACCTTCAAATTCCTTAAGCAAAATCAGTTGCTTTTCATAGCTCCACGAGCACATCTCCAATATTTTCTTTTTGTCGCATCTGCCGCCAAACTCGACTAAATATAGCTCCTCCTCAATCTCGGAGATTTTAAGCCCCTTGTTTGGTCTCCAAAGCATTCTCAAGTTTTTCTTGAGTGAGTTTAAGGCAATACTTCTATGCGCAAGGACCTTCATGACAAGACAATTTTTCCCTATTTCCTTAGTCGCTACGTGTTATTACTCCCCACATTTATGCTCTCATCCTCCTCTTCCGTAAAAGAGAGTTTTTTCCATGACTCTTCTAATTCCGTCGTCATGTTTACAGAGACTAACACGGCCTCACCACCGGGAGGCCACAACACTCTTGCAAGGAGGCCTGCAAGACTCAATCGCTACTACATGCACTAGAGCATGAGAGCACCAACCCTCTCTCGTTTAACTCTCTGTCAACTATTTGTAGCAACTTCTACAAACTTGTTTGCAGCAAATCCTTGCTCAAGTTGTATTGAATGCACGTCTCTAGAGAGTTGAATCTACCACGATAGAAGCATATTTTTGGGTTAATTACTTCTGTGCTTGTGTCACGATGAACGTAGGAGTGATAGAAATTATGTATGTGTTTGGATTCCATGTTCACGGCTGCATTTTGCGTTTCACGTGTTTTTTTTTTTTTTTTTTTTTTTTTTTTTTTTTTTTGCCTACAATTGTTGACAAGTCAATTGTGAAAAGTGCACTAATGCACTTTGTTCACGGGTCTCACAAGTTATACTTTTCAACAACTTTTTCATTAAAAATAGGTTCTACATTACTATTTACACATTTAAAAATAATTTCACTACAGTGTTTTCAGTTTCAATTTTCAATTTTAGCAAAAATAATCAGTATCCAAACGTAACTTTTACTCGTTTTCACTTTCCCTGGCTCCTAACTATAAAATCCACCGATGTGGAGCGAGTGGTTCACAATTCATTGTCGTCCGCTTTGTTGACAAGACCAAGTGGTATATTCTAGATTCCCTTTCTATTTTATTATACATAAATTGACTAAATAAATACCTCCACATCTTATTAAACATCCCAAAATACCCCTAGTTATGAAATCTCTCGTTTTACTATGTCCATTACTTTAAACTTTGTTTATTAAGTGTATGTTTGGATTCAATCAACTGCGTTTTTTGCGTTTTCCTCTTTTTTTTTTTTTTTTTTTTTTTTTTTTTTGTTTTTTGTTTTGCGTTTTGAGTATTGCGGTTCTTGTTCAATGAACAAGAATCGCAAAAAGTGGACTTTTGCCGTGAAGCGAGTGCACATATGCACCGCTCACGGACCCACAAATTTCATTTTTTATCAATTTTTTCATTAAAAATGGGTCCCACAAAGACTATTCACATATTTAAAAATTATTTTGCTAAAGTGTTTTTGGTTTTGAGTTTCAAAGAAAATAAGTTCTATCCAAACACACCCTAAGTGAGCGTTTGGTTTCAGGTGAAACCAACGTTCACGTTTTCATTTCAAATTTCCGTCCCTTTTTTTTTTTTTTTTTTTTTTTCAGCGCATGAACAAGTAAATTTATCGTGCGAGAGACAAAATTACTTGTTCATGCATCGAGCAAAGATCTTGTTCACGCATTGTAACAAAGACTTTGTTCACGCATTAAAAATATTAAAAATGGGTCCCACAAGATTTTTCACACATTTAAAAATTATTTTGCTACAGTGTTTTCGGTTTTGAGTTTCAAAGAACAATAAGTTCAATCCAAACGGACCCTAAGAATCATGAAAATCACTCTCATTTTATCCAAAGAACTCGATTTGAGTAATCAAAGCCCAATTCAAAAACTCAAAAACCAACGTTATTCCTGCATAGGTGAGAGGCTTGACCTCGTGTACTAGCCCCGAACTTCATAACCCCAAAAACAAAAGAACACAACCCATCCCATTTTCCAAGCCAAGCCAAACAACGAGATTTCTCAAAACCAACACTCACTAGCTACAAAAGCTTGAGAACCAGGAGTACCCACTTTGACAAAACTCCAAAGGGGCGAAATTCCATTTCGGGAACCAATAGCCATATCGTTTTCTTTGCTAAATTTCAAAGCTTGGAGTGCCACACAAGCCTTTTCCTTAGTTGTCTCTTTGGTTGTTCTACTTCTATATATAGTTATTCTCTTTAAGCTACCACTTTTTCCATTTTCTTCCCGGTGCTCTCCCCATGGAACAACAACTAAGGACTTGAATCCTTGACTAACATACTCATTGTAATAGGTCTTGTTGCAAAAGCGCATCATGTTTTTTCAAGAACTCCCTAGCAATTTCTAGTGAAGTCACTGGGTTAACATGAACGTTTCCTAGACGGATACAAGCAACTTCAGGGGTTCTTGCTTGGTTTTTGTTTGTGATTTTGACTTGAGCATGATGAGAATAATGAATGTAATGAGAAATGCCAATACAATGGTCAAATGAACATAAATAATATTTTTTGGGTAGCATGGCCACGAGAGCCCCAATTATTTAGTAACACCATGGATGAGATAGATTGGAGCATATATGCACTTTTTGTGTCCACCTTATGCTCCAACAATCATAACTTATTATGTTTTTATTTGACGTAACCAAAGTTCAAAATGAAAAAATAAATAATAATAATAATAATAATAATAATAATAATCAAACACATGACATACCGTGATTAGTTGAGTATAAAATAGAATACAAAAAGTGGGACTGGACTCATAAGATTTGTATTTGGCTTTAAAATTGAGGGACACAATATTGTCCATCCATTAGTAATTTTCTTCTTCTTCTTCTTCTTTTTATTTTTTGAGAAGACCATCCATTAGTAACTTGAAGATATGTGATTTTGTCTTGACAATTAATTATAAACACAGAAATTAACCCAACTAGTCAACCATAAAAATAAAAATAAAAATAAAATTGATAAAAGTCTTAAACAAGTGATATTAATCATAGGGGAAATTTAATGGATATTTTAAGGGCATTGATTTATAAAATATTTTATGGAAAAATTAAAAAAATAACTATTTTTTTCTACAAATTTTATATTTTCATAAAAATAATTTCAAAACTTTCCTAAAATTGTTTATTAATAAAGGTAAATGCTCTAAAGGCACCCATTAACCGGCCCTTAATCCTAGTATCACATGATTAACCCATGACTTTTATTAATTTTTGGGGATTGATATCATGTGCTCTTCTTGCTTTTGTGAACTAATTATGTACAATAATTAAATTATCAGATTAAATTCAAGTACATAGTACCAAAAGACTTGTAATTTATTGGCATAACTTGGTTTACTTTATAAGAAGAACTACATTCAAATCTCACTCCCCACACTTATAATAATAAAAAATAAAACACATAGTTACATGGGTTGTGATATCACTTGAAATCCTTGTTGGTTTTGGGCCAAATCTAAATCCTTGTCCTTTAAATTGTATAGATAATTAAATCCAAATCCACATGGCCTAAATCCTGCCATATAAACTGACCATAAAATGACTAATCAAATTGCATTTAATGTTGAATTAAAAAACAAAATTTACAATTAGGGATCCTCATAATCATTTATATACTTAAAATCCATATATTAAACACTCAATGTAGGATTCCTTACATACCCACAAAACATATACACATACAATCCAATCCAATAAAATCCACACAATTTGGGGTATCATGTACAAATTTTGGACCTTGACTACTTTTTGCAAAATTTGGGTCTTAGGTCAAGTGTCGGTGCAACGTTTAAGTGTTTAATCAACACACGTTGTTGAAGAACCAATGAAATTGGTTGTAGTTTCTTCTCCATTTGCCTTTCGCTATCGATTATGTCATTTAGAATGACTTCCAAAGTTTTCACGTTTTCCTTCCTTAGGGTATGTTTGGATAGAACTTATTTTCTTTGAAATAAAAAGCAAAATGAAAACACCATAGCAAAATAATTTTTAAATGTGTGAATAGTCTTTTGGGACCCATTTTTAATGAAAAAATTGATAAAAAATGAAATTTGTGGGTCCGTGAGCAACTTTTTACGGTTCTTGTTCATTGAACAAGAATCGCAACACTCAAAACGCGTGAAAACCAAAAAAAAAAAAAAAAAAAAAGGAACAAACGCAGACGCAAACGGAAGAAACGTGGATCCAAACATTGCCTAAATATCAAAGCAAAAGTGCCCATAGCAATCATTTTTTTTTTTTTTTTTTTTTTTTTTTTTTGAGAATCATCGTCCCCTACGTTAGAGGCAAAGAAATCCAAATACAAACAAAATTAAATTATAGTGTCTAATTAATTAAAAGTATAGAGTTTAATTTGTGGGTCGGTTAATCCATGTTTTTATGGTATTTATTAATGAACCATTTTAATATCGTTATTATATAATTTATGGGAAATATAAAAAACAGTAAAAAATAGTTATTTTTCTCATTTTTTATAAAAGAAATTTAAAAATATTTTTTAAACCAATGCAATTTTTTCTTAATTTGTTATTGATTATAATTTGTTATGAAAATTCTTAATTTGTTATTGATTATAATTTGTTATGAAAATATTATGGATGTAACACATCACTTATATAAAATATTGATTATTGATTGAATTTTAAGAAAATAATAATAATAATATAATTGGTTTATCTTAGTCAAAGTCAATCCCAAACAAATATTTAAATTCCATAAAACACAGAAATTGAAAGCTATATATATATGGAACCACAGAATGAAACCAAAACAAGGAAGCAGTAAGAGCTACCCTCTCTCTTTCTCTCTGTTTCTCTCTCTTTATCTTTCTCTTTCTCTTTCTTGGAAAGGAAAAAGTCAAAGCTCACTACCATTTCACAACACATAAATTAATTAGCCCACAAACCAGACCTCTTTCTCTATCAGAGTGTTGGTGTGTGAGACTCTCTCTCTCTCTCTCTCTCTCTCTCTCGGCATTGAAATGGGATCGGTGGATGAGTTCTTGAAGGAGTGTTCGCAGTCCGGAGACGCTGCCTACGGAGCCTTCAGATCGGTCTTGGAGCGTCTCGAGGATCCGAATACCCGTGTCCAAGCTCGGATCTTCCTCTCCGATCTCCGGAAACGCTTTCCTTCCAATGACGATTCTCTTCAATGCTTCCACACTTACCATTTCCGCATCGAGGACATCTACCTCGACCAATTCCAAGGTCACCCATTTTCTCTCCTTTTTTTTTTTTTTTTTTTTTCAGTTTCTGTTTGGTTACTCTGAAAACAGAGCTAACATATATATATATATATATATATGTTCTTTGCTTTTTCTTTTGCCATTTTTGGATCTAGGACATCTTTCTTCAGTATACTATAGCAACCCAATTTCCCTTTTTCTGTTTGGTTACTAAGAAAACAGAGCTAAAAGAACATAATGGACATCAGGACATGTTTTGTTTATTTGGGTCAGTTTTATTAATCATAAAGACTAGTTCTTTGATTTTGGTTACTCAGAACATACATTACTTTCGTTTATTTTCTTTTCTTCTTTTGGGTTTCTCATTGACCAACCATTATGGGTGTGTTTGGATCCACGGCTGCGTTTTTGGATGTGCGTTTTTGTTCTTTTTTTTTTTTTTTTTTTTTTTTTTTTGTTTTCACGCGTTTTTTAGTATTGCGGTTACTGTTCATTGAACAGTATTCTCGTAAACAGTATATACGTATACTGTGTATGAACCCACAAATTTTATTTTTTATTAATTTTTTCATTAAAAATAGGGGTCTTATTTCATATTTAAAAATTGACCAACCAATTTTAGTTTTCAATTTCAGCAAAATAAGTTCTATTCAAATTTTTGGAAGTTTTTTTTTTTTTAAGAGAAACCATCTGGGGTTGGTTCGTTTCCCAAGATAACTAAAATGAAGTCAGTCTCTGGTAATCCAATAATTGAAATTTGTCCTTTTCCTCAAGATATTTTTTTGCACAAAGTTTTGGACAATTTTACTAACGTGTGGTTAGGGACACACAATAATATACCATTTAAAAAAATTATTAAAAATTGAAAAAATTTTAACAATTTTTTCAATCCCCATTTTTTTCAAAAACGGATTTGTTAACCAGACCCTTACTTAAACTATGACTTATTAAAATATTTAAACAACATGGGAAAGTACATGTGGGTGCTCTTTTGAGTCATTTTACCAAGTGGGTCGGAGATAATTCTGCCATTTTTTTTTAAGCCCCGTTCTTTTCTTCTTATTTTCCTAGAAACCAAACAGAACGCAACCTTATAACTGAATAACTGATGAAAAGAAAGCTATAGTTAACTTTAACACAATGAAAGAATAGTATAATTGTCGGTTCAAATCATTTGAGAGAATGTGATTTTGTATTTGGCGAAAATGGCCAACTGGCTTTAAAAACCAAACTATCTAGTTAGTAGGCAAGACTTAGAAACATATTTCATTTATAGCATCTCGAGTCTTAAAGACTCGATTTTGGGCTTCAAAATCGAGTCTTTAAGGCTAAGTTGCCATCGACATTGACATGGAAATCGAGTCTCTTAGACTCAATTTCTAACCCCTATTTATAACGCTCACACCAAACACCGGAGCATCGGAGGAGGAAAAACCCGGAGGAAAAAAAAAAGAAAAAGAAAAGAAAAGAAAACAACAGAGAGGAAGAGAAGATTGAGATTGGAGAGAATTCTCGGCCATTTTTTTTAGCCCCGTTCTTTTCTTCTTATTTTCCTAGAAACCAAACAGAACACAACCACAATAACTATAACTGGGGCTGCGAACGAAGTGAGGTTCTCTGTTTCTCTCCCCCTGATCTAATCCGAGTAGTTGTGTGTTTCTCTTTCTCTCCCTCTGATCTAATCTGCGTTTGGGTATTTTGGCGGGTAGAGACTTAGAATTTTTTTTAAAAAATTTTGGGATTGAAATCGAGTCTCTAAGACTCAATTTCCGGTTGGAACGTGGAAATCGAGTCTAAGAGAATTTCCATGTCAATGCCGGATGGCAACTCTGCCACAACGTGGTCAAGCATACAAATTGCCTTAAAGACTCAATTTTGAAGCCCAAATCATTTAAGACTCGAGATGCTATAAATGAAATATGTTTCTAAGTGATTAACTAGATAGTTTGGTTTTTAAGGCCAGTTGGCCATTTTCGCCGCTTGTAGTAGCTGGTTGAAATAGTGAAATTATCAATTCATGTCAAATATTTTCTTTTTTTTTTCATTGATCGAAATTGATTGCCTGCAAATGTTTTGTGGTTAGAAGCATGTGTCTAGTGATTCCTGCCTCCAGGTCTTTTAAGCTGCTCATCTCTCAGTCAATTTAGGCAGAAAAGTTTTCATCTTGCCTGTCTGATAACACAGAGCATAGGTTAAAATGCACTCGCTTCTAAATCGGTCATGCTTCCAAAATTTGCAATTTACACATCGACTATTGCAACAATAGCAATATGCCCCTTTCCATTATCGTTCGTCACAGTTTTGCCATTAGCTCACTTAAATATTTTCCCACCCAAAAAGATGTCATTTTGTGTAGGTTAACGGTAAAATTCTAATGATGTTGACAGAAGTGACACATTGATATTGTTCTGATACTCAATGGTGTAAATTTCAACTTTTCAATATTTAAGGGACCGATTTAGAAGTAATCTAAAACTTAGAGGGTATAATTAGCATTTTGTCCTCGAACTTATTGTGTCACCATCATGTTCCAAAATATTTCATAGCAGTCACTTGCAGTCAGCAAAACAGATTTTGCCACTGAGCTCTTATTCAAGTTGCACTTCCTCCTCCCATAAAAGTGGGTGGAGTGTGAGGTTATGGGTTCAAAACCTATTGTGTGCGTGTGTGACTTGCCAATAACTTCCAATGTACTGGGGTTGCACCCATTTTGCACATTAATGAATACATTATTTACTTGTATTTTATAAACTGTCAGCAAAACAGATTTCTGTCCAGTGATGATTCCGTGCTTTCGTTCTTTAATGGGCCATTCTCTGTTTCACCTTTAGTTTGCTAGAGGTAAGTCCCTTTATTATTCTACTTTCTAGGCCGGGATACAAGAGAGTCCTGTGCTTTTGAGCACCTTCAGCTTGTGCTGAATTGCATTTCTCTCAAGAAATTATTTGATAATGTATAAACATTAAAACCCTCCTGAACTTGTGTTCACTCTGTTTTATTAGCTCATGGGCTATTTCTCTGTGTGATAAGCTGCATTAATTATGATTTTCTCTTTCACAGTATATTAACTTAGTCATGTTGACTTAACATTTCACTACATTTATCATGGGCATGCTGTATCCTTTTTTGCTCTATACATAAATCATAGTTCATTTTACCCCTTTGTAATATCAAGTCATCAATTGCATCTAGCATGCCTGGCCAATGAGCTATGGCTCAAATGGAACTTCCACCTCCAACAAGAATGGATGGAGTGTGAGGTCATGGGTGTGTGTAACTTCCCAATAAGAAAATTGCCTCTGATACACTGACTTAGCATGCTTCTTGACTTAGCTTCTTGACACCTTTTTTTCCCCTCTCTCTCTCTTGGGGGCCAAATGCAGGCTATCGGGGAAGAAAGAAATTGACAACAATGGTGATCCCCAGCATTTTTGTTCCAGAAGACTGGTCCTTCACTTTCTATGAAGGACTGAATCGACACCCAGATTCTATCTTCAAGGACAAGACAGTTGCTGAACTTGGTTGTGGAAATGGATGGATATCCATTGCCATTGCTGAGAAGTGGTTGCCATCAAAGGTTGGTTTTTGTCTTTCTTTATCCTGTGTTGTAGAAATGCCATATTTATCTTTGATCCCCTTTGTATATTTCATCTTCATATCTGCAAATATTAGCCAATTGGCCATGGTGTGGTGTTTTATAACATATCACTTCATCTCTATTTAAATGAACATAAGTGTATTTATACACAGTTGCACATGGATATGCATGTAACAATTGAAGTTTGCTTCCATCTTTAATGTTACAGATGCCTGCTAGATATGATATAACCATTTTGTTGTGTTCTCTAAGTGATGCCTAAACAACCTTTACAGGTGTATGGCCTTGATATCAATCCTCGAGCAGTAAAGGTTTCTGGGATAAACTTATACTTGAATGCTTTGGATGAGAAAGGTCAACCCGTTTATGATGAAGAGAAGAAAACATTGCTGGACAGGGTGGAGTTTCATGAATCTGATCTACTCTCTTATTGTAAAGATAATGGCATTCAACTTGAACGAATTGTTGGATGCATACCTCAGGTATTGCCTAGGGTGTTATATTTGTTGAAGTTGGTTCATTCAATGGCATTGGAATGCTAATTTACCTAGTTTGCCCTTATCTGTGTTCTTCCTGCAGATTCTTAACCCAAATCCTGATGCAATGTCTAAGATGATTACTGAAAATGCGAGCGAGGAATTTCTGTATTCATTGAGTAACTACTGTGCACTTCAGGTTGGGAGAGATCTTTAATATTTTAATGTTAATGTGTACCTGAAAATTGCTTGTAAGTTAGCATTGTATGCTGCAAGATTATATCTCACATTGCTTCCTAAACTTGTAGTTATAAGTCATTTGTCCTTGGCTAACAAAGTTGTATGGGCAGAGAAATTAAGAATTAAAAATAAATATCTGATGCACAATTGTTTGGTATACTCACTGATTGAAAAACAGTAAGTCTTGTTTAGGTACTTAATGCTATTGTGGTTCACACCTTTTCAATCCTAGGGAGGTACAAACAGTTCTAACAGCTCCTGATTTGTATAAGATTCACTCCATTTTCTTTGAAATGAACAGGGTCCATTTGATAGCCGAGAAAATATTTCATTGTTGAGTTCTTTATTGTAGGGCAGTTGGTTGAATGGATAAAAATTAGAGAAAATTTTTTGACATAGGATATTGCTTCTCCGAACATGCTATGGTTGCAACATCATTTTTTAATTAAAACTATTTCTTTATATTCTTTCTTAATCATGCAAACTGATTCCATAATCAGACATGCTTAGCCATGAAAATGACTGATAAAATACTATATCTTATTGATACCCCCTGTTTAAAAGAGGACTGAAAAACTTTCCTATAATTTTGTTGCACTTCTTGTGTACTTTATTGCTTCTTTTTCATGATAATAAATTTATTCACTTTATCAAAAAAAAAAAAAAAAAAAAAAAAAAAAAAAAAGGAGAGGATTGAAAAACTTCATAACCTTGATTAAGTAGTTGTTACCTTTATAATTTATATATTATTTTCTATATAGGGTTTTGTTGAGGACCAGTTTGGATTAGGTCTAATTGCAAGGGCAGTTGAGGAAGGAATATCTGTAATTAAACCTTTGGGGATTTTAATCTTCAATATGGGAGGCCGTCCAGGACAAGCTGTTTGTAAACGCTTGTTTGAGCGTCGTGGTTTCTGTGTTAACAAGATTTGGCAGACTAAAGTTATTCAGGCAAGCAAAACCCATTTCACTGGATTTTATTTTATTTTCCATCCAAAATGCACTACCCTTGAAATGCTCTGTTACAGGCCGCTGATACAGATATTTCAGCCTTGGTTGAAATTGAGAAGAACAGTCCACACCGTTTTGAGTTCTTCATGGGGCTTTCTGGAGATCAGCCTATTTGTGCTCGAACAGCATGGGCCTATGGGAAGGCTGGGGGCAGTATTTCTCATGCTTTATCAGTTTACAGTTGCCAGCTTCGTCAACCAAATCAGGTGATCACTTTGATTTAAATTTGCATTTTTACAAAGTAGAAGTTTATTGCACTTGATGGGAAAGGGCAACCATAAGTACAAAAATTTTAATTGACAGGTCAAGACAATTTTTGAGTTCCTTAAAAATGGCTTCCACGATATCAGCAGTTCTTTAGACTTATCTTTTGAAGATGATTCTGTTGCTGATGAGAAGATTCCATTCCTAGCTTATCTTGCCAGGATCTTGAAAGAGAATTCCTTTTTCCCATACGAGCCACCAGCTGGAAGCAAACTATTTCGTAATCTCATTGCAGGCTTTATGAAAACATATCACCATGTTCCACTGAATGCTGATGTAAGAAAATTTAACTATATTTGTTAATTTCTAGTTATCCTGCTTCTTTCACAATCCCCCTCCCCCCCTCTCTTCCTCTTGCCTCCAGATTAAAAAAAAGTTGCTGAGCATAATCTTTTGCCTTTCTGGTTGGTCTGTTTTTCTAAATGCTAGTATCTCTCATTATGACTTGCAGTCCTGACTTGTTTTTTAACTTCAATTCTTGTGCAGAACATTGTTGTCTTTCCTTCAAGGGCAGTGGCAATTGAGAATGCTCTTAGGTTGTTCTCACCCCGTCTTGCAGTTGTTGATGAACATCTGACCCGGCACCTACCTAGGCCATGGCTAACATCTTTGGTAATTGAGGTATGTTAGTTTGTGATGATGTTTCAACTTCAAATGTCAATTTTATCTAATAGCCTAGCTAAAGTTTCTAGTATTATGTACTTTTTAAAATAAATAAAAAATCTAATATTATGCACTCATAAGTCGTAACATCTTTGTTTAATTGATCTAGGGCTTGGGGACTCACATCTAGTGAATTCCTCCCGATGTTTATGGATTCTCATCTCTTTTGTACATGATCTTTTGGTTTCCTTTGTATTTCTTTTGGCTACTTTGTGCCTTTTTGCATGTAGACTTTTCTCAATAATTTTTTTCTTTCCTATAAAAAAGGAAAGCATTTTGCAAACATTCCTGCACACATGAACAGAAATATTCTCCAATCAATGTAAAAAACTTATAAGATCTTGCTACCAATAGCCCATGGCTGGTGGTATGGGTGCTGGTGTTCAGGTGCCAAGGATAGGTTAATTTCCTTCTGTAATTAAGTGGCTTTGGACAGGCGAAAATATTCTGTGTTGCTTTTAAAATCATCCAAATTTTTGTGTGCACGATGCAGAAATACCCGCATCAAAGTATAAGAGTCTATGTGTTGGCCGCTGGGGGGGTTGTGTGGTGGGGTTTTGTTATGTAAATTCTAGTTATGGCTAACCAGCTGATAATGATTTGATCTTTTGCTCCAAATTAGTAGCCTCGAAATGCAAGGCTTTATATGTCAGGATTTATTCAGTGTTTTTTTTTTTTTTTTTTTTTTAATGAATAGAAATCAATGTATAGTGCCCTTCATCATTGTCATTGTTGTCATCAACATTTTTTTGGTTATGCTAAAAATTCACTGATTTATGTTATCTGGAACTTGGTTTGTATAGAGCTAAACATTGTTGTCATCAATTCTAGTTGTTTCTTATTATATCTCATGGTTCTTGTCTAATGTTGATAATTATATTCAAGACAATGGACTCAAATAATTATGTAAAACCATACTCATTTATTATTTTTTACATGTACATATATGTATTTGACACATTTATCAGTATTTGTCATCATTCATTCAGTTTGGACTTTGTCAAGTGTTTTTTTGATATGTAATAGATATTTTCATTAATAAAAATGTACATCATGTTCACGATGATGAATAGACTGTACTTGATACAAATACAAATACAAATACAAATACAAAAAAAAAAAAAAAAAAAATCACAGAGAAACAGAAACAGATTGCAGGAAATCAAATATGGAAATACATTGCATAAAACCCCAAATACGAGACCACTCAAACAATGTCCCAACTAGCAAAGACTTCAAAAGATCAATAAATTTCTCAACATCCTCAAAAGTGCAGGTATTTCATTCCCTCCAAATTAGCCACATCAAACAGGCTGGCACCATATTCCAGATCGAAGAAAATTGTATCCCCAAATAATTCTCCCATGCACAAAGAAGAGAAACAACCGTCCTTGGCATCACCCATTGTATACCAAACATAAAAAAAACTTCACTCCATAAGGCATGTGTGAACTTTCAATGAAGTAAAAGATGATCCATTGTTTCTCCATCACAGCAGCACAAACAACACCAATTAACTAAAGGCAGGTTCCTTTTTACAAGGTTATCAATACTAAGAATACTATCCCGAGTTGTTGTCCATAAAAAGAAAGAAACTCTTCTAGGTACCTTAACACTCCAAATACACTTCCAGGGGAAAGGAATGGTAGGAGGAGCAGATAAAGAATTATAGAACGAGCGCACATCAAAAACCCCATTCGGGTTAACTTCCGAAACAAACTATCAACCCCCTCACCCTTTGGAATTTTGGAATAAATATGCTCGTAAAAAGCATCCGCTCTCCCCTTGTCAAGTATCTTCTTCTTCTTCTTCTTTTTTCAACATATCTGTGGACATAGATGTTGCCAGCATGTTTACCATGGTGTAGTGACATGTAATTGACATGAAGTCAATTCATTCCCTGCATCTTGCATTACACATAAATGCATATTTTCTTTTATAACCTAAAAAGACTTTATTTGTTATAATAAATTTGGACAAGTTTGTAGATTTTCAAGGATAGAAAAAATTATTTGGTCGCTCCATGTTTTTTAATGATGTCATTTCTGGTTCTTTAATGACTTGTGCCTCCAGATGCGTCAAAATATAATAGACAAGTTACTGTATAAGCGTATATGGATGTCAAAACACCATTTGGTGTTTTGTTGTTGAGTACTTCAATTGAGGGATGTTAGTAACTCTATGTATTTCTTTATGGTAGAATACAGGAAGTGATAACCCTTCACAGGATATACTTACAGTCATTGAAGCACCTCGTCAATCAGATTTGATGATAGAGGTGATTAAGAAGTTAAAACCACAGGTGGTGGTCACTGGGATAGCTCATTTTGAGGCCGTTACCAGTTCAGCATTTGAGCACCTTTTAAGTATTACGAGAGAAATTGGATGTCGTCTTTTCTTAGACATATCTGATAATTTTGAGCTATCCAGCCTCCCAGGTTCCAGTGGTGTCCTCAAATATCTTGCAGGAACTCGTCTACCCTCACATGCAGCAATTATCTGTGGCCTAGTAAAAAATCAGGTATTTTTCTCTTTTCATATAATCCATTGAATAACTTAGTCTAGCTTACATATATGAAGGTTAATAAGTATGTAATCAAGCTAACAAGCCATATTATTGAACTTCAGATTCAATCTTATCATCTTATTGTTAGATTATTGTTCTTTCTTTTAATTAATGGTAGTCAAATCACCTTTTACCAGGTTTATTCAGATCTGGAAGTAGCTTTCATCATTTCAGAAGAAGAGGCCATCTTCAAGGCATTGTCCAAGACTGTAGAACTACTAGAGGGGATCACTGCACCAATTAATCAATATTATTACGGTTGTCTTTTCCACGAGCTTCTATCTTTTCAACTTGCTGACCGACGTCCATCTGTTGAGGTTTGTTAGTCATTAAATTACTTCCTAAGATCCTTCCCATTAAATGCACTTGAATATGTTATTTTGTGAAAACATAGTCTTTGATGAAGTAGCTCTTCCATTAATGGCATGAAGATTATCTGGAAATTTAATCATATAATGTGGCATGTAATAAATTTAACAGGAAAAATAGGAAATATTCTTTTTATGATAAAAAAGGATTAAAGAAATGATACATTCAATTATTTTATGGTGAAAAAAAATAATCCAGTGAAGAGTTATTAAAAAAGCCCTTGATTGCAGCACTCACCTCCCTCCAGAAAAAGACATATATCAGGAAATTTTGATTCATGTGCATCATTTCATTATCTAAGGCTACCATGATCTCTAGAGCTTATCTTATTTTTTCCCTGACTACTTGGGAGACTTGAACATGAAATCCTCCGGAGACTCAGGATTCACCACTAGAAAAGCAATCACTTTCCCCCTTTAGGATGTGATCTTTCTTTAATTTAATTAATTCTTTTAATGTTCTCTGAATGTTCAGAACTCCACAATTAGACATGCTTGAGAAGGGTAGTACTATAACAGTTGGCCTTTTGGGAGTTTCTCATTTTGCACTTCTCACTTTAACTTAAGTGCTATAAATGTCACGTTGAAGTAGGTCACATGGTTGTCTTGATTTGCTACTTTAAATGCTCGATAGATGTGCACTTTGTATTCACTGGAGGCAAGTTTGCTCATCAAATTGATGTTTGATGCATGTCCTTCAGAGGGAAAGTAAAAAATGCGACTTGGTCGAGATGATTGGATTTGCCAGTTCAGCTATCTCAGTCTTAAATAACTCAGAGTTGTCAATCAATGAGGCAGAGGACACGGCCCTGATTCACATGGATGTCGATCAAAGCTTTTTGCCCATACCATCTGCTGTAAAGGCTGCGATCTTCGAAAGTTTTGCAAGACAAAACATGGCTGATTCAGAAATAGATGTCACCTCTAGCATCAAACATTTTATCAAGAGAAATTATGGGTTTCCAACTGATAGCAGCACAGAATTTGTATTTGCTGACAGCTCACTAGCTCTGTTTAATAAGGTGGTCCTCTGCTGTATTCAAGAAGGTGGAACTGTATGCTTCCCAGCAGGCTCGAATGGAAACTATGTTTCTGCTGCCAAATTTTTAAAAGCAAACATTGTAAATATACCTACTAAATGTGAAGATGGATTTAAGCTGACAGAGAAGATACTTTCTGAAGTACTTGATACTGTAAATAAGCCATGGGTATACATTTCTGGACCAACAGTCAACCCAACTGGCTTGCTTTATAACAACAAAGAGATAGGAAATGTTTTATCTACTTGTGCTAAATTTGGGGCAAGAGTTGTAATTGATACTTCATTTTCGGGTTTGGAATTTGACTCTGAAAGTTGGGGTGGCTGGGATTTGGATGGAAGCTTGTCAAAGCTTACTTCTTCTGCAAATCCCTCTTTTGGTGTCTCTCTGCTTGGAGGACTGTCTCTTAAGATGCTGACTGGAGCACTCAAATTTGGGTTCCTTGTTCTAAACCAAACTCTCTTGGTTGACACATTTCATAATTTCCCTGGATTAAGCAAACCTCATAGTACGGTTAAATATGCTATAAAGAAACTGTTGGGTTTGGGAGAGCGGAAATCAGGAGACGTATTGGATGGTGTTGCTGAACAGATAAGGAATTTGAGAAGTAGATCTAAACGATTAAAAGAGGTAATTATCTTTCGTGCTAAAAACTTTCCTGTCATTTTTAAAAAAGAAAAAAAGAAAAACTTTTCTTAGTATTGTTCCTAATGCCAAACAGAGAGCTAAATTCAAACTAATTGTTTTAGTACTCTTCCTTTTTTTCGTTTTTTTTTTTCTTTTTCCCTCAACACTTTTTGTCTTAACTTCCTTTCTCATCATGTAAATGCTATAGACACTTGAAAACGGTGGGTGGGATGTTCTTGAATCCTGCGCTGGTGTTTCCATGGTGGCCAAGCCCTCTGCCTATCTCAACAAAATTGTTAAGCTCAAGAATTCACCTAAAGACGGAGGAAGCACAGAAAATGATGCAACTTATGAAGTCAAGCTTGATGACATAAATATCAGGGAAGCCATCTTCAAAGCCACTGGTTTATGCATCAACAGCAGCTCATGGACTGGGATTCCTGGCTATTGCAGGTTCACAATTGCTTTAGAAGAAAGCGAATTTGAACGGGCATTGGATTGCATTATCAAATTCAAAGAATCAGTGCCTAAATCACTTTGATAGTCTCCAAGTTAATTGTTTTCACAAATTAAGCATCATAAAATAAACCAATCTTGTTGTCAGTTCCAATTCCACATAACTTAAGTTGAGCTTTCTTTCCTCAAGCTAGCTCCAATTGGGTTTATTGTAAGTGCTGCAGAGCTCAGTCAAGCATTATTTCGTTGACTTGGCTTCAACTAAATTTTTCTGTCTATATGAAAATTATACCAGTCAATCTTGTTCTTTTTTGATTGACTGATGTGGCTTTATAATACCAATCTTCTCAGTTTCCCTGCAGTATGTGAAAACCATTTATAATACATGTAAGTTTTTTCTCAGTATGTAATGTGTGTGTATATATATATATATATATATATATTTTTTTTGCCTTTGGTTTCATTATGTGGATGCTGAGTTTAATGATGCATGTTAGTGCCCATATATTGTACAGCTGCCATATACATAGTTAAAATTGAAATTTAAAACCTTAATAGGTGTTTAATTGATGAAAAGCATTTCAAATGGTTGAAGTTAAACGATTCTAATAATTGGCTTAATAAGTGTTTTTTCTGAAGGTTGACGATGAGACAGCAGCAATCATAGCAAGGTCAAATTATGTCTTTTTATCCTAAATTGGATTAGTTATGTTCATGGTTAAGATTTGGTAAAGAGATTTAAAAAAGGAAAAAAATATTCTATTTCTAATATTATCAGAAAGGAGTAAATAAAAAAAAATAAAAACTAATCAAGAGGCGTTTTTTTTCCCTTCATATTAGGGGTTCAATATCATTCTCCTAAACCTAAAAAATAAAAATAAAAAGTATAATTTACCCTCATTATTTTATATGTAATCAATTTGATGAATTAGTTTGCAAACTAGAATACAGTCAAATAAATATTGAAGTGACTTTTTTTCTTTATCACGTAAGATGCCATATATTGGACAACCTGTAACTAAACAATTATGGTAATAAATTAAAGCTTATTTTTTTTTTTTAATAGAAGATAGGAATTGTATTCTAACATAATTTAAATATATATGTGTGTCAAGCTCCCTCCTAAAAACTTAAACTCCGACCATTTCTCTTTATCCCTACAAACACTTATACCTGTGGATTGATCATCACACTAAGAGTGTGCGATGGTATTAAAGCTTCTATTTTAGTTAGTATTAACCTTTTTAGAAAATCAAGTTTTGAATCTTCTTTCCCATTTGTCTTAAGAAAAAATTAAAAATAATTCCATACAAATTAGAATTTAGTTGAGTATTATTAAAATAATAATAATAATAAGAATGGGGGTTGGTGGTTAAAGAACTGTTTAAAAAAGAAGCCCTTTAGTTCTATATCTTCCATTCAAAAAAAGAAAAAGAAAAAAAAAAAAATCCCTTTAGTTGAAAGTGGCATGTGTCCTTCCCTACTTCCAGATCATACGGTCTTTCTCTGGAACATTCTAAAGAACTCTCTCATCTAATCTAATAGTTTAGTTTTCTCGGGAAAATTCTATAGCCATGCCTCTCTTTCTCCACATCATCATCATCATGCATCCAAATTTATCTCTACGCTGTCCCACATTTCACTCATTCAATTCAGGACAATATCACGAACAATCCAGAAAAGCAAACGCACAAAACTGACCTCTCCCATCTCCTATAAAACCCCAACCCCAACCCCACCTTTAACACAAACCAAGTTACAAGTTCACAAATTAAAGCAAACCCACCACTCAATATATCCTTCTCTCAACTACTACATTTCTATTCCAAACTTCAAAACCCCCAAATGGGCAAGCCAGGCTATACCATGTCCCTGCTGGTAATGGTACTTGTTGGTCTTATGGCCACACAGGCCAATGCGTTGATGCCATACACAAGGTCCCTATGGGACATGATGCTCCCATCTGAGGACCCTTTTAGAATCCTTGAACAAACCCCACTAACCATCCCCAAAGGCATTGAGAACCTTGCTTTGGCACGTGCAGACTGGAAGGAGACCCCCACAGCTCATGTCATAACCTTGGACATACCTGGGATAAACAAGGATTATATCAAGATTGAGGTGGAGGAGAACAGGGTTTTGAGGATCAGTGGAGAAAGGAAAGGTGAAGAAGAAGCTGAGGGTGACAAGTGGCATAGAGCTGAGAGGACTAATGGCAAGTTCTGGAGGCAGTTCAGGTTGCCAGGGAATGCGGATTTGGATCATGTTAAGGCACATCTTGAGAATGGTGTTTTGAGGATCACAGTGCCAAAGTTTGCTGAGGAGAAGAAGAGGCAGCCTAAAGTGATTAACATTGCTGTGGAGGGGTCCTCTGGTGAAGACATTAAGGCTACCAAGGCTGAGATATAATGCATAATGCTTTGCATGTTTTATTGTGTCTCACTTCTGTATTGTAATATGTATGTTTCAAGCAAAATATGACACTCCTTTGTACTGGGAGTTTGGTTTTGTATTTCATGTTTTTGTAATCTGGTCTTGATGCAATCAAATCAAGTTCTTTCTCTCTCAACCCATGTCGCTGGCAATCTCTGTCTCTGTCTCTCTCTCTCTCTCTCTCTCCATGCTGCTCTATCAAAACAAAAGCTTCAAGAGTATGTTGGTTTGGATTTATGGTTTCATTAGAGTCATCTCAAACCAAAGATTTATTTGGTCGTATGGTAGTGCGGTGGTGGTGAGGTGGGTTATGGGACGTGGGTTTTGGGTTTAGATGGGTTGTGCAATGGTAGATTCCGGTCTATATGGTAGTGGATTGCAATGGTGCGTTAGTTTGGTTTTGCGATAATGATGGTTGGGTTGCGAATGATGGATGTGATTTTCAATAGGGGTATGCTGATGGCTGTGGTGGTGGTTGTAATGGGTTGCTGGTGAGAGGGGTGGTGGTGGTGGTGATGGTAGCTAGTTGCTGCTAATGGTTGTGATTTTCAGTATGAACATGGGTATGTGATTTTATGAGTATAGGTATGTGATTTTCGGTGGTTGTAGTGGTAGTGAGCTATGGTTGTTGTGATGTGAAGAATAAGAAATAAGAAATGTGATATTGGATGTACTATAAAATAAATTATTAAAATGGATTTAAGTACTTTTTTAGAGCGTACGCTAATGCTTATAAAAAACAGTTTGCTTAGAGGATTGTGTTTTCTTTTATGAACAAAAATAGGCATGGATAGAAAAATAATATTCCTTTCGTTTTACTTTATTTGTTTTTTATTTCATTTTAGGATGTCTTAAAATATTATCCTGTGTTTTAAAAATAAAAGTTATTAATTTACTAATATTTTTATTATACCCTTATTTTATTAATAATTCAAATTTTTGATAAATTTATTTAAGGGTAGTTTAAGAAACTTGTACATTTTTAAAAGGTAGATAAGATAATAAATGATGTTTCTTTTAAAAATTTGACTTTTTAAACAAGACAAATAAAGTGAACGGAGGAAGTATAAAATTTCACTAAATTATCTAACGATATTTTTTAGACACCAAAGGAAGGATTTGCAAAAGAAGTAAGCCTTGACAAGCTTCCATCCAAATCCCAGCCACCCTAACTTTCAGAGTCAAATTCCAAACTCAAAAATCAAGTATCAATTACAACTCTTGCCCCCAATTTAGCAAACATTTCCTACATCTTTGTTGTTATTAGTTATTACATCACACCCCACCACCAAGCAACAACACACATTTCACCATGGCCTCCTCCAAGCTTCTCGCTTCTACTCTCCTCCGCCAAACCCTAAAATCAACATTCAAAACTCACCACGTCCATCCCCTCTCCACCACTGCCGCCATAATCGCCGTCGATTACCACGAGGACGACATAGATGGAATCACATTGAAAGGAGTCAAAATCTCTAGCAGACCACTTTACCTAGACGTACAAGCCACTTCACTTATGGATCCGCGTGTCCTCGACAATATGCTACCTTTCTATCTCTCTCGCTACGGCAACCCCCACTCCTGGACCCACCTCTACGGCTGGGAATCCGAAAACGCCATCGAAACCACTCGCTCCCAAGTCGCCTCTCTCATCGGCGCTTCCCCTAAAGAAATCGTCTTCACCTCCGGCGCCACCAAGTCCAACAATATCTCTGTCAAGGGAGTCTTGCACTTCTACAAGGACAAGAAGCGCCATGTCATCACCACGCAGACCGAGCACAAGTGCGTCCTCGATTCTTGTCGTCACCTCCAGCAGGAGGGCTTCGAAGTCACCTACTTGCCGGTGAAGTCCGACGGGATTATCAACTTGGATCGGCTCCGATCCGCTATTCGGCCCGATATGGGGCTCGTTTCGATTATGGCGATTAATAACGAGATCGGAGTGATTCAACCGATGGAGGAAATCGGCCAAATTTGCAAGGAATTCAATGTTCCATTTCATATCGATGCTGCCCAAGCGTTGGGGAAGATTCCGGTCGATGTGGAGAAGTGGAATGTGAGCTTGATGTCGTTGATCGAGCATAAAATCTACGGTCCCAAAGGCGTGGGCGCTTTGTATTTGAGAAGAAGGCCAAGGATTCACGTGGAGCTGCAAATGAACGGTGGTGGTCAAGAGAGAGGGCTTCGAAGTGGGACTGTGCCTACTCCGCTCGTTGTAGGGATGAGGGCTGCGTGTGAGTTGGCGAAGATGAAAATGCAGTATGACAAAAAGTGAATTAAGTCGTTGTAAGAGCGATTGCTGAATGGTGTTAGGGAAAAGCTAGATAGGGTCGTGGTGAATGGGAGCGAGGAGAGGAGGTATGCTGGGAATTTGAATCTTTCGTTTGCTTATGTAGAAAGGGAGAGCTTGTTGGTGGGGTTGAAGGAGGTGGCGGTGTCGAGTGGTAGCGCGCGCACTAGTGCTAGCTTGGAGCCTTCCTATGTGTTGAGGGCATTGGGCGTTGATGAGGATATGGCTCACACGTCGATTTGGTTTGGGATTGGGAGGTTTACTACCGAGTCCGAGATTGAATAGGCGGTTGAGCTCATGGTGCATTAGGTGGAGAAGCCGAGGGAAATGAGTCCCCTTTATGAGATGGTGAAAGAAGGGATCAACATTAAGGATATTCAGTGGTCACAACACCGATGGGATTTATGTGCTAGTGCTTGCAATGGCATGGTATATTTGGATAAGCAAAAGAGTCCTGCGTTACATTTGCAGGTTATATGTAAAATGGGGATGGACATGTAAGTTAGAGTTGCTCAACTAGGTGGAGAATTCATATGGTTCATCTAGGTTTTGTTTTCATACTACTTGTATAATGTAGATGCCTTGAAAAACAACTCTTATAATTAAATTTTGGAAATAGATGCTATCTATTCTATAGTATCTGCTTTGTATTGATGTAGACTTCTATGAATTCTCTTGTTCCGGAAATGGGCAAATTTGATAATGATGAGAAAAACAAGGGTATGCCTTTTTTTTTGGGATAATTACACATAACCCACTGTGTGATTTGGGCGAAAATCACTTTGCCTACCCGTGGTTTGAAAAGTATCACTTAACCCACTTGAGGTATGTTTCCGTCAATCTCCGTAATCCACCTCGGTCTCTGCCGTTACAAAAACACCTTTTAATCCCAAAACAGAACATAACGTAAATCAAAACACCCAAAACTCAAAAATTTTCGAGAGAGAGACCTAAGGTAAGATCAGCTTGTTCTTCGTAGTTTGGAGCGCCTGGAAGGGGAGAAAACACTTGTTTTGCATCATTGAAGGTAGGCAAGGTATGTGTGATTGCTGTTAATCGCGACCCACCCACGTATTTGTGTCTGTTCTTGATTTAGGGTTTTTGATTTTGTTCAAGTGCGAACTTTCTGTGTGAAAGTCTAAATTTGTACTTCCCGGGAATCGTGTTATGTTGATATGTCTTCATCAAGTGGTAATTTCTTGGGTTCATGTGGACATATGTGCAATGAGCAGACTTGTGTTTTGAGAACAAGGTTGAGTTTGTACAATTTTAGGAGGAGGTTCTTAGGTTATAGCCGTTATAAGGTTGTTCTAAGTGTCCTTTCTTTGTTTGGGTTGATAACCCAACTTGTCCTAGTGGGAATGAAAGCGCACCTTTGGCTCTAGAGAGGATGTCTAGGCTTTAGAGTGCTCTCCAACTTGCTAATGAGAGGGAAAGGACAGCTCTGGAAACGGCAGAAGAAGCTAGGCAAATGGCAGAAAAGGCTCTTGAAAAGGAAGCCAAACCCCAGGAGAGGGAGAGAAAGGCTCGAGCTATCTGTGCAAAAGCTAAGGAAAAAGCCATGTTTGCTGAAGAGAAGCAGAGAATGTGAAAGTTTGCATGCATTTTGTCGTGGATCTTTTTTGTTATTGTTATGTTGTTGTGTTTTGGCTCAATTGAGTTCTCTAGAGTGAAGAGACCTAGATTGTTGTCCTAAAGTAGTTAATTGGTTAGTAGAGATAGTTATGACAATAGTGTTAATGAATTTGCATTGTAATAGCACTAGCCTACTGATGTAATGTTTTGATGTGTCAGTGAATGAACAATTGGTCAATTATTGAGTATTTTGTGCATATCATAACAACCATTCAATTGAAGAAATATTGGTCATGCCACTAGTCTGTGGGCATATAATGAAAGAAGTATTAGTCAATTATCAATGACTTATGCATACCATAACAACCATTCCACAAAAACAACTTCCATACACTATATTGGAAAAATATACTTGGACACAATCTGTAGTAGTAATAAATAAACTTTCATATAATTTGGTTTGGACAAATAATGTTCCATATAATTACCTGTGCATACCATAACAACAATTCCACAATAACAACTTCCATACAATCTATATTGGAAAAATCTACTTGGACACAATCTGTAGTAACAATAAATAAACTTTCATATAATCTAGTTTGGACAAATATTGTTCCACATAAATTGTAATACCACAACTTCCATATAACAACCTGGAGTGTATTGTACCTTAATTACAAAAAAGCACATTCCAAGGCTAGCTACATATATATATATATATATATATATATACACATATACACATACATATAATTGCTCTTTGTTTTTTACACTAATTGATAATTACAAAAAGCCAATAGTGGTCTTCACAAAAAAACAAAAAGGCCCACATGTTTCCACTAGCTTTACTCCCAATGCTGGCATACGTACCCACTAGCTTCATTCATTTCTTGCCTTTACTCTTTCCTCTTTCCACCCACTAAATTCATTTTTGGTGGCCTTCGTGCAAACAAGTCTGTCCTCTAGTCCTCACACCACCAGTGCTCCTATTTGCATGTGAAGGCTACAAAATAAAAAATAGATCCACTTGTTAAAAAATATCCTAGTGTACACAACCATCTAGGAAAGAGGTTACTCAACTAAGTTACCTGTGAAGAATTTGGTAAGGTATCCCAGGTCTCCCTAGGTGTGTGAAACTCTGGCTGTGAGGAAGAGAACCATCTTGCTCTCCTGTGAGATGGCCTAGGTTGATTTCCTTACTGTGAGGATGAAGGCCGAGTGGCAGACATCATGTTGTAGATCCGGGGTAGGTCAGCTGGAATGGTGGCTGGTGGAATGGTGGCCGAGGTGCAAATCTAGGTGCAGGCACCCCTCCCCTTGCCTGTAACAAAACCTAGTCTTAATACAGTGTTTATTGTAAGTTTAAAAACAAGTTTTTTTTTTTTTTTTTTTTGCCATTTAAATCCTAATTACTTACAGCTTTTTCTCTTTCAAGTCTCTGTCTCCTTTGCCATGGTGTCTCCCCAATGATGCCAAGCTTGCACCCTTTTGAGTTATGCCCTTCCTTTTTGCATTTCCCACATCTTACAGGTCTGTTCAGCCTACTTACTTTGTAAGGGTTCCTAAGCTCATCAAAAGCCCTCTTTCTTTGCTTGGGTGGTCTGCCTAGTGGTTTGTATATGTGAGGTGCTAGGGGAGCAGGCTGTCCAGTCTCAACCCATTCTAATCGGCCGGCATAGGAGGAAGTACTTCCTTGTATATCTCCATGTAAGTTTCTTTGAAGTAGCATGGGTGGGTATAGTCTTCTGGTGTCTTAATGTTTGTATAAATGGCTATTATGGCATGTTTGTAGGGAATGCCATTTAAATCCCAAGACCTACTGCTACATGTCTTCTTGACTAAATCAACTACATGTCTCTCATATTGACTGTCTACCTCATAAAGGAAAGCGCTAGCTGGGGTAGCACTAAATGGCTTACTTTCAACTTTCAATTTCTCCAACCTATCTTGTATGCTTGGACACAACTTTCCAGCATACTTCTGTATCCCTTCCCTTTTTGTGTAAAACCTAGTCATAAGTCTAACCCTAATCCACTCCAACATTGCCAAGATAGGCTTGTCCCTAGACTTTAATATCATTGCATTAAAATACTCACTCAAGTTATTTACCAAACAATCTGTTAAGGCCCTAGGAGTGAAGTGTGACCTTGTCCTTTGTGCAAGTGCAATGTTTGCAAGATACTCATATGTCTTTTCATCCAAATCTCTTATGTACTACATGCATCTCTCAAACTCCCTTACTATTGTGGCAGCAGCACACCTCCACAATGCATCCTTCAGTTCCAATCTCTTGTGATCAACTTTGAAATTGTTGTAGATGTGTTTCACACAGTATCTATGCTCCACAAGAGGGAATAGTGTCTCTATTGGAGGTATAAGCCCTTGCAAATAAGCAAACAAACAAACAAAACAAGTTAGTTCAGCAAACAAAGCAAACTATTCAAGTGTAACTGAACAAAACAAAACTTGCATACCTTTTGCCTATTAGAAATGAAAACCAATTGAAACTCCTTTGGCCTCCCTATATCATTAGCAAAAATTTCCAAAAACCATATCCAAAACTCCCTGGTTTCTTGTTCCACAACAGCCATGGCTACTGGAAAAATGTTGTCATTTGCATCCTTGGCAAGTGGCAGATAAGATTTGCCCACCAAATCTCTGCTTTATGTGACAACCATTTAAACCTATAAATGGCCTGCATTCACCTAAAAATCTTACCTTTCGAGCATTGAACCTAACATACATCCTCTTAAATTTTGGCTGGGAAGTCTCATCACCATTTTGTCATGCAGAGAAACCCTACTCCCCTTGTCTGCAGTGTTTATCATTTGTGCATAGTCCCTAAGGACACCATATTGTAGTTGCTCATCTCCATTGATCAAATTCTTTGCCTTTCTCTTTGACCTATACACTTGGTTTACACTTAGGTCAACAGATAAATTTTGCATCACATGGTTGTGTACACCACTCACCTCCCAATTTGGATTTTTGCTAAAATCCTCAATGAACCTCTTAGCAACATAAGTCGATGTTGCTTGGCTATTTTTAAAAGACTTGGGGCAAGTACAATCATCAGTCAATGTCTTAATTTGAAATGTTAGCTCTCCACTTATTTGAGATGCATAACATCTTCACCCACACCCATTCCTACAGTGAATTGATATCTTGGTCCTCTCATTAAGCTTGAATTTGATGTCAATAGGTTTTTTGATTGCATACTCCCTCAAAGCAACTCTGAACACCTTTGCATTAGGAAACTTCATCTCCTTCCTCAGTACAACATTTCTCATGTCACTCTTAGCATTAAACTCTACCTACTCAGGTACCTGCTCATCATCAAACCCATTCATGCTTACCAGGTCATCCTCAAGGGCTAGCTCAACCCATTCAGGGTCCGCATGGAATGCATTGCTTGATTCTGGGGCTGTATTAGGAGTAGAACCTTGTGGAGCTGAGTTTTGAGCAGCAAATATATCATCACCAAAGTCATCCCGCTCTAGGCCTTCATTTAGCCAATCATCATCATCTCCTTCAACATTCTTTTCTTCATCTCTTGCACCAATCTCAACATCCTCAACATCTTCTTCTTTATAATTCTCATCATCTTCATCATAATCACTATCCAAATTTATTTCATCCTTTATTGCATCACCACCTAAACCACCTACATCACCACCTACACCATCCGCCACTCCCCCTCCATCGGGATACTCAACTACTAATGGCTCCACATCTATGTCAGTATAGATTATGATTTTTTCAGCTAGCCATGCCCTATGAAGGGTAGTCATGTTTAGGACATCTGCATCTATTTCTATATCTCTTAAATCATCTTGTAGATCACCTTCAGGAAGTAAATACCTATATCTACTGTGTTCTTTAGGAGCACCAACTAGATGGCAAAAATTCCGAATTTCAAAGAAACTCAACTTGTCGGGGTCAATCTCTGTCATGTATACGCATGAGACCCACCCACATATTCAGCGGTTGGCTCCTCCACAAAACATCCCCCAACATGAATTTCAATGTCAAATGTGAAGTCAATCATCTGTAAGTAAAATAAGTAGTTTGTTTACACACTGACATGCAGAAAATGACAAGAAGCCAAAAGAGACAACAAGCCAACAAATTGACAACAAGACAACAACACATGGACAAAGGACCACATAAAGCACATGCAAAACCAGATTCCCAACAAATTCATAGGGACCACACTACCCATAGTTCACAAACAAGTGTAATTATTGACAAATAAACTTGATTCTTTTAAGTATATGCATTATATAAACAACCATAGCAGTACATTAGCTACATCCTGAGCGATTCTACATATAAATAGCAAAATGCACATTTAACATACAAAAAAAATTTAAATGTGCAGATGAACAGCAAAACCTAACTACGTGGGTGGGTCGCAATAAAAAAATGACATCAAGAACCTAAATGCGGATGAACAAAGAATCACACATACCTTGCCTAGCTTCGATGATGCAAAACAAGTATTTTCTCACTCTCTAGATGCTTCAAACCACGAAGAACAAGCTGATCGCACCTCGGGTCTCTCTCTCTAAAAGTGTTTGAGTTTTGGGTGTTTTGATTCGCGTTATGTTCTGTTTTGGGGTTAAAATGTGTTTTTGTAATGGCAGAGACCGAGGTAGGTTACGAAGATTGACAGAAATATACCTCGAGTGGGTTAAGTGATACTTTTCAAACCACGGGTAGGCAAAGTGATTTTCGTCCAAACCACAGGTAGGTTATGTGTAATTTTCCTTTTTTTTAATACTCATAATGTAGTATTTGTTTTGTTACCTCATTGGTCTTTTCAATGTTTTCTGCAAAACTACTTGCTAGTTACTTGTGATATATGTATGGTTAAGGATTATTTTGAATTATCTTGAATAGTTGTTTGCCACTTCATTTAAAAAGGTTTTCTTTGTATTTCTTGTGACTGCCCCGCATATGGTGAAGAAGACGAGTTTATATACTTTATTCACTACTACTATCATTAGTTTTATCTTCTTTGTGTGCCCATGCTTTCAAATTATGTTATGTTATGTTATTTATTTTTAAATTAGAAACAATAGAATTTAATTATAACCAATGGTCTCTTTTTCACAATAATAACTCTTTATCATTAGGCTAAGACATTATTGAATTTATTTATTTGTTGGCAGGATTCAAACCCAAATCCCTTATTAAACAACAAAAAACTTTATTAGTTGAACATTTTTAAATATACATATAAAAAAAATATAATTCATAGTAATTAAGTTGGTATAATGTAAATGATTTTATCTTTTTGTCATCTGTTAGATACTTGTTTTTATAATTTGTTCTTCCTCACATTTGTTAGCTTTGGACCATCAAAACAGATTGACCTCTGGCAATGTGGATGCTACTCTATGATTCATTTATGGTTTTGATTGTTTTACATCCAATACCTCATATATATAATGTGAACACCTTGTGTGGAAGTATGGACATTGTGTGAAACATTGTATATTTGGGAGGCTAAAATAATTTTCAATTCATAATTCATGTATATTCTCGGGGCAACACTCTAGTATTAGTTTTTCTTCATGATTCACTAGTCATTATAGGAAAACTTCAGCAAACTCCACTGAATGAAAAGAAGGCTAGTGTTGATATGCAAAAAGAACATTTTAAGAAACATGCTCCTAGAATTTCCTGTTAAGAGATCATGGTTGTAAATTTCTTTCCAGAGTTATACAAATTATCCGCATATGAAATATTTTCTCTTGCTCTTGATGTATGATTCGGATGGAAGTTAAGGGAACTCTACATGACCATTTTCCATAATATGTTTAGAAGATTTCTAAACACTTGTATGAAATAACCGAAAAATCTTCGAAACTTTGAATGAGTGGGCAAAAAGCAATTCATGATTGTATTTCCAATATGCCAGTTCGATAATGATCTCTCCAAATTGGTTGATGAAATACAAAATCATTAACTTCTGAAAAATTAAACAAACATTCTCATAGTTCACCTAAAAATAAACTCATTAACATCTGAAAAATTACACACAATTTCACAAAACACTCACAGTTCTCCTCCTCACTTGGACATACAGCAATATAAAAGCAATGAGAGGGGGTGAATATTGGGTAGTTCTAGGCTTTTAGAGCCATAAAGTCACCCATATATATTTGAATGGAGTAAGTGAGAAAAAAATACTCAGGAGATGGACTTCACAATCCGAATGAGTTCTTTTGTAACATCTAACATACTTCATTTTCGGGTTTGGAATTTGACTCTGAAAGTTGGGGTGGTTGGGATTTGGATGGAAGCTTGTCAAAGCTTACTTCTGCAAATCCCTCTTTTGGTGTCACTCTGCTTGGAGGACTGTCTCTTAAGATCTTGATGGAGCACTCAAATTTAGTTCCTTGTTCTAAACCAAACTCTCTTGGTTGACGCTTTTCATAATTTCCCTGGATTAAGCAAACCTCATAGTACTGTTAAATATGCTATAAAGACGCTATTGGGTTTGGGAAAGCGGAAATCAGGAGACGTATTGGATGGTGTTGTTGAACAGATAAGGAATTTGAGAAAGAGATCTAAACGATTAAAAGATGTAATTATCTTTCGTGCTAAAAACTTTCGTTTGTGTCTTTTTTTTTATTTTTAACTTTTTCGAGTATTGTTCCTAATGCCAAATAGAAAGCTAAATTCAAACTAGTTGTTTTAGCACGTTTTAGCACTCTTTCTCTCTTAAAAACAAGCAATTGTATTGTTGTTTTACGATCCAGGACCTAATTTCTATTCCATTTTATTTATTTATTTTCCCCTTAACACTTTTGTCTTAACTTCCTTTCTCATCATGTAAATGCTATAGACACTTGAAAACTGTGGGTGGGATGTTCTTGAATCCTGCGCTGGTGTTTCCATGGTGGCCAAGCCCTCTGCCTATCTCAACAAAATTGTTAAGCTTAAGAAATCGCCTAAAGACGAAGGAAGCACAGAAAATGATGCAACTAATGAAGTCAAGCTTGATGACATAAATATCAAGGAAGCCATCTTCAAAGCCACTGGTTTATGCATCAACAGCAGCTCATGGACTGGGATTCGTGGCTATTGCAGGTTCACAATTGCTTTAGAAGAAAGAGAATTTGAACGGGCATTGGATTGCATTATCAAATTCAAAGAATCAGTGTCTGAATCACTCTGATATTGTCTCCAAGTTTATTGTTTTCACAAATTAAGCATCATAAAATAAACCAATCTTGTTGTTAGTTCCAATTCCACAGAACTTAGGTTGAGCTTTCTTTCCTCAAGTCGGCTCCAATTGGGTTTGTTGTAAGTCCCTCAGAGCTCAAGTCAAGCATTATTTCATTGACTCGGCTTCAACTAAATTTTTCTGTCTCTATGAAAATTATACCAGTCAATCTTGTTCTTATTAAATTGACTGATGTGGCTTTATAATACCAATCTTCTCAGTTTCCTTGCTGTATGTGAAAACCATGGATTCAGATCCTCTTGATTTTCTAGAGTATATTCTACCAAATAAATTTCCTTAAATCTTAACCATTCTTTAATGATTTAATGGTCTGAATTTTGTCATGTCAGCATTTCACTAACAATAACCTTAATTGTTTTGTTTACAACATTATTTTATTTTTAAGGAAATCTATTAGTAGAGTACTTTAGAAAATCTAGAAGACCTAAATCTGAAAATCATTTATAATACATGTAAGGCTTCTTTGTATTTTTATTTTTTTGCATTTGGATTCATTATGTGGATGTTGAGTTTAATGAAGCATGTTAGTGCCTAAATATTGTACATCTGCCATATACATAGTTAAAATTGAAATTTAAAACCTTAATAGGTGTTTAATTGATGAAAAAAGTAGCATTTCAAATGGCTGAAGTTAAACGATTCTAGTAATTTGATTCACTGTAGTAATAAGTGTTTTTTCCGATGGTTGACGATGAAACTGCAGCAATCATATCCTATCTGCATTCTAAATATTTCCAATTCCAACTAGAAGGTATTCAGCACCCAAAAAAAAAAGGTTCCTACTAGAAACTAGAAAGTAATAATTAACCTTCAATAGTCTCTTTCACATAGGTAGGTTCAAATCTCCTAGTGGTACCATGGAGTTAGCTCCAAAAGGATTTTTCCTTATATTATTCATGTATGTGGACAGAGAAATTATGAACACTTGGGAGAATGATGGGGTGCTCGAATAGCTTGGATTACCATAGTAGCAAAAGAAAATACAAATACAAAAATTGATGAGGCTTACCTCTCTTGTTGCAACATTGCAGGCATCATTATGCATAGCATGACAGACAATGATTCATCACGTGTTTAGTAAACTGTAACTTTGTATGTATACTTATCTACTGAAAATCATACAAAATAGATATTATTATTTGGGTAAATTATACTCTCCCTCAAGTTTGGGAGAACCTCAGTCAACTCCAAACTTAAAGGGAAAAAACAATCAATTCCAATGACATTCTTTTCACCAAATACTGCTAACTTGCAAAGGTCTCGGGAAATATGAGCATAAAGGAGGATATATCAAAAATGCATTAAATTTCAAAGTATCTAATCCAAATTTACTGTTTAGGGTACAAATATATTCTTAAAAAATAAAAAAAAAGGGATGTGGACAAATTTTACAATTGCTTGGTAAAAGATTTGCTAGACAAGATGCAATGGGGGTCTTGGAATCGGGAAAACAGAAACATTCAATAAAGCCTTAGTAGCAAAACAATTCTAGAGGATAGGGCAAAATCCACAATTGTTACTAGCCAAAACCTTGAAAAGCAAATATTTCCCCAAGATCAACCATATATGGGAAATAGATCAAGTTCCTAAAAACTCCAGCAAGATGTGAAAAAATATATGGTAAACAAGGAACTCCCCACTGGCGCAAGCAAAGTGGGAAGTGGGAAGAGGGGACTGCATTAGATTGAGAGACTCCCTTTGGTACAAGCCAAGGAGTGCTGACTATTTAGATCTTCCTCAACTATTGTATGGTATAGTTAAAGACCTTATGGATCCTATATCGAGGAACTGGAATAGTTATCTGATTAATACTGTTTATAATAAGATCAAGGAAGCTATCCCGAGCACAACTTTTTCCAAATTTGGAAACATTGATAAGGTAATCTGACCCTTCTCTAGTAGCGGTGAATACCAAGTGAAGAAGGGCTACAAGATGTTAAAGACCTTAAATCAAGAAAATGCTAATCGTAATGACCACACAAGGAAAAAATGCTAGCTTAATCTATGGAAACTGGGGATTCCTTTTAGGGTGTCTACCTTCTTGTGGAAAATTCTTCACCGTGGACTACCTACAAGAACCGAATTAGCCAAGAGGCAGATAATTACGGATGATACTTTTGCGGTTTGTGGAGAAGACCAAGAAACTCTAGATCACCTGTTCATGTCATGTCACTTTGCTAGAGCTATATGGTATGGTGCTGCGCAAGGGCCGAGAACTCATTTGATATACACAACAGATATGGCTAATTGGATGAAGTCACAAATTGAAAATTGTAATATAAAAAGTCAAGGGGATATAGAGATATTGACTGAACAAGGAGCGATTCTTTGGACAATTTGGAAGACAAGAAATAGAGCTATTTTTGAGAGACTAGAGCCGGACATCCATCAAGCTTTGCGTACAGTCCAAAGATTAAAGAGTAAATGGATGCAAGCAATGACTTTCCAAGAGCAACACTACTACAACCCACAAGAGAAAAGATATTACGGAAATTTCTCAAAGCGTAAGGAATGGCAGATTTTAATTATCATAGGAAACAAAAACCTTCGAAGCAATACAAATTGGGATGGAGGAGCCTTTGTGATTAAAAATCACTTAGGATAGTCCGTTAAGAAGGGATGTTTCTCATGGCATACGAGGAATAAGCAGACCAGCAATTTTTTAACTATTCGCGAAGTACTCTCTGTTTGCTTGGAAGGAAGGATATAGAAAAGCCATCTTACTTGTTAACTCAAAAAACTTAGCAGATGAGCTGGCAACCATAAATACAAACAAGAAGGAAGCGGGGATTCTCCTAGAAGATATCCGAACCCAAAAGAAAATGTTTCAAAGTCTACAAATCAAAGGTGCTCCTGAACCCATATTCAAAGAAGTCCAGCAATTGGCGAAGATGGCAGCCCAGTCTTTTGTGCACACTCTTTGATTTTCCATTATTACCAAAAAATAAATAAATAAATAAATAAATATATTGGCACAGTAGTTTTTGTTTTCAAGAGGATTTCCATTGTCCAAGTGCTTAAACAGTGTGGTTATGATAAAAGCCATGACCACAAACGGTTTTGTTTGCAACACCAATTAATAGGAAGGTGAAATTTTGTCTTCTTATCCTAAATTGGATTAATTATGTTTTCACTAATCATGGTTAAGTTTTGATAAAGATTTTTTTTTTTAATTTAGAATATTTTGTTGCTAATATTAATGGAAGGAAGTAAACTATTTTTTTTTTAATCTAGTCAAAGGGTGTGTTTTTTTCCTTTCATATTTGGAATTCATTGTCATTCCTCTAAACCTCAAAAAAATGAAGTATAATTTACTCTTATTGTTTTATATCTAATCAATTTGGTGAATTACCCTATAAACTAGAATGCAAACAAATAATTATTGAAGTGTTTTTTTTTTTTTTTTTTAATCATACGAGACACCATGTCTTGAACAACTTATAACTAAATAATTATGGTAATAAATTACTTGGTTTAACCATTTTAGAAAATCTGGGTTTGAATCTTCCTTCTCGCCCGTGATAAAAAAATGAAAAATAATTCCATTTAAATTAGAATTTAGCTGGGTATTATTATTAAATAAATAAATAATTGGGGGATTAAAGAACTGTTAAAGAGAAGCCAGTGTCAGCCCTTTAGTTGAAACTTGAAAGTGCCATGTGTCCTTCCCTCCTTCCAGATCATACAGTTTTCTCCGGAACATTCTAAAGAACTCGCTCATCTAATCTAACAGTTTAATTTTCTCGGGAACATTCTATAGCCATACCTCTCTTTTTCCACATCATCATCATCCATCCAAATTTATCTCTACATTTCTCTCCTTCATTTCAGGACAATATCGAGAAAAATCCAGAAAAGCAAACGCACAAACTGACCTCTCCCATCTCCTATAAGACCCCAACCCCACCTCTAACACAAACCATGTTACAAGCTCATAAATTAAAGCAAACCCACCAATATATCCTTCATTCATTTTCTCTCAACTACTACATTTCTATTCCAAACTTCAAAAACCCCCAATGGGCAAGCCAGGCTATACCATGTCTCTGCTTGTGATGGTACTTGTTGGTCTTATGGCCGCACAGGCCACTGCGTTGATGCCATACACAAGGTCCCTATGGGACATGATGCTCCCATCTGAGGACCCTTTTAGAATCCTTGAACAAACCCCACTAACCATCCCCGAAGGCATTGAGAACCTTGCTTTGGCACGTGCAGACTGGAAGGAGACCCCCACAGCTCATGTCATAACCTTGGACGTACCTGGGATAAACAAGGATGATATCAAGATTGAGGTGGAGGAGAACAGGGTTTTGAGGATCAGTGGAGAAAGGAAAGGTGAAGAAGAAACTGAGGGTGACAAGTGGCATAGGGCTGAGAGGACTAATGGCAAGTTCTGGAGGCAGTTCAGGTTGTCAGGGAATGCGGATTTGGATCATGTTAAGGCACATATTGAGAATGGTGTTTTGAGGATCACAGTGCCAAAGTTTGCTGAGGAGAAGAAGAGGCAGCCTAAAGTGATTAACATTGCCGTGGAGGGGTCCTCTGGTGAAGACATTAAGGCTACCAAGGCTGAGATGTAATGAAGAATGCTTGGGGTTTTTTTTGTTGGGTCTCACTTTTGTATTGTGATATGTATGTTTCAAGGAAAATATGATGCTACTTTGTACCGGCAATTTGGTTTTGTATTTCAAGTTTTTGTAATCTGGTCTTGGTGCAATAAAATCAAGTTCCATAAATTGGAAATTTCGGCCATGCTTTAATTAATACATGAGATTCTAATGCTAATATTTGTTAGAGTTTTGCCTAAACATTACATATTGGCTTATGTAATAAGTAAGTTTGAGCTATTTAACTAGAATATTGCAAATAATGCACTCGAAATGCGATCCTTCAAGACCAAATTTACTGTTTTGAAAAATGAACAATTCTTTCTGGTTTATTTAATAAAACTCAACAGGATAATAATTTTCATTTTCCTTCTAAATAAGATTTCAGTTGAGTCTATTTTCTGACACAATAAGTTAGCGGATGAGTTATTAGTGGCAAGGTAATATAATGAACAGTAACTTTTCCTGCTGAAGATTTGGTAGACCAATAATACAGCAGGGTAAAAATAAATAAAAATCCAGACAAGTTATTTTACATCCACAACTATCAAAATTAAAGTTGAAGTTATATCCAGGTGGCTATTGCTAAATTTTTGTAGCACTTAGTTTCAGTAACTTCATAAAATAAAATAAAATGAATTATATAAGTTACTATACTTTAGTGGGTAAAAATAAAATGAATTATTTTATCGTCTCTTACAATATATATATATATATATTTATATATATATATATATATATATATATATATGCCTCTCTGACGGTCTCTTCACAGTCTCTCAACTCACTCTCTCTCTCTCTCTCTCTCAACCTATGTCACTGGGCTTTCCCCCCCAATGCTGCTCTCTCAAAACCAAAGCTTCAGGAGTATGTTGGTTTGGGTTTATGTTTCATTTGGGTCATCTCAAATCAAAGATTTAAGGGTGGTGGTGGCATGGGTTATGAAATGTGGGTTTTGGGTTTAGATGGGTCGTGTAATGGTAGATTCTGGTCTGTATGTTGGTGAATCGCAATGGTGCATTAGTTTGGTGTTGCGATAATGATGGTTGGGTAGCGAATGATGGATGTGATTTTCGATGGGGGTATGCCGATGGCTGTGGTGGTTGTAATGGGTTACTAGTGAGAGCTGGTGAGAGTGGTGGTGGTGATGGTAGCTAGGTGGTGGTGGCGATGGTAGCTAGTTGCTGCTGCTAATGGATGTGATTTTCAGTATGAATATGGTATGTGATTTTCTAAGTATAGGTATTTGATTTCCGGTGGTTGTAGTGGTGGTGAGCTATGGTTGTTGTGATGTGGTGGAGAGACAGATGAAGAGAGGCATTGCTATGGTGAAGAGCGAGACAGTGAATAACAAAGAAAAAGAGGGAGTGAAATAAATTAAAAATAAAAATAAAAAAATTTTTTTGAGAAAGTAAAAAATAAATAATGTTGAATGTGACGTGAAGAATAAGAAATGATATATTGGATGAACTGTATAATGAATTGTCAAATTGGATTTAGGTAGTTTTCTAGTGCATGCGCTAATGCTTATAGAAAACAATTTGTTTAGAAGATTGTGTTTTATTATGAGTACAAAAATAGGCATTGATAGCAAAATAAAATAAAATTTTACTGAAATATCTAGCGCTATTTTTTAGCCATTCTCATTTTTTACCCAGATTATTCAAACCTATAACTTGTACATAATAATGATAACTATAATCTATCCCAATAAATTTGAATTTGGAACCGAAATTAGCCCCAAATGTATAAAGAGACGTCAAAAATTATCCATATAACAAATCTCATCAGCCATTAAAATATAAATATACTCGAGCTAGTTTCTTTCACCCATTGATAATGGTGGCACCACAACACAAAGTTACCACACAACCAGCTCCAGCAGCAGGCTCTGGATGTTTTAGTTATAGATCAAAATTATCATATACTGGGACAGACATCAAGACTTGTCCAAAGACCAAACTCACGCCTAGTCATCAAATTAAATACGTCTGACCCAAGAGAACAAGATCAATCACAAGCAGTTTCATTTGCACAGATAATCATTAATTCAAACTCCAATATCAAACTTATGAAATAAAATATATCAAAATTCACTCCAATGTTTTCCTAGGCCAGCAAATAACTATCCCATATTTGTCTTCAGGCTCCAACATAACTGAAAGTAAGCAACATAATAATAGAATAGAACAATCATTTAGAAAAGAGAAGTTCCCTTCCCCTTTTTGTCTCCTCCTATTTCAAAGTGCTTGCACCTCTGCAAAAACGAGTTGCAACAACCAAGCATTAGCAAAAGGCAAGAATAAAAAAGCCAAAACAAACCAGCAACATGTATAAAACAACAAGAAAATCTGTGGAGAAATAACAATGTTGCAAATCAATTACCTTAATGGGGTGCTGTGAAACATGTTTGCAGCCCTGGCACTGTAGCCTTAGCACGATCTTTTTGGTTGTCTTAGCCTGCTCACAAAAAAAGCCATCAATATATCAACAATAGACATTCTTTTATATGTAACAGTAGATTTCCATTAACTGTTTAAAAAATAACCCAAAAAAAATCAATTGAAGGAATCTGAATTATTATTTTTTTCGGTGGGGTGTGCCAAGCCTGCATTAGTGCATCGCATGGGAAACACTAAAAGGCCCCAGTAGCAAGCTACTGTAGTGGGCCTTCCCCCCTTAAAAAATTAGTTTAATATGATGCGACCCAAATGGGCCACATATCAGATATTAAACTGATAAGAACATGAATTAATCTTGACAAATGACTTGGTTTCTTTTTCGGCAGAGAGTTACATTCATGCAGGGGAGAAGAGGACAGAAGTAAAAATCATACCTTCTTGTGGAAAACAGGCTTTGTTTGCCCTCCATAACCTGATTGCTTGCGATCATAACGCCGTTTTCCCTGAACAGCAAGGCTATCCTTTCCCTTCTTGTACTGTGTGACCTTATGCAAGGTGTGCTTTTTGCACTCCTTGCTCTTGCAGTAGGTCTTCTTTGTCTTAGGAACGTTCACCTGTGGTTAACAGCATACAAACCATATTTAGGAGTGAAGGTAGGTACCATTTGGCCATGTGCCATTGGCTAGTAAAACAGCAATCAGTTGCAAATTCAAGAGAAAATCAGCCATGAGCGCATAGTGATCCACCACCATTTTATGATTATTAAAACAAGCAGCTATGACATTACAAACATCTTCTAAAGTGAGCATATCCATAAAATTTAATTAATGCCGAGAACATCAAACTAAAACTGTAAACCATTTAGGATCATTTCTCGAGGACATTATTGATTATTTCCATTCCCCTTACCTCAAAATCAAAGTTCTGTAGAGACCAAAAACAGCTCCCAGTTATGATCATGTCACTGGGGCCTTATTCCCATCTCCCTTATCCCAATATTCGAAATCATATGGATACCTAAACACTCCTAGTAAAGTCAATTTTAGAAAAAGAACCTTAACATCAAAAGCAACGGTTCTTCTAAAAACACAAAATGTATATCATTGAACTCCACAACTCATAATCCCCATTTACTTACATTTCCTACACCACATGACATCACACCTAAATAAAAATCTAATTAAAAAATCACCTTGATTGCATTCAGCCATCAGAAACAAGAAGCAAATCACATATGCCAAGCTATCACCTTGCACCACTTTTCAAGGTGGCTATTAGAAAAAGAGAACTACACACCAGAGAACCCAGAACACACATAACATTTCAAGCATAAGAACAAACAAGCAAACCACATATGGGTAGCTAAGCCATGAAATTGGGTAGATAAACAAGCATATATGAGAAAACCCAAATCACAGACAAGATGAACTGAGAGACAAACCATATATTGGTAGCTAAGCTAACAAATCTAGCCCACAAACCCCTACAGCTTCATATAGTATGTTCAAATATTAATCTTGAGCTAAGCATAGCAAAATCCAAGACCAACAAAGATAATAACTTATTCATTTCTAGAGCGACCAAATACCCATAAAAATTTTGAAGAGAGCGAGAGAGCGAGAGAGAGTACCATGGTGATGAGAATCAGAGCAAGCGAGCGAACCAGGCGTGTGTTTGTTGGTATGGGAAAAACCCTAGCTCACTGATATTAGTTTAGCTTTTATAGGGTTACGGCTCGGGGCTTGTTAGGGTTTGGGCTTTGCTTCTTTTTCTGTTTGTTTGGCTGCACCCGATTTTATATTCGAACATCGGAATTGGATGTCCCGGTTTTTTAAGTGAATTGGGCCGGAAAAGGGTTACGGAGTGTAACACTTTGTAAAGAAAAAGATAATAAAATAGTTGTATTCTATTTAATAATCATCACAAAATAAAAAAAATTGTGTTTCCAAAAAAAAAAAATAGTATTTGTGTTTTATTGGCCAACATAACTATGTGTTGAATTCGATTGAAAATTTTAATGTACAACACAAATATTCTACCTAATATTTACCCTATAATGACTAGAAGACAAGGAGATGAAGATCTTATATATGTATAAATTGGAATCCCACCCCAAAATGAGTACCCTGCTTCTTCTTAGGTTTCGTTTGGAAGTTTATAAAAAAATGGAATGGAATGATCATAAGAGAATGAAAATGAATGAAATATAATGTATTTAAAGCAAATGAAAGGAATGGAAAAAAAAAAAATGAAATTAAGTAACCTTGATTGGATGTTTTAAAATAAATGAATGGAATATAAGTAATCTTATTTAGAAGTAACATAGAAAGAATGAAATGAAATCATTTTATAACAATATTACTATTAGATCCCTATTTTAAAATAAATGGTTGAATATATAGGGGTATTTTGAGAGTTTTAGTAAAAAAATTCATTAAATCTAATTTAATTTCCTCTTATTCCTCTCAATTTTAAGAAATACAAATTTAAAGTTTTAAGGGAACAAAGAGAAATGAGTATTCTCTCCTGCCCATTCTATTCACTCCCATTTAAACTACCAAACAAGGGAATGAAATTTTTATTCCCTCCATTAAAATTCCAAAAAAAAAAAAGGAATGGAAGATTATTCTAAAATTATTTTTTTCATTCCATTTCCTCCTCCTAAACGAGGGTTTAATGACTTATTGAAAATAGAAAAGTGAGGATCATAACGAAATTGTATTTTATATATATATATATATATATATATATATATATATATATATATTCTCAATGTAGTTCAATATTTTTTGATTTATTTATATCTTATTGACTTGGTATAATATTAGTGTAGGGATGGAGGGCTCGGATAAGGATATTGGGGTGTGGGCCGCACTCGAGGACGTCAAATAGCCCGAGGACAGATAAGTACTAGTCAAGGCATGAAGATTATTGGGCCGAGGAAGATGTTTGGTCATAATGAACATGTGACATTGTCCGAGGAGCAACCCCTCCTTAGCCAATAGAGTGGAAGCCTAAAGTCCGACCACCCATCAAGCAATGGCAACGCCACGTTATGCTCATGGTGTTCCCGGGAACACCTTGACTTGAAAAAAAAAAAGGACACCCTTAATCAAAATTAGGAACACCCTAAAATAAAATAAAATAAAATACAAAATTCAACTAAAAATCTGGGAAAAATTTTTTTGTAACAAAGCAAAACAACGAACAGCAAGCCCACAGCAAGCCTAATAGATTACAGAGGAAGCAAACCCACCGATTCTCAAAAAAAAAAAAAAAAAAAAAAAAAAAAAAAAAAAAACCAAACCCCAATACAAAGCAAATCACTAAATCAGAAACCTCAAATCAGTAAATTAGAAATCACTAAAGCTAAAGCAAACCTAAAAACAGAGCAACGCCTCCCCTTAGAAGTTAGATTGGTCTAGTTGTAGTCCAACTCCATAGCACATCGTCGCCCCTCATCAGAGATTGGTCCAGTCGCAATCCAGAGCACATCGTCGCTCATTAGAGATCGTTAGTTGAAGATCACTCGCACATCGTCGCACATCGCTCGATGGTCTTGCCTCACCTCGGCCTTCACTCTTTAGGCCTTCCTACTCATTTGCTCCGATGCTCCCTCAATGTATTTCTCTCTTTTTTTCTCTCTGACTCTCTCTCAGTCTCTCTCTCTCTCTCTACGAAATGAAATGAATGAGTCTCTGTCTTTGTCTCTCTCTTTATTCTTTAAGAGTAACTTTATCGAATTATGATTGGTTGAACCAGTGAAGCTTTAACTTTATTAATATTTTACCTATTTTTTGACTTTTTGAATTTGGCTTTATTTTATGATTCTTATCTGTTGGTTGGTGTGTGTTGGTATTGGTATTAGTGTTGGTTAGTTGGTGAGATATTGTCTTTTAGTGTAATATTATTGTGATTCGTGATTGTGAAATTTTCGATTGGCGGTGACTCATGATCCTAACAATTAATAATTTAATTAACCAATACATTATTAAAGACAAACAAATTAAATTATGTTAGACTAAACAACAATTAATAATTTTATAATTAATGAAATAACAATATAACTAATTAAAGTTTATAAAAGACAAACAAATTAATAAAACAACTAAACAACAATAATTAATAATTTTATTAATATTTCAAATGAACTTATAGTTTATTGTATAGGTACCTTTGTTCATTTATTTTATTTTCATTTTTTTTTTTTCCTTTTGAGGTTTTTCGGTGTACAAAATGCAAATTTGTTTTGTTTTTAAGAACCTTTTTTTTTAAAGCACAAACTTCATGTCGGCCAAATCTTGAATTTCATTAGGTATTCACCGAAACGTCCCGAAACACCGAAATAGATCGAAATGATCCGAAATTTTTTCAAAGTGAAATAGGAACACCCTGGACAAAATTGGTGGAGTCGCCACTGCCATTAAATACTAGACAAGAGGGCAACCGTGCTTGGGAGGATAAACTTAAGAAAAAGATGAGTCAATAGATAATTGAGAAATATCTAGGAAGAACGCTGCTATCACCGCATTGAATGCTCTGCATCTAGCTCCCTAACCGCATTAATGTGGAAGTGATATCTGAACAATGACTTTCACCTTACTGACTACTCACAAAGACTTCAGAAAGGTGTTGATGGAATAAGTATCAAGGAGATTAGTAATTTGATCTACACGTGAAGGGTCGAGATGAAAGAGAGGAAGGGAATATAAAAGGGAATGACTCCATTACAGAAAGACAGGAGGAGAAATCCAGAAAAGAAATCACTGTGTAACCAAGAACTTTTTTTTTTTTTTTTTTTTTTTTTTTTGTTGTTGGAGAAAGTGTGTAACCAATAACTTGAATATTTGTAAAAGTCTAAGAGAAATATATAAGAACATACCTACCTCGGACCCGATCGATGAGTATTTTTCCTTTTCAAATTGTTTGTCTTGTTCATTCTAATATCAACTAGCCTATTGTGATCTACATTCTAACTCATTGAACATTTAGTAACAAGTCGATTCTCTAACAAATTTATTGTTTTGGGCTCATTGGGCCATTGTCCAAATCTCCTGGGTTGTGAACCAAAACGTGTCCTTACAATTAGTATATTATATATTATACAGTAAAAGTTTGACTAATAATGTTTATTTGACAAGCTTGTAAACAAACTAAGCTTTGTCAAGTAGTGAGTGTTGGAACTTGGCTTAATGGCGAAAGTAACATCCAAGCTCAAACCAAGTCTATAAATGATATTTAAGTTCAAGCTCATCAAAAAGTCTAAAAGCTTGAGTTCAAGTTGTTAAGCTTCAAATCCGACACAAGTACATTGTCAAGTTTGTTAAAACCCTATTTGATTTGGTCTAAACTCCCAATTACTTTTTTCTATTCTTGAAAAAAAAACTCTCAATTACTTAAAATTAATAGTAAAATACAAATTATAATTTTCAAGCTTATTATTAAGCTCTTAAACAAGCCTAAACTTAGCTTTTTTATTTTTTTTAATTAGTATCAAGCTAATGTTCACAAATCTATTCATAATTTTTTTTTTTCCCCTTGAATTTAGTTTGTTTATTAAATAAGCTAAAAATTAAGGCTCAAATTTGATTTGTTTATACATAAACAAAAATTAATGATTTTTTTTTTTTATTGAGTCAAGCATGAACTATGTATAAATGACATGGTTCATTTATACCTATATTTACCGCTCTACTTTAAGAAATTCATTTTTCAGAATGAGTTGTCCTTTGATTATTTATGAAAAAAATCGATAAATCCAAAGGTTATAATGTTATATATATATCTTTATTGAAAATTAAATATAATATTAACTTGGCAATAAATATAAATTTCAAAGGATGAAAATAATAAAATCCAAAACTACAGAAACAAAAATGATTTCAAGGACAAATAATTTGCAAGTTAAAAAAAAAAAAAAAAAAAAAAAGGTAGTATGTTAATTTTTGGATTAAAAAATTCAAATAATTTTGGATGAAAAAAAGAGGAAAAGACATGCGATCCTTTTAACCAAAAAAAAAAAAATGAAAAAGACATGCGATCCCAAATTCTCAAAAAATTGTCTGCGACGACTCTCTGGGCTTTTGAGCGTGTCTACTGCAGTTAGCACTCAGTACAGTTCAGTTCAGTTCCATTTGCAATGGAGGAAACCCTAACCACCATACTTGAAGAAGAAGAAGAACAAGAAGAAACCACCGACCAACCCATGCCCGACGTGCCCCAAAACCCTAACTCTCTCGCTTCCGACGATGCCTCCGACTCTCACTCCGAATCCGAATCCGATTCCGACTCCGAAGACGAATCCCAGCAGAAAGTGGAGCTCCAAACCCTGGAAACGGAGCTCTCCTCCAACCCTTCGAACTACGACTCTCATGTCCAGTACATAAGACTACTAAGGAAAATGGGAGAGCTAGAGAAGCTGAGACAAGCAAGAGAGGCCATGAGCCTCCTCTTCCCATTGACTCCTTCCATGTGGCAGGATTGGGCTAAAGACGAAGCTTCTCTCGCCACCACTCAGTATCATCCTCATCCCTAGCCTTTTGCTTCTGTGTTTTTGATTAATTCTTTTGCATAATAGTTGGTTTCGTTTTGTTGTTACTGTTATTGTAGGCCCGAGGCTGTTGCCGCAATCGAAAAGCTTTACGAACGAGGCGTGTTCGATTATTTGGTTCGTTATCGATCTTAATAACTGAATTTGGATTTTCTCTCTCAAAATTGCTCATAGTACTAGTTCAAAAAAAGTCCACCATTAATGACAATATATGCATCTACTTTCTTAGCTACATTGCCAAACATTAGCATGTTTGTAATGTTGATTTGTTGGCACAAAGATTGTTTTTACCAAAATCTTAATCAGCTTGTACTCTGACTTGTGAACCATATAATTTGAAAATATGTTTATAATTGAGAAGATGGGATTTGTTTTTTAATCCCAATATGTTCAAATTTTATTAGTTATTTATGTTTGTACCTATCAAAAAGAGGAAACCTATTTATGTGTGTAGTTTGATTTCATCATCTTGCCTATGTACATGTGGTTGTGAGCCATTTTGAAGGTAAAATGGGAATCACTTTGTATTAGAATTTTGGCTTTTCAGTCTTTGGATTGAATAAATTCGGATCACTTTTAGTCTGTACTGAATGTGGAATCCTGGGGAAATGATTAACTGCATATTTTCTAACAACAATGGTGAAGATATTGCTTAAAGAATCGAGGCAATTGATTGTTTTTTGTTGCAGTCTGTCTCCCTTTGGTATGACTACTTGACTTTTGTTCAAGAATATGATCCAATGGTACGTGATTGTTTGCCTGCTGGCATTTCAAAGGCAAGAAATCTGTTTGAGCGTGCTCTTACTGCAGCTGGTTTGCATGTTACCGAAGGCATCAAACTATGGGAAGCATACAGGACATTCGAGCAAGCTATATTGCTTACTATTGACGAGTCTGATATTCAGGTTAGAACTTGTTCAGTAACCTTTTTTATTGTTTGATTAGGAATTTTATGATATTAACTAAAAAATCTGCTGTATTGCTAGGAATTATCGATTATTTTATTTTTTTTTTTTTTTTTTTTTTTTTTTTTTTTTTTTGGTCTAAGATCTATCTGTAAGAGAGGCTTTTCTTTTATATTGCAGGCAAAAGAAAAGCAGAATCAGCGCATTCGAACTCTATTCCAGCGACAGTTATCTGTCCCTCTTGTTAACATGAAGTCAACACTTCAGGCTTATAAGGCTTGGGAGGTGGAACAAGGAAAAGTTCTTGATGTTGAATCCAGTGATTTGGATGGGATTTCTTCTCATGTTGCCACAGCTTACCAGAAAGCCTTGGAGGGGTATAATGCACGTGTTCATCTTGAAGAACAGATTTCAAGGCAGGATATATCTGATTCAGAAAGACTTCAACAATTTGTGGTATATAGAATTTAAATTAGAAGTTTACTAGATTCATTTTAGAAAGCATGAGTTTTAAGTACCTTTATATTATTTAGACTATCTCTTTCTCTCTGTGCTAGTATAGAAATGATGTTATTTATTTATTTATTTTTTTAAGTTCTAAAAGAGATGATTTTGCAGATCTACTTAAAATTTGAAGAGTCTTCTGGAGATCCAGCCCGGGTACAAGTTCTGTATGAACGTGCTATTGCTGACTTTCCAATAGCAAGTGACCTATGGCTTGACTACACTCGCTATTTGGACAAAACCTTGAAGGTTTTCCCTTCTAATTTTTTGCTATGATTTTTTCCTGAGGAGTGTTTTTTGCAATCCAAGTCCTAATATATTTCTTTGTCTTCAGGTAGGCAATGTTGTGAGAGAGGTTTATTCCAGGGCCACAAAGAATTGTCCCTGGGTTGGAGAACTTTGGGTTCGATATTTGCTTTGCTTTGAACGTGGCCGTGCTTCTGAGGAAGAATTAGCTGCTGTATGTTACAATTGGTGTCTTTCCTTTGGAGCAATTGTTTTATGGGAACTCATTTTAATATTTTGAAGCTTAAATTAAAGATGAACAAGTATCATAGTTGAACTTAAAAAAAAAAAATATATATATATATATATATATATATATTTTATCATGGTTAATGAGGAAAATCTGTCGCTGCTGATTAAGAGACAATCCTTTTAGCATAAATTGCATTTGTCTCTCCAAATCCTCAATTAGAGATTTTGATTATTAGTCATTTATGAAATGTTACTGACCAAAAACAAAAAAACAAAAAGAACGGAGCATATAGGCAAGCTTTGTCAAATGCTCCTTAGTCTCTCCCTTCCTCCTGCTTTTTTTTCTTCCACTTTTTTGAGCTTTGAGGGAAAAACTACTAGCCATGTATAGTTAGCTAAGATTCTAGATACAGAAGTTCTTAAATTCAATTCAATAATATATGTGAAATCCTGGTAAAAGTTTGCATAACCTGTAGGTTTTGGCTCAAAGCTATAAAAGGAAGAAAGAGATTACTTAATTAAAGAGAACTCATTTTGGCCCGTGTAAGTTTCATTTCATGCAAACTAGCTTGTTGTCTTAGTTAAGTGTATACTGTATACTATGTTTTGGTTCATTTCTTTGGGATTGTTCATATAGTACTACCATATAAGTACTTCATATTCACTTTATAATATTAGGATTTAATTTAAAAATTTCAAGTATTGATTAAAAAGTCTTCAAGCTAATAGTTGAACATGGGGGCGTTTGGACTCCTGGGTAATTTTTAGATATCTTAAGAGGCATTCTATTGGGGAGGCTAATATTCCATTTGACTGCTCTTATACTATGTTTGGCGAAATGGAGGGGGGAAAAAAGAGAAAGGAAAGCGAGAGAGAGGTGAAGAAGAGAAAATGGAAAGAAAGGAAAACTTCGTCCCTCATGAGGTTTGGCTATCAGGGAATAGTGGGAGGACATTATATATATGGTGGGATTACCTATCAAAAAAAAAAAAAAAAAAATGGTGGGATTAAAAATAAATAAAATTTAAATATTCTCTCTGCTTGATGTGGTGCATCTAGAGGAAAAGGAATGCAAGAATCTTTAATGGGTGAGAGAGAACTACTGTGCATCTGAAATCATATTTTCTGCAAACTCTATTTGATTGTATGTTGACATCAGGAAGTTTCCTTTACTCAAACATATTAGAGATTATTGATCAGTGTAATGTCATAACTTACATATGTTGAGCATCTAGTATACCTGATGATTTTTCTTTTTCTAAATTTTATACTTATCAAGAACAAAATTTAAATATTCTCTCCCTCCATTTTCCTCCCAATCATTTCATTTCCTTTCCCCTTCTCAACTTCTACCTGACTAAACAAGAGTAAAGTACCTTTTTCCTCTCCCCCTTTCCCTTTCTTCACTCTTCCCTTGAACCAAATAGAATGTTAGTCTTGGACAGGTGTCACTGAAGGAAAATGTTTCCTCAGTTGAGTTTTGGGGTCCATTTAGGTGCTTGTCAGATGCAGTAATTATTTTGTTGGAAGACAAACTCACACAAAAATATATAAAGAAATTCTGATGACTCCTAAAGTAAGTTTTAAATTGATTTTCAAGTTCTATTGCTTTTGCTTTCTTTTTTGCATGTTAGTTCCTTTGATAGGGCTGAATATTTTGATAAATGTTATGTAGATATTGCTTCCTATTCTATTTATTTTTCTCTCCATATTTTTTCCCCTCATATAATTAACATTCTTGGTACTGTCTTCATCTTTATTAGAAGGAAACAGTAGATTTAAAAACCTCTAGTACTGAAAAGTCCATTCCGCGCTTTTTCCAATTTAGGATTTCTGCATCTTATGTTAAGCTAATCAGGTGATTTTGCTTATCAGGGAAAAGAATAAAAAAAATTTCTCAGATAGTATTGCTCATTGATTTCAGGTATTTGAGAAGTCACTGCAGTGCACCTTTTCAACCATTGATGAGGTGTGGATAGTCTCCTAATTACTTTTTATGGGTTAATTCAACATCCAATTATATATATGTGTGTGTGCATGTTTGAGCTGACTACCTCTGTTTACTGGATCTTGTTGTTTCAGTATTTTGATCTATTCCTCACTCGAGCGGATGGCCTAAGACGAAGACTCTCATTTACTGGTGAAGTAGGGGATTATTCGATAATAAGGGAAACCTTTCAGGTACCTGGTCAACAAAACCAAATGGTTTTGTCCAGTCTTTGTCTTTGTCTCTGAATCTTAATTTTTGGGCCTCAGAGGCCTGTGGGTTGGGTGACTGATGTAACCTCAATACATGTTGAACAGTGAAATTTTTACTTATTTTAGTATTATTTGAAAAGTAATGTATTTTGATTCTTTCATTGATTATAATCTATTACTTCCAGAATGCTTCGGATTACTTATCACAGCACTTGAAGAACACAGAGGGTTTGGTGCGATTGCATGGTTATTGGGCCCGTTTAGAGCTAAATCTGGGAAAAGATTTAAATGCAGCTCATGGAGTTTGGGAGAGTTTGCTAAAGATTTGGTTTGACAATATCTCTTTTCTGCCATATTAAGAAGATAGAATTATTTGATTTTTCTGTAACTTCTTTTCTAGTTTGCCAGCAACTTGCTGTTTTTATTTTGCAGTGGTTCAATGTTGGAAGCCTGGAAAGGTTATATAGCAATGGAAATTGAAGCAGGTCATATAAATGAAGCTAGGTCCATCTATAAGAGGTGCTACAGTAAAAGATTTGCGGGGACTGGCTCAGAGGTATAGTTAAATTTCTTTTGTCATACGAAAGCTTTTCATCACATTTTTACTTGATTGTTTGTTTGCTAGTTCCTCTATACAATAGGGATTAATTTGCATTTATGGGAGTGACAGAAGGTTTACATGGTATGCGTTACTACCTAGGCCCTAGGAAGCACAAACACTTAATTCGGGGTGGCGTATTCGTGTTGTATGAGTATTGTACCCGCCGTGTCATGTTATAATTTTTCAGTAATTGCTCAAGTCTCTGTGTCGTACCTGTAAACGTGTCCGTGTCTGTGCTTCCTAGATTACAGGTGTATTTTATTTGTTGAGAATTATATTAATTGATGAAATCTAGGTGTGATCATATGCAAAGTTAGACAATAAATTGTTTTCTACAAACAAAAGGGTTCTGGACAAGATTGACTGCACTTAGAAGGGTAATAGATTTAAACTTAATAGTGGAAATGCAGTTTTATCAAAGGTTAAGTGAAATAATGAGTTAAAGGAAAAACAACATAAAACAAAAGTTGAATGAATGCTTTACATTGAAAAGGAAATATCCTAAAGGTTTAGACTGTGTTTCTAAGTAAAACTTTGATTTTGGTGGATTATACCTCAAGCCATTCCGGTCTTATATCATCATTTTATTTTATTTTCATATTACTTGTGTATGACTGTTTTATTTATTTATTTATTTTTAAAAATATTGATGGAGGTATCTGATTACTTTCATATACACCTTTAGCTTGATTTTCCTTGTTTTCATCATTCATTGTAGTTGTTTGTCATATACCTTAATCTGTTCAGACTTAAAATTTCTTGAATGGTCGTTCTCATTTGATAAGTAGATACTTTCACTTTCTAAGTTGAAAAATTGTATTGGCATGGTGTTTGTTGATGTTATTTTGGGCATATGAATCCTATATAGGTTTAGTTCACTTGCTATGTAATACATTTTGGATTAGATGATATCTTCCCTTCCTAAAAAACAGAATCATTCAGGACATTTGCCATTCTTGGTTGCGCTTTGAGAGGGAATATGGTACACTTGAAGATTTTGACCATGCTGTACAAAAGGTAAATTCCTTTCTGCTTCAGTTTTGATTTGAATGTTTATGAACAAAATTGGTGCCATGTTCATATATATTGTATGTAGTACATATGAATGGCTAATTGAAATTCTTTTTTTCTTTTGTTTTATTCAATGAAGCTTTATTTACTTATAAAAAAAATTCCAAAAATGAAGAGGATGGGCTACCCAAGGTAGTCAGCCAATTGAACAAAAGTCTCCACATTGAATGTTGATAGCATGATTAGGGCATTCAACACCAACCAAAGTTCCCCTCTCTCGAACCTGTCCAGCATTACACACAAGGGATGACCTTTCAAATCATATGGATTTTTATGATGATGAAATATTCTGTGCCAATAGTCTTAACCATATTTGAGGAAAAAAAAAAAAGTCTAACCATGGGTGGAACCACTTTTTTTTTTTTTTTTTTTTTTTTTTTTTTGGGTGGGGGGAGGGATTATTATTGGCCTTAATAAAATAAGGTCCCCCCCAAAAAAAAAAAAAAGTCTATTACACATGACCCCCTAACTCTAGATTTATATTCTTCCATACCCTTACTTGGCCTCCCCGGGCCCCAAGATAAAAATTCTGCTTCAGCCCTAGTCTAACATCTGTATCACTATTTTCAGCATAACCTAGGATACCCCAAAGAATGCAAACGCAAATGACCATATATCTGTTTCCAGTGAACAATGAAAAGAAGGTGCTCAACTGATTCCCCACCATTCTTGCACATAAAACACCAATCAATGATTAAAACATGCTATCTATGAAATAAAAGGAAGATTACCTACCCAAAGTTCTGTCCAGGCAAAGAAAGGTATCTTATGGGCTACTTTGGCATGGCAAATATTTCTCCAAGGGAAGTGAACTCCTGTAGAGCCCATCAAGTGTTATAGTAAGATCATCCTTCAAACTTTCCATTCTTGTTGAACCTCCAGAATGCTTGGTCCTCAACTTGGCTGGTTGGAAGATTAGAATGCGGCAAATCAAAAAATTTTGTCCAGAGACTCCAGCTCCCTAAATTGAAATGCCCACCTTAAGTGAGGATTTCAACTCCGCCCTCCACTCATGTAGGGAAATTGAAGCAGTTGTGTCTACTGCCAGCCCAAACAAATATAGAAATCACTATTTGAGACAAGATTTTCCACACCAAAGATCATTAAAATTTGAACTTGTGTGCCATCCCCAATTCTGAATTTGATGTGTAGAAAATACACGTCAATCTCCACTAATACTCCTCCAAAGGATTATCCTGTGAAAACTCCTCAAAACTTCTGTAGTCCTACCTTCCCATCAGTTTCTCTGTATTTTAAACAAGTAATATGTCTCCAAAGTTGATGTCTGTCATTTCCAAATGTCCACAACCATTTTCCCTAATAGAGCTCGATTGAACATGCTTGATTTGCAAATCCCCAATTCACTTTCATTCCATGGTGAGCATAGTCTACTCCATTCTACAAAGTGGACTTCCTTGTATCACCCATGTCTCTCAACAAAAAATTAACTGAATGTGTGGAAACATGAACAAGATCTGACTTAGATGCAAGATTGAGCTATATATTGATGCTTGGATATATGGTAAGGTGAACAGTGAACCATAACAATTTTTATTTAGTATTCATTTTTTTTTTTTTTTTAAGAAGTAAATATTGTATAAGATTGCAAAAATGGGTTCAACCCTAGTACACTAGAGGAACGCCTAAATGAAATTGAACCGTTAGGTCCATTACAATCAAAGAGATCAATAAATCCTAACAAATTAGAGAAAGAAAAAGAAGAAGATATTGGATGTGTTAAAGAACTGAAAAATCTTATGCCTTTAATAAACCTCAATATTCTGATCCTTTATTCATTAAAGGAAACTGTTTTGTCCTCTGCTGATTGTGTTGTGAGTTTCTCTATCCCTTGTAATATACTCTACTTTTCGACTATCATGTTCACAGAATGGATCCTGTTTTGCCTTTTAGGTCCTTTGTAGTTGGACAATATCTGACATGGACTTGACAAAGCACCAAAAGCAAATGAAAACCTGTCATTTTCTTAAAGAAATAATTCATTAGATCTGTTTCACTGAAATTGGTGCAGTGAATCAATATGTCAATCCTATTTTCTTGAAAAATATATGTCTCTGGAGATCTCTTGTTGATTTACAATTTTCACCCTTCTGCTTTCTTAGGTTACTCCTCGCCTGGAAGAGCTCCAGTTATTTAGGTTACAGCAGGAATCAAAATCAACAGATGAAAGGGAAAATTCTTCTAAGAAAAAAGCTCGTGAAAAGAGAAGGCCAGGTTCAGACTTAACTCAAGAACAGTCTCCTGCAAAGCGACAGAAAGATGCAGCTCAAAACCCAAAGAAAGCGTATGGGAAGGATAAAGCCCACGAGCCGAACTTAGTTGAGACAAATGAAGTGGAAGATATGAATGCCAAGATTGACAATGAAAATAGCAGAAATGAACAGATGAAAGACAATTATGGAAAACAACAGATGAAAGATTCTACCCCTGGAAAAACTAAAGTATACAAGGACCAATGCACTGCATTTGTATCAAACATTAACCTTAAGGTGAGTCAAAACTCTCTTTTTCTCTTCATTCTTGGAGCAGACTCTTGAATTTTTAATATTGATGGTACAATTTTTTTTTACAAGTATTGATGGCACAATTTTTGTAGGCAAATTCTGAAGATATACGTAAGTTCTTCAGTGATGTGGGTGGAGTAACTGCTATTCGAATACCACAAGACAAATTCACAGGAAAATCAAGGGTCTGTCTTTTATCCATTCCCTTTTGTTTCTTTTGATCTACTTTTTTGCGTCTTCATATGGAACATTTCAGTAGATGTTCTAGATGTTGATAGGTAAGGATGAACTAAAGGCTTGAATTTAACCAAGGGTTAGCTTGTCATACTATCAAGCTTCTTTGTGAAATGCATGCGATAAATTTCAGTGGGGGGTTTTTTGGGCCATTTACACTAGTTTCTCTAATCTATGTTCCTTGTATGTGTGCAACTATCATGCTTCCTAGCAATATTATAAAACAATTAAACTATAATAGGAAAATGGCCCAAAAGAAAAGGACATGTTTCATATTTCAAAAGAAGTGCCTTTTTAGAAATTTATTCAGTTATTATTTATGGTGATAGAATCAAGGCAGTGTACCACAGAATATTTTAAGCTAGATATACTTCTATAAGATCTGCTTGAATCTCTTTAATGATAGTGAACTTGTAACATTCTTGTGTCCATAACAATGAATGATGATGACGAAGATGATTATTATTAATTTTTTAATTGATTTGTGAAGGGACTAGCATACGTGGATTTCTCCGATGATGCTCATCTTGCTGCAGCTGTAGAAAAGAACAAACAGATGTTACTTGGAAAGAGGGTGAGCATTGCTCGGTCAAATCCAAACAGAAACAAAAAAGATAACTCTCACAGTGATGGCCAAAGGGAACATGGTAAGCTAATGGATTTATATCATTCTTTACTTCACATGTTTGCACTAGGGCATGCTTGTGTCTGTGGTCACATTATTTTGTGCCAATTTCATTACTAATTAAATGTTGTGTGTGTGTGGCAGTGCTGTACTTTTGTGCTTATTTCATTTGTTTCCCCAAATTGTTGTTCTCCTTAGATGGCATTTCTGTATCAGATGTTATAGCGGTGCAAATCACTTATGTTAAAGATGGACCTCCATGGCTCCATCCCATTTTGTTTGTCCACTATGCCATTTTGGGATGACCCAAGATGTTTGTGCACTTTGAAAAGTCAAAAAGATACACTTTCATAACTTTCTCAACTTTCCCTTTGGTTCATTTATTTGAGTTTTAAGTTTTTAGGAGAGTAATTTTGGAAATTGGCTGTTATCTAAAAGACCACATTAAATGATGTAGAAACTTTCTAACTGGACAAGAGATCGGAGGAGTGGGCTCATGTCATGGTTTAAATGGACGGGTTAGCTGTATAGGGATGAATGGAGTTTGTAGTATATCTGAGAGATAGGATTATCAAAGTTCTATAACTTAAGATTAATTTTGAAAAAAAATATAGATTTGGGACTAAACTTTTATGCTAACATATCATGTTAATATTGTATGTTTTTTGAACTTTCTGTTTAAAATTGAACAACATTAAATTTATGTGATCAATTCATAAAATACTTTTTCACTTACATAATTTTTACTTATGGATTGTGTACTTGCACACAACAAATGTCAAGTGAATATTCTTGCACTTCTACACTGCAATAGGTGCATTGGGCTTTTATCTATTATTGCCATCCCTTCATTAAAGGTTCTATGCCAAAGGAGTCTTTTGGAGTGGTCTCATTGTTGGGGTTTTACTGATTGTTCTTCTATCACTGAGTTTATGCTTACCCTTAGCTTAGTTTCCTGATTTCTCTTTTTGTTGTGTTGTTTGTTCTATATTTTCTTGTTGTTCATCATCATGAACAACTTGTACTTTTCCTTTTTTTTCTCATTAATAATAGTTTTCTGATTACCTATCAAAAAAAAAAAAAAACTCCCTGGTATTTTAGTTTTTGATGATATCTTCCCTTCTATTCTATTGGCCCTGCCCCTTAGCTCCCTTTTGTGTAATATTTCTCATTGAAGTTAAATTGGCAGTGCATGGTGCTGATCACAGCAGTACAGCTGGAGGATCTGCAACTCAAAAGCATAGAGTTGATAATGTCCCGATTAAGGGGAAGAACACATTTGCAGTCCCGAGAGCTGTTGTTAAACCACTTGGTTGGACTGCAAATGAACCGAAGACTGAGGAGGGAGATGAAAAGCCAAAGTCTAATGATGAGTTCAGAAAGATGTTTATTAAAAAGTGATGTGTTAGTGGGTCACAAATTTTACTGTATGGTGCATGACAAACTGTCATAAAATCATATGAAGGTTAAATTTTGCTTTGTCGACAAATTTACCATTTTACTTGGTTGCTCATTGGTATTTGCAAGGGCTTGTTAGCGCATTGGTATTTAGCAAGGGCAAGGTTTTTCGTTTTTCCACCTAGAAAAAAGGACAAAAAGAAATCAGAATGAGAATAAATTCAAATTGGCGGGGTAGTAGAGTAAAGATTGGTATCTTGGTTTGATGATAAAGTATTGAAGCAAACGTCAGAAGAAATTTCCTCCAAAAAAAAAAATCTTTCTTAAAAAAAATCAGAAAATCAGATCTCAAAGGCCTAGACTTCTTCCCCTTCACGACACCGAGTCAATAAGCTGTTGATGCCTCTAACGCCTCCAGTGATGCTGCTGGAATTGAAGAAATCTGTTGTGACATCTTCAACAAATTTGTCTTTGCTCGTTTTATGAATCTGTTGCAAGCAGTTGCAGATTCTTATTTTGCAGTACCCATTTACACCCTCCGTCCTTACTCTTCAAATAGTTGTAACAGCTTCAACAAATTCCTCTCTAGCTGCGAAAATTGTAAACCATTGGGTGCTTCATTCACCTAAAAAACAAAAAACCCAGGAAAGAGGAGACTTTAAAGCAAATCTAAAAACAAAATGTTGATTTGTTAAAACTGAACGATTTTGTGAAATGGGTTTTGACTCCTGAAGTCTGGCAGTGTTGCTGGAGGATTCCTGGCTCAACGGTGGCTTCTTGACTGATCTTTCACTAGCACGCTGCATTTAGATTTTAATTTACTTCAGACTCTGGGTTTCTGTTAGAAGGAAACAAAATTACAACTTACAAGAGCATTCTGAAAACAACTGTTGGGTCCAATGGAAAATAGGAAGAGATGGCATAAAGTTTAGTGAGGTTAGTGCTATTTGGATCAAAGTCTAGTAATATCTACTACATCCAACTATCGGATTTCAAATCCCATTACACCATAGAGTCATATAAAATAGGCTCCATTCGATTTCGATCTTAGACATGCAATTCGTAATTCTGACTTCATTTGTTTTCTTGGCTTTATAATGTAATCATAGAGTCTCCATTGACAATGGTACGGCAAATAAAATCCACTATAAATCCACAAAGGTTTCCAACTTGAGAAATTGGGTTTTGTCATCTATGTCATCATTGATGGTCTGTGCATTGTCTAACCAATGATTTACAATGCGAAGATGGGAAAAGGGGTAGAGATATTATGAATCTAATCAGATATAATAATAATAATAATAATAATAATACGATTTAAATAGCTGGTACCATCGTTAACTTTTTTTTTTTTTTCCTTGTCATTTAAATAAATTTTAGCATTAATCATACCTAGCTACTCTAAACTATGGATTAATTTGCAATGTCCACTCTAAAACTATAAAATTATACAGTTTACTCTAATTCAAAATTAATTTGGAATATTCAATACACCATTCAAATTTAGTGTTAAAATCAACAAATTAATGGACTAACTGAGATGGATCCTACCTATTCTACTTCATTACATGCTTCTACTTTTGTTTGGTGATTTTCTTATCTCATAGCACAACAAGAAACATATTGTGATGGCTCATTCTATCACATTGACAAAATATCGGACCTTGGTTAATATTTACTTCTAATTGTCTTTCTTCTAAGTGTGTTTGATCACCCCTAAATGTAGTTTAATTGTAGGAAGTTTTTATGATTCATCATATTTGCAAGTCTAGAGTTATGAGTTCAAGTGGTGGTAAGTCTTACTATTATGTGAAAGGTCCCACACCATGCATGACGGGGTTTAAGTGAATCGGGAGCAATGACTTGCGATACCCACTATAAGATATGAGTGACTCTTTCTCCTTTACAACTCATGTTCATTACGACAAGGAGAATGCTATTTAGATTGCTCATAATGACATGTATTGAACGGGAACTAAAATTTTAATCAACAATCATTTTTCTTGTCACCATCTCCTTCAAAGTTATTTTATAGCTTCACTATATGCCTTTTTATTAGCAAATCTAATATCTAATACTTTTTTCCTCAAAAAAAAAAAAAAAAAATTAATACTATGTATCTGTTTGATATGATTAATTTTACCAATTTATTTTACTATTCAGTTTATTTTTTATTTTTACTACTATTTATTTTTGATACTATTCATGAGTCTCCGTTTGTATTATTTCAATTAATTTTTACTTTTATCTATTGTAGTTTCAATAAAAAGTTTTCAATTTCAATTTCAATTAAATAAGCGGATTTTCCAATCAGACCCTACAGAAATTAAAGAAAGTTAACTCCCATAAAAAAAAAAAAGAAGAAAAAAAAAGAAGATTAACTAAAAAATAATTAAGGTAGTTTTGGCCAGCAGTCAAAAAACTTTAAAAAAAATTGTGTAATAGCGAGCGTATAGGGTTTTTTCTTTTTCTTTTCTGCGTTTTTAGGTGGAAAGGCAAATCCTTGAACTCATCAAGTCTGAGAAGAAACTGTATGAGCAGCAGGTATAGTTTTTCATCTTTACTGAAATTTCTTTGAATTTTTGCTTTCAAAGTTTGTAGCTTTAATGGATTGCTACTCTATGTAATGAACTCTTTTCCTTTCCTATCGCAAAAGATGAATGTGGGTATGGAGGAACATGAAAACAACAACAACAACGGTGACATATCGCAGAAGCCGAAGAAGCACAAGGGAAAGCACGACAAGCCAAAGCCTTGGGATGATGACCCCAACATCGACCGCTGGACCATCGAAAAGTTCGACCCTTCTTGGAATGAATCCGGAATGCTCGAAGTCAGCTCCTTCTCCACTCTCTTCCCTCAATACAGAGGTAAAATATCAATTTTTCTTTCTGGGGTGTTTGCTCTTGATTTTGGATTTTGATTTTTTTTTTTTTACTTGTTTTCTTCAGAAAAGTACTTGCAAGAGGTTTGGCCAACTGTTAAATCTGCTTTGAAAGAATATGGCGTTTCATGTGAACTTAACTTAGTAAGTTCAGTTATCAGATTCATCTCATATTAGTAAATACTGCCTAAAGTTTCAATCTTTCATTGTTTTACTTAGAAAGATATATGTGTTTTTCTAATTCATTGTATGATTTATTACTGGTTATAGGTTGAGGGGTCCATGACAGTTTCAACAACTAGAAAGACTAGGGACCCATATATTATCATCAAGGCTAGGGAACTTATTAGGCTTTTGTCAAGAAGTGTCCCTGTTCATCAGGTACAATTTTTGGTCTCTCCTTTTTTACTCTTGTCTGTATTTTATGAATTTTCTGTTGTGTTACAAGGGTGTGAAATAGCTATCGAGATGTTGGGTTTTGTTCTTACATTATATTAATGCCCAAGGGTGCACAGAACAATACGTAAACTAATAACTTTGCTTGACTCTTTTCTTTCCATCAAAACTATATCAGTTGAACTCTATTGTGACACGGCTGTATCATTTTGGCTGCTTTTCGTTAGTTTGTAATTTTGGTCCTTTCACAATATTTTTATGGTAGGCAATAAAAATACTGGATGATGAAGTGCAATGTGACATTATCAAGATTGGCAACTTGGTCCGCAGTAAGGTATGTTTTGCTTTACTTGCATCAAATGATTGCTGTCTGTTGACTCATATTCTCTTAATAACTGAAGAGACATTTGGTGTAGAGTCTTGTGTATATGTCATTAAGCTCTTATATATCTATTATGTTGTTGTTTAAACCTTGTGGGTTTGGCAATCATTCTTTGAAGGTATTGTTCCCAGTTTTGTGTGCTCTCACAATAGATAGAAATGCATAAATTCATTCATTGTTGGCTAGTAAGATATAAGGGGAGTTGCAGAGCTTCTTGAATGTTATATGTTGTAGAGATTTTAATGATTGAGAATTGTAGTCGGTGAATTCATTCCTAAATTTTCTTTACTCAAGTAAATGTCCCTAGGAGAGTGTGTGCTGATAGAATGAGTTGGAGATTCAACGGGAGTGCTAGCTTTGATGTTCACTTATATTATGTTGCCTTAACAGATGGCTAAGCAAGATAACAACAATGTTCTAATCTTCTGAAATAACAACCAATAATCACATCTCCTGGACAATAGGAAATCCTTATTGATCAACAAATCAATTAAACAACTACTTGTGAGGCATCAACTTTGGCTGGGACCGTTGGAATTACTAAGCTGGCAACAGAGGTCCTGCCACATGGCCTTAGGACACAACGTACACCATATGATTCTGTGCATGGTAGTTTGAGAGTGTGATTGTATTTCTCCGAGTACACATCTGGTGTACTTAGTTTTGTTTTTATTAATACAATTTTTGGTTACTTATCCAAAAAAAAAAAAAAAAAAAAAAAAAAAAAAAAAGAAAAGAAAGATTCTGTGCACAGTAACATAGCAAGAACTTCAATATAATCATAAAGCATAGAAGGTCTACTTGGATTGAGAGACAGCCAATGAAATAATGATCACCACTCCCTCCAAGTAAGCCACACTTGACATCTAGGAACCACTTTCCATACTCTTGCTTTGAAATTTTGGGGTTGTTGCCACCAACCTTGCAACATACCTTTCACTATCTTAGGCATCACTCAACTTTCAGTAAAAAGCCGGAAGTATGAAGTTCCATAATTTCATTGCCTCTGGACAATGAAGCAGCCAGTGATTACTCATTATTCTTACACACACCACCAATCTGCCAGCATCATACCCCTTTTCACTAAGATATCTTTAGTAAGGAATTTCTCCCAAGTTGCAAACCCCACAAAAAGAAATAACAACCTTATTTGGGACTCTTACCTGCCAAATAGCCTCTAAGGGAAATCAAGCAGCCAGCACCTCTCAAAACCTCAAAAAATGAATGGACACAAACATTTCTTCCCAAAATCCAAAACAACTTGTCCTCCACACCTGTTTGGATGGGGATTGAATAGAGAGTTTGGAAAAAATGAGCAAACTTATTGAGCTCCCAATCATAAGCAGCTCACATGACAGCTGTATGATTTGTTTTAATAATGTGAGGAATAATAATATACAAAAAGGTCCAACATTTATTCAGTTAGAAAGAAATCAATTTATTGATAGTTTCCAAAACCAAAAGTTTATGGTGTGGGATAAGTTGTGTCCCTGTTCTTTTATCCCCTCAGTTTCTGTTATATGAATACCACATTAAGATTTATTTACCTGTAAATCTATGAGCTTTTCTTGATACAAAAATGTTGCAAATGACATGAAATGTTGTACTTTTGTAAATTTTAAATCAATTCTTGGGCTTTGGTCTAATTTTGGAGTGGTGTGCAGGAGCGCTTTGTCAAACGAAGACAACATCTTGTGGGTCCTAATTCTTCCACTTTAAAGGTGTGTACAGTGAATACATTAGCAAAAAACTGAAGAAAAAAATAATGTTCAGTTAATTGGCTGGCATGTTCACATTGTCATGGTATGTTGTTAAATGTTCTTTTAATTCGTTTTCACTAGCTTAACCCCAATATTATTGAGGTGCAGGCACTCGAAATACTGACAGGCTGCTATATTCTAGTTCAGGTAATTGTTAGTTTGTTACTGTTCTTTGTTGTTTTGGATGTGCCACCATTTTTTGGTTGCTCCCATTCCTTAGCATAAAGTGGAGAATAAAGAAATGAAGGCTTTATATTTTTCTTTGATATGTATAGGGAATACAGTTGCTGCTATGGGTTCATTTAAAGGTTTAAAGCAAGTTAGGCGGATTGTGGAAGACTGCATAAAAAATAAAATGCATCCTGTATACCATATCAAGGTGAAAGCCTGGCACTCTGTTTCTACTGTAATTGGTGTTTTCTTTTGAAGACCCTTCAACTTAGTTATTTACACCTGAAGATCTATCAGCATTCTCAATCTCTCTTTATCTCCTCCCTCCAAACATTCTCTTTCTTGTTTAGGTTCTTATGATGAAGAAAGAGCTTGAAAAGGATCCAGCACTTGCAAACGAAAACTGGGATAGATTTCTTCCAAAATTCAAAAAGTATGGCATCTACTACACTTTTTGTTGAACATGGATAAAATCACTTTCTTTCAGTTTATTCTGTCCAATATATTTCCCATATTTTAAATTACTCCTGTAACTTTTCTTCAGGAAAAATGTTCAGCAAAAGAAGGTCAAGACTAAAGAGAAGAAACCATATACACCTTTCCCTCCTCCACAACAACCTAGCAAGGTGAGAGAACTGCTTCTAGTCTCTACATATTTTAAATTCGTACAAGAAATTCAATGCTTTGATAGAAATTAGGTTACTTGTTGCTTTGCTTTTAATTAGGTACATATCAGGGTTTAAAACCCTTTAAAAATATTTTGAATATTAAGGATTTTTTTTTTGTTCTGATTACTATTACTGTTATTTTTCATTTTTGAATCCCACCTACCCTTTATTTTCTCCCATACTAGGTTCCCATGGTAAATATTTTGAATTATCAATCATGTTTCAACGTCAAATTTCCGCCCCCTGTTCTGCTTTGTTTGGACATTGCTTTATGAATAGAGATGCTGATGTTCTTGCTAATTTTAGTTGGAGATGGTGTGGAATTTGCTAGACTTTACTTTCAGCAGGATTTTTATTGATCCTGCTCTATGCATAATAGAACTTCTTCCTCATCTTTTGTTTCTTTAATTTGCTATCTCATCTAAGAGGAAAATTGGCATGCAATGTTCTATGGTATTTTCAGATTGATGAACAATTGGAAAGTGGAGAATTCTTCATGTCTCAGAAAAAGAAATCAGCAAAGACATGGCAAGAGAAGCAGGATAAGCAGGCACAGAAAACTGCAGAAAACAAAAGAAAAAGAGAAGCTGCATTTATTCCCCCAGAGGTTTTATCCTGAGGCTCTTTCACTTGATCACCTCCATGTTTTTTACATTTGAGACGTGCTCTTACTTAATCTCACTTTTATCTCAATGAATTCTTGTCATTTTGGTTTGACAAATCTCAGGAGCCAAGAAAACAGGATACAAAGTCTGAGGATGATAATAAAGATGTGGCAGCCATGGCCATGTCTCTAAAGGTATATAAACATCAAGATTTTTGGGTTTTCTTACTTTCAAGGACTTGTCCATTTTACTGTAATTGATTAAATTGGTTGGTTGTACAGAAAAAGGCAAAGGACTTTGGGAAGCAAAAATTGAGTGAGAATATCAATGCTGAAACTTATATTGCCACAGCTGGGGAACCTTCCAAAAAGAAATCCAAGCGCAGAGAAACTTAAAATATGACACCAAAGCTATTTATTGCAGTCGGTACAATGTGTTCATTGTTTGGTACCAAACTTGCTTCTTGCCATGATTCTTAGATATTAGTTAGGAAAAGTGAATTAGAGTTCTAAAATTTTGCTGTGCATGAGAAGAAGGTTAATTTATGGATAAAACATCGACTTCAATGTCTACAATTGAGAAATTTTCTTTTAGTTCATGTCTGGGTTTGTTTTATTTGGACACTTCACTGGATAACATGTTAACTCGTACTAATCATACTATGTACTGGTGATGTTTCTAATCTTTATCAAATAATATTATTATTTATGAAAGTAAAATTTTATGATTTTTGGAATATAATATTAATGTTCAAATTGAATTACTTTTACAACAATTGAAACATTTTTTCCCTTGGCTAAACAATTGAAACAACGTACAGCAAAAGAGAAAGCAAATTTAATTACATGCTATCAAGAATAGAATAATTATTATATGCTTGAATTAGTGAAATTATAAAATATTTGTTAAATCATTTAAGAAATTGGTTTATATTCTAGATTATTCTCTTGTTCTAATAACTTGTAATATATTTGAAGTTGATTCCACAAATATTGATGATAAAGAGAGCTTCGTCTATTGATGAATTGCTCTGTTTTTCTCTCCACTCTTTTCAACGAGTTTCTGTCATTTTGTTCGAAATTCAATTGGGATTGTTCTTTTGGAGGTTGGATACAATTACTAATTCATGATCTAGCATGTACAGAATGCATGTTCATATGTTATGATATGAATATATTACCATAATTTGTTATACATGGATGCTGAGATTTCATTGATTCAGAACCAATATTCTGAAAGCAAATTGAATCCACAAATTGATACAGAACCAATTCTAATAGGAATAGAATCTTCGAATTCACCAATCATTTAGCTATAGATTCTTAGTGAGGATCTTTGTCTTTATAAAGTCAGATCCTCTAATTCAATTTTGTGATCTTGTATTTAAAACTCAAGTTGATTTTTTTAAATCCATCTTAAGTTTAAAGAAGGAATATCCTATTCCTGATAGACCCAAGTCCATTATAGTTAGTCTAATTCAATTTACTAGAACTATGGTACTATCTATACTAGTACAATACTTAAAATACTATTTGAAGTTCTGTATTGTTAGACCTAGTTCTATATTAAGGGCCCCCTTCAAATAGTTTTATGTTTGATTCAATATATAATCCTTCTTATGATTCTTTTTTTAGATCTAAGAAAGGTTGCCAACTGGTTGGGAATGGAAAACAACAAATTTATTGCGTTTGAATGAGCTTATTTTCATTAGTTTATTTAGTTAATTAGTTTTTATATATTTTTTAGTAAAAATACAACTAGTATGATATTTTTAAAAAACTGTATATTCTATTTTACACTACGTAACAAAACCATATGAATTGGAAGTCACTTACCTCTAAAAAAAAATAAAAATAAAAACCATGTTTAAGTTAATAATTATCTTGAAATGGACGTCATGTTCATGGTCAAGCAGGTTCAAGTTCAATCCTAACATTTGACCATGAAAAGGAAAGGGGGGAAATCGATAAAAAGAAGAAGAAAATGTTAAGGTACTTGTTGGGCTCCCCCTAATTAAGGGGGGAAAAAACTTGGCTCACAGGCCTCACACCTTCCCAGAAAAAAAAAAAAAGGTTCACACTTATTACCCAAAATAAATAAAGGAATTGTGTTTCAACTACTGTAGGTACGTTGTGATTTAATGGTGGTGATTTGGATGACTTCTGATCCCTTCCACACATTGGAATTGTATATATATGCAGATTGCAGAGTCTGAAAGTTGAATTCACAGAGTCTGGATAACTTTCCAATCTTAATGCCCCCTAACAGAGACAAATCCATGCAAAGTCATCAGGTGCTGGTGTTCTTGTTGTATAGTAATAGTGTTGTACTACAAAAGAGAACAGTTTAATCTGTGAATACTGAATAGGGATCAGATTCAGATAGGTCAGTTTCCTTTGCTAAAAACTCCCGTCACTGCTCTGCTCATGTGGCTAAACAGTACACAAAAGCTATTTATCCACAACCCTATCCATAAACATGCAACTTCCTTTCTTTTATTATTATCATTCACTTCATTTCTTATAGCCTTTTCTTACACGCCACATCTGTTACTTGAGTTGTGTCGCATGTATATCTACACCATCTATAAATGATAAATCCAATAGTAGTTGCATTTAGGGCATTAAATGGGATGGATCCAGAGATTATTGGAGGGGTTGTAATACTTATAGATGGCTGAGATGAATAATTAAAAAGAATTATTCTTCGCAACAAAATATCATATCATAATATTTTCATATCCATAAAGAAGTCGGTCTATTATGTCGGGAACTATCATAACTGAAAATAGGAATGTTAAACATTTTGTCTTGTTCATAGATTTTCTCAAACTTAACAAATTTAACTTATTAGAGTTGAATAATTAAACTTTCGTCTTAGTTGTTTGATCAGATAAAAAGAGTAACATTTTAACTTTTAACCATTTCTCATGCATGGGACCTAGATCTAAATATAACAATATTATGATCTAGGCACATAATAATTTTTTGCAAATTTTTTCCTTCCACATTTTTGTAATGTCATGTTAAGGTTGGTATTGTTATATTAAAAGAATGTTAGAGATGGAATTAAGTAAAAAGAATGTTACCCCAATCATAATTTATCACATTAGTATTTGTGAAAATTTAAAACCGTTATCCTTAGTATTACTGCAAAGGTAAAACCCATAATTTTAATATCGATAAATTTAGGAATATAACATTTTTCAAAATATTTTGTTTTAATATTTTGTGATTATTGCATAATTTTTCACAATATTTACTATTTAGCTTATATTTGGTACTATTCATGAATCTTTATGCACTTTTTTGTACTATTTATGAGTCCCATGATATTATTTCAACTAACTTTCACTTTTATCTACAGATCTTTCAACAAAATATTTTCAATTTCAATCAAAATAAGTAAATTCCAAACAAATCTTTATTGCTGAGTCGTTGACCACGTTAGAACAGTGACATAAAAAAAATTGTTGTATATGAGACATATATAACATTAGTTTTTGTCATATTGGGCATTACACCTAGGCCACAAGGAAGTGCACGCGCTTTATGATTGGCTATATAAACAGCTTTTCTTTCTGGGTCGTCAAATGTACTTTCGTTTTTTGGTGAACAAATGTACTTTCCCCTTATTGAATTTACAGAGAGAGGGAGAGAGGTCACGCTTCACAATCACATTCACATTCACATGCTCACCTCTCTCTCTCTCTTTCTCAGTCGAAGTCGTAGGGAGGAAATAGTAAGTACCCCTCTCCCCTGCAACTCCAATAGATCTCAAATGAAATCCATATATATATATATATATATGTGAATAATGCTGATGTCATTCGTCTTATTAAAAATTCAACAGCAGCTTGAAGACAACATATATAAAATAAAATAATAATAATATGCAGGGTTGAGGAAGAAATGAAGGGACCTTTCTTCTCTGCCCTTTTGGCCCTACTTAATAATATTTATCATGTAAAAGCTCATGCTTGTTTCTATTTATTGTTTCTTGCTTGCCTTGTGAACACCTATTTTTTTATTTAATTATGTACTATAGGATCACGTGCAATACATACCTGTTGAATTGAATTGAATTGAATGAAAATAATTAAATAAAAATGTTACTTATAAAAATGACAACAACAAAAAAGCTAAACCATATATAGCTTAAACATAATAAATGGTCAGAGTGACGGAAAAAAAAAAATTATTCCCGATGGAGATTTTAATAATATATATATATATATATATATATATATATATAAATTTAATTAAATTAAATAAAAGCCAACATAACAACACACCATTATTAATTGAACGGGGTCACGTGGAAAACTTAACAAAAGTTTTAATTCTTCTTTTAACAATCCTACCTTTGCATGAAATTTCATTGGCCAATCCCACTGCTTTACAAAGTTTCAACAACACTTGCTTGGGTTGCATGCAACACATTCAAACATAATAAGTTTTTGACAATAATATTGTGTCAGTCTTATATCATATCTATATTGAAGCACTGGATGGAAGTTTTGCCCTGAAAAAATCCCCACCGATCATTTGCTTGAACATGGCTCTCTATGAACTTAGTATTGAACTTTTCTAATGACCTCATTGTATATATATTTTTTATTTTAAAAAAAGTATGAAACGATAATAAATGTAAATCATATAGTACAAGAAATGGAAAAGATTACACAAAAGAAATATATACATGTAATTTGGAACCATGAATTAATTTGAAAACACAAAAAAAGGGGGGAAATAAGATAGCTAGAAACAAAGAATGGCATTCATTAAATAGCAAGAAATTAATATAGGGTAGTGACTAGTGAGTGAGTGAGTGAGTGAGTGATGCGGAGAGCCGTCGAAAGAAAAGAAAGTTTTGGGATGACATTAAACATGGGGGCCCGGACCCACCAAGAAAGAAGCAAAAGATGAGAATGCAAATTGTGAATATATTGCAGAGAGAGAGAGAGAGAGGGAGAGGGAGACAAAGCTTTTAGAGAAGTCATGCGGGGCAAGCTTAAGCATGCGGTCTGAGTGGTCTTTATGTAGTACTACACTACTCTTGTCTTGGATCACGCATATTCACTCTCCTCAATTTATACCACTCTTTTTCTCTCTTCTTCTTGCCTCTCTCTATAATCATAATCATGATATCATACTCTCTGCATATATATATTTTCATTGCTAAGTTAGGTAACCACTTACCAGCAAACAAAAACTCATCAATACTATACTCAAAAAACACCATTACATAACGTGCAAACTTATTCACTCAAAAAAATAAAATATATATAAAAATGAAGGTGCAAAATCATATATAGTTGTTTGTCATGTCATATGTATAATTTCTTTAGTCTTGTTAAAGGGTGTACAAAGGGCACATTTTAAGAAATACTAAATACTTGATTATAAGCAATAATATAGATATTTTTTAAAAAGAAAAATACATCTTGTAAATAATCCATTGCTGGTTTGCATTTATAAATTCATTCTTGCATATATAAATACAATTTTATATAAAAAATACATCTTGCAACAAAATTATTTTTCTCTATCTATATGAAGGTGTTATTTGTCACAGACTATGTGCTTGAAGAAGCACACTAGTAATAAACAACAAAGAGAATGTCAATTATGAAGGATTATCTACCAAAAAAAAAAAAAAAAAAAAAAAAGAAATTGTGATTCCCTTAATAACAATGGACATATGGGAGGGAAGACAGTGATGATAGTTGAGACATTTGAGTCTGATAAAGGAAGTTTTAGAAAAAGAAGAGAAGCAAAGTAATATTCTCGATCTTCTCTACTACAATTCAATCTTTATAAATGACCTCATAGATACCATCACAGTTGTCATTTTTTTCCCTTTTATTGGATATACATAGAGAATGAGATCATTCGAGTATTGGGTTGTGAGCTGTATGGTCCCCTATTGTATCAACAAGCTGAATGTCCCAAACACAAACCATTCTCTCTCTCTCTCTCTCTCTCTCATGCGCGATCTTTGCTTGTCAATTCATATATACACATGATAATGCAATCATCCTTTTATTCTGAGTATACAATAAAAATAAAAATCACATTATCGTGTCTTATATATCATATGATATTAGTAGGAAAATTAAGTATGAAAACTCATCAAATGTGACAGATCGATCTCTTATATATAGTGTACCAAACTACCAATAAGTCTAAGGGAAACACTAATTGTATGAAATTAATGTGAGTGTTACCTAGCAAATGGCATATGGTTATTGACCTATGTTTAGTGTCCCCATACAAAATCTTCGGTATTTATCATCTGCTACTACATATCAACATCACGGAAACTTTTTCCTTCAAAATCTCATAAATATTTATTATGTGCTATCAATATACATGATTTAATCTAGAAGCAATCAAGTCAAGATGAATTTTCATGAAGTGGTCCTGCTAAAATCTAGTGGTTTTATTAACAAGATGCACTTATATACACATCTATTTCACATAGTAAAGCTATTTAAAAAGAAAAGAAAAGAAAAGAAAAGAAGGTTGTACATAAACTAATTAAACTGAATAAACAGTTTAATTTCACATCATTGATCCAAAAACTAACATCATGGGAATCTTGTTTCATTTGAATCGGAGAGAGATTTTTTTCTTTAGATTTTTATTTTGATAATTCAATACTTGTCACTGCGGAAGAAGATGAAAGATTTAAATTATAAATATTCCTGTTAAAAATACTAGAAAATTGCCAACGTACAAATTGAGAAACGAGGCTTGAATCAAAGAGAGATAGAATTTGAATAAAAATGATTTGATACTAGCTACATAACTTCAAGTAAAGAATATTCATAGATGATGATAAAGTAGGTAGGAGTGATAAATGTCAGGGAATTCAAAGCAAATTGCTTTTTTCTACTTTTTCAAAATGTCTTAAGAAATTCTCAATCGTACATTAGAAGGTGGGGTGGGGTAGGGAGGGAGAGGGAGAGGGAAAGGGAAGGAAGGAAGGGGATGGATTGACACTAACGGATTGTGTAAAAGGAAAGGTACTCTCTCTCTCTCTCTCTCTCTCTCAGTTTCCTTTGCTTACTACTTTGAATCTTATGCCATGCCCTAGGAGAATGTCGGGTAGGTAACCTTATGGTCTTTAAGTCCAGACAAAATTTTAAAAGTGGTGGAATGTTCCCAACGGCTACCCATTTGCTTGCTTTGCCTTTGCATTTTTCAAATTTTAAAGGAGATGATGATGAGGGCCCAAACACAGAAAGCATTGCCTCCCTCATTGCTCATGTCCAAATCACCATTCATTATACCCAAGACAGCCATACTGAAACCTTGAAATTCGACTACAAACTTTTAAATCAGAAATAAATTTGAGAATATATTGTGTAACTTAAATTTTATTTATTTATTTATTATTATGTTCTTCTTCTTCTTTTTTTTTTTTTTCACTGGCCAAAATGTTAAGGATATATACATGACTACATGCACTTTTAAGCATTTGTTGTAAATTTTGTTTATGTGCATTACATATAATTTGTGGAACAACTAAAAAAACACACATTGAGATTTAAGTTTATATATAGTATATGGATATATGTTTTTTTTGGAAGTAAGGAAGGAAATAAGTAAATCATCTAAACATGATGAGTGTGAAATGAGCCAACATGATAGTCTGCCAGTTTCAGATCCTAACATTGTAAGAAAAGAAATAGCCATAATGTGAACATTTGAAGCTGAAGGAAGCAAAAACATTGAAGACGTGGTATTCTTTTAGAGGAAATGAAATCATCCTATGCCTTACAAAAAATGAGTGAGAGAGAGAGGAGAAGTAGCAACATGAGTATGAAGTTCGCAAGAATGATACCAATGGTATTTGGTGGTGGTCACCTTTGCTAGTAATTGTTGTTTCATGTGATTTTCTGTGTATAGAGCATATGAAATTGAGTACCTCTCAATCAAAAGCCAAAGCTATTTTTGGAAGAGTAAGTGCTATTATATATAAATAAAAGGGCAGAAAGACAAAGTAATGAAAAAGCTAGAACTCTTATTATAATCTCATGCATATATTTACCCTAAAATCTAAATGGAAAAAATAATAATTATAGTAGTTGTAGTGTTGAGGAGGAGCAAGTGAAGTCTAATGGAAAACCAAAAGGGTGAGCAAAAAGTTTGATTGAACTACGTGATTTAATTTGCAAATAGAAAATGATTGGCATATTAAAGGAAGTTATGGTTTCCTAAGAGAAGGCAACTAAGAAAGAGGTTGGTGATTATTAGAGAAAGTTGGGTATCTTCAAAAGTAAAACGTGTGTGGACAGATTGTTGATTATTTTGAGGATAAAATGTAGTTGACCAAGAATATATATAATTTGCTTTTAGTTGGGCAAAAGGTTTAGTATTGACAAAAATATTAGAATCATGAATATCATCTTTATGATATCTCTTTATCTCTTTGTTTGGTTGCTAAAGAGAGTGAGAGAGAGGAAAAGAAACTTAAATCATATGTTCTCCTGTATGTGTTATTCCAATTGCTTTCCAAAAAAGAAAAACTAATGGAGATCGAATAGCCCAATAATGACTTATATATAAAATTCCAAATAACTTATGGCGAATAGCCTTTTAGTAATTGTTTCCTCATGATCCACTTTATCAAAATGCTCGTATATATATATTTTTAATAAGTTTAGTAACACAAATTTTTTACCATTTTTGAAACAGCATATTACGTAGTACAATTGATGTATAATAAAAATAGAGTTAATAATAAATTAATAGGAAAGTTATTGATCAATCACAATTTACCACTCAAATAAATTATGAAAATAAATGTGAAATTATTTATCTCCAATTATTATTATTGTTTTTTTTTCCTTTCTTTTTGGCCAGACCGTATGCTCTTTTCTTTTCCTTGGGAAGGAGAAACTTTTTGTGAACTCTTCTTTGTTGACACTAAATTTTTTTTTAAAGGTGAGAAGCATGAAATAAAATGTGGTCCTCCCCTGGCAGAGTTTATTTTCAGGGATGGTTTGTATTTTCATTCAATTATATACTTATTGATCCCTTCTCAATAATGAGCTTCAGGCTCAGCCCTAACGGTAAAAACCTGTGTTACCGATCAAAGGGTATGAAAATTTCAGAGAGTGATGTACACTTACTCATATTATTATTAGATCTTTGGATGCAACGTTTAATTGTGGTGGCTGTTGTACGAAAATATGGGCAGATGGGCAAGGTTTTATAGCCTTAATAAGTTGGGAAGCCAAAATAAATAAATATATATATATATATATTAATAATTAATAAAAAAGTAAGTAAGGACAATGATGAATGAGGTGACTTTTCTGTCTCATATATGTAGTTGGAATTTTTTGTTTCACTTAAATAAGGAATGCACAAACGCCCGTGATTTTTACTTTGAAGAAGTTGAAGTATCTTCTTCCATTTTCTCTTATATTCACAACACATATTCTTTTCCATATGTTTCGCTGTACATTTAGTTTGTGCTCCAATGGTGCTTTTTTAATTTTTGTTACACATTGATTTATGACGTGATTAATCGGTTTCAGCCAATCTTTTGTTGTTTGTGTGCGTGTAAGTCACTAGCCACCCCCTCCCCCTTTTAATTATAAAAAGAGTACGTAATAAATCCTAAGAATAAAATTTACTAGTTTGATTAATGCGCGATAACAATTATAGATCCATATAAAATGGTGTTAATGTTATGTCAATCCTCCCTTTTAATTTTTAATAATTCAATAATTGAGAATGTAAGAATTGAATTTTAGATGTTTTTGTTGGAAATACTAAATTCGGTGTCAACCAATTGAGTTCTATTTTTAAGATGGAGAGAAAAATGTTGATTTTTTTTTTTTCATTTTACCAAGCATAGTGCTAGTCAATTTTGACTATACATTATTGCTTGAAGTTGTTTTTCATAACTTATAACTAGTCTTTTTTTTTTTTTTTTTTTTTTCCTTTTGGGGGGGGGGAGGCAAAATTTTAGGTAGCTAGTCCATTCCTAATGCTCTTATAAATCCAACTCTAGGTTGGTTCTAGTTTTACTAATGTTTCAATTGTTTTAGAGGAAAACATATGTTTCCCTTTTTTTTGGTATTTTGTGTGACAAAAATCTTGTTCAATTGGAAAACATTTTTCGAACTCAATGGGAAATTACCTAAAAAAGGTTGAACATGTTTCTCCATTCCCATGTAGTCTCACTCCCTTCATTCCTTTCATCCTTTATGCTACCAGCAACAACACCAACACTACAACCATCACTACCACTACTATCACCATTGCCATCTCCACCATTGTAGCCTTCTTTGTTGCATCACCATCACCCACCACCACTATCACACAAGAACAACTCGAGAAAAGTACTAACCATATTTACACTTATATCCCAAAAGGATTAGTCAATAAGTTGCAATTGGAGTTCCTTGTAATAACTTAAAAACCCAAAAGCCACATTCATTAGGGCCCATGTTTTGTTGCAATACCTCCAAACCGTGTTGCGTTACCCAGTTTGATTTAAAAGAATTTGTAACTACTTAAGGAAAGCGTTATCCATATTTATGCTTACACTCAAAAAGAATTAGTTAAGTTGCAATTGGAATCTTTAAAATCACTTATAAACTCAAAATCTACCTAGTAAATATCCAATGTGAGGCTTAGGATATGCCTGCACAACATTCATGATCAATCTAATTCACAAAATTTGTAAATTCTCATTCTCTCCCAAATCTTATATTATGCCATTTTAAAATAAAGACAAAGTTTATCTCCAAATTAGTTTGGAGTGCATTCCTTCAAACTTCATTTATATTTTTTTATTGGATACAAATTTTAACAAATTCACCGCTAGATTGCATTTTCTTATTATATCCTTTATATTTATTAAATTTCGAGAGGATTAAAAATCAATCACCATATCATAAATCAAATATTTAAATTTAATTTTTTTGTAATATTAAATTATGGATAAAAATGTGTCTATAAATCGAAATTTGAATGAAATTTAACATATATGTTAAAAAAATATATACAATTTAATGATTATATTTTCAAAATATACAGTCATGTTAATTTTTTAACAGGAGTTTAAAGGTTTTTTTTTTTTTTTTTGGGTCCTTCCGTTTCTGAAGTCTGTTAGGCTTCAAAATTCAAAGCATTAAGGAGAAATTGGTTTGGTAGTGATTGGGATGGATGGATCTGTATGTCTTTTACGTACCCAAAGGAAGAAAAAAATTTCGAGCTTTGAAACATCTTGAAAATTGTGATCAAGGGTGTGTCATGTGTCATCAACACCATTTACTCTTGTGGCCCCTTCATTCACAGTACCATAATTATCTCTCTCTCTCTCTCTCTCTCTCTCTCTCTCTCTCAATTTCAGAGTAAAAAAAGTATATATCATTACCTTCTAAAAGGGTAAATTTTAGTATCCATGAATTTATTATGGGATAATCCATTTGAAAAATTATGGAGAAAAAACAATGCAACTAATTTGTTTGTTTTATGGCACTTAGAATTATCTACCCTATAGAGTACGTAAATGATTAAATTAAAATCTATAAAAAGAGCAAAAATGTTTCTGATTTCAAGCTATAATAATAATAATAATAATAATAATAAAAGAAAACTAAAAAGAAAATAGTTATGTGAAACTCAAAAGGAGAAAGAAAAGCAACAAAGGAAAAGTAGCAGTCCTAGAGAATTACTAGAAGAAGAGACAAAATAGATAAAAACAAAAAAAAGATGGATAAAGTGTTTAAATGTGGGGATGTGGAATAAAGGCAAAGATAATAAAGAATAAAGTGATTTGGATAATTTAATAAAGGGGACTAATTTTTCCCCCTCAATGTAGAATGTCAAAAGGGAAATTCAGCAAAACAACCAATTACATGTAAAATTTTAAAACAGCTTCAAAGTTTTTCATGCAGTTGTATTCTCTTCATTTTTGCCGAAAAAAAAGTAATCTACTTTTATCTCCTCAATTTGTCCAATAGAAAACAAATAGATAGAATAATTCTATAGTAACCTCAAAAGTTAAATAATCAAGGAGCTTGTTGAAATCTAAACAGGTTTATATGCACTGATTAACACTCAAAATTAATTATGATATAATGATACACGTTTGGTTTCTAAACAAAAAGGGTAAGAATAATGACCATATTTCTAGGCTTTGTGTTGTTTGTCGCATCCTTATAGACCCAAATCATATTACTATATGACTAAATCTATATGCTTGTATATCATAGTTTCAAAGACTTACTGAAAGCCTGAAATTATCTAGGAATTCTGGATCTGGGCTATAAGCTTTAGCTTGAAAAAGAAATCCAAAGATATATAGCAAGTGAAATCATATAGCATATTAGTATACAACACCAATAGCATCATGGATAAGTTGAGTTCTTGGTTTAATTCTAGTTTTAAGCCAATTCATATACAAATGGTAAACCTTTGCTTGATGAAGTAGTTATATTAAATGTCAAACCTATAATAAGTATTTATCTTACTAAATCCTCATTATGCTACACTGTCTCACTTTGGATTAGAAAGTTGAACTATTCTCTGGTCTCAACTATTACTCTCTCTCTCTCTCTCTCTCTTTCCAACCTTTCATGTGATGAGTCTGAATGAATTGGAATAGCATTGTCCTTAGTTATTCCAAGGGGACATCATTGTCACATTGAGTAATCCTTTCTGATGATACAATACAACACCACAAGGAAAGGAAATGTACAAAAGTAAAGGGTATGTTTTTTTATATAAAAAATAATGGAGGGCCTCTTGTTAAAAAACAATTGATTTGTTTTTCCTTCATTAGTATCTCTGTCTCTTGAAGAAAGAATCCACTAATAAAGCTTTCTATTCTCTGCCAAAGACCTAATTATCACTCTTGCCCCTTTAAATGTACGTCAAAATTACTTCTGTGTGCTTAAGTTTTCCCTATTTTATTGCAAAATTAATCATTTCACATGAATGGCATGACACCCTTTCAATTCCAAATAAAGGAGACAAAGTGTTTAGCCATATTTTGCATGTAGCTCACCCACTCAACGACGGGAATAAAGACCATCTTCATTTTAAATTATTTTATTTTATAATTCAAAATAAATGTCTATTTTTGGGTCATATTATTTAAAATTTCAATTAATAAAACACATATATACTTCACTTTGTCAAATATAAAACAACAAAGAAGAATAAAGTCTCAATCTTAAATTTGGGATGGCTATAGATCCTCGATGGATTTAACAAGATTGGCTACATGAATTATTTTTGTCCCGTCTATTCTATCTAAGTCATGCATGTTCTTTGTTACCTCTCTAATTGTCATGTCTTTTTTTTTTCTAAATATTATTTTTACCATTATTATTTTTTATCTTCTTTTACATTTTTCTCTATATTAAATAAAATTTTAACTGTGAAATAGATTTCCCTACTTGAGTGGTATAGTTGTTTTTACTATTCAATATTTTTAAAGTAGCCACTTTTACAATGAAAGATACCATTTAAAAAAATGAATAATGCTAAAGACATAAACTTTTTTTAAAACATTTTTATAAACTATTGATGTGATAAATTCTTACAGGTTTTCATCTAAACTTATTACTAATATCATTTTTTTTACTTTCCAATAACAATTTTCCTCATCAGCAATTTGTCAAAAACAAAATTAAAGAAATTTGTGACTTTTAGCATTTTCCTTAAAAAAGGAAAGAAATCTTAATATGTAGCATATTGTCTCAAGCAACATAACAAATTATTAGCCTCTTCCATGCGCTTCCAAAGATATAAGGGTATGAGAGTCATCTAATTATGGGCAAATATGTCCACCCAAGTTTTTGGTAATATTATTTATTTAAGGCTTCAAGTCCAACTTATACATAGAAAGGAGATTTTACTAAATTTCTTTTGAAGAACATTTCTTTTCCATAATTCTTTTAAGAGTCTGTCTGTCTTTCTCTTTCTTTTTCTTCCTTTCCTTTGTCCTCTCCACTCTCTGACACACTGCTCTCCATATGGCGTAAACTTGATGCCTGATAGTGCAAGCAAAGCAAGCACCCCACCTTTTATTTTATCTTCCTCTCTAAACTCACTGTGTTTTCCTCTTTGTCTGTAAAAAAATCTGCTTTTCTTTTCTCTCTCTCCCCTTTTGCCTCCTCATTCACTACCTCTATAAGCCTTTGTTTAGTGCTTCACTAGCAAAACCCACCTCCAAAAAACCTCAAACCCTTCTCTCTCATCTCTTTTCCAAATCCTCCTCATCTTTTAAGTCCACCTTCTAAGCCAAAAACGTCTCTTCTCTCTTGGAAAACCTTGACTTTCACTATGGAAGGTGCTTAAACTTCAAGATTTGGATCAAAGAGAGATATTGATATAGGTATGCCATTTTCTTCTTCCTTCCTTTCTTTCCATTTTAATTACTAGTGGAAAGAAAGAACAAAGCTTAATACAGTCATCTCCTCTCATCTATCATTTTCTTTCTCAAAGAATGTTTTAAGTGTTTAGAGTTTGGCCCTCTTTCCTTCTCTCACTTCCGAGTAATAGAGATAGGAATGTGCAAGGTAACAAAGTGATTCATTTGCTTAAATTGGTCTCTTCTTATGGCCAGCTCTGGGCTACAGTGTTACTGAATTTGTTTGTTTTTTTCTTTTCTTTTTTCACTTCTAAGTTGACCTCTTCAGAGAAAAATACTCATAGTCTAGGTAGTTGAAGACCCTTTTGTTGCTTTGTTCTTTTGATCAAAAGTATTGTCCTTGTGATATCTAACTAGCTCTCGTTATAGCAAGCAAACCCCATAAAAACACCCTCTTTCTTTCTCTCTCTCTTTCAAAGCAACTGAAATTAAATTACCTGGGACAACAAATCCTTTGTTTTTATTTTTTTATTTCTTGGGTTAGGATAGAGGGTTTCTAAGATACACACACAGGTTCTAGTTTCTGTTTGCTTGTAATTTAAAAGAGTGGACGTTGTGAAGAAAGAAAACTCCTAATAGCCTAGGAGGTTAAGAAAGCAAAGAAACCACTTTTTGTATTATTATTAATTATTTATAGACCTTCTAATCATATATCTTGTCTTGTTCATTCTCTTGTGGTCACCACAAAATAAACAAAACAAGGAATGGATCTTTCAAGTCAAGAGGAGAGATCCCAATCCCAATAAACAGCACATATGCTGGACATGGTCATCATGGTCATGGGCATGGGCATGGGCATGGGCATATGATCCATCATGACCCGGTACCGCACAACCACATCATTCCATCTTCAACTCCCCAAATCCCCTCCAATGGCCCCCATTACCCACAAGCCTAGAGGACCATGTACCCTACAACAAGAAAGTGGTTAGGTACAAAGAATGCCTCAAGAACCATGCAGCTTCCATGGGAGGAAATGCCACTGATGGGTGTGGTGAATTCATGCCCAGTGGTGAAGAGGGTACTATAGAAGCACTCACCTGCTCAGCTTGCAATTGTCACAGAAACTTTCACAGAAAAGAAGTTGACGGTGAGCCCTCTTCATGTGATTGTCACCATAGCCCACATCTCAACAGAAGGAAGTTCATCTTTGGTCATCACAAGAATTTATTGGCACCTGAGGCCTTAGGCTACCCTACAGCTACAGGTACTTTTATATCTTCAAGAGCACCCCCACCACACCAAATGATAATGTCTTACAACATGGGGTCTCTTCCTTCTGAGTCTGATGAGCAAGAAGATGGTGGTGCTAATGGTGGAGTTGTAATGGCTAGGCCTCCACAGCTTGTGAAGAAAAGGTTTAGGACAAAATTCACTCAGGAACAGAAGGAGAAAATGCTAAACTTTGCTGAGAAAGTTGGGTGGAAGATTCAGAAGCAAGAAGAAGCTGTGGTGCAACAGTTCTGTCAAGAGATTGGAGTCAAGAGAAGAGTACTCAAGGTTTGGATGCACAACAACAAGCTCAATCTAGCGAAGAAGAATCCCTCCACTGCTTAAACATAATTAACGATATCCTCATGACCATCACTCTCTCTTATTAGTTTGTGCTTTAACTCCACTTGTCAGCTTAATGTGTTTTGTTAGTTTTCTCTACACTACTACATATCTCTTTTTAACATTTTATTCTCTTTGGTTATGTTTACTTTGGGGTCTCTTACTTACTATCTGTAATAATAGTGGTTATGTAATGTAGTTTAGGTGCATTGGGTTTGGTAGTTTGAGTTGTGGGTGATGTTCTTGTTTAGTCCATTCCATGTTGGATTGGATTGAGATATTCAGTCTGAGATACTCCGATGTATCAATATTTAATTTGAGGAAAAGCTTCTTATTAATTAACTAATATTCTTTCTCTTTTCTTGTAAGTTTTATATTAGCTTTTGTATTAAATATCATATTGTGTGCGAAATTGAAAAGGCTTGAAAGTTGTGATGCTATTGTTAAGCAATTTGTAATTCTCCTTCTTGCCTTTAAAATTTCTTCAAAAGAAAAAAGTTCAAGAGCAAATCATGTAGCCAATGTTTGCATTCTGAAGTTTTGAAAGGAAAAAAAAAACAAGTTTAAGTACTAGATAATCTTAAAGTTTTATCATTCAATAATCAACATAAAACTTAGTTGTTATTAGGAAAAAAAAAATATAAAACTTAGTTTGTTAAAGTCACATGAATCATTTTTGTGTTTTGATATGAAGAGAGAATTAAATCATGTTAAATCGATCAATATGATTAGTTTTGGGAGAGGGAATTTTTAATTAAAGAAATACTAATTTTGCTGCCAATGTAGACAATTTCTTATATATCAAATTGTTGTGGCATTGTAGGGGTCGAAAAGCGAGTGTAAAGAGTCGGTTATTCGAATTTTGTATTAGAGTAATAGATCTGGTTTTTGGGTGAAAAGAGAAAATTGATTTGAAAAACATGAAATAATCGATTTTTTGTTAACGGTTTTCAAAATCTATTGATCACCACCTCAACATTGGTTTTATTATATTTGTTATTGACTACCTATATTGGAAGCTGTTGTTACTAAATCGGATTTGATCATCAGTAGTAGTGGTGGTGGTGGTTGTTGGTGGATGAACAACCCTAATCGCACCACAAATCATAACTTATTTGCCAAAAAAAAAAAAAAAAAAAAATTACCATAAATTAAAAAATTAAAAGTAACTTTGAGATAAGAGTGTGTCAGATAAATTTCAATGGTACATATAGATATAGTAAAACCCCTTTCTATCTTTAGCTTCCTGCTTCCCCCAACCAAACCATGCCTTGATTTCGTCCTCTCCTAGAACTTTGGATTCTATTCGTAGGTTGTGTACTTGTCTTGTGGGAGGATGGTCATATATGATGTGTCTACTGCAATGAGGAAGTCACTTTTTTGTTTTTGTTTTTGTTTTTTGTTTTTTTATATATTTATTTTGGTGAAAGAGAGGAAACTCATCATTTATTACATTTTTGCGTAAATTAGCATCAGTTTGATACGTGTCATTGTGTATGTATTCCACGCTCCTCGCTCCCAAACTCCCATATCATTCTCCCAAATTATCAAGAAGAGACTAGCAAACTTTTTGTTACTGTTTTAACCCAAAAAAAAAAAAAACTAATTTTTATTTTAATACCAAATTTATATTCAAACAAATCAAACTCCATTAACAAATTCAATTAATTCTACCAGCCAACAAACTTATAGCTGTGTTCCTTAATTGTTTTGCATATTGCAAGCTCATTGTGTTCATGGCATTACAGTCACTGAATCAATGATTTATGAAATTAGATATTAATATATTATTTGATATAATAGGCCATGATGTTAAAAGTATTATTATTGTCAAAACCATAAGGACCAAAACCATAGTATTTATCCACAAATCATGTCGCTAATCATGCAAGAATAATATATATATTACACCCCACGTCCTCTCATCCCCTTAAAAAAAAAAAAAAGATCGTCACCTATTTTTGTAGGAATTTTTTTGTTTTGTTTTGGAAGTAAAGGATAGAAGGGTGAAGAGAGTTCTAAAAAAAAAAGTGAAGAGAGTTCACGTGCAAAAATGAAAAATCACAATACCATATATCAATAATAAACAATTAAAATATAATGCACTTGTGACGCAGCCTCCAAATACAACTATACTGACATGTTCTCAGTGTTTCGTTTACTTTATCTTTTTACATTCATGTACTTAGTAAAAGAATAATTTTAAAAATATATGTATACATTAATTCATTTGGTAGCATTTGCGCATAAAGTGTTTTGGATTATTTATTTAACAAAAGATTCATTTTAAGTTTTAAAATATTAATAGAAAATCTATTTTGTTGTTGTTGTGTGTGCATAAATATTAAATAGTAATAAATAGATTCGAAGTATTTCACCCACCAGCAAGGACAAAAACAATTAAAAGGGAAATAAGTAATAACTAAAAAAGAAAAAGAAGAAGAGAAGCATGGGCAAATGGTAGAAAATGGATTAGTCAAAATCTTGACAGTCCCCCATGCAGTGAACAAAATATATAAATGAAAACACAAAGCTAGTTTCAGATCACGTGTCATTTAATATAAAAGATTAAATTCCTGCCTAACTCTATGAACCTTGTGTAAGATCTCTCTGCATTTCTTCACATGCTCGTGTTGTGCCTCGAATTAAAACACATCAGATCAAACTGAAGCTAACCAGAAATTCAATCAGTTTCTAACTTTTTATTTTTATATATTTTTTGCTCTGTCGTTTGTAAAACTTCTCTATATATGCTTACAGTATTCCGAAAAGACATATTTTCCATATATGTGCTTATTATATACTTTTATTTCATTTCATCTTTCTATTGATAAAATTTCAACCTAAAAGTAAAACCTTCTCCTATATATCTCACCTCACCACCAAAGCCCTTGCATGTTATACAAACTTCTAAAAAATTATCCAAACTTTAAAGCGGTTGAAGCTCTAATGTTTCTGTTAGGCTGTGTACGTATATTAATTACCAAATTCAAAGCAACTGAAAGATATATGCATCATAATCCATAGGGCATAGGTTAAAAACTAATAAATAATCAATTATAAAATGTAATGCACACTATTCAAAAATTTTAAATATACGTGTTAATGATTCATTGATAAACGCATAAATTTATTGTAATTGTGTGTATTTTTTTGAATATATATGTATAGTTTGATTCTGTTTATAAAATAAAAATTGTATAAAAACATGATTTAATAAAACAAAAATGTATCTTAGTTAATGTTCTTAGGGAATTCATTAATATTATAAACATAAGATATACCATTTTACTTGGGGTATTTTTTGTACAACATGCTAACTTTTTTTTTTTTTTTTTAAAGAGATAATTACAAAGCATGCCATTAACCCCGTAGTTTGAACACTTTTCTTCTTAGATCTTCCAACACTTAATACATGTGAATGTATCAATTTAGCTACAAAACTCTTGACAATGAATAATACCAACTAAATGCATGATGAAGTAATCAAGTAAACCCAAATAAACTTTCTCAAAAAAAGAAAAAGAAAAAAGTAAACCCAAATAAAAAATGAGGACAAGTTTTATACTTAACTTTTGTCACAATTTTAATGCCATAGATTAAGTAATGAAAGAAAAAGCAAATGGGTTTCGTGTGATAATAATAGGTTTTGTCAAAATTTTGACAAAAATTATGATACAAAAGTTAAGTTGTGGTCTAGAAGAGAACTTGATGAACAACTCCTAAAACCTGCAAAGAGGGGCCCTCGAATGGTAGCATTTCCTATGGTGAAGATTCGTTTTATTATTATTTATGTTTTGGTAAACTAATTGGTTATACTTTCTTCTAGCATTCTTTCCCTCTTAATAAGAATGACAATTCACCACCCACATTTATGAGGCCTATTCAATTGGATCTATGATATTATTTCTGGGTCATCATATATATTTAAATGCTCGACGAAATATTCAATGCGGCGTTGCTGTCAAAGAAATGACATAGAATTGCCTGCTTCCCAACTAATCTTACCTTCGCAACAGAAAGAGCAGTATACATTCTTTATCCTCTTAATTTAAATTAAAAAATAGCATATAGAATGAAGTGTCAGCTTTTTAAAAAAGATAAATAATAATAGTGAATTTTAGTTAGCTAAATTGATAAAATATCTGATTTTTGAATAAGAGATTTGGAGTTCAATCCCTACATACACTAAAAACCGATTGATGTCTTAATTTGATGATAAAGAGTTATTATTAGGAGCAAACGTTATAGATTGAAATTCTCAACAAAATAATAATAATAATAATAATAATAATAAGGATTTTAAAAGTTCTAATTAGCTCAACTAGTACATTTTTGGGTTATCTAATAAAGCATTAGGTTCAAATCTCGTCTACAACAACAACAACAACAAAAATATTAATGTCTTTAACTTGATGATAAAAAATAATTATCATGAAACAAACAAGATAAGTTTTCAACCCTATCGTATCTTTTAATTTTTTTTAAGCGAACAATATTTTAAGAGAACTCAAAATAGAATAGATACTAAACTTAGGTATAATTTCTTTCATTAGATTCTCAATTAAATTCAACCATGTAATTGCATTGTCCAATAAATTACATGATTTAATTTAATTGTCCTTGCAAAAGATAGCATTCTTTTCATTGCATTGGTCAATACAACCATATTTGTTGATTTCAATTAGGGTACAAAGTGTTAGAGATATCATTGCCAAGAGGCCCATACCAATTGTAGACCCATGTACTTGTAGAACAAGGAAACTAATCTAGGGTTAGCTTAGGGTTCTTTAATCTCTAGTATATAAACCTTATATTAGGTTCATCGTAATAAAATAAATAAAATAGTCAAGTTGTAGTTGTCAAGAACTTTCCTCTTGGACGTAGTCCTAACTCCATTTTCTTTGTTTTTCTATGTACCTTTCTCTTTTCCATCTTTCACTTAATCACTCAACAACAACACAAAGGAACTATAGCTAAATTTTTCATAATGAATAATAGGCAAATATAATGAGATGGAGCAGGTAGTGGTGTGTGTGGGGGGGGGGTGGTTGGTTATTATATAATCTTTAGACCTAAGGGGTTAGACTAGTGGTTCCTAAGGTATCATAAGATTCAAGAGATCTTGAGCTCAAAACTTTTAACTTTCATCTTAGAGTCAATCCTAAGGATTTCTCCCTGTATCCAGTGCATGTGGATGGGGGACTATACACAACCACATGAATTATTTGGTGCTCAAAGAGTTTTGGATACCATCATTAACAAAAATAAAAACAAAAATTGTACTCTTTCATATTTTAATCCTCAGATAGTCTGTCACCAATACAAAACGGGGGAAATAAGTGATGTTATAGATATTACAAATTTTAACGAAAGACAATAATATTGAGTCACAAACCTCTTAGACAGTTGATACGATAATTAATAAAAGAAAATAGTTGGCATAAGTTTGTTACCTATTATTGTTCGAGAATATTAAACAGTACTCCTATTAGTGCTTGCATAAAGACGAGTCTGTTTAAACAACCATCAGTTAATTGTAGCAACATTGTTAAAAGGGGAGAAGAGAATAAAGCAGCTTTAGGTTGCTGCGTGCTGCCACTCTACCCATTCAAATCGATTACTTAGAGCTCCTCCATACACTTCCAACAGAAAGTAACTGATGAGACTTTTTACTCATGGCTTTTTGCATATTGGTAGTAATAATACATCGATAAACCCTATTGGCACATTTTTCTATCAAAATCCATAATAAGAAAAATAATAATAGAGAAATGATAGCAATTCAAAACTTGAAATTCAAGTGCATCTTTCATTGCAGACATAAGATCATAATAAGATAATTTGAAGTTTGAACAACAACAAAGAATTTATGCTCTCTGTTATAAGAACCACTATAACATAGTGGCGCACACAATGTGTGTAATGGTGGGTCTCTCAGTAACTCAGTATTGAGTAAGACCAGACAAAATAGGGGGCAAATTTATCTTCGTTGTACATTATGTACATAAATCTAGACATCATTATATGATATTGGTACACCCCTTTTACAAGACAACTCACAGTAGATGTGACTTAGGTCAATAAAGCAGTGATGCCCTATGTCTATAGGCTCGTGCCTTTGCATAGAGTCACTGTGTGTATGACTCGAGCATGCTGACATGAGTTCAAAATTTTGAGCTATTTTAGTTTTACAAGCAAAAAAGAGTCAGTATGTCCCCACCAACATGTTTCTTCGTTCTTTTCAACGTCTATGCTCTAAACCGAGCTTTTAACATTTTCTCAATAATCACCTCTGCAATATGAGCAAATCAAAATTTATTGATTGACAGGAATAGAAGTGAGAGTTTTGTGCACTGGATATGACACAGAAAACTCGAGGTATTCTATAAACATATACATCGCTACACAAGAATACAACAAAAATGAAAAGAAAAAAACTCAAAACCCCATAACATAAACAAAAACCGAGCTGATAAGAGAGAGAAAAACAACCCAATTCTATGTGCAACTATAGTATGCAACTTCATGCCTAACAACACATCCCTTATAACACAAGACTGCACCACACCATCTTCAAGTGTGTTTCATAATGCAGAGAGGGTGCAATCTGCAAAGTATTTTTGCACTGTAACACAGATTGAACATCTTCATAAGTCCATGGTTCCCATGGTCCCCTTGGTCTAGTGCTAGCTCTTTTTGTCACACAGACCTCTTCTGTCTGCGGAACTTTTTAAGTGTCACAGGCAGTACGAGCACTTGGCATTGTCAAGCATCTTATAAGTCAAAGCCCAGTTTGCATACCAATGAAAAAGTATGAGCATGTCATCCTGATTTGTCACTTGCACATAGACGAGCTCGGCCAGGATTAAGAAGTGATTCTGACATCTTCCACCCCTAACAAAAAGGGAAAAGCCAAAACAGAAAATTTGTATTTTAGAAAGTGCATCATATCCCATAATCAGTGAATTATCACAGAAAATACATTTGGGTTGGTGAATTAAATGCAAGTCTAAATACAAATAACCATATGACAGTAGACTTTATTCTAACTACTGCTTAATTCCTGTCAAGATCTTTGCCTTCCAAAAGTAAGAATTCAAAGCTGGCTTCAAGTGCTTTTAGAGAACTTGCAAGATAATTACTGAAACAGCATCCAATAGTCTGTAGGAGGCTCTGGAACCATTCTTTTATTCAGAATTTTGGATACAATTCCATCTTATTAAAATTACATTATATAGGACAGGTATCTGATGGGACCACTTCCATGCAATTTTGCTTGCAACCACAACCACTGTACCACATACAACTATCACAATGCAGGAAAAGCTTTTGCAAATTTTTTTGGCCAAAAACACAAAAAGGTCTGCCACTATGTTGTTTCAAAATGTAGTTTATATTTTATAGCACAAATTTTCATAGCAAGAGCAAAACACATACTACGGATCAACAAGTAATTTTTTTTTTTTTGATAAGTGGATCAACAAGTAAATAGCAGCATTGAACTAAAATGAGCACGCTCAAGTGGCTGTTATACATTATCAAGGCTTCATGGTACTTCCTGAGCGAGTGATTTGAGTATAAGCCCCTCCAGGAAGGAAGGGTGATTACGAGTGTAGATAATTCAGTGCTGAGAGTCTAGCCTCTTCATTCATTTCAATAAGTGTCCTTCCTTATTTTTTTTTTTTTTAATTTTATTTTAATTTTATTTTTTTTATTTTTAAATTTATCACAATAGCACATCAAAGTGGGCAATGGCTAGGAGGCCTATTTAACTCCAGTAAATTTCTCACTTATCTAAATTTCTTGTAACTGGTAAGCCAACCACTTCGAAAGCACCTCAAGCATAAGCCAAAAGGATGCATCAACAAAGCCCAAAGCTAACACTATTGAACATTGACACACGCACTTCTCAAAGAGAGAAAAAAAAAAAAGAAAAAAAAGATAGTTGATTTCCACCTACCTGCTCTGCAGCTTTGCTCTTGAAAATCCCATATGATTTTGAGACCATCTTACATGACTCTGATATATGAGCCTCAAGATCAGTAGTTGTCAACACAATATCGGAATAGTTATTATAATCCCTCTGCTTCTGAGCACTAGATCGACTCTCATTTGATGATTGTACAAAATGCAGAAGCACGTGAGCCTGTTATACAAGGTTAACCATATCTTAAACACAAAGCATATGAGGAAAAAAACTGATGGTTAGTACAACAAGTACAGACAAAGATGAGTGAGACATCTCACATGGAATGCCGCTTTTAGAATGTCATCTGACTTTGCCTGATCTTTGAGCAATGCATATACTTTACCTTTTGATGGATTATATGTCACAATATATCTCTCTTTCTGTCACCAATCAAGAGGACATAATGAATACATATAAGAGAGACAAAGAGCTAATCTAGAAAAAGAAACTACTGAATCCATAAAAGCAATTTCCTTGAAATTTGTTTCTTCCCAAAAAGGAAATTACCTCAAAGAGAGGCTCTACAGCAAGATATACACCTGGGTCTTGAAAAGCATCCTTAAATCTTGGTCCTGCCAAAAAGTTGTAAAAAACTTCAGATTGAACTCCCAGAAATAAGAGGGCCAAAATCAAGTGGGAAATCTTGCAATACAATTCCCCTCACATACCAAGAACAACAGGCTTATCTTTCAACCATGGAAAACTTAATATCTTTTCGTTCAAGTTCCCCTCCTGCAATGAGGGGACTCGTCCTACAAATAGAAAGAAAGCATGATTAAGCCATTACACATTATAAAATACACTTCTCGTGCTTATAGAGGGAACTAGTCTGCTTCATTTAGGAAACCTTGAAAAGAACATAAGATATGGTTAAAAAGAAAACAGAGGAAAAATTCTGACTCTAAAGTAGACCACTTATGGTGGGTTAGGAACCTGTCTTAAGGAATGAATCTACTGCCACAGTGAATCTTGCCCGGTTCAATGTGTGCAATACTACAGACTTAACCTGAAGGAAAATATAAGTGCAATTAGCCTGATTAATTCAACATCCACAAACAAAAGGGATGTGAAGAAGCTCTAACAAACATTGTATACTTATAACGAATCTAACCTCTTGGTAAGAGCTGAAGACATATCCGCATGAAAGTAAGGCAAACGTAGTAACCAAGGACGGATTTCTTTTTGAGATCAATATGCTCATCCCAGTTCCCAGCTTCACAAGAGAAAAGTTTCACTTACATCAGCATCAATAAAAAATTTCATCACAAATAAGTTCACACAATGGAGGAGTAGAAATTAGTAGAGACTAGCAGCACACATATGATACAGGGCCCATTTTTCCAGCTTACCATTGACAGTTTGACGCTGTCACATTTAGTCATAAATTATATCATTTACATAAAAAATCTAACATATATGTACATATTATATACTCCTTTTGATCCTCAATATATGAAAATTTTGAAATGGAATGAAAATTCATGAAAAGGTAAAAATATACTAATCTTTTTAATGTCCTTTCAAGGAAAAAAAAAAAAAAACCATATCAAAACTTGTTTAATGGTAAGTGCGTTTTGAACCAATGAAATCACCCTGTACCCACACTAGTGAGAGGAGGAAGTTCCATTTGAGCTAGGGCTCATTGGCAAAATGGCATTTACTTTATCTTAGAGGTGAACACAACTTTTAATAAGAACCTTGTTTGCCTTTTGGGGGGAAAAAGAGAGATGTGAATAATATAGGGAACTGAAGTTCCACTTTTGGAAAGTTTCATATATTGGTCAACTTGAAATATAAAAGGTTTTCATCTATTGCAGGACAGGATAATTTCTATAATACCTGAGGCATATGATCAAATGTGTACTTTGTTCATTTTGTACTTCTAAACAACACCACACACACACACACAAAGTCCAGTTCGAGACTTCCAAGTTACACTTAGGATAACTCTAATCAATATTCTGTGACTCAATAAATTTTCAAGGTATGAGTATTATGAGAAAACAACAGTTGCTATCAAGATGATCAAAGATCAAGACTGCCTCATCTATAAAATGTTCATAACTATAGTTATCCATATTTTAATGTACACAAATTACATGGCTTGATGAATTGGACAATTGATAACATTTGATTGATACAAAATTTAGAGTGTGTGTGTTAAGCAAAAAGTGAGCATATAACCTAATTATGGATGATGTAGGACAGACCGACAGAGGCTGTGATGGGCTTCAATACCATATTGATGCAAGATTTTTAAGAAACTCAACTCTAAATTAGGTTAATTTGTGAGCTCTTAAAAGATTCTTGACAGCGTTTGATGGTTAAGGACATAAGGTTTGGGTGGGTCATAAAAATTGAATCTTAAAGGAATTCAATGGCATTTTGTTGTTAAAACATTGAATTGACAAAAAAAAAAAAATATATATATATATATATATATATAAAAGAAGAAAAAGAAGAGGAAAGATAAAACCTAGACAATTCCTACCCACAATGCTTTAAGAAAAGCTGCTAGAATTTTATTTAATTATAATCTGAATCTTTAAAGCTTACACAAAAGCCTTTATATATAAAACATTCCTAATCATTGTAAAACAAAGACTAGGATTCCCAAACAAGAGAGAAAAATAACAGTTAAACTATGTAAGAAAAGAATAAAACATAAAAACAGAACTCCAAAACTTAAAATAAGACTCATGGGTTTCTGCTATAGCCTTACCTCGGTTCTACATTGTAAAACTTAATAATAACTGGACCAAAAGCTACATAACCTAGATCACAACAAAATATGACTTGATTCAACTTAGACTAGCTAATCAAGATCCAAAAGAGTTATAAGTATTCAAAGTTCTTAAGTGGTATAACATATTAACATAACTAAGAGTTACATCAAGAGTAATATGAACCTAATCCATAATAAATATATGCTATGGTATTAAACTGAAATTCAGACTCAACTTCCCCCTCTTGAACCCATTAATTGACACACGAAATCCAAGCTCCTTTCTGTTAAAAGGCAATCCAAACAAAATTTTTATTTTGTTCTGCATAATCATTTAATACTAAAACTCCTATTTGATAATTTGACAAATGAATTGATGGAAAGGTTATGGCTGCAAATGATTAAATGCTACAATAAGGAAAAGACCATATAGGAGGAAAAAAAACAAAGTTGGTGAGAGAGAAAGAGCAGCCTATATTACAAGCTCAGACCTATTTTAGAGAGTTCTTATGTTAGATGTAATGGTGTCAAGACAGTATTTGGGCCCACAAACCCATGTCACAATATATTTCATTTGATAGACCTACCTCACATTCCTACTTATATTGGTATCACCCTGCAAAAATAGAAAGACAAGTTTGATAAGCATACCAGATCTGCAATATTCCCAACACATTCTCCTTTAGCAGTTACATCCCCGATGTTTTCTCCTTTGGCAAAGGCTTTGTAAATTGGTGTACGAGTTGATGTTGATGTTACAGCAGCCACATTCTACAAGCAAAGAGTAAAGAATATGAGAGCACACAACTGACATGACCATGGCATATTTGTGTTATGAAAAAGCCATAAGAGTAAAGAATATGAGAGCACACAACTGACATGACCATGGCATATTTGTGTTATGAAAAAGCCATCAAACCTTTACAACGTTAGCAGCACAAGCCAAAGGAAGAAAAAGGTGTGGCACGGCTGCAGTTGCCAGCTCCACACCAGCACCCAACTCCATAAGGAGATCACCCGTAAATCGTAGCTGTAACACATAATTATGGAGAGACACATGGTATTATAACTGTCAGGTTGAAAATTGGACTGCCAAATTGAATAGATAGTACTTCTGTTCAAAATTTGATAGAGTCAATTCGTATGTAGATATTTTTCCGATTGTAATTATTTAGGCTACTACATGTCTTTTTTCATGAAGTAGCCTCTTTTCAATAAAATTATTCTTACCTATATAAAAAAACAGAACAGCCATTAAATTATACCTGTTTTAAGTCATAATCAAACTTCTTTCCTTGACGGGCAAAAAGCATTTTTCCAACACGACCAGCACCATCCTACAGATAATGTAAATTTACCTTCATGAACATCAAATTGTGAATTTCCAATAAGACTACAATCAATCTCAACAAGAAGGGCTGGAAAGTAATAAAATAAGGCAAGACAAGGAACTAAATTGCAGTCAAAGGAGAACCCTTTCTTGTACTGCTTACTGAAATATTCTAAATGCAATGAGTGACAGCATTAAGAGTAAATCACCAGTAGTCTCCAGCATAAATAAATTTTTATGTTGACAAGAGCTTTGTAGCTCAATTGACACCTCTTGGTGTTTCCAACAGAGACATACAGAATTCAAATCCCCCCTCCCCTAGCAATTGAATTAAAAATATATATTTATGTCTCAATGTAGACAGGTAATTTTTTTGGGAATTTACAGTAGAAATCTCAAATGAGAAACTACTCCAACAAACAGAAACCCATCGATGAATAATGTTCTTTCCTTTGACAAACCATATTCTACATGTGAACTTCAATATGGGTCATGCATAATATCTTACTAAACTAGTACACAAGAAAACTTTAAGCTTTATTCATTTTGAAAAATGTATACTATCTTGTGAAATTTGTCAAAATCTTGTTCACCTTGAGAATCCAGTTAATAGCAACAGCTCCAGGAGTTGCTCGGTTTCTAGAGACTCCAACTGAACTCAAAAGCGTTTGTGTTGTGAAAACACCCATTGCTCCACCAAAGAAATGCTACAATGAATAAAGACAATCATTAACACAGCATTTAAGAGTACCAAAAGTCTTGAATTCCTACTGGCGAGTATTAAAACATAAAGTGCTGCATGTTCCAGTAAGAGCTAGTTCCCTATTCCCTTATAAGCCCCCACCATTGTTCCAATGTTTAACTGAAAAGTAAGGTAACTACCTTCAAAGCTCTCCATGTCATATACGGAACATACGAAGGAATAACGCTATCAGGGAAACCTTCTGGAACCACATAAGATCTTACAAATGACATCAGATCCTGCACCAAAACCAAAGAAGATAAATTCCAATAGATGCATCACATCACAAGTTATTAAACAAACAATATAATGACCAAATCCTCTACGTTCTTCTCAATCCCAGTAAGTATTCAACATTACAGAACAAACTCTCTGTTCTAGTGCATTTAACAACTATAGGACACCAATCATCCATTCTTTCCACTGAAAATCGCTACTTTACTGAAATTATATGAGCATGAACATCATAATTAAGTGGATATCTAGAAATCATTCTTAACCATTACACGATGATTGCTCCTTTACCATCCAATAAATTTGTTTTTGCCTCAATAAATAATAGGCTTGTGATTGTGATTCGATGACTTTGATCATTACAGTCACAGACAGAAAATCAAAATATAGTCCAAGACATCTAATTTTGATTAACAATGAAAACCAAGCAACCATTCATAAGCTCGCTTATATTCAGAACCAAAAGCTTAACAGTTGAGCTAGCTGGATTCTACCAAATAACATAATTTGAAGAAATGCACATTCAAAGCAGAGCGAAAATTGAGCTAGCTGACCTCAACTGGAGCTTGCGGAGAGTGCAAAGTGAGGGCGCGAATGGAGTTCTTCTTGAAGGTTCCAGAAAGCGCGTCTTTTTCAGCCACGTAGTTCCATCTGCGACCGTCGATTTCCTCGCAGCAAATCAGCCTCAAGCTCGAATTCACATACTCTTCCTCCACCAGCCCTAGCCTCCGCCGATTCAAGCTCCGACTCTCTGGCGAATCGGCCAGAGAAAGCGGCGGCTCAGCCGGAATTGAAGGCGAAGAAGCGAGATTGGCGCTTATACGCAGCGTTTCGCGGACGAGTAGCCGTGCAGTGTCGTGTGAAGCGGAAGAAGGCGACGCCACCGCCGTTAGAGTCTGCGCCGTCGCGTTGGTTTGGGATTGCTTCAATTTGATCGGAGGAGGAGTTGCCATTGTGAAACGAAACGAACCGAAACCAAAGTTGTTAGAGATTTCAAAATGAGTCTATTTCTGAGTGTGAGAGAGAAAGAGAAAGAGAGTTTTGAGTGTATTTATAGTGTACAGGGAAAAAGAGAGAGAGCTTTGGTTGTAACGAAGAGCGTTATTTGTTGTTGTTTTATTGTTGATTGTGAAATTTGTTAGTTGGCCTAAGCCTAACGCCTACATTTATGAACGGAGCTATTGAGGTTCCAAAAAACAAAACCAATAAATATTCTACTTTCCCACAATATAGATACATCCCATTTTTTTAATTACTTTGTACTATGAGAGAGTCATATGCATGTATCCAACCACATGAATTACTTTTAGTTTGGAATTTGGAGTTCAATTCTTTCCAACTCATTAGATTTTCTTTTTTTTTTTTTTTTTTTTTTTGAAATAGAATTCCAAGTTTACTAGTTTTGATCCATTGAGATTAACACAAAAAGGTTTTATCTTTCTATGGATGATTGAATTTAGTTGTGTACATCAATATAGCGATATAGTTAAATTTAATTAGGAAAAACATGGTACCTAACGAACTATATTCAATGCATCTTTTATGTATATGCTAATACCTATATATAATTTTAATTATTTTTAATAGATAATTTTAATTGTTAATATAAGATAGTCAACGTATATTTTATAATAAAATATGAATGACTACTGGTAATAGTTATGATGATAAAAATTATATATTACAAAAAAAAACCCTTTAATTATATGAGTTTTTATTTTTTTATTTTTTAGAGAGAGTTTTAACTTATGGCGTCCGTCACGATGATATTTCTTTATCATCACACTAAGACACCAATCGGTTTTTTGGTGTAGGCGGGAATTGAACTTGGATCTCTTATACAACCATTAGAGATTTTACTAATTGAGTTAACTGGAATTCACTAATTATATGAGTTAATAGGTGATAATCTTGTTTTTTTTTTTTTAAAAGTGAAAGGCTAATGCTGATGACATTTTTTATGGTGTCATATGAATGTGGTTTGGATTCCATTTATCCTCTCTTGCAACCCTACAATATACCCAACAACAAAAAAATTTATGTGTTATTTAAATAAAGCCAATGATTATTTGAATCTTTGTGTAAGAGATTGTAGGCAAATTTTTTATATTAATTTTAAGTTTGTTTTCTAACTTATTTTATTTATTAATTTTTTTGAAAAAAATATTATTTATTTATTTGACATTTTGACTATATATAATTCTCAAAATTTTTAAAAATATAAATGTATTTTAAACCACTTTATTTTTAATCAAAACTAATCAATTAAAATCAAAGAGAAGTTAAGAACTTTTAAAAATTTATTTTGATCCATATTGAAATGAGCCTTGTTAGAGTTATTGAAAATTTCATTTACACTCTAAATTTTTGTATTAAATTTGATTTTGTAAAAAAAAAAAAAAAAGGGTTGAAGGTGCGGGTCTAGGACGTTGACTTTGTTGGACTAATGGAAATAGCCTAGTGGGGCCCACGTACTGGACCGACTAGATATTTCTATTTTCTATTTTCTCATGCTTTGCTTCGCAGTGGTGAATGTTCAGAGTGAGTACAGTGAATCACTTCCAGATGGCTCCCAGGTTCTCTGAAGCCACACAGTTGTGAAGAGAGATAATAAAAAGCATTTGCTGTTCAATTTACGGGTGGTGGGGTGGGTCATGGACTTTGTACTTGTTACACATGGAATATATGTGGACACGTGAAAGTAGCAAGGCTGATCATAGATTCAAACAAGTGGTGATGGAATCAAATTTAAAATTTGCCTTTTCTTCGTAATAATATGCATCTAATTCTTATATCAATAAATTAAAACCTTTTATTTGTTGAGTAATGCTACTTGGCATTTTTCATAACAAATTTTACAATTACTATTGAGTTGTTAGTATATTATTGAAGAAGAAGTTCACCTCCAATTTAGAAGCTCATATTTTCTCAAATTTTTAAACAGATGAGTGATCTAGAAGAAAAATGAAATCCAACGATTACTTTTTTTACTTTATCATAAAGCATAAAAGGTTGCTCTTCTCCTCCTTGCATTTTTCCTTATCAACCTCACTAAAAAACCACTAAGTTTGCAACCTAAACTTGGCCTTAAAAAATCACCATTAAACCCAAGACGCCTTCACCACCTCCACCATTATCTCACCACCATCAAAAGCTATAGTCGTCGGATTGCAGGTACAAAACTATCGAGTAACCCGAGCCTCTCTTTAGATCTGAGTTTTCATCACTCCCTTTGTAAAACCAACACCACAGATCTCTTTGTCGGCCTTGAAATGCAAAACCCAAGAATCCGGTCTCCATCTTCCGTCCCATGTGCCACCACACGGCGCTTGCTTTTTAGACTATCGATCTATGCACTACACGTGCACTGCCTCTGTGATAAGTTCTCCCATCATTGACAAGTGGCTCCAAATTTGATGATGGGAGAACTTGTCACACCTTTTATTTTTTGAAAACACACGTGGCTTATTTTCTAACCCTTGGATTTTTTTTTTCTATATGTCACCCATCTATTTAAAAATGGGAGGAAACAGGAAGAGTTCTAAATCAGAGTGAGTCTTTTCCTATTATTGATTCTCGTGTAAGCCCACCACTAATTCCATTTTATTTTCTACTAATAACAATTTATGGTATTAATCGATGCGAAATTTATTGTGAATTATTGTGTGTTCGTAGAAACTTTTGAATTAGTTATCAATGCTTGAACAAGTAATTGAGAATGATTAAAAATTATATTTTGAACTAGCTTTTATAATGATAAATTAGCAATTCTTAAAAACTTTAGAATTAACGGATTTTTAATATTTTAAATGAGAGGTAAAGTAGAGTCACAATAATAAAACTCAGGATTTTTTACTTTAATACCATAATAAATTAATGATTATTCACAAAGTTTAAATGGTAAAAAATTTTGAATTTAATAACTCAAAAATAATTTTAACATATAAAAACTAAATCCAAATTTTATTCTAAAATTATAAATTAAATTAAAAAAATCGTACCGACTTTGGTAAGATTAAAGTCAATTATATTATTCGGAAAAGGGTCGAATAACTTTGTAACCTACCATAGGATTCAGATCCTCTAGATTTCCTAGGGTACTCTACCAAATAGATTTCTTTAAATCTTAATCATTCTTTAATGATTTAATGGTCTAGATCCTGCCATGTCAACATTCTACTAACAATATTCTTAAAATAATAAAATAATGTTGCAAACAAAACAATTATGATTATTGTTAGTAGAATGCTAACATGGCAGAATCTAGACCATTAAATCATTAAAAGAATGGTTAAGCTAGAAAAATCTAGAGGATCTGAATCCCCTACCATATCATATGTCACAACAACAAAAAAGGAGCCAACCATAATAAGTAAAGGTAAAGGGTATTCAGCAAAAAAAAAAAAAAAAAAAAAAAAAAAGGTAAAGGGTAAAGGGATACATGCCGACCACGTAGTACGGACTACGGACCACCACCGCCCTTTGATGCGAAGCTTTCGCTAGGGCCTAGGGATCGAGGAGATAAGATTTTATTGGACTTGACTAATTGCTCTTGATAACGATATATGACTACTGATAACAAATTGGGCTTCACCACTGTCCACAATACCATGATTTCACATTTGACATTAATTTCCCATTACTGCATTGCATATATGCAGCATGAGTTTCGTGTTTCATTTATTTCTCTAATTTCTTGTTACTTGTATACTACTTATATAGAGCATGTATGTGCAGTACTTACTGTTCAATTGATGGGGTCCTTTTTGGGCCAGATTTGATTTGGGATTGGGATTGAGATTTGGATTGAAAGCCAATAAGCTGTCCTTTAGGGTTGAGTGGAAGAGCCATGTGAAACTTATGTGTGATGATTGAATGATAAGCGAAAATATGAAAAAGAAAATATACACAAAATTTTACGTGGTTCGGTCTAATTGTTTAAGTCCACAATTTATATGATTTATATATTAGAGAATATTTGATTAATTCTAGGCTAACTAGACTAACATAAAGTTAATATGCTTATTCTACAAGTATATAAGCCTATAATCAGTATGGGTTATTTGAGTCATATGAATTACGATGGCCTAACTTGTTGTTTTAAATATCTTTGTCTTTTTTATTTTATTTTTTTCTAAACCACATGCAACTTGCTTCTTCTGATCATTTTACCGACTTCGAAAAAGAAAGAGATGTTTTCCTAATAGATTCTTACTATACATGTTTATCAATAACTTTACAAGCCTCATGGATGTATAAATAATATCGTTACGTTTTTAATGGTTTAGGAAAAAAAAAAAAAAGGCTGAAGTAATTCAAGTATTCAACGTGATAATTTAGTAACAAAAATTTTGGTAATGTCTGAAGATGGTATCACATTCGGATAACAAAAAAAGTCACGTATTCTTCTATAGTTTTGTAATTTTACAACCTAATCTCGATCATTGCATTACACAAGTTTGAATATGACATCACTATCAGCCATACCAAAAAAAAAAAAAAAAAAAAATTCTTAATACAATCCCAACATTCCAAAAGATATATTCCTCAAAAAAAAAAAAAAAAAAAAAAAATCCAAAAGATATGAGATAATCACAACCATGTTGAGTCATTATTTTATTTCTAAAGTTTAAATTTTCAGAGTAGGATTTTGGACTTATTCAATCACATCAAGATCAAGTTGAGTGTTCATGGGCCCAATCACATTTCTAGGTCCACATTTTTTTTGCAGTTCAACAACAGTGCCAATTCGGAGAGAGAAATGGGCTTAGGTCACTACCCAAAGTACAAATATGGGTAAGAGAAAGAGGTTGTTGAATCCTGTCTTTCTCACATAGTCATGTATATTCATGACGACTGAAGCCCAAATTAAACGCAGGTTAGTCCTTATTCCTTCGACCTTTAGTCCTCGAAATAAGTAGGAGATAGGCCTTTTTTTTTTTGGGCTAAGCTCATAGCTTGGAGATGAATCCAATATTTCAAAGATCCTTATGATTTTGATCCATATAGTTTGTAATCGAGAAAGGTATATATATATATATATATATATATATATGGTTTACAAGCCCATGGAGCATCAGGTCAGACATCATCCAAATCCAATGGCAGTCCCCAGCCCAATTGATTGAGGCACTTTTGAACCCACCAAAAGAGTTTCAATTTGATGGAGAGGAACAACAGCAAATTTTTAATTGATCTTATTTGGAAAAGTCAGAAATCAAATTCTTTTTGAACGCTTAAAATTTTTAACTATGACATGGCGTTGGGTGACAACTCTGCCTATGTTGCTGTAGTATAGCAAGAGATTGGAAAAGAGGCATTGGATTAAGAGTTTTCTTAATCCATTATAAATCCCAAAGGGTGAAGCAGGAAGGAATCAACTTCTAACTCCCAATAAGCAGTTCTATCAAACGACCTTCTATATTTTTTGCTCTAGTTTGAAGTAGATACAACAACACATGCAAAAGAGTGTTTGTGTGTGTATGTGGTAGTACAATTAGAGTAGAGTCCTTTCTCTCTCCTTCATCACCTCTCTCACTTCTCTTATCTTTTGAATACCATCAAAGTTATCTTTGTTGTATTTTTTCCATCACTTTAATGAAAAATTCTTCTTGCAGTATTGCAAATTGGTGTTTTTTTTTTTTTTTTTGTTGGATATTCTCTATTTTTGCGCCACTAGCCTCATATGAGTGAGTAGTGGGCCTAGCTATCCGCATTAGAACACAAGTCATTGGGCTCAATTTGTTATTTTTCAATCTCGCTCCAAAACTTACCGCAAGATAATGCAAATTCACAAGGCTTGTTTCCAACTAAGCAGTCTTTTTTTTTTTTTTTTTTTTTTTTTGATTTGTTTACAAGAGAATACAAATCCTCTGTTTTAGTTTTTATGTTCTATTAATTATGGTATGTCATGTGTTTGTTTGTTTATTTTTTTTAAACTTTGATTATGTTATAAGAGAAGTTAAATGTATACTTGATAAGTTATGATTGGTGAACTATAAAGTAGAACACAACAAATGAGACAAAAAATTTACATTCCTATCAGCAAGAGACATCATAATGGTTTAATTTTATGTCGAAAGGAAATGAGGTCTGAAGACAAGAGTCAATTTAGAAGGACTATTATAGGCTCTTCAGCTTTATATTGAGAGATAACCGATAAGACATTTGTTAGTACTTGTTAGTTTTCCAAGTGTGAGAAGAACTTTCTAGGGTGAGTGTATTTCTACCCCAAAATGAATTCATGGTTCTTGACTTGAGTGTTAATGTGAGAGTGAAAGGGTACAGTAAAGCACTCCAAATTCTTATATTTTTCTATTTTATTTATTTTTGTACGATTTGCAGACTCTTCATTGAAAAGTTTGTTAGGAAGGAATTGAACAACAATTTTTGGCAATAAAGTACTATAATCTTGGTGGGGCTTGCAGTACTGGATGTTCCAACTCGCACAAGTCTTCGAACTTTGAAGGGATAAAGAAAGAGGTTCTTTTCTTTATAAGCAGTCCATCTATTGTTCTAAAGGATATTTTCTTTTCATTTACTGAAGGAAGCTAAAGGATGAGGTCTGTCGGGCAGTTTTCAATTATGTACCAGTGAAAAACAAGAAGCTTCAGCCTTTTGGACTTGGAACAATACTTTCTTGATCTCTTTTTCTGGTTGCTTATAAATTATACCCCTCTCCTTTGCAAAAACATTTACAGAGTTAATGTAAACTTTACAGGTTTTGATAAAACTGAAGTTGATAATAATTATAGAAAAAAGTTTGGTTACAAATTTGGTTGTAATCTAAGGTTACAATTTTCTTTAAAAGAATTAATATTACTTCATATTTTGAAAATCTAACTATTGGAATGCATGTTCTTTATGCTCTTAACACACATGTGAAATTCTGTGCCAATTAGATGTTATTTACTATATGATCAATAAACTCATTTTTTATGCATAATTTTATACTATAAAAACTTGCAATTTAAACAATTGATTGATGACATAGTTATTATTTTTTATTATTTTATTTTATAGAAAATTTGTAAGCATGGAAGACATAAGCAAAAATGTAATCCAATGGTAAAATTCACATCTAATAAAAATATATTGAGTGAAGTTGTAACCTTAGGCTACAACTAAGTTTGTAGTTAAACTTTGTCCATAATTATATACTTAAAGTTCCTTATTTCATTGTGGCATAAAAAATACGAATTCATTTTGACACAAAATCTTACTAAAAATTGATGTTTTTCTTCTTTTAATTATTTTTAGCTATCAGTAGCATTACATTTTATTTTAAAAGTAGGTTTTTTTTTTTTTTTTTTTTTTTTTTTTTTTTTTTTTCAGGATTTGAACATGATATGTTTAAAATTTCAAGTGCCTAGCAAAAATACACTGACAATAAGATGATTGCACCACATCACAAGAGGCTAAAAGGCATTTGCTTCCATAGCTCCCATGTATTGTTTGAATTCTTATTATAAGGTTTTATACATGTAAAATATTTGATTGCCTCTGGATGAATCCTATTTGGCCTCTCAAACTTTCAATATATTTTGTATAAACGTGTAAAAAAAATTTATTGATCAATTTGATCACCTTATTATAGACGTGTGTTTCTACTCAAATATGAATGACAGCCCCCAAAGAGTTGGCTATCTAATTTGTGTAGTGTATTTGTGTTTGGGTCTGCAAGGATCATTCAACCTCAAGACTAGAATCATTACAGACAAAGAAAAGAAAAAGGCAAGAATTGAAAACTATCCTTGAAGACAAAAGAAAAAGAAAAAGAGAAATCAAGGAATAAGAGAGACAAAAAGAGAGAAAGGGACCTAGCATGTAAATTAAAAAAGAGAGCAAATTTCTTGCTTATATATAATACATTTATGGGATAGTTTGGATTGGAGACACAGCAAATTTAGATTTCATCTTCAGAAGTTGCCCAAGGTCTTTACTCTTTAGGCTGCGTTTGGTTCGTGTAAAAGCATTTCCGGAAAATAGATATTTTCCGGAAATGCTATTTTTAAAAAAGAAAATATTTTCATGTGTTTGGTTGCATTTCAAAAAATTTTGGAAAATATTTTTCGATGTTTGGTTGTGTTCTTGAAAATACCATAGAAAATACATTTTCTACTTGTTGCTCACATTTTTCGGTTACCAAACGAATACATTCCTCAAATCACAAACAAAGCCCAGGAAAAAATCATCAAATCCGGACAAACGAAGGCGAGATCGCGATCGGTGAGATCGCGATCTCGATCGGCGCGATCGGTGGGATCGCGATCTCGATCGGCGCGATTGCGATCGGCGCGATCGCGATCGGCGAGATCGCGATCGGCAAGATCGCGATCGCGCGATGCGTCGATCGCGATCACGATTGACGTCGATCGGCGCAGTGTCCGGATCGGTCTCTCTCTCTCGCCGCGAACGATCTCTCTCTCTCGCTGCGTTTGGTCTTGTGTTTCAGGTGTTTGTTTTGGCCGAGTGTGTTGCTCTCACATCTACGGAAATCATTTGAAGGTAAAACAACTATGTAAAATGATTTCCGGGTCAACAAGTGTAAATTTTGGTCAAACGGAAATGATTTTCCGGAAAATCTATTTTCCGTAGTCGCCAAACGCGTGGATTTTACGGAAAATAATTTCCGGAAATGATTTTCAGTCCATTCAAACACAGCCTTAGTGCCTTCATTTCATCTTTCAGTGGCATAACAAAGTCCTTACTATCTTGGTGGGGCTTGCAGTACTGGATGCTTCAACTCACACAAGTCTTTGAACTTTGAAGAGATAAAGAAAGAGGTTCTTTTCTTTATAACAAATTCATCTATTGTTGGGTCGTACTCTAAAGCATATTTTCATTTCATTTACTGAAGGAAGCTAAAGCTTTAAGGTCTGTCGGGCAGTTTTCATTTATGTACCCGTGAAAAACATGAAGCTTCATCCTTTTGGACTTGGTGCAATACCTTCTAGATCTCTTTTTCTTGGTTGCTAATAATTTATACACCTCTCTCTTGCAAAAACATTTTCAGAGTTAATTTAAACTTTACGGGTTTTGATATAAAACTTGTACTGTGATTCATGTCTGTTTGGATTGAGGGAGAAAAAAAAACGATGGCAGTTCAGGATTTTTTTCTAGGGGTCAATAGTAGTGGAACTAGCTAGAAATTTATCATGGGGGCAAGTAAAAAATAAAATAATTATTTTTTTTATATATGCAACTTTCATATTATATATATTATACAATAATCTAAAATAGTATTCTAAATGTAATTTAGTATAAATATTGGTAAGAAAATAACCATTGAATGCATAAACAAATATAATTAAATAACTAATAATACATGTGGTCAATCTCTTGGGATCGGACAAACGGTAAATGTAAAACTAAGAAGGAAAAAAAAAAAAAAAAAACTGATATAAGTTTTAACTTTTCAAGTGTATGACTTCTTAACCATACATGTGGTCAATCTCTTGAAATTGGAGCAAATACTAAAAAACATTTTGGATTTGGAAATCTATAGAGCATTTATCAAACTACTTGATCAAATAGAGAGAAAAACTAAAAAAAAAACGTAGAAGGGAAAAAGAAAGATAGAGAGAATGAGAAAGGAATTACAGAGATATAGATACTGATTTGTTAGTTGTAAAGTTGATGTATTTTTTTGTTGATGAAGAAGAAAAGTGCAGAGAAAAATAACTTTATTCTGCTATCAATGGAAAAGTAAGCCAAAGTCTTGGAATTTTTTTTTTTTTAACGAATGAACAAAAAATTGAAACACTTTTTTTCTTTCTTATAAAATTGAATATTTTAATAGTAGTACTATTGTCACAACACTTTCGCAATAAAACCTAGGTGACAAGTTGTTAAAGGAATGAAAAAAGTGATGCTAGTTGTGGGTCATAATTAAAACCAGTTACAACTTGCCACTTAACCTTTATTGTTAAATTATTGTGAAAATATTGTGTAAGTAGCATTAAGATGATCATATTCAAACTTATATATATAAATATATAATATTATGGCTAGGTCAGGGGTTCATTTGAACCCCTTGGCCTTAAGGTAAAGCCGCCATTGGAAAAAAAAAGTAGAGTAGAGTAAAAATAACCTAAAAAAATTAGTCTATTTTCAGCATACTTTATTTCCTTCCACTCCTCCTCAATCCAAATGGGAATTACAATTTCAATTTCATACAAAATCTCTCTCTCTCTCTCTCTCTCTCTCTCTCTCTCTCTCTCTCTCTCTCTCTCTCTCTCTCTCTCTCTCTCTCTGTGTGGATGAATCCTATTAATTGGCCTCTCAAACTTTCAAATTTTGTATAAACCTATATAAAAGAACTTATTCAATTTGATCCCCTTATTATAGACGTGTATTTCTACGCAAAAATGAAGGAGATCCCCAAAGAGTTGGCAATCTACCTAATTTGTGTAGGGTATTTGAGTTAGAGTCTGCAAGGATCATTGAAACTCACGACTAGAATCGTTGTAGACAAAGAAAAGAAAAAAGAAAGAATTAAATACTAATATCCTTTGAAGACAAAAGAAAAAGAAAAAGCAAGAAATAGGAGAGATAAAGAGAGAGAATGGGACCTACATGTAAAAAAAGGAGCAAATTTGTTGCTTATATATATAATTCATTTATGGGATAGTTTGGATTGTGGAGACATCAAATTTAGATTTCTTCTATCAAAGTGGCCAAATTAAAGGTGTTTGGTGCCTTCGTTTCATTTTCAGTGGCATAACAAAGTTATATTGTTTTAGAAGGTACTATACTCTCTCTCTGTCTGAAGGGTTATTCCATTCTATTATCCGTAATGATTTAATGTGTTTCGCCAGTTTTTGTTAGAGCTCAAATTAATTAAGTTGTGATAACATTTCAAAACCAAGAATCTTGAGCATCACTAATTTTTTCTAGTTCTATTGATACGGAGAACTTGAGTCCAAATCTCTCTAATTTCAACACTCACTTGATGTAAACCAAAAAAGATAATGTCTATGCTATGCTATATTTTAATTCTTTTATTTTCAGAAAATAATAGTTTCATCCATATCAAAATAATCACACTATTCCTATTTTTCACTTTCTCTTTCAATTATATATATATATATATATATATATTAAAATAATAAAATGTAAAATAGTGAGGTCTCTAAAATTTATATGGTACAATATTAAAAGATCAACCAAAATTTAATGTCTTGAGTTTTGTATATATTATTATAGATAATAAGTTTTGGTTAAGTATAAGAATGTTACATGGGTCAATTAGTGAGTGGGGTTGGAGGATTTTTGGACCCAACTCGAACTTGTTAGGTTAAGAAATTCCCAACCCAACCCATCACATGTGTAGAGATCAACTTAACTAACCCGGATGGGCTGGATTGAGTGGGTTGAATTGGTGGGTTGTGATTACATGTTTCACGCCTTATAAAAAAAATTAGACTTTCATTAATTATTTAATTTTTTAAAATATTAAATCATTATAATTCACATCATATACCTAATTTATATTGCAAATGTTCAAATTCATCAAAAATAAAGAAATTCATTAAATAATTTAATTAAATTCATAAAAAATAATTCTTAAACAACCAAAATAAATCAAAACAAGATAATAAAATAAACTCATACATGTGATGGGTAGGGATGGTTAGATGGGCTAAAAAAATTATCAACCTTGAATCCAACTCAACCCAAGACTCAAAATAAAATTTCAATCTAACCTAATTCATGAATATCAACTTGAGAGGTCAGGTTGGGTTGGTTTTATTAGGCTAATGTTTGATGCATAACCAAGGTCAGGTTGAGTTGGTTTTATTAGGCTAGTGTTTGATGCATAACCAAGTTAAATATATAAGATAAACTAGAACTCACCTAGCATGTAGTTTTTAGCCAAAAAAGTGGCGTGTAGTTAATTTCATTAAACAACAAAACAGCTACTAGTGGTTATTTGAACCCTTTTTTATTTTTCCTTACAGCCAATTATATTGTATCACATGGTTTTTTTTTTTTTTTTTTTTTTTTTTGAGATAGTTAATGCTATCTTTTGGGAATTATCTTGGAAATTGATCTTAGCAACTCTTTTTTGCCCTCCAATGGTCCTAACTCCTAAGTCTTCGCTAAGATAATAAAATGACAACGATATTTAGTTTTGGTTCTTTTTAAACTAAATGCCGCTAGCAACTCCATAACTAATTTAAGGGGCTAATTCATACTTTCATGCATAGAAAGATTATTATGAGTTTTTGTTGATGTTATTATCAACATCATCAATGGTTTTTCATAATTTGGTAATTTACTTGAGTTACTTGAGTTAGGAAAAAAAAGTTAGGGGAAGACAAAAACCTATTTTTGTACCTAGGGTAAATTAGAGTTTATTTTGAATTATTGGTTAGATGGAGATGTAGGTTACCTATTTTTTAACAAATAGAGCATTTGCATTAATCAATGCAAAATAAAATTTTACGCATTTAACCATCAAAATCACCCAAAAAGTCAAGTTTAAAATGTGTAAATTTGCAAAGTTGCCAAAATAATCTGTGTAAATTTATACTTGAACTATTCATTTTGCATATAGTTTTTTATTCTTTCATTACGTATCCCAAAGGTGAAAAAAAGAGGGTGGATGATAATTATTGTATATGAAGAAATAGAAACAATTAAAAATATCAAGAAAAATTGATATTTTAATGTAACGTAGTGTAAAATAGATAATTAAATATGAGGTTGTAGGGACATGATTATTTAACGACCCAAGAAAAACATTGGGCTCGTCAAGAAAGGGCCCTAACAATATGATTTGTAGAGAGTGAGCTTGAAAGGCGGGACCTTGGTCACGGGTGAGCGGTTTGGTCGTGGTTTTTATGGAGGCTTTTACATGGGCGGACTTGGCACGACTATTTAAGCATTCCATTGGTATGGGTTGCAGGATTTAGGTCCTCGGATTACGTCCGAGGAGCATGGTATCCTTCCCCTTCTCCCTTTCTTAGGATTTTTCTCCATCTTCCGGCCCCCTCCCTTTTGCTCTCTCTCCCCCCTTTTATACTAGTGTTCACTTCCCTTTTAGTGTTCATGTGTAAGTTTTACTTTTCGAGATGCAGACCCGATCTGTCAATCCATACCTAGAGTGGTTGGGGGGTGGTTGGAAAAGTTAAGTAGCATGATTTGGAGTATGGGCCTGTCGGATGCAGGATTACGTACTACGATGTTGGCGCCTTTATCCCTTGTCCCGCCTCTGTCAGATCGAGTTTGTCATTTTCTTGAGGCGTTTTGTGAGGTCTCGAGCATAAGATTGTCCTCGGCCATATCCTTGAGCCTTTTTTGGGCTTTCATTATGCGTCCTCGGCAATAGCTCTCCTCGGCTTAGGCCTTGGGCCCTAATGTAGAGTGGGCCTGGGTCACGAATTCTCCGGCCCCACAGAGGTGTTATGAAAAGTGAGTATGTAAAATAAAAAAGTAGATTCTTATACTAAAATAGACGAAATGTTTTGCATGAGTTGATATGAATGTTTAGCTAAAGGAGGTTAGTGAGCATTTATATTAGTCTATGTATAATAGAAAAATGTGTAAAATTTACATAGTTTTGCCTAAAAATGTCCCACATCAATTCGTGTATAATTGTGTAAATTTACAAGTTTGCGACAGTAAATTTACATTGACACTATTCATTTTGTATTTAGTTGTTTATCTTTTTTTATGTATCTCAATAATAGAGGAAGAGAGTGGATGGTAGTTATTTTGTGTGAAGAAAGAGAAACAATTAAAAAAAAATCAATTAAATTGATATTTTAATAAAATGTAGTATAAAATAGATAATCTGTTGTGTTGTGTTTTGAAAAGTGAGTATGTAAAATAAAAAAAAAATTGTTTTTTTATGCCAAAATTGGTAGAAGTTTTTGTATGACCTGATGCAAATGCAAGATCAATATATTAAAGGAGGAAACTAGTGGATTTTGAAACTAAAAGATTCGAAATGTAAGCTCCAATAAACTTCAAGGAGATTTTTGTAGTTTTATCTATAAAAAAACACAAACACACACAAACTGTACATGTCATATTATACAATAAGAAATGCTTTACTTGAGTAAACCACGATATGTGGTAATCATGTTTCTTATTTGAGGAGCATTGTTAAGATTACTTTTATTTTAAATTTTTATTCAAGAAGAGGTTCTTACTTCCTAACATGAAATTCAAAGCGCAACTAAGCTCCCTAAAGCTAGTAAATAATGGGAACTATCTATTTAATGTTTATAATCCTAGAGAATGTTGTTTTGTCATCAGGAAAATTAGAGAGTGAAGTTTATAGATGGAAAAAATGAAGTCAGCAAAGACAGAAATTCAAAGGGGAGCAAGTTCATCGATCGAAATTCAACGTCAATGTACACACGTGGTAAATGAAATTCAAGAAATGTTAAAACATTTGGAGTCCCCTATGTCACTTGAGAGTTGCATCTATAGGGTTCCTCATTATCTTCGCAAATTGAAGGAAGAACACTACATTCCTCAGGTTATTTCAATAGGGCCCTTTCACCATGATGCCAATGACAAATTGCATACCATGGAACAACGCAAATTGAGATACCTCAAGTATTTCATTGAACGTGTTGAGAATTTTGATATAAGCTTGGAGGATTTAGTGAGGATTATAAAGGAGAATGAAGAAAGCATTCGATGTTGTTATCTTTGAGACCATCCACCTTGACAGTGATCATTTTGTAAAGATTATTACAATGGATGCCATCTTCATTCTTGAGTTGTTCTGGAGAGACTTCTTCAATGAGTGGACGAGTGAAGACAATGGTGCATGTCTAGAAACATGGTTGACGAGTGCTATAAGGTTTGACTTGATTTTACTTGAAAATCAACTTCCATTCTTTATTTTGGAGAAAATATTTGACCATGCCTTTGCCTCTCACCCAAGCTACTCCAGGTCCTTAATTCAAGTCATGACATTTTACTACTTTGATTATTACAACACTCAACGCATAAGTTATAGTCCCCATTTGAAAATGAAACACTTTCTCGATTTGCTTAGAACCTTTTGGCTACCTCCATCCGATAAGATACCAAAAAGAGGCAAAGATGTAGTTCAACATTTGCATTCTGCAACCCAATTGCAAGAGGCGGGATTGTTGTTTAAGAAAGATTCGAGCAGTTGCTTATTAGATATAAAATTCACAGAGGGAGCCTTGAGAATGCCACCTTTAACATTAGACAATTCAAGCGAAACTATTATCCGAAACCTTTTGGCTTTGGAGCAATGTCATTATCCAGATAAAGCATACATTACCGATTATTTTATCCTATTTGGTTTCCTTATTAACACCGACAAAGATGTGAATTTACTTGTTCGAGAGGGGGTCATGCTTAATTTGCTAGGCAAATGATGATGAAGCTAGAAATTTGGTGAACAGTCTTGTCGAGAATGTGATATATGTCAACATGAACTCCGATTTTTATCGTGTTTGCAAAGAGTTGAAGGCGTTCTATAAGAAACCTTGGAATAGGTGGCAGGCAACTTTGAGACGTGATTATTTTAGTAGTCCTTGGAGTATTGCTTCTACAGTTGTTGCTTTCATGTTCTTGGTGCTTACTTTTCTACAAACTATATATACAATAAAAGGGTAAAACAATAGGTTCAAGCCCTATGAGCATTGATAAATATTATTTGGATTAATGCTTGTTGTTGCGTTGTAATAATATATTGTTCTGTCTGTGTGTATTTTTTTTTTTTTGGGAGAAATTGTTTCATTGTATTGTTAATTAATTTGTTATTACGATTAAAAACTGAACTTGCCATTATAAAATACTAGACTTGTTTTATTGTACTTTTTTTTTTCTTAGATAAAGTTTAAATACAAAATCAGTTATAGCCTAAAGTTATATAACTGTTTTAATAAACCGACATGTGGAAAAATTGACATGTACATTGTACATGGTTATTTAAGTAAACTTAACTTTACTAACCCTAGTTAACCACACCACCTATTAGAAAAATAAAAAGAAAAACTAAAAAACTAAAACCCTTGTGGGGCCCGGCCCAAAACAATGGGCCACCTAAACACAGGCCCGTCCGAAAAGCATCACGTCCGAGGAGAAGTCATAGCCAACGTTATTCAAGCCCCGACTACATAAAGGAAACCTGTTCGAAGAGTAACATCTCCTCGGACGCTACAAAGTCCAGGCCAAGAGCTCGCCCCTACCACTGCAGCCTAATCCTCCAAGCATATAAAAAGAATAAAACCCAAAATATCTCATGGAAAGTCTGCTACCGTCACATTAAATGTGCCACAACCACCCTCTTGGCCGCATTAATGAGGAAAAGACCCCCGAACATCGACCGCCTTGGCCACCGCAACTCACAAGGGGATGATAAAGGTGTACGATAAGACAGGTGCTCAAGTGGGGGCTTAGATGATCAACAAGTGTAAGGTTGAGATAGGAATAATAGAGCTATATAATGTAATAGAATCCCTCAAAGAAGGGGACGGGAAAAAGCGTATTCAAGACTCAAGAAATAGAACTTTTTGTGGAGTATCCATTCTGGTGTTTTTATCCCTGTAACAACATTCTCCATACCTAAGGCCGACCAGATTCACCGAGGCTAAGTTCTTTCATCCATCCTCTACAAACATTTATTGTGTGTTGCGCTTTGGGCCAAGGCACGATCAAAAGAGTTTGGGCCAGGAAAATCGTGCAACTACAATTGGCGCCGTCTGTGGGAAGAACTACGACATCGGCTAGCACAACGGTCAAAGTATGGCAGAACTAGGCCCACATCAGGAGAATCCTCACCAGTCAAACTCCCAACAAACACAACCCGCCAAGTCTTAGAGGCAAAATAACCCCATCAACCTAGGCGGCGGAGGGAATCGTGAGGGAAGTGTGCACACTATTAGGATGAGCCAAAGCCACACTCAGGACAATGAGTCACGTGTCCCGGAGGCGAAATAGTCATCAGGCCATGCAATGGGAGATAGATGACCTGAAAAGGGAGTTACGACGTGTGCGGCGAAAACGATCCCCCTCTGACTCAGACGAGTCTTCTAATGCGGAGGATGTGAGTTACCGACGGAGGTCGAGGACCCCCCCAAGCGAGACTTTTTCCTACCAGAAGGAACCCCGCCCTGTGCGGAAATATGAAAACCCATCCAAAGCAAAGGTTCGTGGAACGATGTCATGAGGAAGGCCTTGGACCAGGTTTCGAGGTCACCCTTCACATACGAATTGAAGGGGCTAAGCTACCCCGACGCTTCAACCAACCAACGTTCGCCATTTATAACGGCCGAGCAGACCGGTGAGAGCATGTGAGCCAGTTTAACAGAGAAAATGGCAATTTACTCCCAAAATGAGGCCCTAATGTGCAAAATCTTCCCATCCGACTTGGGATCAATGGCGATGAGGTGGTTTAACAGTTTGAAGACAAACTCCATAGGCTCCTACAAGCAGCTCACTCGGGCTTTACGCTCCCGTTTTATCACAAACACTAGAGTCCCTCGACCCCTTAGTTCATTATTGTCCTTATCCATGCACGAAGGAGAAACCTTGAAAGCATACTCGGATAGATATTGGGAGGTGTATAACGACTTAGATGACAAACATGATGATGTTGCTATCAAAGACGTTCAAAAGCGGCCTTCCCACCGAGCATGGCTCGAGGAAGTCTCTCACCGGTAAAACCGATTTGCCGATGTTCATCAGGTGATGGATAGGATCGACAAGTACAAAAGGATGGAGGAAGACCAGCTGCAAGGAAAGGGAAAGGAGAAGGTCAATCCCCCCAAACCAAATAACTTTAGGTCGGAGCGGTATAACCTTGACCCCGAGGAGAGACTTCTTGCGACAGTCGGGACAGAGCCACCCACAAACAAAGTGAATGCCGTGTTCAGGGAGCTAGTACAACAGTCTTTGGAGAAAGTAAGGAACGAGCCCTACTTTAGATGGCCGGGGAAGATGGTCGGAGACCCTTCAAACGTAATCAGGACCTATCTTGTCACTATCATCGGGACCATGGGCATACCACCGAGGACTGCAGGAACCTATGGAATCACCTGGATCAATTGGTCCGAGAGGGGAAGTTGCGTCACCTTCTACACCCCTCGAGTGGACATCCCGGTCAAGCAATGCCAGATTCTCGAAAGGATGTGTCCTTAAGACCCTCTCTTGGGGACGATACATGTTATCCTCGCCGCACGGGGAAGAACAGGGCCACCCATTCCCAGGGTAATGGTCTGTAGATCGGCTTTACTTGAGGACAGCCAAAGGGGTCCCAAAAGATCGAAAAGGAGAAGCTCCTTGATACCGGGATTCTCGGATGAGGATAAGGAGGGAACTATTCAACCTCATGATGACGCCTTGGTGGTTACGATTAGGATTGGGGGCTTCGATGTGAAAAGGGTGTTAGTAGACTCAGGAAGCGCGGTAGAAATAATGTACCCTGATCTATACAAGGGGCTGAACCTAAAGCCAGAAGATTTGGCGGCTTATGACTCCCCTCCGCTCGGCTTGAAGGGAGGATGGTTACACCGAAAGGGCAGATCCAGACTACCCGTGCGGGTCGGGTCGAGGTGGTGGAGGTAAATTTTATCGTGGTCGACGCTTACTCCCCATATACCGCGATAGTTGCCAGGCCATGGATCCACGCCCTAGGAGCCGTGACCTCCACACTCCACCGTAAAGTAAAATACCCATCCAGAGGACAAGTAGAAGAGATCCGAGGTGATCGGGCCGTATCCAGAAAGTGTATGGTCGCCGCCATCCTACATCGGCCCGTTGCCGAGTCCTCGGCCCCACACAACTTATAGCAACCAGTCTCCTCGGCAGGGCAAGGGGATGAGCTAGCCGAGGAGATCAGGTGTGAAAGTTTAGAAAAGATCGTTGTCAAGAACGACCCGGACAAGTTTTTTCAGGTCGGCTTTGAGTTGCCTCCCCAAGAAAAAGAGGAGGCGATCGGGTTTCTCGGAGGAAATGTCGACGTGTTTACGTGGGACGCCTATGACGCCCCGGGGATTGATCCTGGTCTTATTTGTCACCACCTTAACGTCAACCCGTCGTCCATTCCGAAGAAGCAGACCTCCCGACGCCCTTCAAAGGAACACGCTAGTGCCGTGAAAGACGAGGTTGCAAAAGCGAAGAAAGCGGGGGCTATTAAAGAGGTCTTTTACCCCGAATGGCTGGCAAACACGGTGGTGGTAAAGAAGAAGACAGGAAAGTGGAGGGTCTGCGTGGACTTCACAGACCTAAACAAGGCATGCTCAAAGGACCCATTCCCCCTACCACGAATAGATAGGTTGGTGGATGCAACCGTGGGTCACCCTCGGATGAGTTTCCTGGACGCCTTCCAGGGCTATCATCAAATCCCCCTTGCGCTGGAGGACCAAGAGAAGATTACTTTCATGACGCCCCTCGGAAACTACCACTATAAGGTGATGCCGTTTGGGCTAAAGAACGCAGGCTCAACCTACCAACGGATGATGACCCGAATGTTCGAACCACAGCTGGGCAAGATCATTGAGGTTTACATAGACGATATGGTTGTGAAGAGTAAAAGGGTGTCCGAGCACGTGAAAGACCTTGAGGAAATCTTCGCTATCTTAAGAAAGCATCGGTTGCGGTTGAACGCTTCCAAATGTTCCTTCGGAGTTGGGTCGGGAAGGTTCCTAGGGTACATGGTAACTCATAGGGGAATAGAAGTGAGCCCCGATCAAATCAAAGCGATAAACGACTTACGGGCTCCTCGGAACCCGAAGGAAGTACAGAGGATCACGGGTATGATTGCGGTATTAAACCGGTTTATATCGCGGTCGGCGGATCGATGCCGACCGTTTTACCTCTTGATAAATAAGTGGAAAGGGTTTGAGTGGTCGGAGGAATGCGTTCGGGCTTTCCAGCAGCTTAAGGAATGTCGATCACGACCCTCCATCATGTCCGATCCTGAGGCGACGAGGTGTTGTTCGCGTACATCGTTGTAGCTCCCCATGCTGTAAGCTTGGCACTGCGTCACGGGATGATAATGGGGTGCAGCGACCGGTATACTATGTGAGCAAATCATTGCACGAGGCCGAGGTGCGATATCTACCTCTAGAAAAGGTAATTCTGGCGATAGTACATGCCACCCGGAAGCTCCCTCAATACTTTCAGGCGCATACGGTTGTCGTTTTAACTCAGCTTCCCCTTCGAGCGGTGCTTGAGCGCTGATTACACAGGAAGGATCGCCATGTGGAGTGCGCTTTTGGGAGCCTTTGACATTAAATATATGCCCGGACCCTCCATCAAAGGCCAGGTCCTCGCGGACTTGGTAGCGGAATTTCATGAACCCCTATAGAAACAATAACCGAGAAGAAAGACATGGATGGAAAATCGGTTGGTGTCATTTCGGCGATGGGAGCCCCGCATTGGAAGGTCTATGTGGATGGCGCGGCCAACCAGAGAGGATCCGGAGTTGGGATAGTTCTAATATCACCAGACGGTGTCGCCATTGAAAAGTCGTTGAGGTTCGGATTTCTGGCTACGAACAATGAAGCCGAATACGAGGCCTTACTTCAAGGGATGACAATGGTTCAAAGATTGGGCGGCAGAGTAGTAGAAGTATTTTCGGACTCCAGATTGGTCGTCGGACAAGTGATGGGTGAGCTGGAAGCCAGAGATGCTAGGATGCAAGAGTATTTAGGACAGGTCAAACGCCTACAGACGAGTTTTGAGTCATTGATCGACGACGTTCCTCAAAGTGCAAACACTCATGCGGACTCGCTGGCCACTCTTGCCACGTCCTCGGCACATAATCTGCCACGAATGATCCTAATTGAAGATCCGGTCAAGGCGAGTCCCATTAGCGGAAACCCGGCCCAAGTCCATCAGATTAGACAGAGTCCCAACCGGATGGACCCCATAAGGAATTTCCTCCAAGACGATATCTTACCGGAAGAAAAACTAGAAGCCGAGAAGATACGCAGAAATGCTCCTCGTTTCTGGCTATCAGAGGACCGCAAAACCGTGCAGGCGCTCCTACTCTGGACCATATTTACTCTGCGTACATCCGGAAGAGTCCGAGTCTCTACTTGAAGAGTTGCATGAGGGAATATGTGGAAGTCACACCGGAGGAAGATCATTTGGCGCACGGGGGCACTCACCCAAGGATACTTGGTGGCCGAATATGCGAGAGACAGGCCCGGGGAATACGCTAAGAAGTGCGATCGGTGCAAAGATTTGCCCCGAATATCCACCAACCCGGAGGGGTTCTCAACCCACTCTCCAGTCTATGGCCGTTCGCACAATGGGGTCTTGATATTGTCGGACCTTTCCCCAAGGCTGCAGGGAACAAGCGATACATAATAGTCGGAACCGATTACTTCACTAAATGGGTGGAGGCTGAACCCTTGGCCAACATTAGGGACGTGGATGCCCAGAAATTCATCCGAAAGAACATTATCACCCGCTTCGGGACTCCACGAACACTCATTTCCGACAATGGTCTCCAATTCGACAGTAAAAATTTTAGGAAATATTGCCGTGAATTTGGGATCATTAATCGATATTCCACCCCCGCATACCCCCAAGGAAATGGGCAAGTCGAGGCCGTGAACAAGGTCATAGTGAACGGATTGAAGAAAAGACTGGATGAGGCAAAGGGAAGATGGGTAGAAGAGCTCCCGAACGTCTTGTTAAACCCACGTGGCATGCCTTCATTGGAGCAAGCGCCACATGTGGCATGTTGATTTGTTATTTAAGAGACACATCAGCAAAAAAACCGACGAAGAGGTAATAATCAAAACAAAATATAATGTTAGGTTGTAAAATTTAAATTTTGAAACTTTAAAATATAAATTCCGAATATCCTAAATTCCAAGGGTATAGTTTGCATTTTACCAAAAAAAAAAAAAAAAAAAAAAACTTATAGTTTAATCCTTGTGTCAGATTAAATTTCATATTTTCAAGTCCCATATTTGATATTTTCATTATTGTGTCAAACAAAGCCCCACCTATATATCTTCTCAAGTGTTCAGCACAATAATGAAAGTACAATAATGAAAGTGTGGAGTTTGAAGTACTGTCACATTTGAAAATGTGGGTTTTGAAGTTTCAAAAAGATAAAATAATAATCTTTATTGGACTTCCCCTACGTTTTTTTAATAGCCCTTTTTACTTTAAATTTAGGCTAAAATTCAATTAATTCTACTCATTTGTTCTTCAGTTGCTAAATTAATTCCTAAGGTTTCACTTTAGACAATATAGTCCCTTATTTTGTCAGAAGAAGTCAATAAAATCCTTTTATTAAAGTTTGTTAAGTAGGATTGTTAAACACTTAAAACGCACTATTTAAGCGCAATATTTCGCTTAAAAATATCACAAAATAAGGCTTTCCTCCCCTTTAAAATCACAAACGCAACACTCAAAGAACAAAAATGACCACTAATTCTTACCCAGGCCAACTGCGTCAACTGTCAACCCACCCACACAGAGACACCCACTTTTCAGCATTGTAGGTTCATCTCATAACCATGGATGGGATTAAAAACCTTGGTTTTCCAAATAAAGGAGACTAGGCAATGCTTATCTCTGTTTTTTTTTTTTTTTTTGAGAAGAATTATCTCTTGGTTTTGACATTGCTATGTATGTCACATAAGTTAATATATTATTCGGTACAATTTATGTATACACAATGGCTTTTAATAGAGGTCGTATCATGTATGTCACACCGATTTCAAAAGGAAGTAAAAAAAAAAAAAAAAAAAAAAAATCAAAGGATTGATTTAAGTTAATTTAATTGTTAAGGATTAAAATGAAAATTTAATAAAAATAATGATAAAATATTTTTTTAATGAATTTTTTCTATTTAATTTTCCAGATCATTGTATATTATAATAATACAATGATTATTGTAAATGATTTTGATAGATTCACATCCTCTAGATTTCTTAGGGTACTCTACTAAATAGATTTCCTTAAATCTCATTAATGATTTAATGATCTAGATTTTGCCATGTCAGCATTTCACTAACAATAATCTTAATTGTTTTGTTTGCAACATTATTTTATTATCTTAAGAATATTGTTAGTGGAATGCTGACATGACAGAATTTAGACCATTAAATCATTAATCATTAAAAAGTAGTTAGGATATAAGGAAATCTATTGATAGAGTACCCTAAAAAATCTAGATGATCTGAATCAGTTTTTGATGTGTATATATATATATATATATATTTTTTTTTTTTTTTGGTAGTATGTTTTTGCCAGATCATTGTAGTCAATAAATTTGTTTTGCAGCTTTGCTGACTTTATGTGACAAATTCAATTAACGCTCTCTTTTTGTCTCTCTCGGCAAGTTTTATTAAGACGTGGAATCAATATATGCTGCTTGTGGTACAGTCATATGTTATTCGATTTTTCTGTTATACATGTACAATCTTTTTATTTTTTTTTATTTTTAATCTAATATTTTCTTTATCTAATAAAATGGGACAATCACGATGAAAAATACACATCTAATCCAAAGCCCTCTTAAAAAGAAGAGTATTTGAATGACAAAACTATATTCAGCTATAAGGCCTTGCTAAAATTGACAACTTAAATGAAAAGAGATGGGAGTTAATATGAAAAATAAATAGTTAGTCAAATGTGTAGTAATCCTACATTGAAAAATAAGAGACTTCCTTATTATTTTTAAATATAAAGATTAATGAAATATTGTGTTAGATACATGGGCATGGGAAAGGAAAAAGGAGAAGGTGTCCAAATAGTGTTGTGTAATTTCTTCTAAATAAATATTATTTATAATTTTTATTATTCAATTTATCTTGTATTATTTCATTTTCTATTTATTTATTTAATGTTTGCACCGATTGAAGATCTTATCGGTGTTTAGGGATAAGTGTTTGATGTAGAATAAATATCCTTGCATAATTTTCTTGAGAAGCTGGATATTTAGATGTTAAGAGGGAGGAGCATGTAATTAAATTTTTTTTGTCTGTTATTGATTATTTTCAAACTTAAATTTAGTTATTTTGTTTGGGTAATTTGTTCTTTTATGATGTTGTAAGAAATTTAAGTATATTTTTGTAACTTTTTATTTTCAAAGAAAACGGTAAAAATCCTAAAAGACTCTTAAAAATATGTATTTTTTTAGACTGGTTTTCTGAGAATGTCTCAAATTTCTAATGGGTTCTAGATTTATTTTTCCTTGATTCGTCGAGGCTTCGTTAAGCTAGAACTATGTCTAGCTTATTGCTTTTCGTTCTGCTTGAAACTCTTTAGCTTTATCTTGAAAGATAGCCATTCGTTATTTGTTTTCCAGATGAGAGGAGGTCCTTTTTAGGATGAGTACTCCTAACCTTTTTACACTTTACGTTGTTATATGTATATATTTTGCTGTTTTATTTTACTTTTACGTGATTTGCATTGCAGGCATGAAACACACCAGTACTCTTCATTGAAAAGTTTGTTTGGAATGAGATGAACAAGCAAATCTTGGTGGGGCTTACGGTGGATGCCATGATCTCCAACCTCTCGCACAAGTCTTTCAACTTTGAAGATCAGATAAAGAAAGAGGCTCTTTTCTTTGTAAACAATCCATCTATTAATTTGTTTGGGGCCGAATCGTACAGCAGAGTTTCATTTCATTCACACTTTAAAGGTGCTCAAAGGTCTGTGTGGCAATTTTTCATTTATGTAATTAATGTAGCAGTGAAAACAAGCTTGATCTTTTTGGACTAGCTAGGTTCTAGCAACAGAGTCAGGACTTGGAGTTAGGAGGCGGCTCTAGTTATGTGCGGTAACTCCAGCCTCCAGTTTTGCTATTTAGACGTTGAGGGTTTTTTTTGGGTCTTTGATGTGTGTGTTTGTGGCTAGGTAAGGACAAAATTATTTTGCTAAAATTTTTTTAAAGGGCCAGGTTGTTTGTTTTGGATAAAATTTGTTAGTATGACTTGAATTTTTTTTAGTTTTGCTATTAGTAATTTTTGTTGTTACGCTAAATGACCAAATACCCCTAGGAATCCAAAAAATGACCAAAATACCCCCAAACCCCATAAAATGACCAAAATACATCCAAAACCAAAAAATTACCAAAATACCCCCCGAAACATAGAAAATGACCAAAATACCCTTGAAACCCAAAAAATGACCAAAATACCCCGAAAACCCAAAAAATGTCCAAAATACCCCCGAAACCTAAAAAATTACCAAAATAATCTTGAAGTCTAAAAATTAACCAAAATAACGCCGAAACCTAAAAATAACCAAAATACCCCTCGAAACCTTAAAAATGGCCAAAATAACCCCGAAGCCAAAAAATTGACCAAAATAACCTAGAAACCAAAAAATGATCAAAATACCCTCGAAACCTAAAAAATGATCGAAATACCTTCAAAACCCAAAAATTAATCGAAATACCCCTTGAAACCTAAAAAATAACCAAAGTACCCCTGAAACCTAAATATGACCAAAATAACCCCTAAACCTTAAAAATGACCAAAATATCCTCGAAATCTAAAAAATGACCAAAATACCCCGAAACCTATAAAATGACAAAAAATGCCCCTTAAACCTATAAGTCGATAAAAATACACCCTAAATCTAAAAAAATTACCCAAATCCCTCCTAAAACTAAAAAGTGACCAAAATACTCCCTAAATATAAAAAAAATGACCAAAATACCCCCTAAACCTAAAAATGACTAAGATAGCTTGGAAACCTAAAGAATGATTGAAATATCCCTAAAACCTAAAAAGTTATTAAACGACCTCAAAAACCTAGAAAATTACAAAAAATGACCCCAAAATCTAAAAGTTAATGAAACACCCCTAAAACCTAAAAAATTAGTGACATTCTCTCAAAACCTACAAAATGAGTGAAATACTCTTAAAACCTTTAATTTAACGAAAATACCCTCGAAACATCCAAAATACCCCAAACCCCTATTTTGGTAATTTTAGAGGCTTCGGGTGTATTTTGTTCATCTTATAGGATTAGTGGTATGTTGGTCATTTTAGATATTTTGAGGGGTATTTTGGTCATTTTATAGGTTTAGATGTATTTTGGTAGTTTTATGGGTTTGAGGTATTTTTGGTAATTTTAGAGGTTTCAGGTTGTTTGTGGCCATTTTAGAGATTTTGGGTTTATTTGGGTCATTTCAAAGGTTTAGGGTATTTTTGTCACTTTATAGGTTTGAGGGTATTTTGGTCATTTTTTAAGTTTCATGGGTATTTTAGTAATTTTTTAGGTTTAGGGGGTATTTTGGTCATTTTATAGTTTCTAGATTATTTTGATCAATTTTTAGGCTTCGGGATTATTTTGGCCATTTTTTAGGTTTCGAGGGTATTTTTGTCATTTTTAGGTTTCGGGGATATTTTGGTCATTTTTTAGGTTTTGGGGTTATTTTGGTCATTTTTTAGGCTTTGGGGATATTTTGCCCATTTTTTAGGTTTTAGAGGGATTTTGGTAATTTTTAGGTTTTGGGGGTATTTCGGTGATTTTTAGGTTTTAGGGGTATTTTGGTCATTTTTTGGATTTTAGGGGTATTTTGGTCATTTTTAGGTTTCGGGGGGTATTTTGGTAACTTTTTGGGTGTCGGGTGTATTTTGGTCATTTTTTGGTTTTCAGGGGGTATTTTGGTCATTTTTTGGATTTTGGGGTATTTTGGTATTTTTAGGTTTTAGGGTATTTTGGTCATTTTTGGGTTTTTGGGTATTTTGGTAATTTTTGGGTTTTGAGGGTATTTTGGTAATTTTTAGGTTTTGGGGGTATTTTGGTCATTTTTGGGTTGAGGGGGCATTTTGGTCATTTTGTAGGTTTTGGAGTTATTTTGGTAATTTTTAGGTTTTGGGGGTATTTTGGTCATTTTTGGGTTTTGGGGTATTTTGGTAATTTTTAGGTTTCGAGGTATTTTGGTCATTTTTGGGGTTTGAGGTATTTTGGTCATTTTTGGGTTTTGGTGGGTATTTTGGTAATTTTTAGGTTTTGAGGTATTTTGGTAATTTTCGGGTTTGGGAGTATTTTGGTCAATTTTATGGTTTTGGGGGTATTTTGGTCATTTTTAGGTTTTGAGAGTATTTTGGTCCTTTTTTGGGTTTTGGGGGTATTTTGGTCATTTTTTGGGTTTTGGGGGTATTTTGGTCATTTTTTAAGTTTAAGGGGGTATTTTGGTCTTTTTTTAGGTTTTAGGGATATTTTGTTCATTTTTAGGTTTAGGTGTTATTTTGGTCATTTTTAGGTTGAGGGGGTATTTTGGTCATTTTAGTGATTTTGGGGCATTTTAGAGTTGGGTGATTTGTAGAAATGATAGTTGGATCATAAGTGGGTCAATTGGGTACCCAATTAAAACCCAATAAACATTAATGTTAATTGGGTTTAATTGGGTTAATACCCATTTAACCCAATTAATAATTGAGTGGATTTGGGTCTAATTTAAGTGGGTGGGTTTGGGTGGACAAATGGGTTTGGGTTGATTTTGCCACCCCTATTAAACTCTAATGTGTTTAATGAGTGATGTCGTGTCAGTATTTAGTTTTATGAGACGGGGACTAAAGGTAAAGTTTAAAGGGATTGTTTTTAGTTTTTAACCAATTTAAAGTGATCGTTTTTAATCCGTAATGTGTTTAACAAAGTGATGACATGTTAGGTTTTAGTTTAAGCACGTCGTCTAAGGGACTAAAAAAAAAATGAAGTTTAAAGTGATCATTTTAATCTCTAACAACTTGAAACTTAAAAGTGATCGTTTTTAGTCTCTTGCGAGTTTAAAAATGATTACTTTTAGTCTCTAATGTGTCTGATGGTGTGAGGACGAGTCAATTTTTAGTTTAACCGTGTTATAGGAAGCAATCACTTTAATCTTCAGGACTAAAATTGATCATGAGTTATAGTTTAGGGACTATTAGTGTATTATGACCCCTTTTTTAAATGTTTTATTTTATTCTATATATTTATGTGGTTTAGGAATGCTAGAATTGAATAAAAGAAAAAGAAAAAAAAAAAAAGAATGCTAGAATTGTATATGGATTGCATAGTAAAGTTTAATGGACTATATAATACATAATTGTCAGTGTTTTTTTATTGAAATGTATGTTTATGTGACAGGTGCTTTCAGTGGCTGTTTACAACCACTACAAAAGGATATATGATGCTTCCCTTCATAAGAAGTTAGTCTTTATTGTTTTTGCATTGAGTTAGCTTTTGATCTTTACAATCTTTTAGGGGTTTATACTGGTGGTTTTCAGTTTTGCTAGAGGGGTCTGTCTTGTAATGCGGTTTCAAACCACACTTTTTCAAACCACAGCTTTTTAAAACTTTAGGTAGAGTTTTTCAAACAGCCCCAATATTAAAAAAAAAAAAAATTGAAAAATAAGTTGTACTGAACAGGCACAAACCAGTTGCTGTCTTTTCAATTTTCGATGATAGTAATAGTTAGATGAATGTACATCAAATGCTGCTGCTTTATTTACTGAATTCATGCATCTGAATACCAGGTCAGGCATTGAACGGGGTACTAACGAAGTTGAAAATGAGGACAATGATTCTGTTGAGCTGGAGAAGAGCAATGTATTGCTGATGGGTCCCACTGGCTCAGGTATTTATTTGATATCATTTTTTTGAGGTAGTTAGTGCGAGGAGGGCTAAGAGGTTTGATTTATGTATTTTTACCATGACTGTAAGGATAGGGAAGACGTTACTTGCAAAAACACTAGCTCGTGTTGTGAATGTGCCATTTGCCGTTGCTGATGCAACAACGTTAACACAGGCAAGTTCATTGCTTCATATGGTTATCTTCCTGTCTGTCTGGTAATAAGAAAGCCACCAATGTATGGAGAGCTGCCTAATTTACACCATATTGAAAAGAATGGACATTGGACTTTCATTACATAGTTACATACATCTTTCAAGTTATCTCATAGATCTTAACACTTGCCCCAGATCAAGTTCTAGATCATAATTGCTCTAGTGAATAACCAAGGACTGGATAGATGAGAGAAACAACTAAGAATAGACATCTAGTTTCACTAATTACTAAACTGTTTTTGGGGCTCCTTGTTGACGCTTACGATTTTGATAGCCGTACTAGTGATTTGGAGATCTCTTGATTTATAAATAGTGAATTTTAAGTCTTTTATGACTACTGATTTTGGTGCAGGTAAATTGCAAATACTGTATGTTCTATTATACTTCTATTCTTGTTCCTCCTTTTCGTTTTTTTTTTTTTTTTTTTTTTTTTGTTTTGTTTTGTTTTTGTTTTTGTTTTGTTTTGTTTTTTTTTTTATTTTTTATTTTATATATCCTATTGAATTTGCCAGTCATTGCATGTTGCAAGTAAATGTTTTGATACTTATTGTTGTACTCAATAAATGTTTTTGTTTTTTGCTGAATTCATGTGAAAAATTCAACTAATGCTCTCTTTTTGTCTCTCTCTAGGCAGGTTATGTTGGAGAAGATGTGGAATCAATATTGTATAAGCTGCTCGTGGTATGATCATATGATATTTGACTTTTATGTTATACAGACTTTTTTTGTTCGTTGAGTTATAGAAATTTACAAATAAAATGGGACAATCTAACACAAAGAAAGTGTACTAGAAAGTTTTCTAGTGAATTAAAATTTGAAATTCATGCAATGAATTAAAAAAAAAAAAAAAAAGGAGAATGGAAGACATAACTTTGAAAAGCAAACATCTATTCCACAGCCCTCTCAAAAAAGAGTATTTGAATGACAAAACCATATGCTCCAACCCCTCAAAAGCCTGACTTTGATGTCATAGTGGAACAACCATCTACATTTGAACACTATGATGTCAATTGATGACTCAGGGGAGACCTAGGGCTTGTTTGGTTGCTATTTTTTAGAATAGACAACTACTTTTTGGATGAAAAATTTTCTGTGTTTTCTAAAAACTAGTGTATGGAAATGCTAACTTTAGAATTGAAGGAAATGGGAAAGATATTTTTGATGTTTTGTTAGTTCATGAGAACAAGTGAAGTGAATTTATCTATTTTTTTTCAAATCCCAAACCCTCATTGTTCATCCCATTTCTTTTTCTTTTCAATCTCCTCTCTTGCTTTTATCTCTCATAGCAATCTGGGCTCCTCAATTACTGTTGATGGCCTTCTATTACCACTCCAAGCCCTCAGCCACCTTGTCCTCCCTTCTCAACTCCCAAATCACCTAGTCGAAACCCCAACTCCAATCCCAGTCCCAATAAGTTTCTTTGATTTCTTCAATGCCCATGGGCGTGTGGTGCAAGATATTTTTGGGTGATTGAAGGAGTGCAAGGAGGTGGCAGCAGAGAACAATATGATGACTTTGGAGGAGTTTTTGGCCAAGGCTAGGGCTGGGCCCTTGGAGGAAGAGGCGGACTCCCTGCAGAGAGCTTGTTTGGAGGAGTGTTTGCGCCTTGAATCCCATCTTGCCACCAAACCCCTTTGAAGGTTCCCTTGTGGTCTTTGTAAATGAGGTGGAGGTGGAAGACAGAAGAGGGAAGAGGGTTTGGTCATAGGTTGGAACCTTAGGGTTAAATGGAGGTTGTGGTTCACGTAGGTGTAGGGTAACAAGTCATGAGGGTGGGGTGGATTGGTTTTGATGTTTCGTTGGGGGTGGGGATGGGTGAGTACCTTGTATATCCAAACATTTTTTTCTTTTTCTTTTTTTGTTATTTTTTTTTTGAGAACCCCATAAAATTTTCTTTCATTCTCATCCCTGAAAACAAGTTTATGAAAATGATTTTCAGAAAACTTTCCCAAACAGATCTTGATAGTTACTAGTTTTTCTTTTTCCTTTTGTCTTTTATTTAAATTTCGTTTATTTTTTTGGGTTCAATTCTTATTACTTATGTTTTGGGTCTCCTTTTGTCAATGGTAAGTTCCTGATAAGTTGTGGTACAAAGACCCCAATGCCAAATTGGCAAGTAAATATCTAATATGGTCACACAATCAGATGCTATTGTAATTCTTTTGTTGCATTGCTGACATGCATTTTCACACTCAGTTTATGAATTTGTCCTCAATGTTTGTTTGTTTTTGTTTTGCCTGTAGCCTCAGCTCACAAAACTTATATACTGGATTTTCTGATTGGTGTTTAGGAAGCTGAGTTCAATGTTGAAGCAGCTCAGAAAGGCATTGTGTACGTTGATGAAGTTGATAAGATTACTAAGAAGGTTTTGTTATGTTAATAGATGGAAAAGCACACTTAAATATCTCTATGTGTTATTTTCAATAATCAAAAACGAATTTTGTGCAGACTGAGAGCTTAAACGTTGGCAGAGATGTTTCTGGAGAGGGTGTTCAACAGGCATTGCTAAAAATGCTGGAAGGAACGGTGCGTCAATAAATTACCCTTTTCCTTTTGTCTGATTCCTACCTCTTTAATTCTTGGAAGAAGTAGATTATTATTATTTTTCAGTTTTTACATTTTTATAAGTTCAATATGTTGGCATCTAGTTTTCCTAGTTTGGAAATGGGTAAAAACTTAGGTACAATACCTTAGTTATAGTACTTTAGGTTCTCCAAATTAAATTCAAACACTTGGGTGTATTGAATTTAATTATCCTTGGAAAAGAAAACACTTTTTGTGTTTTATTGGTTGATGCATCTAAGTATTTGAATTTAATTAGGGAGCATATTGTAGCGCACCTAAGGTACTGTATCTAAGTTTTACCATTTGAAAATATAATAGTTGGAACTTGGCATTATTCTTCAACAAGTCACCTCACTACCTTAATTTTTTTCACTGTTGATAGCTCCCCCTCTCTTTTTAGAGCTTTGGTTTTTCATGCTTTCAGTGAATTACAATCTTGTATATGTGCTGATGCATTATGTATTTTCATATTCCAATTTTTGTCCTTGTAGACATCCCAACTTTTGTTTATCAACTTCACTTATATATCGATCTGGATTGGTATGCTAAAATGATAGCATTTGCCATTTTGTCGGAGTTTGGCATGAATTTTGGAATTGAAAGTCCAGTAATGGTTATTTTTGTAGTATTGTTATGAATCTTGGCTCAAATGCACTTCCTCCTCTCACAAATGTGGGCAGAGGGTGAAGTTGTGAGTTCAAAACCCGCTAGGTGAGGTGTATGTGCCAGCGAAAAAAGGGCTTGTAAAATTTTAAATTTCATTTTGACTTGTTTAGAGGCTGTTTGGTATGGGATTTTGAGCAACAATTTTCAGTTTTTAAACAACATTACATGTATTTCTACACATTTTTTCACTCACACGTATTTTTAGAAAATACAAATAACGTTATTAGAACAATGTTACCAAACGGGCCTTAGTAACTCAAATGGGCAAACAATTGTTTCTGTTACTGTGAAGAATCTTGTGCATGGGAGAGGACTGCATTCCTTGGTTAAATGCACAGGCTATCGATAAAATTTATTAATCATAGTACTATTTGTATCATCACATATTACATTAAAAGTTTCTGGGCTTAGCCAAGCTGCCTTAAAAATTACATTATTACACAAAGATGTCTATTGATAAGAACAGGGCTGCAAACAGTTTCGTGATCCTGGAATTGGGAAAGGGCATAGTGTATTGATGGAAAAGTTTAGGTAATCCCATGATAGCGGGTGTGGCTCTTACAATATAGAAAATAAAGAATAGGAGGTCGCTACTAAATTCCTAAATGGCCCACCAAATTTTAGGGAAACTTATTTTTCTCATTTCTTGGGGATGAAAATCAAAATTTTCTAATAAGAAGTGTTGGGGGGGAGGGGGTGTGGGGGTGTTTACAAGCACCCAATATATTTTAAACCCATGACCTCAACTTCCATGTCATTCTTATGTGGGAGGAAGTGCCATAAACTTTAAATTGGAATAGTTAAGAAAGCTACTCAAAGGCTGATGGATGGTTTGGAGTTTAAGCAACACTAGAAAACTGAGAATCTAAGTTGTCATCCGGGGGCTGTAAACAGTGTCCATGAACAGGAACTGGTAGAGTAGATTTTATGTATATGGAGTTTTCAATGCTATTTGATGACAGACTTGCTAGAGTTTTCTAGGATGGGATTTTTAAGGTTAATAGTGGGTAAACACGGTCTTGTTGTGGCACATTTCAAGAAAGTGATAGAAAACCTTGGAATCTCTCGTTCACAAGGTTTTTCCTTGTATTTATCACTTTAATCACAAGTAAATTTATTGATTAGAAGGTACCCGTAGGCGACCCTACCCTAGCACATGAAAATAAAAACAGTTTTGGCCTGTTTCATCGTTATAGGAGTTCACAAATCTGGAAGGCTGTTTCATTTTGTGTATTGTAGACAAGTTATGATGGGGTTCAACATTCTAATCATATTATTAAATAATCTCATTTGAGAACCTTGTCTGATTGGATGGATTTTTGTGCAGCATCCCTTTATTGTCTTTTTAAGATTTATTAGATCTTTTGAATTTCAGATCATAGTTCTTTAAGGGCAGTTTTGGTGTGCGTATTGTGTATGTGAACTATTTTCTTCAAATATTTTACTTAACATTAAAAAGAAAGTACACATATGGTGGTGTGTGGATAACTTGAGTGAACTAAGAATTGAAAGAGTTGAGTCCATGAAAGGTTTAAGGACTTGATGGGGTCTTTGAACACATAACAGGGAGCTTTAAGTAGAATTTTATAATCATTTTGGTTAAAAAAAAAAAAAAAAAGAAAAAAAGAAGAAGAGAAAATATAATGTTGTTATTAGTTGTATATAGCATTTCCACCCTTTGATGGCCATTGAGCCCTAGTTCAACTGGCACCTCCTTCCCTTGAAAGTGCTAGGTCTAGGGTGAGGTTGTGGATTCAAGACTCATTGGGTTTGTTTGTAACTTACCTATAAAACAAAAACAAGCATTTTCACATCTGAAGATGTCCTTAACATGAGGAACACGTTTTTAATATAATGAGGATATCAGTTCCAAAGCTTCAAGAATTTGCTTGTTTGAATATGTATGGTATGATATTATATTAGGCTATATATATGTTGACTAAATGTTTTCTCTGTCAGATAGTGAGTGTTCCCGATAGAGGAGCTCGGAAGAATCCTCGTGGTGATTTCATTCAGGTATGCTGGATCTAAAACTATCTGTTTTTCTCCTATAATTGTTTCCATTTTATGCAATTATATTTGTGAGTCATAGCCTCATAGGCAAATGAAGCACTCAGTTGCACTTGAATTGACAATGCCTGGAGAACTTGGTGTTACGCCAGGCTCTTGCCACATGAAATTGCTGAAAATAGTTTGTAAATATTTTGAAATAAATGTAGTTTTACTGGGAGCTGTGGGAATATGAATTTTAAACAGTTAAATATCTTGGACAGCTTGTTATTTCCAGAATTGTGTTTCCTTATAGTTGTTACTTGTGCCTCTTATACCTATTGATGATTCACAGATGGATACCAAAAATATACTCTTTATTTGTGGTGGGGCATTTGTTGATTTGGAGAAGACGATTTCAGAGAGGTAATACCCTTTTCTTGTGCTGGATGTTAAAGTGAAACTTTTACCGTTGTTGGCTTCTCCCTAAATGTGAGTTCTAATTATTTACGTTCTTTTTCCAGACGACAAGATTCTTCCATTGGCTTTGGAGCTCCAGTTCGTGCAAACATGAGAACTGGTGGATCAACCAATGCTGTAGTGACATCCTCGTTGTTGGAATCTGTGAGAATCCACCCAATATGGTTACAGAATTTTTTGATATTCATATTGATTGCATTCTGCGTTTATATTTTCTGGGCAATGCATATTCCCTTCATTATCTAGCCTTATTGGGTTTTTAATGAACTTGTAGGTAGAAAGTAGTGATCTTATTACATATGGCCTCATACCTGAATTCGTTGGAAGATTTCCAATTTTAGTGAGTTTATCAGCTTTAAATGAAGACCAACTTGTTCAGGTGTGTTCTGTAATTTAAATGTTTTAATTATTAAAATTTTTCCATCTGTTACTTTTTAGTGCCTTAACATGCTCACTCAGTATTAGAGGGATGAATGTGGCTTTGTACTTGCAGTTTTGTAACTTTAGTTTGCCTAATTTGCTCAAACTCCAAAATGTTGTATCATGTCTGTTTTATACAATAATGATATGATGGTGCTTCTAAAGTAGTCTGTTTTCTACCAGGTTGTAATTCCAGAAATTAGAAGTCTAGAATTTGTTGGTTTGACCCTTTTTTGTTGACAAGGAAGTAGTAACTTGATTAGAGCACTCTCATCAGGTGTGCCAAATGCCAAATATTTGGCATTTGGCACACCAAACACCAAAAAACATCTCTCATGAGGTGTTCTAAATCTTAAAAAATTTGGAACACATGAACGAGACGCTCTCATATTTGAGAGCGTGCGGACAGATGTGTTATAATTTTAATGAATATTTTATTTTTTCTCTCTCATTCCTCAGTCAGTTTCTTCCTATTTTTTTTTCTCAAACACCGATCGGTTCTCTCATTCTCATCCCCTCATATTTTCTTCCTCACCATCAGTTCCCTTCCATGCCGTCACCGACATCGACGTCGATGGTTGGGTTGGGTGATGGGTGGGTTTGAATGGACAGATCGGTGGTGGGTGGGTTCGGATGGGCAGATCGGCGTCCACCACGCAAAGACCCGCCCATCTCACATTCTCGGATCAGATCGCGTGGTTTTTTTTTTTTTTTTGGCTGTGGTTTGATGGTTGGGTTGGGCGATGGGTGGGTTCGGATGGGCGGATCGGCGTCCACCTCGCAGCACCGCCCATCTCGGATCGCCTGGGATTTTTTTTTTTTTTTTTTTTTTGGTGGATGTGGGTTGAGTTTCGTGGGTTTTAATGGGTTGATATTGGTGGGTTATGGCGGTGGGTGGTGGCCGGCTACTATGGGCAGTGGAGGTGGTGGCCAGTTACTATGGGCAGTGGTGGTGGGGGTTGTGTAGTATATTACCGTTTGAAGTTTTTTTTTAATGATATTTTAATGTGTTGTATATATTATTTTAATGTATGAGATTGAAGAATAGAACATCTGATAAATTAGATGTTGTAAAATGATGTGGTAAAATAGTAAAGTAGACTTTTGATGCGTTAAAATGGCATTTTTTATAGAACAGTTGATGGGAATGCTCTTATGGTTTATTTATGCAAGATAGGTCCTCACAGAACCGAAAAATTCTCTTGCTAAACAAGACAAGAAGATGTTCAGCATGAACAATGTAAGCTTTTGAACCATTTCTTCCGGGGGTCAGTGTTTTTATTCTTTCTTCTCCGATGATGCCTCCTCCACCCGCATGCCTCGGATTGCCCATTGAAGACCCATCCGAATTGAGTTTGAACCATTGAGCCGGGGCAGTATCCATTTCACCTTAATGGTGGTTTTCACCATAGCAACCTTGCCATTCATACCCAAACAAGCAAATTCTGCTGCCTTAGCAATCACCCCGTCTTTATTCAGTTTTGGGGGAATTGTATCTCTGAAAATAACCTTGTTTCTGTGCAGCCAAATGCTCCAAACACCAAATGGAAAAATAACATTCCAAGGGATTCCCAAATGGGAGGACGCATGAGAATTGCGGTTGCTACACAGCCAATTCAACAGGTTTGAAACATAGAAAGATCCTAAAGCAGCTAGAGGAATAAGGGAATCCCAAACCTGACGAGCCAAAGAGCGGTCCCTCAGCATGTGAATGATAGATTCAGGCCCACTATTGCAAATGGGGCATAGATGAGAGATATTCATTCTTCTGGCAGCAAGAACTTCTCAGGCAGGAATACCGAGGTGGCAACATTGCCAAAGAAAACACCTAATTTTTGGAAGAGTAGGAATGGCCGCGGTCACATCTTCTTCTATAGCTTTGTAATTTTACAACCTAATCCTGATCACTGCACCACACAAGTTTGAATATGACATCACTATCAGCCATACCAAAAAAATAAAAATAAAAAAAATAAAAAACTTAATACAATGCCAACATTCCAAAAGATACATTCCTATAAAAAAAAAAAAAAAAAAAACATTCCAAAAGATATGAGATAATAACAATCATGTTGAGTCATTATTTTATTTCTAAAGTTTAAATTTTCATAGTACGATTTTGGATTTATTCAATCACATCAAGATCAAGTTGAGTGTTCATGGGCCCAATCACATTTTTAGGTCCATTTTTTTTTTTTTTTTTTTTTTTTGCAGTTCAACAACAGTGCCAAGTTGGAGAGAGAAATGGGCTTTAGGTCACTACCCAAAGTAAAAATATGGGCAAGAGAAAGAGGTTGTTAAATCCTGTCTTTCTCACATACTCATGTATATTCATGACGACTGAAACCCAAATTAAACGTAGGTCAGTCCTTATTCCTTTGACCTTTAGTCCTCGAAATAAGTAGGAGATAGACCTTTTTTTTTTGGGCTAAGCTCATAGCTTGGAGATGAATCCAATATTTCCAAGATCCTTATGATTTTGATCCATATAGTTTGAAATCGAGAAAGGTATATATATATATATATATATATATATATGGTTTACAAGCCCATGGAGCATTAGGTCAGACATCATCCAAATCCAATGGCAGTCCCCAGCCCAATTGATTGAGGCACTTTTGAACCCACCAAAAGAGTTTCAATTTGATGGAGAGGAACAACAGCAAATTTTTAATTGATCTTATTTGGAAAAGTCAGACATCAAATTCTTTTTGAACACTTGAAATTTTTAACTATGACATGGCGTTGGGTGACAACTCTGCCTATGTTGCTGTAGTATAGCTAGAGATTGGAAAGAGGCATTGGTGTTGCCAATGATCAAAACCCTTAACCGTTATAGACTATAGAGAGATGGATAATAAGAGTTTTCTTAATCCATTATAAATCCCAAAGGGTGAAGCAGGAAGGAATCAACTTCTAACTCCCAATAAGCAGTTCTATCAAACGACCTTCTATATTTTTGCTCTAGTTTGAAGTAGATACAACAACACATGCAAAAGAGTGTTTGTGTGTGTATGTGGTAGTACAATTAGAGTAGAGTCCTTTCTCTCTCCTTCATCACCTCTCTCACTTCTCTTATCTTTTGAATACCATCAAAGTTATCTTTGTTGTATTTTTCCATCACTTTAATGAAAATTCTTCTTGCAGTATTGCAAATTGGTGTTTTTTTTTTTTTTTTTTGTGTGTGGATATTCTCTATTTTTTGCGTCACTAGCCTCATATGAGTGAGTAGTGGGCTTAGCTATCCGCATTAGAACACAAGTCTTTTTTGAGAATCCATTAGAACACAAGTCGATTGGGCTCAATTTGTTATTTTTCAATCTCGCACAAAGCTTGTTTCCAACTAAGCAGTCTTTTCTTTTTTGGATTTGTTTACAAGAGAATACAAATCCTCTGTTTTAGTTTTTATATTCTACTAATCATGGTATATGTGTTTGTTTGTTTATTTATTTTACACTTTGGTTATTTTATAAGAAAATTTAAATGTATATTTGATAAGTTGTGATTGGTGAAATATAAAATGGAACACAAAAAATGAGACAAAAAATTTACATTCCTACCAGCAAGGGACATCATAATGGTTTAATTTTATGTCGAAAGGAAATGAGGTCTGAAGACGAGTCAATTTAGAAGGAATATTAACGGATAAGACATTTTTTAGTACTTGTTAGTTTTCCAAGTGAGAGAAGAACTTTCTAGGGTGAGTGTAGTTCTACCCCAAAATGAATTCATGGTTCTTGACTTGAGTGTTAATGTGAGAGTGAAAGGGTGTAAAGCTCTCCAAATTCTTATATTTTTCTATTTTATTTATTTTTGTACGATTTGCAGACTCTCCATTGAAAAGTTTGTTAGGAAGGAATTGAACAAGCAATTCTTGGCAATAAAGTACTATAATCTTGGTGGGGCTTGCAGTACTGGATGTTCCAACTCGCACAAGTCTTCGAACTTTGAAGAGATAAAGAAAGAGGTTCTTTTCTTTATAAGCAGTCCATCTATTGTTCTAAAGGATATTTTCTTTTCATTTACTGAAGGAAGCTAAAGGGTAAGGTCTGTCGGGCAGTTTTCATTAATGTACCAGTGAAAAACAAGAAGCTTCAGCCTTTTGGACTTGGTACAATACTTTCTTGATCTCTTTTTCTGGGTCTGTCGGGCAGTTTTCATTAATGTACCAGTGAAAAACAAGAAGCTTCAGCCTTTTGGACTTGGTACAATACTTTCTTGATCTCTTTTTCTGGGTTGCTTATAAATTATACCCCTCTCATTTGCAAAAACATTTACAGAGTTAATGTAAACTTTACAGGTTTTGATAAAACTGAAGTTGATAATAATTATAGAAAAAGTTTGGTTACAAATTTGGTTGTAGTCTAAAGCTACAATTTTCTTTAAAAGAATTAATATTACTATATATTTTGAAAATCTAACTGTTGGAATGCATGTTCTTTATGCTCTTAACACACATGTCAAATTCTGTGCCAATTGAATATTATTTACTATATGATCAATAAACTCATTTTTTATGCATAATTTTATACTATAAAAACTTGCAATTTAAACAATTGATTGATGACATAGCTATTTTATTTTTATTTTATAGAAAATTTGTAAGCATGGAGGACATAAGCAAAAATGTAATTCAATAGTAAAATTCACATCTAATAAAAATATATTGAGTGAAGTTGTAACCTTAGGCTACAACTAAGTTTGTAGTTAAACTTTGTCCATAATTATATACTTAAAGTTTAACTTATCAAAAAAAAAAAAAAAAAAAAAAAACTTAAAGTTCCTTATTTCATTTAGGCATAAAAATACGAATTCATTTTGACACAAAATCTTACTAAAAATTGATTTCTTCTTTTAATTACTTTTAGCTATCAGTAGCATTACATTTTATTTTAAAAGCAGGGTTTTTTTTTTTTTTTTTTTTTTTTTTTTTTTTCAGGATTTGAACATGATATGTTTAAAATTTCAAGTGCCTGGCAAAAATACACTGACAATAAGATGATTGCACCACATCACAAGAGGCTAAAAGACATTTGCTTCCATAGCTCCCATGTATTGTTTGAATTCTTATTATAAGATTTTATACATGTAAAATATTTGATTGCCTCTGGATGAATCCTATTTGGCCTCTCAAACTTTCAATATATTTTGTATAAACGTGTAAAAAAAATTTATTGATCAATTTGATCACCTTATTATAGACGTGTGTTTCTACTCAAATATGAATGAGAGCCCCCAAAGAGTTGGATATCTAATTTGTGTAGTGTATTTATGTTAGGGTCTGCAAGGATCATTCAACCTCAATACTAGAATCATTGCAGACAAAGAAAAGAAAAAGGCAAGAATTAAAAACTAACTATCCTTGAAGACAAAAGAAAAAGAAAAAGAAAAAGAGAAAGCAAGGAATAAGAGAGACAAAAAGAGAGAAAGGGACCTAGCATGTAAATTGAAAAAGGGAGCAAATTTCTTGCTTATATATAATTCATTTATGGGATAGTTTGGATTGGAGACGCAGCAAATTTAGATTTCATCTACAGAAGTGGCCCAAGGTCTTTACTCTTCAGTGCCTTCATTTCATCTTTCAGTGGCATAACAAAGTTCTATTGTTTTAGAAGGTACTAAACTCTCTCTCTCTCAGTTATGGTTATTCCATTCTCTATTACTGATTTAATATGTGCTTAGCGAATTTTTGTTAGAGTTCAAATTAATTAATAAGTTGTGGTAACATTTAATATAACCAAGAATTTTGTGCGCCATTAATATTGTCTAGTTCTCTAGGTAAGGGAAACTTGAATCCAAATATCTCTAATGTCAATACTCATTTATTGACTACCGCGCACCCTTAGTGTGATGGTTACTCTAGAAATATAAATACTTCTAGGGTGTGTGAGAAGGAGGGGGATAAATGCTAAGGTTCAAGTTTTTAAGAAATAACTTTACACACATATACTTAGATTAGATTAGAGTAGAATTTCTATATTGTATAAAAAAAAACCCCTCATTTGTTGTAAGCCAAAAAAGATAATGTATATATATGCCAAAAAAAAGATAATGTGTATATATATATATGCCAAAAAAGATAATGTATATATTTTATATAGCACAAGTTATTGGTTTAAGTGCGCCTATGAACCAAAATTTGATTGATTTCAACCTTTCCATTAGTCGTTAAGATTTATGGAAACTTAAACTTGAATTCTTTTTATCAAAATTATCCCACTCTCGCTCTTTCTCCACACTCCTATTTTTTACTTTCTTGAAGCTCTAATAATAGAAACTTTAGACAATGGGGTCTATGAAAATAAAAATGTAAATCTAATACATTGGTAAATAAATCTGTTAGGTTTCTAGGGTTTTAATTTCGTTACTCAACATAAATCTTTCTATATGTTTATAAATAGAATTTTTCTCACCACTAAAATTCATCGTTACTATGCAGGAAAGTTTGACAAGATATAAATTATTATCTTCTTTATTCTCATTAAATATGAAAATGATAATCATAATAGTTATTAATAAACGTATACTTAAATTATGTTTGTACATGGAATTCTATTTTCTACTATATAAAGAAAATATGATGTATTAAGATTCTAATATAGGGTTTAAATATATAATAAAAGAGTAAACATTCGGTCAGGCGCTGACATACAACCAGTGTTTTACGCCAGCCAATAAGAGGCTGTGATGTGCATGAAATATATACAATAAAGTACTCACATATCTACATATTTAGCCTTACTTTTATGTTATTTTGTGACTAATTATATAATATCTTTGTGTTGTAGGTAACAAGGGTTTTACATGCAAAGTGGGGCTAGGCCAATTGAATCAAGCCAACTTACATCCAGCCATGCATGAATTCAAGAAAAGACCAACCCAATTAAATTTAAGTCCAATTGGAGTAAGGAATCAAAGGAAATTTGCTCCAAATCCAAGTCCAATTCGGATTAGGATTCCAGACTACACATCAGTTAGTATTTTTGGCATAACTTTCGGCTCAGATGTCCAATCGAGATGATTCAAGTTGGGCTGGAACGTTAACTTAAAGGGCTACAACTTTGTAGTTTACCAAAAGTCCAAATTCTGACGTTAAATGGGCCAAAATAGTCGGTTAAGTGAAGCCTAAAAATCTGGGATTTTCTCCAAACGAGAATTCAACTTGTAATAGGATTCCTTGACCTATTTAAGGGCTCTTTAGGGCAAAATTCAGGGAGGCTGAGGCGGAGGCTAGTGCTAGGGCTGAGGGCTGAATGTATAGAGAGTGCGGCTACTTCTTTGGTTTTCTTCCATGACAGTTAGTTTTATTTTATTTGTCTAGTTTAATGTTTAGTATTTTATTTTTATGTTTTCTTTTAATTACTATGAGTAGCTAAATTTATAATTAGGGTTGAGGATGAAACCTTGTTAAGGATTATTAATAATATTTATGTGATTTGATTTTTCCCACAATAGTTGTTCTTTAATGATTTAAATTGTTCTTGCTTCATATCAATTGACTAAGATGAGATTCTAGATATGAGTTCAATCATGTTTTTCTCATGATTTAGGATTTGGCTTAATTAATTGAATGCTTGGTTTATTAATTCTTGATTATAAAATTGGATATTACTTGTGATTTGTCTGTCAATGGATACAATTTATGATTTGATTTTTAGAATTGGATATATCTTGTGATTTGTTTGGCTACGAGATACAATTGATGATTTGATTTTATACTTAAGAAGCGAAGAAGAACATGCTTTTGATTTTTAAAATAAGGATTTAATGATGATATTTTCCATGATAGCAAGATTGATTTCTAGATTATCATGTAGTGGTTGGGAAAAATTAATGATCATAAATATATGCTGATATGACTTACAAGGCGGATTCCAAAACCTTAATTCCTTTCTCTTAATTGTTTACATCTTTTTATTGCTTTATATCTTTTGCTTAGTTTAATTATTTGCTTAATTTTATTATTTGCTTAGTTTATTTTATTGCAACCAACCAATTTTTATTTAAACTAGATTAGGATTAATTTGGTTAAGGTTTAATTAATTTTCCTACATTCATACAAGTCCCTGTGGGTTCGACCTCGTTCTTGTCCAACTATACTTGATGCACGGTTCGTACACTTGCGAGTATTTTAAAATTTCACAACAAGTTTTTGGCGCCGTTGCAGGGGACTTAGTTAGGAAAATAAATTAGGTCTTAATTGAATTTTTCCTTCTACTAGTTGTAGTTATTATTATTTTTTTAAATAGAAAAAAAAAAAATTAAAAAAAAATTATTTCTTTGTGCTTGGTGTATGAGAACTTGGATACGTGATAAAAAAAATCGTCTTGTTAGTTTTGATTATTCATCCACAATGGGAGAAACTGGAGATGATTCAAAAACTCTTAGGGAGTTGTTCTCACCTATAACCACCAACCCTCCATCTTGCATAGTATTGCCGCAACCACCGCTTTGCACATTTTGAGTTGAAGCCACAGATAATCCATCTTCTTCCTACTTTTCATGGATTGGATAGAGAAGATCCTTATATGCATGTGAAAGATTTTCTTGAGATTTGTGCTACTTGTAAGTTTCAATTTCACCGATAACTCTGTTCGCTTGCGTTTATTCCCTTTTCCTTGAAGGATAAGGCAAAAGCATGGCTTAATTCTTTGTCACCTGGATCTATCACTTCATGGGAAATGTTGGTCACAAAATTCCTCTCTAAATTTTTCCCAATGGCTAAGACCAATGCTTTGAGGAGAGAAATTGCAGATTTTTATCGGGATGAACAAGAGAAATTTTATGAGAGTTGGGAGAGATTTAAGGACTTGATCTTAAAGTGTCCTCATCATGGTTTTGAAACATGGAGACTAGTACAATATTTTTATAATGGTTTGACTCAAACAAATCGTAACATGATTGAGTCCATGAATGGTGGTGGATTTTTGAGTCTTAGGGATGATGAGGCATACAAATTTCTTGAGAATCTATCAGAAAGCTCACAAGAATGGGATTTTTCCAATCGTAGAGAGAGATCTGCCCCTACAATTAAGAAAGGAGGATTGTATGAAGTCGGTGAAGATTTAGACATAAAAGCTAGGTTGGAAAATCTCACTCGTAAGGTTGAAGCTTTAGCTTTAGGTAGAGGAATGAATTCTGTCAATAAAGTTCAAAGTGAAACATGCTCTATTTGTGCAAGTCCTATGCATACAACACAAATGTGTCCCTCCATAGTTGGTTACCCCGATTTTTATCTTGAGCAAGCAAATGCACTAAATAATTATGGAAAACCACTTGCTAGTCCATTTTCGGAGACATACAATCCAAATTGGCAAAATCATCCTAATCTCTCTTGGAGGCAGAACCATTCCCCCACAAATATAGGTGGACAACAAGTGCATCAACAAAGTCAATTTCGTCCACCTACTCAAGCATTTCCTCCCATTCCTCAATTAACTCCTCAGTTTATGGCACCACCAAGACCACAATCATCTTTGGAGGAGTCTCTCAAAACTTTCATGCAATCAACTAGCCAGGCCATTCAAGAGATAAAAAGTTCCACCCATTTGAATACTCAAGCTATTTGAAGTTGGAAAATCAAGTTGGCCAGTTAGCAACCCAAGTTGGAGAAAGGGAAAAAGGAAAGTTTCCTAGTCAACCTATACCTAACCCAAAAAGGGCAGTATGCAATTAATGGTTCTTCTAGTTCTACTCATGCACATGAATCTTCGAGTCTATTACTACCCTTAGATCCGGTAAGCAAGTTGATAATCAAGTGAAAATGCCAGAAGTGGAGGATGATGAAAATATTGTGTTAAAGGAGAAGGGAATTCATAGTTCACAAGATGATCATAGAGAAAAGAAAGGCAACTCAACCTCAATTCCAATTCAGGATCTTAGTTCTCCCCTTGATAGGAGGTTTGTTCCTAAAGCTCCATTCCCTCAAAGTTTAATCAGTTCTCAGAAAAGTGCACAATTTGGAGATATTTTAGAGGTTTTTAAGCAAGTGCAAATTAATATTCCATTTCTTGATGCAATTCAGCAAGTTCTGCTTATGCTAAGTTTCTAAAAGATCTTGTGACAATGAAGAGAAAGACAAATGTCCCTAAAAGGCATTTTTGTGAGCAAGTTAGTTCAATCATTGAGAATAAATATCCGGTGAAATGTAAAGACCCTGGATCTCCTACAATTTCATGCAGGATTGGGGATCATCTCATTGAGCGAGCTTTGCTAGATTTAGGGGCAAGTGTGAACCTAATGCCATATTCAGTATACTTACGACTAGGTTTGGGGAGTTGAAACCCACAACCATGACACTTCAATTAGCGATAGGTCTCGTGAAAATCCCTAGAGGTATTGTTGAGGATGTCTTTGATTAAGGTGGATGCGTTCTATTTTCTGTTGATTTTGTTGTGTTAGACATTGAGCCTGCTCTAAATGCCAGTACACAAATCCATGTCATTTTGGGTCGCCCTTTCTTAGCCACATCCAATGCTTTGATCAATTGTCGGAGTGGTGTGATGAAGATTTCTTTTGGGAATATGACTGTTGAGCTTAATATTTTTGACATAAGTAAGCAAGTACTAGACAATGAGGATATATGTGAGGTTAACATGATTGGGAGCCTAGTCCATGATACTTTCCTACAATCAAGTTGTGAGGATCCCCCAAACGCTTGCTTAACTCGTTTTGATTGCAATTTGATCTTGAAAAATCAATTGGGGAAGTCAATGCATTGTTGGATTCTATTCCTCTCTTAAGTATTGATAGTGGCAGACCAAAAGTGATCCCTCTTCCACTTTCTTCATCCCCATTCCCATCAATTGTAGAACCACCAAAGTTGGGTGACTTTTGGGAACACCAATTGATAAGTATACTTCAAGAGCATAAGGAAGCTATAGGTTGGAAAATTCTTTGATATTAAGGGTATTAGTGCTACGTGGTTATGCAAAGAATTCACTTGGAAGACACTGCAATAGTTTCTCAACATGTTTTTGACCAGGTAAGTTACAATATCATTGGACTAGTCCATTCATAATATGAATTATTTATCTCCATGGTGTTGTTGGGGTTTGGATGGTCCTGTTTATCGGGATTGATCTCGATTGTGTTAAATCTTTTGAAAAAAAAAAAAAAAAAAAATTTCTTTTTATTTTCTGCTTTTAGATTAATCTTTGTGTTTATTTTCTTGTTTCATTTTATTTTCTTTTGTTCTAGCTGATATTTGACAGAATTAAAATTTATAACAATCGGCTTGATTAAGGCACGTCTCCTCCTTCTCCTTACCTTACTTTTCCTACTTGAGTTTCTCATGTTGCATATTCATATTTTGCTCTCTTTTCATTCAAGACATATATTTGAGAGTATCATTTTTAACATTGAGGACAATGTTTGGTTTAGGTTTGGGGGATTTATATAGATTTCTATCTTTTGGTTTTGTTTTGTTTAGTTGTGTTAAAAAAAAAAAAACAAAAAAACAAAAAAACTTTTGCCTAGCTTGAGGTTTATGTTTTGAGTTCATTATACTACTCTTGCTTAAAGAATTTCATTGCTTTCATGCTCAATTCATTGCACATGCACGTAGCCACTCAAACACAACTTGTTGTTGAAGGATAAAAATGATTAGAAAATCTTGATGATAACAATGTGGAGACTATAACCCCTGTGAGTTTTGAGCCAATCATTATTTTTGGAGGGTTATTTATTGTTTCTAATCTTAAAGTTCATTTGGAAGTACGTAACATGTTTCCCTTGTTGTAGTCTCATTGTTCTTTCTTTTGGCCAAGAAAAAATATATGATTTTATGCCACACTTGAATCTTTTGAAGTCATTGATGTTGAATGAATTATACTAGTCTTTGAGAGATGAGATTAGGCCATTTTTGTCTACTTTGAGCCATATATGTGTTTTTTTTTTTTTTACATTATCGCTAGTCACCCCATTGAGCCTTTTAATTAGCCTTTCTTTCTTAAAGCCCTTATCCATAGTGTTTCAAGATTGAATTTGATCAGTTTGTTTCAATGTGGTGGTTTGTACGAGAATTCAAAGAAGAAAGAAAAGAGAATTCAAAGAACAAAAGAAAAAAAAAATTCAAAAAAAAAAAAAAGAAAAGGAAAAATGTCAAAAGAAGAAAATAAAAAAGGTTCTCATCAAATTTTGAGAAGTGAAATGGAAGGAAGGAGTACTACTTTGAAGAAGAAGAGTTGAAAAAAAAATTTGTTGAATGAAAATTCCAAAAAGAGTTGACATTCCAACAAATCTTGAAAACACTTCTTATTATTTACCTTCACCCATTTTTATTTCATTCCCTTTGCTTTTACCCTACATTACGTCCTAATAAAGTCCTTATTTGATCTTGAAGATTGTGTAGTTCAGATATTGATATGGTCGAGAAGAAAAAAAGTGTGGTATAAATTCTTTTTGGCATCCTTTCATGAGACTACTTATTCTTTCTTGATTAAGTGTTTTTCATGTGATTTATATGTGAGGTGTTTGATTTTGCTTACATTATTTTGCTCGCATATGTTGTTGAGAGTGTTACATCCCATTTCTGAGTGATTTCATTTGTTGAGTGATAACATCGGAAAGATTTGAGTTGAAGCATACTTTCAAATAGAGATTCGAGTCAAGTTTATTCTAAAACTAAGAGTATGTTTGGGTTGGCTACCACTTTTCACTCACATTGAGTTTTGATGGCATGAGAAATTTCTTTAGAATATGTAGTGTTTTTGAACTTGAACTAATCCTCTTTACAAAAGGCAATTGAAAAAAAAAAAAAAAAAAATTTCTTTGTTTTGTTTTTATTTTTTTAAGTATTCATTCTCAGAATTTTGTGGGTATATTCCTGCAAACCCTCACGAGACTACAACTCGTCCACTAGTGTAAGCTAGGGGTTTAAAGGCTTGTTGCATACGCTAAATGCAATCGAAATTTCAGCGAAAGTGGATTAGTTAGGATTTCCTTTTTCTTTGTTTTGTTTTACTCTTTATCTGTTTTGCTCGAGGACTAGCAAAATGTAGGTTTGGGGTATTTGATGTGCATGAAATATATACAATAAAGTACTCACATATCTACATATTTAGCCTTACTTTTATGTTATTTTGTGACTAATTATATAATATCTTTGTGTTGTAGGTAACAAGGGTTTTACATGCAAAGTGGGGCTAGGCCAATTGAATCAAGCCAACTTACATCCAGCCATGCATGAATTCAAGAAAAGACCAACCCAATTAAATTTAAGTCCAATTGGAGTAAGGAATCAAAGGAAATTTGCTCCAAATCCAAGTCCAATTCGGATTAGGATTCCAGACTACACATCAGTTAGTATTTTTGGCATAACTTTCGGCTCAGATGTCCAATCGAGATGATTCAAGTTGGGCTGGAACGTTAACTTAAAGGGCTACAACTTTGTAGTTTACCAAAAGTCCAAATTCTGACGTTAAATGGGCCAAAATAGTCGGTTAAGTGAAGCCTAAAAATCTGGGATTTTCTCCAAACGAGAATTCAACTTGTAATAGGATTCCTTGACCTATTTAAGGGCTCTTTAGGGCAAAATTCAGGGAGGCTGAGGCGGAGGCTAGTGCTAGGGCTGAGGGCTGAATGTATAGAGAGTGCGGCTACTTCTTTGGTTTTCTTCCATGACAGTTAGTTTTATTTTATTTGTCTAGTTTAATGTTTAGTATTTTATTTTTATGTTTTCTTTTAATTACTATGAGTAGCTAAATTTATAATTAGGGTTGAGGATGAAACCTTGTTAAGGATTATTAATAATATTTATGTGATTTGATTTTTCCCACAATAGTTGTTCTTTAATGATTTAAATTGTTCTTGCTTCATATCAATTGACTAAGATGAGATTCTAGATATGAGTTCAATCATGTTTTTCTCATGATTTAGGATTTGGCTTAATTAATTGAATGCTTGGTTTATTAATTCTTGATTATAAAATTGGATATTACTTGTGATTTGTCTGTCAATGGATACAATTTATGATTTGATTTTTAGAATTGGATATATCTTGTGATTTGTTTGGCTACGAGATACAATTGATGATTTGATTTTATACTTAAGAAGCGAAGAAGAACATGCTTTTGATTTTTAAAATAAGGATTTAATGATGATATTTTCCATGATAGCAAGATTGATTTCTAGATTATCATGTAGTGGTTGGGAAAAATTAATGATCATAAATATATGCTGATATGACTTACAAGGCGGATTCCAAAACCTTAATTCCTTTCTCTTAATTGTTTACATCTTTTTATTGCTTTATATCTTTTGCTTAGTTTAATTATTTGCTTAATTTTATTATTTGCTTAGTTTATTTTATTGCAACCAACCAATTTTTATTTAAACTAGATTAGGATTAATTTGGTTAAGGTTTAATTAATTTTCCTACATTCATACAAGTCCCTGTGGGTTCGACCTCGTTCTTGTCCAACTATACTTGATGCAGTTCGTACACTTGCGAGTATTTTAAAATTTCACAACAGGCTGCCACAGTGCCATGTCATCAATTAAAATATCATTTCTCTTTCTCTCTTATTGTCTCTCTTGTCTTCTCCGTTTCACAGGTCTCTCACTTTTTTTCTTTCTCACTTGTTCTCTTCCTCTCTCCAAAGTCCAGCCCTCTCACCCATACCTTTCTTCTCCGTCAAAAATCAAATCCAATTAAAAGCTTCAAGGCTATCAGCCCCTTCCCTTCTCCCTCTCAGAGCACTAGCATTGAAAAATGCTAATGCCATATTTAGGTCCTTTTTAGCATTTTATGGTTCAAAATGTACTGCATCAAAGGATGCTAAACACAAGAATGGTAAAAAATTATACCATTGTGCTACAGTACAATTCTATCTTTAGAATTGTCTTTGAGCACAATTGTAAAAAAAAAATATATATTTTAATCAACCCAAAATTTCTCTCTCCTCCCATAAATTCTGTAATCTTCTCTCTCCTCATTCTCTCTTTCTCATCCGCTCTCTCCGTTCTCTTCATTCTCTCTTTCTCACCGCTCCGTTCTCTTCATTCTCTCAAGCACCGGTCACCGCTCCGTTCTCTTCATTCTCTCTTTCTCATCGGCTCATCGGCTCATCTGCTCTTCAAGCTCCGTTCTCTTTCAAACCCAAACATCATCCATCTCTTTCTCATCTTTTTTTTTTTTTTTTTTTTGGCTATGACCGGGGCTTAAAAGAAGTGGTGGGTATGGGTGAGGTGAGTTGTGGGTCACGGAGATCGGAGTGGGTCATGGCGTGGGTCACGGAGATCGGAGATCGGAGTGGCTGAAGTGGGTCACGGCGCGGGTCACGGCATGGGTCGCGGAGTCGGAGATCGGAGTGGGCTGAAGTGGGTTGTGGGTATGGCTAATTGGTCACGGCGTGGGTCGCGGAGATCGGAGTGGAGATCGGAGATTGGAGATCGGGTTGTTGTGATCTTTGGTTTTTTTTTTTTTTTTTTTTTTTAATTGGGATTTTTGTTCCGATGGTTCTGTTGTGTTTGTGTTTGTGCGTGACCGGTGATGGTTGTGTTTGTGCGTGATGGTTCTGTTTGTGATGCTGGTTTTTTTTTTTTTTTTTTTTAATTGGGATTTTTGTTCCGGTGGTTCTGTTGTGTTTGTGTTTGTGCGTGACCGGTGATGGTTGTGTTTGTGCGTGATGGTTCTGTTGTGATGCTGGTTTTTTTTTTTTTTTTTTTAATTGGGATTTTTGTTCCGGTGGTTCTGTTGTGTTTGTGTTTGTGCGTGACCGGTGATGGTTGTGTTTGTGCGTGATGGTTTGTTGTGATCTTGGTTTTTTTTTTTTTTTTTTTTTTTTTTTTTTTTTTTTTTCGGCTATGACCGGTGCTTAAAGGGGTTGTGGGTGGTGGTTGGGTCCGGGGTTTGGGTCGTGTTTGGGTAGTGGTTGGGTTGTGGGTTGATCGGTGGTAGGTTGATCGGTGATGGGTCTGTGTGGTTTTGTGAGAGGAGCTGGTGCTAGAGGTTGAGGGGGAGGAGAGGAAAAAAAAAAAAGAAACGGTTGGAAAACCTAGGAAAGTAGAACTGAAAAAAAAAAAAATTGGTTAAAAAGAAATAATAAAAAAAAGATTAAAGAATAATATTTTAATAAGAATAGAGTTTTAGGATGTGGGAGGTATTGTAAAATGGGATGGTATAAGTAATAAAGTGACTTTTTGAGATGGTATAATAGTATAGGATAGCATTTTTCAATGCTAGTGCTCTCAGCAAAGCCAAAGATCTCACTACACAAACCAAAACTCAGATTTACTAAACCCATATTCAGTGTTCACCACATCCCAACTGCCTAACACCACAGATCCACCACAGAGCCCGGACCATGGCCACAGATCGACCGCAACTCCTCTAATCCGGATTTCCTCGTCTCAAGCCCGACCCGTAAGGATCTAGTCTCGCATTGTCGCCGCATTGCGTATGAACTTGTTCTAGATGTTGTAATCGGAGAGAGTACATTCCAATTCTGAGAGAGGAGAAGGATGGCCCTGAAACTTTTAATCCCGATGAGAGATAATAGTATGAAGCACGGCCGGTGGTGGACATCTTTCACTTGCTTGTGAAAACCGACTTATTTTGATTTCCTTCACTTCGATCTTCTCTTTCTTTTCTCGGGTATATCTCTACCTCTCCAAGTAACTCTTCCCCTTGATACAACACCGCTTTATACATTTCTTTTTTCTTTTTCTTTTTTTTTTCTTTTCTTTTTGGGGACCCAAATCCGAAAATATAAAAAAGAAATTATATATATGTATATAATCAAAATCTCACTCTTTCAAATGGGTTCTTTGAGATTGTTGTTGTTGTTGTTGTTGTTCATCAATTTCTTTGTAAAACCCATGATGGTGATTTCGTCTCGAGTCACAGGGAATGCTTTATATTTGATCCGATTCATTTGGGAATTTTATATAAAACAAAAACCAATACAAGACAATACAATAATCTCGGCTTTCTTTGAGAGGGAGAAGGGAAGGGGTGATGGCCTTGAAGCTTTTAATTGGATTTGATTTTAGATGGAGAAGAAAGGTATGGGTGAGAGAGGAAGAGAACAAGTGAGAAAGAAAGAAAGAAGAAAAAGAGAAAGACTTGTGAAACGGAGAAGACAAGAGAGACAAAGAAGAGAGAAAGAGAAATGATATTTTAATTGATGACGTGGCGAGTCTCTTATTGGCTGGCATAAATCATCGGTTTTACGCGATGCGACCGAATGTTTACTCATAATAAAATATAAAGTAAAATAACATATAGATAATAACATGTAAATAGTGAGGTCTCAAAAGATTATATGACACAATATTAGGAGATCAACCAAAATTCATCTTTGGTTTTGTATATATTATAGATAATAAGATTTGGTTAAATATTGGGGTGTGCATGGGTCAAGTTGGGTTGGGTTGGGTTGGGTTGGTGGGTTTTTTGAACTCACAAGTTGAGAAATTTCCAATCCAACCCATCACATGTGTAGAGACCAACTCAACCTAACCCACGTGTGATGGGGGATAGGTTAGGGCCCTGCAGCTATTGCAAAACAATGCAGCGGAATGATGTGTGAAATAGAAGACAGCGACATGACTCTACTCTGATCTATAGTTTGTCAAGCCATGATCAAGACGAAGAGAAGAGATAGAAGAGTGCTACAGAAACTTTTGATAAAAACCTTCCGGTTTTCATCATAATAATCAATTTGATAATACATAAGCTCCCTTTTCCCAAGGTCCCCTTACACCCTTTCATAATAGAACCTCATAGACACCTTACGACTAGAATTCCTAACCAAGCTAGGAAACATAATAAAGATAAAGATAAACTAGGAAAGCAAATAAATCTAAATCCTAATTCAAATTTAAATACAAATAATACTCATAAGTCAACTAAAATACTAATAAGGGATAAATATAAAAGAAAATCAATTAGGGACTTTCAATAATTGTTTAATTACTTTCTTAATAATAAATTATTACTATTCACATAATATACCTAAATTAAATTACAAATTTCCAAATTCATCAAAAATAAAGAATTTTATTAAATAATTATTAAATTCATCAAAAATAATTCTTAAATAACAAAAATAAATCAAAATAAGATAATAAAACAATCAACTTGAACCTAACTCGACCCAAGACTCAAAATAAAATTTTAACCCAATTAACCTAATCCACCAATCCATGAAAACCAACCTGAGTAGTCGGGTTGAGTTGAATTGGGTTGGTTTTGTTAGGTTGGTGAATTTGATGCACAACCCTAGTAAATATATAAGGAAAACTAGAACTCATTTGGCATGTAGTTATTTGTTAAAAAAAGAAAAAGAAAAAGAAAAGCTACCGTTGGCTATTTGAAACTAGTTTTATTTTGCCTCAGCCAATTATTTGGTATCACTTGGATTTTTTTTTTTTTTTTTTTTTCTCTGGTGCTTTCTTTATATTAAACAAGATATTTAATTTCATTCTATAGGTGTAATTTTTTGAGAGATAGTTAGATGCTATCTTTTTGTGAATTATCTTGAAAATTGATCTTAACAATGTTTTTTTGAGAGATCGTTAGATGCTATAAGATGCCAATGATATTTAGTTTTGGTTCCTCTTAAGCTAAATACCGCTGGCAAATCCATATCTAATCTCAGGGGCTACTTTATATGTTCATGCATAGATGATTATTATGATTTGTTATTATCATCATCTTCAATGGTTTATCATAAGTTGGTAATTCACTTGAGTTAGGTAAAAATTTAAAGGGGCGGGGGACCTATTTCTGTACTTAAAAGTTAAAATATTTATTTGAATTAATGGTTAGATGGTGATGTAGGTTGATTTTTTTAACAAATAATTAGCTAAAGGAGGTTAGTGTAAGGATCAATATATTAAAGGAGGAAACTAGTGGATTTTGAAACTAAAAGGTCCTAAAGCTAGTAAATAATTGGAACAATAAAGAGGTTTAAAAGTCTATGTTGTGTATCTAAGAGTTAGACCCTTTTGAATATACATCACTGTCAGTTTTTTTAAAACTTTCTCCTATTTTCCTGTGTGTGGGTTAAAATACTTAATATTCTAAAATAAAATAAAATTCGAACAATTTATTTAATATTTATAATGCTAGTGAATGTTGTTTTCTCATCAGGAAAATCAGAAAGTGAAGTTTATAGGTGGAAAAAATGAAGTCAGCAAAGGCAAAAATTCAAAGGGGAGAAAGTTCATCAATTGAAATTCAACATCAATGTACACACGTGGTAAATGAAATTCAAGAAACGTTACAAAATTTGGAGTTTCCCGTATCACTTGAGTGTTGCATCTATAGGGTTCCACCTTATCTTCGTAAATTGAAGGAGGAACACTACACTCCCCAGGTTATTTCAGTAGGGCCCTTTCATCATGGCAATACAAAATTAAGAACCATGGAACAACGCAAATTGAGATATCTCAAGTATTTCATTCAACGTGTTGAGGTTTTTGATATAAGGTTGGAGGATTTAGTGAGGACTATAAAGGAGTGTGAAGAAAGTGTTCGATGTTGTTATCTTTGAGACCATCCGACTTAGCAGTGATCATTTTGTAAAGATTATGATAGTGGATGCCATTTTCATTCTTGAGTTGTTTTGGAGAGACTACTTCAATGATTGGACAAGTGAAGACAATGGTGCAAGTATAGAGACATGGTTGATGAATGCTATTAGATTTGACTTGATTTTACTAGAAAATCAACTTCCATTCTTTATTTTGGAGAAACTATTTCACCATGCATTTGCCTCTCATCCAAGCTACTCCAGGTCCTTAATTGAAGTCATGACATTTAACTACTTTGATTATTACAACACTCAAGGCATAAGTTATAGTCCGCATTTGAAAATGAAACACTTTCTCGATTTGCTTAGAACCTTTTGGCTACCTCCATCGGAAAAGTTACCAAAAAGAGGCAATGACGTAGTTAAGCATTTGCACTGCAATGAATTGTATGAGGCTGGATTGGTGTTTAAGAAGGGTTCAAGCAGTTGCTTATTTGATATAAACTTCACGAAGGGAGCGTTGAAAATGCCACCTTTAACATTAGACAATTCAAGCGAGACTATTATCCGAAACCTTTTGGCTTTGGAGCAATGTCATTATTTTGATAAAGCATACATTACAGATTATTTTATCCTATTAGGTTTCCTTATTAAGACTAACAAAGATGTGAATTTACTTGTTCGAAAGGGGGTCATGCTTAATTTGCTAGGCAATAGCGATGAAACTAGACATTTGGTGAACAGTGTTATCGACAATGTGATATATGCTGACATGAACTCCGATTATTATCGTGTCTACAAAGAGTTGAAGGCGTTCTATCGGAAATCGATTTTCCCTTGGCATAGTTGGCTAGAAGCTTTGCAACATGATTATTTTAGCTCTCCTTGCAAAGTTGCTTGGACAATAACTGTTATTATCTTTTTGGTGCTCACTTTTTTACAAACTATATATACAATGTTCCCAAAAAAATAAGTTCAAAATTAAAACCTTACGTATCAGCAATATTATTTGGATTGCTAGTTGTTTCATTGTATTGTTTATTTTTTTTATTTTTTGGAGAAATTTTTTCGTTCTCTTGTTGATTTGTTATTATGATTAATGAAGTTGAACTTGCCATTATAAAATACTTGTTTTATTACACTCTCTCTTTTCTATAACTTTTAATTAACGTCATTCATATTACAAGATAAGCTTCAACTTCTTTTTGGCTGCCATTGTGATTTAATTTCTCAATAAAACTTTTTATTTTAAATCGTTTAATCCAAGTAGGCTACAATAAAAGTGGAAAATTCTTAGGTAGTCTAAAGCAATAAAAATGAGACAACTAAGATAAATTGGGGACATCACTTAATAGGAAACCAAGTCAGCAACCGGGGTAAAATCAGTTAATGATGTTTACTGTGTTAATTCAACGATGGAGACACATCATTAATCCGCCTCTTCCTTTCTCAATTATTTCGAATCTCTCTCTCTCTCTATTCCCTCAACCCCAACTGTAGATGCCACCGCCCAGTAAGTTTTCTCTAAGGGCGGCCCAAGGGATTTTGGGGCCTAAGAACATGTTTAAATTGAGACTTTTATATATTTAAATTTAATTAAATAATTATTTTTGTACTTAAAATATATTCTTCTAATTTGTTTAGATGCAAATTTAATTAAATTGAGACTTTTTATTTTTTTTTTATTGAATTTCTTGTTCATATGTTAGTTGTTTATCTAAATTTTTCAAAAACTTTTTTTGAATTTTTGAGATATTCACCTTCTTCTTCTTCTTATTATTATTATAATTATATTGTATTTGTGGGGCCCAGTAGTTTATGGGCCCGGCCCGATCGCCTATGAGGAGTCCACCGGCCCAAGCTGAAGGAGATCGGGGCCCAAGCTCGTAACTAGGAAACAAGAAATGGCCCAAAGACACAGCCGAGGACGGTTTCGTCCTCGGCAGCCTGCACTTACGAGTTGAAGTGGAGTATGAGTAAACTTGAAATATCGAAAATATCTAGGAGAGTTTGTCTCTAATACCCTTCCACGACATGACACACGCCCCCAGCAGAGCGGGATCTTAGGCTTTATGGATCATCTCCGGCCATTGTGGGATTAGGCGATGGGACAGATATCCGTCTGGGAAGATCGACCCTACACGTGTACGGAGGACAACGAGCGTAGGCTAGTATAAATGAGAATGTTATGCGAACACGAGAAAGGGGGAGACATCGGCCTCCGGAGAAAAGAATTGAGGAGAGAGAATTCTGAATGATATACGCCGGCCACCACAAAAACCCCACTGCGGGCCACCGGGGGGACAGCACCTTTGCTCCTCGGACACGATCCGAGGAGCCCAATCCATCGAGTTACGGGGTTTAAGGGCCTGAATGTCCAGCCCAAAGCTCCTCCCTGTCTGCGGGCTCCCCCAGATTCGACTCGAAACAATGCCCTGCGACCCAACGCTGGCCTTTCAAGCCCACTCTCTACAAATGTTATTGTGAGGGATCTTTCACGCGCGAGCCCAACTCCGTTGTTGGGCCCTCAAAGATTCGTGTCCCTACAATTGGCGCCGTCTGTGGGAAGGCTTGCGCGTTGGCGCAGGAGGCGTTTGAGTCAACTCTCTAGCCAGCTAAGGTTTGTGGGATTTCCTCCATCTCCGGCGACATGCAGTCGATGCTCCAATCCAAACTTTTGCTAGGGGCTACGCCCTGTGGGGTCAACAAGATAAAGCGCAGTTCTAGGGGCTTCCGGCTGCAGGCCAAATCTCCCTTCCGCCATGGTCTAGGGGCTAATCTTAAACAGTTTTGGACAGAACCAAGGCATTGCATGGTCTTCGGACTCAAGCCTGTGGGGAAACCAAGTACAAAAAGGATTCTTAAATGATTTTTGGACAGAACCAAGGCATTACATGGTCTTCGGACTCAAGCACGTGGGGAAACCAAGTACAAAAAGAATTCTTAAACAGTTTTTGGACAGAACCAAGGCATTGCATGGTCTTCGGACTCAAGCCTGTGGGGAAACCAAGTACAAAAAGAATTCTTAAACAGTTTTGGACAGAACCAAGGCATTGCATGGTCTTCGGACTCAAGCCTGTGGGGAAACCAAGTACAAAAAGAATTCTTAAACAGTTTTGGACAGAACCAAGGCATTGCATGGTCTTCGGACTCAAGCCTGTGGGGAAACCAAGTACAAAAAGGATTCTTAAACATTTTTGGACAGAACCAAGGCATTGCATGGTCTTCGGACTCAAGCCTCGTGGGGAAACCAAGTACAAAAAGGATTCTTAAACAGATTTTGGACAGAACCAAGGCATTGCATGGTCTTCGGACTCAAGCCTGTGGGGAAACCAAGTACAACAAGAATTCCTAAACAGTTTTGGACAGAACCAAGGCATTGCATGGTCCTCGGACTCAAGCCCGTGGGGAAACCAACCGCTTAAATGGAAAAACTGGGTTACATGGATTCTCTAGTTTGCCCTCGGATCCTCAACACCGAAGGGACCAGTATGGAAGGAAGTAATGCGTTTCCAAAACCACAACCGAAGTCATGCAGCACTCGGTCACTCCTTTGGATGAATCATTTAAAATTTGTCGTCCTCATGCAGTACTCTCGTGCTTACTACGAAACGTTCAACCGTTACCGAGGTCAGTTTCCTAAATTTAACTTACTATCAATTATTATTATGCCCGGTAATACGGGTAAGTTAGAAGGCGTTAGAACAAATTGAATCGCGTTTCAAGGGGCTCCTGCCCTAAGTATCACCGAGAGAAAGCGCATACGGGGAATACTCTCATTCACAAGGCGGTGTGCTAAAAGAACCATACCCAAAACAAATATATGAACTTCTATTTTTATTGCAACCATGAGATGGTACAGTGTACAATGAAAAGCTGGAATCAGACTGCGTCAAAGCCTACAACATGAGTACTACATAAGCAAGAAAAAGAAAAATACAAGAAAGCTGGAGAAAGCCAGGGAAGTATGTCAGAGGAGAGGTTGGCTACTGCTCCGAGACCTTATTCTTCCCCAGCGTTCTTACATGCCCATAACTCAGCAAATAAAGAAACCCAACTCTAACCCGACACCGTAGAAGGAAAGGTGCAGGGAGTGGGAAGCGGAGGGGCTTTCTCTAAATATTCGCCTCTTTGCTAAGCAGAGGTATTTGGCGGCGCGGAGAACCTTCCTTCCGACACACCAAAATTCTGGCATGAGCGTAACCACGCTTCGGATTTTGACTAAAAGAGGGATAGATGCCATTCCCCCTCGGTCGAGATGGAATACTCTCCTAAACTTGTACTTCCTGTGCCCATACCTTCTTGTTATAAGCCTCATGGGGATAGGGCGCTTCTGCGGTGGAGGCAGTTCTTCATTCCCAACCCTCATTGTCATCATTTTTACACCAAGAAAGGAAAGCTCTTGAGGATGAGGAGTATGATGTGGGAGAAAACTGAAAGGATGGGTGTATATATAAAGCAACCCACTCCCCTCTGTTGTTTATCCGAAAAGACAAGATGATGGCAGTCAACTCACGCGGCGTCCCAAGGACCACTACAGACAAAGTGATTTTGGCTCAACTTCCAACGTCAAGCGCAGCCCACGAGTCTCAAGGAGTCTCGTAAAGGCGCGCCTCGATCCTTGGGGCGTCGGATAAATACTACCCGCCCAGAGGTTGCATAAATATCTCCTTATCCGCGGATTAATTGAACTCGCGGCCCAGGCCCACTTTGCATGAAGGCCCAAGGATACCCTGTTTAAGCGCTTCGGGAAAGTCTTGCATGGTCCTCGGACTCAAGCTAAAGGGGAAACCAAGCGCCCTTGGACAGAACCTAAGGCTTGCATGGTCCTCGGACTCAAGCTAAAGGGGAAACCAAGTACCCTTGGACAGAACCTAAGGCTTGCATGGTCCTCGGACTCAAGCTAAAGGGGAAACCAAGCGCCCTTGGACAGAACCTAAGGCTTGCATGGTCCTCGGACTCAAGTTAAAGGGGAAACCAAGCACTCTTGGACAGAACCTAAGGTTTGCATGGTCCTCGGACTGAAGTTAAAGGTGAAACCATGCACCCTTGCACGGAACCTAAGGCTTGCATGGTCCTCGGACTCAAGCTAAAAAGGAAAACCTGGCACCGATAAAAACACAAATCTCGGACTCAAGCCTAAGGGAAAAATCAAGTACATAAGATAAAATGCATAAGTCCCGAACAAAACCCAGGTTTTGCAAAGTCCTCGGACTCGGGTTTCTCGGGAAATCAACTACTTGAACGAAGAAATCTATCGGTTTAAATACTAGAAAGGATCAAAGCTCGCATATCGTGGAAGAGGACAGAATAGCCCGATGATCGTCAACCTAAGGAGGCCGTTCGTCCGACGGGTAACATGTCCTCGGACGATTGCTTCTTACATCTTATCGAGCATTTAGCACCCATCACGGCTAATTCTAAGATAAGTCTTATTCTTTTTTTGGTCGGATTGTTATGTTAAATAATAATTCTGTTAAAGTTATCGTGGCATCTTTTTATCAACAATTATTTTGGCCTTAATTATTATTGATTTAAATGTTTGTACTATTGTGCCGAAAGCAAAGCGTTTTCACATTTATCAGAATATATAAACGAGACATACAAAATAGAGTAACAATAACTTTTATTAATATGAAAAATCGTTACAACGTACAAAGAAGGGCTTAAACAAGCCTACACAAAAAATGAACGCTAAAGCGTAACAACAATATCCGTAATACAAATAAGTAAATCATCGGTGTCTCTTGAACTCGCCTTCAAAATCTCTTTGAAATCTCTGCTTTGATCTTTGCTCATATCAAGAGAAGATCCTTATACAAAAATAATGAAGGAGAAGGAAGAAGAATTGGAACACATGGAAGCACCGCAGCAAACTCTTGTCATTTGAAGAGTGCAAGGGAGAAAGAAGATGGAGGACATGAGCGGGAAGGAGGAGAAGAAGAGGGAAGCAATGAAAAGAAAATAAAAGGAGCAAAAGAGGGAAAAGGGGAGCCATATTAGGTATGCTCATGAGAGAGCGGATGGAGATGACAAGGGAGGTTTTCGACTCGGTCACACCGGGAGCGGGGTGTGACGAGCCCCCGCTTCGGATTTTGGCTAAAAGAATGGGGAGACAGATCTTGAGTCTCCGCCACCCTTGCCCCGACCGAGCCATCGTGAGTTTTGTCAAGGCATGGTGTTTCTGGGAAAGGGAGGATTTATTCATAGTTGGTCACTATGGGGAACGTGTTATCAAATGAGGAATAACCGGATAAAAAAATGAATACCGAGAAGAGTATGAGGGGTTCATGTATGAGATAATCACCTTTTTGTCTTCTCCCTTTATATAGGGGAGAAAGACGAAAGTACGTGACACGCTCCGATCTTCTAAGGAATCTGCCAATCAATCCGAATCCGTTTCATTTCTCCAAGCTATCCGTAAATTTGGATTTATGAGGCCTCGTAAAGGGAAGGAATTAAAAGCGCACTACGGATAACCATACGGAATAAACGCATCACGCGTAAGTCGAGGGAAACATCTCGTAGACCGGCGCATTTCTTGGGGAGGTGAAAAGTCGCCAACGAAGATCAAGGGCGAATTAAATGAGCCGCCATAGAGGCTCGGTATCATCAAAACCCATCTATCCAACAGAGGAGTTGGACAACGGGGTTTTGAGGGGCTATTGTGGGGCCGGTGAGTTTATGGGCCCGGCCCGATCGCCTATGAGGAGTCCACCGGCCCAAGTCAAGGAGATCGGGGCCCAAGCTCGAGAACTAGGAAACAAGAAATGGCCCAAAGACACAGTAGAGGACGGTTTCGTCCTCGGCAGCCCTGCACCTTACGAGTTGAAGTGGAGTATGAGTAAACTTGAAATATCAGAAAATATCTAGGAGAGTTTGTCTCTAATACCCTTCCACGACATGACACCGCCCCAGCAGAGCCGGGATCTTAGGCTTTATGGATCATCTCCAGCCATTGTGGGATTAGGCTGATGGGACAGATATCTGTCCTGGGAAGATCGACCCTACACGTGTACGGAGGACAACGAGCGTAGGCTAGCATAAATGAGAATGTTATGCGAACACGAGAAAGGGGGAGACATCTGGCCTCCGGAGAAAAGAATTGAGGAGAGAGAATTCCTGAATGATATACGCCGGCCACCACAAAAAACCCCACCTGCGGGCCACCGGGGACAGCACCTTTGCTCCTCGGACACGATCCGAGGAGCCCAATCCATCGAGTTACGGGGTTTAAGGGCCTGAATGTCCAGCCCAAAGCTCCTCCCTGTCTGGGCTCCCAGCGATTCGACTCGAAACAATGCCCTGCGACCCAACGCTGGCCTTTCAAGCCCACTCTCTACAAATGTTATTGTGAGGGATCTTTCACGCGCGAGCCCAACTCCGTTGTTGGGCCCTCAAAGATTCGTGTCCCTACAGTATTCATTGCTAGTAAAAAATTATATAGAGAACCCTTTTGAAACTTGATTAATTTTTCCCACAACTTAAAATTTTTTTTTGTTAACAACTAGTATATATATATAAAGCTACAAAATTTATAATTAAAAAAAAAAAAAAACAAAGAAATGAGTGGACAATGGTCCAATTACACTTTGCTAATTCCCCCCTTCCCCCTTTTTTGTTTTTGTCTTTGATAAATAATTGAGCAATGCTATATTCACAACATTTTCATAACATATTTGAAGTGGTAATCATTCTTGTTTCTAATTTGGACCTACCACTAAAATAATTTTTTTATAATTAATGCTACAGACACAAACTATTTTACAACATTTTTATAAATTGATGCTGTAGTCAATTTCTCATTGGTTTTCATCTAGGCCCACCATTAATATCATTTTTTCATTTACCAATAAGTCAATAACCACTCATCACATGAGCAATTTGTAAAAATTTTTGTAAAAAGTTTGTATCTCTAGCATTACTTTTTTTTTTTTAATTTATTTTTTATCTATAATAGATTGCTACTGAATTTGTTGTAAAAATGTTGTCGATGTAGTATTATTCTAAATAAATTTTTTTTTTTTTTCAGTAATGCTAAGGAAACAACATTCCTAAATTAGCATATAAAAAAAAATTAAATTAGAGATTGTGATGAGCCTATATGTGAGTTGGCATGTTAATTTAGGAATGTGGTGAAATTATTGTAACATTTTGTTGTGTCCATTGCATTACTATTTTTGTATTATCTATTGGCTACCATTTTGGGCATAATTAATACTCTGAGAGCATTCACACCAATCTCAATAAACTAGCCATAGGTTAAAAATATAGCTAAAAACCCACAAAAAGAATATGCATCAATCTCAACAAACTATATATCAAAAAAATTTAACATTCTGTTTGACCTCGCTTGACAAGACATTATTCTAGCTTCTATTAAAAAGTTTTTTTTTTTTTTGGAAACATTTTTGTAAACTAAAGGCTTGAGTTCAGTGAAGAAATTTGAGTCTTAGAGACTCAAGTTCCAAGTTGAGGTGGATAAATAATTCACTTGAAACTCAAGTCTCTCCATAGAGCAGAAGCAAATCGAGAAGAAGAAGAAGAAGAACACCCGTGTGGATTTTTAATTTGTTCCACATTAGATTGCCATCACTTGGAACTCAAGACTTAGAGACTCGAGTTCCTTTACTGAACTCGAGTTTCAGAGCCTCGAGATACTAGTTTGCAAAATAATTTTGCAAACTTGACAGCTAACTAAATAGTTTAGGAAATTATGTTAAATGCCAAAAAAATCCATGTTTTTGTCTCTCTCTTGTCAGGTTATGTTAAAATGTGGAATCAATATTTGTATAAGCTACTTGTGGTACAGTTGTACGTTATTTGATTTTTCTGTTATACAGTCCTTTTTCTTTTTGTGTGGTTGAGTTATAGAAATTTACGAACAAAATGGAACAATCTAGCACACAGAAAGTGTACTAAAAAAATTTCCTAGATATTACAAATTAAAACACTCATAGTTGATATTTTCATTATTGAAACACTTATAGTTTAATCCTTGTGTCAAATTAAATTTCATACTTTTAAATGTCTCATTTTAAATCCCATATTTGATATTTTCATTATTGTTTTTAACAAAGCCCCACGTTTTAAATGTCAAGTGTTTCATAATTTTCAAGTGTTCAGCACAATAATGAAAGTGTGGAGGTTTTTTATTTATTTATTTTGAAAACAATGAAAGTGTGGAGTTTGAAGCGTCACATTTGAAAATGTGGGTTTTGAAGTTTCACAAAGGATAAAATATTAGAGTTTTTATTGGACTTCCCCTAATTAAGTTTTTTTTTTTAAAAGCCCTTTTTAACTTAAAATTTAGGCTAAAATTCAATTTATTCTATTAATTTGTTCCTCGGTTGCTAAATTAATTCCTAATAAGGTTTCACTTTAGACAATATAGTCCCTTATTTTGTCAAAAGAAGTCAATAAATTCCTTTTATTAAAGTTTTTTAAGTAGGATTGTTAAACACCTAATACGCACTATTTAAGCCCAATATTTCACTTAAAAATTATATCACAAAAGCAACACTCAAAGAACAAAAAAGACCACAAATTGTTACCCATCGGTGTTAACTGTTAACTGTCAACCCACCCACAAATTCTCCTGCAGGGACACCCAATTTTCAGCATTGACCTTACATCTCCTTCCTCTTTTTCTTGGCCTCGTTGTAGCCTTGTAGGTTCATGTTATATCGAGGGATGGGGATTTAAAAACCTTGGTTTTCCAAATAAAGGAGAGTAGGAAATGTTTATCTTTTTTTTAAAAAATTTTTTAAATTAAATTTTATTTTAGCATAATCTAAGTGTATATGTGTGTGAAATTTCTGGAGACTTGACTCTTGCCTCTCACACCCCACAGACATTTATAATTGCGGAGTGGTTATCACGCTAAGAGTGCGATGTGATCTTAACTCTTGGTATTTACATTGCTATTTATGTCACATAAGTTAATTATTTAGTTCAATTAATTGACACACAATGGCTTTTAAGTTTTAACAGAGGTTGTATCATGTATATCACACCGATTTCAAAAGGACATTAAACATAAAAAATTAAAAAAAAAATCAAAAGATTAATTTAATTGTAAAGGATCAAAATGAAGATTTAATAAAAATGCTAAAATATATTTTTAATGAATTTATCCTATTTAATTTGCCAGATCATTGTATTATAATTGTCAATGTTTTTGATATATATTTTTTTGGTAGTATGTTTTTGCCAAATCATTGTAGTCAATAAATTTGTTTTCTCTCAAATTCAACTAATGCTCTCTTTTTGTCTCTCAATTTGTTAAGCTGCTTGTTGTACATGTACAGTCTTTTATTTATTTATTTATTTATATTTTTATTTATAAAATGGGACAATCACCATGAAAAACACACAATTAAGCCAAAGACCTCTTAAAAAACTGAGTATTTGAATGACAATACCATATTCTCCAACCCCTCAAAAGCTTTATTGTGATGTCAGTGGAACCATCCAAATATGAAATATGAACACTATGATGTCAATTGAATTTCTCTTTTTACGTAAGACATAAACATAGCAAGGCTAAATCTTGTTCTACTTAGATGGGGTTACTTAAATTCTTACGGAATTAGAATATTTAAAGGAGATGTTGTAGCATTTTAATATTAAATAGTTAAAATGAATAAAATTGATAACTTTTTTTTTGAGAGATAATTAAAATATATATGCTATTTAATCTCGCAGTTCAAACCATTTCCTGCCTAAACTCCCAATTACTTTGTGTATGAGGAAGTGATAATTTAGTTACAAGGCCCTTAGCTAAAATTGACAACTTAAATGTAAAGATGTGGGGGTGAGAGTTAATATGGAAGATAAAAAAGTTAATTAAATGTGTAATCTTATATTGAAAAATGAGAGAGACTTTATAATTTTTTAAGTATATAGATTAATGGGTTGAAATGTATTGGAGTAGATATATTAGGTCAAATACGTGCACATGGAGAAAGTGAAAAGAGGAGGTGTTTAAAAAGTGTTGTGTAATTTCTTCCAGAAAAATATTATTCATAATTTTTATTATTCAATTTATCTTGTATTATTTTCATTTTTCTTGTGTTTGCCCCAGCAGGAGATCATATCGGTGTTTAGGGATAAGTCTCTGATGTAGTAAGTATCTTGCATAATTATCATGAGAAGCTGGATATTTAGATGTCAAGACGGAGGGGCATGTAATTAATTTTTTTTTTTTGTCCATTTTTGATTATTTTGAGACTTAAAATTTAGTTATTTTATTTGGGTAACTTGGTCTTTTATGATGTTGTAGGAAATTTAAGTATATTTTTGTAATTTTTTATTTTCAGAGAAGATGGTAAAAAATACTAGAGGACTCTTAAAAATATGTATTTTTTTAGACTTGTTTTCAGTAGATTGAAATAAAATATTATTCTGAGAATGTCTCAAATTTGAAATTTCTAATGGGTTCTAGATTTATCTTTCCCTGATTCGTCATGGCTTCGTTAAGTTAGACTATATTTAGCTTATTGCTTTTCGTTGAAACTCTTTAGCTTTATCTTCAAAGATAGGCATTCTTTATTTGTTTTCTAGAGGAGAGGAAGACCTTTTTAGGAGTAGTGTAGTAGCAGCAGTGCTCCGAACCTTTTTACACTTTACGTTGTTATATATATATATATATATATATATATATATATATATATATATATATTTTACTTTTGCTGTTTTATTTTACTTTTGCATGATTTGCATTGCAGGCATGAAACACACTAGTACTCTTCATTGAAAAGTTTGTTTGGAATGATATGATGAACAAGCAAATCTCGGTGGGGCTTACCCTAGTGGATGCTATGATACGATCTCCAACCTCACGCACGTACAAGTCTTTCCAACTTTGAAGATCAGATAAAGAAACAGGTTCTTTTCTTTATAAACAATCCATCTATTAATTTGTTTGGGGCCGAATCGTACGGCAGACCGAGTTTCAATTCATTTACTAAAAGTTTAAGTGCTCAAAGCTCTTTGTATGTGGCAATTTAATTATGGCATTCATTTTTACTTCGGTTGCTAAATTAATTCCTAATAAGTTTTCACTTTAGACAATTTAGTCTCTTATTTTTTCCAAAAATTCCTTTTATTTCACTTAAAAAATTATCACAAAGTAAGTCTTTTTTTCCCTTAATTAGGTGATAAAATCACAAAAGCACCGCCACTCAAAGAACAAAAATGACTACTAATTCTTAGCCAACTGTGTTAACAGTCAACCCACCGGTTCCACCCTCACAGAGGCACCCACTTGTTAGCACTGACCTTAAAAGGAGATGGGGATTTAAAAACCTTGGTTTTCCAAGTAAAGGAGAGTAGTCAATGCTTAACTCTTGGTATATATTCACCTTTGATAGGGATTGTATCATGTATATCACACCGATTTCAAAAGGGCCCAAAAAAAGAAAAAAATCAAATGATTTATTTAATTTAATCGTATTGTTAAGGATCAAAATGAAAATTTAATAAAAATATTAAAATAATTTTTTAATAAATTTATCCTGTTTCTCAAAAAAAAAAAAAAATTGTCAGATCATTGCATTATAATTGTAAATGTTTTTGATACTAATTGTTGTAGTCAATAATTTTTTTTTTTTGCTGCTTTGCTGAATACATGTGACAAATTCAACTACTGTTCTCTTTCCGTTTCTCTTCGAAGGTTATGTTAAACCGTGGAATCAACATAAGTAGGGGCGTAGCCAGGAATAAATATTTGGGGGGCCAGGTTGTAATAGAGATAAACTAAATATAATTCTTAAGTCTATTGGATACAAAATTATCAACTTTCATATATCATTATAAACTTGAACATGTTGGGAGTTCAACCGAAATTCCAAACCTGTGAGAAACAAAAAAATAGTGAAAACAAAACGCTAAAAGAAAAACAATCACATGCACAAGAAAGTATTTACGTGGTTCGGCAATTTGCCTACATCCACAGAGTTGTAGGGATTTCACTATTATCAAAGAAAATCACAATAAACTATATTGCTTTAATTTATTTGTCATTAATTATACTGCTTTAATTTGTTATATTGTTTAGCCCCTTGTATATATTACATTAAAAGAGCCGAACATTATACATTCCATGTAAAGCACAATAATTAAAGCAGTGTAATGTGTTGCACATTACATTGCTTTAATTATTGTTTACCCGGCCCCATGAGCCCATCTACCCCCTCCCCACCCCACTCAACAGACAACAGACAAGCACAACATGCGCCCCAATCACAATAGCCAGCCGCAATCAGAAAATTTCACAATGCCAATCACAAATTATAACACACGTTACACTAAATGACAATCAATATTTCACCAACACCAACACATTGACCAACAAAAAGGAATAAGATAAAGCCAAATTTAAAAAGACAAAAACAGGAAAAAAGCAAAAGCCAACCGATAAGAGACTCATAGTTCAAAAGAGAGAGAGACTTACTGAGATCGGATAGGCTATTAAAGAATAAAGAGAGAGACTTGTTCATAAATTTCATTTCATTTTTTCATTCGGTGAGATAAAGAGAGAGAGACCGAGAGAGAGTCGGAGAGAAAAACCTTGAAGGAGGGTCGGACTGTCAGAGGGAGCAACGAGCACCGCTACACAGGAGCAGAGGCGGAGCGATCTGCGATCTGCGATGACCGATCTATGATCTGCGAAAATTTCATTTCATTTTTTCATTTCAGTGAGATAAAGAGAGAGAGAGACCGAGAGAGAGTCAGAGAGAAAAAGAGAGAAAAAGAGAGAAATACCTTGAGGGAGGGTCGGAGGGAGCACCAAGCACCGAGCACCGGAGTAGAGGCAAAGCGTCCTGCGATCTCCGATCTACGATCTCCAATCTCCAATCTCCGATCTTCGATCTAAGATCCGTGATTTGCAATGAGGGGCGAGTGACGACGACGACGAGTGAGTTGCGGCGACGTGGCCGTGGGTTACTGGGTTTGGTTTGTTGGGGTTTGGTTTTGGTTTGTGTATTGGGGATTTTTTTTTTTTTTTTAATAGATAAACACCTTTATGTTTGGTTTACTAGAGTTTGTTTTGCTTTTGCTCTGTATAGACAGTATTGGGGTTTGATTTCTCTGCCAGCAATGTGATGGGTTTCATTTCTGATTCTCTGTATTGATTTTTTTATTTGGTTGAGAATTCGTGGGCTTGCCTTGAGCGAGCTACCTTTGTAATCTATTGGGCTCGCCGTGAGCGAGCTACCTCTGTAATCTATTGGGCTCTTTGTGGGCTTGGCTCTCATTACAATTTTTTTCAAGATTTTAGTTCAAATTTTTTTGGGCATTTTTTTTTTTTTTTTTGCTTGAAAGTAGAACAGATAATTTTTTTTTAATTTTTATTTTTAATTTGAGGGTGTTCCTAATTTTTGATTGAGGGTTGGGAGAATGGGTGAGAAATGGGGGGGGGCGGCTGTCTAATGTTGGGGGCCCATTTATTTTTTCTTCATAGTCTAATGGGATTTTTTTTTTTTTTTTTTTTTTTTGCAGGGGCCACGGTCCCCCAAGCCACTATGTGGCTCCGCCCCTGCATAAGCTGCTTGTGGTACATACAGTCATAAATTATCTGATTTTTCAGTTATATGCAGTGTTTTTTTTTTGGGTGAAGTTATAGAAATTTCACTAATAAAATGGGACAATCTAGCACACAGAAAGTGATGTGAACCCCGTCAAGAATAACGAGACCCAACAACGAAAGGGAACTCAAGATTGTTTTATGGACAGATTCAAATGGGAGACCTCGACCCGTTGTTTATGACAAACAAGAACCTCGGTATAAGGAAGATGCCACAAACGGTCGTGGAAACTCCGTTTGATAAGTCGAGATGAACTCCATGGGAATTCCCGATAAGTTCGAGTAGTTCTTCAAAGAACCAAAGAGAATAAACCTCACAAGTTTTATCAATAATCTCTGAAAAACGTTTACAGACTTAGATGACTATTTAAAGGCTCCTTAAAACTTGATAGACAAGAAAATATATTCTAAAATAACTCCTAATTGATACCTAACCATATTAGGAATAAAGTTTGACCTAAAAAGCATTAAATGCACCTAAAAACAAGGAAATAAATCACCTAAACCTAGAATAACGTTTTCTACATAGACCCAAAATATTTCATGCCAATTCTTAGCCTTGACCGAATCCTTCTAGAACTTGAATCAAGGTGATGATTTTTTGTTGCCCATGTGGATCATGCTCAATGGGCCTCCACGAGTTTGCTTGAGCCCATAACTCTTGGATGAGTCCGTTGAGTACATCCTTGAACTTCTTTGCTCGTGCTCTTGTAACCGGCCCAATTGTTACTTGAACGAGATCCTTCAAAGTGGTGCCTTGATCTCCATCAGAAAGTGTACTAGACAATCTCCTAAAAATTACAAATTAGTAATCATTCAATGAGGAAAAACAGAGAGAAAAGAAAATAGAGGACATCACTATGAAAAGCACACATCTAATCCACAACCCTCTAAAAAAAAAGAGTATTTGAATTTTGAAAGACAAAGCCATATGCTCCAACCCCTCAAAAGCTTTGTTGGGATGTCATAGTGGAACCATCCAAATGTGAACACTATGATGTCAATGCAATTTCTCTTTTTACGTAAGACATCTAACATAGCAAGGCTAAACCTTGTTCTAGTTAGATGAAGGCTGCTTAATTAAATTCATAAGGAATTAGAATATTTGAAGGAGATCTTATCAGTGTTTAACTGTTTATGGATAAGTATTTGATGTAGAATAGCGTAGAAGGAAATACAAATTAAAAAAGGACAAAGTTTGGCTACAAATTTTGTTATAGTTTAAGACTATAACTTCACTCAATATCTTCTTATTGAATGTGAATTTTGACAAATCCACCATTAATTAGATTACATTTTTTCTTATATCCTCCATACTTTCAAAATTTTCAGAAGATTAAAGATCAATAACTATATCATCAATTAATTGTTTAAATTGTAAGTTTTTGCACTCTAAGACTCTAAAGACTAAAATTATGTTTAAAAAATAAATTTATGGTCATTGTGGGGATAAAAGAACTGAATAAGAGTATTGAGCCATGGGTCTTGTCCGAGGATGCCAAGGAGCCCGTAAAGCAGTACTTTTTGGTGAGCATTGTGGACGGTTGGTACCCGGCCGCCTAAAGAACACTGTGTAAGAGGCAATCATACTTTTTGGTGATAAGTTTCAGAGAAATTAGTTAACATAGAACCGAGAAATATCTGAGAAGAAGGCTACTACCACCACATTAGATGTTTTGTACCTAACTTGACTAGCCGCATTTATGTGCAAATGATGCCTGAATAGTGATATTCAGTCTCATAGCTACACATAAAGTCTCTAGGAGGGCTCTAATGAGACAAGCATCTAGGAAATCATCTATATAATTAATAAGTGGAAGGCTGAGATTGGAGGAAGGAAGAATATATGAGGGAAAGGATACCATGAAAAGGGGGCATGTAATCCGAGAGAGAAAAAAGAGAGAGAAGAACATTTTGTACTTAGAAATACTTAAGTGAATATAAGAACACTTCATCCTTAGACTTGACCAAGGAGTGTTATTCAAGATCTTGAACTATATCTATTTTGTCTTCTTGGCATGAATCCAGTCCATTGAGGCCCATATTTGATTTTATTGAATCTTCTTTCTATAGAAATCCACTCTCTAACAAACAAATAGATTGTTTTGGGTCAATTGGGCCATCATCCATTAACTGTGGGCTAAAGGTCTAATTCCAACCCCTACAGTCATATAGTAAATAACATACGATTGACACAAAATTTAACGTATTTAATGCGTAAAAAACATGCAATCCAAATGTTAAATTTTCAAAATATATACCGATGTCATTTTTTTTAAAATTAAGTTGTAGCATTAAGTTACAACCAAGTTTGTAACCAAACATTATCCTTTAAATAACGCTACTACACTTTAGTGCCTATTTGGGATGCATTTATAAGCTAGTTTATTGCTTATTTTTTTTTTTACTATTTGTGGGTCTCATCAAGGGTTTTAGACCCGGACCGTTCATTGAACCGTAAAAGGAAGAGGTTCAAAGTTTTTGAGGTTGAATCGAGGTTGAACTCTAATGACGTCATAATTAATTTAATAATTAATTAAAACCTAAATATAGATATTAAATTTATAAAACTAGCAAAATTGACAATATATCTATATATGTGAGGGAAATTTAATGATTTTCAAGCATATATTTAATAATTAAATAAGAAAGTTAATGAAATAAAATAATAACCATGAAAATATTAAAATTTATGATTAATTTTTGAAGTAAAGTTGAATATCTTTGAAGGATTTTAATTATAATTTTTTTATTCCTTGTAAGAGATGGATAATTTAATTAAGTAGAATAAAATTGTGTTAAGTTTTTTTTTTTTTTAATTGCTAAGGGGTTGGACTGCACGGTTCTCACCGGTTCGTGGGGTCCAACCCTGGTTTTAGGGGTTCACGGAATTAATAAAAAATCCGATTCTTTAGGCTTAAAAAACTGGTTTTCATCTCGGTTCCTGGTTTTCACGATTCAACCTCCCAATCTGGTATGGGTCTGAAAACCTTAGGTCTCATGTGATGTGAGTCACCTACTTATTTTATTTAACTCTTATCTTTTATCTACAGTATTTTCAACCAAAAAATTTGAACAAAAAGTTAGATAAGTTGTTCCCAAATGAACTTTTGGATATTTAGATATCAAGCCGAATGGGTGCATAATTAAATAATTTTTCTATCATCGATTATATTCAAACTTATCAATCCTATTACCCAATCAAGAACAAAACTCAAGATTGCCATTTTTAATCCTAAAAAATCCACCATGCAAAACCCTAAACCCTTTTAGAGAGATGGATAATAAGTGCTTTCTTAATCCATTATAAATCCCAAAGGGTGAAGCAAGAAGGAACCAACTTCCAACTCCCAACAAGTATTTCTATCAAATGCACATTTTATGTTTATTGCTCTAGTTTGAACTTTGAAGTAGATACAACAGCTCAAAAGAGTGTTTGTGTGTGTGTGTGTGAGAATGAGTGTCGTAGTTTAAGTAGAGGAGCATTTCTCTCTCCTTCACCATCTCTTTCATTCCTCTTATCTTTTTGAAAAGCATTATTGTGAAAGTTGTTGTGTGATTGTGTGAGATAATTGAATGATAAGCGGAAGCATGATAGAGAGAGCACGCACACAAAGTTTTACGTGGTTCGGCCTAATGGCTTTTGTCCACAATGAGAAAGCCCTTAATGGCTACATATTATGTTATATTAAGCACTTATGTTACAATGAACCCAATATAGGGTTTATATACTAGAGAATATGTCTAACCATAAGCTAACTATAGACTAACTTAATGTTAATATGCTTGTTTTACAAATGTATTGGCCTACAATTGATTTGGGTTACTTGGGCCATAATATATCTAACACCCCCTCAAACTAAAGGTGAAAGCTCGAATTTGAAAGGTCTTAAATGTATAGCTTAGTGTGACAGCTATGTTTCTCGATTGACATGATATGATCTTGTGTCACAAACATGGCACTATATCTGGTTGGCATAGCAAAATTGTTGAGGTAGATAGGATTTTGTGTCAATTCCTTGCATAGAATTACACCACTGACAAGGCAAGCTACATTTTTTTTTTTTTTTTTTTTTTTTTTTGAGAAACTATGTATATATTTTGGCACCTTGTAACACGGTAAAGAGCAATTTAAAAAAAAAAAAAAAAAAGTAAAACAAAATAAAACTTTGGAATGATGGCCCCCACTTGGAGAATGACTCTGTTAAGCCTAAAGCCCAAGTCCTTGGTGAAGTGGTTTGCTTATTTAGACGTGGGCGGCCCGCCCAATCCAAGTGTTCTGTTTGATGGGCCGTGTGTCCTAAATTAACTCCATCTTCATGTGCACTTGGATTGTGCTCGTTGCAAATATTGCAGGTGAAGCAACATATGTATTTGTATTTCTGTAGCCGCATCTGTAGAACGAAGCTAGGTGGGTCCATCTCGTTGTCCTTGAAGGTTTGCTTTTGCTGCGCGGTGATGATCTTAAACCCACGAACAATGCGATGGAGAGGTCGCCATGGTGATTCTGAAATCCACAAACAGTGTGGTAGCAGGTAGCATACGACATATAAACCTGTGGTTGCGTATCCGAGATAGTAGTCGTGTCTGGGCTTGATCTCGTAGAGAAACAGATCCAATGACAAGATCGATGTTGCTGTCTGTGAGAAACTGCCACAGAGAGAGTTGAACGGGGTTTGAGTGAGTAGCAACTAGCAACTTTTTGATGATTGAAGGAAATGAGGTCTGATTCTTCCGAGTAGCAACTATTACAGGCTCTTCAACTCCATATTGAGAGATAACTGATAAGACATTCTTTAGTATGTGTGAATAAAACTTTCCAGGGTGAGTGTAGTAGTACCCCAAAGGATATTCAAAGGGTGTAAACCACTCCAAAATTTTTCTATTTTATTTTACTTTTGGCTCTTACTATCTTGGTGGGGGCTTGCAGTACTGGATGCTCCAACTCACACAAGTCTTTGAACTTTGAAGAGATAAAGAAAGAGGTTCTTTTCTTTATAACCAATTCATCTATTGTTGGGTCGTACTCTAAAGCATATTTTCATTTCATTTACTGAAGGAAGCTAAAGCTTTAAGGTCTGTCGGGCAGTTTTCATTTATGTACCCGTGAAAAACAAGAAGCTTCATCCTTTTGGACTTGGTGCAATACCTTCTAGATCTCTTTTTCTTGGTTGCTAATAATTTATATACCTCTCTCTTGCAAAAACATTTTCAGAGTTAATTTAAACTTTACGGGTTTTGATATAAAACTTGTACTCCTCCGTTATTCATGTCTGTGTGGATTGAGGGAAAAAAAAGCAGTGGTAGTTTTTTTTTTTTTTTCTAGGGGGTCAGTAGTGGTGGAACTAGAAATTTATCATGGGGGCAAGTAAAAAAATAGAATAATTATTTTTTTATATGTGCAACTTTCATATTATATATATTATACAATAATCTAAAATAGTATTCTAAATGTAATTTAGTATAAATATCGGTAAGAAAATAACCATTGAATGCATAAACAAATATAATTAAATAACTAATAATATATGTGATTAATCTCTTGGGTTATGTGAAACTAAGAAGAAAAAAAATAATAACTGTATAAGTTTTAACTTTTCAAGTGTACTACTTCTTAACCATACACGTGGTCAATCTATTGAAATTGGAGCAAACACTACAAAACTTTTTGGATTTGGAAATCCATAGAGCATTTATCAAACTACTTGATCAAATAGAGAGAAAAACTAAAAAAACGTAGAAGGGAAAAAGAAAGATAGAGAGAATGAGAAAAGAATTACAGATATAGATACAGATCTATTAGTTGTAACAATGATGTATTTTTTTGTTGATGAAGAAGAAAAGTGCAGAGAAAATTAACTTTATTCTGCAGTCAATGGAAAAGTAAGCCAAAGTCTTGGATTTTTTTTTTTTTTTTTTAACGAATGAACAAAAAATTGAAATACTTTTTTTCTTTCTTATAAAATTAAATATTTTAATAGTAGTACTATTGTCAGTGTCACAACACTTTCATAATAAAACCTAGGTGACAAGTTGTTAAATGTATGAAAAAAGTGATGCTAGTTGTGGGTCATAATTAAAACCAGTTACAACTTGCCACTTAACCTTTATTGTTAAATTATTGTGAAAATATTGTGCAAGTAGCATTAAGATGATCATATTCTAACTTTTATATATATATATATATATATATATATATATTTATATATATAAATATATAATATTATGGCCAGGTCAGGGGTTCATTTGAACCCCCTGACCTTAAGGTAAAGCCGCCATTGGAAAAAAAAGTAGAGTAGAGTAAAGTAGAGTAAAAATAACCTAAAAAAATTAGTCTATTTTTAGCATACTTTACTTCACTCCACTCCTCCTCCCTCCTCCTCAATCCAAATGTGAATTGCGATTTCATTTTCATACAAAATCTCTCTCTCTCACCTGGATGAATCCTATTTGGCCTCTCAAACTTTCATATTTTGTATAAACCTATATAAAAGAACTTATTCAATTTGATCCCCTTATTATAGACGTGTATTTCTATGCAAAAATGAAGGAGATCCCCAAAGAGTTGGCAATCTACCTAATTTGTGTAGGGTATTTGTGTTAGAGTCTGCAAGGATCATTGAAACTCACGACTAGAATCGTTGTAGACAAAGAAAAGAAAAAGGCAAGAATTAAATACTAATATCCTTTGAAGACAAAAGAAAAAGAAAAAGCAAGAAATAGGAGAGATAAAGAGAGAAAATGGGACCTACATGTAAAAAAGAGGAGCAAATTTGTTGCTTATATATATAGTTCATTTATGGGATAGTTTGGATTGTGGAGACATCAAATTTAGATTTCTTCTATCAAAGTGGCCAAATTAAAGGTGTTTGGTGCCTTCGTTTCATTTTCAGTGGCATAACAAAGTTATATTGTTTTAGAAGGTACTATACTCTCTCTCTGTCTGAAGGGTTATTCCATTCTCTATTATCTGTAATGATTTAATATGTGTTTCGCCAGTTTTTGTTAGAGTTCAAATTAATTAAGTTGTGATAACATTTCAAAACCAAGAGTCTTGAGCATCACTAATTTTTTCTAGTTCTATTGATACGGAGAACTTGAGTCCAAATCTCTCTAATTTCAACACTCACTTGATGTAAGCCAAAAAGATAATGTCTATGCTATGCTATATTTTAATTCTTTTATTTTCAGAAAAATAATAGTTTCATCCATATCAAAATAATCACACTATTCCTATTTTTCACTTTCTCTTTCAATTATATATATATATATATATATATATATATATTAAAATAATGAAATGTAAAATAGTAAGGTCTCTAAAATTTATATGGTACAATATTAAAAGATCAACCAAAATTTAATGTCTTCAGTTTTGTATATATTATTATAGATAATAAGTTTTGGTTAAGTATAAGAATGTTACATGGGTCAATTAGTGAGTGGGGTTGGAGGATTTTTTGGACCCAACTCGAACTTGTTAGGTTAAGAAATTCCCAACCCAACCCATCACATGGGTAGAGATCAACTTAACTAACCCACATGGGTTGGATTGAGTGGGTTGAACTGGTGGATTGTGATTACATGCATGTTTCACGCCTTATAAAAAAATTAGACTTTCATTAATTATTTAATTTTTTAATAATAAATCATTATAATTCACATCATATACCTAATTTATATTGCAAATGTTCAAATTCATCAAAAATAAAGAATTACATTAAATAATTTAATTAAATTCATAAAAAATAATTCTTAAACAACCAAAATAAATCAAAACAAGATAATAAAATAAACTCATACATGTGATGGGTAGGGATGGTTAGATGGGCTAAAAAAATTATCAACCTGAATCCAACTCAACCCAAGACTCAAAATAAATTTTCAATCTAACCTAATTCATGAATATCAACTCGAGAGGTCAGGTTGGGTTGGTTTTATTAGGCTAATGTTTGATACATAACCTAGGTCAGGTTGAGTTGGTTTTATTAGGCTAGTGTTTGATGCATAACCAAGTTAAATATATAAGATAAACTAGAACTCACCTAGCATGTAGTTTTTTAGCCAAAAAAGTGGCGTGTAGTTAATTTCATTAAACAACAAAACAGCTACTAGTGGTTATTTGAACCCTTTTTTATTTTTCCTTACAGCCAATTATATTGTATCACACGGATTTTTTTTTTTTTTTTTTTTTTTTTGAGATAGTTAATGCTATCTTTTGGGAATTATCTGGGAAATTGATCTTAACAACTCTTTTTTGCCCTCCAATGGTCCTAACTCCTAAGTCTTCGCAAAGATAATAAAATGACAACGATATTTAGTTTTGGTTCTTTTTAAACTAAATGCCGCTAGCAACTCCATAACTAATTTAAGGGGCTAATTCATACTTTCATGCATAGAAAGATTATTATGAGTTTTTGTTGATGTTATTATCAACATCATCAATGGTTTTTCATAAATTGGTAATTTACTTGAGTTACTTGAGTTAGGAAAAAAAAGTTAGGGGAAGACAAAAACCTATTTCTGTACCTAGGGTAAATTAGAGTTTATTTTGAATTATTGGTTAGATGAAGATGTAGGTTACCTATTTTTTAACAAATAGAGCATTTGCATTAATCAATGCAAAATAAAATTTTACGCATTTAACCATCAAAATCACCCAAAAAGTCAAGTTTAAAATGTGTAAATTTGCAAAGTTGCCAAAATAATCTGTGTAAATTTATACTTGAACTATTCATTTTGCATATAGTTTTTATTCTTTCATTACGTATCCCAAAGGTGAAAAAAGAGGGTGGATGATAGTTATTGTATATGAAGAAATAGAAACAATTAAAAATATCAAGAAAAATTGATATTTTAATGTAACGTAGTGTAAAATAGATAATTAAATATGAGGTGTTATGAAAAGTGAGTATGTAAAATAGAAAAAGTAGATTCTTATGCTAAAATAGACGAAATGTTTTACATGAGTTGATATGAATGTTTAGCTAAAGGAGGTTAGTGAGCATTTATATTAGTCCATGTATAATAGAAAAATGTGTAAAATTTACATAGTTTTGCCTAAAAATGTCCCACATCAATTTGTGTATAATTGTGTAAATTTACAAGTTTGCGACAGTAAATTTACATTAACACTATTCATTTTGTATTTAGTTGTTTATCTTTTTTATGTATCTCAATAATAGAGGAAGAGAGTGGATGGTGGTTATTATGTGTGAAGAAAGAGAAACAATTAAAAAAATCAAGAAAATTGATATTTTAATAAAATGTAGTATAAAATAGATAATCTGTTGTGTTATGTTTTGAAAAGTGAGTATGTAAAATAAAAAAAAAAAAAAATTGTTTTTTTATGCTAAAATTGGTAGGAGTTTTTGTATGACCTGATGCAAATGCAGGATCAATATATTAAAGGAGGAAACTAGTGGATTTTGAAACTAAAAGATTCGAAATGTAAGCTCCGATAAACTTCAAGGAGATTTTTGTAGTTTTATCTATAAAAAAACACAAACACACACAAACTGTACATGTCACATTATACAATAAGAAATGCTTACTGAGTAAACCACGATATGTGGTAATCATGTTTAACGCTGAGGAGCATTGTTAAGATTACTTTTATTTTAAATTTTTATTCAAGAAGAGGTTCTTACTTCCTAACATGAAATTCAAAGCGCAACTAAGCTCCCTAAAGCTAGTAAATAATGGGAACTATCTATTTAATGTTTATAATCCTAGAGAATGTTGTTTTGTCATCAGGAAAATTAGAGAGTGAAGTTTATAGATGGAAAAAATGAAGTCAGCAAAGACAGAAATTCGAAGGGGAGCAAGTTCATCGATCGAAATTCAACGTCAATGTGCACACGTGGTAAATGAAATTCAAGAAATGTTAAAACATTTGGAGTCCCCTATGTCACTTGAGAGTTGCATCTATAGGGTTCCTTATTATCTTCGCAAATTGAAGGAAGAACACTACACTCCTCAGGTTATTTCAATAGGGCCCTTTCACCATGATGCCAATGACAAATTGCGTACCATGGAACAATGCAAATTGAGATACCTCAAGTATTTCATTGAACGTGTTGAGAATTTTGATATAAGCTTGGAGGATTTAGTGAGGATTATAAAGGAGAATGAAGAAAGCATTCGATGTTGTTATGCTGAGACCATCCACCTTGACAGTGATCATTTTGTAAAGATTATTACAATGGATGCCATCTTCATTCTTGAGTTGTTCTGGAGAGACTTCTTCAATGAGTGGACGAGTGAAGACAATGGTGCATGTCTAGAAACATGGTTGACGAGTGCTATAAGGTTTGACTTGATTTTACTTGAAAATCAACTTCCATTCTTTATTTTGGAGAAACTATTTGACCATGCCTTTGCCTCTCACCCAAGCTACTCCAGGTCCTTAATTCAAGTCATGACATTTTACTACTTTGATTTTTACAACACTCAACGCATAAGTTATAGTCCCCATTTGAAAATGAAACACTTTCTCGATTTGCTTAGAACCTTTTGGCTACCTCCATTCGAAAAGATACCAAAAAGAGGCAATGACGTAGTTAAACATTTGTATTCTACGCAACCCAATTGCATGAGGCGGGATTGTCGTTTAAGAAAAGATTCAAGCAGTTGCTTATTAGATATAAAATTCACAGAGGGAGCCTTGAGAATGCCAGCTTTAACATTAGACAATTCAAGCGAAACTATTATCCGAAACCTTTTGGCTTTGGAGCAATGTCATTATCCGGATAAAGCATACATTACCGATTATTTTATCCTATTTGGTTTCCTTATTAACACTAACAAAGATGTGAATTTACTTGTTCGAAAGGGGGTCATGCTTAATTTGCTAGGCAACAGCGATGAAGCTAGAAATTTGGTGAACAGTCTTGTCGAGAATGTGATATATGTCAACATGAACTCCGATTTTTATCGTGTCTGCAAAGAGGTGAAGGCGTTCTATAAGAGACCTTGGAATAGGTGGCAGGCAACTTTGAGACGTGATTATTTTAGTAGTCCTTGGAGTATTGCTTCTACAGTTGTTGCTTTCATCTTCTTGGTGCTTACTTTACTACAAACTATATATACAATAAAAGGGTAAAACAATAGGTTCAAGCCCTATGAACATTGATGAATATTATTTGGATTAATGCTTGTTGTTGCGTTGTATTAATATATTGTTCTGTCTGTGTGTATTTTTTTTTTTTTTTTGGGAGAAATTGTTTCATTGTATTGTTAGTTAATTTGTTATTACGATTAAAAACTGAACTTGCCATTATAAAATACTAGACTTGTTTTATTGTACTTTTTTTTTTCTTAGATAAAGTTTAAATGCAAAATCAGTTGTAGCCTAAAGTTATAAACTGTTCTAATAAACTGACATGTGGAAAAAATGGCATGTACATTGTACATGATTATTTAAGTAAATTTAACTTAATTAACCCTAGTTAACCCCACCACCTATTAGAAAAATAAAAAGAAAAACTAAAAAACTAAAACCCTTATAAAAGACTTGGGCTTTAGGCTTCACCCTTGTGTTAGATTAAGTTTCATACTTTTAAATGTCTTATTTTAAATCTCATATTTGATATTTTCATTATTGTGTCAAAAAAACCCCACTTATGATGCCAAATGTAAAATATATCCTTGAAGTTTGGAGGTATTTGGAATATCTTAACGTTTCAGAATTTGAATTTTACACATTAACGATATTAACATATATGTCTTTTTGATTATTAACCCCATTGTCAAGTTTTTGTTGATATGATTAAGTGAAACATCAGCTTGCCACTTATTAAATCATGACACATGTTATTAATTATTCCATATCATTAATTATTAAATTTTCAAAAAATTAAAATAAATCCTAAAAAAATATTAAATTAACTAAATTAAATTATTTATCTTTTCAAACATTTTATGAAATGAACAAATTGAGTCTTGTCCCCAGAAAATGAAAACTGTCTCTCAACCAAAAAAAAAAAAAAAAAAAAAAAAAAACGTCAAATCATACTTTTTCAAAGCTAAAAATGCGCCAAACACCAAATTAATAGATGACCAAACACCAGCCATCACCGACTGTGGCTCTGAATGTGCCTAACTCACTCGTTCTCCCTTTACATAACTCGATCGGTTAGACCTTCATTCTCTCTTTCATCAGACTCAGCCCCTCCATGATGTAGAGGTTATTAAATTCGCAAATAGGAGCAAGTTGTGACAGTTGGGATTTGGGTGTTTGGATTTCACTTCAGCATGAGTTTGGTTATTTCAACTGATGTGGGAACGAATTTGTGCCATGGAGGTTTCATTAGAACAAGAACACAACATTTACATCAAGGCTAGCTGCAGTTTCAAACTTACTTCAGTAACACGGGTTTGGTTCTCTAATTCTAATTGGTTTTCAATTCAAAGCACTGCTAACTGGAACCATACACCCCTGAACAATCTTACACAGCATACAATGGTATTAATTTTTCATCTGAGTTTTTTGAATCTTTGTTTCCAAAGCAAATTTTGATTTTCTTGGAAAATTTTGGAATGCCCAGAATTATTGAAATTATTTTAATTTGTAATTTTGTATATTCTATAGTATTTATTTTAATTTTTTAAAAGTTACTTAATTATGTGTAATTGTTAAACCCACGTGGCATGCCTTCATTGGAGCAACTGCCACATGTGGCATGTTGATTTGTTATTTAAAAGACACATCAGCAAAAAAACCGACGAAGAGGTAATAATCAAAACAAAATATAATGTTAGGTTGTAAAATTTAAATTTTGAAATTTTAAAATATAAAATCCGAATACCCTAAATTTCAAGGGTATAGTTTGCATTTTACCAAAAAAAAAAAACACTTATAGTTTAATCCTTGTGTCAGATTAAATTTCATATTTTTAAGTCCCATATTTGATATTTTCATTATTGTGTTAAACAAAGCCCCACCTATATATCTTCTCAAGTGTTCAGCACAATAATGAAAGTACAATAATGAAAGTGTGGAGTTTGAAGTACTGTCACATTTGAAAATGTGGGTTTTGAAGTTTCACAAAGATAAAATAATAATCTTTATTGGACTTCCCCTACGTTTTTTAATAGCCCTTTTTACTTTAAATTTAGGCTAAAATTTAATTTATTCTACTCATTTGTTCTTCAGTTACTAAATTAATTCCTAAGGTTTCACTTTAGACAATATAGTCCCTTATTTTGTCAGAAGAAGTCAATAAAATCCTTTTATTGAAGTTTGTTAAGTAGGATTGTTAAACACTTAAAACGCACTATTTAAGCCCAATATTTCACTTAAAAATATCACAAAATAAGGCTTTCCTCCCCTTTAAAATCACAAACGCAACACTCACAGAACAAAAATGACCACTAATTCTTACCCAGGCCACCTGCGTCAACTGTCAACCCACCCACACAGAGACACCCACTTTTAAGCATTGTAGGTTCATCTCATAACCATGGATGGGGATTAAAAAACCTTGTCTTTCCAAATAAAGGAGACTAGGCAATGCTTATCTCTTGGTTTTTTTTTTTTTGTTTTTTTTTTGGAGAAGAATTATCTCTTGGTTTTGACATTGCTATGTATGTCACATAAGTTAATATATTATTCGGTACAATTAATGTATACACAATGGCTTTTAATAGAGGTCGTATCATGTATGTAACACCGATTTCAAAAGGAAGTAAAAAAAAAAAAAAAAAAAAATCAAAGGATTTATTTAAGTTAATTTAATTGTTAAGGATTAAAATGAAAAGTTAATAAAAAAATGCTAAAATATTTTTTAATGAATTTTTTCTATTTAATTTTCCAGATCATTGTATTATTATAATAATACAATGATTATTGTAAATGTTTTTGATGGATTCACATCCTCTAGATTTCTTAGGGTACTCTACCAAATAGATTTCCTTAAATCTCTTTAATGATTTAATGGTCTAGATTCTGCCATGTCAGCATTTTACTAACAATAATCTTAATTGTTTTGTTTGCAACATTATTTTAGTATCTTAAGAATATTGTTAGTGAAATGCTGACATGATAGAATCTAGACCATTAAATCATTAATCATTAAAAAGTAGTTAGGATTAAAGGAAATCTATTAGTAGAGTACCCTAAAAAATCTAGATGATCTGAATCTGTTTTTGATATATATATATATATATATATATATATATATATTTTTTTTTTTTTGGTAGTATGTTTTTGCCAGATCATTGTAGTCAATAAATTTGTTTTGCTGCTTTGCTGAATTTATGTGACAAATTCAATTAACGCTCTCTTTTTGTCTCTCTCGGCAAGTTTTATTAAGACGTGGAATCAATATATGCTGCTTGTGGTACAGTCATATGTTATTCGATTTTTCTGTTATACATGTACAATCTTATTATTTTTTTATTTTTAATCTAATATTTTCCTTATCTAATAAAATGAGACAATCACTATGAAAAATACACATCTAATCCAAAGCCCTCTTAAAAAGAAGAGTATTTGAATGACAAAACTATATTCAGCTATAAGGCCTTGCTAAAATTGACAACTTAAATGTAAGGAGATGGGAGTTAATATGAAAAATACATAGTTAGTCAAATGTGTAGTAATCCTACATTGAAAAATAAGAGACTTCTTTATTATTTTTAAATATAAAGATTAATGAAATATTGTGTTAGATACATGGGCATGGGAAAGGTAAAAGGAGAAGGTGTCCAAATAGTATTGTGTAATTTGACTAATTTCTTCTAAATAAATATTATTTATAATTTTAATTATTCAATTTATCTTGTATTATTTCCTTTTTTATTTATTTATTTAATGTTTGCACCGATTGAAGATCTTATCGGTGTTTAGGGATAAGTGTTTGATGTAGAATAAATATCCTTGCATAATTTTCTTGAGAAGCTGGATATTTAGATGTTAAGAGGGAGGAGCATGTAATTAAATTTTTTTGTCTGTTATTGATCATTTTCAAACTAAAATTTATTTATTTTGTTTGGGTAATTTGTTCTTTTATGATGTTGTAAGAAATTTAAGTATATTTTTGTAACTTTTTATTTTCAAAGAAAACGGTAAAAATCCTAAAAGACTCTTAAAAATATGTATTTTTTAGACTGGTTTTCTGAGAATGTCTCAAATTTCTAATGGGTTCTAGATTTATTTTTCCTTGATTCGTCGAGGCTTCGTTAAGCTAGAACTATGTCTAGCTTATTGCTTTTCGTTCTGCTTGAAACTCTTTAGCTTTATCTTGAAAGATAGCCATTCTTTATTTGTTTTCCAGATGAGAGGATGTCCTTTTTAGGATGAGTACTCCTAACCTTTTTACACTTTACGTTGTTTTTTTATATATATATATATATATATATATATATATATATATATATATATATTTTTTTTTGCTGTTTTATTTTACTTTTACATGATTTGCATTGCAGGCATGAAACACACCAGTACTCTTCATTGAAAAGTTTGTTTGGAATGAGATGAACAAGCAAATCTTGGTGGGGCTTACGGTGGATGCCATGATCTCCAACCTCTCGCACAAGTCTTTCAACTTTGAAGATCAGATAAAGAAAGAGGCTCTTTTCTTTGTAAACAATCCATCTATTAATTTGTTTGGGGCCGAATCGTACAGTAGAGTTTCATTTCATTCACACTTTAAAGGTGCTCACACTACTAAAATCGCTAATTTAAGCTGTGTGTTCTAAAAACGCAGCTTCAGGGTCGTATTTTGAGTCGCGTTTTCTAAAAATGCAGCTTCAGGATGTTGTTTGAGCTGTGTTTATTAAACCCGGCTATAGACCAGTTCTGAATCTGCATTTTTTGATGTTCGAGCTGCGTTTAGACGGGTAGGAATGAAGCCGCGTTTTCAAAAACACAGCTTTAGTTCCATCCTGGGATTTTTTTTTTTTTTTAATATACCTGAGAGCTGCGTTTAACAAACACAGCTTCAAAACTTATAGAAATGCGTTGTTCTAAACACGGCTCCAGAAATGTTAAAGCTGCGTTTAGAACAATGCAGCTCTAATATGTGGTAGAGCTGCATTTGGTTAAACGCAGCTCCGGACATGTCAAAGCTGCGTTTAGAAGAACGCAACTCTAATATGTGGTAGAGCTGCGTTTGGTTAAACACGACTCCGGACTTATTTTTTTTTGCAGATCTAGGTTTGCTATAAATTCAAAAAACCCCTAAAATTTCAACCCAATGAATCCCTAAATTGAAAAACACTCAACTTCTCAACCTAGCTCTCGGTAATCTCGCCACCGTGCTGTGAACCTTTCACCGCCGTGCTTGATCTCAACCCGCGATCTGCAATCTCAACAATGTAGGGTGACCTAGTTGGCCTCTGACTCTGTTGCTTGGACCCACGCTCAGAGAGCTTGACCACGAAGAACCTACTATGCAAAACTAGAATCCAACGGTGGAGATTCATCGACACGCCGATACCTCAGTGTGAGCTTCACGTCGCCGGAGTTCGGGTTGTTGAACCGATTCTCGGGGCTTCGAGTGGCCAAGATTTCAGAGATTCGTTGCACGGTGAGGTTTTGGGTTTGATTGGAAATTTGATTCGGGTTTAGGGTTCGAATGGTTGTTCTTTGTGAGTTTTTGATTTGGGGTTTAATGGGGTTTTGAGGGGCTTCGGGTTTCTTGTTGTTTTGTGTGTGTGTGTGTGTGTATGAATGTGTCAATGGCTTGTGGGATCATCTTGGCTTGATTGTACAGAACGATAACGTGAGAAGAGAAACGCTGTTTTGAGGTCGGGCCGAGAGGTAAGGAGGTCGTCAAGGAGGCTGGCGGATTGTGTCGAAGTGGTTGGATTTAGAGAGCTTGGAAATGGCGATGGAGAAAGCGATGCGGTCGAGGTGGGACTCGAGGATTTTGTGTGGGTTTTGGTTGGATTTGAGGAGGGAGAGTGCCGATCTGGTCTTGGACTTGGAGGAGAGTGGGGTGGAGGAGTTTTGGGAGAGGATGGATGAGGTGGAGTAGAAGTGGTGGAGGTGGGTGGCGACATTGTGGGAGTAGGTGAGGGAGTGGCGGAGACAAGTGGTGAGGGACATGGTTTTTTATTTATATATTTATTTATGAGATAATTTGACTATCAAATATTTGAAATTCCTATTCTAGTTGCAACAAACTTATCCTTACTGCATGTGTGTATATCATATATATTTGCAGGTTTCGTTATCACTTATACTATACATAGTCATAAAATGGTTAGCTTAATTTCCCTTTTTCTTATTCTGCGTTTGTAATTGGTCACACCCAGATTATGTATATCTCAATGATATATAGTGGAGCTTTATTTTTAAATCAAAATTATAGACTTAATTAGTTTAATATTTGCTAATTATTTCATTAAAAAAAATTGCTAATTATCTTCATTCATTGATGATCATGGTTTTTCCATTGTCCAGGTCGTGTGAGTGAGCCTTGAAAATCCTGTAATATTTAATCCCACACCGGTTGCGTAGGAATCAGATTGGTTATTAATATACTCTCACATAAAGGACAACATTGTCGAGCTCTGTGACGCGGGCTTGTAACCTAAGTGGGGGCATTAAGTTGTTGGTAGGGATTGGGCTGCGGAGCTTTGCAACTGTCTCGTTAGGCCTAAAGAGAAATGAAGAGAGAGTAAATCAGATATGGATTTTGATTGTGAGGGAATATGATTGGGGTTTTAGTGAAGTGGGTTTGAGTGTGTGACTGAGTTTAGCTAGTGAGTTTTTTCTAGGGTTTTAGTGTTTCCGAATAAAGAAGAGAAAGGACCTTACTGGAAGGTAGCATTCCATCTAAGAAATTATAATATTTGTTGTTATATTTAACAAATGGCGGTGAATATGGATTATGTATATACATATATATATATATATATATGAATTTGAAGAGAGTGGAATCTATGATATTGTATAGAGTATGGAAAGATTTAAACTTTTCAAAGTGGAATCTATGTCTCACTCTTAGTCTTGTTTTAAGATGCTATGGTTTTAAATGAATTTACATAAAAAAGACTCTAAAAATTTAAGGGATGTTGCCCTTGTTAAAGTGTAGCTAGCAAAATACTTGGTTTTGTTTAGAGTCCATTTGTTTGGGCTTAAAATGTTAGCTTATTTCGGTGTTCTCATTGTCACAGGTAATTGGCTGTACCATGACGCTTGCTTTGGAAATTCGTTGAGGGATGTTTTTATTCGTGATGTAAAAACCAAAGTTTGTTGAGAACTTTTATTTTATATGTAATTATTTGAATATGTAATTAATCTTTTGACAACGAACTTAATTTTTTGTTTATGTAAAACTATCGTTTATGTAATTAATATTTTGGTAATGATTTGATACTATATAGTATCAAATATGCAATTTGTTTTGTTGGTTGAGTATTGTTGCATCGAGTGTTGGCACGAATGTGTATGTGGAATTACGGGTTTTGTTTTGGGCGGTAATTTGTTGAGGAAGAAAAAATATTTAAAAAAAAAAAAAAAAAACCTATAGCCGCGTTTTAGAAAATGCGGCTAAAGGAAAGCCCAGGGGTATCTAGCTGCGTTTTCAAAAACGCAGTTCCATATAGTTGCGTTTTGGGCCCCTATAGCCGCATTTCTACATAGCGCATAGGTTCGGGATCTATAGTTGCGTTTTATAAAAAACGCGGCTATAGACCGATCTTGGGCTGCTTTTGAAACGCGGCTCTAAATTATAGTATAGCCGCGTTTTATATAAAACACAGCTATAGATCCTTAGGTTATAGCTACGTTTAAAACGCAGCCCAAGCCGCCCTATAGCTGCGTGTTCTACAAAACGCAGCTATAGGTCCCGAACCTATGTACTATGTAGAAACGCGGCTATAGGACAAAATAAACGCGGCTATAGAAGGATCTAGAGCCGTGTTTTTTGAAACGCAGCTCTAGATCCCCGCGGGGGGCTATAGCCTCGCCGTATAGGCCGTGTTTCGAAACGCGGCTATAAAAATGCAACTATAGCCTATAGCTGCGTTTTTTATAGGCTATAGATGAGTTTTGTAAATGCGGCTATAGCCCTCTTATTTTGTAGTGTCAAAGGTCAGTGTGGCAATTTTTCATTTATGTAATTAATGTAGCAGTGAAAACAAGCTTGATCTTTTGGGACTGGCTAGGTTCTAGCAACGGAGTCAGGACTTGGAGTTAGGAGGCGGCTCTAGTAATGTGCGGTAACTCCGGCCTCCAGCTTTGCTATTTAGATGTTGAGGGGTTTTTTTGGGTCTTTGATGTGTGTGTTTGTGGCTAGGTAAGGACAAAATTATTTTGCTAAAATTTTTTAAAGGGCCAAGTTGTTTGTTTTGGATAAAATTTGTTAGTTGGACTTAAATTTTTTTAGTTTTGCTATTAGTAATTTTTGTTGTTGCGCTAATATTTTTGGGCTTGTATATTTTGTTTTAGATTTTAGATCTACAATTTTTTATGACCTTTAAAAATAGAAAAATGTGAAGGATACAAACTTGTTTTATATATTAATGATGTGATGAGTGTTATAGGTAAGTAAAAAAAATTGATATAAGTGGTGAGCTCGGATACGAACCAATAAGAATTTGCCATCTCAACACTTTGTAAAAATATTGTAGAAAAGTTTGTGATTATACTATTACTCTTAAAAAATCATTGATATTGTTAGGGGGTAAAGTGTAATTTTATAAAACAAAATTGCTAAAATTAGTACCTATATATACACATTAATATAAAAAAAAAAAATTTGGGGGGGGGGGGTGGGGCATTGCCCCCAAAGCCCAAGCTTAGTTCCGTCCCTGCTAGGTTCGATATCTTCTTCTCTCTTTCTCTTGCACTTGCGGTTATTTATAACTTATACACCTCTGCTTTGCAAACATGCAAATGTAACGTAAACTTTACAGCTTTTGATAAAGCTCAAATTGATAATAAATTAATAACTATATATATACTTATGGTTCGCTAATTCATCTAGCTATATAGGCATAAAATGTATGATTGTATTTTGACACAAAATCTTAAGTTTTAAACTTTGACTTTTGAGAATACTACTCTAATTAGCTTAATTGGTAAAATTAATCTCTTGAAATCAAATGAGATATTTGAGGTTCAATTATCTCACCTATACCAATGAAGTGAACTTATCAATTTTATTTTTATTTTTATTTTTTTATTATTTCTTAGATTTCAACGGCATAGCATTTTATTGCAAGTGTAAGGTTTATTTTATTTTATTTTATTTATAATAAATTTCCCAAGATTTGAAAATTTTATGCTCAAAATTTCAAGTTCCTAGCAAAACTAGAATGACAATAAGGTGATTGCACATCACAAGAGGTTTAAAGAGGCATTGCATGTTACTTGATTATTTAGTTATAAGATTACAAAAATTAATTTGATGGCCTCCGGATGAATCCTGTTTGGCTCTCAAACTTTCAATATATTTTATCTCAAGTATATAAAGTTATAAAACCATAAATGAAAAATTTTCAATTCGACCCCATTATAGACGTGTGGTTGTACTCAAATGAAGGAGCGCTCCCTAAATGTTGGAAACCTAATTTGTGTAGTGTACTTGTGCATGTTAGGATGTACATGTGCATGTTAATTAGGATCTGCAAGGATGATTCAACCTTACAACTGGAATATATATTTGTAGGCAAGGAAAAGAAAAAGGCAAGAATGACTAGAATCTTTGAAGACTAAAGAAAAAGAAAAAGAAAAAGAAAAAGCAAGAAGAGGGTAGATATAAAGAGAAATAGGAACATGTAAAAAATTAAAGGAGCAAATTTCTTGCTTATATAATTCATTTATGGAATAGTTTGGAGACACAACAAATTTGTAGGTTATTTACCAAAGTGGCGAAAGGTCTCTTGTGTTGTGCTTTCATCTTTCAAGTCGGCATAACAAAGTCATTGTTGTAGAAGGTGCTATTCTCTCTCTCTCTCTAGATATATTTGTTTGTTTGTAATGATTTTATTTTATATAAAATAAAAATTCTATTCTAACTTAATGTATATGTGTGTGGAAGCTTCCTCTTAGAGATTTGAACCCCCACCCTTATTCCCCACACCCCACAAGACTTATACTTATGAAGTGACCATCACACTAAGGTTGTATAGTGGTGTAATGATTTTTTTTTTTTTTTTTTTTTAATACAAGATAGAATTTCTACTATAACCTAATCTAAGTGTATATGTGTATAAAACTTCTTCTTGGAGGCTTAAATCTTGACCTTTGCCCCTCACAATCCACAAGCATTTATACTTGTGGAATGACCACTGCACTAAGGATGCGCGGTGGTGTGGTGTAATGATTTTAAAATGCATGTGCCTAGCTCATCTATAGTTGATAACGTTTACCTTAATAACATTATTTAATTCTCTTCTTAAGGGGAAGTTGTGTTTGAAATCTCTCTATTCCCACTACTTGTTGTAATTAAGTAAAGTAAAAAAAAAGAAAAAAAAAGATAATGTTTATACTTAAACAGCACATGTTATAAGTTGGATTGAGAATGAAGCATGAGTATCTCTAGAAAAGAATTCAAAGACTAAAAAAGTTATTACAGATATGCTTAAATGATGAATTGAGAAGATTGACCGAGTAGGCTTGGATCATAAACTCTCAAATTCACGTAAGGTAGGGCAATGGTGGCATTTCATGGCTAAGTATATATGAGTCAGTTTGATCTAGCACAAGTTGCAGGCATATGTGAGCATTGCCAGCCATCTAGTTTAGCCAGTCAAGAATATTCTCACCGTATTTTTTTTTTTTTTTTTTAAAAGAAAGGGTAAAAAATGAAAATTTATACAAAAATATTCTTTATGATATTGAGTGTTGGCTCTTCTTAACCTAAACTAAATGCTACTAACAACCCCATGCCTAATCTTAAGGGCTAATAACATTCATACTTTCATGTATAAATAGATTATTATCTGAGTTATTATTGTTATTGTTATTATTATTCAATCTATTAAGGATTTATTGTCGATTCCAAAACTTTGAGACTCAAATTATGTAGTTGTTATTGTTGTTATTATTGTCATCATCATCAATGGTTTATCATAAGATGGTAATTTACTTGAGTTAGAGAAAAAAAAAAGTCAAAAAGATATGGGTAAAGAAAATTGCTTTGGTACTTTTGGTAAATTAGAGATTAATTGAAATATTGGTTTGATGATGATGTAGGTTTACTTTATATATATATAAAAGTAAGTTAATAAACTTCAAGGAAATTTTTGTAGTTTATCTGCCTCCCACCCCCTCCCTACCAAAAAAAAAAAAAAAAAGTGGACATATTACGTCAAACAATAAGGAAATTTTTTGTAGTTTAACGGTGAGAAGAATTGATAAGATTGTTAGAGTGTAATCATCCACACGTGATGTTAGTGTTATTACTAATCTAGTCAGCACTCACACGTGTTATCTAAGACAATTATAGTCACTTAGAGCATTAGCATTGGAGAATGTTAATGCTAATGCCAAATCTAAGGACAATTTGGCATTTTAAGCCCCAAAACCGTTTGCATTAGAGAATGGTAAACCCAACTATTGCAAATTTTTTTGCAATAGTGCTACAATACAATTCTAAAGTTAGAATTGTATTGTAGTAGTATTCTAAAAAAAAATAAAAAAATTATTCCTTTTCTCTCTCATCTGCTCTGACTCTCCCACTTTGTCAACTCTGTCCTCCTCGTCTCTCTCTCTTTCTCCCTCTCCCTTTCCTCTCTCTCAATGTTGTTTGCTCCGATGGGTTCGATGTGGCTTCGATGGGTTTGTTTCGATGTGGGTGTGGTTTGCTCCGATCGGTGTACCATGGGTCAAGTGGTGGATCGGCATGGTGGGCCATGGGTTATGGGTTTTGGATTTAGGTTGATCCGGGTGTTTTTTGGGTATTTTATGGGTTGATCATGTGGCTTTGACGTTTTTCCTGGGTTGATCATCAGCGTTTTTTTTTTTTTTTTGGGTATTTTCGATGGCTTGGGTTTTCGATCGGTGGCGTGGGTTTGCTGATCGGTGGCTTGGGTGGTGGGTGTGGTGGCCGTTGTTGGCTCCAACTGGTTTGATGGTTTGTGTGTGTGTGGCTCTATGGATGGTTTGGTGGTTTGTGTTTATGTGTGAGGCTTTGTTGATGGTTTGATGGTTTGTGTTTGTGTGTGTGTGTGTGGCTTTGTGCATGTGGTGATGGGTTTGGATAGGTTGATCGGTGTATCATGGGTCCGTGTGTGTGTGTGTGTGGTTTTGTGTGTTGAACTAGTGCTAGAGGTTAAGGGAGAAAGAGAGGAAAAAAATGACTGTTGGAAAGCTCAGGAGAATGTGACGAATCACACCTAGTTTGAAAAAAAGTGACGGTTAGAAAGAAATAATAAAGAAAGATTAAAAAATAATATTTTAATAAAAATAGAGTTTTGGGATGCTTGAGGTATTGTAAAATGGTATATATAATGATAAAGTGGTTGTTTAGAATGGTAAAATAGAGTAGAATTGGAATTGTCCCAATGCTAATGCTCTAATTTGTTATGAAACTATTAGCCTTGTATGGGAACATTCATTAGAATAATATAGATTGGAATACAAGATTCAGTTTTTTCTCTCTCCCTCTTTCTATTTTCCCCAATTCTTGTTTTAGGTTAAACTCTTTCAAAGATTTCTTTCATTGTAGATATTTATGCGGGAATAGGTTCTTACTTCGTAGCATGAAATTCAAAGGACGGCTAAGGCCCCTAAAGCTCCTACATCATTAGAACTCTCTATTCCATATTTGTAATGCTAATATTGTTTTGTCATCGGGAAAATCAGAAAGTGAAGCTAATAGATGGAAAAAATTGAGTCATCAAAGACTGAAATTCAAAAGGGAGAAAGTTCAACAATTGAAATCCAACATCAATGTATAGATGTGGTAAATGAAATCCAAAAAAGGATAGAAAATTTGGGGTCTTCCTTATCACTTGAGTGTTGCATCTATAGGGTTCCGGACTATCTTCGCAAATTGAAGGACTAACACTACACTCCTCGGGTTATTTCAATAGGGCCCCTTCACCAGGTCCGTGGCAAAGATAAATTGAAAACCATGGAAGTGATGGAACAACGCAAATTGAGATACCTCAAGTATTTTATTCAGCGTATTGAAAAACTTCCAATAAGCTTGGAGAATTTAGTCAGAACCATAAAGGAGCATGAAGAAAGCATTCGATATTGTTATCTTTGAGACCATCCAACTCAAGAGTGGTCCTTTTGTAGAGATTATTCTCGTGGATGCCATCTTCATTCTTGAGTTGTTCTGGAGATACTATTTCAATGAATGGACGAGTGAAGACAATGGTGCAATTATAGAAACATGGTTGATGAATGCTATAAGGTTTGACTTGATTTTACTTGAAAATCAGCTTCCATTCTTTATTTTGGAGAAACTATTTGACCTAGCATTTGCCTCTCATGAAAAATACTATAAGTCCTTAATTCAAGTCATGACCTTCGATTACTTTCAATTTTACAACACTCAAAACATAACTTATAGTCCCCGTTTAAAAATGAAACACTTCCTTGATTTGCTTAGAACCTTTTGGCTACCTCCATCCGAAAATTTACCAAAAAGAGACAATCGTGATGAGGTAGTTAAACATGTGTACTCTGCAACCCAATTGCATGATGCAGGATTGAAGTTTAGGAAGGGTTTAAGCAATTGCTTATTTGACATAAACTTCAAAAAGGGAGTGTTGAAAATGCCACCTATAACATTAGACAATTCAAATGAGACTATTTATCGAAACCTTTTGGCTTTGGAGCAATGTCACTATTCGGATAAAGCATACATTACCGACTATTTTATCCTATTGGGTTTCCTTATTACCACCGACAACGATGTGAAGTTACTTGTTCGAAAGGGGGTCATGGAAAATTTGCTAGGCAACGACTTGATGAAGCTAGAGATTTGGTGAAGAAACTTTGCACAAATATCGTGTATGTCAACTTGAACTCCGATTATCATGTTTTCTGCAAAGAGTTGAAGGCGTTCTATAAGAAACCTTGGAATAGGTGGCAGGCAACTTTGAGACATGATTATCTTAGTACTCCTTGGAGAATTGTTTCTACAATTGCTGCTGTCATCTTTTTGCTGCTCACCTTTTTACAAACTATATATACAATGTTCCCAATAAAGGGTTCGAATCGCGTGTGTTGATGATTTTTTTTATTTGGTAAATGTGTGTGTTGATGATACTACTATCTGGATTGCTTCTTGTTGTTTCATTGTATAATTTGTATTGTTGTTATGATTCTATGATTAATGCAGTTGATTTTGCCATTATAAAATACTAGACTTGTTTTATTATATATATATATATATATATATATATATATTTTGACAAGACAAAGCATTAATTTCTTCTTTTTTTATTTTTATTTTTTTTGCTGCCATCGTAATTCAAATTCTCAAATCAATAAAGGAGATTAGGCAATGCATAACACTTGGCATTGACATTGTTATATATATTGCAAAAGTTAAATATTTGGTACAATTAATTGATACATGACAACTTTAAAAAGCGATTGTATGTCACATCGATTTCAAATTGACATAAAAGAAAAAAAAAAAAAAGATTAGACTGATATAATTGAGTTGTTAAGGATTAAAATGACAATTTAATTAAAAAAAGTTATTATATTGTTTCCATCCTTTAAGTATGCAAGAATTTTATTTTTGTCTTTTAATTTTAATTTTAATTTTTACCTCCATCCTATTGAAAATATTTCTATAATAGTTTAGAATGAAAAATGAACTTTTGAAGTAAAGAGATTAAAAATAGAAAAATGAAAAATGCAAATATTGGGCCAGAAAAAAAACAAAAATAAAATAACATGACAAATATATATATATATATATTTTAAAATATAAATAAGAAACAGAAAATATAATAAAATCGTTGTTGTATTAATTTTTTTCTCATTTCCCAGCGCGTGTTGTTAGTTCAGTTCCTCTCTGCCCATTTCCAAAACAAACTTTCGAAAACATGTTTTCGATTCTCCGAAGCAGCAAAACGAAAACGAAAGCAGCGTTTTCAATTCTCAAACAACTCACCACCCAAAACTCCCTCACAAATACAATCCTAGGGTTCCCATTTTCCCAACAACAACAAAAAGCGACGTCGTCTTCCTTCTCATCCTCATCCTCATCATCACCGTACGACCACATCAGAGCCAACGTGAATTGCCCACGCTGCGAGCACCAAATGCCGTTACTGTTCTCGAACCGCCCGTTATCTATAACGGCGCGAGAGCCGAGCGGCGTGTACCAGGCGCTGAACCTGTGCCCCAATTGCAAAACGGCGTTCTATTTCAAGCCGTTTAAGCTGGAGCCATTGCAAGGTAGCTTCATCGAGATTGGGAGGGTGAAGAGTGACAGTGTGGACTCGGATGGGAATAGCGAGAAACGTTTGGGTAGTTTTGGAAAACCAAAATTTTGTAAGGAAAAAGAGGCGGAGGAGGAGGATGATGATGAAACGGCGTCGTGTTTGGGGAAGAAGGACTTGCCCACGCCTAAGGAGATTGTTAAGTTGCTCGACCACTTCGTCGTTGGCCAAGAAAGAGCCAAAAAGGTTTTTATTTTATTTTATTTATTCATTTATTTATTTTTAACACCAATTTTAGTCCGTATCAAATTTAATGTAATTGCATTTTAGTCATTAAACTCTAATGTGTTTAACGGAATGATGGCGTGTCAGTGTTTAGTTTTATGAGACGGGGACTAAAGGTAAAGTTTAAAGGGATTGTTTTTAGTTTTTAACCAATTTAAATTGATCACTTTTAATCCGTAATGTGTTGAATAGAGTGATGACGGGTTAAGTTTTAGTTTAAGTAGTCGTCTAAGGGACTAAAAAAAAAATGAAGTTTAAAGTGATCATTTTAATCTCTAACAACTTGAAACTTAAAAGTGATCGTTTTTAGTCTCTCGCGAGTTTAAAATGATCACTTTTAGTCTCCAATGTGTCTAATGGTGTGAGTTGAATCAGTTTTTAGGAAGCGATCAATCTAAACTTCAGGACTAAAATTGATCATGAGTTAATTAGTGTATTTTGACCCCCTTTTTTAATGTTTTTTTTATTCTTTATATTTATGTGGTTTAAGAATGCTAGAATTGTATAAAAGAAAAAGAAAAGAAGAAAAAAAAAAGGAATGCTAGAATTGTATATGGATTGCATGATAAACTTTAATGGACTATATAATACATAATTGTCAGTGTTTTTATTGAAATGTATGTTTATGTGACAGGTGCTTTCAGTGGCTGTTTACAACCACTACAAAAGGATATATGATGCTTCCCCTCATAAAAAGTTAGTCCTTATTTTCTTTGCATTGAGTTAGCTTTTAATCTTTACAATCTTCTAGGGGTTTATACTGGTGGTTTTCAGTTTTGCTAGAGGGGTCTGTCTTGTAATGCGGTTTCAAACTGCACTTTTTCAAACCACAGCTTTTTAAAACTTTAGGTACAGGTTTTTCAAAAAACCCCGATATTAAAAAAAAAAATTGAAAAATAAGTTGTACTGAACAGGCACAAATGAGTTCCTGTCTTTTCAATTTTCGATGATAGTAATAGTTAGATGAATGTACATCAAATGCTGCTGCTTTATTTACTGAATTCATGCATCTGAATACCAGGTCAGGCATTGAACGGGGTACTAATGAAGTTGAAAATGAGGACAATGATTCTGTTGAGCTGGAGAAGAGCAATGTATTGCTGATGGGTCCCACTGGCTCAGGTATTTATTTGATGTCATTTTTTTATTGAGGTATATAGTGCGAGGAGGACTAAGGGTTTGATTTATGTATTTTTACCATGACTGTAAGGATAGGGAAGACGTTACTTGCAAAAACACTAGCTCGTGTTGTGAATGTGCCATTTGCCGTTGCTGATGCAACAACGTTAACACAGGCAAGTTCATTGCTTCGTATGGTTATCTTCCTGTCTGTCTGGTAATAAGAGATGTATGGAGAGCTGCCTAATTTACACCATATCAGGAAAAAATGGACATTGGACTTTTATTACATAGTTACATACATCTTTCAAGTTATCTCATAGATCTTAACACTTGCCCCAGATCAAGTTATAGATCATAATTGCTCTAGTGAATAACCAAGGACTGGATAGATGAGAGAAACAACTAAGAATAGACATCTAGTTTCACTAATTAACTGTTTGTGGGGCTCCTTGTTGACGCTCAGACGCTCATGATTTTGATAGCCATACTCGTGATTTAGAGTTCTCTTGATTTATAAATAGTGAATTTTAAGTCTTTTCCTTTCCATGGAGAATGCGGGGGTTTGGCTCGGATAAGGTTTGTTAGAAGCCAGCAAGGAATAGAGGATTTCAGGTTAGAGGGTATTATAGCTCCTTCTACCCTTCTACTCTCGTTTCCTTTCCATGGAGAATGATATGGCAATCGTAGGTTCCTTCGAGGGTGGCTTTCTTTTCTTGGTTTGCTTCCTTAGGTAAGGTCTTAACAACAGACAACGTTCGCAAAAGACGAGTGATAGTGCTTGACTGGTGCTATATGTGTAAGAGGTGTGGGGAGTCGGTGGATCATCTTCTACTTCACTGCTCCATAGCTTGGGAGTTGTGGTCTTTGGTTTTCTGCTTGTTTGGTATTCAATGGGTTATGCCTCATACTGTTCTTGAGTTGTTTGAGGCTTGGCAAGGAAAGTTTGGGCACCATCGTCACATTGACGTGTGGAAATTAGTGCCTCATTGCTTGATTTGGTGCATTTGGCGTGAAAGGAATGCTAGAAGCTTTGAGGGCTGTGAATGTTCTTTTTTGGAGATTAAGTCTTTTTTCTTACACACTCTCTTTGAATGGAGTGTGGTCTTTTCTCATTTTTCTTGTTCTTCATTTTCTTTTTTTCTTGACCATTATTCTTTTGTTTCCTGATTTGTGTCCCCATAGTACATCCCTAATGTACTTGGTTTGGCAATCTTTCTATTATTAATAATATTCTTATGTTATTTATCAAAAAAAAAAAAAAAAAATTTAAGTCTTATATGACTTCTGATTTTGGTGCAGGTAAATTGCAAATACTGTATGTTCTATTATACTTCTATTCTTGTTCCTCCTTTTTCTTTTTCTTTATTTTATTTTATTTTATTTTTTAATTTTTTTAATTTATATATCCTATTGAATTTGCCAGTCATTGCATGTTGCAAGTAAATGTTTTGATACTTATTGTTGTACTCAATAAATGTTTTTGTTATTTGCTGAATTCATGTGAAAAATTCAACTAATGCTCTCTTTTTGTCTCTCTCTAGGCAGGTTATGTTGGAGAGGATGTGGAATCAATATTGTATAAGCTGCTCGTGGTATGGTCATATGATATTTGATTTTTATGTTATACAGACTTTTTTTTTGTTGGTTGAGTTATAGAAATTTACAAATAAAATGGGACAATCTAACACAAAGAAAGTGTACTAGAAAGTTTTCTAGTGAATTACAATTTGAAATTCATGCAATGAATTAAAAAGAAAAAAAAAGAAAAGGAGAATGGAAGACATATCTTTGAAAAGCACACATCTATTCCACAGCCCTCTCAAAAAAGAGTATTTGAATGACAAAACCATATGCTCCAACCCCTCAAAAGCCTGACTGTGATGTCATAGTGGAACAACCATCTACATTTGAACACTATGATGTCAATTGATGACTCAGGTGAGACCTAGGGCTTGTTTGGTTGCTATTTTTGAGAATAGACAACTACTTTTTGGATGGAAAATTTTTCTGTTTTTTCTAAAAACTAGTGTATGGAAATGCTAACTTTAGAATTGAAGGAAATGGGAAAGATATTTTTGATGTTTTGTTAGTTCATGAGAACAAGTGATGAAGTGATTTTCATGCCTATGAACTGTGCAAATAAATGCATTGTAAAATCATATTATAAAAGTGTTGTTATTTATCTATTTTTTTCAAATCCCAAACCCTTATTGTTCATCCCATTTCATTTTCTTTTCAATCTCCTCTCTTGCTTTGTCTCTCACAGCAATATGGGCTCCTCCTCAATGACTGTTGATGGCCTTCTATTACCACTCCAAGCCCTCAACCACCTTGTCCTCCCTTCTCAACTCCCATATCACCTAGTCAAATCCCCAACTCCAATCCCAGTCCCAATAAGTTTCTTTGATTTCTTCAATGCCCATGGATGTGTGGTGCAAGATATTTTTGGGTGATTGAAGGAGTGCAAGGAGGTGGCAGCAGAGGACAATATGATGACTTTGGAGGAGTTTTTGGCCAAGGCTAGGGCTGGGCCCTTGGAGGAAGAGGTGGACTCCCTGCAGAGAGCTTGTTTGGAGGAGTGTTTGTGCCTTGAATCCCATCTTGCCACCAAACCCCTTTTGAAGGTTCCATTGTGGTCTTTGTAAATGAGGTGGAGGTGGAAGACGGAAGAGGGAAGAGGGTTTGGTCATAGGTTGGAACCTTAGGGTTATATTGAGGTCGTGGGTCACGTAGGTGTAGGGTAACAAGTCATGAGGGTGGGGTGGATTGGTTTTGATGTTTCGCTGGGGGTGTGGATGGGTGAGTACCTTGTATATCCATTCGTTTTTTTTCTTTTTGTTAAAAAAAAAAAAATTGAGAACCCCATAAAATTGTCTTTCATTCTCATCCCGAAAAACAAGATTATGAAAATGATTTTCAGAAAACTTTCACAAACAGATATTGATAGTTCCTAGTTTTTCTTTTTCCCGTTGTCTATTATATAAATTTCATTTTTTTTTGGGTTCTATTCTAATTACTTATGTTTTGGGTCTCCTTTTGTCAATGGTAAGTTCCTGATAAGTTGTGGTACAAAGACCCCAATGCCAAAGTGGCAAGTAAATATCTAATATGATCACACAATCAGACGCTATTGTATTTCTTTTGTTGCATTGCTGACATGCCAATATGCATTTTCACACTCAGTTTTTGAACTTGTCCTCAATGTTTGTTTGTTTTTGTTTTGCCTGTAGCCTTAACTCACAAAACTTATATACTGGATTTTCTGATTGGTGTTTAGGAAGCTGAGTTCAATGTTGAAGCAGCTCAGAAAGGCATTGTCTATGTTGATGAAGTGGATAAGATTACTAAGAAGGTTTTGTGATGTTAATAGATGGAAAAGCACACTTAAATATCTCTATGTGTTATTTACAATAATCAAAACGAATTTTGTGCAGACTGAGAGCTTAAACGTTGGCAGAGATGTTTCTGGAGAGGGTGTTCAACAGGCATTGCTAAAAATGTTGGAAGGAACGGTGCGTCAATAAATTACCCTTTTCCTTTTGTCTGATTCCTACCTCTTTAATTCTTGGAAGAAGTAGATTATTATTATTATTTTTCAGTTTTTACATTTTTATAAGTTCAATACATTGGCATCAGGATATCTGTAGTCTTCCTAGTTTGGAAATGGGTAAAAACTTAGGTACAATACCTTAGTTATAGTACTTTAGGTTCTCCAAATTAAATTCAAACCCTTGGGTGGATTGAATTTAATTATCCTTGGAGAAGAAAACACTATTTGTGTTTTATTGGTTGATGCATCCAAATGTTTGAATTTAATTGGAGAGCCTATTGTAATGCACTTAAAGTATTGTATCTAAGTTTTACCATTTGAAAATATAATAGTTGGAACTTGGCATTATTCTTGAACAAGTCACCTCACTACCTTAATTTTTTTCACTGTTGATAGCTCCCCCTCTCTTTTTTGAGCTTTGGTTTTTCATGCTTTCAGTGAATTACAATCTTGCATATGTGCTGATGCATTATGTATTTTCATATTCCATTTTTTTATCCTTGTAGACATCCCAACTTTTGTATATCAACTTCACTCATATATTGATCTGGATTGGTATGCCAAAATGATAGCATTTGCCATTTTGTTGGAGTTTAGCATGAATTTTGGAATGGAAAGTCCAGTAATGGTTATTTTTGTAGTATCGTCAATGAATCCTGGCTCAAATGCACTTCCTTTTCTCACAAATGTGGGCAGAGGGTGAAGTTGTGCGTTCAGAACCCACTAGGTGAGGTGTATGTGCCAGCGAAAAAAGGGCTTGTAAAATTTTAAATTTCATTTTGACTTGTTTAGTAACTCAAATGGGCAAACAATCGTTTCTGTTACTGTGAAGAATCTTGTGCATGGGAGAGGACTGCATTCCTTGGTTAAATGTCAGGCTATAAATAAAATTTATTAATCATAGTACTATTTGTATCATCACATATTACGTTAAAAGTTTCTGGGCTTAGCCAAGTTGCCTTAAAAATTACATTATTACACAGAGATGTCCATTGATAAGAACAGGACTGCAAACACTTTCGTGATACTGGAGTTGGAAAGGGCATAGTGTATTGACGGAAAAGTTTAGGTAATCCCATGATAGCGGGCGTGGCTCTTACAATATAGAAAATAAAGAATAGGAGGTCGCTACTAAATTCCTAAATGGCCCACCAAATTTTAGGGAAACTGATTTTTCTCATTTCTTGGGGGATGAAAATCAAAATTTTCTAATAAAAGAGGGGGGGGTGGGGGGGAGATGTTTACAAGCACCCGATAGATTTTAAACCCATGTCCTCAACTTCCGTGTCATTCTTATGTGGGAGGAAGTGCCATAAACTTTAAGGATTCATTGGGAGCTCATAAGGGAAAGGAATGAAATGGAAGTAAGTAACCTTAATTGGATGTTTTAAAATTGAGGAATAGAAAGGAATGAAAATGAATGGAATATAAGTAATCTTGTTTGGGAGTAATATAGAGGGAATGGAATGAAATTATTTTATAATTATATTACTATTAGATCTCTATTTTAAAATAAATGGTTGAATATATAGGGGTATTTTGGGTGATTTAGTAAAAAAATCATTAAATCTAATTCTATTTCCTTCTATTCCTCTTAATTTTAGGGGGAATGAAAATTTGAGATTTTAAGGGAATATAGAGAAATGAGTGTTCCTTCCTACTTATTCTATTCCCTCCCACTTAAACTCCCAAATAAGGAAATGAAATTTCCATTCCCTCTATTAAAACTCTCAAACAAGAAAAAGGAAGAATATTCTAAAATCATTTTTTTCATTCATTTCCATTCCATTTTCTCCTCTCAAACGAGGCCTAAGTTGGAATATTTAAGAAAGCTACTCAAATGTTGATGGATGGTTTGGAGTTGAAGCAACACCGTAAAACCGAGAATCTAAGGTTATGTTTGGTACCAGTTTTTGTTTTCTATTTTCAAAAACTTGTTTTTGGGAATATAAAGTAAAAACAGATTTCTTGTATTTTTGAAATTAAAAACGTGTTTGGTTAGTTGAAATTAAAAATAGTTTTTTGAAGATAAAAATAGAAAATACTAAAATATGTTGTTACTAATATTTGAACTTTAATGATAACTCATTAAATGAGACAGATACATTAAATTAAGGCAGCGTTTGGATTCAGATTATCCTATGTTTGCGTTTTTTTTTTTTTTTTTTTTCATGCATTTTGCTTTAGGGGACAATTATCACTGTTCACGCACTGTTTATATCTTGTTCATACACTGTTCATGGGACCCACATCCACTTTATTCAGAAAAAAAATTAAAAATGGGTCCCACGATACTATTCACACATTTAAAATTTATTTTACTACAGTGTTTTTAGTTTTCAGCAAAATAAGTTGTATTCAAACGGACCATAAATGCATATTTTCATTGACTTTTGAAAATTAGAAACTGAAAATAGCCTTTTGTATGTTTCAGTTTCTTTTACAAATTGAGTTTTGAGAACAGTTTTTGTTTTCTGTCTATTTTGGATTGCCAAACAAGTTTTTTAGTTTCAAAAGTAGAAAATTGTTTTTGAAAACAAAAAATAAGGTGGAAAAACAGTTACCAAACATACCTTAAGTTGTCACCCGGGGGTTGTAAACAGTATCCATGAACAGGAACTAGTAGAGTAGATTTTATGTATACGGAGTTTTCAATTCTATTTGATGACAGACTTGCTAGAGTTTTGAAGGCTGTTTCATTTTGTGTATTGTAGACAAGTTTTGATGGGGTTCAACATTCTAATCATATTATTAAATAATCTCATTTGAGATCCTTGTCTGCTTGGATGGATTTTTTTGTGCAGCATCCCTTTATTGTCTTTTTAAGATTTATTAGATCTTCTGAATTTCAGATCATAGTTCTTTAAGAGCAGTTTTGTGTGCATATTGTGTATGTGAACTATTTTCTTCAAATATTTTGCTTAACATTAAAAAGAAAGTACACATATGGTGGTGTGTGGATAACTTGAGTGAACTAAGAATTGAAAGAGTTGAGTCCATGAAAGGTTTAAGGACTTGATGGGGTCTTTGAACACGTAACAGGGAGCTTTAAGTAGAATTTTATAATCATTTTGGTTAAAAAAAGGGAAAATATAATGTTGTTATTAATTGTATGTAGCATTTCCACCGTTTGAAGGCCATTGAGCCCTAGTTCAATTGGCACCTCCTTCCGATGCAAGTGCTAGGTCTAGGGTGAGGTTGCGGGTTCAAGACTCATTGGGTTTGTTTGTAACTTACCTATAAAACAAAAACAAGCATTTTCACATCTGAAGATGTCCTTAACACGAGGAACTCGCTTTTAATATAATGAAGAAATCAGTTCCAAAGCTTCGAGAATTTCTTGTTTGATTATGCATGGTATGATATTATATTAGGCTATATGTATGTTGACTAAATGTTTTCTCTGTCAGATAGTGAGTGTTCCCGATAGAGGAGCTCGGAAGAATCCTCGTGGTGATTTCATTCAGGTATGCTGGATCTAAAACTATCTGTTTTTCTCCTATAATTGTTTCCATTTTACGCAATTATATCTGGCGAGTCATAGCCTCATAGGCAAAAGGAGCACTCAATTGCACTTGGAATTGACAATGCCTGGAGAACTTGGTGTTACACCAGGCTCTTGCCACATGAAATTGCTGAAAATAGTTTGTAAATATTTGAAATAAATGTAGTTTTACTGGGAGATGTGGGAATATGAATTTTAAACAGTAAAATATCTTGGACAGCTTGTTATTTCCAGAATTGTGTTTCCTTATAGTTGTTACTTGTGCGTCTTATAACTATTGATGATTCACAGATGGATACCAAAAATATACTCTTCATTTGTGGTGGGGCATTTGTTGATTTGGAGAAGACGATTTCAGAGAGGTAATAATACCCTTTTCTTGTGCTGGATGTTAAGCGGAAATGTTTACTATTGTTGGCTTCTCCCTAAATGTGAGTTCTAATTATTTACATTCTTTTTCTAGACGAGAAGATTCCTCCATTGGCTTTGGAGCTCCAGTTCGTGCAAACATGAGAACTGGTGGATCAACCAATGCTGTAGTGACATCCTCATTGTTGGAATCTGTGAGAATCCACCCAATATGGTTACAGAATTTTTTGATATTCATATTGATTGCATTCTGCATTTATATTTTCTGTGCAATGCATATTTTGATTCCTTCATTATCTAGCCTTATGGGTTTTTAATGAACTTGTAGGTAGAAAGTAGTGATCTTATTGCATATGGCCTCATACCTGAATTCGTTGGGAGATTTCCAATTTTAGTGAGTTTGTCAGCTTTAAATGAAGACCAACTTGTTCAGGTGTGTTCTGTCATTTAAATGTTTTAAATATTAAAAATTTTGTGTCTGTTACTTTTTAGGGCCTTAACATGCTCACTCAGTTTTAGAGGGATGAATGTGGATTTGTACTTGCAGTTTTGTAACTTTAGTTTGCCTAATTTGCTCAAACTCTAAAATGCTGCATCATGTCTGTTTTATACAATAACGATATGATGGTGCTTCCAAAGTAGTTTGGTTTCTACCAGGTTGTAATTCTAGAAATTAGAAGTCTAGAATATGTTGGTTTGTCCTTTTTGACAAGGAAGTTGTAACTTGTTTATGGTTTATTTATGCAAGATAGGTCCTCACTGAGCCAAAAAATTCTCTTGCTAAACAGTACAAGAAGATGTTCAGCATGAACAATGTAAGCTTTTGAACCATTTCTTCTGTGGTCAGTGCTTTTTATTCTTTCTTCTACCTGGTTTATGGTCTCAAGCATCTGATGCAGATATGGTAACCCTCTATGCGGTACAATTGGTACTGCTTCTGTCTATAAAATTTCAGGTTACGTTGCATTTTACTGAGAATGCTTTGAGATTGATTGCAAAGAAAGCAATGGCAAAGAACACTGGTGCCCGAGGTTTAAGAGCCATATTAGAGAATATTCTTACAGAAGCAATGTTTGAGGTATACTTGGGTCCTAGTATCTACCCTAGCCCTTATAATTTGTATGCAACTATGCCTTCTGGTTTTTGTTTTTGTTTTGGGCACCACCCCCCCTCTTTTAAGCAAAGCAACCATGCAAGTTGAATAGGCTCCTCTATGTTGCAATTCCAAGGTGGTTTTTGAACCAACTTGAGACCACTTCATGGTATCGGATATTGTCCTATCACCATAAAAGAGTTCATTTACATATATTCCCTGCTCATTTGGTAAAATGTTGCTAGTGACAATCTTGTAATGGCACTGAGTTGGGGAAAAGGCCTTTGTATTCTGATTGATTTTTCCCGTTACTCCATATGACCTTAAATAAATGTTAGCTTTCACCTATCAAAAAATAAATGTTAGCCTTCAGCTTGAAGGTCTATTATGACAATTTATTACTCCCTGATGGAAACCTTTTTTTTTTTTTTTTTTTTTCATTTATAGATTCCAGACATCAGAGTGGAAAATGATACTATAAATGCAGTTTTGGTTGATGAAGAGGCTGTTGGGTCTGTGGCTGCTCCTGGATGTGGAGCAAAAATACTTCATGATGATGGTGCATTCAATCAATTGCTCCCTGACAAGAAGTTCAGGGATCCCATGGTACGTTTTACTATCATGTCTGCCCAATTACCCAAGTTACCCTTCTCAATTCTTTAAAAAAAGAAAAAAAAAAGAGATTACTCTCAACTTTTTCACTGTTACTGTTTTTCACTGCTGCAAAGTAAAATGATAAAAATAATGGGACTAATATAATACTGACATAACCTAGAGTTCTAAAGCTTGAGTGGCTTGAAAGCTGAGTGGACTGTCAGTGATTTCGTCCTGATCCTTATTGATTATTATCATTTTGATGACTAATAGCATTTTAAGGGACAATAATATACAAGAGCTGAATTTGGAATAAAAGATTATTTCTAGAAGAAAATTAAAATTAAAATATGCTGCTAATGAGTTCTAGCTCAAATGGCACATTCTTTCCTTGAAAAACATGGTCGGAGTTAAGGTTGTAGCTCAAAACCAACTGTATACGTGTGTGACTGATCTGAAGGGGACAATGTATAACCTAAAAATGCAGTTGAGAGCATTACCAAATATGAGACGTGTTGATGCATTACCACATACTGTCTCGTGAACAACCTCCTCATGGACTTTATGATAACACGCCTCTTTAATGTATAGTATAACTAGTGTTAAAATCTAATGACTTAATTTTTGGAAAGGGTGTGGCTTTCATGTGGTGCTCTTTTGAACCATTGAGGGCCTTATGACCCATAGAGTCTAGAGAAGCACATCCCTTTGATCCTCCCAATTGCTTAAATAACATAATTAACCTTGGTTTGCAGGGAGGTGGGGTGTCTGAGAGTGAGTTTTTGGAAGGTGAATTGCATGTTCAGTCAAGAGCCATTCTTTTATAAATTTTATGTAATTTAAAATGTGTAAAGAACATGTGTGTATTCACAATCATCAAAGAAAATAAATTCATGTTTCAAGTTCTCTTTTTCCTGGGTCTTCTAACAAATGAAGCTTGTCGAGAACTAGATTCACCTCAATTGCTTCTCGTGCCTTTCTTTCATAGCTGGCTGTTTGTCTTTCTTCATTCTGAGTCAAGGGGATTGGTTATTTGTGGTGCATTCTATTTGACTGTTTTACTTGGATGGATCTTTAATAGGTAAAATATGACTCACCCAGTGATTTTTCTTTTTTTCTTTACTTTTTAATTTATTTTTTGGGTGAGAATTGTGTGCCCATGGGAATTTTTTTTAAAGTTGGAGGTGGTATATTGTTGTGTTACAGATATATGTAACATCACTCTCATATGCATTTGGAACCATAGCATGTGGGTGTCTATTGTCCAGTGTCAAGTTTTACTTACCCAATGAACTGATGCTAGTTGAAAATATATGCTTGATTTGTCTCCATAGGGATTACAAAATGATTTGGATAGCAAAAAGATGATGGATTGAGAAAAGAATGTCATCATATAAGATGGATTGCAAGCGCAACTTATTTTGCAATGAGTGGCCCAACCAAATAAGATTTACAACCAAAACTACAATGGACAGACTAGGCTAAATCCTAAAAACAGAGTTTAACACCCCTCAATGAGGGGCCCTCATTGACAACAATAAAGCCTATTCAATGGCAAGTCCTTGATGCCCTTACAAAACTCAACCTGAGATTTAACGACAACATTATGTACCGTAACACATGTTTGAATCCAAATATGATAAATTATGGTAGCTAAAGCAACTTTCCACATTAACCCTCAAATGCTGAAACTGTTATCCTTTAGATTCCTTATGCCCTACTAAAGAATGGTCAGCAGGCTAAATTATCCACGAAGTGCAAATTTTGAATTGCACACAAGATCCTTTTAGCAAAAGAATGCTCAAACAATATGTTGTCTCTACTGTCCATATAGTTTCTACAAAAGACTCCCTTATAAGCCCAACTAAGAAGCCTGCCCCTAATAGTTAGCCTATTTAGACAGCTTTCAATTTACAGAGTTAATTCTCTACCTCTACTTGGAATGGTCTTCTCTGAACCTGCACCAAGTCTCTGGTCTAGTTGGTTTCCACTTTCCACCTCCATTGGTCATCCTTACTAACACTGGAAATCTTTGTATCAAAAGAGATGACAACATCTTATATTAATCTGTGACCAAATTTAAGAATGGGCAAGATTTAGATAATTTCTTCTTTACATGACCCAAAGCATATCTTCAACGATGATTTCTTCTTTACTTATCTAAGAAATTTTGGATATTAAGTAGAGGAGTAGCCAAGGAGGTGTAACCCAAATTCGCAACTCGTGAAGCACCGCCTGGACTCCTCGAGACAACTCACTCTACTTTCTCTCCATCGCACAATGCCTTATCTCCTCCATCCAAACGATGATAATTGTTCACCGCAGGAGAAGAACATGATCCCCAACTTGGTCTAGGACTCACCCAATTCAGTCATCGACATGTTCAGTAATTATATTCTCCTCTCTCATTGAATTGGATTACTTTGATTCTTAAGATTTTAGTTCAATTTGTGAACCAAACAAACTAAAAAAATATTTTCATGGGTGCAGAGCCCGTTCTATAAGCAGTTGGTTGTACTCTGATGAATTATGTGAAAAAGAAAAAAAATTTCTTAGATAAAGTTGAAATTGATAAATTAATCCAAAAAGGAAAATTTATTTCTTTACAAAAGTTCTTGATATCATACGGTGGAGTGCAGGATTTCAAAAGAAAGATAAGGGATAAAGAGAGAAAAAAGAGGAACAGAGAGAAGAGAAAGTATTGTTGGCTTTACTGGTTTCCTAGCATGAAAAAGGAAAAAGAACATAAAGAGATGTTTTTAACGCTGTTTGCTGAGATGGTTAAGTAAACAAGTGGCTGAGATACAAGAGGGTATCTAGGTAACGACATCTAAGTATTTTTCTTAGAAAATAGAGGCTCATCTGGATGCCGTGAATCATGCCATAAAAGCAAGGAGTTTCCTTGACATCTCTCAGCTTTAAGATTTTCCTACAAGTCCAAAGAAGAATTGCAACTAAACTTTACTACCCACTCCTATTCTTCAATAGATAAACGTGCACCATGCCAAACGGAACTAGGCGTAGCAAAAGGTTCCATATATGCTTCATGAATGTAGCTTTATTTCAATCTCCACTCCTTTATCTTAATAACTTGCTTGGGAAGTATGAACTGCACCGGTAAATTTGAATGCTAAAGATGATTGATCTAGCAGTGTCACCTGGTCATCCAAATTGAATATTGTCCCAAAAATTCAAAAAATAAAATGGTCATTTAACTAATTCCTACCCGGTGGTTCTGGTTCCTCATTTTTCTCACAAGTTCCTAAATGTTATACTTAATTGATATCATGATATTTATGCCAAACAACTTCTTTATGCCAAGAACTTTATAGTTCAACTAATAGCTTTTGATGTTTTTTATGGAGATGTTCAACGTTTAAATCTCTCATTCTCCAATTATCAAATTATCAACAAAAATGAAATTGCTTATTAACTTATTTGACTTAAAAAAAAAAAAAAAAAAAAAAAAAAATTGAAATTACTGTTTGGCTCTCCCAAAAAAAGAAAGACTTTGTGTTTGGCACTTGAGTTACTTGCTAATTGGGACCTAAGTTAAAAATGGTAAAACTTTGGGATTTACAACACAAGTAAAAGAACATTGGGCATATTACAAAATAAAAATATTGACCGACTGAAGCTGAGTGGTTTCGAATTTTTATTTGCTTTTTAGAGTTTTATTTATTTATTTATTTTTTTAACTTGGCAACAATATTTAGTTTTTAGTTAGATTAATAGTGGATATATGATGAGAAAATAAATATGATTTTCATATTATTCAACTACCAAATTTGACTTTTCTAACCATGAATATGTCAACAACAGGTTTCAAAATAAAATGGAGAATGATTTTTTTAACAAACTCTTTGATTTGTACGTTGAAAGGAAAATTGCAACAATATTTATTATAGAATCAATCCTAAATAAATTTTGAAGTAAAAAAACATTAAATTCCTTTTTAATAAGTGATTAAGTTAAAAATTTATGAAACTGTTATTTTGTGCATTTTCATTTATTTATTTTTTAATTATACTGAGTAGATAATAGTTTAAAATTTCATATATTAGTTTAGTTTTGAATTACATTTCTTGTTCTTGAAATGTGAAAATTCTTTGTTTAATATAGTTGGTCCCTCAAAGATATAATCTTGATTCTTCATAAAATAAGAGATTATTTCTTTAAAAACTAGCAAAAAGAAGATCAACCTCAATATCCATAATCCATCATCTCATTGGCAGATACCCGATAACTGGGCCAATCCATCCAAAGACCCCTCATGACCGACCTAAACCTTTCAATCAAATGTTTTCTGCAAAAGACACAAAAAATTCTTTATAAGCCCATCTAAAAAGCTTGTGAGCCTGTCTCTCGTAGTTAGCCTATTTAGACACCTGGCAGATGCACAATTCTCTATCTCCACTTTGAATAGTCTGCTTTGAACTTGCACCAAGTTCACTGATCAGCTGGTTGGTTGGTTTGAACGGATTTGGATAAGATGCAATGTGAGAGAAAAGAGTTGAGAAAGTAAAGTGGTGAAAATGTTAAAAGTTAAAAGTTTTGATCCAAGGGTTGATATTGTACCAGATCTCAATCTGGTTTAACAACTTCCATTGGTCATTCTTAATAACACTTACATCTTTGCATCAAAAGATTTACAGTGTAATTTCAAAATAATATTGGGTTTCATTTAATAAATGATTAAGTATAAATCTATTAAAAACCATTATTTTGTGCCATTTCATTTATTTATGTTTTAAATTTTATATATTAGTTTAGCTTGAATTTTAGTATATTTTTCTTGTACTTGAAACGTGGATATTTTTTGTTTTATATGTTAGTCCCCAAAGATAAAATATCCTAACTCTTTTCAATCATATCATGGAACACGAGATTCATTCTTTAAAAGCTAACAAAAAGAAAATTAACCTCAATATCCATAATTCATGCTCTCATTGGTAGGTTCTAGATAACTGGACCAATCCATTATCCACCCAAAATGACCGAGCTAATAATCTTTTCAATCATAACATGCAATTATTGCTCCCCAACTTTGACACAAAAAAGTCCAAAAAGCAGTGGGGCTGTGTAACACTGCAACGCAAAAAGATATTTGAACATTTTTAATGTTGAATGTGTTCCCATTCTAAAGGAACGTGAAGTTGTTTTCATTGTTGATCACTTCATTGTCCCTACTTATGTGTACCATCTTAAGAAAAGTAAATCCATTTGAAGAATGTCTTCATCAAATCAATTCTCATCAAACTAATATAGATAAATATACACTTTTCATTTTTTTTAATGTGTTAACAATATATTAATTTTGAAATGAATAATATTTAACATAAACAAATAAGATAAACCAGAATCATGCAAGGGTTTAAACACAAATTTTTTTACAATTGCATCTCAATCACTCAATTCAACCGCCCCAAAAGGTGCACCTCTGTCCAGGTAATCATATTTTTACCTATTAAAGATCAAATGGATCCAATAACTTCATGGTAATGGTAGAAAGAAAGGCTTTGATTGGCAGATAAAATTCACTTGCTTTGGTTTGGATTTAAGTAAACGTTGTCCACACTTTCACATAAAATGGAGAAAATCCATTCTCAATATGAATGGTTAGAATTTTTTTTTTTTTTAAAAAAAAATGCAATAGTATACTTGGTACTCTACATCATTTAAATATTATATAGCCTCCGTTCGGGAAGCGCACTTTACACATTTCTCAGCGGAAGTTTTTTTATGTGGGTCCTATGTACTGTTCATGGGACCCATAAGTACCTTTATTTAACAACTTTTTCTTTAAAACTGAGTCTCACAGCACTATTCACACATTTCAAAATTATTTTGTTATAGTGGTTTTAGTTTTCAATAATAAGCGGTATCCAAACAGACTCATAATATGACATCGAATTCATCTTTAAATTTGTAATATATAACTTGAATGATGAGATTGATTCATTCGAAATAGAGAGAATCCTAATTAATCAATTAGCAAAAGAAAAAAAGAATCCTAATTTATCAAGAATAGAATATGGATTGTCAAAATAAATATTGTAAATTTGTTAAAATAATTTAAATCAATAAATTAAAATATGTGTAGTAAGTTGTCATTCTTGGAGTATAAAATAAAACACTCCAAATGATCAAAAAATATATTTATTCCTCTTTTAGTCATTTAATTATCCTATTTTAGGTTAGATTTGTGTCCCTTTTTAAAAATAATTCATTGTCAACGTTTTTAAGGGTTTATAATAATAATAATGATAATAATAATAATGTAACGTAATTTAAAATTTCAAATGATGTGGTACAAAGTACTCTATTGAAAATAGAAGATAAATTCCTAACTATGATTAAAGGGAATAAATGCTCTCCATTTTATGTGAACTAGTAAGTTATCCGTGTGATGCACGGATAATATTGTAATATTTTATATAAGATAGTTTTGAAGAATGTTGTATATATATTATAGCATAATTATTATAGAATTTTGTTAGTAATGAGTTCATCATAAGAAGAAACATTTATAAATTACACATACATATCCGTTATAATTATTCAATTTAAGTAGTGAGAAATAAAAAAACAATTTTGGAGAAATATTGTAGAATAAGAGTTTATATAAAATGCATCTTTCTTTTTCTCCTTAATTCTAAAACAAAATACACATCTGAAACACTCATAATCAATCACATCATTTATAAAGCCCACAAATCTATAACATTTGACCTTAACATCAAAATCGTAATTGTTGTTGTTGTCACTCAATATAAAATGCAAGCTCCCCTTCTTTGGTTGTAGCCAACTCATACGGGTTTAGGATTAGATGAGACAACAATATTAGAGTTAGGTGTCGTCGAAAGATTGAAGGTAAATAAAATCATTTTTTGGTCTATTGTATTTTATGGGTAGGTATATATAAAGGAGTAGAAGTACAATGGGTGAAAATGGTGAGTTGAAATGCAAAGAATTTTGTATGTATTTGTGAGGGAGGAAAAGTCTTGAAACATTGAACTAAAGGATATAAGGAATATTTACTTTTTAATTAGAAAAGTCTTGAAACATTGAACCAAATGATACAAAGAATATTTACTTTTTAATTAGAAAAGTTTTGAAACATTAAACCAAATAAAACAAAATTTTAATATTTAATTAGATCTTATCTTTGAGGTGGCACATGAGACTCCTTGTCAAAAAAATGTGTCACTTGATTTAACTTTATACTTTCTAATTTGAGGTCTCTGCTTTTATATATATTGATTGATTGATGATTTGTGGTCAATTTTTACTTAAGTCCAAACGAAAAAAAGTGTCTCATAAAAAATTAAAAAAAAAAAAAAAAAAGTAAAGAAAGTTAGTTTTATCTGCCAATCAAAAGCATTTCTTTTCTACCATTTGCTTGAAGTTTTTGGATCACATTGGTCTTTAATGGGTAAATATGAATACCTTGACCTTTAGATGTGTACCTTTTGGGACGGGTGAATAGACTCAATAGAGAGACCAAGATGTAAAGGTCAATTTCTTTTTGTTAAACTCTTTTGTGGTCCTTGTTTATTTTAAATATTATTCAATGCTTAAATGGCTTATACTTTTCGTAAGATGTACGGTAGACATAAGTGGGGACAATGAAGTGAACAACAAAGGGCAACTTCACGTTCTTTTAGTATAAGAACAAATTGAACATTAAAGCCGATTTGGTAATGTTGTTTTAGTAACGTTGTTTAAGTATTATGAAAATACGTGTAAGTAAAAAAGTGTTGTGAAAATACGTGTTGTGTTATTTAAATAACGAAAACTGTTATTTAAACACACACAACTAAATAGGCCCTAAATGTTCAACTTATTAGTTATTAATCATCTTTATTAAAAAAAAAAGTTATTAGTTATCGCTTATCACTCATACTCAACATTTAAAACTAGAGCTTGCTCTGGTAGTTGAAAACTATGATTGTTTCTAGCTACCCATGGTACTCTTTTGTCAACGACATTAATTTCACATTATATTTTTGGCGAACGGATTAGTGGGTGTCATTTTTTTAAAGAGAATTTCGTCCTATGACGTCCACTCCTAATGATAGCTCTTTATCATCAGACCAAGACACCAATCGATTTTTGATATAGGGGAGGATTGAATCCCAGATCTCTTATTCAACCATCAGAGACTTTACCAGTTGATAAAGGTAGTGGGTGTCATGTTGAGTCCACCTCATCCTCAAATTATTTATGGACCAGTTTGTCAAAAGTTATGCTTGGCTCAATGTAAATTGTTTTTAGAGTATAAAATATTTTCAGGTGAAAATAGTTTTTTTGGAAGGAAAATAGTTTCAGGTGTTTGGTTACATCCAAAAAAATGGTTTGGAAAATAATCGAAGGTGTTTGGTTGTGTTCCTGAAAATCCTCTAGAAAGCACATTCTTTTACATTTTCTTAGCTTCTAAACAAATATTATAATAGAAAATCCCAATATATAAACCAAAGAAAGAAAAAGAAATTCAATCTTTCTCAAAACTAGCACCAATCATGAGAGAGAGAGATAGATTGAGAGAAAGAAAGAGGTAAAGCCGTAAAGGCGGTGACATTGTTGGGTGGGTTTGAAGGTAGCAACAAGGAACTTTAGGCAACATCGTCGAGCTTGAGGCGATTGATTTTAGTAGTGTAACCTGCCAGCATGATAGGTACTTGGAATAAGAATTTATGTGATCAATGTTCTCAATAAGAGGCTGACAATCCTTGGCTGAAAGTTTGCTAGAAATTAGGGGTACTCCAATGTACCTTAGAGGCAATTTACCCTAAATGCCACAATATGGAGATTTGTTCCTTTAATTCATTAGCCAGCCTAACATAGGGAATTTCACTCTTGCTGGAATGACTCTCAAACTAGAAACTAGAAAGACGATGAAATTTCTGTAAAAGATCATTACTAATCTTACTAGCTGAGATATTGGATACCACAAAAATCATTATATCATTTGCGAAACACAAATGAGATATGCATGTATAGGTTTTGTTTTGTTTTGTTTATTTTAAATTTTTTATGAGTAAAAAATGAGTAGGAGGAAGCAATTAAAGTGGTTTTCTTACATAAGTGTGACCATAATAACACCTTACCTAATGAATTCAGGCCTACATGTAGGAAAATCGGTAGCCATAATTGTTGTCCAAAACCCATGAAGGCACTAGAGGGAAATGAACAAGGGGGTGTGGGTTTTATTCTAAACGCTTCCTATTATGAAATTCAAACTTGAGTCATCCATCCCCCAAACCACTTGAGAGTACATCCATTGAACACTAGACCACCATCTTTGGTAGTAGCTAAACACATGAATATTCTTCAAATAAAATTTTAATAGCATATTCCTTGAATGTAAACAAAAAATTTCTATCGACTATATCATCCTCAAAATATTTTCATACATCCCTTTGTGACAACATTATTATGTTGAGATAATGGAGTTGGAATGCCAAACTCAATAACGTATTCTATCTTATCTAGAAATATCAGAATAAATTAGTTCCATTTAATTTTTCAATTTTACTTAATTGTTGACTTACAATCCTACTAACTATGATTCACGAAATTAATGTCACGGACAGAAGGGTAGTACCATGGGTGGATGCCAACAACCATTTTATTAATGATATTTTTAACACTATTATTTTCAATATAAATTTTCAAATTGTCTATCAAAGTGAACAACAAAATTTTAATAGAACTAATTGAGTATTCAAAGACATGAAGCAAAACTGTAACAAATGTACAAGAGCAAGGTTTACAAAAATAAAAATAATAATAAATTGAGGAAAAAATTTATTATCTCTATAACTACTAGATCAATTGGCCAATTCTCTTTTGAGAAATTTCACTTTAACAATGTAATGAATTAAATGTTATAGTTTGATAAGTAACAAATTAAAAATCTAAGGTTTTAAAAAGTAACAAAATTTTTAAATTCTATAGTTTTAAAAGTAAGACTAAATTGCAAACTACACTTTTAAAGTTTAGGAGTATTTGGATTTTGTACTCCTTGAAGTTTCATAATTTGGAAACTCTTTGAAGTTTGGGGGTATTTGGATTTTACACCCTGAAGTTTCAAAAGTTAGATTTTACTACTTGAAGTTTTATTCTGTTTGCATCAAAGAACCCTTCGTTTATATTTTCCATTAATTGCCATATAAACTTACCACGTGTGTTTAGTTTATCTAATATAATGACGTCACATCATTTTTGTAGTCTCAAAAATTAAATGATTAAAAATGGCATAGTATAATAAACTAAATATGCATGGTAGTTTCATTTGGCACTTAATGAAAAATATGAACTAAAAAACTGCTGATGCAAACGGAATAGAATTTCAGGAGTAAAATTCAAATTTTGAAACTTTAAGGTATAAAATTCAAATACCTCCAAACTTTAGAGATATAGTTTGCAATTTAGTTTAAAAATAATAAAGTAAACCTCGATATTTCAAAAAGTAACAAATGCAACTCCCCAACAATCCTCAAACATAATGGGTTGAACCTTAATTTTGTTACTTTTTAAGATTTAAGAGTTTAATTATTACTTTTGAAATTATAGGTTTTAATTTGTTACTTTTTATTTTTATTTTTTTGAAAATATGTTATTTTTGAAATAAAAAAGGTTTATTTTTGGTACACCAAAATTATACGATTTAGCATATATTTTTAAGGGTACCATTGGCTCAAATATTTGAGGGGCAACTAAAATTTTTGTTAGTTAAATCTTTTTTTTAAAAGAATCTTGTTAGTTAAATCTTTAAAATGTTTAATAGAATTACATAACATACTATAAAAAGATTTTTAAAAATTTTGGAGTAGTCCCCCACCCACGTGAGTGCCTTTAAAGGCTCCCGCCAGTCTGTTCGCCCTATTGTAACAATGCAAAGCTAAAGTCACGGACAGAAAGTACAAATAATCCCACCAATCCACCATGTGCAAATGAAGATTATGGGGCCTTGTAGTTAGTCTGTAGGCAGAGATTTACTCGAAATTTTCACACTGCAATTCAAAAAAGTTGTGTGAAATTTTGGTGTAAAAGTCTGCTGCCTGCCTACAGTCATGGATCATGGTGTGGGTGTGTGTAAAAGTTTGCTGACTATTAACCATAATGTGTGCCAAATCAAACCCCATAAAACTAAAACTTCGGGGATATTGGGATGATGTGTTCAATGACTTCAAGGAAGTATCTAGTCCTAAATTTTATCCAACACACTATTAATCCATAAAGTTTTCAGGACATATCATTATTAGAGAATGAAATACTTTGGTCAAAGACTAAGACAACATTTCCTAAATTATATAAGAAAACACCCCCCTCTACCCCCCCCCCAAAAAAAAAAAAGACTATCATAGATGAACATACACTTTTCATTTTCTCTTAGTACCTTAACAATAATAACTATACAAATACTATTTAAAATAAACAACTATGTTAAATTACTGATCGTCTCAAAAGTTTAAATTCTTGAATATGGTAAATTTAATCATTTAACCATATGTTTATAACAAACTAAAATTAACATTGAACAAACTAAATTACTGATTGTCCCAAAAATTTCTGACATATATCATTTTCTTATATATAACCATAATATTTACTTCAAATTTAATTTATATTAGTTAAAACATTTTTTTTTTTATATCCAGTCATTCATAATATATGAACTATCTTTTAAATATTATTGCTTAGGATTAATATTCTTTATACATTTCAGATCAAGTCTTTTATTAAATAAATTAAAAATTAAGCAGTTAGATTACATTGATAGTTTTAAAAACCACGAAACATGTAAAAATTTAGTCAGTTTTAACCAATTCAAATAATAAACTTCACTTTATATGCCTAAACATATACAAATCAATGTAACAAAAAAAAAAAAAAAAAAAAAACAATATCATAAATCCACTTCATCTCAGAATTGGAACTCCATCTACTGGAAATTTCTAGATTTGAGAGGAGAGTCTAGATCCGTGAGAAAGATTATATGTTTTTACAATACTTTCACATAAAATTTTAAGTGATAAATTATTATTAACTGTTACTGGTGGGTAAAAAAAAGTTTAAATTAGAACTAATAACAACTTACCATCAAATTTATTGTAAAATATTGATAATATTATGAACGTAGCACTTCTTTCAAAATAATTAATGTCACATATACCATGGGCAGCTAATAACAGTAATGCAAATTTTTTTGATACAAAATAGAATTTTTACTCTAGCCTAATCTAAGTGTATATATATGTGTGAAACTCCCTCCTAGAAACTTGAACCCCGATCTCGCTCCCCACACACACCCCACAAAGACTTATACTTGTAGAGTGACCACCGCACCAAGGATACGTGGTGGTAATAGTAATGCAAAATTAATGTCACATATACTAAAGGAACGTGAAAGTTGCCTATGTTGTCCACTTCATTGTCCCTACTTATTTATACTATATCAGAGGGCAGTTGAACAATAATGTATAGTTTGTTCCTATACTAAAGGAACGTGAAAGTTGCCTATGTTGTCCACTTCATTGTCCCTACTTATTTATTCTAAATCTTATTTTATGTGTACAATATATTTTTTTAAAAAAAAAGTTTAAATTTGGATGGTAGTTTTGTAGTCTTCTGGTTTTGTTACTTGGTCAATACCAACAAAAGTGTGTGGTGCAATAGGTTATGAAGTCACTTTTTTACCCTTAAATGCATTTATAAGTTACATAAACTTAAGGTTTTTTGGTCTTTTCGTTTTGGTACTTCCCTTGAAAAAATCGGATGGAAATATTATGTTATCTCTAGTCTAGAGATACCGATGGGCTAAAAAAAAAAAATATTGTGAGGATCTTATAGTCTTTTTGTTCTCAATTATATTAGTTTAAAGTGTTTAACACTTTATGTAGCCACTCCTATCCTCCGAGCTGCAATTGAAATTTTGAAAGAGTGACGCATCTTGAGTTCAACAAAACTAATTTAAGGAGTGGACTTCAATTAACTTAGCTGATAAAATCTTTGATAGTTGTTTAAGAGATTTGGAGTTTAATCTCCGCTTACACCAAAAACTGATTGGTGTCTTGGTCTGATAATAAAGAGCTATTATCGGGGAGCGGGTAGCCATAGGTTGAAACTCTCTAAAAAAAAAAAAACTTATTTAAAGATTAATATTCTTTATACATTTTTTTTTTAAGAGAGTTTCAACCTATGGTATTCATATTCTTTATACATTTCAAATCAAGTCTTTTATTAAAAAATTAAAAATAAAACAGTTAAGAGTATATTAATAGTTTTAAAAACCACGAAACATATTAAACTTTAGTTTTTTTTTTTTTTTTTTTTTTTGAAGTGGAACTTTAGTCAGTTTTACATATCAGAGCAAGAGATTCTATTATATCTAATTTTATTTTTTTTTTAAAGTTGTTTAATCAAAACCATGGATCCAAAAATAATTTAAGGATGACATCGACGCGGGCTCCCACCAACCCCTACGCACAAAATAGAGCAATGCTAGAGTGCCACATAAGTGGCACAAGCATAACTCCACAAAATAATGCAAAATTAGAGTCACCGTCAGAAAGCACCTTGGCAGGTACTAACAGTCATGGTGTGATTGTTTTAAATGTTGAAAGTTAGTTGCCCCACCTTGGCAATGAAAAATTCCAAATACCTGTGGTGCTGAGCAATCCTGCAAGAACAAGAAGGCCGTTGAACATTAATGATCAATTTTATATATATGTCACTATAAGTCATACGGGGACCCATAGCAACGGTTATCAAATGCCCCTATAAGTCCACCTAAAACACAAATAAGAGATTTAGTGGCGTTTTTCAAGTGAGTAGTTTTAATATCATAAATTATTTCACAACTTTTTTATTACAATTTTAACGTAGCAAATTATAAGTAGTTAACTATCACTTACACATAAACCCACCATTTTTTTTATCAATCACACTCTACCACATCACAATTGTAACAAAAAATTGTGAAAAATTATGTGAGACTTTTCCTTTTCAAAGGCCACGGTCCAGCCTCCCAAAAAAAATCAAATAGTGGCATATTCCTTTCCTGAAAAGAATATGCCACTATTTGAATGAATTTGAAAGGAATACGAATCTGATCATATTTGGTTATGGAAAAAAAAAACTCTCTGAAACTCACTCTCTAAACTCTCTTAAACTCTCTCAATCTCACACCCCTCTCACGAGTCACGACCCACCATAAGACCAAAAAAAAAAAAAAAAACCTCAAACTCTCACTCTCTTTCACGCCGACCCATTGTGAGATCCACGCCGCCGTCGTCCCACCATAAGACCCATGCCGCCGTTGACTCACGCCGCCGCTGATCCATGCCTCCGAGTGTGCCATATAGAGAATTTCTAACATATTGTCTGTAATGGAACTGTGGCATCCCAAAGGGCATCAGTTAGATTATCATAAAATATAGGGTCGACTTCTTTTATTTCTCATACATTACCCTAGTTATGAATTATGATTCCAAACGATAGGTTTCAAATCGAACTGTGCATTTATCATCCTACAAATATTAGTAATAACTGTAATATAGGTGAAAATTAAAGTAATTGAAAAAGGAGAAAAAGAGAAGAGAACAAGGGTTAATCACAACTTATGTCTCTTGCTAACCGTTAACTCTACTATTACTAGCTTTTGGTATGTTATAACTGATTAATTAAATCCACTTTTCAGTTTAAAAACAAAACAAAAAATTAAAAATAAAAATCCACTTTTCTGTTTTTTTTTTTTTTATTAAAAAAAAAATCCACTTTTCACGCGACCAATAGTCTTATAATGTGTCTCATTTCTGTTAATCATGCAAGTTTAACCGCACTTATTAATACGGCACCGTTGGATTGAGATCTTGTTCTTCGATATTTTTATAAGATAAGTATAAATTGCATCCTCTTGCTCTTATACTTTTCAAAATTAGATTTCTAAACCGACAAAAAAAAAAAAAAATCTCATTGGGGGACCAAGAGCGTGATAAAGTTTATAAAAGGATAGGAAAAGAGATGACGTAATGATACTATAGGAATGTTGACGTCATATCTTACGAGATATGGTGGCACCTGCAGCACTCTTATCTTTATATATATCCTATCGGGTAGTTCATTTGAACCACATCAGAGAGTTAATACTTGATAGTTTGCACTTACAGAGCGATACGGGCTCAATATTGTTTCCGCTGCTAAGTACCTACACAATCAATAACTGAGGTACGCTTTCATAACATTTCCAAAATTTAAGTTCTTTTGTCTATCTATATATATATTTTTTTTATGTTCTCGTTATGATTAGCAACTGAAATAATCTTTTTTATACTAAATTTTTAATTTTTCAAAAAGCACCATCCAACTATATATAGTCGCTGAACTTTAACGTGCAATATAGCATGTCTTGCCTCTCACAAATTATACAATAGATCCTGAGATTTTCAATCAATATTGAGCATTGCGTTCATTTATTGTATTTTAATGCGTAATATTTTTTTTCCAGCGCCTGTCTTTTTCAATTCTTTAAATTAATTTTTAGCTTTGATTTGGTTAAAATGTTGATATAATTATCACCACCTTTCCCCAATTTAGGATAGATGGTGTCTTAGTTTTAAAACTTCAATGCCAGCACCATGCAAGAATTATTTGCTGAATTTTCTGCCAATATTTATTAACGGACAATAACATGTGTTGCGCCTCACAAACTTTAATTATAATAGTTGCTCCAATTCTCAATTAAAATAATAATTTCAGTATGATAAACTCTTACACATTTTGCTAAAAATGTCTTATATAACAGACTGTAACTGATTGTTTGTCTTTATCATAGAAATGATAAATCCCCTAGTTTGTCACTGTCTTTTAATTTGTAATTTCTATTATATTCTCTTTCCAGTGTTTGCCTTTTTCTTTCAATTAATTCTTAGCTTGAATTTACATTGGAATGTTGATATATACAAATATCACAAATGAAAATCATTGATCTTGTTTTTAGTATTTCATTTTAAACTTCGTAATATGTCATGTATCTAGTCTCCATCTCTCTTGCTTCTAAATTTTTGTTATTTTATATTAAAAGATGTGTAATAATATGTGAATGGTGAAGTATAATGTGAGCACTCATGGTATAATAAAACAATTTTATTCAGAATATCGTCGCCGTTCCCTTATCTAGGATAGATGGGAATTTTACCAGTCTTTTCCCCCGTATTCTATTATTTGGAAGGCAATTTGAGATGCAACTTAGAATTTGATTTTAGGAGAGACAAAATTATTGTTAATCTATTATAGGTTTTTTACACATGACAGAGTTATTTTATGATATTTTTTTCAAGTCAAATACAACTTATATAAATTATAATATTTTTGGTTAATATAAATTCACAAAATGAAAAATTATGACACTTTTAAAATTATATATATATATATATATATATATATATATAATTGAAACTTGATAGTAACTAAACTTTTGAGTTTATTAGGTAATCATTTTTATATTTACTATTAATATACATATCTAAATGTTAAAGAATAAATTATTACATTTAGTATTTGGACTTAGTTTGTTAGTTTTTATCACTTTTGAAAAGCAATGATAATTTTGAGATTGAATTTCAAACCGCGACTTGTCACTTTTGACGGAAGGAAATTGTTATCTCACCAAGGCCCTACCTCTAACCCTATTTCAATTTATTTATTTTTTTAATTTGTCTTCTTTTATTGGTAATTAAAGAAACCCATTGTTCATCACACACACTCACACAAAAGGTAATGTGAGCTTCGACCAACATGATTTGAATTTTTTGATTGTGTGCCTATTCAAGTCTCTATCTCTTGGAATTATCCACTCTTCTGCTAACACGCTTCATCTGTCTCTCATGATCTTCTCATTTTCTCTACTTTTCACATCTAAATTGCAGAACATTACATTAGATCAATCAATTTCCTTTTATTGTATATTTCTTTCTGACTAAACTCTTGAACTTCCTTGAATGCAATCTTGAGCTAACATGCTTTAGATATTCAAAAGACCTTTACAAAATAATTAACATCCATAATGAAAAAATAAAATTCACTTGAGATATTATTCGCATGTAAAATTTCTTTAAAATAAGTTTGGGGTGTTACAATCTAGTTCATTGATAATATATTGGAAAGAATACTATTAATCTATACATAATTAAAGTGAAAGTTCAACAATTAAGCTAATCTGCTTAAATTTTGTGTTACACTTTCTTAAATTAGATTGTAAAATTACTCTAATTTTATACCAAGTATCCATACAATTTTAATACTTCCAATTTGCTTAGAGCATTCGCATCATCAATTCATGCAAAAAATTCTTTATTTTATTATAAGAACCTACTTTTACTATTTTACTTAATCACTTTTTAAAACACATCATAATAGATTATTTATTCAACATTCTATTTTATTTATATAATCACTTCTCATTTTTATATTATTTTTGTTCTTTTATCTCTCTCTCTCTCTCTCTCTCTCTCTCTCTCTCTGTGTTTATTTTAGTAACCGTTACTCTCCTCTCAACCTTCATGTCTTTCTCATCTTAGCTCGCTCTTCCTATTTCTCTCTCTAAGATCTCTCATCTTAGCTCTCTCTATGGCAAACAAAGAAATCTCTCTCTATTGCACTTGTTGAAGAATCGGAGACCCAAAGAAAACTATGTGTGTGTGTCTTGAAGCTCATTATTGTCAAATCTCTCTCATCGGAGTTTAAATGTTCCACCACCACTGGGTTTGGGTCTCAAAGACAAGTGGGTAGTTATGTCGCCAATCAAGTTTGGGTTTGATTTTAATTTTAGGTTTAGGTTGATGGGTTTTTCATTCATAGTTTGATTTGTGTCTTAAGATGATGATAGGAGCAATCATCATGGAGTGAATGTCATAAGTTGGACTTTTATTGTAAACATAAAAGTTAAAATAAAAAACTATTATGGAATGGGTTTGTGCTTTAATTTATACTAGTGTGTAACTCTGTGCATATGCACGGGGTATAATTTTAAAAAATCAAAATTATACAGTTAAGATTATACATTTTTTTTATAGAAGAAGTTCAAATTATACATGGTTTTAGTTTACACTTTTTTTAAATCATATTGTTCTAAAATATATAATGGTTTCTCATTATATATATATATATATATATATATATATATATATATATTTATATATTTATATAGTTGGTTTTAGACTTTTCATTTTTTGCACATAACAATTCAAAAACTTAGATGGACACGTGGCAGAAAATTAGAGTCCAATTAAAATCTAATTTAGAATTTAATTAGATTTGGACTCTTCGATTTTTACACTTAATAATTCATTTGACATAAAATAAAAAATTAAATGGGACACGTGGCGCAAAATTGAGAATCTAATTAAAATCTAATTTGATTTTCTCTGAACTTTGGCTATTAATATATATAGACTAGTGTGTAACCCCGTGCATATGGATGAGTACAATTAAAAAAAATCACAATTATACGATTCAAATTATACATGGTATTAATTTATACATTTTTTAAATCATACATTTCTAAAATATGTAATGGTTTATATAAATATATAAATATATAAATATATATATATATATAATTTAATTAGATTTAAACTCTTCAATTTTTTCACCCAATAATTCAATTGTCACAAAAATTAAAACAATTAAGTGGACATGTGGTTCATAATTGGACTTCAATTGAAATCCAATTTAGAATCTAATTGGATTTGGACTTTTTGATTTTTACCCTCAATAATTCACTTAGCACAAAAATTAAAAATTCAATAGGACATGTGGCGCAAAATTAATTATGAATTTAATTGAAATCTAATTAGATTTTTTTCTAAGATTTGGCTATATATATAATTACATTGTTAGTATCTAAAGTTTATCTAATGAGTGCTTTTGGCCCTCTAAAGTTTCAATTGAGCACTATTAGTCCCTGAAGTTTCAAAAGTGAGCGTTATTGATCCTTTTATTGACTGCTGTTAGTCTATTTGTTTATATGGCTAACGGAATAATGACTTGGTATTTTATAAGTGACGTGGAACAATTTTTAATATTAACTTCATTTGACACGTTGGAAAGACAAACACATGAATGGAACCAAACCAAACTCCCCCATGACCCATGCCCTCCACCCTTCGGCGGCAGCTCCTCCCCCATCTGGACCTCTGACAAATTTTCGGCCAAAGTGAGAGACACCTCTCCCCCTTCGGGTTGTACGCATACTTGTTAACCCAAATCTAAATGGCATTGTCTAGACTGTTTAAATCACTAATTGAGAAAATATTTGGGTGACCAAATCCACGAGACTATAACGTAAGACCAACCATAGTTGCAATCCAACTGTAAAACTCTTCTCTCCCTCTCTCATATATATCTTCCAACGATTTTATCTAATCTAAGAGCTTCCTTTGTTGAAAGAACAATTATCAAATTAACAAATATATTAACAAATGCCAATCCAAATGAACCTTCAAAATATATACTTTTTTTTTCACACTTTCTTTTCCTAGTCTATTTGAAACCCATAAAAGCTCCGTACAAATCTCACCAGTTTCGAACCTAAACATTCCTCTCTTTTCTGATGGAGTAATTCATTTATGTGTTTCTTATTTGTTGGTAAGTTTGTTCACATTGGTTTCTTTGCTTTTATGGATGTGTTTAATTGCTCGGGAAATGTAAAGATTTGAACTTGGATTTTCTTCTATTTGACAACCGGAGGGGAGGAGATTTGTTGGAGCTCCCCATGGGGAAGGAGCTGCTGCAAAAGGGTTTGGTTTTGGATCTGGGGAAGATTGGGTTTGATTTGGGTATATTCACTAAAAAAATGCCAACTCATTATTCTGTTAGCCACGTAGACAAAAAAAAATCTAATAGCAATCAGTAAAATAACTAATAGCTCTCACTTTTGAAACTTCAAAAATTAATAATGCACAATTGAAACTTTAAGAACCAAAAAAGCTCATTAGGTAAATTTTAAGGACAAACAATGTAGTTTCGCTATATATATATATATATATTATTTTATAAAAGTTTTATCAATTAAATAAAATATTATGCTTAAAAATTAACATTCCAATTTTCGTCTTCTTATTGACATGAATCAAAGTGAAATTATGTCCCTAGATATTAACATCAGTTTTCAAGAAACAAAAAGGCAACAACATCATATTATACCATAGATATCAATAAATTACACGTGGATTAAATAGAAAATTTCTTGTAAATATTTTTAAAGCTAAATTAACTATAGTGAGCTTGTGCACCACGCTAGTCATCACCTAGCGTTTCCAATGGTAATGGCTAATTGTGTTTTTTATCAGGAAATTTAAGGAAGACAACTCTATAGATGGAAGAAGCAGTGAGTATAGAAATTCAACAGGAATTAAATGCTTCAAGAGAAATTGAAACTGAAAATACAGAAAGTCAAAAGGAAGCAAACATTTCAAATGTAAACAAAAGTCCATATGAAAGGTTGGTTAGTGCCCTCAAAAAAATGATTGAGAGGCCAGTGCCTACATTTTCATTTAAGTGGCGCATCAAAAGAATTCCAGATTACCTTCGCAAAGTGAATGAACAAGCCTACACTCCTATGATTATTTCAATTGGCCCTTTTCACCACTTCGACAAAAAATTACAACCCATGGAACAGTTTAAAGTGAGTTATCTCAAGAGCTTCATTGCACGGGCTAACATAAACTTGGAGCATTTAGTAAGCACTATAAGGGAGATGGAAGAACGCATTTATTGCTGCTATGCAGAGGCTTCGCTTGGCATGAACAGAGATGTTTTTTTGAAAATAATTCTGGTAGATGCGATCTTCATTCTTGAGCTTATCGATAGAAGTGTTAATGGATGTTGGGGAAGTGACGATCATTTGATAAAAGACCAAATGACATTTATCATATATGACTTGGTATTACTTGAAAACCAGCTTCCATTCTTTGTCCTTAAGAAACTATTCAACCTTATTTATCCCAAATTGTCAACCTCCTTTTCTTTAATTGATCTAACTTTCAAATTCTTTGAATGTTTCAATCATCAAGAAATTTCCCCCAAGAAGGTGAAAATACAGCACTTCACCGATCTGATTAGAATCTTTCAGCTACCACGACTCCAGAGCCTACTGAAAAGACAAACTGATTCTGAAATTGTGTCACTTTCGTACTCTGCAACACAACTGCATGAGGCAGGAGTAAAGTTTCAGGTGAATAATTCAAGCAAATGTTTACTTGACATAAAATTTAACTTCAAAAACGGAGTGTTGGAAATGCCATGCTTAGAGTTATACGATCAGACCGAAGCTCTTATTCGAAATGTAATGGCATTTGAGCAGTATTGTTTTGGGGAAAAAACATACTTCGGGGATTACTATTTGTTTTTGGATGACCTTGTCAATACTACCAGAGATATAGATTTCCTTTGCGATAAGGGAATTATACGTAATTACCTGGGAGACAACAAAGCAGCAACATCTTTGGTCAACAAGCTTAACATCCATGTCTTTTCGCCAGGCATAAACCCAAATCACAATCGCATCTGCAAAGAATTGAACGCATTCTATGAGAATCGTTGGCACAAATGGAAGGCAACATTAAGGCATCAATATTTCAGCACTCCTTTGAGAATTGCTTCTACCATCGCTGCTATCATCCTTCTGGTGTTCACATTCATACAAACAGTATGTTCAATCATCCAAATAGTACCCATTGTTTGATTACTTCTCAATAAATTTGTGCAAGTGCAGTGTGTGCAATGTGTGGTTAGTACGTGGACTCATGAAGAGTTTAGATTGCTGCAGATTTCTTATCTTCCCTGATTGTCATCTACTTTTTATCTAAATAAAGCTTGGATAGGATTGTTATCTGCCTTAGTTTGGATAGGATTGTTATTTGCTTTTGCATAGGATTCATTGTATAAGTGTGATGAGAAATTTTACTTCTATGGCATTTCCATTTCATTGTCCATCGCATTTCTTTTTCAATTTTTGTAAGGCGATATATATGAACATTGATGGAGTTAATAAAAGCTATCAGATATATTTATCAAAACTCAGCAAGTAATTGCTGTGAGAGGATTGGTTTTCCCTCAAAGTAGACCAACGTTGTTTCATACCATTTTCTATCCAAGCCAAGCAAGAGGTAATTTGCTTCATACCATATATGGTGATTTGCTTATTACACATGTATCAACAGGGATATATATACATACATATATATATATATACACGACCGCTTCCAACTTTTTTTTTTTTTGGCACCAGAATTTTATCCTTCAAACATTAGAACAGTGTCCTATTCCATTCCTTGCAGGAGAATTCATGACTTAAAGTCATTCATGATGGAATTTCTCATTGTGTACCTAGGAGATTTGATATTTTCTTTTTTAATTCAAATAATAATAAAATAAAAATAAAAAACAGAAAAACGAAGCAAATTTTTTTATTTTTGTACAGATGTTTAGAAAGGGACTTTCCTCCCCCAAGTTTTAGACAGCTTCGCAAAAGAGTGTCTTTTGCCAAAACATGAGAAGCATGATTACAAATGGAACTAGTATAATAAAAAATAAAAAAGTAAAAAACCCACATCTGTCTTCTAGCGATATGAAAACATGTATTTTTTTAGCACTCCTTGGGGACCGCTTCTACCATCGCTGTTATCTTTCTTTTGGTGCTCACCTTAATACAAACAATATGCAGCATATTGTTTGTATTAAGGTGAGCACCAAAAGAAAGATAACAGCATATTGGATATGTAATTTACAGTTCAAGAGCATCCATTGGAAGATTAAAAGTCAGCACCCTGTGAAGGGGATCAATTAAAACCCCCTGCCCCCCCCAAAAATCTTCTACTCCATAAAAATAATTATAATAAAGAAGAAATACAAATCAAGCGTGAGCCTGTAAGACAGGTCAAAGTTTCAATAAAAGACATTCTTGAGCTTTATTTAAAAAAAAGGCTTTTCTCTAAACTTGTCTATATAGCAGAAATTTCAATTCAAGCAGTGTGAAAATTACAAACAAATCAACACTCTGTGAAGGGTATCAATTAAAGCAAATATATTTGTTAGGTTCTAAAGACTTAGGTATTTATGTATTTAGAACTCTAATTTGTATTGTTGGTAAACCATGATCAAAACAATGTGTTTAGAAGTGTTTTAGTCATGCTCAAAGTTGTGCATTTATGTAAAGTTGGAATCGAGCTAATGCAGAAAAGATTAATGCATTTCGGCTTGGCTCGATCGATCGAAGCTCGGGCAGAATTTTTTTTTCTGCAGATTTTCCAACTCAGCCCTAGTTGTTTTAAAATGTTTTAGGGTTTTCTAATTTGCCCTAAGTATAGAAGGCAAACCCTAGCCACGTTTTAGTGTTGCTCATATTGCGGTTTGTGTAAATCTCTTGTGAGATCTAGAGGAGCTTTCCTTTACACAAACTTAGGGTTTTTAAGAAGAAGATTTATCTACACCTTGATGATCAACTTGGTTGCTGCCATTGAAGTTTAAAGAAAACACAAGCAGGTGTGCTTGTATCTGGTGGTGAATCCAAGAAAGAAGGAGTCCGTGGATTTGGAGCTTGCACGTGGTCGTGTCAGTAAGTTGGACTCCATCCCTATTGATGAACTTGTAGGATCTCTTCAATCTTATGAGTTGGATCTACTCAAAACTACCAAATCCAAATCAATGGCTCTTAAGTCAGTTGATGATGTTGAAGGTGGTGGATTTGATGATGAGCTCTCTGCTACAGAGATTGCTTACCTTGCCAAGAATTTTAGAAACTTTCTCGGGAATAGTAAATGAAAGGCAAGAGGCACGAACACTGCTGAACCTAGAAACTTTAGGAAGCATGATCCCACTAAGGTTAACAATAATGATAAACCTAGAGAAAAAGTAGGTCAATCTTCTAATAATTCTTTGGGTTCTCGGTGTTTTAGATGTCAATGGTATGGTCACATGAAATCTGAATGTTCTACCTATTTGAAGTCTAAGGGTAAGGCTATGGCTGTAACCCTTAGTGATGGTGAAGTTTCTGATAATGAGTCTAATTGTGATGAGGATGGAAATTTCATTGCTTTCACTGTTACTACTGTAGTCAATGAGAGCATATCTGTTGAAGAGAACCCTTCTGATGGAGAACTCTCTAAAGATACAAATCTTCAAGAGGCCTATAATAAACTTTGCAAAGTTACTAAAAAGGATGCTATGAATGTTGAACTTGGCCTGAAGAAAATTGAATCTCTTGAGCTTGATAAGAAGAATTTGCTTGTTAAACTGTTTGATGCTAATAAACTTTTGAACAATGTGAAAACTAAGAATATGCTTTTGCTTGATAAAGTTAAATCTTTGGAACTTGATTTATCTGTTGCTAGATCTGCTAGTTCTAAACTTGATCAAATGCTGAGTGTTCAAAAGTCTTCTTCTAACAAATCTGGATTAGGTTATGTAGATAGCATCTCTGTATCCGCTCCCCATTCCACAAAGTTTGTCCCTTCATCTTCTTCCGAATCTTCTGTGAGTGAGATTGTGAGTGAAACTGTTAAACTTCCTGTGAGTGAGGTTGTCAAACCCATAGAAGTTTCATTATCTAGGAAGATTAGGGTTGATCTGAAAGAGTCTAAGTTTAAGAAGCCTACCCTATCTAAGGACAAGACACATGATAAGCCTGCATGGGTTTGTCATTTTTGTGGAAAGTCTGGACACATATGTCCTAATGTTACAAAGCTGCAAGCTGCAAAGAGAGCAAACAAACCAAAAGTACCTGTGCCTCAAGCACAAGATCCTATGGTACTTATTGGTGAATTGGTAAAGGCTTTAAACCTTTATTCCAATCCTGGAGTTGGTAATCATTCCCATGTAAATAAGAACTCCAATGCTCATGGTGCATCTAAAAGGTTTTGGATGCAAAAGACTCGAACTAACTGAGTCTTTCTGACATGGTCCTTGTACTTCATTGCTCTACCCTTTGTGACCTTTGTTCTTTGGTTTTGTTTTTTGTTTTCTAGGATTTGCATTGCATAACATTCATGCATTTCATTCTAGGTGTTTTTTTTTAATTATTATTATTTTTTTTTAAAAGGAAGAAAAAGGAAGCAAATTGTGTTTTGTACTATTCTTCTTGGTTTTTGAAGAACAAGGTTGGTCAATTTATTTTCACATAACATGTCGTCTATACCTTATTTAGCTTTGATGAGCTTACTTATTGCATTTTACTAGTTGAAGCTTTGTAGTGCATGTTGTGTGGGAAAGATGTTTATGATTTTTGATTACTCTGTCTTAATCTTGAAGTCACATGTTTTTGACTGTCGGACTTGAACTTTTAGAGAAAGGCATAAATAACCATCTCACCACTGTTCACTAGCCAATCATGAACACCTTAGTGTATATTATAAGATTTTGTGCTCAAGAAAGTGTAGCATATGCATGAAAAGAACATAAGGTGAAGCGTCGGTTTAAATTGCTTAATACTTAAAATTGGTGTGTATATTATAAGGCATAAATTCAAGAAACTCACATGATTGCAAGCTTATAATCTAGGAGATATAGGAGTTATATGATGTAACTCTTTAGGTGATAGTCTCTTTTAAATTCTTTGTGATGAATTTTGTAGACTTTGTGATTGATTACTATTCACATATCACCTCACATGTATCTCAAGCTTTTGCTAGTTGCACACACTACACGAGTTACTCTTTGCTAAACTTTGTACATGTTATTGTGTGTGTTTATGGTTTGACCAACCAAGTTTTGCAAATACTTTGAATTTTGTGCAAAATTAATTTGTTACTTGAAAATTTATGGAGAATGCAAGAAATTTTATCTTTGGGAAATTTGGGCTTAAAATTCTTGTTTTTGAAAATCACATCATCACATATTCATGCATTTTATTCTTAAATTTCAATGCTTTGAGTTGATTCTGAATTTTTTTCAAAAAATTGTGTTTTTCCTCAAATTTAGTGAGCCTCTGCCCATTTCAATTGATCCATTCTATTTTTCAATCAATCGAAATTTTTTAAATATGTTTGATAAAGCCTCTAATTGTTTCGATCGATCGAAACTGATTTTTGATCAATCGAACTTTTTTAAAATTGTTTTGTTAAAGTCTCTGTCTGTTTCGATCGATCGAGGCTGTTTTTCGATTGATCGAAACTCGTGAATCATGTTTTTTAAAAGTCAGATTGGACTTTTTCAAAGTCACTTTTTCAAACCTTTTCAAACTTTCCTCTCTCTCTCTCTCTCTGATATGGCAAGGCTCCACTAAGGATTTTTTTGTCGTTTTCCTTCGAAATTTTTGCAAGGTTTTCCTCTCTCTAAGCTGGTAAGTCCTTTATGCCCTTCCTTTTGCATTTTATTTCATGTTTTCATACATTTTTCATGCATTTCATTGGTTATTTTCGGACTTAGCATATTTTGGGGTTTTTGATGATACAAACCATATTTTGTGAAATTGATCATTGGGTTTTTGTTCTAGGATGTTATAATCATGATCCTTGTTGGTTATTTTGATCAATTTGGGGATTTGTGAAAAATTGAAAATTCTAGGGTTTGAAATTGATCCGAATTGGGGATTTTGTTCAAATTGGGTTAAATTGATGAAATTGGCTTCTTCCATTGATGTAATTGGTCATTATTTTTTGGAATCTATCTTGTAAGATGATCAATTAGTCAATATCTTTCAAATTGATCAAGTGGTTTTTCAAAATTTTGGGGTTTTTGTGTTAATACCTCTATGTTCAAGCCAATTTTGTGAATTTGAACTTATTTGGACTTAATTGCACTGCATTAGGACATGCATCATGACATTTAAATTGTTCATGCATCATATAAATTTTGTTCTATATTTTTTTGTGCTAACTTGCAGTCTGCCCTTGGTATTTTTTTTTTTGTTTTGTTTTTTTTGTTCCTTTGCTTTGTGTTGGTCCATATCCTAGCACCATGCCGAGGAACACTAGAGCCCATAGGACCCCTTCCACTTCCTCCGAGTCTCCCTCTAGGAGTGAGGTGTTTAGGAATAATAAGAGCAGAGAGGCCTTTGAAACGTTGAACCGTAAGCGTAAGATTTGGGCTGAGCGTGCTGTGGTTTTAGATGAGATTGATCTGGCCATTAGGGCTAACTTTGAGTCTAGAGGTTGGTTGCCTCTCTTAGAGATAGATCATCCACCCCCAACCACCCCGATTAGAGAGTTCTTCTCAAACCTCTCTTGTCACGTCTATGATTCCAACACCCTTGTTAGGAGTTAGATACGAGGTGTTGAGTTCACCATTACCCCTCGGGTAGTGGCTGAGGCTCTTGGGGTTCCGGTTGTTTGGGTGCCTGACTATCTCTATGATGAGTCGCCCTCCTTAGATGTTGTCATGTCATACATCACTGGATCATCTATCCGGTGGGGTTACGATCCTCGGATCATGTCCGCTAAGCTTACCGAGACTGCCTATCTTTTCTTTAGGATAGCATGTCATTCGTTGTGGCCTATTTCTCATTTCCACACCATCCCTCTAGAGTGATGTGTGTTTTTGTATGCTTTTCTTTCTGGTGCGTCGATCAGTTTCCCTCATCTGTTCCTTCGTTCTTTGAACGAGGTTCATAGGAGTTCTGCCGTAGGGCATGCGCTTATTCATCCTATTTTCATTTATAGGATTTTGCTCTTTTTAGGTCTAGATGGTTTCTCGTCTGGTGAGCCTGTTCATGTTGTTGCTCCCATAGGTGCCATCTTTCTTAGACAGAGGGCTGCTCACATGCGAGTTGTTCCTTCGCATCCTAGGGCTGAGTCATCTAGTGCTGTTCCCCCCCTTCCCTCTTCTACAAGTGTTGATGATGCTGAGACGCCTGGTGCTGCTGCTGTTGTTGGTCTTTGATGTTCCTCCATCGACTACTCCGGATGATTCGGACATTCGACATACGTTGGATCATGTCTTGACCATTCAGGCGGCTCATGGACAGATTTTGGTGAATGTGCTCGATGAGATCCGTGCCTTACGTGTGGAATTGGCACAGTTTAGACCACCTCCCTTTTGATGATGGAGCTTGTTTGCCCTTTGGCATTCCGTCACAAAAAGAGGGAGTACATTATAGAGTTTTTTTTTTTTTTTTTTTTTTTTTTTTTTTTTTTTTAGAGGGGGAGAGTATTTTGATTGGTTGGAGCTTGTGGAGTTTAGATTGTATCTAGGTGCTTCACATTGTATTTTATCTTTTTAGCTCTTGCCATGTTTTTGATGGGATATTCATGTTAGAGGGAGTGTAATTTTTTTGTTACCTTATATGTTTCTTGTTTCAAACTGTTTATTGATTTATATTTATGAGTTATTCATTGATATATGTCTTTATTATGTGTTGTTTGAAATCAAGAATTTAATTTGTTTACTTGTATTGTTTCCACACATGCGGTTATGCATTTTGTTTAGTGTTTCAGGAAATATACTGATTGATTCAATGGAGCTGTTGTCTACACTTGCAATCGATGGACATTGGATAGTAGTTAGGATTGAATTTGTTTTATGAGCATTATTTTTGTAAAGGGCTTTTATTTTGTAAACTTTGAGCTTCTAGTTGTGTTTTGTCACGGATTGCCAAAGGGGGAGTTTTTTAGGTTCTAAAGACTTAGGTATTTATGTATTTAGAACTCTAATTTGTATTGTTGGCAAACCATGATCAAAACAATGTGTTTAGAAGTGTTTTAGTCTTGCTCAAAGTTGTGCATTTATGTAAAGTTGGAATCGAGCTAATGCAGAAAAGATTAATGCATTTCGGCCTGGCTCGATCGATTGAAGCTTAGACTCGATCGATCGAAGCTCGGACAGAATGTTTTTTTCTGCAGATTTTCCAACTTAGCCCTAGTTGTTTTAAAACGTTTTAGGGTTTTCTAATTTTTCCTAAGTATAAAAGGCAAACCCTAGCCATGTTTTAGTGTTGCTCATATTGCGGTTTGTGTAAATCTCTTGTGAGATCTAGAGGAGCTTTCCTTTACACAAACTTAGGGTTTTCAAGGAGAAGATTATCTACACCTTGATGATCAACTCGGTTGCTGCCATTGAAGCTTAAAGAAAACACAAGCGGGTGTGTTTGTATACGGTGGTGAATCCAAGAAAGGAGGAGTCTGTGGATTCGGAGCTTGCACATGGTCGTGTTAGTAAGTTCTACTGGTTGGTAGCAATAAGAAGTCGAGCGTGGGGGCTTATAAGTCTTATTGCATGAACTTCGATTCTTTCAGGATAGTGGATTCAAGTTTACCTTGAGGATAGCTAGGTCAAATTCTCCCTAGGTTTTTACCAGTTTGGTTTCTTGGGTGATCATATCTTGTGTTATTTATCTTTCCATTTGCTTTGCATGATATGATCTTTGTTATTGTGATAACCTAGATTTGTTGAATTGGACTAAGTAACAACTTGGCTAATTACCTAGGTTAAATCAATTGTTTTTAAGGGGTCTAAAAACTATCAATATTGATTAAAAAACCCTTTCCTCCATAGGATCAAAATTTTGGCCTACAGAGCTGAGTCCGAACAAGAGTCTAGTTCACACGGCCTCTATGACCACCCCCAATCTTTAAAATAAAGGACAGTAATACCTAATCATTATAAGTGGTTAAACTACCTGAAAATTTGGAAATGGATAAGAAAACCACACAACAAATAGGACACCAAATAAAACAACCCGATAAAGAAAATAACTAAACCTTATGCAATTCAACGTTGCAATTGCTCTAAGAGCACTGTGGATCGTGTCTTCATTTCGATCTACTTCTTGCTTGACAACATCTTGCTTTGGCTTAAAATTAATAGTCTTTTGCAGAGGAGATACCAATGAATCCAACACTGGAGTACAAAACCAACATTAGATAGAATATCTGAAGTTCAACTAAATCTTTATCAAGCAAAATCAATGAAATCACTAATGTCACGCCCCAAACCCAAAAGGGTCCAAAGCATGAGAAAAACATCTCAAAGGTACCTGTAGATTTTCTTCCTTTTTGACAATCTAATCAAAATAAATCATATCAAGTATCAACATCAAGAATTATCATAATAATTCTATTAAATATACTCCCAAGGTAAGTTAGAGCTCTATGCAATAAATACAATGACGCTTGGCCACAAAAGAGTGGAGGTCTAAATAAATAATTACATATTAACAACTTGTCCCATTAGTGGAAATAAAGTCATAACCATTATTAGATACAAAAGAATTGAGTCAAGCCTACTCTAAGTTATACATCGTGAGGCCTATATTGTTGTGGGTTGCCAAAACTAGACATTGAAGCTGAATACAATAATAGCTAATGATCAAGTTAATAGTGTGCATCAACTATTGGTAAATAATGTAATGTTGCATAAAATGGTACACAACAAAGACATTCATAAATTTGTGTATTATTACATGCTAAAAATGAAATACTAACACTAACATTTGACCATATATATTAGACGTTATTGTTAATGTCTACACGTTGTGTGCAATACAAAATGTTGTTATTAATGTCTGACCAATGATGATTATGTACATGCCCCTATATGATTATGACCAATGACGATTATGTGCAATACAAACTGTTGTTATAGTAAAGATTTCATTCGCTTGTGACCAACGTTTACTACAACAAACAACCAAAATCACACCAATGTACTTACTTCACACTCATTCAAAAAAAAAAAAAAAAAAATTTAGTTTGAGAAAGAGGACAGAACGCTGCTTCTTTTGCCTAAAAAGGGCATTTGCCCATTTTGCCCAGGTTTTTAGGACATCTCATTATTAGAGGACGAAATGTTTTGGCCAAAGACTAGGACAACATTTCTTTAATTATATAAGAAAACACCTCCCCCACCCCCACCCCTCAAAAAAAAAAAAAAAAAAAAAAAAAAAAAAGATTGTCACAGATAAACATATACTTTTCATTTTCTCTTTGTACCTTAACAATCTATTGACAACTACACGAATACTATTTAACATTTCTATTGATAGTTGTATGATTATTACGTGGTTGCTAAGAAAAGAGATTAAAAGAAAAGAATTGAAAAGAAAATTGTGTCTTGATATTTGATAAATTATTGTTTGATTTAAGTTAGATTGTTGTGTTCTTGGGTATTGTGCTTGGAAACTAAGAAAATGCAAGAATTCAAAAGAAAATAAATGAAATTGAGAATTAAAAAAAAAATCATTTTCTTTATATATTTTTTCTTTTAAGTCATCTTTTCAGAATTTTTTTGTCTAACATGGATTTATTATTAAAATGCTTATGTGGCTTTTTTTAATATTTAATTATTTGATTTTATATTATTATGTTAGCCACATGTACGCCAATAAGGTAAACCATTTGCCACATTAGCATTTTCCGTTAGTGTATTAACAGTAAGGACTAAATTAACTGTAAGTTGAAAATAATATAGACCAAATTGACTACTATCAAAATGTAGGGACCAGATTAACCGTGACCTCAAAATGTAGAGACCAAAATAGTGTTTTCACTTTCTCTCTTTTTTTTTTTTGTTTTTTGTTTTTTTTTTTTTTCCTTGTTAGTAACATATGATATAATTGAAATTAATTTCTCAAATGTAATTCTTATGGTAAGACACAAAATGAGCAGTATAGATGTGCCATATAGAGAACTTTTAACATACTATTTTGCAATGGAACTATGATATGCCTTCACATCAAGCACAGAGGCAGAAGTATAAAAAAAATCATTATGAAACTCCAAATAAGCATCAATTTTCCTCTAAAAAAAATATCTATTTAGTATTAACAAACTGTTAACGAAGACAAAGACGCAAAATTATTTTTTTAATACATTACAATGCAATCATTTATAAAAATAAAACTTGACGGTTTTTTTGTGCGTGTGTCTTTGATGCGTACATTTTCTGCTGGTTAAAGACAAAATTATTTTGTTAAAACTTTTAAAAGGCTAGATTGTTTGTTTTGGGTAAAATTAATTTATTGGGCTTAATTATTTTTAGTTATGCTATTTGTCATTTTTGTTGCTGGGCTAATTTTTTGGGACTAGTTAATTTTGTTTTGAATACTTTACAATAACTGTCATATATAACAAATTGTAATTAGTTATCTATCATTATCATATGAATCAATCATTTTCCTTCCACCTTTCACAATCTATAAAGCGTGTGTGAAAATATGTGATATTAAAATTATTCTTTCAACTTTCAAGTATTAATTTTTTATATAGGAAGAATTATTCTTTCATTTAATATAAACCATACATTCCTTGATTGTCTTTTAATCTATTATATTCTTTCTCCCCATGTTTGCCTTTTTCTTTCAATTCATTCTTATCTTGGGTTTGTATTGGAATGTTGATTCAAATATCACAAATGAAAACCATTGGTCTCAATTTTAGTATATCATTTTAAACTCCATCAATTATCTATATATATTATAAAACCAAATTCCTTGACCAATATTTGACTTTTTATTAACTTTCTTAGAGCCTACCATGTAGGCTTTGCAACTCTCACATTTTTCCACATTATTATTATTATTTTAATTTAAATTATTATTTAGGTACCCAATAGATAAACTTTAGTGACCACTAATATAAATTTTTCTAACTCTTATTGAATGTTCAATTAGTGTATCAAACATCTTGAACGTTTAGACCCCCAATTCACAAATTACCAATTCAAGCTTATTATCAAATAATATATGTGCGAAACATGAACATAAGCTGAAATAGAATTGATAAAACAAACTAAACCAAATAAAATCACAATCACAGCAGAAATTAATGGCAAAGATTAAGGGAAGAGAGATGCAAACACAAAGACAACATAGCGATGTGTTATAGAAGAGGAAACCGAAGTCCTTGGTGTAAAACCTCTCCGCTGCCCTCCAAGCGGTCAATAATCCACTAGAGAAGACCCTCCAAGTCTAATCTACTCAGTGTACCTAAGCCCTCCAAGCTCCTACTCCAACGAGGTTACGCCGAACCTTTGTCTTCTCTAACTTATCAGATTCCGCTATAGCCCATACCATCAACCAATATCAATTGGTCCTTTCCTAATCGCTTCTCAAGCACCAAATAGCCTTCTCACAGATATGGGTATATTGGTGAGAAAAGGTTTTGGCTAATGTACTTCTCAAGGATGTAACAATGGAGAGGGTGAGAGTTGAGGAATTTGAAGAGTCACTATGTAAAGATTGTGGATAAGTCAATCTTGTTTTTCTCTAGGATTTCTCTCTCAAAATTTTCTCCGGAAGCTCTCTACATTTTGTGGGAATAAGGGGTATTTATACTGGTGTGTGTATGAAATGCGAAGAGTCAGTTTTTCCCAAACAGAGTGGACTGGCGACTTGGCCTCGTGACTTGACCGAGTTAGGAGTCCAAGTCGTGAGTTAATTAAATGGCCAGACTGGACTTTTTGTCCTATAGTGCTCTAGCTAGCGTGACTGTTTAGCTCCTCTGCATGCTTCACTCGTGTGCATCCTTTGGCGACTTGCAAGCCGCGAGATCGATTTGCGAGTCCCTTGCTGAGTACACAATCTTGAACTTTTTTTCACACTCGCTCACATACTACCCTTACATGATTCCCACCTAAATACAGAGTTTCTAAATGCTGAATTACAAGCAAATTGACACGAAATACAACCAACAAAATGGTTGATTAAATTCAACCTTACACTTATATATGCACAACATAAAGCCATAGTGTCATTTTTATTGTTAGGGACAATCATTTACGTTGGATTTTATATATATTCCTTTCCTTACATTTGAGCTATTGCAACTTCTTGCTAATATATATATTTAAGATCAATATTAGATTTCAAAATCAACAAAAATATAATCTGTTATATATGATGGGCTCGATTCAGAATGGGCCAAGTCATTATTTATTTGCAAATATATTTAACAACAGAGCTATTCTTTTCAATGATGGATCTATTTAATATCCGTTTATTTTGCTGAAACTAAAATTTTTTTTGTTGAAAGTATTGTAGGTGTGAGTTTAAATACAACATTTTTTCCTCAACATTCGCATTTGTGCATTTTTTAGTGGGCCCGTGCACTGTTCACGGGACCCGCAAGTACTTTCTTTAGCAAAAACAACTTTAAAACTAGGTCCCATGGCACTATTCACATATTTAAAAATTATTTTGCTACAGTATTTTTCGTTTTCAATTTTCAGTAATAAGCGGTATCCAAACAGATCTAGATAAAAGTAAAAATTAGCTGAAATAGTACAGTGAGGTCCATGAATAGTACCAAAAAGTACAGTGAGACCCATAAATAGTGGCAAAAGTAAACTAAATAGTAAAATAAGCTAGTTTTTTTAATCTAGAGCCAAACTCACACGACATCAACCATATCATGCAATACGAGATTGTTTGTTTCAACGACTTGGGCCAATCCATTATCTATATGCAAAGGGCCCTAAAGACTGAGCAATATATTCTTTTCAAACATAACATGCAATATGCTTTCTGTTCAGAGAAAGCTGTTGCATCTATCTTTGCCTTTATACTTCGGAAAATATCTCTATATACTTTCGAAACCAACCAAAAACTTTTATACTTTCATTGCACCTTCTTGCTCTTATACTTTCGAAACCAACCAAAAACTTTTATAAAAAAATCTCTATTCGTTTCGTCTCTTTGGCAACTGGACAACCTTTACTTGATAAAGTTTATAGTTGCAGTACTCTTATCTATAGTAGGGCCGGCTCAAGGCCTAGGCAAGTTAGGCCTAGGCCTAAGGCCCCACTAAAAGACAAAATTTTTCTTAAGAAAAAATGCCCAATTTTTTATAGTTAAAGGTCCAAATTTTTATAAAATTATATATATTTTTTAAAGGTTGTATTTTTTTTTTATTAGTGATGTATAAATTTTATTATTAGTTTACAAATTGTCATGTTATTAATCACAAAAAAATGTGATATAAACATTCATTAGTTAAATTGATGAAGTTCATCAATGAGAAACGATATTACATTATATATGGGTTCGATTTGATCGCTGTGACAACCATACATACCATGAGTTGATAGTTTCAGCTGCTACACAATTAACCGATGTTGGTTCCATAACATTTCATATTTAAGTTTCTTTCAGCTGCCATTAGGCTATTTTAATTTTAAAGGTAGTAGTGACCTTTATTAAGTGGGTCGTCAGCTAGTGTTTCTAATTCTGGTACTCTTGTGTTTGTTATCATGAAATTTAAGGAACACAACTTGATAGATTGAGAAATCAGGGAGTGGGGAAATTCAGCAAGAAGCAAATTCTTCAATAAAAAATGAAAATGAAAATACTAAAATTCAGGAAGAATCAAGAACTTCAAGTGGAAATGAAAATTTCTAATCATATAAATTTAATACTAATTGTAGGGACACGATTATTTAACGGCCCAATAATGATATTGGGCTCGTACATGAAAGATCCCTCACAATATGATTTGTAGAGAGTGGACTTGAAAGGCTTGTCTTTGATCACGGGGCGATGGTCCGGTCATGTTTTTAGAGGAATTCATGTAGAAAAAAGGAGTTGGATTTGAACATTTAAGCCCTATAGCGTCACATCCTCGAGGGGTTGGACTCCTCGGACTTAGTCCGAGGACGATTAAGGTCTTCCTCCGGTTATCCGGCGGTGGGTTTTTCTTCTTTTTTATGTGGAGTGCATACATTGTTAAGGGGTTTTCACCCATGGAGTTTTTCTCCTGGAGGTAGAATGGGAGCCCTTGGTTTTTTGTCCATTGTTCCCCGCCCCCTTATCCAGATTACTTACTTTCTCTTTTATACTTGCTGACGCTCATTGTCCTTCGTCCACGTGTAGGGTCAACCTTTCCAAGACCGATATTTGTCCCGTCGGTCTAATCCCAGAATCACTGGGGGTGGTTGATAAAGCCGAAGAATCCGGCTCTGCTGGATGCGAGTCTTATCCGGGAAGGGTAATGAGGGCAGCTTTCCCGAGATATTTTAGGTCTCCTTTCCAGTCTGGTCCTATACCGTTTTTGCCCCTCTTCTCGGTGGAATTTTGGGTCTGCTGAGGATCGAATCGTCCTCGGTAACATCTCCGGGCCATTTGGGCTTTATGTTACCGAGCTTGGGCCGTAGCCTTCTTTGGCTTGGGCCTTTGGACTTCCCACGAGCAAGTGGACCTGACTCATAAATTATTGGGCCCCACAATAGCCCCTCAAAACCCTGCTGTCCGACTTCTTGGTTGGAGAGGGGGGTTTTTGTAATACCGAGCCTTTATTATGGCTCATTTAATTCAGCCCTTGACCGACGCTGGCGACTCTTCTGCCTAGGGAATGTACCGGTCTACAAGATGTCCCCCTTAATTTGCGCACGATGCGTTTATGCCGTTTGGTTATCCGAAGCGCGTCTTTAATATCTTCCCTTTACGAGACCTCCCAGATTCAACGGTTTTTGATGGCGTGGGAGAATGAAACGGGCATATTCATGTTTGCAGATTTCTTTGGAGATCTGAACACATTAAGTACTCTCCTCTTCGTCCCCTATATAAAGAGAAGAAACAAGAGTTGTTTCTCCCACGGATGAATCCCTTTAACCCCACCAAAATTTGAAACCCTCAGATTCCTTCCCGAGTTTACTTTTACTCTCCGGTTATACTTTAACCTGAAATACACTCACCGCAGTAATAAGCAATGAAAAAATTATTCCCCTCCCGAAAACACCAGGTTCTAACGAAGCTCGAAATGGCTCGGTCGGGGTAAGGATGACGGAGACTCAAGATTTGTCTCGCCTTCCTTTTAGCCAAAATCCGAAGCGGGGACTCGTCACGTCACACTTTAGGCGTGATCGAGCCGAGGAAGCACATCATCAGCACCACCCGCTCTCTCATGAGCATATCTAACATGGCACCGGTGTGTTAGGAGTCGGGGGGGGCGGGGACTAAGTGCCCCTGCTTCTTCCTCTCTTCGTTCACTGGCGCCTCCCTTTGCCTCTCTTTCTTCTTCTTTCCACCACCAGGTCCATCTTGGTGCTTTTCCTTCTCCCTCTTTTGCTCCTTTCTCTTTCTTTTCATCTCTTCCCTCTTCTTTTCCTCCTTCTTTTACTCATGTCCTCCATCTTCCTCATTCATCTCCTCCATCTTCCTCATTCATCTCCTCCATCCTCTTCTTCCTTCTCCTTCATTTTTTTTAAAGCAGGTTCTTCTCTCAACATGAGCAATACTGAGGCAGAGATTGGAGAGACTTTGAAGACGAGTTTAAAAGACACATGACTGTTTACTTATATGTATTGCGGATGTTATATATTTGCTTCGGCAGTTCACCTTTTGTATAGGCTTGTTCAAGCCCCTCTTTGTACGTTGTAATAATTTTTCATATTAATAAAAATTGTTGTTATCTTACTTCGCATGTTCTGTCTCTATGTGTTTACAAATTTGCAAACGCTGCTCGGCGTAATAGTATAGCATTTGAATCAATGAGAACTAAGGCCAAAATACTTGCTAACAAAAAGATATCATTATAACTTTAATAGAATGGTTTGACACAACAAGGCCTACCTGTGAATAACGATACTTATCCAAAACAATGCCGAGATTAGAACTGGATGCTCCATGCGGTGTAGGAAGTAATCATCCGAAGACATATCACCCGCAAAAATGAACAGTCCCCTTAGGCTACCGCATAGTGGGGCGTCTCGCCATCACCCTAACACTTTTATTGGCCTTAACATTTTAAAGTATTTGAGCCGAGGACTTTCCCCATCCGAGTAGTTGGCGTCCCAATAGGCTTGAGTCCGAAGACTTCGCAACGCCTTGGCTCTGTCCAACACCTAGTTTTGTCATCCAAGTAGTTGGTTTCCCCATAGGCTTGAGTCCGAGGACCATGCAAGGCCTTGGTTCTGTCCAAAACTTTTTTGAGTGCTTGGTTTCCCCATAGGCTTGAGTCCGAGGACCAGGCAAGGCCTTGGTTCTGTCCAAAACTTTTTGAGTACTTGGTTTCCCCATAGGCTTGAGTCCGAGGACCATGCAAGGTCTTGGTTCTGTCCAAAACTTTTTTTTGAGTGCTTGGTTTCCCCATAGGCTTGAGTCCGAGGACCATGCAAGGCCTTGGTTCTGTCCAAAACTTTTTTGAGTACTTGGTTTCCCTATAGGCTTGAGTCCGAGGACCATGCAAGGCCTTGGTTCTGTCCAAAACTTTTTGAGTTCAGTTTCTCCCTTTCCTCGGGTACTTCACGAGGTGCCGAGTAGGAGGTTGTCCTCGGCAGCGTCTATTCCTCGGCGTGGGCCATAGTCCCTGGGCCCCCATGTAGAACAGGTCTGGGCCGCGAATTCGCTAGGCCCACAAATTAAGAGGTATTTCTGTAGTCTTTGGTCACGCGGTACTCTTTGGCGTCCCGGTGTTCGAGATGCGCCTTCACGAGACTCCTTTAATCTCGTGGTTGCAGGTGGCGTTGGAAATTGAGCCAGAGCCATTTTGTCTGTAGCGTTCCTTGGGACGCTGCGTGAATTAAATGCCACCACCTTATCTTTTTAAATAAATAGGAGAGAAAGTTGCTTTACCTACGCACAAATCCTGCAGTTTCCTCCCAAATCACAACTCCCATATCCGGTGCTATCCTCCCTTAATATAACATGTTTGAGGCGAGGGTTGGGGAAAAGAAACTCTCTTCGCCACAGAGGCGCCGTGTCCTCCCGAGACTCAAAACAGTGAGGTACGGGCAAAGGAGGCATAAATTCAAGAGAATATTCCGTTTCGACGGAGGGGAAAGGGTGTTTCTCCCCCTTTTAGTCAAAATCCGAAGCAGATTCTGTTCATGCCAGAATTTTGGTGTGTCAGAAGAAAGATTTTCCGCCATCATCGCCTCCGCCTTGTTGCAGGCAAATTTTTGGTGAAGGCTCTCCAACTTCCGGCTCCCTGCACCTTTCCTTCAGCGGTGTGGGGCTCAAGTTGGGTTTCATGTACCTTTTCTTCAGCTATGCTAGCCTGGAGTTGGGCTCTCTCTGCACCCTTTCTTCGACGGTGCAGGCCCCAAGCTGGGTTCTTTATTTGCCTGAGTTATGGGCATGTAAAAGCATTGAGGAAGAACAAGGTCTTGGAGCAGTAGCCAACCTCTCCTCTGTGCCACCTCCTCGCCTTTAGCTTATTCTCTTATATCTTTCTTTTTTGATTTTGTGGTTAGCTTCAGAAGCCAACCTCTCCCTGCATCTTGCCTCCTCGGCTTTGTCTTACTCTCTTGTATCTTTCTTTTTGATTATGCAATGAGCTTTGACATAAGCTGATTCCCGCTTTTCATTGTACGATGTACTATTTCTTTGTTTTGGTAAAAAGGGAAATTTATTTACTTGTTTTGAATACTATTCTTTTTGGCAATACTACTTTGTGAATGAGTGTGCTTCATGTGTGTGTTTATCCAATGATATTTGGAGCAGGAAACCTTGAAACATAATCCAACTAATTTTGATTTACCAATACTACCAGGCATTACGATGATAATTCATAGTAAGTTAAACTTAGGAAACTAACCGAGGTAAAAAATTGAATATTCTGTGATAAGTGCGAGAATACCGTCCGAGAATGATAATCTCTAAATAATCCATCCGAGGAATTGGTGAGCAAAGAGAGAACTCAGATTGTTTTTCTAGCGACATATTGCTCTATATTGCATCGATCCCTTTGGTGCTGAAGATCCCAAAGCAGACACGAGAATCCTCGCAATTTAGGAACTAACCCAATTGTTAGTGGAGAGTCTTCCTCGGATAAATCCTAAGGTCCATGTAATGTAGTTTTTTTGGTGCTTATTTTCTTTTTCGCAGGTCAGCCCCTTGACCAGGGCGGGAGAGGCGACTTAAGGTCGGAAGCCCCTAGAGCTGCCCGTGCCGTTGGCGCTACAGGACGTAAGCCCTGGCACAAGTTTATGTCGGAACAACAAATGCATGTCGCCGGAGATGGGGGAAAACCCACGAATCTCTACTTGCTAGAGGGTTATCTCAAACGCCACCTGCGCCAACGTGCAAGCCTTCCCACAAACGGCGCCAATTGTAGGGACACGATTATTTAACGGCCCAATAATGATATTGGGCTCGTACATGAAAGATCCCTCACAATATGATTTGTAGAGAGTGGGCTTGAAAGGCTTGTCTTTGATCACGGGCGATGGTCCGGTCCTGTTTTTAGAGGAATTCATGTAGAAAAAGGAGTTGGATTTGAACATTTAAGCCCTATAGTGTCACATCTTTGGGTTGGACTGCTCGGACTTAGTCCGAGGACGATTAAGGTCTTCCTCCGGTTATCCCGGCGGTGGGTTTTTTTCTTCTTTTATGTGGAGTGCATACATTGTTAAGGGGTTTTCACCCATGGAGTTTTTCTCCGGAGGTAGAATGGGAGCCCTTGGTTTTTTGTCCATTGTTCCCGCCCCTTATCCAGACATTACTTACTTTCTCTTTTATACTTGCTTGACGCTCGTTGTCCTTCGTCCACGTGTAGGGTCAACCTTTCCAAGACCGATATTTGTCCCGTCGGTCTAATCCCGTAATCACTGGGGTGGTTGATAAAGCCGAAGAATCCGGCTCTGCTGGATGCGGAGTCTTATCTCGGGAAGGGTAATGAGGGCGGCTTTCCCGAGATATTTTAGGTCTCTTTTTCGTCTGGTCCTATACCGTTTTGCCCCTCTTCTCGGTGGAATTTTGGGTCGAGAGGATCGAATCGTCCTCGGTAACATCTCCGGGCCATTTGGGCTTTATGTTATCGAGCTTGGGCCGTAGCCTTCTTTGGCTTGGGCCTTTGGACTTCCCACGAGCAAGTGGACTGACCTATAAATTATTGGGCCCCACACTAATATATATATATATATATATATATATATATATATATAATTTCTAATCATTTATGTTTATTGAATCTAAGTTTTGTAAGTTTAAAACTTACTTTACACTAGCCTACAAACCGTGGCATGCACAAACACTTTTTTTGTCGTTTAATCATTTCTCTTTTTTGGTAGAAGTTTAGTTAAATTCAATTTATTTTCATTCTAATTAATATTTATATACAACTTAAATGGAAAGATATAGTTATACCCGTAGTAAGAATTGTAAGTATTTTTTTTTTTTTTTTTTGAGAAACAAGAATTGTAAGTAAAACCATAATTAGTTTCAATGATAAATTTTGCATATATTTTCTTTGAATTATAAATTTTATAGGTTAAAATATGACAAGCTGACCTTCAGCTATAGATAAATAAATAAAAAGAGTAAAAACTTAATTTATATAATTACAGATCAGATAACACTACAATCTACGGAATACATTTTCCATCATCATTGCATAGCAAAATTACTATCAGAATATACTTCGCTAATTTATTATATATTTTTTCTTTTCTCTAAGTGGAATTTGTCATTTATCTTGTGTATGTGTGTAAGAATTAATCGATATTCAAAGCTATTTTTTTTATAAAAAGAATAATAATAGAAAAATGGTGTAAGAACAAGTACCTTGCATTTTCTTTCCTCCTGTTATTGCTACGTAAGTACAATTCCCTAAAAATAATTTTAAAAGTAAATACTTCAGAGCTCGTAAAATTATTCAAATAAAATATATGATAACTTCGTACTATTAAAATTATTAACCAGCAGCAATTGTACGCATCAAAGACACACACATATCAACTAATAATAACTTACCACTAAAGAACGTATTATTAAAATTATTTTTTTTCTCTTTTTAAAAAAATTATTTTTTTTCTCAACAATATCAACTAATAATAACTTACCACTTAAAATTTGTTGTAAAAGTATTGTGAAAATATTGTAATAGCATTTCCTTCTTCTTCTTTTCTTTTTTTTCCCTCTTTTTTTTCTCCTCCACACACGTACCATATTTCCTTCTTTTTTCCTTTTCCCCCCCTCTTTTTCTCTCCACACGTACCCTTACTCTTTTATTTTTTTCCTTCTTTCCTCTTTTTTTCCCTATCACTTCCTCCAAACTCCAGAGCATTCCTTCCTTTTTCTTTCCATTTTTTTTTCTCTCTTAGCACTTCGTCTGTAACACCATGCACTTCCTCCTTACGCCTTTGCTCATCAATAAGTGCTTGCAAGAACTCATCCGTCCTCTTGGAGAGACTCTTCAACTTATTCTCCAAACCTCCATAATCCATCCACCGGACCACCGCAAGATGGGTACAAACTCCATTTGAAAGATTTTGCTATATTCTGATTTTTTTTTTTTTTTTTTTTTTTTTTTTTTGCATTTTGAGGAATCCTAATTTGAAAGGGATTGATTTTTTTTTTTTTTTCCTTAGCTGATTTGGGAATTTGTTATAGATAATTTTTTTGTGTTTAGATTTGGAAATTTGTTATTGAATTGAACCTGGGCTAGACGCTATTTTTTTGGGGCCTTTGTAGCGATTAATTTATCAAAGGGTTCTGCCATTCTGAGGCTGCAAACACAGTGGGCAATTTGGGAAATAGCTGGTGGCTTTCCAATGGTAATGTTTAAAAGCCCTTTGGCTTTTGCAAAATCAGCTGAGAGTTGCCTTCCTGTTAAAGTGCTCTTTCTTCACAAATTCAAAATGTAGCTTTTTAGAGAAAGCGACTTTTAAATCTTACCAAACGTACTTTTAATTTTTTTTGGTTTCAAAAGGCCCATTTCAGCTTCTAAAAGCTGAAACAAATGGGCACTAATATACAAAGACTTTAGGTATTATTATGAGACGTATCGCCGGTCCAGCCGGATAGAGTTTTAAATTTGTATTGTTTTGTTTTTTTATTTTTGTTTTTGTTTTTTTGTTTTGGTTTTTTCAAAGAATCTTGAAGCATAATACTAAAGGGGTAAAGACTAAAGATCGGAGAAGAGCTTACGTAATGTCAGTGGAGAAGAGCTTACGTAACATTATATTATAAGATGTTTATTTTGTTTTTTTTTGCTGAGAACGTGATATTATAAGATATGTCGTTATAGTAGTAATCTAATTTATTATAGGTACCATGTCTACTATGTAAATTGTACATTTTTAGACCCCTGTAAAGTAGATTGTTTAACCTAATTAATTAACCAAATGAATACTTAGGTTTATTATTCAGATCTAGATTAAAACAAAACAATCATATCATGCAAAGCAACGGAAATATAAAGAACACAATGATATGATAACCCAAGAAAACTAAATCGGTAAAAAACCTGTGGAGGATTTAACCTAGCTATACTCAAGGTAAAAAGTAAAACTACTATGAAAAAATTGAAATTTGTACAATAAGACTTAGACCACTAACATCCTATTGCTGCCTCAAGTAGAAAACTTACTACCACGACTCCATGATAGCTCCGAGTCCACGGACTACTTCTTTCATTGGCCTTTGCAACATAAGCAACAACACTTGTGATAAAAAATACAAACTCTTCTGTTTGTGACTCCTAGACCATTCTTGAAGGTTTAGATCATTTGCACCTTTGATGACTAGAGAAGGCAACAACTTCTACAACACCGGATTTTGAGATTTTTCAATGGATAACACCGGTAGAAGACATGAAAGAGCTTTTTGGGTACAAAACCCTAGATACAAAAGAGGCACACTCTTCTCTCTTTAAAAAGCCTAATAAAAACATGCTTAGGATTTCCTTTATATATTAGTAGAAGTAGATCTTAAACCCTAATCCTTAATGGGCTTGAACTATTGTTTGGGCTTAATTAAAATTTTGTAGATACAAATCTCAATCGGTCGAGCCTATCTCTCGATCGGTCAAACTAGGTAGATTATGAAATCTTCTTCCTACAACTTGTATGTTCTTAAATTTTGACTTGAATCACCTTGAGGATTGTCTAATAATACCTATAGTGTAATGCCTGACCCACTTTTATACATTTAATCAACTCTAGTGAAGAGAATGAAATTTGTTAGGTTCTAAATGTTTAGAACAATTGGCAAATCGTGAACACAAACTTGTCTAGATATAGATCTTAGAGTCTATAGGTATTATTAGACAATGCTCAAGATGATTCAAGTCAAGATTCAAGAACATACAAGCTGCAAGAAGAAGATTTCATAATGTCATCAGTTCGATCGATCGAAAGACAAACTCGATCGATTGAAAGCAAGGATGTCAATACCGCACCGGAGGCCGCACCGATTTGGCCACCGGTACGATATATTTCGGATACCGGTCAATACCGTTGTACCGTTTCGGGTTTACCGCTATTTTTTATATTTATAAATAAATAAATATATATATATATATATATATGTATGTATGTATGTGTCTGTGTATATATATATATATATATATTATAATAAATATAAAAGTTTACCATAAAACATTTCCTCAATTCAGAACTAATTATTCATGGTTTTAAACTTTAGTATTAATTAAAAGGGAAAAAAAATAAAAAAATAAAATAGAAAGCTTAAAAGTTACCATTGCATACTAAGAAAACAAATAATACTAATAAGTTAATGCAAATAAGTTACAATTCTGTCCTAACAAAAATTCAAAAATTACAAAACTAAAAAAAAAAAAAAAAAATTTTTTTCAGACTGGCGGTACACTCGGTATTGCCTGAAATTGGCGATGACGGTCGATATTTTTTCCGGTATGAAACAGGGGGGTCAAGCGCACCGGATTGCTGGCGATGACGGTATATTCTGGTCGTACTAGCGGTGACGGTACGGTATATTCCGGCCGTACCAGCCGGTATGGTACGGAATCGATAACATTGATCGAAAGTCCTATCTGCAGAATTTTAATTAAACCCAAACAGCAGTTCAAGCCCATTAAGGATTAGGGTTTTGAATCTACTTCTCCCAATATATAAAGGAAACCCTAAGCACGTTTTTGTGTGGCTTTTTAGAGAGAAAAGAGTGTGCCTCTTTTGTATTTAGGGTTTTGTTCCTAAAAAGCTCTCTTATATCTTCTACCAGTGTTATTCATTGAAGAATCTCAAGATCCGGTATTGTAGAAGTTGCTGCCTTCTCTTGTCATCAAAGGTGCTTGATGATCTAAACCTTCAAGGGTGGTCTTGGAGTCATAAACAGGAGAGTTTGTGTTGCTAAACCTTTGAGTGGGATCTCAAAGTCACAAACGGGGTGTTTGTGTTTTGCAAAGGCCAAAGAAAGAAGGAGTCCGTGGATTCGGAGATTGCACGTGGTCGTGTCGATAAGTTCTCTTGGTTGGTAGCAATAAGAAGTCAAGCATGGGGGCTTGTAAGTCTTATTGTATGAACTTCGATTCTTTCTAATGGATTTGTTTTTTACCTTGAAGATAGTTAGGTTAAATCCCCCCCAAGTTTTTTATCGGTTTGGTTTTCCTGGGTTATCATATCGTTGTGTTATTTATTTTTCCATTTGCTTTGCATGATATGATTGTTTGAATGTGATAACCTAGATTTGGAATTTGGACTAAGTAACAACTTGGCTAATTACCTAGGTTAATCCAATTGTGTTTTAAGGGGTCTAAAAACTAACAAAATTGTTGCAAGATAGTGACTCTTATTTGATATGGATAAGGTGCATAATGAAAAGAGATCTAAGTTTATCGTGTACAATTTCGAGGACGAAATTTCTATAAGAGGGGAAGAATGTAACACCCCAGCCCACATGGAAGCCCTATTTGACTCAATAGAAAACAGGTTTTGAGCAGATTGTTTTTAAACATCTTGTGAAGCATTGGAAGCTTTTGGATAAACAATTTTTAAAGTTGGGAAACACTGGTTAAAGCATAAGGATTATAAGAGGAGGCTAAGACAGAGGAATAGTTGGGCTTAGGGATGGTACCTAAGAGGGTGAACCAATTAACAATTTCTAGGGAAGAAACAGGTTCTTTTTTAACAAGCGGTTTATCAATGGTTGGGCTTTTGTCTTTGGACTGCCTACTTGCCTGGTGATACTGGAGAAATTCACGAGTAAGAAAGTCAGGGATAACATTTTGAGATCCTTTAATATATTCAATATCAAAGTCGAAAACATTTAAAATAGTTTGCCATCTAGCAAAAATATGTTTTGAAGCAATATTTTCAACATCTTTTTCAATAACATATTTAGCACTTTTGCAATCAATATGTAACAAAAAATTTTGGTTTAATAAATCACTTTGAAATTTTGAAATACATAGTACTATAGATAAAATCTCCTTTTTAATAGTACTATAGTTTAACTGTGTAGTATTCCAGATTCCTAAATAGAAACAAACAATTTGTTCGGATGACTCTGGGGAAACTTTTTGTTTCAGAATACCACCATAACCAATGTCAGAGGCATCGGTTTCAACAATTTTGAAAGCATCAACAATAGGAATACCAAGACAGGGCAATGTCTTAACATGAGACTTGATTTGTTTAACAAGGGAAGTATGGACATCAGACCAAGGAGGAGGATTACTTTGTAACCGATCAAAAAGGGGTTTACATTGTTTCCTCATATCCTTGTAGAAATCAGCAACATAATTTAAGGACCAAAGAAACCTCTGGAGTTGAGTTTTATTAGTGATAACATCAGGAAACTTATCAGCAAATTGAATAGCTCTATCTATAGGATGAATTTGTCCTTCAGAGATGTCATAGCCAAGGAAGCGAACTTTTGTTTGAAACAATTTGATTTTCTTAGTAGAGACAACAAGACCATTTCTTTTGATGGTGTCTAGAAACGAATACAAATGTTTCCAGTGTTCATCAATAGAGCTAGAATAAACAAGAACATCATCAATGTAAATAATGGTGAAATGGCTGAAAGAATTGAAAATGTCATTCATAATATTTTGGAATTCACTAAGAGCATTCTTAAGACCAAAAGGCATCACATTCCACTCATAATGACCAAAAGGAGTGGTAAAAATAGTTTTATACCTATCATTCTCACTAATCTGGATCTGCCAGAATCCATATTTCATATCAAACTTGGAAAATATCACAGCCTTGCTTAGTCTATGAACCAAATCATTCTTATTGGGTATAGGATACCTAATCCATTCTAAGACTTTGTTCAAGGGCTTAAAATTGATGACTAAATGAGGGGTTCCTCTCTCAATCTCAGCATTTTTTTGGACATAGAAAGCAACACAAGACCAAAGGGACTTGCTATTCCTTATGAGTTTTTTCTAAAGTAAATCATTGATTTCTTTTTTGCAAAACTCAACAATTTCAGCATTCAATTGAACAAGGCGAGCTTTAGTAGGAATGTTCTTTTCATCAAAATCTTTAACATAAGGCAAGTCAACAATATATTTTCTTCTATGCCAGAAAACATTAGGAACATCGGAGCAGACATCATCAATCAAAATTTTCTAAAAATTATCAATTTTTGATTGCAACAATTTATCAGAAAGTTGTTCAGCAATTTTCTTATATCTAACTTCCTATTGAAGGAAGTTAAGATGTTTGGTTTTAGCATGAATCAAATTCAAAGCATCATAAGTATCAATTTCAAACTTTGAAGCAAATTTGTGTTTTACTTTTTGTCCAAAAGGATCAGTAGTAATTCCGTCATGTTCAACAAGAAAAGGATACAAAGCATTTATAAATGGCAGACCAAGAATCACTTTATCAGTCATGTTTTTGACAAGAACAGAAGGAATCTTGAAACAGACATTATCATGGCAAACATGAGCATTATTCAATTCATATTTAATCTTCATTTGACTACCATTAGCAGAAACCAATCTTTCGGATGATTTTTCAAAATATGTTGAAGGAATTAATCCTTCTTGGATATAGTTCATATCCGCACTTAATCAATCATAGCAATAAAAGTGAAATGATAATCATGGGAAACAACAATTTTAACTTTTGTAAACCATTTTGGAGGAAGCACTTTATTAACAAGATTAAGTTGGGAATTATCAACAATACCTTTATCAGAAAGAAGTTCTGTTTGACTGAATTCATTTCCATCTTTTTGCTCATCTTGTTCATTATCAAATTGATTTTGATCAATTTTTAACAATAACAATTCTTGTTTAAGATTATTGTTATCACTTTTAATGCCTTTAAATTCATTTTTTAACTCAATTATCTCTTGTTTAACAACAGTAATTTCATGTTGAAGATCATTAACAGTTAATTCTTTGGATTTCTTTTTATTAAATCTTTCCAAAATTTCTTCAAAGCTTATAGTTGATTTTATTTTTTTACCAATTTCATCTTTTATCAAATTTTTTTTAAGCTTATCCAAATATTCTTTTTGTAACTCAGGGTTTTCAATTTGACTTATCAATTTAATCAAGAAACTTTCATTTTCTTCACTTTTGGTGAGAACATTAATAGATTTAATAACATTATATATATATATATATATAACACATAATTCTTTCTCTAGAACTTCTTTCTTTTAGAAGCCTTTCTCTAGAGAGAGTTTCTTGTTTCCACCTTAGGATTTCCTACTACTTTCCCTACAATCTTGTAACTAGAACTAGTACAAGCTTTGTAACTGTTTCAATCTTGTAACCACTACTACTACTGTAAGTGTTTTGTTCTATTTTCAATAACAAGTATTTTCAGTTTTTAGTTTATTATACTACTTGTTGTTACCGCCATCTTGGACAGTTCTAATTTTTAATTGCTTTCATATATCTTGCTTGGCATTTGGTTCTACCGCCTTACTATTGTTTTAAGTTACTTTGATTATATTTGCAATACCGCCTTCTTGGCTAGTTCTACTTTGCTTATTTTACTTTCAACATATATAGTACTGTGCTTCCGCCTTCAACTTGGTGTCCCTTCCCCCATTTTGGTATCAGAGCCACTTTTTTCGGGTCTGCAATGCAGTGTTGTTGTGTTCTCTGTCTTTCTGTCTGTGTCTACCTTAAACTTTGATACTCCTTTGTTGTGTTCCCTTTTTACCATCGTTGGTGCCACCCATGTCGAAAAGTGAATTCCTAGAACCGAACAAGATGGCCCGTTTGAGCCAAGAGAGGGCGTGTAAGGCATGAGAGGTATTGGGTTGACTAGGGTATGTGTTACGAAATGCAACGGTGTTAAGAAAAACATGATAATTGAGTGTTAAACCTAGGATAGTATGGATAGGTTGTGGAGATCCAACTCTTCTATCAACTCCAGGACTGGTTGTCCTCCCGATATTGTAAATGAAGAAGATCACAATGTTGAAGATAATGAGTTGTTTTCTGATTTTAAATGGAATATCCCCAAGATTGATACTAAAACTGTTTGTCCATCCGAATCTGATTTTCCTCCTATTGAAAATCATGTTTTCCAAAATCAACTAAGAGTTTTGAATGTTTTGGATGAAAGTTTTGAAATTGATATGGTTTCATTATATAATGAATGTATGCTTGCTAAAAATAGAAATAAAAGAAAATACTTCCAAAGTAATTTTGTTCATCACGAAAAAGACCGTGTTAAAAGGAAGTGGTTAGAAAAGATGAATCAATTGAAAAAACATATTTTGTTTTTTAATTTTCTTGAAAACCATTATGTTTCAAAAGAAGAAGTTTCAAAACAGCATTTAAATGTGATAAAGAAATCAAATTTTGTTAAAGAAGATAAAACCATTGTTAGGTCTAGTCATCCGCCTCTTGAGACAGTTTTGATAACTTGTCAAAAGACGGAAGTGAAGGCCTCCCCTTTCAAAATTGCTAATACTGATACTCTTGTTTTTAGTATTATTAAACAAAAAAATTTTACTAATGAATCCTTGCATATTATTGGTCAACAACTTGACCGTATTGAAGAAAACATTGTTGAAAAAACTCCTGTTTCAAAAACTGAGAAACCTTTGATTGATTTACCCAGTCAAGATAAAAAATTGAATTTTAAAACTTCCTAAGCTAAAACTCTTGGCATTGTTGAAAAAATGTTTTTCGATTTAAAGGTTAAAAGCGAGGGTACTTCTACAAGTACTACTTGCACTATTTCAAGAAATGAAAAAGAAATTGTTTCTGATGAAAACATAGATTCTAATACTGTTTCTTCTATTTCTGCAAAAAAGGTTTTTGATGATGATTTACCAAAAATTAAAAGATTTGTTGGAAATTCCAAACCCATGTCTTTTACAAAAAATTGGTATTCAAAACCTACTCCTCCCGATATATAGTTTGAAGAAAGAGCTTTTCAAACACAATTCTCTTTTCACTGATAAAATTTATAAATAGAATATTGATGGTTTGTCCGAACAAGAAATCATTAATAAAATGGGTCATATGTCTATGGTTGGAATTTCTTACATTAATAATCATAATCTTAATCACCCTGAAATTGTTGACCTCCTTGCTACTGGTTTTTCTAGTACTCTTCGTGGATGGTGGGATTCATATCTCACAAAAGATTCCAGGGAATCTATTAAACATGTTGTTAAAAAGAATGATGAAGGTATCCCTATTTTTGATGAAAGTATTGGTTGAGGTATCCTTAATGGTGTCAATACCTTGGTCTATACTACTCTCAAACATTTTGTTGGTACTCCATCTAATATTTCATCTTGAATTTCTGATTATTTGAATAATTTGAGATGTCTTACTATGTCTGATTACAGATGGTACCAAGATGTTTTCATTTCCGAGATGCTCGGAAAGATTGCTACAAACCTTATTCAGAAGCAAGGCTATGTTTAGGTCTTATGACCTATGGTTCAAATATTTCAAAAAACTTGTTATAGCCACTATTCTTGATCCCGATAATTTAGACGAAGATGTCAATGTCTTTATTCAGCTAGACTGGGAAGAATACTTTGGGAGTAGTCTCAGAGTATATGAAAAGAAACATCCGTTTCCAGGCCTCTTAGTTAATTATGAGGAGGGAACAAATGATGATGACAGGGACCTCGATTGGCTACCCCAAATGTTTGAATATGGTTTTATCAGATTCATCAAGCTAACAAGCCATGATTAGATTAGTCAGTTCCCACAAATTATTCAAAGGGCTGTTTCACATATTAATAGTCCATTTGTTTCCATAAGATGCTGGTTAACATCCGTTCAAGTTTTTTGATATAATCAAAGTAATTTAAAGACTATAATGCTAGTTAAAATTGTTGTTTCCCATGATTATCATTTCTTTGTTATTGCTATGATTGATTCCGATGCGGATATGAACTGTATCCAAGAAGGATTAATTCCTTCAAAATATTTTGAAAAATCAATTGAAAGATTGGTTTCTGCTAATGGTAGTCAAATGAAGATTAAATATGAATTGAATAATGCTCATGTTTGTCATGGTAATGTCTGTTTCAAGATTCCTTCTATCCTTGTTTATTGGTCAAAAGGGGTCAGATTGATAGCAAGAATCGGATTAGTCAGTCCCTACAAATTATTCAAAGGGTTGTTTTGCAGATTAATAGTCCTTTTGTTTCCATAAAATGTTGGTTAACATCCGTTCAAGTTTTTTGATATAATCAAAGGGGGTCAGATTTTAAGGAGCCACACGTGACCCACCAACCCCTTATTTCCCCACCACACACCACACACTCACAAATATATCTCTTCTCTCATATGGCCACCTTCCTTCCTCATTTGTTTTGTTTCTTTTTCTCACAAACACACACTCCTCTCTTCACTCCCTCACACTCCCACGGTACCCACTCCACACCACCACATCCACCATCATTTTTGTTAGGTTCTAAAGACTTAGGTTTTTATGTGTTTAGAACTCTAATGTGTATTGTTGGCAAACCATGATCAAAACAATATGTTTAGAAGTGTTTAGTCTTGCTTAAAGTTGTATCTTTTATATAAAGTTGGAATCGAGCTAATGTAGAGTTCTTGTGCATTTTCACCTGGCTTGATTGATTGAAGCTTAGGCTCGATTGATTGAATCTTGGGCAAAATGCGTTTTTTTCTGCAGATTTCCAACTCAGCCCTAGTTGTTTAAAACGTTTAGGGTTTTCTAATTTGTCCTAAGTATAAAAGGCAAACCCTAACCTCGTTTTAGTGTTACTCATATTGCTGTTTGTGTAAATCTCTTGTGAGATCTAGAGGAGCTTTCCTTTACACAAACTTAGGGTTTTCAAGGAGAAAATTTTATCTATACCTTGATGATCAACTCGGTTGCTGCCATTGGAGCTTAAAAAAACACAAGCGGGTGTGCTTGTATCTAGTGGTGAATCCAAGAAAGAAGGAGTCCATGGATTTAGAGCTTGCACGTGGTCGTGTCGGTAAGTTCTCTTTGGTGGGTAGCAATAAGAAGTCGAGCGTGGGGGCTTGTAAGTCTTATTGTATGAACTTTGATTCTTTCAAGATAGTGGATTCAAGTTTACCTTAAGGATAGCTAGGTCAAATTCTCCCCAGGTTTTTACCGGTTTGATTTCCTAGGTGATCATATCTTTGTGTTATTTATCTTTCTCACGCTTTGCATGATATGATCTCTATGATTGTGATAACCTAGATTTGTTAAATTGGACGAAGTAACAACTTGGCTAATTACCTAGGTTAATTCAATTTTGTTTTAAGGGGTCTAAAAACTATTAGGTGGTATCAGAGCAGGTTGCTCTCTTGTTGTTGATCTTTTGATCACCGAAGTGATCCTTGACCCCTGTTGTCATGGAACACGGACACTCTCTAGTTATTCCTCCTCACTTTAATGGGAATAATTATACTTATTGGAAAGTAAGGATGAAAGCATTCCTGAAATCGATTGATGAGAGAGTCTGGAACTCCATTGAATACGGATGGGAGAAGCTCACTACTCCTGTTAGTGAGTGGGAAACTTCTCAAAAAGAAGCAACCGCGTTCAATAGCAAGGCTATGAATACTATCTTTCACGCTATTTCTATGGAGGAATTTAAGAGAATCTCTAATGTTGAGGTTGCTCATACTGCTTGGAATATCCTTCAAACTATGCATGAATGCACAAAGGCTGTCAAAATCAATAAATTGCAGTAGTTGACTTCTAAATTTGAAAGCATTAGGATGTCTGATGATGAATCTTTTGATGAATTCTATGCTAAATTGAATGATATTGTTAATTCTGCTTTTAACTTTGGTGAAATCTATGATCAATCTAAAATTGTTAGGAAGATTCTTAGATCTTTAACTAAAGACTTTAGACCCAAGGTGACTGCCATTATCGAGAGCAAGGATGTGGACTCCATCCCTGTTGATGAACTTGTAGGATCTCTTCAATCTTATGAGTTGGACCTAACCAAAACTAACAAATCCAAATCAATGGCTCTTAAGTCAGTTGATGATGTTGAGGTTGGTGGATTTGATGATGAGTTCTCTCTTTCAGAGATTGCTTACCTTGCCAAGAACTTTAGAAACTTTCTCGGGAATAATAACAGAAAGGCAAGAGGCACGAACACTGCTGAACCTAGAAACTTTAGGAAGAATGATCCCACTAAGGTTAACAATAATGATAAACCTAGAGAAAAAGTAGGTCAATCTTCTAATAATTCTATGGGTCCTTAGTGTTTTGGATGTCAAGGGTATGGCCACATGAAATCTGAATGTCCTACCTATTTGAAGTCTAAGGGTAAGGCTATGGCAGTAACCCTTAGTGATGGTGAAGTTTCTGATAATGAGTCCGATTGTGACGAGGATGGAAACTTCATTGCTTTCACTGCCATCGCTGTAGTCAATGAGAGCATATCTGCTGAAGAGAACCCTTCTAATGGGGAACTCTCTGAGGATGCAAATCTTCAAGAGGCCTACAATAAACTTTGCAAATTTGCTGCAAAGGATGCTATGAATGTTAAACTTGGCCTGAAGAAAATTGAATCTCTTGAGCTTGATAAGAAGAATTTGCTTGTAAAACTGTTTGATGCTAATGAACTTTTGAACAATGTGAATGTAAGGTTGAATTTATTCAACCATCTAATTGACTTTATTTCGTGCCAAATTTGCTTGTATTTCAGCATTTAGTAACCCTGTATTTCGGTGGGTTTGATGTAAGAGTAGTGAGTGAGATAGAGTGAAGTTTGCTCAAGAGTGTGCAAGAAAACAGAGACTCGCGGGTGACTCGCGGCTGTAAGCCGCCAAACGCATCACACGTGCCAAGCATGTCGGAATGTGAACAGTCATGCTAGCTGGAGTACTACAGGACAAAACAAGACAATCGCCCATACGGTTATCTCGCGACTGGATCTCGTGACTTAGTCAAGCCGCGAGGTCAAGTCGCGAGCCACCCCTGTTTTGTAAATCCCGATGTTTCACATTCCTCTCCCATTCCAGTATAAATACCCCTTTTACCCACAAATGTAAGAGAGCTTCCAGAGAGATTTTTGAGAGAGAAACCCTAAAGAAAAACAAGATTGATTCACCCACAATCTATACATTAGAGTCTCTTCAAATTCCTCAACTCTCTTCCTCTCCATTGTCAAATCCTTGAGAGACATTTTACCAAACCTTGTTCTCACCATATTCATCACTGTGAGAGAGCTGTTTGGATTTATGGGAAGCAATTAGGAAGGAACCAATCTTCATTGGTTGATGCTACGGTCTAGTAGCGGAATCCGGGAAGCTAGAAAAGAAAAAGGTTCGGTGCAACCTCGTTGGAGTAAGAAGCTTGGAGGGCTTAGGTGCACTGGGTAGATTAGGCTTGGAGGGTCTTTTTCTGTCCATGTATCCCAACTATATTTTCTAGTGGATTATTTACCGCTTGGAGGGGGCGGCGGAGAGGTTTTACGCCGAGGGCTTCGGTTTCCTCTTCGATAACACATCGCGTGTTGTCTTTGTGTTTGCATCTTCCTTCCTCTTTATCTTTGCCTTTTTTATTATCTCTGTGGGTTGTGATTTTAATTTGGCTTAGATAGTTTTACCAATTTCATATTATAGCTTATGTTAAGTTTCCGCACACTAGTTGTTTGACATAATGCTTGAATTGGTTAAGTTGTAATTTGGGGGTCTAAACGTTCAAGGGTGTTTATACACATATTTGAACTTTTAGTGAAAACTGAGAATATGCTTTTGCTTGATAAAGTTAAATCTTTGGAACTTGATTTATCTGTTGCTAGATCTGCTAGTTCTAAACTTGATCAAATGTTGAGTGTTCAAAAGTCTCCTTCTGACAAATCTGGATTAGGTTATGTTGAAAGCATCTCTGTGTTTGCTCCCCATTCCACAAACTTTGTCCCTTCATCTTCTTCTGAACCTTCTGTGAGTACGATTGTGAGTGAAACTGTCAAATCCCCTATGAGTGAGGTTGTCAAACCCATAGAAGTTTCATCATCTAGGAAGATTAAGGTTGATCTGAAAGAGTCTAGGCCTAAGAAGCCTACCCTATCTAAGGACAAGATGCATGATAAACCTGCATGGGTTTGTCATTTTTTTGGAAAGTCCGGACACATACATCTAAATTGTTATAAGCTGCAAGCTGCAAAAAGAGCAAACAAACCAAAAGTACCTGTGCCTCAAGCACAAGATCCTATGGTACTCATTGGTGAATTGGTAAAGGCTTTAAACCTTTATTCCAATCCTGGAGTTGGTAATCATTCCCATGTGAATAAGAACTCCAATGCTCATGGTGCATCTAAAAGGTTTTAGATGCAAAAGACTCGAACTAATTGAGTCTTTTTGACATGGTCCTTGTGATTTATTGCTCTACCCATTGTGACCATTGTTTTTTTTTGTTTTTTTTTTGTTTTGTTTTTTTTTTTGGTTTCTAGGATCTGCATTGCATGACATTCATGCATTTCATTCTAGTTTTTTTAATAAAAAAAAAAAAAAAAAAAAAAAAAGGAAGAAAAAGGAAGCAAATTGTGTTTTGTACTATTTTCTTGGTTTTTGAGAACAAGGTTGGTCAATTTATTTTCACATAACATATCTTTTGTACCTTGTTTAGTTTTGATGAGCTTACTTATTGCACATTACTAATTGAAGCTTTGTAGTGCATGTTGTGTGGGAAAGATATTTTTGGTTTTTGATCACTTTGTCTTGATCTTGAAGTCACATGTTTTTGACTATCGGACTTGAACTTTTAGAGAAAGGCATAAATAACCATCTCACCACTGTTCACTAGCCAATCATGAACACCTTAGTGCATATCGTAAGATTTTGTGCTCGAGAAAGTGTAGCACATGCACAAAAAGAACATAAGGTGTAGACTCGATTTAATTGCTTAATACTTAAAATTGGTATGTATGTTATCCTGGCCTTTTAATAAGTTTCTGAATGAATTAAAATTGGTGTGTATATGATGAGGCATAATTCAAGTAACTTACATGATTGCAAGCTTATGATCTAGGAGATATGAGAGTTATATGATGTAACTCTTTAGGTGATAGTCTCTTTTAAATTCTATGTGATGAATTTTGTAAACTTTGTGGTTGATTTCTATTTACATATCACCTCACATGTATCTCAAGTTTTTGCTAGTTGCACACAAGTTACTCTTGGCTAAACATTGTACATGTTATTGTGTGTGTTTATGGTCCGACCAACCAAGTTTTGCAAATACTTTGAATTTTGTGCAAAATTGAATTGATGCTTGAAAATTTGTGGAGAATGCAAGAAATTTTAATTTTTGGAATTTTGGGCTTAAATTCTTCTTTTTGAAAATCATATCATCACATACTCATGCATTTTGTTCCTCATGTCAATCTTGTGAGTTGTTCCTAAATGTCTTTTCAAAAACTATGATTTTTTTCTCAAACTTTGTGAGCCTTTGTCCATTTCAATTGATCCAACCTAATTTTTGATCAATCGAAATTGTTTCAAATTTTTTAAAGAGACTCTGTCTATTTCGATCGATCGAAAGCGATTTTCGATCGATCGAAACTCGTGAATCAGGTTCTTAAAAATATCAGTTTTGACTTGTTCCTCTCACTTTTTCAAAACTTTTTCGAAACTTTCTCTCTCTCTCCGACTTGGAAAGGCTCCATTGAGATTTTTTGTCGTTTTCTTCCATTTTTCTTGCAAGGAATCTCTCTCCCTAAGCCGGTATGTCCATATTACCCTCTCTTTTTCATTTATTTTCTGTTTTACATGCATTTTTCCATGCGTTGAAGGGTTATTTTTGGACTTAGCATATTTTGGGGTTTTTGATGATACAAATCGTATTTTGTGAAATTGATCATTGGGTTTTTGTTCTAGGATGTTATAATCATGATCCTTGTGGTTTAATTTGATCAATTTTGTGGGTTTTGAGGAATTGAAAATTCTAGTGCTTGTAATTAACCCGAATTGGGGATTTTGTTCAAATTTGGTTAAATTGATGAAATTGGCTTGTTGATTTGATGTAATTGGTCATTATTTTCTGAACTCTATATTGTATGATGATCAATTAGTCCATTTCTTTCAAATTGATCAAGTGGTTTTTCAAAATTTTGGGGTTTTTGTGTTAGAAACTCTATGCTCAAGCCAATTTTGTGAATTTGAACTTAATTGCACTGCATTAGGACATGCATCATGCCATTTAATTTGTTCATGCATCATATAGATTTTTGTTCTATATTGTTTTGTGCTAACTTTGCGATCTGCCCTAGTGTTTTTTTTTTGTTTTGTTCCTTTGCTTTATGTCTTGGTCCTTATCCTAGCACCATGCCTAGGAAAACTAGAGCCCATAGGACCCCTTCCACTTCCTCCGAGTCTTCCTCTAGGAGTGAGGTGTTTAGGAATGATAAAAGCAAAGAGGCCTTTGAGACTTTGAACTGTAAGCGTAAGATTTGGGCTGAGCGTGCTGTGATTTTAGATGAGATTGATCCGGCCATTAGGGCTAACTTTGAGTCTAAAGGTTGGTTGTCTCTCTTAGAGATAGATCATCCACCCCCGATCGCCCTGATTAGAGAGTTCTTCTCGAATCTCTCTTGCCACGTCTATGATTCCAACACCCTTGTTAGGAATTGGATATGAGGTGTTGAGTTCACCATTACCCCTCGAGTAGTTGCTGAAGCTCTTGGGGTTCCAGTTGTTCGGGAGCCCGACTATCCCTATGATGAGTCTCCTCCCTTAGATGTTGTTATATCATACATCACCGGGTCTTCTATCCAGTGGGGTTCTGATCCTCGGATCACGTCCACTTAGCTTGCCGAGACCGCCTATCTTTTCTTTAGGATAGCGTGTCATTCGTTGTGGCCTATTTCTCATCTCCACACCATCCCTCTAGAGCGATGTGTGTTTTTGAATGCGTTTATTTCTGGTGCGTCTATCGGTTTCCCTCATCTGTTTCTTCGTTCTTTGAACGAGGTTCATAGGAGTTCTGTCATATAGCATACACTTATCCATCCTATTTTCATTCATAGGATTTTGTTGTTTCTAGGTCTAGATGGTTTTCCTTCTGGTGAGCCTATTCATGTTGTTGCTCCCATAGGTGCCACCTTTCTTAGGCAGAGGGCTGCTCACTTGAGAGTTGCTCCTTCACGTCCTAGAGGTGTGTCATTTGGTGCTGTTCCTCCTCCTCCCTCTTCCACAAGTGCCGATCTTTCTTTGAGATGTTTGGTGTTGTTCTTTGCGATCTTTGATGTTCCTCCACCGATCGCTTCAAATGATTCGGATATTCGACGTATGTTGGATCATGTCTTGACCGTTCAAGCGGCTCATGGACAGATTTTGGTGGACGTGCTCGATGAGATCCGTGCTTTGGTGCAGAGTTGGCACAATTTAGACGATCTTCACCGCCACCTCCCTTTTGATGATGGATTTTGTTTGTCCTTTGGCATTCCGTCACAAAAAGGGGGAGTACATATTTGACCTTGTAGAGTTTTTGTCTTCAAGGGGAGAGTATTTTTGTTGGTTGGAGCTTATGGAGTTTAGATTGTATCTAGGTGCTTCACATTGTATTTTTATCTTTTTAGCTCTTGCCATATTTTTGTTGGGATATTCATGTTAGGGGGAGTCATTTTTTTTGCTTTATATGTTTCTTGTTTTCAACTGTTTATTGATTTATATTTATGAGTTTTTCATTGATATATGTCTTCATTGTATGTTGTTTGATATCAAGAATTTTTTTTGTTTACTTGTATTTTTCCACACATGTGGTTATGCATTTTGTTTAGTGTTTCAGGAAATATACAGGTTGATTCAATTGAGTTCTTTGTCTACATTTGCAATCGATGGATAGTAGTTAGGATTGAGTTTGTTTTATGAGCATTTGTTTTGTAAATGGCTTTTATTTGTAAACTTTGAGCTTCTAGTTGTGTTTTGTCACGGATTGCTAAAGGGGGAGTTTATTAGGTGGAGTTTATTAGGTTCTAAAGACTTAGGTTTTTATGTATTTAGAACTCTAATGTGTATTATTGGCAAACCATGATCAAAACAATATGTTTAGAAGTGTTTAGTATTGCTCAAAGTTGTATCTTTTATGTAAAATTGAAATCGAGCTAATGTAAGTTCTTGTGCATTTCGGCCTGGCTCGATCGATCGAATCTTAGGCTCGATCGATCGAATCTCGGGCAGAATGCATTTTTTCTGCAGATTTCCAACTCAGCCCTAATTGTTTAAAACGTTTAGGGTTTTCTAATTTGTCCTAAGTATAAAAGGCAAACCCTAACCACGTTTTAGTGTTGCTCATATTGCTGTTTGTGTAAATCTCTTGTGAGATCTAGAGGAGCTTTCCTTTACACAAACTTAGGGTTTTCAAGGAGGAGATTTATCTACACCTTGATGATCAACTCGATTGCTTCCATTGGAGATTAGAGAAACACAAGCGGGTGTGCTTGTATCTGGTGGTGAATCCAAGAAAGAAGGAGTCCGTGGATTCGGAGCTTGCACGTGGTCGTGTCGGTAAGTTCTACTGGTGGGTAGCAATAAGAAGTCGAGCGTGGAGGCTTGTAAGTCTTATTGTATGAACTTCAATTCTTTCAAGATAGTGGATTCAAGTTTAACTTGAGGATAGCTAGGTCAAATCCTCCCCTGGTTTTTACCTGTTTGGTTTCCTAGGTGATTATATCTTTGTGTTATTTATCTTTCCGTTGCTTTGCATGATATGATCTCTGTGATTGTGATAACCTAGATTTGTTAAATTGGACTAAGTAACAACTTGGCTAATTGTCTATGTTAATTCAATTGTGTTTTAAGGGGTCTAAAAACTATTAATTTTTCCGGCAAAATCATTGGAAAAACTCTCTAGTAACCTCTAAGGCACCTTCATCTCTTTTGATTTAAGGTAAGACTCCCAATCTTTTGGTGGGTTTATATGCTTTTACTTGAAGTTATGTTTATCTAAACTTTAATAATAATACCCATGTGATTTATGAGCATTAGAAGTGATATTTATGTGTTCTTATGTATGGGTTTTGGTCTTGGTGGATGTATTTGATGAGTGGGTTTATGATTTTTGTAATGGTGGTTAGCTAAGTGGTGAAGATTTGGGAGTTTTGGCTTTTTAATGTGAAATAGTTAATGAATCTAAAATTTTATTGTGTATTTGGAGCTAGTGGAGGATTTACATTTAGGGTTTGTAATGGTGGGTATTGTTATATATGTTGTTGTTTTGTGGGTCTCTTGAAAATGACATGTATATTGAGGAAGAAATTCATAAAGTGTTAAGATCTCTTATGGTAAATGTGAAGCTTGGAATGACATGATGATAAGTTGGAGTCTATGCATTATGATGAAATTGTTGAGAAACTTTGGAAGTGGAATACATTATTTGTGAGGTTAAATGCTAGGCTTGTCTAATTAATTTCTTAGTTAGCGATTTCTAATAGGTATCTAGATATAATTTCAAGCTTTATGCTTATTTTGATAGGTTTGCTTGGTATTGTTTAAGTTCTAGCTAATTTCATTTGAAGCTTGGAAAATTAGGCTTTTGTGGGTTGCGAGGTAAGTAGCTTTTAATGGAATTTTTAGAAAATAACCATGTTGCATAAACATTGTTTTTGGGTCAAACACATTTTGGAAAATTAATGGTGAAACTATGTTTTTCTAAAAAGTGTTGTGTTGTGACTCTAATATATATGATTGCATATGAAAGTGCAGGTTCTTATTGCATATGAGGAATTGCATGATTTGTTGGCATGGAAAAGATTAGCATCTTTGATTAAATTCTTGAGAATCATTTTATGGATTTATTGCATTATTTGCAAATATATAAAGATGCTTTATCTTGACCTATGTTATTTGGGAAGTTAATACAAAATATTTTTGACAAGAAATGAGTTGAAGGCTTTGAGAACCTTGTGAATATCTTGGGCATTCAAATATTTTATGAAACTACTTGGAAGTGAATTAGGGATTTTGAATTAAAGGTAATTTGTGAGCTTTTTATGTTCTACCCATGTGCTGTGACATGTGATTACCTAGCTAGATACTATAGTCTGTGTGACATTGGTATCTTAGCACCTGTCTTTGTGATGAGGATGAGTTCCATCATTGTGACGGTGATGAGTTCCGTTTTTGTGACAGCATATTTAGTTCCGGCTATGTGTCGACGATGAGTTCCATCTTTGTGATGGCAGATTAGTTCCGTCTGTGTGACGGCATTATCATGTGGCCTTGGGTTTGGAATTGTATTGTTATTACTCACAAATTATAGTATGTAGTTTCATGAGAGCACTTTGAGAAGCTTTGTGCCATGTCATTTTATTCATTCTTGTCATATTATTTTTGGAAATGGTTTTGTAGAAATTATTTGGAAATTCCCAAATTAAAACATGATTTGTAAATTGTTATCATCATGAAACTTGCATTTCCCCCACTCCCATTAATTATACTACTTTATGGGCTCTGTCTCATTCCATTAATTTACAAACTTTTTCAGAGTAGGCAACTATTGTTTTGAGACTGCTTTTTGGTGGCTAGCAGTAGTTAGACTAACTGCTGATGGAGGCTGACTTCTGTAATCAAGATATTAGATGATGTACATCTTAGAATAGGCTTGACTCATTCTTTTGTATATTATAATGGTTGTGATGTTATTCCCACTAATGGGACAAGCTGATGATATGTAATTATGTATTCAAACATCTATTCTTTTGTGGCCAATGGTCCTTAAATTATTGCTTAGAGCTCTGACTTACTTTGAGAGTATATTCAATGGAATTATTATGATAATCCTTAATATTGGTACTTGATATGATTTATGTGGATTGGATTGTCAAAAAGGAAAAATCTACAGGTATTTGAGATGTCTTTCTCATACTTTGGACCCTTTGAGGTTTGGGGCATGACATATAGACTCTAGGATCTATATCTAGACAAGTTTGTGTTCACGATTTGCCAATTGTTCTAAACTTTTAGAACCTAACCTAAACTAAATAAATGTGTATAATGTGGTACAATTTTTGTAAATGTGTACATAAATCTTATTATATTAATTAGTACTACAATGTAAATTAATAATTTTATTATATATATATATATATATATCCTCATGGCTTTATTTGATCCTGCAAGAATCATACAGCTATTTTAATTTGTCCATAGAACCATACATAGCTCGAGTTGTTGATACTTTGCACTTTACAAGTTACATCTGATTCTTTCAGCTGCTACACAATTAATTGAGGTAGATTTTCGTAACATTCCCTATTCAAGTTACATTGTCTATCTAGTTATAGAATTGTGTTTTACGGATTAATTTCATATCTTTGTATATCAATAACTTTTTCTCTTCTCATAAATCTTTTTTAAAAATAAGTTCTAAACCAATGCTCTTAGAACGTACATTCATTAACTTTTTTTCATTTATAAATATTACGAATAAATAAACTTTGGCTAAAGGCAAAGTATACCCCTAAAGTTTGGGGTTTTGGATTCTACATTATGAAATTTTAGAATTTAGATTTTACCATCTGAAGTTATATTATATTTGTATCAACAACCTCTCATTTCATATTTTTTGTTAAGCACCACATGTTTAATTCGCATTTAATGCGGCAGCTGTAATCTCTCCCTTGATATCCTATACTCTCTTCCTTCTCCCGGGCTTGTGAGGCTCATCCTTGCTACCAATATTCGTTGGAGTGATTCCTTATTGTTGGTAGGGTGCATGTTTGGTCCATATATGGCACGTCCAAGGAGACATTCCTCCTTGGACCACCTTTTAAATAAGTTTGGGCTCATAAGAGTGGGAGGAAGTCCTTTTGGCGCCCCACTTTCTCCTCGGACGTGGCTGGACTCTGTATGGGGCCCAAGGCTCATTGTTTGATTTGGGAACTTTACCCCTACAATAGCCCCTCAAAATTCCAGTTCTTTCCCTCTTATCCGAGGAGTAAAGGCAGGATTTTGACATTCGTGGGGTCATTTATTGTGAATTCTTGCTTCACCCGTGTGGAGGTACGCCCCCACGTGCCTCATTACTACTAATGGCGTTTCGTAACCCACGAGGTGCTAATTATTGCGCTTGGCGGCTTTATGTCCTTCCAATCCAACAGTGGGGTGCCGGATCAACGGTTGATATTTTTCCCATTTCTCTAGGTGGGAGTAAGCCCGTTTAGCTTCTCCCGGGTATATAAGATTTCCAAGGGAACTTACTCCCATTTTTGAAAAAGCACTCAAGCGCCCCAGAGCACTCCAGCACCTTCTCTTGCAAAGCGTTCAAAACTCATGAGATATTCCCTTGAAGATTCCCGGTGAGTTCTTCACAACTTCGAGAAACTTAGGATTTTCGATCCCGTAAGTGCTCATTTCCCTTCCGTTACCTTTCCCGGCTTTCTTCCCTAAGTAAACCTTCTTCGCGTTGCCTAGGGTTAGTGGGATGGGTAAGCTTGAGAAACTGGTAGACTCCCGGCCCGGTATGGAAGGCTTCGGGGCCAAATACCGTATCCTGCCGGGAGTAGGTCTAGAATATTGCTCTTTGGAAGAGGTCCTACTCAAGAGAAAGATGGGGCGGGTGGCCATTCCGATGATAGCCTTCATAGAGGGAGGAACGACGATCCCTATGGGGAGGATAACCAGGGATTATCTGCGGGGTCATAGGCTGGCCCCCACCGGTGCCGTGAACATGTTCCGAATCCTGGGGTGCATAGACGCTCTGAATGAACAGATGAACCTCGACCTTTCATGGCACAACGTAGTTCACCTATACGAATTTCACAGCCTCAACGAGTCGTATTACACGAAATCCAGGTCCGACGAGGTGAGGCTGATATCCCGCCTTCCCAAGTCCAACAAAGGCTTGAAGGACGACCTTTTGATCGTCTCCGGAGCATGGCACGACGGTATTCACCGCCTGGGGATTATGGCGGGAACACCAGGTGGGGCATTGTAGGGTCAGATTCCTTGGAGGGGATCTTAGTCTTGAGTTTTCCTTTCTTTGTTTCAGTTTTGGTTTTGCTTATTTGTCTCCTCGGACTAATGTAACTCTTCCTTTGGGCTTTGCGGACAAGGAGCGAACGACTCCTCGGCTAAGTTTAGTCAACGTCCCGGCACTTAACTTCCTCTTGAGGTCTGAAATCTTTGTGAGCGAGGACGGCCAACTGCGTGCTGCTCCTCTAATCTTGGACTACGAGCCCCTTTCGCGTGCTCTAATGGACGCTGGTCAAGCCATCAAGGCTGGAAGTCCCCAATTAGCACGCATCGACGTCTCTATACTAGGATTTCTTGCTCAAAGAGACTTACCTCCCGTCCAATTGCCTGCCAGTGTGCTCTTCCTGCGGCAATTGTCCCAGGAGAAGGAGCTGATTCCTCGCACTCCTCCCTTGAGGATCAGATAGACCAGTTCCATTTTGCCGAGAAGGGAAAGGTATCGGCCAGGCCTGTAGAGCTCTCGGACTCCGATTCGGACTTAGACCGTGCCTCGGCGGCTCCCAATCTTGTTTTGGTAATTGCACAAGTTGATACTAGCCAAGAGATCGAGGAAGAAGGCATGGATCTGAAACCAAGGTCTGGTCTTAGGGGCCTCCTATTTAAGAGAAATAAGGGGCTATCTTCCAGCTCTTCGTCCTCCTCCCCCCTCCACAACCGACCCAGCGCTACAACCTCTTCCCAATTTGAGATGGAAGAGGCCAGTGGAAGAGCTGGAAGAGGGCGAGGTCGGCCCCGAGAAGGCCAAGCAGAAAAAGAAGAAGGGCAAAGAGCCCATAGAGAAAAGAACAAAATCTATTGACAGGTAGAGACGAGGCGGCTCTGAGGATGGAGCAAGAGACTTGGTCCCCACGCCTAGAGTTGGATGGCGCCCCTATCTCGTGGGACGCGACTCTGTGGGAGTCCCAACGAGGACAGGCGTCCTATCGGGCCGAGGCTTTACAGCAGCCCCTTCTCCTGTCCCGTGACATGAAGGGGCTCCGGGAGACTCGGCAGCCGGATCTCTTCATGTCGCTCAAGAGAGATATGGTCATGGTAAGCCGAGACTCTTTCCTACTCAGCTTCTTCCTACCGCATCTACCTATTCATTATTTTCTTTTAATCAATTTTCCATTACTCCGATGCAGGTCACTCATCAAATTTTTGTAGTTGAGGAGTGGGCCAAGATGGCTCGTGAGGACTTGCATGCTGAGGTTCAGTCTCGCAACACTGCGGAGAAGGTTGTTGGCGTTCTTAGACGGGAAAGGGATCGCCTGAATAACGAAGTGAAGGAGGCACAAAAAGCTCTCGCTAGCGCCGAGGCTGGACTCAAGACTACTACTAAGTAGGGTGAGGATCTGCGCCATGACTTCATCTGTCCGAGATAAACCTCGCGATCGAGAAACAGATGGTCTCAGACCTCAAGGCCGAGCTATCAAATGCCAAAGAGGCGGCTCGCGTGGCCAGGGAGGCGGCCGAGACTGCGGTGGTAACCTTATATGAACGTGGAGTAACGGACACCGAGGCTAGGCCGGGCGAGGAGGTGGCTAAAGTATGTAGGTATTACATTCCGTGTCTTGGGGGTGGCTTTGGACCGAGCGGCAGTTCCGGCGGACTCCGATCTCGGGAAATTTGAGAATATCTTCTTCCCAAAAGATATTCGTGAGATTCCTCCTAAGGAGCCCCTCCCTGAGAAGGTTACAACCTCGAATTCCCATATACTTGAAGTCGAGGAGGTGCATCCGGTTGCCAAGGACAAGTCGCCCGAGGACACTCTCACAATTAGGGATGCTGTCGCGCAAGCCAAGGAGGCTATTCCCGAGCCCAAGGCTGCAGATGATCAACCCGAGCCATCAGCCCATGCAAAGAGTTCTACTTAGGACCAGGCCTTAGGAAATTAGTGTAGGACTTTATTTGTAACTGCCTTTTTTATCTTTTACATTTTGTTGTGCTAAAGCTTGTAAAAGAACGCTTTTTGGACTTCAATGAATGATGTCATTTTCCTTTGAATTTTGTTGCAGTGCTTCCTTTTCTGCTTTCACTATGAATGAGTTTCTGTTATTCTACTAATCATGTTGCAGAACCAAACGTTATTCAAGCTTTAAACAATGTGGTCAAGCATGAATGAACGTGTAAGAAAAATGATAGTTAATAATAAGATAAGACTGCTTCGAGGTTAAATTCCCCCAAGCCTGTGGTCCGAGGAACCAAACAGGACTTAAGTTCTGTTTAAAACTTAGAGAAAATTGCACGGCAGTTAATTTCCCCCAAGTCTATGGTCCGAGGAGCCAGGCGGGACTCAGTTCATTTAACACTTAGTTAAAGTTGCATTCTAGTTAATTTCCCTCAAGCCCGTGGTTCGAGGAGCCAGGCAGGATTTAGGTTCTGTTTAACACTTCGTTGAAAATTGCACAGTTGTTAATTTCCCCCAAGCCTATGGTTCGAGGAGCCAGGTAGGATTTGGGTTTTATTTAACACTTAGTTGGAGTTGCATAGTTGTTAATTTCCCTCAAGCCTGTGGTCCGAGGAGCCAAGCGGGATTTGGGTTCTGTTTAACACTTAGTTGGAGTTGCACAGTTGTTAATTTCCCTCAAGCTTGTGGTTCGAGGAGCCAAGCAGGATTTGGGTTCTGTTTAACACTTCATTGAAAATTGCACAGTTGTTAATTTCCCCCAAGCCTGTAGTTCGAGGAGTCAAGCAGAATTTGGGTTCTGTTTAACACTTAGTTGGAGTTGCACAGTTGTTAATTTCCCCCAAGCCTGTGGTCCAAGGAGCCAGGCAGGATTTGGGTTCTGTTTAACACTTCGTTGAAAATTGTACAGTTGTTAATTTCCCCCGAGCCTGTGCGAGGAGCCAGGCAGATTTTTGGTTGCGTTTAACACTTAGTTGGAGTTGCGCAATAGTGTGGCGCCAAGAATTACGTCTTTCATTAATAATAATACCTTTTCAGGTTATTTACATTCCAACGACGAGGTACTACACATTCATCCAAATCTTCTAAAAAGTAGGCCCTTATGTCGACTATGGAGGCGATACGATATGGGCCTTCCCAATTTGGTCCGAGTTTTCCCCACTCGGGATTTCTCGCAGTGCCCAGGACCTTCCTCAATACCGGATCCCCGGGTGCCAGGGGCCTTAGCTTCACCTTGGCATCGTAACCCCGCTTGAGTTTTTGCTAATAGTAAGCAAACTGGACCATTGCACTCTCCCTTCTTTCCTCGATGAGGTCCAAGCTCTTTTCCAGAAGTCTGTTGTTGGCACTGGGGCGGAATGCGGTGGTCCTCTGTGTTGGGAAGTTTATCTCCGGAGGAATAACAGCCTCGGCCCCATAAGTCATCAAAAAGGGAGTTTCCCCTATGGACTTGCGAGGTGTGGTGCGGCACGTCCACAAGACATGGGGCAACTCTTCTACCCACCTTCCCTTCACATCGTCTAACCTCTTTTTCAACCCATTCACTATGGTTTTGTTGATGGCTTTAGTCTGCCCATTACCCTGCGGGTAAGCCGGTGTGGAGTATCTATTGGTAATTCCCAACTTGCTACAATATCTTGAGAAAACTTTACTATCAAATTGGAGACCTTTGTCCGAGATCGGTGTGTGAGGAATTCCGAATCTAGTGTCGATATTTTTCCAAACAAATTTCTTGGCATCAACGTCTCTAATGTTTGCCAACAGCTAAACTTCGACCCATTTTGTGAAATAATCCGTGCCGACAAGAAGAAATCTTCTGTTCCCTGCCGCTTTAGGAAATGGTCCTAGGATGTCTAGGCCCCATTGTGCGAATAGCCAAGGGCTGGACAGCGGGTTAAGGGTTCCACTTGGCTGATGTATATTCGGGGCGAACCTTTGCACCGGGTCGCACTTCTTTACAAATTCTTGAGCCTCTTCTCGCATGCTCGGCCACCAATAACCTTGCGTTATGGCCCTATGGGACAGGGACCTACCCCCCGTATGACTTCTGCAAATCCCTTTGTGTAATTCCTCCAGGATGAGTTCAGTGGCATCCGGGTGCACACAAACAAAGTACGGTCCCGAGAATGAGCGCCTGTACAGTTTGGAGTCCTCGAACAACCAGAATCGAGAAACCTTTCTTCTAATCTTGTCGGTCTTGTTCTTATCTTTTGGTAAGGTGTCGTGCTTTAAGAATAGTACTAGAGGATCCATCCGGCTAGGCCCGACCACGATGTTGTGGACTGTCTTGGGTTGGTCCTCGCCGTCGTTGGGCGGTAGAGATCTTCTACGAGAATAACCCAAGGAAATGGCTGAGCCGAGGAGGTGGCGAGCATTACAAGAGAATCGGCATGGGTGTTCCCGCTCCCGGACACGTGCACTAGATTGAAGTGACAGAAATGGGTCTGCGGGCGCTTGACTTGGACTAGGTACTCTTGCATTCTTTCATCCCTTACCTCCAATTCCCCATTTACTTGTCCCACAACGAGTCTTAAGTCCGAGAACATGTTCACGGATTTTCCACCAGATTTCGGATCATTGACATTCCTTCCAATAGTGCCTCATACTCTGCTTCGTTATTCGTGGCCGAGAAACCAAGCTCAATGATTTTTTGATGGTGATCTCCTCGGGGGAAACCAAAACGAGCCCCACCCCCGAGCCCCTTTGGTTGGTCGCGCCGTCGATGTGTGCTTTCCACCAACCGGGCTTTTGCCGAGAGATTGCGCTGATCGGTTTCCGTCGGGTTTAGTGTCCCTCCCCCTCCTTCTGGTGTGGGCTCTGCAAATTCAGCTACTAGATCCGCGAGAACCCGACACTTCACAACGGTGCGAGGCATGTACCTAATGTCGAAGGCGCCCAGAATCGTCAACCATTTTGCTATTCTACCCGTGTAGTCGACGCTCCGGAGTATGGATCTCGGTGGAAGTTGGGTTAGTACAACAACAATATGTGCCTGGAAATAGTGGGGGAGCTTTCACATGACTTGTACAATTGCCAAGACGGCCTTTTCGAGGGGGAGGTAACGGATCTCTACCTCGTGCAGCGATTTGCTTACATAGTAGACGGGCCATTATGTGCCATTGTCTTCTCGAATCAGTATTAAGCTCACTGCGTGAGAGGCTACTGCAATGTAGGCGAATAGCATCTCGTCGGCCTTAGGATTGGACATAATTGGTGGCCGGGTCAGGTATTCCTTAAGCTGCTGGAAAGCTAAAGCGCACTCTTGATCCACTCAAGCCTTTCCACTTGTTTAATAGGAGGAAGAAAGGCCTGCATCTGTCATTGAGCCGAGAGGAAATGAAACGGTTTAAAGCGGCAATCATGCCAATGAGCTTTTGGACCTCTTTGGGATTCCGAGGAGGCTGCAGGCTATGGATAGCTCTAATTTGGTCAAGGCTAACTTCGATGCCTCTGTGGGTCACCATGTAACCTAAGAATTTCCCCGATCCCACCCCAAATGAACATTTGGACGCGTTTAGGCATAGCCTGTACTTTCTTAGAATTCGGAAGATATCGTCGAGGTCTCTAACATGGTTGGGCACTAATTTGCTTTTTACCACCATGTCGTCTATATAAACTTCGATGCTCTTACCCATCTGCTGTTCAAACATCCTGGTCATCATCCTTTAGTAGGTTGACCCGGCATTCTTTAAGCCAAAAGGCATTACTTTATAATGATAATTTTCGATGGGGGTGACAAAAGCCGTTTTTTCTTGGTCCTCGGCAACCAGGGGTATTTGATGGTAGCCTTGGAAGGCGTCCCAAAAACTCATTCGAGGGTGTCCCACGGTCGAATCTACCAATCGGTTTATCCGCGGCATGGGGAAGGGATCCTTCGAGCAAGCTTTATTTCGGTCCATGAAGTCTACGCAGACCCGCCATTTCCCACTCTTCTTTTTTACCACGATTGTGTTGGCCAACCATTCGGGGTAGAATACCTCCTTGATAGCCCCCGCTTTCTTCAATTTTGTGACCTCCTCTCTCACGGCGTCTGCATGCTCTTTCGACGGTCGCCGAGGAGGTCGCTTCTTAGGCGTTACGGCCGAGCTAACATTAAGGTGATGGCAAATGAAATCTGGGTCAACCCCGGGGGCCTCGTAGGCGTCCCAGGCGAACACGTCCACATTCTCGCCCGAGAAAATCAATTAGCATCTCCTTCTCTTGGGGCAGTAATTCTGAGTCGACCTGAAAAAACCTCTCCGGGTCTGATCCGACAAGTACTTTCTCCAGATCCTCACAACTCACTTCCATGGTTGGTCCCCCACTACCCGAGGCTGGGGCCGGGGTCGATTAATTCTTGTAAGCCGTTCTCGGCCGAGGTGGAGGGCTCACTATTCGGTCATCGCGAGATTGCCGACGCTATGCATTGCCGGGCCATCGCCTGGTTCCCTATTACTTCTTTCACTCGACCTCCTGACGGATACTTCACCTTTTGGTGTAAAGTTGATAACACAGCCCCTAGGGCATGAAGCCACAGTCGGGCCACGATGCCAGTGTAGGGGGAGTATGCATTTACCACAATGAAGTCCACCTCCACCACGTCCGAGTCTGTTTGTATAGGTAGCCTAATCATGCCTTTCGGGGTGACGGTTTTTCCTTCAAAACTGACCAAAGGGGAGTCGTATCTTTGACAGTCCCTCGGCTTCAGCTTCAATCCCTTATACAAGTCGGGATACATTACTTCCACGGTGCTGCCTTGGTCAACTAGCACCCTCTTCACATCGTATCCCCCAATTCTGAGCGTGACAACTAAGGCATCGTCGTGGGGTTGAAGGGTTCCTAGTTTGTCCTCATCCAAGAATCCGATTAAGGGCGTGGCCATCCCTCTAGCCCTCTTGGATTCCCTATCGTCGACCACCTCGAGAGAGCCCGCCCACCGACATTACTTTGAAAGGATTGAAAGCGGTCCTTCGGTGTGGCGAGAATGACATTTATTATGCCAATGGGTGGCCTCAATGTGCTTTGCCTGGTTTCGATGTTTGACTGCTCCTACCATCCCACGGGGTGATGTAATAGATGTCTCAACTTCTCCTCTCGAACAAGCCGGTCTAAGTGGTTTTGATTCTCGCAATCATCGGTGGTGTGGCCCGGCTCTTAGTGTATGCGTACTACAGATTCTGTTTGCGTTTCGAGGGGTCACCTGCCATCCTGCTTGGCCATTGAAAGAACGATTCGTTCTTCACCTTCTCTAGGATCTTATGTAATGGTTCTCGGAACACAGCATGGACTGCCTGTGCTCTAGTGGATCCAGATTGTTCCGAGTAATCTCTTCTCGGCCTATTACTGTTGTTAAAGCGTTCCGACCTGAATTCCCTCCTCTCTTGAGGGACAACCTTCGCTTTACCCTTCCCCGTTTGCTGGTCTTCCTCGACCCTTTTGTACTTGTCAATTCTGTCCGTGAGTTAGCACACACTAGTGACCGGCTTCCCAGTCGGGGACTTTCTTAAACCATGCTCTGTCAGTAGGCCCCTCTTGAATGTGCTAATGGCGACGTCATCGTAATTTCCCTCTATCTCATTATACATTTCCCAGCACCTGTCTTAATAGGCCTTGAGTGTCTCTCCTTCTCGTATGGACAAGAATAGGGGCCGAGGGACTCTGCTGCTGGTGATGAAGCGGGAACCAAAAGCCTGTGTTAGTTGCTTAAAGGAATTTATGGAATTTGGCTTAAGGCCATCAAACCATCTCATCGCCATAGGTCCCAAGCTGGACGGAAACACTTTGCACATCAACGCCTCGTCCCTGGAATGGACGGCCATCCTTTGATTAAACTGGCTTACATGCTCTCATGGGTCCGTCCGACCATTATATATGGCAAAGGTTGGTTGGTGGAACCGCCGAGGGAGCTCAGCCCCCTCTATCCTACGCGTGAAAGGCGATTGGGAGATGCGATCCAGGGCCTTACTCATGGCGTCGTTTGCCAGGCCTTGGTAAGATGGGCTTTTATGGCCGCGTTTGCGAGGTTGCTCTTCCTCATAGGAAAAGGTTTTGCTTGGAGGGGTTCTTGATCTCTGCCTGTATTCATTGTCCTCCTCATCGCTAGTGTCCGAGCCGGGTGAAGGACGTTTTCGTTGCGCTCGGCGTAACTTCTTCTTCAAGTCATCGATTTCTTTCTGTAAAGCCCTGTGATCGTTTCACTTATGGGATGCGTGACCTTTCCCTTTCGAGCGACTTACGCTCGTGTGGGAGGTGTTCACACTACCCTCTCGCCGCTTATCTTGATCTTTCTCCCGTTCGAGGTTCAAAAAGTTGTCTTGCCGTTGGGAGTCTGCGTGTCCGGTTTGGCGCGGACCTAATCCTTCCATTTCGAACGGTTTCACTTTATTTGGTACAAGTTCTTCCCACAGACGGCGCCAATTGTAGAGTCAATTTTTAGGGCCCAGGCCCAGCAAGTAGGTGATTCTGGCCCAAGGAACCCTAGACAATGAATTTGTAGAGAGCGGGTTCGTAACTAGGCCCTAACGAAGTGAATGTTAGTTAACTTTGGGCCATGCAACGATTGAACGTAAGAATATCTCCTTCATGTCCTTTGGATACCCGGTCCGAGGAGACGTGTGGGTGCACTTCTGTTCTTGATCAAAGGCTATGGTCTTTCTCTCTCTCTTCTGTTCTTTCTTTCCTTTTTTGCCGATACCTTCTTCTTAGGGATTCCCTTCTCTTATATAGCCTCCTTAAAGTCATCAGAGCCTTACACTTGTTGATCATCCGGACCTTCGATTGAGTGCTTGTCCCATCGGACATCTCCCCTACCTTTCTGTGAGTTGTAATGGCCAAGGTAACACTGTTCTTTGTCCTCTCCACATTAATGCGGCTAGAAAAGTAGCTTCCCCGCATTTAATGTGGCAGCTGTAATCTCTCCCTTGACATCCTATACTCTCTTCCTTCTCCCGGGCTTGTGAGGCTCATCCTTGCTACCAATATTCGTTGGAGTGATTCCTTATTGTTGGTAGGATGCATGTTTGGTCCATATTTGGCACGTTCGAGGAGACATTCCTCCTCAGATCACCTTTTAAATAAGTTTGGGCTCATAAGAGTTGGGTAGGAAGTCCTTTGGCGCCCCACTTTCTCCTCGGACGTGGTTAGACTACGTATGGGGCCCAAGGCCCATTATTTGATTTGGGAACTTTACCCCTACAATTATTATTATTATTATTATTGAGTGACTGAAAGTGATTTTGAATTTTTATTTGCCACTTGGAGTTTTATTTCTTATTTTCATTTTTTACTTGGCAACAATATTTAGTTTTTAGTTAGATTAATAATGGATATATATATATATATATATATATATGATCCCATTAAAAAAAAGTAATGATACAAACATAAATTATTTTACAATATTTTTATAAACTTCTGATTTGACAAATTCTTATTAGTTCTAATATGGGTCCACTACTAACATCACATTTTTGCTTACCAATAATTAGTTGAAAAATGCTAAAGTCACATCAGCAGTTTGTAAGAAGGTTATAAAATAGTTTGTATCTATAGCATTACTCAAAAAATAGTAATAGTGGATATATGATTAGAAAATAAATATGATTTTCATATTATTTGTAGATGATGGGAAATCAACTACTATATTTGACTTTTTTAAACATGAATATGTAAAAATTAGGTTTCAAAACAAAATAGAGAATTTTTTTTTTTTTTTTTTAACAAACTCTTTGATTTCATTTTGTACATTGAGAAGGAAATTGCAACACTATTTATTACAGAATCAATCATAAATAAATTTTGAAGTCAAAATAACATTAAATTCCATTTTAATAAGTGATTAAGGTAAAAAATTATGAAACTGTTATTTTGTGCATTTTCATTTATATATTTTTTATTCATACTAAATAGATAATAGTTTAAAATTTCATATATTAGTTTAGTCTTGAATTAAATTTCTTGTTCTTGAAATGTGAAAATTCTTTGTTATATATTGTTGGTCCCTCAAAGATATAATCTTGATTCCGTTCATAAACCGAGCTATTGTTTTCAATCATATCATAAAATAAGAGATTCTTTCTTTAAAAACCAACAAAAAGAAAATCGATCTCAATATCCAGAATCCATCATCTCATTGGCAGGTACCAGATAACTGGGCCAATCTATTATCTATATGCAAAGGCCCCTCATGACTGACCAAAACTTTTCAATCATACAGTTTCTGCAAATGACACAGAAAATTCTTGTAAGCCCATCTAAAAAGCTTGTAAGCCTGTCCCTTGTAGTTAACCTATTTAGACAACTGGCAGATTCACAATTCTCTATCTCTACTTGGCGGAATAGTCTGCTTTGAACCTGCAATAAGTCCTTTGATCAGCTGATTGGTTTGAACAGATTTGGATCAGGTGCAATTGCAAGGGAAAAGAGTTGAGAAGGTAAAGTGATGAAAATGTTAAAAGTTAACAATTTTGATTCAAACGTTGATATTGCACCAGATCTCAATTCAGTTTGAACAACCTCCATTGGTCATCCTTAATAACACCGTAAATCTTTGCATCAAAAGAGCTGTGCAGCATCATGTATTAATCCATGTCCAAATTTAGGAAATAGAAGCCCATCCAGATACCACGAATCATGCTGGAAAAACAATAGTTCCCTTGTCCTATGTTGTGCCGAAGGAAATGTCTAGCAATATCTCTCAACTTAAGATTTTCCTACAAGTCCAAGATGATTTGCAAGGAACCTTTACTACCAATAAAAACTTGTATTCTTCAATAGATAAACATACACCCATGCTTCCCAATGGAACTAAGCTTAGCAAAAGGTTCATATTATATATTCCAAATCCTTTTTTTGTAACATTTCACATAAAACTTTCACCCCAAGAGCTCCAAGAGCTTTTGGGGTCACATCCTTTCCATGCAAAAAAAATTTAAATTTTTCTCAATGGTTTTAATAACTTTCTTGGGAATGATAAACAAACTACACCAGTAAATTTGAATTCTAAAGAAGATTCATTTTAGTAGTGTAACCCAGTCAATATTCTATATTGAATATTGTTTCAAAAATTCAAAAATAAATTGTTATCTAACCAATTCCCAACAATATGTGTGATAAAAGATGTGATCCTAGAATTACTCCAAGCTTTAGCTGCTATACGGTTGCAAGCCCAAACTATGTTCCCTTCTTGCTGAGAAAGTTGGTCTGAAGTTTGAACTTTTTATGTCACGATGTTTCTGAGCCAGGTAGATCGAAGCATTAGCTAACTTAAAATAACTCTGTATGATTAACATCCGAAGTATATATAATCATATGTCACTAAAATTTAAAATGATAAGTTATAATTTTGGCAAAAATTCAATTTACACAAAGTAAATTTGCTCAATTTTCATTTTAGTTCTTTAAATTTGAAAATTGTCATTTTAATCTAATTAGTTTGCTAATCCAGTCATTTTGGTCCTTTTGTCTCTAGCCTTTAGGATTCATCATCAGGAAATTTAAGAAACGCTAGTAGATGGAAGAATCATCAAGTAGGGGAACTCAACAACAAGCAGACACTTCAATTAACTTTCATATCAACAGAGTTCCATATTACATTCGCAGTGTGAATCCACAAGCTTACACTCCTAAGGTTATTTCAATTGGCCCTTTTCACCACTTCGATGAAAATTTAGAAACCATGGAAATGCATAATGTAGGGAATTTAACCAAAAATTCCCAACCTGTGAGAAACAAAACAAATAGAGAAAACACACGCCAAAGAAAATAATCACACGCACAAGACAATATTTACGTGGTTCGGCAATTTGCCTACGTCCACGGAGTTGCGGGGATTTCACTATTATCAGGGAAAATACAATAGTGCACAAGAACACTCTCAAGAAACCCAAATCCCAATTACACCCTAGCACTCTCTCACATAAAAAATAAGAATAGAAGTCGATTGCCTCTCTTTTCTCTATTTTCTCTCATGCGGCTTGCTCACTAGGTTAATTGGAATTTTTCTTGAATCTCTCACGGCTACACTACAAATATGATATATATATATATATATATATATATATATATATATATATATATATATGTCAAAGTCGGCTGCTTTTGGAATTGCTATTCCTTGTGAAATTCGGTCAAAAGGGACCGACTTAAAGTGGACGTGGGCTTGTGGCAATTCAAGCCACACATGGCCCACTTCAACAAATCTCCACCTTGGCTTGAATTGATCAAGCTACACAAGCAAACTCCTCCATCAGCTCCACCTTAGCCCTTAAGGGCTCACAAGCCGCAAAACATCGCCCACAATACCTCCATAACACAATCCCTCATCCCCGCAACTCATCCTCCCGTCCTCAAGCTAGAAGACCAATTGAAGCTGCGCATGCCTTCAACTTCTCAATAGTGACACCCTTAGTCAACATGTCTGCCGGGTTCTTAGATCCACAAATCTTCTCAAATATTACCAGTTTATCTTCAACAAGGTAACGGATAAAGTGGTATTTTGTCCGTATGTGCTTCGACTTTGAATGAAAAGTCGAATTCTTGGCAAGAAAGATTGCACTGATCATCACTTTGTGTAGAATGCCCATCTCCCGCTTCTTACCCAATTCTTCTAAGAAACTATGTAGCCAAATCATCTCCTTTCCAGCTTGATTCTTTGCAACATACTCAACTTCTCGTACTAGACAAAGTAACAATCTTCTCGTAGATTTGAAGCCCATAATATATTTGTACCACCCAGAGTAAAAACAAACCCAAGAGTAGTACTCTTTCTACTATCAATATCACCAGCAAAATCAGCATCTACATAACCTTGCAGTTTCAAACTTGCACTGTGAAGCAAAGACATGTATCTCGATGAACCCTTCGGATATCTCGAATCCACTTAATCGCCTCCCAATGTCGCTTTCCAAGCCTACTCATGAATCTGCTCACAACTCCCACTGCATGTGCAATGTCCGGCCTTGTACACACCATAGCATACATCAAGTCGCCAATAGCTGAGGCATAAGGCACGTTGCTCATGTGGTCTCTTTCTTCTTCTGTCTTCGGTGATTGTTCTTTGCTTAGTTTGAAATGACTACCCAAGGGTGTGCTCACTTTGGTTTAGCTTCATTCATGTTGAACTGCCGAGAACTTTCTTCACATACTCGATTGTGAAAGCTTCAATGTACCATTAGCCTTGTCTCTAATGATTCTCATACCAAGGATTTGCTTTGCAGCTCCCAAATCCTTCATTGCAAAACTGTTTGGACAATTGCTTCTTGATTATTAATCTCCTCAATGCTAGACCCCGCAATAAGCATATCATCCACATACAATAGTAATATGATGTAAGAATTGTCAAAAAACTTAACATAGCAACAAAGTGATCGACTTCACATCTCTTGAACCCAATTCTATGCATGAAACTGTCAAATTTCTTGTACCCTTTGTCTTGGAGCTTGTTTTAGGCCATACAAGCTCTTTTTCGGTTTGAGACTAGATTCTCTTGTCCTTGAGCAATAAACCCTTCTCGGCTGAATCATGTAAAGGTCTTCCTCTAAGTCACCATGAAGGAATCTTTGTCTTCACATCTAATCGCTCAAGATGTAAGTTTTTTTTGCAGCCACCATTCCCAGTACTAGTCGATTGTTGACATCTTCACAATCGGAGAAAATATCTCTGTGTAGTCAATGCCTTCCTTCTACTGGAACCCTTTAACAACTAATCTGGCCTTGTAATGTTTGCCACCATCATGCTCATTCTTTATTCTGTATACCCACTTGTTGTGCAAAGCCTTCTTTCCTACCGGCAATTCAGTCGGTTCCCATGTCTAATTCCCCAAGAAGGAATCCATCTCATCCTTCATGGCTAACTCCCACTTGCTTGAATTCTCATCTTGCAAGGCTTCATTATAACACTCGGCTCACCACCATCAGTCAACAGGAGATAATTTAGAGTGGGTGAATAACGTTTGTGGAGGTCTAATGTTTTGGAAGATCTGCGGACTTGACTACTGGTGTGTACTCAGATTTACTTGTTAATTTACATTCTCCTTATCTTCTTCACCCCTTTTCGGGACAGTACCTTGATCAATTCATCTAAGTTGACAAACTCGATTTCTTTTGATCTATCCCTGTAATATATCGACACTACGATTAACTTTGTCCTTGTACATAACCTGTTCATTAAATATCACATTTCTACTTGATGATTTTCTGTTTTGTTCATCCCAAAACCTATAGCCAAATTTCTCATCACCATAGCCAATGAAAAAACATATTTTAGACTTTGCATCAAGTTTACTACGAGCATCGAATCAATATGAACATAAGAAACACAACCAAAAACTTTTAAGTGTGAAAACTTTACCTCTTTACCGCTCCAAACCTCCTTAGGAAGTCTCGAACTCCATGGGAACCGAAGGTCCTCGGTTTATCGGGTAGGCTGCAGTGCTAAAACATCAGCCCAAAAAGTTTTTGGTAGTCCAAGATGCAACCTCCTACTCCTAGCACGCTCATTGAGAGTTCTATTTATGCGCTCAGCCACACCATTCTCTTTGTGGTGTCCCGGGAATGGTCTTCTCCATCCTAATTCCCCGTGCAGCACAATACTCACTGAACCCTCCATCTATGTACTCTCCTCCATTATCTGACCTCAAACATTTTACTTTTAAACCTGTTTCTGTCTCAACTATGGCCTTCCACTTCTTAAATGTTTCAAATACATCAGATTTATTTTTCAGAAAATAAACTCATACCTTTTCGCTTGAGTCATCAATAAAAGTGATGTAGTACCTTGAACCTCCAAGGGATGCAACCGGAGAAGGCCCCCACAAATCAGTGTGTACTAACTCTAATTTTTCAGCCTTCGGTGTCTGCCCGTTTTCAAGAAGCTCACCTTTTTCTGCTTTCCTAAGATGCAACTTTCACACATGTCAAAATCAATGGACTTCAATTCTGGTAGTTTTCCTTTTGACAGCAGCATCTTCATCCCTTTCTCACTCATGTGACCAAGTCTGCGGTGCCATAGGCTTGTATCAAGATTTACTTGCATCAAAGAATCGCAATTGTGTCTCTTGGACTTGAGGTCATGTACTGAGTACCAGTTTTCTTTCCACGAGCCAATACCCTAGCTCCCTTTGTAACCTTCCAAGTACCACCAACAAATAGTATTGCATGCCCTTCATCATCAAGTTGTCCAACAGAAATCAAATTCCTCCTTAGGTCGGGAATATGTCGAACCTTCTCCAAGAACCAAACAGACCTTTGGGCAACAATGGAGTATTTATCCAATTTGTTCCTCACCTTGATCCAATTTGTTCCTACACTTACATGTGTTTGATTGGGGTGATTTTAGGGAGAATGGAAAACATAGGGAGGAAAAGTGGGTAGAAAACAGTGTTTTCCACTATTTGGCAAAAGATGGAAAACACCGAGGATGGAAAAACTGGGAGAAAATTTTCTCTCTCGGGCCCACAAATCTCATCCTCCCAAATTGGGGGGAAAATTGTGGGGAGAAAATTCAGAAAAGTGGACTTATGGCATTTTTACACAAATGCCCTATGGAATCAAGTTAAAATAAAAAATAAAAAATAAATAAAAAAATAGAGAGAGTGCTAGAGAATGAGAGCTACACCTGCACTAGCTAGAAGCCTAGGACGTTCTTGAATGAGGAAGACAAAGCAAATAAAAGAAGGGAGATAGAGATATAAGGACAACGTGTGGAGGAGAGAAACAAGAAAAAAGAGAGAAGAAAAACGTATGGATGGGAAGAAGGCCGAGAAAGGAAATTTTGAGAAATGTTACCACAATACTTTCACAATATTTTCACAATATTATTTAATGAGTACAAATAAATCTATTTCTTACCTATTATGTAACAAGGGTATAATAGTCAATTTATATAAATTACATTTTCTATTCTCTCACTTTTCATTTCAACCAAACCAAATAGTTTTCCACCCCCTCACTTTTCCATCCCTCCAACCAAACACACACGAGGAAAAACTAAATATTTTCTATCCTCCCACTTTTCCATCCTCCCACTAATTTTCTAACGCAAATCACGTTATGAAGAATAAAGAGTTTTTATTATTTTCCTTTTCCTTTTTGAATTGGGATTTTAACTGTTTTTCTTTTCCTAGTTAAATTGTTTTTCCTTTCTCAAGTAGAAGTAGGTTTATTATTTTTTTTCCTAAAAGGTATAGGAGAAATTCTATTCCTATAAATACTCTTTATAGAGAGGTTATTTATGTTATGTGTGTTTTTGAATAAAAGTTTGCTAGTTTCTCTATTATTTTGCCTATTAGCCTAGTGTTCTTGTAGAACTTAGGTATAGTGGAAGAGTTATAGTATTTGTGTGTTATAGATTCTACTTTTACACGCCTATGCTGCATCAGTTGGTATCAGAGCCAGGCCTACACCGCATCAGGTGGTATCAAAGCACGGTTAGGTTCCTACCATGGCACGAGGATCACGTGGGGGAAGGCATGCTGCTGTAGATGGTGAGTATGAACGCGATGAGATTGCACGCAATACAAAACTAGAGGCATGCTTTCAGCGAATGGAAGAGCAGTTTGAAGCGCTAACAAAGCAACTTGCTGCCTTAGCTATTGTTAACCCGCCTCGAAACTATAGTCCAACTCTACGTTTTGTGGAGGAAGATGAGGTAGACTATAATGTTGAGGATGAGATGGAAAATCCATTTGCTGGACATAGAAGGAGGAGGGAGAAACCCTTGGTTTCATACAATTCAAACAGATGGAAATATGGGTTCAAATTAGATATTCCAGAGTTCAAAGGTTGTTTACAACCTGAAGAATTCCTTGATTGGGTTTTTGCGGTTGAAGAAATTTTGGAGTTTAAGGAGGTGCCACAAGACAAAAGAGTTTCTTTGGTGGCGACCAAATTCAGAGGACATGCTGCGACATAGTGGTAACAATTAAAACAAAGCCGTATTCGCCAAGGTAAATCTAAAATCAATACTTGGGAAAACTTTTTTGAAACATATGCATGTTGCATTCTTACCCAATAATTATATGTGTGCATTATATCAACAACTACACAATCTTAGGCAAGGTACACAATCTATAGATGAGTATACTTGAGAGTTTTGTCAACTTGTAGCTAGAGTTGACCTTGTAGATTCGGAAGATCAATTAGTTTCACGTTATATTGGGGGCATGAGGCAACAATTTCAAGATACTTTGAATTTATTTGACCCAATTTCTTTATCCGAAGCCCATCAGAGAGCTTTGCATTTAAAGAAGACGATGAATAGGAGGACTAACATGGTTTTAAATAGTAGTGGCAACCGACTATCACCAGTAGCTCCTCCTTATGGTGCAACTACACAATCTACACAAGGAAAAGGCCAAGTTAATCAAGCTAATCCACAACCTAACCGCTTTGGTAGTTCTGGCCTTCGATGTTTCAAGTGTGGTGAGGCAAGGCATAGAATGGCTGGTTGCAAGAAAGGTGGCCGGTATGGTAAGGGTTTAGTTATTGAGAGTGAAGAATGTACTGATGATCATTTAAATACCTTTGAGCAAGAAGCTGTTTATGATTTCAAGAGGAAGAGGAGTATGTGCAAGGGGATGATGGCCCTTTGTTAGTTACAAGAAGGGCATGTTTCACACCTCGCAAATCTGAAGGTAAGGATTAGCTCCAAAGCAATATCTTTCAAACTACATGTACTATGGGGGGCAAGGTATGTAGACTTGTTATTGATTCTGGAAGTTGTGAGAATGTGGTATAAGAAGAGGCTATTCAAAAATTGGGATTAGCAAGAGAGAAACACCCTAACGCTTACAAACTATCTTGGCTCAAAAAGGGCAATGAGGTAACTGTATCTAAATGTTGCTTGGTTTCTTTTTCTATTGGGTTGAAATATAAGGATAATGCATGGTGTGATGTGGTAGTTATGGATGCATGTCATCTTCTCCTTGGTAAACCATGACAATATGATAGAGAGGTTCAACATGATGGTAGGAAGAATACATACAGTTTCATATTTGGTAGCACAAAAATTGTGTTATTGCCTTGTAAGGAGATTGAACCTAAGCCAACTTCAGGAGGGGGTAAGAATCTCTTAGCTAAAAGGGCATTTGTTGAAGAGATGTTTGATTTGGGGTTGGTGTTTGTATTGTTGGCAAAGGAGAGCTCAAAGGGTAGTGTAGTACCGGAGGCTGTGAAATCTTTATTAGATGAATTTGCAAATGTATTTCCTAACGATCTATCCGAGGGGTTACCAACTTACCGCCACTCCGAGATATACAATACCAAATTGATCTTGTACCAGGTTCTAATCTACCTAATCGCCCACACTACCACATGAGCTCAAAAGAGCATGAAGAACTTAGAAGACAAGTAAAGGGTTTGTTGTTAAAAGGGCACATTAGAGAGAGTCTTAGTCCTTGTGCCATGCTAGCCTTACTAACACCCAAAAAGGATGGATCATGGCGAATGTGTGTCGACAGTCGTGCCATCAACAAAATTATAGTCCGGTATAGATTCCCTATTCCTCAATTGGATGATTTGCTTGATCAGTTGAGTGGTGCTACAATTGGATCTAAAAAGTGGGTACCATCAAATTCGAGTACGTCCTGGTGATGAATGGAACACAGCATTCAAGACATGTGAAGGGTTGTATGAGTGGCTAGTAATGCCATTCGGACTTTCTAATGATCCTAGCACCTGCATGGGTGTTTTGAACCAGATTTTTCGCCCCTTCATCGGCAAGTTTGTTGTAATTTATTTTGATGATATCCCGATATATAGTGCCAATATTGATTTGCATCTCCAACATCTTCGAGAGGTACTCATAGTTCTAAGTAGGGAGAAATTTTATGCTGCCAAAACCAAATGTTCTTTTATGTCAAATAGTGTTTTATTTCTTTGTTATGTGGTGTCCAAGGATGGACTATCAGTTGATGAATCAAAGGTTACTATTGTTAAACAATGGCCATTACCAACCACGATCCACGAGATCCGCGATTTCCATGGGTTGGTATCATTCTATCGGCGGTTTATCCCTAACTTGAAGCGTGTCAATGTGAAAGCCGAGGATCTAATCGCACAAATTCAAGAAATTCATACGGCTCTTGCTAAGCGTTTACTGAAGACTTTTGCTAAGTACAAACAAGCCGCCGACAAGAAACGTCGAGTAGTAGAATTTGAGATTGGTGATTTTGTTTGGGCAATTTTGACCAAAGATCGTTTTCCTATAGGAGAGTACAACAAACTAGCTACTAGAAATATTGGTCCTTTGGAGATTCTTGAGAAAATTAATCCTAATGCCTATCGGTTGAAACTTCCAAGTCATATGCGTACATCCGACATCTTCAATGTTAAGCATCTTGTTCCATATCGAGGAGAAAATTTCAATCCGGACTCCAAACTCGAGGACGAGTTTCTTTCAACCCAGGGAGAATGTTGCAAATCATGTTATGAAGAATAAAGAGTTTTTATTATTTTCCTTTTCCTATTTGAATTAGGATTTATTTACTCTAGTACTTTGAATTAAAATCCTTTTCCTAGTTGAATTGGAATTTTAATTGTTTTTCTTTTCCTAGTTAAATTGTTTTTCCTTTCTCAAGTAGAAGTAGGTTTATTATTTCTTTTCCTAAAAGGAGTAGGAGAAATTCTATTCCTATAAATACTCTTTATAGAGAGGTTATTTATGTTATGTGTGTTTTTGAATAAAAGTTTGCTAGAGAGATTTTCTCTATTATTTTGCCTATTAGCCAAGTGTTTTTGTTAAACTTAGGTATAGTGGAAGAGTTGTAGAATTTGTGTGTTATAGATTCTGCTACTACACGCCTACGCTGCATCATTTTCCATCCTCCCAATTTTCCACTCTTTCATCCAAACGGACCCTTGCAACGTGACGTGAAGTTGCTCGTACTTGTCCACTTCATTTTCTGTGTACACCTTTTATCTTAATAAAAGTGAAACCATTTATGCATGTTTCATCAATATTTCAATCCACATCAAACCAATATAGATAAACATACATATTTCAATTCTCTTAATTTCTTATTAAGAATCTATTTATAACCAAATGAATAATATTTAACATAAACAAATAAAATAAACAGGAATCATGCAAGGTTTTGAACAACTTTTTTTTGGTTGCCTCTTGAACACGCAATTGGAAACCACAAGAAACATAATACGTTTATCGTAAGATAATAACCATTAAATCCAATTTGAATGCTCCATAAAACTTGATTTACAAAAAAAAAAAAAAAAAAAAAAAAAAAAAGATATGTTAAAAAAGATCTTAATATATTTTAATACCCTACTATAATAAAACCTTAATTTTACTAGAAAAGCGTTAAAAACACATAAATTCAAGGAAATACTAAAAGAACTGGGCCAATCAATCCATTGTTTATATGCAAAGGTCTCTAACAATACATCTGTTATTTTCAATCATTTCATGCAATATGAGATTTTTCAAACAAAGCTTTTGCATCTTCTTGCTTTCACACTATGAGATGTAATCAAACAGAAGCAAGGGAAGGGGAGAGACTTAGCCTACACCTCCTTCCATAAACCTAGAAACTACAGAGAAGGGGGGGGGACCTAAAATTGTTAAAAAAGTATGCCCATTGGGCTAGGGAATGAGCTACAACATTAGAGTTTCTAAAAACAAAAGAGGCATTCCAACATACAAAAGAGTTTAGAATCACACGGATATCTTCTATAATAGCTTTGATGGACCGGTGAGGAGTTGTAGATGGGTTTATGATAGCTTTTATCATAGATTGGGCATCTCCTTCTAACACAACTCTAGCGAAACCTTCTTTATGAGCCAAACTAGCTGCTAAGAGAGCTGCTTTAGATTCCGCCCGTAAGGACTCACCTGGGCATTCTTCTTGAGTCCGTGCTGCTATTATGGATCTGTTGTTATCTCTACAAACCACTACCAGCACCACCTTATCAAGCTTCACTGCTGCATCAAAGTTGCATTTGATCCATCTAAGTGGAGGAGGCTTCCATGAGGGAGAGTTCTCTTTTTCTTCAAGAATCGATTGCCAAGGTTACTTGTGTTGAATAAATACTTGTGGGCCTAATTGATTTAGCCACAACTATACATCATATCGTTTGTTGATATATAGGCCCCGTTTGGCAAGAGTATTTAAACAATAGAGTCATTTTTTCAGCTAGCTGATATTCAAATTATCTGAGCTAGGCTTTTATAAGATTTATTATTCAACAATTATTTTCGGAATTTTCTGTCAATATTTAATGGACAATAAGATGTCTTACCACGCTTTAATAAATTTGATAATTGTTGCCAAGAATTGAGAAGGGTACATTATAAATCCCCTAAAAGAAAATACATTATAAATTATAAACTAAATATGTAAATATGTATAAAAAAAATTTAAAAAAAAAAAAAAAAAAAACTTCTTTTATTTTTTGCATTAAATTTTGAGTTCAGTATTAATATTAACAATTTACGTGCTTTATAAAATTAGGTATGATTACATTTTAAGTCCCCAACATTTAAACTATTTTTCAAATCAGTCCTATCTTTTGAAATTAATGTTTCATTTAGTCATTGTACTTTTAAGTTGTGTAAAAAATATCCTTGTTGTTAACTCTTGCTTTGGATTTGAGTTAAGATTATTAACGTACAATATCTCAAAGATTTTGATAGCTACGAAGGAGGGAAGATATTAATTATTTTAAATACTTTGTTTGCTTATTTTACCTTTATTTGGAGAGTGAAAATCAAACCAAAAGTTAACAGTATGTACTTTTTCGACACAAAAATTATGAGTATAAAAACTAAAATGAAACATTTCAAAGGATGAGGACCATTTTGCAATATAAGGCAAATATTGAGGACTAAATGTGTATTTAAACCACCAAATTATTACCAAAGAAATTAAATGAATTTTAAGTGTCCTAATTTTTTATCCTATTAATTATTATTATTATTATTATTATTATTATTATTATTATTATTATTATTATTATTATTATTATTTTGTAAAAAAAAAAAACCCAAATATGAAACCACTCATTAAAGATGACTATAGTCATATAGTTATATTTGCAAATCTTTTGTGCATTATGCTTTTTGGGAAATGATGGAGGATGATAAAACATAGATAGATTGATCATTGCTTTCAGTACACCGATGCTTCTAATAGAGTAGATGGTAGTATAATTAATAGAATAAACATCATAAATAAGCCACAGAAAACTTGTGTCATCACCAAATGTTTTTAATGCTAGTGGCTCTTGTCTTCATTATCAGGAAATTTAAGGAAGATAACTTGATATATGGAAAAATCAATGAGTGGGGAGATTCAACAAGAATCAGCTACTTCAATAGAATATGAAAATGAAAACTCTGAAATTCAAAAGCGAGCGTACACTTTAGGTGGAACTGAAATTCAAAATGGAGTAAACAACATAAATGAACAAGCTTAATTCAGTGTTGTGTCAACAGGGTTCCATGTCAACTTCGCAAAGTGAATGAACAAGCTTACACTCCTACATTTATTTCCATTGGCCCTTTTCACCACTTCAACAAAGATTTCCAAACCCTGGAAAACAATAAAGTAAGGTACCTCAAGAGCTTCATTGCACGAGCTAATGTAAAGTTGGAGAATTTAGTTTGCATTATTAGGGACAAAGAAGAAACTATTCGCTCTTTCTATGCGGAGACTATGCTGGGTAGACTGCACAATAATGATTTTGTGAAAATGATCCTTATGGATTCAATCTTCATGCTAGAGCTTTTCTTGAGAAATTATTGTCGACTATGGGAAAGTGATGATCCTAAGGTAGTAGACCAATGGATGACTCCTTTATTGATGCTTGACTTGGTATTACTTGAAAATCAGCTTCCATTCTTTGTTCTTGAGATACTATTCACACTTCCATCAAAAAAATTCCCTTCTATAATTCAGCTTACTTTTCTGTACTTTGATTGTTTCAATGTTCAAAACATAACTCCCATAGATGTGAAGATAGAACACTTCACCGATTTGGTTAGAACCTTTCAGCTACCTCCAATCCCAAGCCTAACGGGAAGACAAATTGATGTGGAAAAACTTTGGTATTCTGCAATGGATCTGGTTGAGACAGGAGTAAAGTTTAAGGTGAGTTCAAGCCGTTGCTTACTTGACTTAAAATTCAACTTCAAATACGGACTGTTGGAAATGCCATTGTTAGTGATAAATAATCATACAGAGGCTTTTATTCGAAACCTTATGGCATTAGAGCTATTTCGTCATAGGGAAAAGAAATATATTATGGATTACTTTTACATCTTGAATTTCCTTGTCAATAATACTAAAGATATGGATTTACTTTGCGATAAGGGAATCGTGGTTAATTATTTAAGCGACAAAAAAGCAGCTACATCCATGGTCAAAAATCTTTGCACCAATTTCTCATGGTCATGTATGAACTCAGATTATAATCATATTTGTAGAGAGTTGAATGCATTTTATGAAGAACCTCTGCACAGGTGGAAGGCATTTTTAAGGCATGAATATTTTAGCACTCCTTTAAAAGTTGCTTCTTCAATCCCTGGTTTAATCCTTCTAGTGCTCACGCTGCTACAAACCGTATTTGCCATCTTGCAAGTTGTGTTCAAGCGTTAAGTAATTTGGATATATAGTTGTTAATGCAGTTGAACTTTTCATTGCAAAATACACTATTAGTTTGTTTGCATGTCATGTCCTCGTTTACAAGTTTAATATATTTAGATAATAACATCAGTTGTTAATGTATCCTTATAAGCAATAAATTACTTCCTTCATATGCTGCTTTCTTGTAAGCGATGAGTCTTGATTAGCAGTGGAAAAAATTGAAAAGGTCCTCAACTTTTAGGGTCAATTTCATTTTGGTCTAAATGACCTAATACAATGCTTTGGAACTAAAATTTGAGAAGATAAGATGAAAATATTAACCCATCCATTTAATCCTATAATGTAACGACACTACAAAAAAAAGGTTCTATGGCCACGTTTTTAAAACGCGGCTATATGTCAAAAAAATGTGGCTATAACCTATAGCCGTGTTTTCTAATGTGGCCTAAAACGTGTGACTATAGGACTGATAGGCCTATGGCCGCACTTTTTCAAACGCGGCCCAAGACTAGGACCTATAGCCACGTTTAAAATGCGGCCTAAGGTTCTGGTTACAACGCGGCCCAAGGTTGTGGTCTTGGGGCGCGTTTTAAACGCTGACTACTGAGAATTAACCTTATGCCACGTTTAAAACACGGCCTAAGATCAGAACCTTAGGCCACGTTTTAAACGTGGCTATAGCTTTGACCTTAGGCCGCGTTTAAAACGCAACTATAGGTCCTGCTCTTAGGCCGCGTTTGAAAAGTGCGGCCATAGCTCCCTTGGTGAGGGCCTCTGAGACAAATTTTAGTAGTGTTTTAAACATGGCCTAAGGTCAAAGCTATAGCTACATTTAAAACGCGGCCTAAGGTTCAGAACACGGCCTAAGGTTAAACACGTAGCAACGTTTAAAACATGGCCTAAGGTTCTGAACCTTAGGCCGCGCTTAAAACGCAGCCTAAGACCCCTGAATTTCTGTTACAAATTTATCAGAGGCGCGTTTTAAGAACGCGACTACAGCTTTTGTTTTTTTTTTTTTTCCTTTCTAGGCCAAATGAGTTCTACAATCCTACTTTGAGTTTTACAAACCTGTCACACATACAAAAAAATTCCAGCTTCTTGCATGCAACCAAAATAACAAGCCAGAGAGCCAGGAGAGACTCTTTCTTCTAACTCTAACTTCTCTGATTGGATGAGCAATTGCTGAGCAAGATCTTTAAGTTCCTTGCTAGATTTTCCGGCGATTTGGACGAAGTCTAGGCTAGACTAAGATCTTGTATTGTGGGCAATGGCTCTTTGAACTGGAGGATTGGTGGCATAGAGAAAGACAAAGCATTATACCACACATTCAATTCATGCACAGTTCAAGATAAACTTGTCATGAAATAACCCAAATCAGAAGAACATAGTGCTTTTTAATACCAATTTTAAAGCATAACATAGTGATAGTGAGTATAGAAACTCAACAAGAATCACCTAGGGTACACGGCCAAACACATAATCCAATCATGCAATGAACAAACATTGTGACCCAACCATACTCACAATCAGAGTGTATCATAAGAAAATCCCAAAAATAATATAAATATGGCAATAAGACAGATCACAATGGGTATGACATGCTCAAAACATTACAGATCAATAAACATACTCAATACTGAAATCCAATCATGATAACACAAAAATGTAGCATCTTAAAAGCATAATCGACAAAACCCATTCATTCAAACTCAACAAAATAAACCAACCCATGGCCGAAACACCATATATCACAATACTCAATATTAACTTACAAACCAAGAAATCTAAGGCAAAAAACATGAAATAGATAGTGAGAATAAGAAAACCCATACCTTTTTCTTGAAGATTGAAGTTGAAATGATGAACAATTGGAGGTTTTTTGAGAGTGACTCGATGAGTTTGAGAGAGTTAAAAATGGGGAAGACAATGAACAGTCACAAAAGTTTGAGGGAAAACTCAAAAAGGTTTTAAAACTCGACCTATTTGCGCAAAACACGCGATTTTAGAATCGAGTCAAGTCACGTTCAAGTCGCCAAGGCAAGTCACTAGAACACTTAAAACAAAAAATTTTGAAAAAATTTTCTAAGTATTTTTCATGATTGGAAGTTCCACCGGTGAGAGAGTCGCAAGTTGAGCCGCGAAACTTTCGGTATGACTCTCGTGATTGGACCTCCACTCGCGAACAAGTCGCCACATCAAATAGTGAGAAACCTTAAAACCCAGATTTTGAAAAAATTTCTAAGTATTTTTCATGACTGGGACATTGAATTGCTAGTGAGTCGCGAAAACCTACTGTATGAGCTTGCGACTAGACTGATTCGCGACCAAGTCGCCAAAAATGAAACACTTTCCCAAAACAATTAAAACACTCAGAAATCTTTTTGTATTTGATCACATAACTTGATTACATAACTTGTAAAACTTTTCATTTTGCTCCATATACATTATATCATTTGATCTTTCTGAATCATTACATCTCATTTTGAGATTGATGCCTGGAATTTTTGATATTTCAATTTGATAAGTAAGCCTTTGGCTTTTTGCGCATCATACATTTTTCACAAAAGTCGCTTTCTCTTTTTCCTAGTCAAATACTAGTATGTGCAAAGGCTTTTACAGCTCATTATCTCTTTTCATTTGGAGATTTACATTTGTTGAGCTCTTTTAAGAAAAAAAAAATGAGTGGGAAGCTATATAGGCACAAGTCTATGCAAGTTTCAAAATCAACACAACCATTGACTAATCATTCATGACAAGTTTGAAGATCTATTTACAACAATCACATAGATGTCAAGATTTCTCCCACAATGATATGAGTGCATAGGGAACAAGCTATGCTCGTAAATGCACAAGGCCATTAGTACAAAGGTACAAGGCAAAATATGTTAGAGACAAAACAAAATAATGTTGATCAAACTTTTTGGATTTTCTACTTTTTATTTGTTTTTAAATTTTTGACATAAAAGCAAGAAAAGATTGATCAAAAACAACAATGTAAAAACATTTAAAACAAACGCAGACAAACAAACAATTTTCAACTCAAGCTAGCAAAATCACATAACCAAGCATAGTCACAGAGCATGGGAAGTATTGATGCATGGATATGTTGTAATGCTTATGCATGAATACCCCTCTTCACCCACACGTCATGTGCGTTTGGAGTGATATCCCTATAGGATTGGGTACGAGTGTTAGGGCTTTCAAACCTTCCGGTGAAGCTTGCCAAGCAGGTAATGAATGCATCAATCATCTTCATCACATCCATCACTCCAAAATCACCATCTCAACCTCTTGAATGCCCAGCAGCCCAATTCCTTTTGTCATCTCTTGGTCCTCTTGACCTTTGATCCCTTGCATTCTTCAATACACTAAGCTTATAACAGTTTGGTCTGGTGTGCCCTTAAAGTCCACAGTGATGGCGGACATGGTTCGTTCTCGGACCTCTTTGTGATCTTGGAAGAGATTTCCCTTTGGCTTCAAGTTTGACCACTGATTGGTTGCGGGGTTTATTCAACACTCGTTGGTCAGCCACATTCTTTTTCTTCTTCTCCTTCACTTTCTCGACAATAGGGGTAATCACTATTGGCTCCTTGGCTTTCACAAATTTCACTTCCTTGGAGACATTGACAACTGAACTACTCTCTTCGGTATATCCCAATCCGGTTTAATCGGAGAAAGGTTTTTGATGAGAAAGGACTTTATCTAGCTTCTTGGAGGAAACTCGGTTTCAACAAATTTTATCTTTGAGTAAGCTTTAGTTAGCTTTCCAATCAGAGTCTCCATTTCACATTTGGCCTCCTTGTATCGCATTAAGAGACTTCTATAGTCCTCCTTTGCCTTCTTCATCTTTTTCATGGCTGCCTTAGCCACCCTTGCATATTCTCCCGACTTCTCAAGGAGGGAATTTTAGTTTTCTTGAAGACCCGTATTACTTTCATCTTCTTCAACATCCGATTCTTCTACAACTCCCATTGAATCCTCATCACTATGCTCCCCAAGCTCTTCTACAAACAAACTCAAGTCCTCCGAAGACTCAACATGATCAATAGTCATAAAAGCGAAGTAATTCCCTTCTCCTTCACTGCTTTCCTCCGAATCAGAGTTGGAAGAATCTGAGTCACTAAGAGTGGTGGCATACGCCTTGCCCTTCGTTCTCAAATAATTAGGACATTCCTTTTTGAAATGGCCATGTCCATTACATTCAAAACAAGTGACTCCTTGAGTGGAATGGGACTACTTCCCTTCTCTCTTTTTGAAGTCCTTTTTATCCTTTCCAAAACTTGGGAACTTCCCTTTTTCAGCAAATTTTTCACTATTCTTAAACTTCAGGAATTTTCAGAAATTCTTTGCTAGATAAGCAACTTCTTTCTCAACACTATCCTCATTCGAATCATCATGAGCTTACGCCCTTTTATTAATAGTCTTAAGTGCAAGGGATTTGCTCTTCCTTTGTGAAGGCAATGATAACTCATAAGTTTGAAGGGAGCCAATCAGTTCTTGGACTTTAATATCATCAAGGTCCTTGCTCTCCTCAATTGCTGTGACCTTTGCACGAAAGCTCTTCGGCAATGAACGAAGAATTTTCCTAACTATTTTCGAGTCCTCTGTTTTCTCCCCCAAGTTGAACTTGTCGATGACCACTTCATTCAACTTGCTATAGAAAGAGTCAAAAGACTTGTCTTCACTCATTTTCAGCTCCTTAAATTGAGTGGTCAAGATCTCGCAACTTGGTGTCTTTCACCTTCTTTGTTCCTTCATAAGTGATCTCCAATATCTCTCATGCCTCCTTGGCAACAATGATGTGAGATATCCTGTGGAACTCATCCGGAGATACACCACAAAAATATAGCATTTAGTGCTTTACTATTCACATTAGATGCCGCGAGAGCTGCCTTATCCCACGTGAATTTGGTAGCCTCTGGCCTAGTCCATCCAATATCAACAACATCCCAAATAGTTTCATCTATTGAACATAAAAATGCCCTCATTCGGACTTTCCAAAAGGCATAATTGCTACCATCAAAATATGGTGGCGCATTTAAAGATTGAGACCAGTCCATCTCAAACGGGGTCAAGGATCACACTAGGGTAATTAAACCACAGCAAGTGCACCCGCTCTAATATCAATTGAATGTTCAAAATGCGTATAAAACACCTATTAACGTTTAGACTCCCAAATTACAAATTGCCAAGTCAAGCTTATTGTAAACAATGTATTTGCAGAACATGAAAATAAGTTATAACAGAATTGATAAACAATTTAAACTAAATAAAATCACATCCACAGTAGAAATTAAATGGCAAAGATTAAGGAAAGAGAGATGCAAACACAAGGACAATATAGCGATGTGTTATTGAAGAGCAAACCGAAGTCCTTGGCATAAAACCTCTCCGCCACCCTCCAAGCGGTCAATAATCCATTAGAGAATCAAGTTGGGATACATGAACAATAGAAGGCTCTCCAAGCCTAATCTACCCAGTATACCTAAGCCCTCCAAGCTCTTACTCCAACAAGGTTACGCCAAACCTTTGCCTTCTCTAGCTTACCAAATCCCGCTATAGCCGATAGCATCAACCAATATCAATTGGTCTCTTCCTAATCGCTTCCTAAGTACCAAAAAGCCTTCTCACAGATATGGGTATGGTGAGAAAAGGATTTGGCTAATAAACCTCTCAAGGATGTAACAATGGAGAGGGTAAGAGTTGAGGAATTTGAAGAGTCACTTATGTAAAGATTGTGGATAAGTCAATCTTGTTTTTCTCTAGGGTTTCTCTCTCAAAATTCTCTCTGGAAGCTCTCTATATTTCATGGGTATAAGGGGTATTTATACTAGAGTCAGAAAGGAATGCGAAGAGTCAGTTTTTCTAAAACAGCATGGATCGGCAACTTAGCCTCGTGACTTGACTAAGTTGCGAGTCCAAGCCGCGAGTTAACTGAATGGCCAGTCTGGACTTTTTGTCCTATTGTGCTACAGGTGACATGACGGCTTAGCTTCTTCGCATGCTTCACTCGTGTGCATCCTCGGGCGGCTTGCCGATCGCGAGCCAATCACGAGTCCCTGCGTCGAGGTGCACGATCTTGAGCATTTCTTCACACTCTCTCTCACACACTATCCATACATGATTTCCACCTAAATACAGGGTTTCTAAATGCTTGAATTACAAGAAAATTTGGCACGGAATAAAGCCAATTGGATGGTTAATTAAATTCAACCTTACAAATTGAATTTTGGTACTCCCAATAGCAAATACCTGGGCAGAACATAGGAGGTTGCAGACTTTATCTCTTCCAAAGAAGATTGAGACGATTCAATAACAATATTCCCAATATGTGAATGTGAACGTGCCAAGGTTTTGGCTTATATTTTGTGCAGTACCCCTATGTTGTCTTTTTTAGATTTTTTTTTTAGATCTTTGATTGTTAGGTCTTTAGGAGTAGTTTGATGCAGATATTGTGTATATGAAATAATCTTCTTTAATGAATAAAAATATTTTACTTAACATTAAAAAAAATAACACGGTGGTGGTGTGTGTATAACTTGAGTGAACTAAGATTTGAAAGAGACGAGTCCATAATATGTTTAAGGACTTGATGGGGTCTTGAACACATACTGTGGAGGTTTAACTAGAAATTATAAATATTTTGGTAAAAAATACAGAAAATATAATGTTGTAATTAGTAGTAGTATAAAGCATTGAGATTAAAACAAGCACACTTTTAGATTAAAACAAGCTCCACGACTCTAACTACCGCATGCAATTTTGGAGTTGACGTGTGAGTTTAAGTCTTTACTTCATTCCGCTAAGTATTCAGTCTAGGTTTCCCCTTCCCCTATTCCAAATCAAAAACAAGCACACGTCTATCACGTGCCTTCAGTAATGGTTCACTAATAATCGTTTCCACATCAGTAGCAATGTGTCTAATTCCTATTGGTTCCTGTAAATAAGCATAATTTCTGTTAGTTAGTTACTGATTCTTTTCTTCTCTCTCCTCTCTCTCCTCTCTCTCCCTCCTTTACCATTTATTTATTAGAGAGTTTTTTTCCGCTTCTTAATTAATAATTTGCCACAATATCAATAAAAAGTAGTAGAAGTTTATGAGACAGATTCTTTATTTAGTAACTTAAATTGAGTAGTTCTTTAGTTTTAGGGTTTAGGTGCCTTAGAAAGTATAAATATAAAGTCAAATTCTATCAAAATAGTGGCAGGCCTCATCACTAATGATAAATGAAATCTTTGTGCTAGAAGAAATTGCAATTATCTAAATAGGCCTATAGGTGGCTGTCTCAATCTCGTGGCTCGACAGTTGCTCGACAGATAGGGTATCTGTCGAGGTTTATAAAAAACAGATTTTTCAATTCTGTTTTCATCCAATTCGTGGGTATGTTTGGATTTTCTTTTCTCACAACCCTGGACATATATAAGGATTATTTTAAGGGCTGCCAAAGGTGACACAAGTTGCACAAGTGTGAAGCAAAGTTTTGTTCATGCAAATTGTGACCGGAGACAGAATTTGCCCCAGTTCATCTCTCTCTTGAAGAAGCTATTGTGTACACCATAGGGTTTTGTGACCATGGAGCTTCTTGATCTTCATTGTGTGATGAACTGAAGAACTTTGTAGTTAAAATATTTCTCTAGTTGGTGATTGAAGTCGCGTACTAAGATCCGCGCAATTAGTTAGTCACGTACTAGGAGCCGTGCATTGAAAAGGAGAGATTGTCACTACAAAACAAGTCCAATTGAGTATTGGGGTAAGGAATCAAGCGTAGGTTGGTATAAGGTACTGGGATTCCTTTCCTTGTAACCGCTTGTTGTGATAATAGTGAATTCTCGAAAGTGGTGACCTTAAAATCACCCAGTGGGGTTTTTGCCATGTAGGTTTTTCCTATTAGAAAACAAATCACCTATGTCAAATTTATTTTCTGCTGCACTTTAGTTTATTGGTGATTTGTTTATGCTACCTCGTATTTTGCATGTTAATTTGATTAATTAATAAATTTGGCTAATTAATCAACTAATTCATCACAAGGGGTCAATACGTTTTTAGCCTATCAAGTGGTATCAAAGCAGGCTCGGATGACTTTGACATTCGCCCCACGTTGGAGACTGTCATAACTGTTTAGGCGGCTCATGATCAGCTTTTGGTGGACATGCTAGATGAGCTCCATGCTTTGCGAGAAGATTTGGCGCATCTTAGACTTTTGCTTTCGCCACCTCTTTTTGATGATGGTTTTTGATTGCCCTTTGGCACTCCATCACAAAAACGGGGAGTACACTTGTAGAGGATTTTTGTAGTTAGGGGGAGATTTTTGTATGTTGGAGCTTGTGGAGCTATTAGATTATATCTAGGTGCTTCATTGTGTACATACTTTTTGGCTCTTGATGTATTGTTTTTGGGCTATACATGATAGGGGGAGATACTTTGAGATACATTGTTATCTATGTTTCTTGTTTCACTTCTTATTGATTTACATTTATGAGTTATTCATCATATATGTCTTTATTTTGTGTTTTGTGAAATAAAGAATTTATTTTGTTTTGCTTGTATTTTCAACACATGCATTTATGTGTTTGTTGAGTATTTTAGGAAAAATACGGGTTGATTCAATCGTGTTGCTGTTTACACTTGCAAGCGATGGATAGTAGTTAGGTTGAATTTTTTTTTAATGGGCTTTATTGTTTGTAAAGGGCTGCTTTCCTTGTAACTTTGAGCATTGTGTTTGTGTTTTGTTATGGATTGCCAAAGGGGGAGTTTGTTAGGTTCTAAGTACTTAGGAACTTATGTATTAGAACTCTAATTTATATTGTTGGCAAACTATGATCAAAATAGGTTTTTAGTCTTGTTTAGACTTGCTCGAAGTATAAGTCTTTTGTGTAAAGTTGGAATTGAGCTGTTGCAGAACTCATTGTGCAATTCGGTCAGGCTCGATCGATCGAGAATTAGATTCAATTGATCGAAAATCGGGTAGAATGTTTTTCTGCAGATTTTTCCAACTCAACCCTAAGCCCATATGACGTGTAGGGTTTTATGTTTTGTCCTAGATATAAAAGGGAAACCTTAGCCACATTTTTTAGATAGCTCTATTTGTTGTGTGTGTAAATCTCTTGTGAGATCTAGAGGTGGTTGCCTTCACACATGCTTAGGATTATCAAAAAGAGATTTTATTGAGAGCTTGATGATCATTCGATTCTTTGCATTAAAGAACTTAAAGAAATACAAGCAGATGTGCTTGTATCTGCTGGAGAATCCAAGAAAGAAGGAGTTCGTGGTCTCGAAACTTACACGTGGTGGTGTGAGTAAGTTTCTACTGGTGGGTAGCAATAGGATGTTAGTGGTCTAAGCCACTACTGTAAAACTTCGATTCTTTCATAGTGGATTCAGGTTGACCTTGAGGATAGCTAGGTTAAATCCTCTCCAGGTTTTTATCGGTGTGGTTTCCTAGGTTATCATATCTTTGTGTTATTTATATTCTGCACTTTACATTAATATGATTATATGATTGTGTTAACCTAGATCTGAAATTTGAACTAAGTAATCACTTGGTTAATTTACTAGGTTAATTCAGTTGTGTTTTAAGGGGTCTAAAAACAAACATATTGGTTTTTTAAAAAAATTTATTTTTGGTAATTGACAATCGGTGGTGGTGGGCGGTTGGCCGGTGGGGGTGGCTGGCCATTGATGACATTGGCGATCTCCTCTTGGTGGTGCCGGCAAAGGTTGGTAGTGGAGTAGTAGTGATGGCTGGTGAGGATAATTTGGGTCTTTTTTTTTTTTTTAAGGAAACTAAATAATAAAAATCTGAAAATTAGATTTGACTTAAATAGGTGTACATATGGCAAATTGTTACTGGTGGATCATGAGGTAGTGTGAGAAAGATGGGATAGAAGATTCGGACTCCTAAATAATGCAAAACTAGAGTCACGATCACAAATAGAAAGCACCTAGCAAGTACCAAGAGTCATGGTGTGATTGTTTTAAATGTTGAAAGTGAGTTGACTCATGCCTTGCCACAAAAAATATCTGAAAAGCTATGGTGCTGAGCAACTACAAGATGGTAAAATCGAGTTAAATGCAAAATCATAAACTACTGACCCTAAGGATCATACCAAAACAAGTAGAACTTTATTCTGACTTTTGAGTAAAAAGTTATTAAGGAAACAAAAATTACTAAAAATGGCAAAATCACTATTTTCAAGGGCTAAATGAAGGAATTCACCAAAATTAGGGGGCATCTCGTGGCAAAACAACAAGTATTACTCAGAGGACTGTTTCCCTTCAACCTGCCAAATTTCGTGTGATTCCAATTCTGTCGCTCAAATGATTTCTACTAGTGCTTTTTTTACCTTGTGCGTTTTCAGGTGCTCTTGAGAGTCCAAGAAAACCATGGAAGTTTGTTCTACATCAAGCTCTATATTCCATCATTTCATTGGCAGGTTCCAGATAACTGGGCCAATCCATTATCTTCACGCAGAGGCCCCTAATGAGCAAGCTAATATTTTCAATCATAAATGCAATACTAGATTCTTTCAAACAAAGTTGTATCACATTTTTGCTTTAATATTTTTGAAGATAAGATTTCAAAAGCTAACCACCCAAAAAATCTCTATATGTATGGTCTCATTGGCAAGATTCATAACAGGACCACCTTCACCCAATTTGCTTGATAAGGTTTATACGGTGTCACATCCTTCTCATAAAGTTGTTAAATTTTTGCTCAATGGTTTTAATAACTAAAGAAGACTAAAGAGGATTGTTTTTAGTCATGTAACTTGCTAGCAATGATAGATGTTTGGAAGTCTAACAGGCAATTATATGATCAATCTTGTCAAGAAGGGGCTGACAATGCTAGGCTGAAAGTTTGCTAGAAATTAGGGGTACTCCCATGTACCTTGTAGGCAATTTACTTTAAATGCAGCAATATGCATATTTATTTGTTCCTATAATTCATCAGACAACCTAATGTAGGAAATTTCATTCTTGCTAAAATGACTCTTAGACTACAGAGATGGTGAAAGTCTTGTAAAATCAATTATATGATGATTGATTATCAATTGTCATGACCATCTTCTGCGAATAGAACTAGATTCACCTCAATGGTTTCTCTTGCCTTTATTTTATAGCTGGCTTTCTGTCCTTCTTCATTTGGAGTCTAGAGGATTGAGTATTTTTGGTGTATTCTATTTGATTGTTGGTGTTTAACATGGATAATTTTTAAATTCAAAATAACATTGAGTTCCATTTTAATAAGTGATTAAAGTTTAAAATGTAATATAAAATTGTTATTTTGTGTTTTTCCATTTATTTTATATTTTATTAATACTGAATAGATAATGGTTTAAAATTTCATATATTAGTTTAGTTTTGAATTACATTTATTGTTCTTTAAATGTGAAAATTCTTTGTTTTAAATATTGGCCCCTCAAAGATATAATAAAATCCCGTTCACACAGAGATCTACTGTTTTCAATCATATCATAGAATACGAGATTCTTTCTTTAAAAACTAACAAAAACAAAATTAAGCTCTCTATCCACAATCCATCCTCTCATTGGCAGGTTCTAGGTAACTGGGCCAATCCATTATCTCTACGTAGTGGATGCAATAGTAGATTCTTTTAGAGAAAGCTATATCACCTTGTTGCTTTAATATTTTTGAAGATAAGATTTCAAAACTAATCCCGGCCCTAAAAAAATATCTATATCTATGGTCTCATTGGAAAGATACATAGCTGAACCACCTTTGCCCAATTTGCTTGATAAAGTTTATCCAATGTCACATCCTTTTCATAAGAAGTTGTTAAACAGTTTCGTAAATGGTTTTTATAACTTGATGGAAGGATGAACAAACTACACCAATAATTTTGAATGCGAATTAAAGAATAAAAATGTTTGATTTTAGTCATGTAACTTGCCAAAAAAGATAGTTGCTTGGAAGTCTAAGTGGCAATTATGTGACCTATCTTCTCAAGAAGTGGCTAACAATGCTTGGCTAAAAGTTTGCTAAAAATACGGGGTTTTCCCATGTTCCTCATAGGCAATTTACCTTATATGCAGCAGTATGGAAATTTGTTTGTTCCTTTAATTCGTCAATTAACCTAATATAGGAAATTTCACTCTTGCAGAAATGACTCTCAGACTATAGAAATAATGAAAGTCTTGTAAAATCAATTATATGATGTTTGATAAAACTATCTTTGTGTATTATTTCTTTCTCAAAAAAAAAAAAAAATCTTTGTGTATTATTTAAGTAAGTTACATGACTAATTTAATAAGTCATGTGACTACAAACACGTGTAAATAAATTTATCAATTGTCATGACTATCTTCTCCTTTTATTTTTTATTTATTTATTTTTTCATTTTCTACGAATAGAACTAGATTCACGTCAATGGTTTCTCTTGCCTTTCTTTAATAGCTGGCTGTCTATACTTCTTCATTCGGAGTCTAGAGGATTGAGTATTTTTGGTGTATTCTATTTGACTGTTGGTGTTTAACATGGATAATTTTTAAATTCAAAATAACATTATGTTCCATTTTAATAAGTGATTAAAGTTTAAAATGTATTATAAAACTGTTATTTTGTGTCTTTTCATTTATTTTATGTCTTATTAGTACTGAATAGATAATGGTTTAAAATTTCATATATTAGTTTAGTTTTGAATTACATTTATTGTTCTTTAAATGTGAAAATTCTTTGTTTTAAATATTGGCCCCTCAAAGATATAATTAAATCCCGTTCATACAGAGATCTACTGTTTTCAATCATATCATAGAATACGAGATTCTTTCTTTAAAAACTAACAAAAACAAAATTAAGCTCTCTATCCACAATCCATTCTCTCATTGGCAGGTTCCAGGTAACTGGGCCAATCCATTATCTCTACGCAGTGGATGCAATAGTAGAATCTTTGAGAGAAAGCTATATCACCTTGTTGCTTCAATATTTTTGAAGATAAGATTTCAAAACTTATCCCGGCCCTAAAAAAATCTCTATATCTATGGACTCATTGGAAAGATACATAGCTGGACCACCTTTGCCCAATTTGCTTGATAAAGTTTATCCAGTGTCACATCCTTTTCATAAAAAGTTGTTAAACATTTTCGTAAATGGTTTTAATAACTTGATGGAAGGATGAACAAACTACACCAATAATTTTGAATGCTAATTAAAGAATAAAAATGTTTGATTTTAGTCGTGTAACTTGCCAAAACAGATAGGTTCTTGGAAGTCTAAGTGGCAATTATGTGACATATCTTCTCAAGAAGTGGCTAACAATGCTTGGCTAAAAGTTTGCTAAAAATATGGGGTTTTCCCATGTTCCTTGTAGGCAATTTACCTTATATGCAGCAGTATGGAAATTTGTTTGCTCCTTTAATTCATCAATTAACCTAATATAGGAAATTTCACTCTTGCTGAAATGACTCTCAGACTATGGAGATGATGAAAGTCTTGTAAAATCAATTATATGATGATTGATAAAACTATCTTTGCGTATTATTTAAGTAAGTTACATGACTAATTTAATAAGTCATGTGACTACAAACACGTGTAAATAAATTTATCAATTTTTTTTTCTTTTTCATTTTCTGCGGATGGAACTAGATTCACCTCAATGGTTTCTCTTGCCTTTCTTTAATAGCTGGCTGTCTATCCTTCTTCATTCGAAGTCTAGAGGATTGAGTATTTTTGGTGTATTCTATTTGACTGTTGGTGTTTAACATGGATAATTTTCGAATACAAAATAACATTATGTTCCATTTTAATAAGTGATTAAAGTTTAGAATGTATTATAAAACTGTTATTTTGTGTCTTTTCATTTATTTTATATTTTATTAGTACTAAATAGATAATGGTTTAAAATTTCGTATATTCGTTTAGTTTTGAATTACATTTATTATTCTTTAAATGTGAAAATTCTTTGTTTTAAATATTGGCCCCTCAGAGATATAATTAAATGGCGAAACTACACTATTGGTCCCTGAAGTTTTCCCTGTGTGCGCATTGGTCCCTCAAGTTTGAAGCGAGCACAATTAGTCCCTTAAGTTTTAAAACTGAGTTGTGTTGGTCTTTTTACTAATTAACTGTTGTTAACGGTGTTACTTACGTGGCTAATGGAACAATGACTTGAATTTTTTTTTTAAAATGATGTGGCATGTTTTTAATTAAAAAATTAGAAACTAAATTTACACATGAGAAAAAAAAAATCACCAGTACCAAATTAAAAAAATAATTATCTGACTGTTGTAAAAACCCACAACGAGAGAGGGTTATCAGGCAACCAATGATTTTTTTTAATTTTAATTTTTTGTTAAGCAGATTTCCAGAACTTTTTAGACAGTTGATTACCTAAACATTCTTAATTTCTTACATCTCATCATTCGTGTTTTCTTACAACGAAACATGGATAATTGGCAACTACAATTATAAAAAGCATAAGCTTGCAAAGACAAAACAAAATTTTAAAAGAAAAAGTGAAACACCAAACCTCAGCTTTGGATTCAACGGCAAGTCCAAAGAAAGCAATCGAAACAAAATGCTTGTCCACAGACTCTGCCAATTTGATCTGATTGAGCCAATACGACGAAGTCTCGAGCCTATCGAACCGGCATTTGCTACAATTCTCTACACTATGGTATGGCATGCCTGGACTCTTAGCCCTCGTCAAAGACCGTGGCGCCACGGGAATCTTTGGCAAAACCACATTTATTGCATCCAAATTCATCGCATCTTTTTCTTCAACTTCTTCTAGAAAGGAAACACTTTTTTTCTTCAACTTGGGTAGTATTGTTTTTTCAGGAGTACTTTGCTATGTAAAAAAAAAAAATCACCGGTTGCCTGATAACCCTCTCTTGTTGTGGGTTTTTAGTTTTTACAACAGGCAGAAAATAAATTTTTTTAATTTGGTACCGGTGATTTTTTTTTTTTTTTCCTCACGTGTAAGTTTAGTTTCTAATTTTTTAATTAAAAACATGCCACATCATTAAAAAAAATGTCAAAAGTCATTGTTCCGCTAGCCACGTAAGTAACACCGTTTACAACAGTTAGTAAAAGGACCAACACAACTCAATTTTAAAACTTAAGGGACTAATTGTGGGACAAAATGGGCAAATACCCTTTTTTCGGAAATTAAACATTCGTTTGCCCTCTTTCTCAAACTAAATAGGGAAATGCCCCTCTTTTGTAACTCGACAATAGAGAAATCGAGTTTTAATGAATAACTCGATATTTGTATGATCGAGTTAGTCCGACCCTTCCGCCACGTTGGCGCTGCAGATGTGGGTTTTTCCCAATAAAAAAATGTTTGTGTAGACGTTCATAACTCGGGAAGCGGAAAATCGAGTTTTCTTCAGCGGTTTGAATCTATAGGACCCTAACGCCTCACAATGCCTATTCATCCACTCGCTCTCCCTGTACACTCTCTTTCCCTCGCTCTCTGCCATCACTCTTTCTCTACACTCTGTCTCTCTCTCTCTCTGCGATCAAGCTTCCTCACTCTTCCTTGAGTCTCCATCAGTCGTCGTTGGTTCCCGCCACCGCTGATTACAAGTACGGTCCTCTCCCTCTCAAATCTTTTTCGATGTTGGTTAATGTTAGGTTGTGTTTTGTGTGGGATTTTGATTATTTTGTTGAAACTTAAAAAGTAGTAAATTTACTAATGAAGATGAGAATTTTGTTGTCTTTTATATGCTGCAATGATGATTTTCTCATTAATGAGTTTAAATGTGCTTGGGGTTTTGATGAGGGGTTTTGGCAAATCGAGTGGTGGTGTTTGAGTGATGTCTCCGGGCTTGTGTAAAATGTGTCTTATCCGATTGTAGGCATGATTTTGTTATAGTTGTTGTAAATGGTGTCAAACTAACTACGTTTAAGTGTAAATAGTTGTTGTAAATGGTGTAAAATGTGTGACGTGCCTCTAGCAAAGAATCGTTAGCTCTCAAGCAGAACCCATCTCGTAAAGATTGGTTCTATTAGGTACATAGGTTAAGAAAAAAATGATGAAAACTTTGAGACTCTGGTTGGTTGAAGCGGTCTTAGTAAATCCAAGATGTTCTACCCATAATGACATCCTATATACACAAATCTATGAAATACAATACACATTTAAATGAAACAGAAAGTCAGTGACTGTAAGTCCGATTAAAAACCAATAAGAGTGATGAGATTGTAGTGTTTAGTACAGCAACAAAGAAATTAAGTTCTTTGATATCCCTTAAAAGTTTTAGTACTCATTGTTTTAGGTATATCTAGGTTGTTATAAATTTCATTATTTCTTGGGATTGACACTACTTTTGTTGTGCATATCGGTCCAATGTAGAAAATTTTAAGTAAATCTTGAGAAAACAAATTAATTCCTGGTACCCTCAGCTTATATGTGCAATCAGATGGCTTGAGAAGGCTGATATAGCAAGCATAGAAGTTCTTTTGCTTGCAATACAGCTCCTATTTGTTTTAAATTGACCAATGGAGGGGGAGAGGAATAATTGAACATTCAATGGTCCTGCACCCTTTGGTGAATTTGAGATTCTTGTTTGATCCGTAAAATATTATAATATTCTTTACTCTAATTCTTTATTTAAAGAATTTGGAGAGTGAGTGCCCGCTTATTAAGGTTTCTCTAAATCAAGGTGGTACTCTTCTATAGGAGCACAAATATGTGAACTTTTTTTTGCCCCCTTTTATTTTGAGTTGGCTAGTTACTATGGATTAAGAAATTTAAAATCTTTGTGTAAATGAAAATGGGTGCTTCTATTGTGGATATTTCAGGCCCCATTTGTGCGGTTGTAACTCATTCCAACACTCGACATGTTTCCTTGGTTTCTTTTTCTATTGTCATCCATTTGCACTCATCACAAGTTTTTAGAACTTAAGATTTGCATAGATGAATTTGTCATTTGCTCTATAGCCTCATATGATATTTTGCATTAGTCGATGGTGAGCAAATAGAAATGATTGGCATGCTTTATACATGGTTTTTTATCTAAATACGGAAGTTTAGGTATGTGCTTCCTTATTTGCACTCTTCTATTTTTGGGTCATGCTTTGGGATACAAGGGTTTTTATGAATTTTTTACCCGTAAATGAATCATTTTAATATGTTTAAGTAAGGTATGTCTACATGGGATGGTGTTTGATGAGGATGTAAGGAATGATCTTTCTTTATGAATTGATTTATTTATTTTCTTCATAATGTGTTAGGTTGTGTGTTTTTTCTTAGCCAAACCGCAACTTCGTTTTTGTTAATTGAAGTCTAGCTATTTGTTTTCTATATCATCATTGATATCATTTTCTCTCAGGATGGAGACCACTGGAGTTTTATACTTTTATAATTTTATTATGTCTTGCTATTTGTTAGTTAGAAGTTTTGAATCTTGATGTGTCTACAGAAGGTGAAATTGTGATTCACAAGCTTGATTTGTGATGACGTGTCTACACTCTATAGGGAGGGGAAATGTTGATTTTTCGATGCACGAGTGTGTAGAATTCTTGAATCTTTATATATGAGGACATAAGGCAATTATCTGTTTTTATCAATTGAAATCATTATTCTTTCCCCAACATGCGAGTGCCTCGGTTAAGGAAAAAAAAATGATTGTCTTTAGTTTGTCAGCCTGCAACTTGTTTTATGCTAAACACTGATTTTTCATTAGGTCTTGCTATTTATTGTTAGTGAAAAGACTTTAACTCATGGTTTGTCTACGTGAGGGAAAATTGTGATTTACTTTTGCAGCAAGGGTATGGTGTAGAAGTGTTGAATCTTTATTGTTCTTGGGCAATATGAAAGCCCTTGAAATATTCTTTTGATTTCACATTTTTTACCGCTAAATGTTTGAATGTTATCTTCTCACTTGTTCAATTTATTTTATGGATTTTGTTTCTTGGTAGTTTTTTTAAGGCATATATGTTTGATCCTTTTTTTTTTATCACTTTGGTCCTCTTTATTAAGTGCACAAATATTTTAGGTGGTGCACAAAAGTAATAAGGAAAAAGTTAACAACGAAAAAGTGAACAGAGCAAAGAAAAGGGTGTTGTTCTCACATTCATTAAGGAGTCCATTTTTTAAATTAATGGTGGGGTTCATAATAAATTTGAGAGGAGGGGGTTTCATTTCTTCGTATTTTAGGAGCACTTAAATTTTTAGATTTTGGGGTTCATAATAAAGCTTAGATTTTGGATACATTTTTAGGGACTTTGTAGAGGAGAAGAAAAAAGTATTTAGTTTTTATGACGGTTGATTATAGTTCTCATAAAAGTGGTGTTATAACTTAAATTTTCATAAATATTTAATTAATAATTATCCTAAGCTTTAAGAAGTGATTTAAATAGTTTTGAAATAATTTTTTTTATGGCAAGTTCTTATTTATTTAAGCTTTAAGAAGTGATGTTGAAAATCTTGTGCTCAAAATAATATGTCTTACTAAATCCATGCTTTTATTTTATATTAATTGTGGTTTACTTGTTAGAAAATTGCTAACAATCTATTTGTTGCCACGTCAAATATGCAGGCACTAGATAGAGTGCAGCCTGGACCCGATGTGGATACCGAGTTGACCCAGAAGCCGAATCATCGGTTAAGTCCGCTTTGGAGGTGCACCGCTGACGAGGTATGTAGTAGTATTATTAATACATGTTTGTTTTGTAATTACCTCGTGTTTAATCTCCTAACACAATACTCGTCCGTGTGCAGGAGGTGCCTGGCATGATAAAGGTTCGATGTCGTAAATGTGTATTGCCACGGGGTGGGCTAGATCCACGTATCATGCAATACATAGATGCAGCAGGGTTGACTAGTTTATTCAAGGTTCCCGATATGGAGGTCGACCACGCCTTGATCACGATGTTAGTTGAGCGGTGGTGTCCAAAGACGCACACGTTCCACTTACCCCATGGAGAAATGGGTATCACCTTACAAGATATGGAGGTGATGCTGGGGCTTCCGGTGGATGGGTTGCATGTCACCGGGAAGATAGACTATGTATGGAGCGAGCTGTGCGAACAGTTGTTGGGCCATAAACCTCCACCCTCGATACCAAACTCAAACAAGTCTACCCTTGCTGGGGCGGGGATAAAATACACCTGGCTTGATGCACAGTTTACCGCTCCCTTAGATGCGGACGCTGGTGATGAAGTCGTGCGGCAATATGCCCGCTACCACCTACTTGTACGGATGGGGGCCCTCTTGTTTATGGACAAGTCTGCGGACCAGGTCTCACTGGTGCCTCTGCAGTTGCTCAACCCGATCGGCAATGCGAGACGGTATAGCTAGGGTAGTGCGGCATTGGCCTGGCTGTATAGGCAACTTTGTGGTGCATCGAAGAAGGATGCGATGCAGATTGGAGAAGCACTCTTGTTGGTGCAGCTATGGGCCTATTCAAGGTTCCCACAATTATGCCCTGTTGTGAGGCCGCCTCTACCACCAGTGCACTCGGGCCCCTTGCCATTAGGTACATTCATTGAGTTCTCGTTATTTGTCTCTTTCATATAATTAAAAATATGCCAAACTAACAAACAAAAGAAACTTATCAATGCTTAATACATGGATGTGAAATATAAAAGCAAAGTTTGTTAAATGTAAGGTTAAATGTAAGGTTCGTGAATGAGCATTTGTCGACACCCCATGTTTGGTAGGTGGAGCGGGCCAAAATGCACCGCAGAGCATGCCACACATGTCCTTGCTGCGTACCGGGCGTCACTAGCTACACTACGGGCCGAGCAGGTATTCGGTTAATTTAGTTTGAATTCTTATGACCAGGTTTCCCACATTTCCCTCAATTCTTATGACTACAGGCCGAGCACGTTTCCCTCAAATGCACCGCACATGCTTTTATTTTCGTTTCCCTCAATTGCATGGCCACGTTTTTATTTTTATTTTAGTTTGAATTCTTGGATTGTTGTAGGAATCAGTTGATTTCATAATACCATCCCATCATTTTGTTTGATACTTGGATTTTCATCCCATCATTTAACTCAATTGGAATGTCCATCGTGAAGTACTTCACATTAGAACTTCCATTTGTAGCACCTGCATGAATACGACCAAACATAAAGTAAAAAATTCTTGAATGTTAAATCAAAGGGTTTTTTCCAAATTGGGTTGGATTGAAGGGTTTTTTCCAACGCAACCCAACTCACATGACTCAGGTTAAGTTGGGCTAAATCAATGGGTTATATTTAAATTTAGTCATATATATATTAAGTAGAATTTGGCTATATCCTTCATTATGTACGGAAACGTTTGTGATTTACATCGAAAAAAAAAAAAAAAAAAAAAGAAAACAGAAGAAATTGTCCCTTTTCCAAGATGTTTGAACTAAATAAGTAACTTACCTATGTATATGTTGTTCAAAAAAGCATATGCAACATGCGCAAAAGATTGAGCATGAAGTCTTGGTTTAGTGCAAGACAAAGTGAGTTGAAACCTGTGTTGCAACCAAAAAACAAAAACTCCACCAATTGTTACAAATGTCATTAATCTGATGCAATGAAGAGAAGGCGCACATATTGGATTATGTAATTAGTTATAATTCAATGAGAAATGAATTTACCTAAGAGTATACCAAAGATAATCAGATTTGTCTTTGGTTGTATTTGTGTGCTCAAGTAATTCATTTGATTTTAATGATGCATCTTCGAAACTCACGATGACATCTTTAAATTCTTTCCAGCTACTAACTGAATCAAAATTTTGTGTTCATTTACTGATTATGTCATTATACACCGTTTCAACCTATTTAACACGAGAAAATAGAACTTTTAGCCTGCTATGAAAAGAAACTAAAAAATTTCAAAACAATATTTCTTAAGACTTTATATAAGGCGAATGATTGTAAACGTAGAAGATATCAATTAAATTCTAAACAACAAATTTCCTACTATAAACTTGACAAATATGGGTCTTTTCAGAACAAGGGAATCAAGGCATATTAGAATACAAATGATATTTTCAAAACACAAACAATATATGCTACAAATTTGATTAAACAAATAAAATTTAAGCTTGTACGGTTTGTAATTAATTAATAAAATGTTATGAGCTTAAAACCATAGTTATTGCTCTGCTTAATAAATAGACAATTTAGTATTTCTTCTTCTAACATAGGGGTATCCAGGATTACAAACATTGTTATTGTGATGCAAAAACATTGTTACATTGTAAGTTATAAATTACCTTTGCTTTGAATTGAAGGTTATATTTTTACGAGTCTAGTAGAATCTTGTTTGACTTCGATTTACGTATTCAAGTGGTATATTTTGAATATGTACAGTAACATTTTGTTTCGCATAGTTAGTAAGAAATGTTGCATGACCTCCATTGTCTTCTTGGAAAACAATGGCCTAAGTTTAAAAAAAAAAATAAGTGTTAATCGGTGATATATGAGAAAACATAAAGATGCTTGACACGTTACCTCTTGTTGTTGACCTAAATGAAAAGTTAGTTCGTGCTCCTTGCACCAAAGTTGAGAGCACAATTTAATTGCAGCATGCAACTCCTTAAGTTGTCCCCACTTTAGCTGCCTTAATAGTCCTAAAATTATTAAAAGTCTGTGGATTATTAATGACTACTTTATTCATATAATTTTAGAAGCGTGCAAAATATGCTACTCACCATATTCATCAAGAGGAATGTAATTTTAGACATTGACATGATTAGTTTGAGATAACTAAAAGGCTTACGTAATTTCCAACACTAAAATTTATAAGAAAATATATTTACATAGAAATATAATAACAGTATTTGATGAGGATTATACCATGTAATAATTTATATAGCTTCCATTTCTTGCAATATAAAGTGCTACTTGAAATGCAATGTCTTGATGAGACCTTATATATGTCTTCCCTCCATATTTTTATAGCTTCAAGAGCAAATTAAGTACAGATTACTTTAGTGTTAGAATGATTAATAGTCATTTTGTTCTCATTCATTGAAACATTGTTAATGACTAATGCAATTAATGTAGTACAATATTTCTATTACGATAAAAAGATTTTGCGAAATCATCAACTTGGATTCATCTTACAGCCATAAGGATGCTCTAGTACCCTCCTCTAAGTCCTGGTTCAGATTGAAAACCCTAGTATTTGATGGTGTCGATTAGCTTTGAATGTTATGCATATGAACATGGGGCTGAAAATGGTGGACATGAACAACCTAGATCTTTTAATATTTTTCGCAGTCAATTTTGTTGTTCTTTTACTTTCTGCCCAATAATCCTCGAAGATTTTGTGTACAACTAGATGCAAGAAATTCCATGCTTTCCATATTACATATCACAAACATAATCTTAAATTAGTATGATGTCTCACTATCACAAACATAATCCACTTATGCAGATTGTATGGGAGCTATACATGCATACGCTGGGCTCCCTACCTGCGTATTGCACTACCCGGCAGCATATTTGGAGGGCCGAGGTGCCATTGATATACTTTTGGATAGTGGAGTGGCATCATTCTGAGCGAGTCCTCCGTCGGTTTGGGATGAAGCAACCAGTTCCAAGTGTCGTGGATACATCGACTACCCTTCACAAGATATCCCTTCGGGGTAAATGGGAGAAGAACTGGGAGGTAGAACATGATCCCTTTATTGAGCAATGGGCCAACTGAGTGAATGTAGTTCGCGGGTCCTCTCTCCTAGACGGTGATGATATGTACCTTGTTGAGTACATGATGTGGTACAATCGCAACATAAGGCGGTACATAACACCAAAGTCTGCGTACTGGGAACTCATAGTGAGGCAATAATTCCTATTTTATGAATGAAACCATTGTTCGATTAAATATCTTCAGCAACTTTATCATGCATGCAAAAGTCCACAATAATTATCGTTGTTACATCTCTATAAGTTTCTCTGTCATTATGTTTTAAAGTCAAAAAATACTGCATGAGTCTGTCATTATGTTTTAAAGTCGAATATCGCATTATTTAAGTTGTTCATAACAAACTGAATTTGTCTTGATCCAATTTTTTTGTGTGAGGAATGGTTAATTGGCAATGACTAATGATGACCACAACTTTGTTCATATAATTACATTCAACTTTTAAAAAGGGTGGGTTGGGTTGGGTTTTATTCTTTTTTATTTTATTTTTTGTTTAATTTTTTTTTGTTTTTGGTTGGCTTGTACTTTCAAATGGACGGTGCAACTCTGTGTAGTAGTGATAAATTCACATTACATGATAGTTTAGATAGCCTTTCCTCCAAGACTGAAAGCTAATTACATATTCCTTAATAGATATTACCTCTAGGATTGGGAAGTCCCTTACTAAACTGTTGGTAGAATGCAATTCCCAACAGCTTAAAGGTCATTTCAAATCTTGCAAGTATGCAGCAAGGAGATGTGCTAGACTACTAGATTCAAGTATGATATATGTTCTAAGTTTTTGGTACTTCCCTTAATTGAAACTTTAAGCTTGCGTTTGATATTTTCAATTCATTTGATTTGGACGTGTACCTTGGGAAATAATAACTTCAAAATATGTGTCCCGATTGCAATGTGAAATTAATGGAGTTGTAACTCTGGTGAAGCCTAGATACAGTAGTGAAATTCTGATATTTTCACTTATGCTAAGATTGAACTTATGTACAACCAACTACGTGTGTTTTTAGAAGTATTATCTCAATGTTTAGATTGCATAGCGATAAACATAACAGAAACTAAAAATTCTGAGTCTTTGGGTTGGAACTATAAATTTTTGCACGGGGGGGCCAACCCTTATTTTTATACACTGTCTTTTTAAAGATGCTTAATAATTATAAGTAATATAAGGATTTCATTAGCTATGTTTGCTACTTTTTTCTTTTGATTTTGGAACAAATTTATCCAAGTTTTGCATCATACTTGCGTTCTTGCTTTTATGACGCCCTTCTTTTGTAGGTTCGGATGATGATTAGGTCTATATAGAGGTGCGATGAAGGTTCTGACATGCACATTGACCTTACATTTACACTAGAGCTTGTGGAGGAGCTAGGCCGACTTAAATTGGCGAATGCGCTTGCAGAAGCAATTGACATTGGTACACAGGCCCCAGTTCATGGCGGGCAACGTGGTGGGTCTCATGGGGGTGGACATCGTGGAGGTGGTCAAGCTGGTCGCGTGACCGCACGACCCAATCAGGTCCCATCTACGAGGAAGGGAATGAGTCGGGTGCAGAAGAGGCATGGCTTGGCTCTAATTGGGTCTTCTCGATGACGACGGCAGGACACCGCGATGCATGTCTGGTGATGGTGCTGGGCCATCCCATAGCGTCGATCATCAGGGCATTGTTCCAGCCCACACTACATCCCATGGTGCTAGCACGGACTATGAGGGCCCTCCTCGTATGTCGCCCCCAGGTTTCAGTGGATCCGCCCATGATGGTGGATGCATATTTGTCCCCACACCAGGCATGCCCACCCCACCTCTAGTGCATGTGGACCCCACCATGTTAGCTTCATCTCAAACTCCCCACGGAAAGGCTGTACAGATTGAGCAGAGATCTGGGTGAGGACATTGAGCCGATGGAGGCTTTGCGGAGATCGTGACGCCCGCGTGCGCATGCTCCCAATTGCGGGACCGGTGATGGTATGTACTTCGTCTACGCTTCCCATCTTCTTGAGCTACTTCTACTGCACATTTGATTGATTATGTTAATTTAATTATGATGTTGTGTCCGATAAAACAGGTAAGATTAGACTTGTCGGGGCATATGGGCGGAAACGAAAAGATCATTAAATGCCTTAGTGTATGCTTATACTTCCCGCCTATAGGTGATCGCATAGTTACGTTTCACTTTTCTTTTAAAGTAGTATTTTTTTTTTAGACCTAATCGCAATGGTGGACACAAAAAGGCCATTGAGCCACGATTGTCCCCTGTGTGCTTATTCTTCATGTGTATAGGTGACTGGAATAAGCATACAAAATGTTCTAATAGTTGGGGAGAATCTTGGTGGCTGTGCATCTATTTCTGGATCATTGGTTGGGGAGAATACTAGCTGTCAATGTGTTTGTTGTCAAGAAATTGATATTTTGGAGAAAACCCATAAGGTGTATTGTATTTATTGATGTATTAGGAAGTTTTTCTGCACTTGGAGTTTTGATTGAAAATCGACAAATGTCTCGATTGGTATTCATTTGAAGCCAAACTTTCTTGTGTTTTTGTATGTTGTTAGCTACTGTAAAGTGGGTTGTAAGAGAGTAATTTGTTTTTTTATTTTTTTGAGAAACAAATGTGTGGCATTGTTGATAAGCAAGAAGAAGTAATTTGATACTTTTCGTAAAAGAGTTTCATGACGAAGTTTATGCGGATCAATGGCAGAACCAACTCCTTTATAGCAAATCATTTATCCGAGTCTCTACAATGCTTGGCACCATGACTATAAGAGCTTTTGAGGACGAAGATCGATTCTTTTATTGGTCCTGTTGAACTGATTGACAGAAATGCTAGTCCTTTTTTCCATAGATTTGCAGCGAATGACTGGTTCATCCTAAGATTAGAAACACTTAGTGCGGTTGTTGCCTCTTCAACACTCTGCACGGTCATGGCTTCCACCCTGAATTGTTAACTCTGGTGAGTTTTACCTTGAAGAGTTATCTTTTCTATCTGTAACGATTTATAGCTCTTCTATAGATGCTTCAATTTAATTTAATGGAGATGGTTTTTTAAACATGATTGTGGAGTTATATTGAGCAGTAAAACATGCATATTAGATTCTCTATAACTTTTTCTCCTTTTATTGCAGGATTTATTGGAATGACACTTTGTTATGGTCTTTCATTAAACATGTCACTTGTCTTCTCCATTCAATATCAGTGCACTTCACCAAATTATGTCATTTCAGTAGAAAGCCTAAATCAATACATGCATATACCTAGTGAGGCCCTGGAAGTAATAGAAGGGAATCTGAAAGTGATTTTAAACTCTTGGTAAGTCACTACAATCAATGCTCTTTGGAATTTGGGTCTGCATAACTATATAAATATTCGTATACTAGAAGTATCAATGTACACGTTTGCATTGACAAATGGGTCCCTTACTCCCTTTTGGCAAATCTGGAAATTTCTGTCTGTCATGTTCTTGATAATCAAGTCCTAGTTTAATGGAGAGATGTAACTAATGAGAAATTTGTATGTTGAATCTGTGGTTCTATTCTTGGACCGGATAGGTTGTGTACATGCAGGATTGTATAGTGGATTTTAGTTTGTTTCTGCTGGCATTTGCTTGATTTCTTCTTTTCATTTGCTAATATGGGTATTTTGGGTCTCTTTTCTTCTAAAGTTTTTGCTGCTGGGTATGGAGTTGTGTTTTGTCAAGTAATGTTTGTTTTGGTAGCCAAAATGGTGAGTTCTTTGTTTTTTGAGGAAAAGCAAAGCTGTTTGAAGTGGAGGGACCAAAACAAAACTTGAAGAGAGAAAGAGTGTGGGAGGTGGCGAGGGAAAGTTTGGGATGGAAGCGAACTTGTAAGATGTTTTTCTTTCTCTACTCGGTTAATGGTTCTCTACATGATGGGAGAGAAATGGGTGGCTTGGCTAGGTATGTGTCTCTCTCCTAATTTTCTGATTCGCCTTCCCTAAAATTCCTAGATTGGTACATCCTCCTTCCCATTCTCTTATTTTTAATCTCCTTTAAATCCCCTCCTCTCTAGAATGATTAGATCTGTGTACATTTGATTACAAGTTCGTTAGTAGGAACTTTGGAGAATAGAATTTATATTTTTTTTTTTCTAAGTTCTAGAGCAGCTCACAATGTAACTTACCTAAAGCTGAAAATTTATATATATTTTTTTTTTTTCTGAGTTCTAGAGCAGCTCACAATGTAACTTACCTAAAGTCGAAAACGGTAAAAATCTTAGTTATGTGTGCATGTTTTGTTCCTTTCGCTTCTTGGGGTTTGTAATTGTTATTTAACATTGTATGTGTTAGCTTTTCATTTTGCTAGCAATTTGGGAATCCAATGAGAAACAAAAAATTGATTATTGATTTTTTCATCAATTCGCCTTCTTATTTTATGATTCTCAGTATATATATATATATATATATATATATATATTGTGTGTCATTGGCCAATGAATCAAATCTTGTCCATCATTTGCTTTAATGAAATGATGGAGGCGTTCATTGCTTGAACTGGGGATGAAATGACCTAATGATTATCTTAAGGGCATGGTATCCATTAAAAAATTAAAAAGTAATTGAGTGTGTTTACTATTCTGGTTGGGAAAGTAATAGGATTTAAAGCTGCTCACTCTTAGTATTGTACGATGGTTACTTACACCATCAAAGCACACTCCTATAATTATTGCATCCGCACGATAGGCTTGTTTTGTTGAATTTTGTTTGTAGTTTCGAGTGATACTTATATGATGATATGTGTTTGATTTTACATTTATGTAATTCAAGAAAGTGGTTCAGTTGGCCTCAAGATTGGTGGTTCAATTTGCATGGTGGAAAATCTGATATGCAAGGTTGAAAACAGAACCACCGTCCAGCATTCATTACCAATCTGACTGGTTTTGTATTTATCTTCACATGATTGAGAGTTGAGTTATTTGCTTCAAAGTTGGCTTTATAATATGCATATGGGTGTTAGAGGATGCTAGAATTGAAAAAAATTTCCAAGGCTTTGCTTACCCTTCCAAGTAGTTGCAAGTCTATGTTTATCCTCTATTTCGTTGAATGCCTTGCTAATCAATTTGCTCAAAATTTTATGAATTTTGGCTAACCATTTTAGCGAACACATTCTCTGGAGATAACAAAGGGGAGTATAAATTATAGATCTTGATAATAATCTCAGCCATTTCTCTTATATGTTATTTTTGAATAATTCATCAATATTGTATAGGTTGTTTTATCTGTTGAATACATGGTTGTTCATGCTTCTAATTGTATAGTTTATGCTCAGGAATTTTCATTTTTCCTTGGAGGGAAATGTAGTTAAGACCATTGAGTGACATATCGGTGGCACGTGACCTTGTAGGAGAAGAATGAGGACTTGTCTGCTCTAGAAAATGGTATGCAGAGTAGCAACAATATTTCGTAGAGAATGAATTTATAAATTATTGCTTCGTTGCTAGCATTAATCTGGTTTTTCATTAGACAATTTGTTATTGCTATAGGACTTTCGGCCCTACTTGCATATGAAGGGCTGAATAAATTCCCAACGGTTCATCCGCTTAGCAAATAGTTGCTAAAACTTTGAATTGGCAATTCTTGGTGGTGATATATGCATGCTAGCCAAATAGAAAAACCAAAAGATAATAATATATACGTCTTTGTTGAGCTTCCTTGAGCTATGAAACTGAAGCTCTGTGTCTCTCCAAAGAACAATCACATAGACTACAGGTAAGTATTTGTAATTGATTATTCATTTCATTGTTGAACTTCTAGTCTTTGAGGTGAAGTTCAATTGGATAATACAATTGGATTCATTTGCCTATAAATTAATGTCTTTTATTTGAGAAGATATCAATGTTTCATGTTGAGAATAGTAAAATTAATGTATTTTATTTTTTGAGAATTAATGTCTATTTGATTAATGTAAATCTCTATATACTTTAAAACTCAAGTGATTTATATTTATGTTTTGTGATATAAATAAAATCCAGAATTATCTTAATTATTACTCTTTTTCCACGACAAGCACGTGCTGCCCAAACTAGTAATTTATCTACATCATTTGGAACATGGGGCATTACGAGTATTGTATACGAGGAGTATTTTAAGTTAAGAAAGACTCATTGGAGTTAAGTGTAGGCTTTTGTGGTTCTATTACAACTCTGTATGTTACACATAGTTCCAGGAGTATAATTGGTTGCTTTGTGATGTTATTAATTGGGTGGTGTTTGTATCTCTGATATGAATGTTTGATGGTATATTAATTCTTACGGTGTACATCAATTTTTTCCCAGAATATAGAGGATTATCTTTGTTCAGGTGCATCCTCTAAAATTGCTGCTATTCTTCCATTCCAGGTAGGCATTTGTCTTGGGTGGTGTTAGACCATGAATTGTTGATTTCATTTCTTAGTTGATCATTGCTTCTTATATGGTTGGGTGACTTTCATTTCCAGGTTGTAAGAGCTCCATTGCAAGTTTGACAATGTGACCCTTTCATTCCTTGTGGAGGAAACTACACGGTAAGTATTTAGCCTTGACTTTAATTTTCATTGTCGAAGAAGGAAAGCTCTAACTAGAGTGCAAACACATTGGTCTTTTCTATAAGTAAAATACTAAATCTATGCATTTTCTCGCAAATGCTATAAGAGAATAAATACCTAATGATCTCAAGTTGTGAAGGTGGGAGATTTTGGCTCACCCCATTGAGTCACAAACTTGATTTAGGTTTTTAGACGTTCTTACTTTCATTATAAACTTGAGACATTTTCTCATCTATAAGGCTAATTTATTTTGTTGGGGCTTCTAGGTTCGAGGGTCTTTGAGTTTTTAGAAGGGCATTACACCAAACCTTCCTGAAGAATGTTCTCGTTAGAAGGGAACCGGCCTCCATCAAATTGGCCATCCGTGGGTAAAGTTGAAATACATGGTTTGCAGGTAACTATTTTTTTTTATTTAATTTAAAATTAAAGAAGGTTCTTATGCTGAGATTCTAAGAATATCAATGATAAAACAGATCAAATATAGGCACGATGCACTTGTTCCGAGGGGGATCAGTTGCACATTTGAGGAAGGGAACAAAATAGGTATTGTTGGCGGGAATTGGCGTGGCAAGGCCACTCTCATAGGTGCTCTATTTCATCCAGTGGAGCTAGCTAGAGGGAAGATATAGTAATGTATCTATTGAAACCAGTAGTATTCCATGTAATGTTCACTTTTTACGTAATTTTGAAATTTTAAGTGTTAATTTTTTTTCCCTAATTCAGAATAATATTACAAGGTACATCATAATTTTAGGGTTTTATTTACTGTGTTTGGGATTCAAGAACCTTTATATAGTTGTGTTATTTGTTTTTTTAGTTGGTTGGTGCCTCATGGTTATTTTGTTCTGGACTTTCTATATTGTGGCTATTAAAATTTTAGAATTGACTTGAAGAATTTAGATCATTTTTCGATGTTGGACGATTTATCATGTATGAATAATTCCAATCTTATCTTTTTTAAAGTTTGAATTTTCTTTGATTGGTATGGATTGCGGTGAATCCTCCCGGTGGATTTCCAAATCGTTCATGTAGAGGTTATGCAATTCATTGTTGTTTTTGACATCATGTACATTCGTTAATCATGGCTCATTGTGTATAGGCTGATCATGTATTTTGTAACTACACAATAATGGACTGCAGTGAACCAAATAGATCTCATACGACCAAAGTCGACTGAATAGGATCAAATAGAGTAAATAGAATGTAGTAGACCGATTTTCCTAGAAACCACAGTGGACCGAATAAGACCAAAGTAGATATAATGGACCAAATAAGACCAAAGTAGTCCAAAAACAAAAATAATAAGGTTATTTTTCCATATATACATATATCTCGTCTAGTCAAACAACTGGAAAACAATGACACTTCTACTTAAACCACACACACGAAAGTAGTTACTTGCAAGTATACATATCTTACTAAATACCACAACAAGAAGTTGTACTTTTGCATTCATGCATCCATACGTTGTCTCGTGGGTGCATTAACTTCATCATCCCCCACAACATGGGCCACCACTTCATTCAACATGTTTGCACTCAACCTTGTGATCCTCCTTGCGTGGTCACGCTCCTCAATGGCAACTTCCAAGCGATACCTTAACAAAGTGTTCCTAATGCCTCCACTACCATAGTTGGTTCCTTCACTTAGAGAAGTGCTAGGTGGAGTTGAGGTTGATATGTTCGGAGTTGCCCATGATGTAGACGCACCACCATGCACGCCCATACCATTACCATGCAAATACTCCATGTATGCGGCTTCGGCTTCCCTTCGATCTTTATATGATTTGTGATTGGCGTTTAGGAATTTATGAACTTGTCTGCTCGCATCTAGCCAACTGTCGTATATGCCTGGAACACGACCGTTAAACACAACATAGGTACGTCCCATCCTGCTCTACAAACACGCAATGGTGGGAATTCTTTGCACCAGAATGTGGTTGCAACTTCTAACATGTGAAGTGCCCTTTTGTAGAGGAAATAGATCTAAAAATCGATTCTAAAGAAATTGAGTTATAGCAACATCTGCCCCTAAATAAAATACATAGTTACAAGTAACTCGACTTCTTAGTAACCGAAGTTTTGAAATGCCGTCATTTTGTCAACAGTAACTCAATTTATATGGTATCGAGTTTTATATAAAATCAATTTCCTAAATATCGAGTCATGATTGCCCCACTCCCCACATTTGAGAATCCATGCACGTGCCTGGCTCTATATGTCTTTGAAAACCTTGATTGTCCGGTCTCCGAAAAAGAAAGCCTATGAGGTGAACAAAGTTTGCTAACTCTTCCGCCATTTTCCTTGTCATTATTGCATCCTCACCAAGCGTCTTATGTTTTGTGTAGTCCCCTTCTTCTTTGTTGTGGCACATCTTCCCGATGTGACTATATATTCACTTACATAACTTATTGACTTACATAACTACTTATAATTGGATTGCCATTTTAGTATAAATGTGATTGCTTTCTACAACTGTCTTATTTTGACATTATGTGTGTGTGTGTATATATACATAAATGTATGTATGTATAGATATATCTATATATAGACAAACGTACCTACCCATATATCATAAGATGTATATGTGGCATGAACAAATATATGTATACACACACACACACACACACACACACACACACACACACACACACACACACACATATATATATATATATATGTATGTATGTATATGCAAATATATGTAAATATAAACAAAGCTACCTACCCATATATGATCACATGTATATATATATATATATACACACACACATATATAGGTATGTTTATATATAATGTATGTCCTTAGGGCACCAATTTTTTGAAACATTTTGTTAGGAATTGCAAAAACTGTTAATACATTGAAAATCCCGAAAAAAATTGTCCAAAAAATGATTAATTATTGTGTACTCTTATGACATACATTAGCAAAATCTTGTGTGTGTGTGTGTGTGTGTGTGATAGTGACATTGTATACATATTGTTCCTCTATATGTATAGATATAGTAATGTATATAATAATTCTTTTTGAGAATTTTTTTGGGAAATATGTATATAATCATTCTAAATAAACATATACATATTAATGAAATATGTATATGAATGAATGCATATGTATGAATGATGACATATGCATTCATTCATACATATTAACAATGATGTGTAATGTATACCGAGGTTTAAATTGTATGGCTCTTTCGATTCCGAAAGGCTTTCTTGTGTGGGTTACGAAAAAGAAAGCCTGCGAGGTGAACAAGTTTTGCTGACCATGTTTGCATTTTCCTACTCCCTATTGCATCCTAACCAAGCGATATTACAAACACCCTGATTCTTTGTTGTGGCACATCTCCCCTAAAAGGCCAATGTTTGTGTCCAAACGAATCAAGTTTGTACACCTATAATTAGGATAGCATCATAGTGCATCTGTAAAAGATTAATTACTATTGCATTAACATAACCCCCTATCTTCTGCATGATAACCACAATTAATTGTCCTTATCCAGGTCTGGCATGGGTTGTCACTGCTTCTACGTTTACTATGATGGGGAACAGTATTTCCATGACTTGCATGGGCTGTCCTATAGAGGCGAGTCGGTGAAGCGAAGTTCATTGAGTTGAAATGGGGAACACACTTGAGAAAAATGCACCGGAAGATAATGGAAGCTCTACGGTTGGACGGGAGTCACATAAGATATCCATCGTGTACCGTGCCCCCAGGATACTTGTGAGTACTCGGGTTGTCTACAACTCAAATCTGTTGGGTTGCGATCTTTGATGTGGACATGATGTGGGGCGGTGATTAAGCGGACCCCCCGGTTCATAGCATCCGACTTATATGTAACTATTGAGGCTGTTGGGTTCCATGCTAGTGCAAGTTCACAGCATGGCGGTGGGGTGGAAGAGCCACACTCATTGTCACTTGATGTGCATCCTCCCTTTGCCAATGCCACGCCTTTCCCCTACAATAATCAACCATGTAGTGCGGTTGATCATTTGGACAACACCAAAGTGGTGGGCGCCACCCATACACATGATGTGGGAGGGTCTAGTCACACATATGAACATGTCCAAGCTGATATGGACGGGGGAATTGATATTGATGCCGACCAAGATGTGTACGAAGAGTTCATTGATCTTGATGGACCAGTGGATGACGCGGAGGTCTTAGATGTACCACTCATCGAAAATAACGAGGAGGATTGCCTTACAATAGTTCCTATCCCAGAATAGTTCACATCAAACACATGGGACAATATTAATGACCCATCACCCGCATTGGGTACAGGACATCTTACAAGTTGGCATAAAGGTGACCACCCAACAAGGGAGATGCTATTCAAGAATAAAGCCTCTGTTCAATATGTGTTGACCCTCTACTCTGTGGAGCACAATAAGCAATACAAGGTCCTCAAGTCTAACACCAATAGGCTGGTAGTGCGGTGCATACATGAGGCATGTCCGTGGTCAATTCGGGCCAATTGCAGCAAGAAGCACGAGATGTGGGTTATCGGTACATGTAAGGGTCCCCATAGTTGCTCATCCCTCCAGCTAGCAAGCGATGGGCGGATGATGGATTCAAAGTTTATCTCCATTGCACTTGAGAAGTATGTGCGGGAGGACCTAACCCAAAAGGTAAGGGACTTGCGTATTATGTTGCATGCAAGGCATGGGCATGATACAAGGTTTGGGAAGCCAAACAGAGGAAGGCGATTCTTGGCGTATTTACGGGGGATTTTGAGTCGTGCAGCGGAATTGCCACGATTTCTAGCTGCATTGTCCGATGCGGATCTGGACACTGTGACCACATTAAAGTGTGACCCCCATGTCACGGGAACTTATATATTCAACTCCGCGTTTTGGGCTTTCGGTCCGTGTATTAGAGGGTTTAGGCATTGCAGGGCGGTGATAAGCATAGATGCAACGCACATCTATGGCAAGTACAAAGGAAAGCTGTTGATAGCAATGGCAACAGATGGTAACAACGAGGTTTATCCACTCGCATTTGCCGTTGTCGAAAGCGAGAGCACAGATACATGGGGATGGTTCTTGGCATGCCTATTGACCTATGTTACAGACCAGACCAATTTGTGTATAATATCAAGCAGGCATCGTGGGATACAATCATGCTTCGATGACACCACTAGGGGCTACTTGCAACCACCCTTAACCCATCACCGGTATTGCCTCCGCCATTTAGTAAGCAATGTTAACACTAACTTCAATAGTGTCTTTGTTGAAGAACTTGGTATGGAATGCAAAGAAGCTGCGAATCAAGTTAGGAAGTTTGAGAACACCATGGATTGCATCAAGAATGTCAACCCGGCTGCGTACAACTATCTTAAGGAGGTAAATCAAGAAAAATGGACACTTGTACATGACCATGGGCACCGATATGGGGCAATGACAACCAACTTTGTCGAGTGCTTCAATGGGGTACTTAAGGGCGCACGTAGCTTGCCCATAAGCGCAATGGTGAAGTTTACATTTTACAAGGTGAACTCATACTTGGACGAACGTCGAAACAAAACCCTAGAGCAGTTGGAAGAGGGGCAATTGTGGTGCAAATATGCCTATGACAAGTTCGAGGCAAATCAAGAGAAGGCGAAGCTCCATATTGTTAGAAGGATAAGTGCGCAACAACGGTTATATACGGTGGAGACACGGTCTTCTTTGTTGAACACTGGCGGGGGAGATCACACCCATAGGGTTTCCTTCATGGACATGACATGCACGTGCGGCAAATGGGAAGCAAACAAGATCCCCTGTTCCCACTTGATAGCAGTTTATGCCAAACACAACCATGATGCCACTAAGTATATGGATCGTTTCTACTGCGTTGAAGAACGGTATCACAGCTATGAGCCGATATTCCAACCACTGAAAGATAGGTTAGAATGGCGAGCCAGTGAGAAAGGAGAACCGTGATGCCAAACCAGCGGTTGATCCGTGAGAAAGGTTGGCCAAAGTCCACGAGAATCCGCAATGAGATGGATGACGAGGATAGGGAGTTGCCAACCTCATTGTGGATTGAGAATGGACCAAAGTTGAAGTGTGGGTTGTGTCGCCAAGAGGGTCATAACCGTCGTACATGTCTGACTCGAAATGTGGCATGAACAAGCCATGGTGCTATGTAGCAGGTAACAATTACAAATCATAGTAACAATGGGGTATCATAAGTTATTCTTCTTTACATGTTTAGATATTACATTATATGAGTTATAATTAAGATACCTGGAGTAATTTGTAGATGGGAACCATGATAGTAATACCATTGTATCAAATTTAGCTCCACTTTGGGCAATCTTGTGATTACTTCTTCAAGTAGTTGCAGTTAGTCTTAACTCCTACATATTACCATTCCAAGTCTTCTGTCCCAGTTTTGGTGTTCTTTCAATCTTATTGTTTGTGGTGTACATATTCTAGTATTCATGGGGTCTCTATTTCCCTAAGTGTATATGTTTTTCTGCAGATTTGTAATTGTCGCCAAGGTGTAACTATAGATGCTCGTCATTTAAGCAGGCAAGCCTGAAGGTTCTTCTGTATTTGTCAATTCAATTTATTAATTAATGTAGGTTGTATACTAATTTCTGTGTTGGCTACTCCTTAGAAAGGAGGCAACTTCTGAAGAGAACAAAAAGAAGGTGTCACTCAAATGTGCAGACTCCATGATTGTCTAAAACCATTGTTGGTGGATGTTGTCCAAGTTTCAAGTTACAATTGTGAAGAATGTTTAAAATGCAGAAATTGAACTTTTTATTTTTGTACATCAACTGATTTAAATGCATAAAGGCTCTTTACTTACAAATAAGCTTGTATATATGGATGATTTTTTTATTTGCGTAATGGAAATGGGGGAATGATTTACTGATGGATGTGGTTGGAAGTAGATGGATGACTTGTTGTTCACAGTATGGTTGTCGGCAGGTCCACTTTTACGATGAATAAGCATGCCAATCTTGAATGGGTGTGAACATTGCAAGTCGCAAGGAAAATTTCAAGTAGAGAGTTTATACTAAAAAAAAATCGATTTTCAATTTAACGAGTTACGTTGCAGTCCATTCTGGACACTTTGAATCCTCTTGGACTGCATCTAGACCGGTCCAAATATCCGGGCTGGGTGGGGAAGCCCAATCAACGTAACTCGATTTCTGTAGAACCGAGTTACGTTGAAGAGCAACGTAACTCGATTTATAGAGTACCGAGTTACATTGAAGAGCACTCTGCACAGTTAGACTCCTCTTGGATCGTATCTGGACCAGTCCAAATATCTGGGCCGGGTGTTGGAGCCCAAACAACGTAACTCGATTTATGTAGTATTGAGTTACGTGTAAGAGAATCCTACCGGTCCGATCAACGTAACTCAATTTATCTAGATTCGATTTACGTTGGAGACCATTGTACACGATTAGATTCCTCTTGGCGTATGCGGACCAGATCTAATATATGGGCTCAACGTAACTCGATTATTGTAGTACCGAGTAACGTTGAAAAGAACTTGATTTTTTTAGCTTCGAGATACGCTAAAGACCATTCTCCACACTTAGATTCCTCTTGGACTGCATCTGGACCGGTCCAAATATCCGGGCTGGGTTGAGATGGCCAGTCAACGTAACTCGATTTATTTATTACCGAGTTACATTGAAAAGAACTCGATTTCTCTAGCTTCAAGATACATTGAAGATCATTCTGCATACTTAGATTCCTCTTGGACTGCGTCTGGACTAGTCCAAATATCCGGGCTGGGTGGGGAAGCCTAGTCAACGTAACTCGATTGTTGTAGTACCGAGTTACGTTGAAAAGAACTTGATTTTTATAGCTTCGAGATACGCCCAAGACCATTCTCCACACTTAGATTCCTCTTGGATCGCATCTGGACCGGTCCAAATATCCTGGGTCAATTTGAGATGGCGAGTCAATGTAACTCGATTTATTTATTACCGAGTTACGTTGAAAAGAACTCGATTTCTCTAGCTTCGAGTTACGTTGAAGAACATTCTGCACACTTAGATTCCTCTTGGACTGCGTCTGGACCGGTCTAAATATCTGGGCTAGGTTGGGAAGCCCAGTCAACGTAACTCGATTTACTTATTACCGAGTTACGTTGAAAAGAACTCGATTTCTCTAGCTTCGAGATACGTTGAAGACCATTGTGCACACTTAGATTCCTCTTGGACTACGTCAGGACCAGTCCAAATATCGGGGCTGGGTTGAGAAGCCCGATCAACGTAACTCAATTTCTGTATAATCGAGTTATTGGCAAGTAAGTTGATTAACCTAGTATCGAGTAATTCTACTCATAACCCGAGATAGTGGATATCGAGTTACGTCCAAACCATCACACACAACAAGGATTCCTTTGAGATACACTGCAAGACAAACATGGACTCCTTTGAGTCCCAGTGCACATAACTCGATTTCCGAATAATCGGGTTATGTGTATGACCACACACCGTTCTTGCCACTATTTAGTGCTCAAACGTACAAAGTTGCAACTATTCAACTTCTCGGCGAAAAGAACAGAACTTTGGAGAACCGGAACAATGGCTTCTCAATGGCGGAGAGACAACGACGATGGTCCTGCTGATCGGTCCCCACACTTTTTCAAGATTATTCTACCAAATCTTTGTTCGGGAAGGAAAGCTTGTAAGTATGCTTAAATTTATAAACTAGATTCCTCTAAAAATCATATGCTAATACACATCGTCCACTTCATCTTCTTTATTTGTGATTCTTGAAAAAAATTTACATTTGTTACATGTAGTGAGAAAAACTTTCATTTTGCAATACGTAGGTTACATTTTAAGAAGAACACAGTCACATAACAGAGTACTTTTGCATCGAACACTTTTATATGAACAAAAAATGAAACAAGGATAAGCGCATGGTAGAGATTGAGGAAAAATAAATACAGAGCAAGAGCAAATAGCATTTTTTTGAAAATGTGATAGGGCTTATAGGGTCAGCACAGATGTATAACTCAATTTAAACCGTGAAACTGTGTCACGGGATCAAACTAGGATACACAAATCGTTCACTCTTTTTATCATTTTTTTTTTAAGAGTTCACAAACTTATAAAGTGGTTAAGTGGAAAAAATTTGTACGTCTAAATCGAAATCCTGCCCATAAACAAAAGTGGGTCATCTTCAATGTTTCTCCAACACCCCAAAACCAAATCACGGACACATTACAGAAGCACTCAAAATACAACATTTCCCCAAAAATTTTTACATTTCAACAACAACAGAGAAATGTTGGATGTTGAATATATTTGATGGTTATTTTGGTTATAAGATTAGGTAGTATAAGAAGCATAAAAATTCATAAGATTTATTCTTGTCAAATATCAAGCCCTTAATATGACAGATTGAGGTTATAGCTATTGCCTATTAAATATTACTTCAATGTTGCATGGGCTATTATTTTATTTTGTTTGATTTGTACTTGATCATAAATTTGTTCTTGTCCCTTCCTTTCTTCCTCCTCCCTCTTTCCTCCTCCTCATTTTACTTAATGCAGTGACCATTGATAAAAATCTGTGGATGTGGTCATAAAAATCTGTGGATCAGTCCATTTTCTTTTTTTTTTTTGTGGGGGTGGGGGGCTGTAACTAAGGAGTATTCTGCCATGTGTTTTACTTTTATTTTCTAGCATTGTGTATAAGGATTTTGTCTACTTTTTTGAGCTTTTGTTCATCCAAAAAATAGTAATACCATTGAACACTTATGAAAGTACTATGACCTAACAATCACTAAATCCATTTTTCCTGCAATGGTAGCTGCACAACTCCATAAAGCTTGATTGATTGCATGTGTTTATTTCCCTAGCCTGCATTTATGTTATGGAGATTCTTTTTACAGCGGATTCCGGATAAGTTCGTGCAAAAATATGGAGTGGATCTGTCAGAAATGGCCTTTCTCACTATTCCAAATGGTAGAAAATGGAAAGTCAAGTTGACACAACATGCTAGGGGGGTTTGGTTTCAAAATGGTTGGTCCGAATTTGCAAGCTGTCATGGTGTAACCGTGGGGCACTTGCTGGTTTTCAAATATGAAGGAAATTCACACTTTGATGTACTCATATTTGATGCCACCGCAACAGAAATAGACTATACTTTAGACGACAAACTCCAAGTTCATAGGATCGAAGATGATGAGAGTGATGATAGCTCTATTGAAACCATCAAACACTTTTATAGGGGAGAGGGTTCAAGTTTGAATGTTACACTTTAGTAAGGAACTGGTTGATTTTTTTAGCATGTTTACTATTAATTTTATGTGCATGACTTCATATTTTCAACTCGTTTCAGGATCAGCCCATCCTAAGAAAGACGGTGGTGTAGCTGAAAATCTTGTTATAGCTAATGCTTTTAAATCAGAAAATCCCCTTTTCATTATTATCATTCGTCCATCCTACGTTAATGGCAAGGATCATGCGGTAAGCTTTTAGCTTCACTAAAATGAAATATTTTTGTAATTTAGAAATGCAACTCCCATTAACTATCATTTTTCATAGATCAATTAGAAAGATTGTCACACTAGATACTTGTTGCTGGACATTTTGTTGGTAATGATTTGCTTATTTGTGTTTTCAGGTGAAAAGATGTATATATATTTAACTGTATCATTTGGATATCGAATAGTATCATCTTAGGTTGAACTATTTTTTAAATATCTGTTATTGTTCCTTGTACTGAGTTTACCCCAAGACATTATCAACTACTTACCAAGAGAAGGGTTTACCAAGGACTACACCAAAGCAAGTATACTCCCTGTCAAGCTCCAGATTGTGGACCGATTATGGCCTATGAAGCTATACATTTATGAACGAAGTGGGGGTTCATCATGTGTCGTATCAGCTGGTTGGTCTGCATTTGTGAGGGAAAATAGTTTGTGAGTAGGAGATGTTTGCGTATTTGAGCTAATTATGAGGGACGATGTTGTGTTAAACGTCCACATTTTCAGATGCCAAGACTAAGTGGTTAGGGTGGATGCAAAGTGATGATAATGTATTATGTGATGTTTAGAGTGTGTTTACTTTGCAACTTTACTATTCATCCCTATTTTGTTCATCCCAATTTGCAACTTTATTGATTGGGTACTTTTGTGATGTTTAGAGTTTCACTCTTGGAAAATTTTTAATTACTATGATGAACTTTCATATGTATTTTAAAATGAATGTGATGCTGTATTTTTTTCTCCAACTTTGTTTGGATTTTGGCCTTTTTGGATGTCATTCAATTATATTACATTCAATGGCGACTCCAGGATTTTATTTTAGGGGGGTCAACAGTGTCTTGAGCTAGGATTTTGTTGTTTTCAGATGACATTGTTGTATGTTTTGTATATATTGTAACACTTTAATACAATAACACCAAATCTAAAATTTTAAGTCATTATTTTTGATGTTTACAAATTTAGATGTTAAAAAAATAAGTGAGAAGTTAATCCATCAATTGTGTCAATCAATGTAAATAGTTTGAGGGTTCATTTAGATGTTGACATTGCATAGTTTGCATATAGTTTGACCAAATTAGAAGTTTATATGTTTGTGTCTTTCTGTCAATCAATAAAAATATCACTTGTGCTTCACATTTTGATTGAGTACACAATTGGCTTGGACCCAACAGCAGATATGCCAATATGAGATATTTAGTTCTTCAATCACCAACTCAAACTTTTCTTTGCATACATTTAAGTCAGAAATAGACAAATAGTGGTTTGAATGTTCATCAGCACTATCATCTTATTCTAGAGAGAGAGAGAGAGAGAGAGAGAGAGAGAGAGAGAGAGAGAAGAACTAAATGTGCTATCTTTTTGTTGTTTGAAGCATGCAGCAGCTAATCGTAAAGCATTAGCTGCATCCAGAGAACCTTAATAAAATGGACCTACCATGTCTTGAGCTGCAGGTAAGATGTTTTGAATTTTTTAGTTGGTGAATAATGTCCTTTTTGGAGTTAGATACCACTGATCATGATAATGCCATCATGTTCTCAAGATATCTAAAAGAATAAACTACTTTAAAGGTACAAATATTTCAAACTTTTTATTATTATTAAATATAGTGATCCTTGGCCCACATTTACTCTATCTCATATTAATCTAATGTTGTTTAGACTTACAACTACAAATGTTTGTGGTGTACAATATCAATTCCCTCTTTTAAAGATTTTATATTATCAAACAATTGGAGATTTAAAATTCTCCAAATCATTGATCTACATATAACAAAGTTATTTCTAGTGTTTTGCCATCACATTAATGCAGGTAATTCTATCATTGTCATAAGGAATCATGAGTCCGGATTATTTCTAAATCCATTTTCTCAAGAAATTTTCATGAAAACTGTGAAACTTACATTTTATTGAAAATCATACCACTAAAAAAAAAAGTAAATAAAAAATATTAAATAAAAAGGCTACGCATGATTTTTGGAACAACTTAGAAGACTACTTGTAGCAGTCCCAGAATAGCAAAATGATGACACTAGAATTTAGGGCAGCCCTACAAATTTCTTATTGAAGGCAGGTAATGCTTACATATTTCAAAACCATTTTTATATTAAAAGTGCTTGGTAACACATCACATCACAAAAATATTCATGAACGGCAATTCTTTATGTTAGCTTTAGCACAATACTTGCACCATATTGCGCAAGGAAATTGAGGATCAGACACATGAACTGAGGTATCATAATTAACAAGCCCAGCCAACTTGTTATTGTCAATACCACACTAAATTAATGTTGAGAAATGTTTACACCTAACGGGAAGATTAAGTGAGAAGAGGTCTATGGGTGAGACCGGTGAAAATAACTCGAGTTCTACAAAATCGAGTAACTCCGCACATAACTCGCTTTCTGATGTATCGATTTCTGTGCAAGCCATTCTTCACAGAAATTGCACTCTTGAGATTTTCTACTGCGAATAACTCGATTTCAATAGAGTCGGGTTATGTGCGAGGTAGACCTGTCTGATTGGATTCCTCTTGGATCGCATCTGGACCAGTCCAAATATATGGGCTGGGTATGTTTATGTGTACAATGTAACTCGAGTTCCTAAACATCGAGGAATTTTAAACACAACTCTCTTTCTAAAATATCGATTTATGTGCAAGCCGTTGTACACATAAATTGAATTCTTGTGATTTTCCATTGCACATAACTCGATTCAAGTAGAATCGAGTATTGTGTGAGCCTACCTTTAAACTTGGATTCGTCTTGGATCGCATCTGGACCAGTCCAAATATCCGGGCTGGGTGTGGAGGCCCAAGCAATATAACTCGAGTTAGAGATAATCGATTTATTTGAAATTAACCCGTTGTCTGCAGTATCGAGTTATGAGAAAGTCGTTCCACCATTAACTGGATTCTTATTATTTGTGCTACACATAACTCGATTTTCGGACAATCGGTTTATGTGGAAGACCCTCTTGGACTACATCCGGACCAGTGCCAAGCTGAATAACTCTACTTATATAAAATCAAGTTACTTCAAATTAACCTTTTGTAGAGGAAAACCAGTGAGAAGAACTCGATTTATGTATGATCGAGTAAGTTGAACATAACTTGTTTTTCGGAGTATCGAGTTATGTGCAAGCCCTTGTGGTGAAAATTTGGATTGCATGTAACTCGAGTTCTCTAAAATCGAGTTATATGGACATTACAAAATATGACCCATTTTTATTAACTCTTCCCGATTCTGCGAGAACTTACTGTCCGAAATTACATCTTCGATTGCTCTCGCTTCATCCGGCTAGAACCAACAATTTCCCGTGCAAATTCTTCGAGGATTTTACATAGTAAGACTCTTTTAACAGATTCTTTGTCTTTCAAATTACACATTGGTGGTGCGTTATTCTCAATTTTTTTTTTTTTTTATGCTTGACACTTCTATGTCTATGAAGATTGTGATGAAATTGGGTGTTTGGCTAGTCAAATGCATTGTTGTTAGTAAGGTTGCCTATGTCATAGGTTGTCTTCCTTCCACAAAATGAACTTGCCGGTGGCTCCATATGTGTGTGGTAGTCCTTATGCTGGTTGTATGTCCGAACTGTACATTGTGCAATTTATTTTCTGTTTTTTGTAGAAGTCGGTGAAACTTACTACATGTAGCTACGAATTTCGAAAATATGTCATGGGTTCCTAAATCCACTTGTATGTTTCCTATATAATATTATTCTTGTTATATACTCTAGGCCTCTAACATCAAATTATTGACTCGGACCAAAATGCATTACAATTATTACACCAACTAAACAACCCGTGAATAAGAATATTGTTTTTTCATTGTGTTGTTGTAAAACGCTCTAGACAAGTATATTGTATGCATGATTTTCTACACATGGTATTTGGTTACTCTCCAATTTTTGTTTCTCTGCTTCAAACTTCATTTTGGTTCTGTTTTTTTGTGTGAGCTGATCATGTTTGCACTCTGACCATCGATTAGTTATGGGTCCAACGAGGACTAAGAGGGGAAAATGCAAAGCCGCATCGAACTCGAAGTGGTGTTTGATCAATTAAGGTTCCTCACGCCCGAAAATGAGCAAACCTTTGAAACCTTGATTAAGCGTAGGTGTATTTGGGGAGAAAGGCAAATCAATTTACAGAACGCATCCTTTTGTTCGTGAGAATCTACAGATCTAGGCATTGCTGTCCCTGTGTACAAACATACAACCCCTCCGGTGACTTGATTAGAGAATTCTATTCGAATCTATCGGTGCATGAGGATCTGGGTGGTCATAAGGTGGCATTGTCCATACATGGTACCGTTTACAATAACTAGGGAGCACGTATCTAAAGCTCTTGATGTACCTATAATTTGTACACCTACTTATCCAAACTCTATGTCTCCTCGTATTGATGATGTTATGGATGTTCTTTGTGGACAATCAAACAATCGGGATTCTGACCGAAGTATTAGCTCAAGTGAGTTGAGTGAGCTTAATTATATCTTCTTTAGGATAGCTTGTCACAAAATTTTCCCTATCTCTCATATCCATACAATCCCTGTAGACAGGTGTATCTTGCTTTACGCCCTCGTCACCAATAGTTCCTTTTGTTTTCCTTCCCTTTTCATCAAAACCATTGTCAAGGTGCGTAGGAGCAAGTATAAGAGGCATGCCTTGTTTTTCCCAGTTCTCATCCATAGGGTCCTAAAATGTTTAGGATTAAAGAACTTCCCTTCCCAAGAGTTGGTTCACATCCAAGCCCCCATAGGAGCCAAATTTCAAAACAATGAACTGCCCAAAAGAAGGTTGTCGACCTTAGTGTTGGTCCATCCAACAGACAACGAGTATGGTCTACTACTGGAGATGTTCAAGATGAGGACATGCATGGGGATCCCACATCTGTCGTTGCCGAGGATGGTGATGATGAGGTAGATGTTGACACTGTTGATGCAGCGCATACATGCCCTCTTCCTCCCTCTCTTCATGCTATGATGGAGACCATTATGACGACTCGGGCAGCCTATGGGCAGCTTCTACATGGTCTTCTTGCCGAGGTTGGAGCTATGCGAGCAGACTTAGCTCACTATAGACGTCTTGTTCCACCTTCTACACCATTTGACTCTTGATGATTGCCATTAGGCATTGTACCCAAGGGAGGGACGATTTTCAGTTCGTAGTTGCTATAGCATATTTGGAGAATTGTATGACAGTTCTATATTTTGTTATTTTAGTGGCAGTTTGAAGAACATGGTATCCGTTGAAAGTAATTTGTTATATTAATATGATGGTTAGTTTCATGCCCATCGTTACTATCATTAGTATTATTGAAATGGATGTAATGGTCTAAGAATTTTTATGTTATTATGTGATTCTATATAATATCAAGTAGATCCAAGTCGTGTGTAAATAACATTTATTTCATAATTTGCATACGACGCTCACGTGTTATTAGATTATAGTAATTATTAATACAAATGGAAGGTTTGTGAAAGCACAATTGGTTTACAGGTTTTGATATTAACGATGAACCACCTAGGAGATTTTCCTTGGAACAATGGTTGAAGCTATATCTTGACTTTAGGCAACTATTTTTATTGGAGGTTTTTCTGAGCTTACATGTATTTTCCACTAATTGGATATTTTTGTCGCTCTTAAATCAGCAATTATATTATTCTCAATTTGGTCCTCGCTTGGACTATTCCTCGTGCATCATATTTTCATTACAAAATTTATTGATGAAACCTTGCGGTGCAGACTTGTCGAAAAAGATAAAAGCGACACTTGCATGACCTTATTCACTCCAGCATTAGGTCTAACGTAAGTCCCTTACATAATATATTAGATAACAGTGAGCTCAAGATAATAAACATCGTGAAGTTTAATGTTGTTGTGAAGGACCAAACACAATTAAACAGAGATATAAAGTGAGCTCGAGCCACCAACATCAAAGTTCTGAAAGTAAAGTGGTGCTTTCAACCTATAAATGTGTATGGGACGTGATTGTTTGAGAGCTCAATTTCAATGTTCAAGATGGTTTTACCATGTGCAATCTCTTCTAACCAATAGTCACGGATTATGGGAAGTGTTTTGACTAGCATCCTTGAAAATGACCAATGATAATGAACACCCTGATGTTTAATGTTTTTACGAATGACCAAACACAATTAAATAGATATAACAGTGAGCTCAAGCCACTAACATCAAAGTTCTAAGAGCAAAGTGGACGTGTACTGCCGAGGAGCGTGGTGTCCTCGAACGAGTACGGAACTCACTTTCGTGATTATTGACTACCTCCCCTATGTGGTTACCCTTAAGACCTGACCTGGGCCTCCTCGGACAAATTTGCATCCTCGAATGGGCCACAAGCCCAATTATCTTGACCTTAATGGGTCTGTTGATCAACTGGCCCCCACAATCATTATTTCTATACATTTTTTATAAAATAAAATTAATAAAACTCAACCTAGAATTGACCATGGCACAAGAAATATTGATTGGATTAGCATGAGAAAGAGGTTTTTAGCAAAACTTGAAAACAATAGGTGAATTAATAATTTGCATGTATCTAAACATATATATATATATATATATATATATATATATATAAACAGAATATATGAATAGGTATTTAGATATAAGAAAATGTCTCACTTAAAATTATTAATTTAAACCTCAATTTATATTAATTTACCATATTCCTTCCTACAAAACACATATTTCTTCAAAATTCCATTCCATTTATTAATTTCCCCTCAAATAAGTTGTCATGGTCACTCCTATACGGATATCCATTCCATTTAGGGTAGTTGCACTTTGCACTCATGTACCTTGTCCTGCCAAATTTAGCCCAATTAATACCTAAACTTTAACCATATACCAGATAGCCCCTTACCAGAAGAAGCTGCAATTTTTATAACAAACTGGGCCTGGAGAAATGGGCTGTCAGGCAGACCTCATCCACGACTAAGTTGGGCAATTGTTGATAATAGAACCAGAGGCCCCATTACGTTTTCTCAGTTAAGTATAGCCCAGCATAATTACAACAGTTTGATATATTTATTAGCTGTGTATTTTGGTTGCAATTAGTTCCTCGTAATTTAATTTTTGCTGACTTATTTACTTAAATGGACATGTTGAATAATATATAAATCCAATATGCTGCTCGGTGAGAGTGCTAAAAAAGCAGCACAAACTGCTTTCTCATTAAAAAAATAATGGTAGAGCAGTGCAAATTAAGAAATGAACCAAACTTGGAGAAGCTGATAGCAACAACATAAGAGAAGGGGCTAGAAGTTCATTCATTATAGCTGCAAATGACAATAATCATATGTAAGTTGACACAATCAAGCTCAAGAGACAAAAATATCTATTGGATTGCATTTCCATATCTGTTCATCAATACAAGTAATTGTATACTCAACTTTACTCTGCCTCAAATGCAAACAAATATTCTGCATTTTCAACCCAAATCATGGGCTGGGGGAAGAGTAATGGTCATACCATCATATAACCAAATGACAGATGCATAGCCTATACATGTCGTCTTCCCCACAAGAACATGGTGACATGATCCTTACCACTTCAACCTTTTTCTGACCAAAATAGCTTATCTTCTATGCATCATCGGAGCAATTTTCTATTCCATCATTCCTTGCAGGGAAACTCCGATATAACACTATGACAGCTAGGTCTTGATATGTCCATCACTCATTCTTAATGGAATAGTACTTGTCCCATAGCGTAGGAGATTTTGATATTTCAGTCATAAGGTTCTTGAACTTAAGGCTGCAATCTCCTCCACTGCAGAATAAAAGAATATGGTAGAGCATTAGAAGAGATTCATTCATAAGACACTCAATATTCAGGGGCATAAACAAGAGACAGAAGGTGTAGGCAAAAGAAGGAAGGCCTGCTCTGTTCATTGATGTCAAATAACAAAAGTTAAATTAACTCCATCCACAAGTTTAAGGATGAGACGGGCTACTCAAAGTGGAGTCTCAATTCTCACTTCCCAACATACTGTTGCATCAAATGTTTTTTTATTTATTTGACGGATAAGTTTCACACGCACCAAGAGAGTCATGAACCCATAACCTCACCCTCCAATCAATTGTTATGGAAGAAGGCTCATTGGCCTTGCATACAAGCAATGTAATAGCCAACTTAACCACAAATTTTATTACAAACCCAGCTACTTACACTAATGCAATATCTAGATTGTCAATTGATTCTCCCTAAGGCACTACAGCATGGTGCAAAGTCCAATTCACAAGTTGAAAAAAGTCACTTAGGTAATGTATTAAAAAGACGCCCCCCCCCGAAGGAGGGGGGGGGGGTGTGTGTGTGTGTGTGTGTGTGTGTGTGTGTTGGTGGAGGTGGGTTCTTCAGGAGGATGAAATCTCCAGTAAACATGATGGAAAGTATGTATATTAAGCTTCTTGGATAAAGTGGCAAGAGAAAACAGCCCCCCAAAAAATCTTCCCAAAAAAAGGATGAAATAAAGAAGAAAAGACAAATCAAAGCATTAGATAAATCAATATTGCAAAACCCTGCCCCCCAAAAAATAATAATAATAAAGAAGAAAGACAAATCAAGTGTATGAGCCTGTAAGACAGGTCCAAGTTATCAATAAAAGACATTCTTGAGCTTTATTTCAAAAAAGCTTTTCTCTAAACTTGTCTATATGGTAGAAATCTTAATTCAAGCAGTGTGAAAATTACAAACAAATCAGCACTCTGTGAAAGGGATCAATTGAGGCAAATATATTGACTAAACAACCCTTTCCTCCTTAGGCTCAGAGTTTTGGCCTACAAAGCTGAGTTTGAACAAGATTCTAGTTCACATGGCCTCTATGACCACCCCCAATCTTTAAAATAAAGGACAGTATTACCTAATCATGATAAGGGGTTAAAATACCGGAAAAATTAGAAATGGATAAGAAAACCACACAACAAATTGGACACCAAATTAAGTAACCCGATAAAGTAAAGAACTAAACCTTATGCGATTCAATGATGCAATTGCTCTAAGAGCACTGCGAATCATGTCTTCATTACGATCTACTTCTTGCTTGACAGCATCTTGCTTTGGCTTAAAATTGATAGTCTTCTGCAGAGGATCCACCAGTGAATCCAACACTGAAGAGTACAAAACTTACATTAGATAGAATGTCCAAAGCTCAGCTAAATCTTAGTTAAGCAAAATCAATGAAATCACTAACCTGCCAATACAGCAGATGGACACTTATCCGCAAGTTTTGAAAGGATAAGGTGGCAAGGCATTTTGACATCATAATGATCTGAAAGAGAATCCAAATTAGTTGTTGAAGCAACAAAAACCATGAACACCATTACATTACCAATCACAGCATTTAATTTGAAAGATAAAATTTAAAAGCATTAGAAAGTTGAATCTAACATCACTGTCCAACACAAGTCTAACTGAATACGAAAGGTACACTAAGTGAGAATAAAAAAGTACAGCCAGGAGAAAAAAAACCAACTCACCGTCCAGACCAGATTTCAGGTATGGAACAATAAAAGAAGAAGGATTCACTTGGTCAAGACAACTATCAAGCAATGTGTCCACACATTCAAAAGCAGCCTTTCTCAACTCAAGTCCATCATCCACAATGTGCTTGAAAGGACCAAGATCAACTGTCCTTATTAATTCTTGCTGCGCCAGAAATTTAAAAACAGAACATCATTACAATACATCAATATATCACTGGTGAACAATAGATAAAGATACAAACGAGTAAGAAAGAAAGAGAGAGGAACACAGACTAATTGGAAATAAAAATAAAAAAGGAACAAAATGTCCAAGCCACATTAATACGATCATTCATAGGTCTACACATGAAAGCCGAATAATAAATCACAATAAAATGGAAGTATAACAGTTAAGCGAACTAAAACATCAGTATAGCCAAAGCATTTTTAATGGAATGAAGATTGTGTACTAACTGCACCAAATAAGTTCCAAATACTAATCCAGCGAGCAACCTATGAAGCATGGGTGCGTTTCGGGACTTGGGTGCGGGTGCGGGACTCGGCAATTTTTGAAAAAGTAGAGTGCGGGTGCGGTGGGACTCAACGATTAAAAAATTAATATAAATATTTTTATTTTTATTTTCTATATATTTTTACTATTAAAATATTCTTAAAAAACACATTAACATACCTTGATTCACAAAACAAAGAAATAAGAAGGCAAGAAACACATCTGAGGTCAGAATTTCGGCTGCTCCGGCGAGTTTCAAGGCCAATTTCGGCCTGTTTCGTTCGTTTCCGGCCAATTTCGGCCATATTGGCCGTGTCGGTCGGCGGCGACGTCTGCCCGATTCTGGCCAAATCAGCCCGGTTTGGCGCGAATCGAGCCGAGTCAGAGCGAATCCAAGGAAAAAAAAAAAAAAAAAAAAAAAAAAAAAAAAGAAACTCAGACGCTGCACCGACGCGCGGTCAACCGCGTCAGACTCGGGTGCAGCACCCTCCCAGCTGCATCCGTGCTTTCTAGCAAGCAACTAAAAAGTCAATAATAAATAAAATCATTTACCCCAAATCATATGCACAGGCATTTTCAATAACATACTACTTCAGATTACGGAAAAGAATCATTTAACATGAACAATGTCAAAATCTGAAGTTACCTTAACAATTGTCTGATCATAAAGAAGCGGCAATAATTCTGGAAGAAGCCCCTTGATTAGGTTTGGCTTATTGTGAGCAAACGTACTTAAAGCCAACACTGCTGCACGCCTAACATGCTGCACACCCATGAAAAATCAGTAATTATATGGTTCAAAGCCCAAACCAACCCACTACTACCCAAAGAGAATGAAGGAAAGCTATAAGATATTTCAAAGAGGAATGATGAGATGCCAAGGTATGAGACTCACCCGGTCATGATCCTTTATAAGCATCAAGAATGATGAGATCTCAGGGTATATAATCTCGTCTATCTTCTCAGGCCTCTCAACTATAGAATATTTTACAGCAATGACAACCGTAGCTCTAGTGAATGCAGTTGGACTGGTTGTTCGTACCTATAGGAAATTAAGAGTATAAAACAAACACACACAACCCCATCAAATGTAAAAATAAAGAATTCATCAAAAGCTTGAGGAGAAGTCAACAAATTGATTTGATCAAATACCTTAAGTGCTGGAACAAGTTTTGAAGGTTCAATAAGTGCAATTTTCCCCAGACACTCAGCTACAACATTACGAACACCCTCTTCATCACTTTCACAGTGGTTGAATAGTAATTTAAGAATCTTCTCAACACTAGAATCCTGGAATTCTGCTTTATCTACAGATTGTCGTACAATTACCTACAACATGAGATAAACACAAATTAGAACAATGTATAGGAAGATATCCAGCTCCAAGCTATACTGGTAATTTAGGCCACACACCTCCTTCAAGGAATGAAGCAAAAGATATTGTTTCTTCTGCTGATTATCAATTTGGTCCAAGATAAAAGGCAGATACTTGGACAGATTACCAACAGCAATATTTCCAAGAGCATAGGAGGCTGCAGACTTTATCTCTTCAAAAGGAGATTGAAACGATTCAATAACAATATTCTCAATATGTGCATGCGAGCTTAGATCTTTCCTTCTCCCAATTTCACCAAGACATAGCAAGGCAAGGTGCTGCTTAGCCTAAAAAGGAATAACAGCAGTGATTGTAATTGGCAGAATACTGTAGTAAAATCAGAATATGAAAGAAAGCGCCGCAGGGGTGGGGGGAGGGCCTAGGGAGGAGGCAGGAGAAAATGAAAGATTTTTTCAGAGTCTATTACTTGACTACAGTCTTCATTGTATTACAAAGGGTTGCATGCACATGCACCAAACACAAGCCATCTGTCATTCCAACGCATTTTAAAAACTGAAATCTTGAAAATGTGATCAAATCTCATAGAACCAGGCAAACATGATGCACAAGTCTGGTACTAAAAATGAGATAAAAGAATCCAGCATTCCATTTGATTTCGATACATGTGTATTTGTGTACATGCATGCGCATATGCATAAATGTATGGATTGCGGAATTACAAAGATAAAACCACCCTAGCCAATAAACCACATTGTATTTTACACATTAATTCTTTTAAAAAAATTTCATTATCATTAATACATCTTTACATTTCTATCTAATCAAACATCACATGAACTCCATAAACTTCAAGCAACCACAACAGAAGACTGACTCAGTCAAAAAAAAAAATCTTGAACAGAGAATCTATAATGGAATAATCATCAGTCAAAATCTAACATCCAACAATGAAGTCATTTCAGGTATAACATTGACATACAAATGATGCCAACACCTAGAAAAAAGAACTTACTGAATTGGAACTGCTGTCATCTTTCAGGATTTCAGTAAGCATTTCAACAGTCGATGAGCATTTCTGATCACCAGCAGCAAGGCAGAGAACAGCCACACATTGCGCAATTGAATACAAAGCCTGTTTTGCAACGCCTCCCGACTGTGGAGATGGTTTAGCACTTGAAAGAAGAGATTCTAGTAAGACATCAAAACTAGTGTTTGCTGAATAAACTAATGCAGCAAAAAAGCTTTGCAAAGCCTGCAATTACAACAAAGAAGGGTTTTAACAAGCACATATTCTAGATCAAAATGCAAGTCCAAGAATGCAGATTGACATACCGAAAGGGCTTGCCCCTGCAGCAATGAGCTTTTGATTAATGTTAGTGCTTGTGGAAGAACTTTGTTTCTAACAGCCAAACCAACACTTGGGCTTGACCTCCTGTCAGCCATCAGGGTGCAACATAGTTCCAGGGCAAGAGCCGTCATATGCAAGTCCGAATCACTGGAATATAGATTATTGAGAATCACCAGGATTAGAATGTAATCAACATGGGCACGAACCATACCTGACTTTGAAATAAAAAAAGAAGGGGGCGCTAAAAAGGTGAAGCAACAAGAGAAAACCTTATCAGAGATGAAAGTTCCACAATGATAATTTCATAAGCAGATGGACCAATTTTATCACCGTAAGCAACTATCAGGGAATTAAGGGTTCCCAATGTAGCCTGCCTCAAAGCCCGATTAGCCTGTTTTCCAAAACAAACAAAAAAGTTCAGAAATTCATTCAGCAGATGTTGAGTGATTCTTAAAAATCATTGCAAGAAATTGAGCATCATTAAAAATATCATTAAGAAGACAGCAAACAAAATAATCTTCATACCTTCCGTAGAAATGCCGTCAATTCTGCAATTACATGCTCCAAAACACATGACAAATCTATTTGAAGTGGAGAGGCAGCAATGACAGCAAATGCCTGGATACAGAACACATCAAGTCTTTAGATTACCATAATCCAGTGACAGGCATGTGCACACACACAAACATGAACCACACATCCACATATACTATAAATGACTACCTAGTGTGATGCACAGATCTGATAATCAACTATATAGATAGAAATACTGTTCAGTTGAACATTTGAGTCTGATAAATAGATTGCTCAGAACTGACACACGCACACACAAATGGTAGTCAGAACATAGGACATGGAATTTTTGCTCCTTTTCCAACTTGACTCCAATTCTAACATTATTTAGCACAACAACTGTTCAGAAGTTTAGGCATAACTACATTTCTTTCTTCTTTTTTTATCAGTAGCATAACACTTACTTTTCTAACATTTAAATAGTGCATCTAATGATGCAAATGAAGTTGACCAACAAATACGAACTCATTACATATTGTGGGCAGTTAGAAATGTCAAGGAAATGCATCCAACTATAGATTCTGAGCTCATTTGGGACAAAAAAGGCTTCATTATATACCCCCCCAACACACACACACAGAGATACAAAGGTTGCGGATTGGTGTTATATGTGCAAGTGTAATAGTGAAACTGTTGACAATCTCTTCCTTCATTGTCCCGTTGCTATAAATCTGTGGGCTATGAGTCAAAGTTTATTTGGAGTATGTTGGATTATGCCAAAGTCTGTTGTTGAGCTTCTTGCTTCCTGGCAAGGTCAGTTTGGTCACCATCATAATGGATATGTATCGATTGTTGTTCCTCATTGTTTGGTGTGGTGTATTTGGAAGGAAAGAGATAGTAGGTGCTTTGAAGATAATGAGCATTCTCTGCCTAATCTCAAGTTATTCTTTTTCAGAACCTTAATGGACTGGTTGTCAGTGTGGAGAAATCAATCCTTTTCTTCAATTTTGGATTTACTTAATTTATGTAATTTTTGTATTTGATCTGTACCCATGTACACTTGGGTGTCTCTTTTTTGATATCAATAAATCTTTATTACTTATCAAAATAAAAATAAAAAATAATAATAATAATAATAATAATAATAAAAAGGTTGTCTACCAACCACTTCAAATTGCCTAGACTCACAAAAGCAAGAGCCTGGTGCATTGGGTACAACCTTTTTAGACAACAAAGCTCAAACAAGTGACATTGACATAGACAAGTAACTGCACATGCACATGCACAAAATCCAGCTAAAAGACCTTAAATACGTACAACATATGCAACAAACCAACCTTCACAGCTGTAAGCCGGGTTATCTCATTTCCCATCCGATCAACAAGTACAGGAAGGCATGCAGGCAACTCTGCACTGAGGTTATCACCAAATGTTGCCACAACAAGTCCCATGCAAGAGATAGCACACTCCTTAACCTCCTGGAAAAGAAGACACATGAGACACAATCGAAACATTCAAGGAGAGCTTCTATTAGAATTTCCACTGACCTGATCTTGATCTTGGTTTGTCAAGCGTGACATTATAGCATTGTAAATGGGATGAACATATGCTTTAAAATCAAAACCGAAACCCTACATAAAAAAATAAAAAACCATTCAAAGATTAGAAGATGACCAAACAAGATCTCAAAAGTGTAAGAGTGAATAATAAAGTCACCTCAATATCTGGCCGCACAACACGGACAAGTTCCCCACATACTTTTAATGCCTCAGCTGTAACTTTATAATAACGCTCACCAACAGCAGATAAAACAGGACCAGAAAGAGCCTGCAATAACATAGTTTAAAACGAAAATGAACCAGACAGTACAATCACAGTGTTTTCTATTTTTGTGTACTCATCAAGACGATACACATAACAGTGGTCATACTGATTGCTTGAAACATGTTAACAGAGAATTACTCAAGAAACATGTTAACAGAGAATTACTCAAGAAACATGTTACAGGAAAGTGTATTTTAACATAGCAAAAAACACTAACACCACTACAAGTAAGAATATGACACATACGATAGAAAAGGTAATCAAGTGTCTCAAACTGATCGAGGACTGCATGACATAGCATAACCCTTTCACTTTCTTCAAAGCACTGACTTCCAAAGGAAACCAAATTGCATATATTCTTCATTGTGAATCTCCCCTATGTACAAAGAGGATTCCTAGAATTAAGATGGCCCTTCTTTTTTTTACACAAGTGCAATGAAGGTTAAGATGTATGTCATACTACATGAACATGGACTGAGATGGGGCCTCCTTTTTGAAATTAAAATTGCAGCTTCAGGGGGGACTCAAGGTTTTCTAATTAATAGCAAAGTTTCACTTTGGTTTGCAAACAAAACCTCTTCTACAAATGATGCACTAGCAAGTAAGAAGGTCTACGTACAATGGAAAAGATAATCAAGTGGCTCAAACTGAGACGACTACTAAAAAAACAAACAGGGAAAATTGTAAACAAATGTAGGGATTATTTTTCCATAAGGTATTAAATTCTAAATGCAATCAAATTAAAGACATTGATCACGCGTTGATCATCCTGTGTGCAAGTAGGATACCTAGAATGAAGATGATGTGGGGGTTATTACAAGAATATAGATTGAGATCGGCCTCTCTTAGAAAAAGATGGAACTTTGTTTTGAACAACAATTTGGACTTTGGCTAGCAAAACCTCCAATAAGGTCACCAGAAAATATAAACACAAATATTGTATCTGTACAATGGAGAGTAACTTATGGCAGGAAATCATCAAATCAAACATAGATCTCCGATTTGGAAAAATGTCGTGGAGGCAGTAAAAATCATATTGTCTTATCACAAAAAATCAAAATTCAATGATTGGACAAATAAGTAATATTGTTCTTAAGCCATATGATACTCAAACCCCACCAAACACACTTAAGCATCAACTACTGATTAAATCTAGAATGAAGATGTAGGGAGGGCCTATTACAAGAACATGGACTGAAATCATTCTCTTTTTTAAAAAGATAAACTTTGATTTGAGGAATCAACACATACATTTTGGACTTCAGCTAGCAAATCTCTACTAACATTACCAGAAAATAGGTTCACAAAAAATTGTAGCCGGACAATGGGTAGTAGGTAGTAACTTCTGGCAGAAAATCATCAAATCCAACATCAATCTCTGATTTTGATAGATATCTAAAAAAGATAAACTTTGATTTGAGGAATCAACACATACAGTTTAAACTTTGGCCATCAAATTCTCTAATAAGGTCACCAGAAAATATGTTCGCTAAGATTGTAGACAGAAATATGTTCAGAAAATCATCACATCATACATATATCTCCAATTTTGACATATGTTACAGAGGCAGTAAAAATCATATTATATTATCCTAAAAAATCAAATTTCAATGGTTGGCCAAATGAGGAATATTGCTCTGAAACCATAACATACTCAAACCCCACCAAACAACATCCTTAAAGCATCAACTACTGATTAAACCCTTTTCTTTCCAGTGGGGGGTGGATTTTGATTTCTAAATACTGTTTACATTTCAGACAATGTACCCAAAAATTGAATAGGCCCACATTATTAACTCTTGCCCTGAGAACACGCAAGTAAGTAGAGAGGGAGAGGCAAAAAAATAGGTCTTCATTGTGTAGCATTGACCTACCAAGTCTCAGTCAAGTCAGTCCATCCTAGCCCCTTAAAATAATACAGAACAGAGGCAAAAAAAAATAGGTCTTCATTGTGTAGCATTGACCTACCAAGTCTCAGTCAAATCTGTCCATCTTAGGCCCTTAAAATAATACAGAATAGAATCACCTCTATTCAACATCAGAATACCGGAAAAGATATGATTCTTTTCTCATGCTCACGTAAGATACTTAAAACACACACGACAAGTGCTAATACCTTAATGTGAGGGTGGAACACAGGAGGAGAATGTGAAGCTAACACCAATCGAGTAAATATAAGAGCTTCAATCTTCAAATTCGAGGTAGAGGATTTATCCTGGAAATGAATAAAGAAGAAACATTAGGGAAATGGAAAATTTCAGTATCAAGGAGAAAAATAGACGAGTTTCAATACGCTTTCAATGGCAGGCTATTTACTCACACTTAATGCTTTTTCAATTCCTGGAATTAGTGATCCAATGTGCTCAGCAAGGCAGTCTGGCAAGACAACCACAAGTTCCTTCAAAACAGAAAATGCCCCAACCTGCAAACAGACAAAATGAATGCTATCAAGACTAATGGGTCCATTACCTATGATCCACAATGATATCAGCAATTTCTACCTTTGTCTTGATGGATTTCTCACGTAACTGCCTATTTATAGATTTAACAATCTTTGGCACTTCCTGCTTCAATAACCATCTTGGACTGGACAAAATTTCAAAATTTAGCATTAGTTTTTTATTGATAACATTTGCAGTAATGCTAGCAAGTAAAAGCAATTACCACAAACAACAATCAAACAAGTATTGAAGAAAAAATATGCCAATAGCTTAAAAAAAACACAACCACTAAATGAACTAGGCCTTCAACATAAAAATCTAAAATATTTAATTATTTTCTCTACATCAGGGAATTTAAATAAATAGAAGAAGAAGCCAGTAAGCAATATGAAAAGGCTGGAAGTGGTTCGTTAACATTTGACACTAGAACATAAAAATTAACTTGCCTCAATTCATTCATGTCATTCTGCCCTTTTGTCACATTTCCAGTTTGACGCAACAGCTCAATGAATGTATTGAAGACATCCATCTGCAACATTACAATTTACAATATTAGATAACCAACAACAACATAATTAGTAATTAAATATCCAAAAATAATTCATTGAAGCTATACCTTCACATTTTCTTCCCTCTCTTTAAATCTATCAATCAATTTTGGACAAGCCTGCACAAAAAAGAATCAAATGTATTATGAATTATGACTAACAAGACTCAAAACTATATAAGAAATTATGATCAAAATGATGAATGATTTCCTCCACTTCTTAACAAATTTAGAATTTTAAAGATACCTCCTCATATAGCTTTGAAAGCAGTTCAGGACGAGATACAATTAATGCTGCTAAGCATTTGGCTGCTGCTCGTCGGACTTTCCAGCTGACATCCTCATCATCTGTGTATTCATTTGCACTCTCGCTACAACAAATATAGTGACCACACAAAATTAAACAAGTCTATCCATAAAATGTAATGTATTAACTCACATAAATCAGAGCAAAACATACTCATCTTCCTCCTCCTCATGGCTCTCATCATCAGTATCCTCCTCCATGTTATCAGTGAAGTTTGGATCATAACTTAGATACTCCAGGGAAAGGCGAAGAATTTCATCACAATACGAAGAAATATCCCTAGGACACCTGAGCAAAAAACTTTCCAGTGCCTGCAATCAAAATCCAACATGTATGAGAAGAATCACAGGAGGAAAATATCAAAAACAAACATACCTTCTGTCCTGATTCAAATGCCTCGCTTTCTTTTGGGATGTCCAAAAAATAGTTGAACACTTTCTAAAAATAAAATTTCCTACTTCTTCAATTTCCTATAGTACCCTTACCTTCTCTTGAAAAGCAAACAATATTTTCATTTGAAGTCATGCCAACTCTAATTAGACATTTTACAAAAATAATATTTTACCTTCTATTAAAAAAAATGGTGTTTTTTTTTTTTTTGGGCAAGTTTGTTTTAGCAAGGAGTGGAGGAAGGGAGGAGAATAATATTGCAATTTCAAGCCAAGGCATTTAAACAGGGAGGTACCAAACAAGATCATACACTCTACATACTTATCAAAAAAACAAAAAAAAAAAAAAAAAAAAAAAAAAATCATACACTCTACATGTATTGCAGTAATCTAAACAAAATGAAAAATCTCAAAAGAGAGATAAACAAAAAATATCACAGTACCTGCAAGCTATACTCACGAAGCTCCTCATCATTCTCCGATGCACTTGTGCAGTAGTTAATCAGCACTGGAACAGTGTCAACAAGATGGGGTCCAAAACGATATCCGACAGCACGACTGAGACACCATGGTTGATTAATAACACATCAGAAAAAGATCATTTTTCATATGTAATGTGAGAAACATAATAATAATAATGAGGTGGAAGGCTAAATAAAGAGTTCCATTTTTATTTCAAAGGAGAGTGACACATGGCACACATGTAGGCTAATGCAGCCAAGGTTCATGCTTTCATATATAATATATAATTATGATTTTAAGGAATTTCAAAAAAGAATATACTTCATTACTCCATATAGGGAATTGTGGCCCATCCCAATATCATAAGTATCTTGTCAAGGTTTTTTTTAACCCCCATATTGCAACTTTGAAGCAAAGAAACAAACAGTTGACATGCCATAAGTACTGAGCCTGCAACTGACTAAGGAAAACAGCAAAAAAAAATTTCCTTTTTAATTTTTTGGAAAATAATTATGCAGAGAACACATTATAAAGCTCACCTCAAAGCACCAATCATCTGAATGTTTGTACGGGTCAGTTCTGATTTTGTGCCCTTATTTCTCAAGTTCCGAACAACTTCATCTGTAGCCTTAGCCAACAAATCCTCTGACAGACTAGAAGCAAGAGATGCTGAAGACAAAAAAAAGTTGCATGAAATCTTTTGTACCCTTTGGGGAAAAAATTGTCACAAATCCAAATATATTAAGTTTTTTCAAAGGGAATGGACTGGACTGGCATCACATTAGTCCTACACAATTCTAGGCTATTCCAACATAGTCAAAAGAAATAGCTATTATATGCCCTGTGTATTATCTTTGTAAATAGGACAATATCGTATGTTAATATGTTGTATTGTTTGCCTGCATACCTACAAATCTTTAACTTCTTTAGCTTTAAAAGGAATTGACAATAGGAATAATATGCTGTTCACAGTTCATTTAAAATACAAACACACACCCAAAAAAAAAAAGATATGAGAATGGATTTCAAACAAAGGTGTACCATTTCTACTTTCCACTTTCCATAATAGAGTGAAAAGGGAACTTTCCACGTTAAAGGTCACAAATTGCAACAGCCACAATATCTCCAATTGAATATTCTAGTGGCACTCCATCAAATCAAAAGCCATGTTCAATTGCATTTTCAGACTCCAGACACAATGGAAATCAAAACTACAAAACCTATTTTCTAAAATTGACCAAAATAACCAGCTGAGTTATGACTGGTGAGAAAGGTTTAAGTCCAGACACAGTCTTCAATATAAAGCAACAGAAAAATGAAAACATTGAACAAACACCACCTCAAAGTAAAATTTAATACACACAATCAATGGAACTAATTAATAAAGCTTACCAATACAAGACACAGTCTTCTTTCTGACACTGGCTTGATTTGAATTCAACTGGGACAAAAGAGCACTTAAAAGCAGCCCATGGTCAGCTGCCATTAGATTACCAAATTTATGGAGAACATCACATAAAATATCAAGACATTCACATTTGATCTCAGTGCTTTTTCCCTAAAAAGATCGAAGCACAAAATTAGCAGGAAGCCTACAATTTATCAATGAAAATGATACAGAAAGAAATAAATAAAATACCAAAATGATAGCATAGGAGATATAACATAAAATCAATCACACATTGCCTTTGGGGAGCCATATTATATAACCAAACCAAATCAAAAAGATAGAAAATGGGGAAGTCAAGATGTTATCCCAATTCAATTTTCTCTTCATTTCAATGCTTTCAACTACTTTCCTTTTTCTGAGTTTTTAATGTTGGCATACTCTGTTTTATTGAGTAATGCGTTCTTATCTTCTTTTCAAGTTACACTGTTTGTTAATACGCACAAGATCTGCCGACCAACTAAGCACATTAAAATTATTTAAGTCTTTTCAGATGCATTCCTTTTTGTTAGGTAAATAAATTGATTAAAAAAGAAGTGCAATCCCAATACACAGGATGTGTACTAAAACAGCACAAGGATGCATTCCTTTTTCTGAGTTTGTAGTGTTGTCATACTCTTCTATGTTATTCCTGAGTAAAGTGTTCAAATCTTATTTTCAAGTTTCACTATTTTTTAGCATGTACACGATCTGCTGACTTACCTAAGCATATTATTCTTGGTATATATTATTTCATTTCCTAATTAAAATTACTTGATTCCCTTTGTGAAGGGTATTCACCTTGTTTTTATTGATAAGTAACACATGTATTCAGTGGGTCTTGAACCCACAACAGGAGAATGAGCCATTTGAACTAGAGCTATTGGCATAAAAGGTTGTTCAGCAGATAAGAACAAAATTTTCATTTCAAATCCAAAATCTCCCATGTGATAAGGAAGTGACATTTAAATTTTAGTTACTCACTGGACCAGTAATTCCTTTTATCAATTGTGGAGTAACTGCAATAAGAATAGACTGTGCAAGAGATTGTGTAGAAACTTCAGCAACTATTGTCTTCAAAGCTATGCTAGCAATGTCACGATGCTGATCCTTCCCATTTAGCAGTTTATCACAGAGTTTATTAGCTATCTCCACAACTTGTGCCTCGCTGACCTTCTTGACCAATGGAGCAAGACTACAACACCACACACCAACAAGAAATATATATCAAGTAAAGAAATGAGCAACAGAAGTACTGATGTTATTGCATCTCTTTACGCAACTCTTTTTCTTCATATTTTACCGCCACTTGCAAACAATTTTTTTTGCTAGGTAAATAGGGAAAGGGAGCCAGTGGTATTCAAACCCTACTGACCAGGCACCACAAGAGGTGCTGGGACCACTTGGTTATCCCTCAAAACCTTTCACTTGCATACACTTTACACATAATCAGTCAGACTAATAACATAATTCCTACTAAGGTTTTTATTATGCATGCCTTCCTTGAAAAAATAAAGAATTAATTTCATGACAAAATTGGAAACCCCACAATTGCACCCAATCACCGGAATACCACTGTAGAACTTCATAGAAAATGAATTGTGGCTATCTACAATTATAATTCTACAGATTTTTAAATCAAAACTGTTGCATATTTAAAATACTGCAGTGAATACCACCATCTTTCTTATCAAAAAAAAAAAAAAAAAGTGAATACCACCATCTTCAACTGAGTACATGCATCAACACGTGGCAACAATAATAGTTCGGCAGTTTAAAGTTCATCAATTTCATCAAAACTAACAAATACTCTTCATGCAAAGCAATATTAATGAAAAGGATACATGGTTCCCTTTCAGCACATTGTAATTCTAACACAAGGAGACAGAAACTAGGATGTTAAGAAACCTATCATCACCCTTGCACTTTAGTACAAAAAAGAAACACACCACCAATAGAAACACTGAATATGACGGTCAAAGAAGAGATGCTACCATTTTATTTTTTGATAAGTGAAAAAATAATAATGATACTATCATTAAAATATACAATTATTGAAACAAAAATCATGTAGCCAAGCAAGAGCATCTCTGATCAAGTAAAAGGGGGATGCAGCAACAAGTCCAATACCATTTCACAGCCAATCCTGAAACATCGCCAGCCGCATCATCAAGCTGTTGGATGATTATATTTGACAATTTTATCTCCAGATCAGCATCTGCTTTAAAACTCGGTTTGTTTAACTCATTTAGCAAATCAGATGTTGCCATGTATCTATAATCTTTATCCTTTCCCGTCATCTGCAAATGAACACAAAGCAGGTAAAATACTTGGCCCACATATGTTTTCCCTTGCACAAGTAATTAACTCAAATGAGTCATCACACAAAGAACTACAAAAACAGAAGCTCAAAAACATCATACCTTTTCTAGTATACTGGTCATCACTAAATTTGTCGCCATCTCAGCGAGACAAAATTAAGGCCTTGTATGCACCTAACTGACAAATACCAAATCTCTGAGAGGGAAACAGAAAATAGGAAACCAGCAATCACAAAATGAAATATGCATATGCAAAATAAAGTTCAAAAGTTGAAACGAAATATCTTCAAGAATTCCTGAACTCTAAAAGAAGGAAACCCATTAAAAAAAACAGCAATAAAAAAAATATCAAATTCAAAAATAACAAAAATCTATATATAACATACACTCATGGTTCAATCAGTGGCATGCAAACAGAATATCATATAATGTACACTCATGGTTGTATCAGCTACAAAACTTTTATTTTCTTCAAATCTTTAATTCACAGATGCCAGGAAGAGGAACAAACATAAGCTAAATCATCAAACTAAAGCCCAAACCATACCTCATCTGATGCATACATAGTTACGTATACACACATACATATCATCAACAGCAAGGTAAAACTAGACAAACGATGTCAGAATCTACAATTCTACATTAGATTAAACCCTAAAGAACCTTCGATTTTTTCAAATACTATCAGAAACCCCAGAGAATTCAAAACAAACCCTATACCAACCAATACATACACACATATATAACGTATCATCAAGTACAACGTAAATTCAAAATTATTAAACCAAAAAATAAAATAAAAAATAAAAAATTTAGACGATCCTAAATCCAACTCAAACAATGTGAGAATCTATATTAGATTAAACACCGAAAATCTAAATGAAAATCGTACATAGCTTTTCACAACAAAAACCCTAAGAAACTTTCGTTGATTTTGCAATTACGATAAAGTTAAGAGTGAATTGCAGTATTATGAACTCTAAAAATCAAAGAAGGAACGAAACGCAGAGAAAAATGAAGCGATTCGAATCGGAGACTTCAAAGACATTGAAGAACAAGAAAAAAAAAGTTGAGGAGAGAAATGGAGTTTGAAATCGAATGCGATGTACCTGAGACTGTAGCAGTCAGAGACTGTGAAAATCACACACAGAGAGATACAGACTCTCTCTCTCTCTTTTTCTCTCACTCTCGCTCTCGCTCTCTGTCTCTGGCTGTGGGTGTTTGGGTTTGAGTGGTAATAGTGATAAGAAAGAAAAGAGAAAAGGTGAAACGTAGTGAAGAAGAAGCTAAAACCCTATATTTATATTAAGGTGTTTCGTGTAACATAGGAAACTTATCTAATATCTATGTCTAATTGCCCATGTCACCCAAACCCGTTAGAGTGAGTAATAAGGTTACCTTAAAGATTATATAAAAATAAAAATAAAAATAAAAGGCTATCTTTATTAAAATAAATAAATAAAAAAATAATAATAAGTAATAAGGTTACCATATACTATTGAAGCTCATTGGTGGAGTGGTATTAGCTCAAATTTCTCATTATAAACAAGTGAGTTGGGCAAGTCTATGCTCGGGATTTAAAATATCTTTATGTCTAATCCACGTGTGGAGATGCTCACATAACCGCATAGGAAACGCACCATTTTTCCTTCAACAAATTTAAAAAAATTAAATAAATTAAAATAGTATGTGAGCAAGCACAGTTGGTTTATCATGGACTGCCTTCAATTCACTCTTCTTTGGAATTGGAGGTAGGGCATAGCATATTCTCATGTACTTTGCATGTGTATTTAATTTAGGCTTATTTTTTTATATTTTGTAAGGAAACATATCATTTAATTGAGAAATTTTTTTTTTTTGTGAATTTAGATGTTCGTGAATAAGGCCAGATAGATTTTTAAGCAAAAATAAACTAATGAAAATAACTTATCAATCCATGTAAACATCTCTATTGTTAAGCATCTTGTCAATCACTTGACTACAATTTATTAATGGATCCACCTTTAAAATACATAGACAAAACAACATCTAATATCGAAAAGTGGACCCATATGATACCTTATTTTCATTTGTTTATAAAGTTTTAAAAATAAACTATACAAAAGTACAGTTGTATCTAAAAAAAAAAAAAAATAGACTTAAAAATTGCACATAAGCCAAATAAGTAGGAAAAAAAAACTCCCCCAAATAAGGTACAGAGAGGAGTAGGTAGATATTTTATGTGATGGCTATCAATGAACCAAAACTGAAACATTATGAAACTTTTTTCATCATGAAACTTAACATCTTTTAGTGGTAATTAAACTCTTTTAGGGTTCTTTTGACACATCCATGTTGTCCGACTTTAAGGGAAAAATGGATGTTTTTGAATAATTTTTACATTAAAGAAAGTGAGGCATGCATTTTGAGGAAAAATAAGTTTTCGTTAGACCATTCGAATAATGAAAAACGCTTTTGATGAGGTCAATGGATTTGTGGTTTTGGTTAGACAAAAAAGTATCAATCAAATCAAGAAGAATAGAAGTTTTTTTTTTTTTTAGGAAAAGAAGAATAGAAGATGAATCATGAATATGGTGGGCAGCCGAATGTTGAGATCTAAGTCATTTTATTATGGGCAAGAGTTTAGGGTCTATGTCTCTGTTTAGATACAGATGAAAATTATAAATTATTTTACTATTCAACTTATTTTTAGTATTATTTATGAGTTTTATTGTACTTTTTGGTAAGTTTCACTGTACTATTTTAACTACTTTTTACATTTTTTTACAAGATTTTCAGTAATAAGTTTTTAGGTTCAACAAAATAAACAATATCTAATCAGACCCTATGAAGGAAGAGTATTCATGGGTCAAGAATGAGTAGTAATTTTCTAGATCCTCCGACATTAATATGAATTGATGATTGAAAGTGACTTGGGGGATTTTTGGGGAGTCAAATCGTGTATTGAAAGACCATTAATAGGAATTATTTTAGTCGATGTGGGATTGTTTTAAGGTTAAATCCATAAAATTTACATAGCAACCAGATAACCATGCCATTTCCCTCGTTTGCAGATGGCCAAATCTCACATCACAATGAAACATTAATTTTTCAACAAATTACCCAAATAGGATTACTGCAAACTGGGCAGTCGTTTTTTGAATATTCGTTGATTTAATGAAAGAACGTAAAGGTATAACTTTGTTGAATTAAATTTAAGTTATGAAATAAAACTTCTTTTTTTACTAATGAATTTTAATATTTAGCTAGTCCCCTTTGGAAGATATTTTTAACTCCGCCACTGCCCATGCGTAAACCAAAATCCTGTGACCCTTGCACAGGATGCAATGTCCTATGAGTGGCCTTAACTTTTCAGCTCAACTGATCCATCAAAGAAGATAAAATACTTAACATTTCATCTCGGCCATGCAATACCGGGGGTGTGGCACAGGATATGATCCCACAGACACAATCGATAACAGCAACAACCAAGTGAGAAGAAGAGATTTGTCACATACAAACACCAAAGTTAGAAAGCAGTCTTTTTCTTCTTTTTTGTGATAAGTACAGTTTGACCCCATGCTAAGCTTGAATTTCAAAATATAAATAAAAGAAGAAAAGCTTAAGACCATGTGAACACCGTACATTCTGTTTAAAGACTCTCTCGACTGTTTGGTCATGAGCTACGTCTTGCAGATACAGCGAAACTAGGGACTCTAACCTATTCATCCGCACCATCAACGGTCGCTCCCTTGAGATGCAAGTGTTTTTCCCTTTTTTGGAACTCGGTCAAACCCTTTCCACTTCCTGTCACACCAACCTTGCCTTGTGGGTCTTCTGGAGACTTGAAGATGCTTTCCCGCTTGCGCCCTGAAAAGAAACCAATCTGACAATGCAAGGAGGGAATTGAAGGTTAGGGTAAAAAGAACAATATAAACACTAAAACAAAATATGAGATACAAGCTCAAACCTCCAAATTTGTGGGAAGGAATCAGTGTGTGAAATTGTACATAATAGTGGGAGTTGGGGGATCATTCAGAAGATATAAAGGAATGTGCAGTTCGATAAATATAAAAGGTCCACTGGTGCATATTGCAACATACAACAACAAACAAAGCCCTTGGTCCCAAAATTTTGATATTGCAACATATCAAATGCAAAATCTGTCCAAATGTACCTTCTTAGTCTTGCCTTTGGTTGTCTGGAACTGCTGCCAGGCATTCTGCCGCTTATTCTGTGTGACTTCAAGTTGCTCCATCCGCACCTTTGACTTAAAAGCATGTATCTTCTTACGCTTGGCAACTTTCTGTAAATATTATAATTAGCAATCAAATCATCACAGCATCAGAATGTGATTGGGGGATGAAAAAAAACCTACACATATCTTAAGCATTCTACCATAACTATTGACAAGTTTGTTTAAGCTTATCTATAGCTAGAAAAACTACAAATTTCAGAATGAGCAGAAACAATTGGTAACTCCAGTTATATTAAATATCCACTGTTCTTTAATAGTACGTTGCATACACAACTTACCACATCCTCCGGGTCATCAGGCTCTATTCGAAGCTTTGCGGGTAAACTCCGCGACTGGAAGTCCATGGAAGCAGCCAGTGCAATCTTACGTTTTATAGCTTGCTTGGTAGCTTCAGCCACTCTCTCAGCTTCTGCCAAAGTATTGACAACTCCTTCTTGAATTGGCCTTACATTGTCAGGATCCACCTAGAAATAGCAACTGTCAGTGATAACCAATGCTGCTGATATCTAATTCTAACCCATTCAGAAAGAATATATGACTAACAAATTGCAGGCAAATGATCGAAGCAATAAGAATAGACTTGGTTTGCAATGGCAAAGTGAAGTCAAAATCTGTAAAAGGGATTTATAATCTCAGGCATTTAGATAATGTTGATAATGAATTTTTTTTTAGTCTATCCTTTTTAAGTATTATAAAGAACAATAACTCAATGTTTTGTAAAATCAATTTTTAAGAGAAATTAGCCCCTTTTTTTGGAGGGGGTGATTGTAAAAGGACGAGTTATTCAATGCATACATATCAAACAATCCAAATGGCTAGTGACATCCCACCCATGGAACTTTAACATCTAGAATCCTCCAATTTGCAAAGGGTTACTTTAGCAAATTGCACATGTATCTTCTCAGTTCTCAGCAGTTGGCATATTTGTTTCTATCCAATTTTTTTTTTTTTATAAGTATTTCTATCCAAATTTTATCACAGTTGAATGTTTAAAGTGAAGATGGAATTGCAATAAAAGGTAAAGGTAACAGTACACTGCTGTGGTTCACAAGGTAAAATTGCATTACTGAATAACAAGGAAAATCCCATGTACAGAGTAAATAGTAAAAAGAAAGCTAAAAAGAGGAAAAGAAGAGGTAATAGTTAAGGCAAGATGAGTAAAATAAAGTGCCAATTAACTTAGCTGGTAAAAATTTCACTGTGTCATTCAAAACACTTGCCGCATATTTAATGGCAACTTTCAAATAAAGATTTAGGATATTAAGGATGACATTTGTAGAATTAATACACTAGGATAAATGATCTAGAGCTAGCAAACAAGTTTAATGTTTTGCAGTAAAATTATACATCTCCATCGTAAGTATGAAAATATGTGCAATGTCAAAAGGGTAAGCTTTACTTCTCCTGATAAACAATTGAAACAACAAATATAAATGCTAACAATACCTGAACAATGTAAACTTTATAAACAAAATATATGCAGCAACCTATAAATGCAACTTGATGAGGATACAAGAAGATGATGCATTAAGCAACAAGGAGTTAATGATTCAAAAAGGTGGCTACAGAAATCATACCTCTTCTTTATTCCCCCATCCATCATAACTAACAAAATAGCCATTTGGAGAATACGCCTCAATTGTTGCATCATACCTGAACATTCAACTAATCAAATACAGAAAGACAAAGGTAAAACAAATGGAAAAAATATATATTTTTTGAAATTCAGAATATCTATTTTTATTTTCATTTTTTCACATACCATTCCCCATCTTCACTCCAAACAGCTTGAACTTTTGTGCCAATGGGAAACTTTCCTTGATGATCCAACATGCTTTCTGAGTCCTACATGGGGAAAACACAAAAGAACCCATATGATCACCAGAGAAAGTAAGAAAGCTCCAACATTACCAAAAACACACAATTCGGTTACGAAAGTAAATAATGGGTAGTACAGGTCAACACAAAGTGATAGATGAGAATATATATGACACTATCCTCAGATGCAATGGCAAAATGATGCAAGGACAATATCCCCACTCTGTAGCCACGCACCAGCCAAATTGCACAGTTTGTTACAATTACAACTACAAAATTGAAAAGTGGTGACAGATAAAATGTCCCATCTAAGACGTGGCAAATGACATGACAAGTCTGACACAACATGCCATGCAAGACACCATCTTACATCATCATGCACATAAGTAAAAATTGTGAAAACAGAAACCAACCACCCCCAAGAACCAAAATGCCAATCCAAGCAACAGACGAACCATAAAGCTTGCAGAAGAATTAAGACTAATAAATAAACAACCGTTCATATAGTTTCTGAATTCAATGGTGAGGCACTGGTATTCTAATTTCTAAATAGTATAGATGTTGAAACTATTGTCTGATGCTATGTAATAGCCTTGGGCTGCCAACCACAAGTGTGCAGATTCAAATTCATGAGTAGGACCTTACTTACGACTTGGGTTGCTTGGATTGGCATGTTGGTTCTTGGGCTTGTTTAAAAGGATAAGGCCATATCCATGGCAACCCTTTTAGGACCCTTCTTATGACCTTTTTTTTTTATAGCTGTCAAACATGACTTCTGCCTTCGAGAGGATACAAAGCAGATTTGCAACCCAAGACAACCAAACAGTTTTTTTTTTTTTTTGCCAAGTAACCAAACGCAAACGTAAATGAAAAGGATGTGGAATTACCATTTTGGAATGGGGCAGACTTGGAGATGCCCTACCACTAGTCCCAATATCTGATCCTGAAATATCATTTTGCTTTGCAGTTGCAAGAAGTTCTTCCGTCAAAGCAATCACCTGCATCCACACAACTTTAGCCCTAACTCAAAATTTAAGCAACAAAAAAATGCATATCCATGTTATTAGTAACACCATAAGGACAAATCAACGTCATTCGAACTTAGAATCTCAGTGTGAACATCTGAAATGAGGTGATAGAGAGAGAGCAGGCTGGCCATCACAACACATAGCACACCTGCACAAGAACCAAGATAGAAGTGATGGGCATCTTGATGAAGATCTCAATTTTCACATATAGATCCAAATAACTTTCTGATTCTCCATAGAGTACCCATTTCTGGAGTGTACGAACTTTTTAACATAATAACCATCCTCACCTTTTCAGTCAAGAAACGAAAATAAACCTCCATAGGTGCCATTAGAAGTTAATTGATGTTGCTTGTTTGAGCAACATTTTGATTCCTTCAAAAGAGAGAAGGGAGAGATAAAAGAAAGAAAGTTGCATAGAAACTAGACATCCAATTAAAATTATATGGAATTGGTTATGTGACCGTAAGTAATTTACAAGGGGCTGACTCTGTTTCTCAAGACAATCATTCAAAAAGTGACATACCAAGGATAAGATTATAAGAATCATATGTGTATTTCCAAGAAAAATTTATAAGGGATAGAATATGAGAAAATTGAAAGAGAACAATCACGAGCAAAGAAACACCTCTTTAAGCTCCCTTTCCATGTCTACATATTCAGAGTTTCCAGGATCATCAACCAAAAGCTCTCTGACCTGTTCCACAGATGACAGAAAGTCATTATACAAAAATAACATATGGGCTATGGGCAACAATGTATAGAAAAATTCAGCCCTCAACCCACAGCATACATTTAGATTATATGAAAAAGAAGCTTACAAACTGGGTAAGTGGGCTTTAGGGAAGAGAGAAAAGAAGAATAGGAAACAACTTATTCTAGTATTAAATTTTGTTATTACACCTTTGAATATTTCTGTTAACATAAGTATCCTTTTTTCCCTCTCCTGATAACCAATAAGTAATTAAGGAAAGCCAAGGGAGGACTTTTTTTTTTTTTTTTTTTGATAGGTAAGAAAGAAAATGATATTAAAAAAGGAATAAGGGAGGACCAATTATACTCAATGTATACAGGTCCTCTCAAGCATAACGTACAAAATTCTGTAAATATTTGGCTCTTGACCTGCAATACCTAGACAACTAGCAAATTTACTCACATCATATGAGAAACAATATTATCCACTGTCTGTTGATGTAGACATCAACAGGCAGGTGACATTGCCACTACAAAACCTCCTTGCCTTAGTTCCTAGTACAACCAGGTATCTAAATTCAAGGATATAGGGGTTATTGAGTGCTCTCTCTTTGAAATTTAAATACAATAAGAACGGAGTAAAAGAAGATTTAAGATTTAACAAATTAATTCTAGGAGCAGAAATATTGGAGGCTACTGACTTTAGTTGCCATTCCATTGGCATCTTGAAGAAAATTCAAATGCACTCACAACTCCATAACACTTCCCCTGTACAGATTTATTTAAACAAGTAGTGTTTTGGGCAGGAAATGTTAATAACAGGAAAAGAGTGAGGAAGGGGGAGGAGTCAATTTTCCCCTCCGCAGCCTAACCCATCATGTTAACTGTAAAATTGTTACGACAAAACACACACACACACACACACACACACAGAAACACAGACAGGGAAGGGATGGAAATGATTTGAGTCATGAAATAAAAACTGAAAAATAGAAAGAAGGTGGAATTGTATCCAATATAGAAACCAACGATGGAAAGAATGTTGTTGGGCTACTATCATTAAGTTTCCCTTAACATCTACTGTCTATGAAGATGAGAGGAGAGACCAGAAGGCTCTGCCAATTACTGTGAAATTAGATGAGCTTATCTTAAAATTCATAAAATGTAAATCTTCACCATATAATGGTCTGTCTCTATGTTAAGAACAAATGGAGAGAGAATATCCTAATACTCTCCTACAACTCCATCACTCTCTATAAGTCCACAGATGATTGCTTATATTGGCCAACGTCATTTTCTGCAACCATAAATTGCTGCCTGGTAAATATCCATTTGTTTTGTTTTAAAATTCTACAGGTTCTTCACCATTCATCTTTTTACTAAATTTTTAATATGTAAACAATTTCATTAAGAAAATGCAAAAGGGGGTGCAACCCCCAAATAGCAACCCTAGTACACGGGACATATGCAAAGGAAAAGCATTTATTGCATAATTTATATCACTATAATGCATCAAAAGATAAGTCTAGGATACAAGTGAACTCGTAAAAACTATTTGTCAATAAGCTCTAACTCAAATGCCACTTATTCCCTCCATAAAGAATAGGATGCAAAACAGGGTTCTGGGTTCAAGACCAACTGGGTATGCATGAAACTTACCAATAAAAAGAAGGACAGCTAGTCAAGATGTCACAACTCACTACACGCAAGCAAACTTTCCCCAAAAGCAACTTTGTCTTCCAAATCAAAGGCAGATGATTTTGCAGCAGTGACAAGGATAATTGTTCCATTTCAAACACGCACACACACGCGTGCGCGCACACACACACATGAAACAGTTGAGTTATACATAGTCACATTGAACTTCGAATTCCATAACTAACAAAACACAGTTAAGAGTAACTCCAACATCAAATTAACCATCAATCACTCGTCAAACACTTCACACATTTTTTTTTTGTCTTGCTATATAACAAATTACAAGCATATATGTGTATGTATATATACTTCCTTAAATTTTATAAAAATTCAAAATTCATACAAATCCAACTGTCATAATTGCTTTAAATTTTCACTAGACTCAGTTTGTATTTTTATCAGCCACAATAATATATAACATCAAATTTCAATTGTTTTAGTTATTCTTCCAGTTTCTCAGCTACCAAACAAAGTATAAGAAAAACCCCAATTCAGAAACTAGGGTTTTTACTTCACCATCCCCAAAAAATTAATTGCAAAATAATATTAAAAAAAGAACAAAAACCCTAATTCGACTAAAAATTGATAAACCCTAAAGCATGAAACGAACTTAATAGTGAAAAAATAAATAAATAAAATAAAAATTACCTGATGAAGCTGATCTTTGTAGGTGGCAAGATTTGAGGCTAGCTCTTCTATGCTTACCTCTTCTCCTTGCATTTTTTTCCTTTTCAAATTTTCAAATTTTAATTAATTTTATTTCAAAATTCAAAGAGTTTTTCGAACAGACAGAGAGAGAGAGAGAAGATTTGTACAGAGAAACGCAGAGTTTATAGAACAGAGAATTTCGAAGAAGAACGATATGTTCTGCTCTGATTGGGTCTTTTGGGAGTTGGACTTTTAGAGTTTAGAAGAAACTGCTGGGCCGGTCTTATGGATCATTTAGGTGTATCCATTAGCCTGGGAAACCCAACCCATCCGACCGGCCCGAAGGCTTGCAAATGGGTTCGAACAAGTGGCCGGGTCGAAAAGCATGTCTTGAGAAAAATCGATTATTCGGGTGGGTGTCAGGCAACTCGACTAGCCCAGCCCATCCAAATGTTGTAATACTTTTATATATATATATATATATATATATATATATATATATATATAATTCAATGGTTACAACAATGTGAAAGAAGATATTTGAACCTTGATTCTCTTAATAAAGGACATCAAGTTATACCACCGAACTAGTATAAAACCATTGGCTATAATATATTAACATGTGTTTTTTTTTCCTTTTATTGGGCGTCTTATATACTTCCTTGCCCCATCAATGTCACAATCACAGCCTCTGGTTCTGAGAAATGTCAAATGAAGTGTGTTTCCTCTTGATTTTTATGTCCGTTTTAATTTTCTCTTTGGTGTTTTGAATATCATTTTGTTTTGTTATTGAGAAAATGGAAAGGAATAAGAGAATATACGTGTATATATATATTATTTGAGTGTGGTGGGATTTTACTGTACTCTTAAAAAATAACTATTACCAATAGAGTTATATATTATTCAAATTAAGGGAAAACCATTACAACCCTTTTCAAAATGAATAGTTATTCTTCATTTGATAGAATAGTTATTATAGTAATGAAAACACAATCAAATAATTGAATAGATTTTTTTTTTTTTTTTTCCTAAACAATAGCTATTCCATTACATAATTTATCATACTGTACCAAATATACCCATAATATATGATACACATATTAAGTATGTTCCTCTCTCTTTTTTTTTTATTGTGCGTAGGGGTGTCAATGTTCGACCTAACCCGCGAACCCGACACGTATTTTTTCTGGTTAGGGTTGGGTCTTAATGGATTTAGGTCATAAACAGGTCAACCCGAAAGTGACACGATAAGAACCGTGTCATAAGTGAGTCAACTCGCGTAACCCGCAATAGACACGTTTGACACGCCAATTTATTTGTGTCAACCCGATATGACCCACTTAACACAACCCGTTTAACTCGTATAACAAATAAATATTTATTTTATTTTATATTTGTCAAATACCTTTTATATCCAACATATATTTTAAATTTAAAAAGAAAAGTGAGTAATTACAAAAATTTACAATGGATATAAATTGGAAATTGAAACTTTACAGATCCTAGAACTACTAATACCTTTTCTTTTCCTTTTTTTTTTCTTTTTTGGCATAAAACTTGCACAAATGAAATTGGATGAGCTTGTGAAAGATGTTATGAATTTGGACATCAACAAAGAATCTATAGATGATAATCGTGGTCATAGTTAGGATTAGTCTACTGTTTGCTCAAATTTTTTCAATATTGATACTTAGCATTTGGCGAGTTCCAAGGATATTATATTTTTGTTGAACTATGTTATTTTATTTTTGTTAAACTTTGTTATTTTGAATTTGGGTTGAAGTGTAAAGAACTTATTTCTAGATGAATGTTATATTTTTGTTGAACTATATTATTTTGAATGTGAATTAAAGATTTGAAGTGTATGCAATGCTTTTTGGGATGTAAAAAAATTATTTCTAAATGGATATTATATTTAAAATTATGCGACTTGAAATGGGTTGTATTAAATTCGTGTCAAACCAACACGACTCGTTTATTAAGTATGTCAAATGGGTTGGGTCAGGTCAACCCACCTTATTAACAGGTCGGGTTAGGGTTGAAAGATCATGACACGATTATTAAATGGGTCGGGTTAGGGTTGAGTCATTTAGTTGAATACCCCTATCTCGACACGACACGAACCCAACACGCTAACCCGAGTTGACACCCTAATTGTGCGTTAGATTGTAACTATGAAAAACAACCTTGTAATTTCCTTTATTAGATTGTACTTTCTATCAATCCTCTTTTTGGGTGATAAAACCTGTAACAACTTCCATTTTCCACGTATCCAATAAACTTACATTCCCAAGTCTTCCCTATAAATTTATCTCTAAATGGTTTTCCTGTATTCATTGATGAGCTTACAACCCCAAACTCTCAAATTTAACAGATTGGGTTTTGTGAATTGAAAGCTGTAAGCTTCTTTATGTTGGTTCTGACTCTATCCCCATATTTATGAGGTTGTACCTGTAGACAAGGCTTCTCCCCAGAAAGTGAAGGGTAGATTTGTGTCATTATTAATGGAATCCTAGTGCGTCTTTTAGCAATATCATATATTGCTGAGGCTTCTAACATGGTTGGACTGCCATCCACACTTCCAATAGAAGTTGGACAAGTTTGGCATGGTTCTCCCTCCAACTTGATCAACTTTTCTTCATTGATTTGTGAGGCTTCATAAAGTTAATATAATTGACTATTGAGAACAATTTCATAAACATAAAATTTTGGATAAATTGGTATTTTTATTACTCTATAAAATAATATTAATCTTTATATGTTATATTAAGAACTTAATTGAACTCTCCCATGTGTTATCTTCCCAATTATATATAATCTTGAACGGTTGAACCTATCAACAAATAGGCATGAAAAATTTAAAGAGATAAATATTGAGAAGAAACATGTGACTTACAAATAAGTGGAAGATTTAGCTCAAGTTGAAGTGGCAAGGCTAGCCAACCTTATCATAAATTTCCAATGGTTCCAAAAACTTTAATTATTTTTTTAAATGATTAATTTACTTATTTAAACCATAATTTTAATTCTCCTCCTCTTGTGTAGATCCGTAGTCCCCTTTAATAAGTGAGGTCTAACATTTAGGATTTTTATCTTTTAATTATCAATCTATTTATATAGTATATACTCCCTCTGTCCTAAATTGTTTGGCCTAGTTAAAATAACCCAATTATTTAGGAAAACATAATTAACTGTCTTATCTCTTTAAAGAAAGTTAAAAATTTCCTAAATTACCCTTAAACAAATTTATTAAAAAATTATTTAAGAAAAAAAAAACATTTCTAGTATTGGCGCCAAGCCGCCAACTACCAAGCAATTTTCAAAGTTATCGTAGATTTCAAATTCTATTAGTGTACTACTCTTACAATTTGCAAACCTATATTCAAATCCAAATTCTATAACCACCAAGGCTAATCCAAATTCAATCTTTATCTTTAAATCAAATTTTAATACGGTAGATTAGAAACTCTACTGGTGGCAAAACAATGGCTTTAGTGGATTTCAAATTTTAGGTTTTTAATTTTTTTTAATGAAAAAAAATGCTCCCAAAAATAAATTAAGGGCATAAAGGGAATATTTATAAATTAATGGTGTTTGAATTTTCAAACAAGACATAATTTTGGGAAATCCCAAAATGAAATATAGGCCAAACAATTTGGGACAAAGGAAGTAGTTTTTGAGAATTTATTTATATAATATTTAAAAACAGAAGTGTAACACTTATAATTGCTATGCTCATATTGAACCATATTAGCATAGCGTTTCAGTCCATTTTGATTGATTCGATCCACTTTGGTGCATTTGGTCCATGTCTGTCAATTTCGGTCCAATTCAGTCTATTCAGTCTACTTTGGTCCATTTCTATCAAGTTCAGTCCACTCTTTTAATACGGTCCACTTCAGTCCACTATAGTCTAGTTCGCTCCAGTTTGGTGCATTCAGTCTATTTTTCTCCATTCAGTCCAGTTCGGTCCACTTTGGTCCATTTTGGGCATTTAGTCTAGTTCAGTCCATTTAGTCCACTTCAATCCATTCGGTCCACTTCGATAATGCTTTGGGAGAAAAGATTTGTGTGGAAAGAGGAATTGTTGTATTGGCCATTATGTCACATTCTTAGTATAATGTTAGTAGATTATTGATAAAATTATATTTTTCTTATATGTTATTAAAGTCCTGTAATTTTTTTTCCTAATATAAGTGATGGATTTGCTTATATTTACTTCCTCTTTAGATTATTTAAGTCGTATTGAGGATGAACCATTTCTAAGAGGCATTAGAAACAAATTCCAACCACATGTTACATTATTTACAAAATATATCGCCTTATATAATAATTGAATGTAATTAAAATGCATTATGTTTCCTTCGGGGAAAAAACTTCCAAATACCAAATCTTGATAACTTAATTTAGAAATTTCAATATATAGTATCAATTATACTTTGTTAAAAAATAATCACATTATTTTAAGAAGAGTTTGAGATTAAAACATATAAATCTCATCTACTATTTTCATTTTCCACTTAACAAAGAAACAAATTGTCAAATTTTTCCTTCTGCAACTGGTTTTCCTAAAAACATATACCGTTAAGAAACAACAAATCTATTCATTTAACCATTATTCTAACAACTTAATATATAGTTGGGAAAAGCTTGATATTCGAAGGTGGAATATTGTGTGATATCGTGTTATATATATTAAATCTCATTCAAAGGAATCTAAAGCAAAATTTTGTTTCCACCAAAACAAAATGAGCAAGATGCGTATAATTTCTTTGGTATATGTGGAGCAACATCCCTCTAGTCCCTCACAACCCCTATCCCTACTTTTTCCAAAATCTCTTTCTCTCACCCAAAGACATGAACATGTCACATTTTCTAGTCGCCTATAGTGGTGCAAGCTATGATAAAGTCCATGACTAGATAATAAGGATGGAAATCCATGTCATGAGTAGTTGTTTTACTAGGAGGAAGGGAGGAAGGGGAACCATGCCAATCTTTAAGCCAACAATTTGATTTATGCCTTGCCAATGGTGTTAAAGAGGACAGCAATAACAAAGGATTTCAGGGGGGGAAGTGGGGGTCTAGCTTCAAGACATGTTTGAGACATGTCTTTGTACAAAGGTACAAAATTGACCTAACAAACATGAAAATGGGAACAGATTGTTTTGTATAGTTCCAATGGATCACATTCTCTTTCTCAAAGGCACTTTTTTCTTTCTGACTTTTAGAGGGCTTCATTATGTTCCATATACATTCATCAAATCGTGCATGGTTGAAAGCTAGAGTTCTCTAAAGAACCCCTTGTCTCAAGTAAAAGCATTACCCCCACTTACATATTCCTTTTTGTCGTTCAAAAGAAAGTGAAGAGGTCCACCCAAGAGATTGATGCATATGTAAGAGAGAATGATAAGGAGAATTCATTGTATCTTGTAAATGGGGTTAGGCATATATACTTTTCTCATAAATACTTGGGATTAACTCAAAGTCATTGGGTACACTAACTTGAAAAGTGCATAGTCTTTTCCCACTTAGGTTTGTACTTTAATTTTTGTAGTCTTTTTTATTATTATATATAATAATTGATCAAAAGCAAGGGAGATGAGCTTTCCAATACATTTAAAGCATATGTATTAACAAAACAAGATCAAGACATTGGCCTTCGTGAGAAAATATAAAGAGTAAGCTATGATTCATATAACTGATTGCTATCAAGCTTCCCTTAATGGCACTTTTTTATACTTACAGTCTTACAGAAACTATTAGCCTCAAGAGAGCACACAAAGGATTACATAATTCTTCATCTATATAAGTATTATACAAGATGCTAGGTAATATTTGATGATGTGTCTTTTAAGGTATATTGCCATCAGCTCCAATATTTTTTTCAGAGGTGAAACGATAATGGCCATAGTCCTCTACATTAGCCTCTTGGTGTGGTCTGCTTGATGAGGAAGAAGAATTAGAATACCATGTAGACCAAAATAGATAGTTGAGGAAGTTAAGAAAGCTAAGGGCTGCCAGCAACCAATAAAAAAGATCTAGCCTGTCTTTGTTTAGATCATTATCATGAAGCCAACCACCATTTGAGGAACTTGATGTGATCTTATTCACCAAAGAGACCAATAAGGAGCTCAAATAAAATCCAAATGAGTATGAGCAATAGGTCATGGCTGTTAAAAATGCTTGCATCCCTTTCAAGGATTGTTTGTAGAAGAACTCAATGAGGCCTACAGCAGTAAACATTTCCGATAATCCAAAGATTATGAACTGTGGGGTGATCCAGAAAATGGATAATGTTTTGTCTAGATTTACAGCTGAATCCCTTCTTTTTTTCTCCATGATGGCTGCTGCAACCATTGAAAATGTTGAAAAAGAGGCCAAAGCCTATTCTATTTAAGGGGAGATTCCGGACTCATGGCCAGTGATTTTTCTTGCAAAAGGGACAAAGAAAGTGTCATAGAGAGGGACTACAATGATGAGCAAGATGTATGGGATGGATTGAAGTGAAGCTGGTGGGATATGGAAGGATTTAGTGAGTTGGGTGTCCATTGCACTTCCTTGTTGGACTGAGAATGTTTGGAGTTGAGCTAAAATGGTGTTGAAAACAATGGTGCAAGCAAAGATTGGAACAACTGAGATCAAAATCTTCACTTGATTGACTTGAGTAACAGTGCACAATCTCCATGGACTTTCCTTTGCATTAGCCCCATCTTGGATTTGGATGCAAGCCTTGTCCAAGAACCTGATTTTTTGCATACAGTAATTAAGTAGAGGAACCAATATATTTTAAGAAAAATGATAACTAATAGAGATATTAACATATAAACATCACCAAATTTTATTATCCAAGATTTTCAAATATAGCAGAATTTGAGGCCATATAGCTAGCTTAATTACAATTAGAAAGAGCTACTATTCAATCCTGTGAATTGAACAGACCGAGAAATAAGTTTAAAGAATGAAATATCATCATAACTTTAAAAACATATAGGGGTCCTAAATACTATTTTTTTCATACTGTATTTCAATAATGATTTGAAAGTTTGTGTAGAATTTCTAGGATAAAACAAGCACAGAAAAAGGAATGAATCACTTTACAAATTATTATACCTGAACTTTTCGGGGTGAAGGGGATTTCCACTCTCAGAAGACAAGGCAACGTTGTTAGATGGACAAACCTGCTTTCTTTTCAAAATTGCAGCCACAAAAACCTGAAAAAAGAAAAAGAAAAAAGAAGTACAATTTAGAAAAACAACCAAAAAAGTAAGAATGGCAAAAAAGGGGTAAATTGAATGAATTTGTATTTAGTGTCATCCAATCAGTTACACAGGACCTAATGTAAATAAAGTGTTTCTATGACCATGAGCTAGAAGACAGCACTACTTCTTGCTACAACCTTATTTTATTTAACAACCGCATGTTACTTTTCTAATCAGTAATCAACATAAACAAACAAAATTGTATGCATAATCAGCTGAACCAAACAGTTCAACCATTAGGCAAAAAATATAGTAAATCACTAATTACAGTTCCTAATTGGAGCAAGGAAATACTAAAAAATGCACAAGTTGTGATCGTACAATAAACTCATATGTCCAATAACATATATATTATAGTCAATGAAATTTAATTATTCATAATAAGAGACTAAGGGTCAGTTTGAAATCTGCTTATTTTGCTAAAACTAAAAATTTTTTGCTTAAAATACTGTAGATAAATGTAAAAGTTATTTAAAATAATATAGTAAGACCTATGAATAGTACTAAAAAGTGCAATGACTCATAAATAGTAGCAAAAATAAACTAAATAGTAAAATAAACTAGCAAAATTGAGTCATACCAAAAGCACACTAATTGTGTGATAAACTGATAATAGCCTCTTCACACATGCTATCACGTGTTTAGACACTAGAGGCTCTTTTTTTTTTTTTAAATAATATTTTAAATTTGCAACCACAATTAGTTATAGTTTAAGCCTAAAATGTATCCCAATTTTGTGGAATTTATATTTAAATTTCAAAAATCTCAATATACTTTCATATCCTTGACCTATCTTTTTTTTTTTTTTTTTTTTAACTATTTTTAATTAGATAACATACTTATTATTTTTGGAAAGTATAGAAAAGTTGACAATAAAAAATTCTATTCCAATTATGTATAGATATAGAAAAGCATGCATGAAAAAAAAAATAGAAGTACTCATACTCTAACAATATAGATGCCTCCACACAAATGAAAACAAAGATTATGCCTATGAAAAAGGAAAAGAAAAAGAAAACCATAAATTAAAAGAGGTATAAAAGCTTTTGAGACTAATTACTTGAGCAATGGGAGTAAGGATGCTTCCTTGAGGGGGCTTGTTTCTGTAGTATAAAGTACCAGAAACCATGCTAATTAGTCCAAATGCCATAGCAGCAGCTGAGACTCCAAAGCCAATATCCATCCCAGAATGAGTTTGGACCCATACAAGAACTGTTAGTGCAATGAGTTCACCCATAGAGAAGGCAAAATAGGCAGAATTGAAGTAAGTGGAGAGCTTTTGGATTGCTTGGGATTGTCTTGCTTGAACTGGTCAGCTCCATGAGCAATCATGTTGGGTTTGACACATCCACTCCCTAGTGCCACTAAGTAAAGTGCTACAAAGAATATCAAAGCCTTCAAGCCCTTTGCTTCTATACAGTTTTCTCCATTTGTGAGCATGTTGCACTGGGGTGGCTTTAATTGGGGAAGATGAGCTTGGACCGAGAGTAGAATAAAACCCTGCAAGTTCAACAAAAACTATGTGAACAACTCTGAGCTCACACACAGGCACGCATGTACTCATACACGCAAATTTTGATTATTCGTACCTCATATATACAATATTTTCTTTTATGAATAAGGAAAATTTTATGCAAGATTTGCTATACAATCTCTTTAAATATTAAAAATAAAACATTTAATTTTAATTTTGGATGGTCACGCACAAACTTTTTAAAAATAAATTGGGTAAGAGTATCTACAAATCACTCTTTAGTGTACAAACCAAAATTTTTTGTTTTTTAAAATAAAAATAAATAAAGAAATGTGCTCAGTCATTATTAAGAACCAGACCATGAGTACTACTGCCCCATTATAGATGTCAATATCTTTGTGCAGTGACAGCATTGTCTATCTACTGGCGAATATTGAACTTATATCCACTTATGTTTTTGGGTTGAAAATTTAGAGAGAGACAAAAGGTGGAGGAAAAAGAAAAGGCGATATGATATAAAGACTTACAGAAAGTTCAATAAAACCAAAGATTAACATGGTCCAGAAGCTCCCAAGATAAGAATCTGAAAGGTAGCCTCCAAGGAGTGCAAGGAGAAAGACAGTTCCAACAAAGTTTGTCACTATGTTTGCAGACTTTGATAATGAGAAGTGCATCTCATTAATCAAATATGTTATGAGGTTGTTCCCAACAGCAGCTATGGCCATTATCTCAAAGGCTTGTAGTCCTGAAAATAATTATACACGACACAAACTTAGCAAATATATGAAGAAGCAATCCAATAGTAAGTGCATAGAAAACCAAACTTTATGAGAGAGAGAGAGAGAGAGAGAGAGTGCAACAACATTTTTGGTCAAATAGCATGTACCCTTCAAAGCTTACCACCATTCACATCAGTTTGTACTCCAATAGCCACTTAAAAATATATATACATATATAAAAAAATAAAAAATAAAACAAAATAAAAAACATAAACTTGAAAATGAATATGATCTATTCCATAAAATATATATATATATATATATATATGAATATCTAAAATTTATATGCAGGTGACCTCATACTAGAAAGATATATAGCTTCAGATTGCCAAGGATTTAGACTTTACATTCAATAAGAGTTGAATTATCATAATGAAAACTTTGTATACAACAACAACCAAGCTGAACAAGTCAGTCAAGATCAGTCAAATAAGGAATAACCCAAGAACCAACTTAAGTAGTGTCTTTCAAGCCTAACTTTTTTGTCATATTCTATAGAACACACACTCATACACACAGAGAGAGAGAGAGAGAGAGAGAGAGAAGGTTACCAAGAACGAAAGCTGCAGCTCTCATTCCACCATGTTTGTTAGGGTTGGAGGGTCTCCCTCTCCAATCAACAGTGGTCTCTTCACCCATTCCTGACATGTCAACGCTCTCCCCCTTGTTATTCTGCCTTCTCTCCATTTCCATTTCTCTCTCTGTGTCTCTCTTCAAAGCTTAGCAAATAAGAAAAAGAGAGTTATATAGGATGACTTGCTAGAAGGTGTGAAGTTCTTCTTATATATATACTGAATATATATGAGTCCAGCTGGATTAATTGTCCTAAATATATATGCAAAATGAAACCTCCTATGAAATTCTAAACCCACACGCATTATACCCACGTGGATAGCACTTCCACCAAAAAAATGGTTTTAGTGTTACTGTGCTTTGTGTGCTGTTGAAACCTATTTCCATCTCATGTATGAAGTGTGGGTGTGGGGCTTATGAGGTTGCTTTAATTTCTGGGTAGGGTTGACATGTGGAGTTGCCCTATCATCCCTCTTTGGTGGTCCATTTACCCAGCTTAGCTATCTTCCTTCCCATATATAATTATACTTTCTTCTCTTTTTGGCTGAATACCCCATGTGTAATTATATGTTCCCATATATAATTATTCAAATTATCCTACTCCTTTTGTTTTCTTTGGAATAATTGCAATAACATTACTTCTTTCTTTGTCCATTTCCACTCATTTTTGAGAGTAAGAGCTCTCTGACATTTATAATATTGTATGTTGCAAGTTAGCATTACGTCTCTCCCTTTTCAAGAAAATAGTCTGTAGCTCTACTACAGTTGGGTGTGGGTGTGGAGTTGGGAATTGCTTCATCTCCTAAAAAAAGAAAGAAAGATTAGTTGGTAGATGAAATATGCCATGATATTATAAATCAAGGCATTCAAGTAATTCTTTAATTCAGCATATCAAATTAAATATTAGGGATTATAAAAACCTTCTTCAATTTTTTTATTAGAATTAAGGGTATGCTTGGATACCGCTTATTTTGTTGAAACTAAACGAGTGTTTGGATCCACGTTGAGCTACGTTCCACGTTTGCGTTTTCCCTTCTTTTTTTTTTTTTTTTTTTTTTTAATTCACGCCGCATTGACTTTTTAAGAGACGATTGTAATTGTTCATGCCTTCGTTTGTGTATCATTCATTACTGTTTGTGCAATCGTTCATCGAAAAAATATATTAAAAATGGGTCCCACGGTACTATTCACACATTTAAAAATTATTTTGCTAAAGTGTTTTTAGTTTCAGCAAAAATAAGTTGTATCCAAACGAACCCTAAACAATTATTGTTGAAAGTCCGGTAGATAAAGGTAAAAGTTAGTTAAAATAGTATAATGAGGGCCATGAATATTGAATAGTGCCAAAAGTGCAGTGTGGCCCATAAATAGTAAAAAAATAAGCTGAATAGTGAAATAATTTTAATTTTTAATCTCTACCCAAACACACTAAATTATTATTGAAGCTTAAGAAAGAGCTTTTTTTTTAGTCTTGAGTTTGGTAGATAGCATGTATGTCACATATCTATAAATATATATATATATATATATATATATATATATAATGGAACTTATTTGATGGTAGGACATGATCTTTTGTCGTTGCACTAAAAATGCAAGAAAATGTAACACATAAACTATTTTTAATAAACTACTTTTAATAAAATCGCTAATAAGTACAAGTGCCTTTTTTGGGGTCAAATGATCCTATCACTACCCCTATATTTAAATTGGTTCACATGCATGCAGCTCCTTGTGATTTGATTCCTTATTTTATAAATATTCTCATTTCATAATCGAGATTCTTTGCATTCTTGTGTGATGAGGTAATACCTCCAAAAGTTATTTTGCTAATTCTTTACTAAATTAAGTACGATCATCATAGAGTAATCTATTTCTCATCATCAGAGTTATATCCACAAAAATTATATAATTACAAAGTAAAAGGTTAAAAAAAAAAAATTTGAGCGATTGTAATTCAGTCAAATTGGTGATTATTGTGTTTCAATCTAATTTACATAGGAATTCAGGATATATATCAAAAGGATATTAGATAGTACCATGTATTTTTTAATTTTAAAAAAAAAAAGAAGAAGAAGAAGAATTAAGAATGCTAAAATCAATTACTGTCATGAATAATATTCAATAATCACAGTCATGTGGAAATCAAAAATTGTATTCTTAGGAAAGAAAATTCATATAGCTATAGGAGAATCATGTTAATTAACTACATATGACATGAAAGTACATAACATATTGAGACTATGTACATGCAAGGAGAAACAAAAGTAATTAATTATTATGTGCAAAGCTTAATTATTATAATGATGATATGCCGACCCTCTAAATAAGTTGAGCAGTAAGTGCGGTCTGAAATGCACTTGGTGAAAGAGGAATGATGAGTTTTGAATTAGTTTGCATAGTGCAACGTACTGTTACGTGCTTATGTATGATATGTATAATGCATAGTTTGGTGCGGGCAAAAACAAAGACAAGGAAACAAAGTCAAAAGTTTGTCGGCGTTTAACAACAATATGAGGTTCAAATTTTCTTTTCATTGGCTAATGCATTGCTTTTTGGTTGGTCATATGGTCCACTACAACATACAATGAATGAAAATGTCAAAATTGACTTATGGTATTTACTTTGTTTACGTGTCTTCCAAAGGACCTTGATTAGAGGATTATATTGGACTTCTTTAATTCATCTGTGTCAAAAATTAGCACAGAGTTTAAGAGAGAGAGAGATTTTATATTTTTATTGAAGGCTCAAATTAAGGATGTGCTTTCCTAATACATTTTAGCCATAGATTTTGATTTTCATGTGAGTATCATGAACTTGTGAATTCATGTTCTGAAAGATGTATGAATCTGCTTAACCCTTCGATTTGATGCATCTTAACCATTATAATGGTGATGGAACATTATCTTCTTTAAATGTTTGCATGGCATTCTTAAAAGTTAAAACTTAAAAGTGAAGAAAACTTAAAAGTGAAGCACCATCACCCATTAAATAAATCAATCAATAATAATAATAATAATAATAATAATAAAGTTAAGCACCATCTCTACAAATAACTATTGCCAAAATTTTCCAAGGTAGAGAATTACAACTTTTTAATTGTAGTATAACATATTGGCCAATGCAGTAGAAATGTTGGGTTTTTTTATAACTTGGAATGATTTTTCAATACTTCTTTTCCAATGACTATTATCCAAATTCCAATATCCATTTTAAGGGTTTTTTTTTTTTTTTTTCTTTTGGATAAACACTTTATTGGGGGAAAAGGACAGGGTAAAACACTTTTTCTTTTTCATTTTTGCCTTTCTAGTTTTTTACCAATCGGAGGTATATTATTATGGCTAAAACTTATTACACACACGGTGCATACGCATATATTTTATAACTAAAAACATGGATTCAATCCAAAATTTGTGGTTAATAAGTCTAGATTCATTTATATTTCGTGACACTTGGCAGTAAGATATAGGTTTGTCGGCAAAGGAAGTCAATGTTGAATTGCATGCCAACTTAATCATATATGATCTTTGTAATGCTTTGATTTTATGGTACAAAGGAAAGGTGTTTGAGATCAAAGCGGGAGACAAGTGGAGACAGAGCATATGAATCCTAAGCGGATCCTATGAATATTATTATGTATTTAAAATTTTAAAATCCTATGCACATGTACAAAAAGTTTTTGATAAATTTGGGGACTGACACCTATGAGTCAAAACTTCATATCCATATCATGTAAAAAGCCAATTTTCACTCCACATTGTCCACAAACTTCTGACTTTAATTGTGAGAAAAATCAAGAATTATATTTATCTTTATGTAGTATTTGATATTAAGGATCACAGCCTTGTCAAACTATTAATTACTTAAAAATGCTAAATGTAATTATAATTTTATTTTAAAAGATTTACCAACTGACAACAATAAAAATAATAATCGGTATTATATGAACAATATTATTTATAAATATTTTTATTTTGTCTTAAAAGTTGTCACATCAATTCATAAAACTAATATATTCACACTTGCAAAACCCTAACTTCTCAAAATGACTTTGATTCTAATAAACTATCAAACATTTTTCGGCAAGATGTATTGTGCATGATTTAGCATTCATTCTTTAAAATGACCCGTATTAATTGATATGACTCTTGGAAAGGTAAAACTAATGTGGAAGTTGGCTATGAATGGCAACCCCATTGCTAGGTCTTGGCAACTTTGTGGATTGGAATAAAGGAGGAAGTTTTTACTTTTTCGGTTTTCCCACTATTTTCTTGATATGGCCTGCATTAGTGCATTGTGTCAAATAGTCAAACAAAACTGTGATTTAGAATGGTATTATCCAAATCCAATCTTAAGATAGTGCTTCAATTCAATTTATTTCACAATGGATATGTGGTCCTTGTCACTGTTTTAAAAACCGGACCGGACCGGACCGGCCGGTCCGACCGGTTCAACCGGGAACCGGGAGCCAATTCGGTCCGATTAAAAGCTCCAAAACCGGTCAACAACCGGAAAACCGGCCAAAAACCGGGGTCCAACCGGAAATTAAAAAAAAAACGGTTCTATGACCGGTTCGGTTTTTAAAACCATGGTCCTTGTTTCAATTGGGAGTGGTTATTAAGCCTTTTCAAGCACTTGCCATCTTAACTCTTAAAATAAACAATTTAATCTAATTATATTCTTTTGATAAATTGACAGTTACAATAATAAGAGAGGGTTAATTTTAATCTGGAAAGTCTTTATTGGAAACTAAAAATAAAAAAATAAAAAATAAAATAAAAAAGCTAAGTAAGAAGCCCCGTAGAAACACCCAACCATGTTGAAACAAAAACTATTTGGAAAGTATCAATGATATCTTAAAAATCACCAACACTTTTTTGGGGGGCTAAAGAAAGCCACATTGTAATATTTCATAGCTTACATAATGCTGAGAAAATGTAGTAGCTCAGTGGTGAGCAATGCTGTAAAATTGTATATTTATTTTTTTAAATGACATTAGAAGAAAAAATGTATTACTTGATTAAAAAGATTAGTGTCAAGTATCAACACGTCTTTTTTTTTTAATCAACACTCATTTTATGTTGAAGTGAACTCTATTCCACTCATTGATTTTAGCAATATTCCTATACTCAAAAGTATCTACGCACATTGTATAATAAATCATTTGGCACGGCATCTCAAGCTCTTTTGGCTAGTCAAGACAATTGACTGAATTGAGTATAGAAATAGATTGTTACTATTGCATTTTCTTCTGATTGAATTCCACATAAGTTTCAAATTCAACTCATCCAATATAATTCAAAGAATCTTATCCCAACTTTTTGAAAAAGGTTGGAAATTAAGATGAACCTTTATGAGAAAGGAGGAGAGATATCTGTTAAAAATATACTAAGGTACATGGGCACATTTGAAAGGTTGGCAGTGGCAGCCTTGTCATCCAAAAGTGTTCATTTTAAGTCAGATTGAGAAGGACGTTACTAAACACTATAAAGGGTTGCCGTCACACGATTACTGTAACAATCAATCCAAATTTATGTAAGTTTACATAGACTGATATGAGAGTTTTTGAAATTGAATGTACAAATTTTACCCCTTATATTATTATACATTGACTGATATGAGAGTTCTTAGTTCGGAAAATCCCCAAAATATCTTATAGATATCTCACTTCTTTTCTTTCCCTTACAATAAACATAAAAGGGGAATTCCAGTTTAGGTTAGGATTTAAGATTTAGAGTTTATGCAAATAAGCTTAGCCGAACTTAAAATTACTTTTTGTTTCAGCTTTAAACAAATAAGCATTTGTTTAGTAATTAAGGATAATAAATGAATAGTAGATGAAAGCTTTATAGGTGTTAAGCGCCGAACTTATGCCAAAAGATTCCCCCTCCCACCCCCTTTGACAAATCGATAGTTATTGACAGTGGAATTTGAATATTAAATATTTTTATTAAAAATATCAAAAAATATTAATTGAATTAAAATCTTAATATTCCAAAAGTTTTAAACAAATTAACATATAATAAAATCATTCATGCATGATAGGATTTTCAGACCTTACAACTATCTTGGCAAGGACAATGACATTGAGTTAATTTGCGCTTGGAATCAGCTGCCAAAACAAGAACTTGGTCTTTCATACTTGAAAGATGTAAAGTCTAAGCGCATTGGCAAGGCGTGAACAAAAGTGAAATGGCTGCGAAAGCATTGAGAAGTCCCTTGTTTTGGACATTCACACACCGACACACACAAAAGGCCAGTGAGAAACATAACACAGTATATTTGTTTAACGTGTTATATGTGTATCTTTAGGCCGCAAATTATTGTGTATTGTATGTGGCGAAGGATAACTACATCATTTTTTTTCTAGATATGGTTCACTTTGAAGATATTGGAGATTTTCATCATGACGTTGCCTTTCTTATTTGTCGGCAAGGACGGTCCTATCTCTGTATGTAACAGTCATTCAAAAGGTCTTAAGTCGTATCACATTGTCTATTGATGAGTACAATTTTATTGTAGAGCATGACCCATTTCTAGATTCTCAAGAAAGTGTGATATTCCACATCTTTACCTTATTTCTCATGTGATAATGGAGAGAGGATAAGAGCCTTGGCTATATATATATTCTGAATTTGAAGAATCTCTTTTCCTTTTTAATTTGAAAAAATGGGACTCAAGGGTGTGATCATTATTTTCGCCTACTTAAACCTTATCATGCATGATATGGAACTACTCACACAATAATGAAACTTGCAACTACTTAAATCCACAACTTCCAAACTTATAAGTATGATAGATTACAAGGGTTTCCTACTACTAAGAAACCACTATCATACTCGGAAGTATGATAGTTCACAAAAGTGTCCTACTACTAGCCACTTGTACTCGATGAATTTGTAGAATCACTTTAATTTCTTTCTTGCGGTACATTTATTCAGTCAAACATATATAACTTGGACAATGGAGTATGGACACAATTCAACCTACTACTTTGTGAAAAGCAAAATAAGACCAAAGACAGTTTCATTCAAACTTTCAAAGTACTAAACCGTTTTCAAATACCCTCTAACAATTCACTTTCGTAAAATTCAAAGAAAGTCGGTAGTTGGGCACTTCAAAGGGTTCTCTATATTATTGATAATTGTCACTTTCTTTATGCGGAGCCTGTTTCCACTCACTTTCATTCCTCTTTCTCCTTTTGTTAACTTCAGGCCATTTTGGAACTTGAGCTTATGCTGCCATCTTTATCATTCTATGAAGACAAAGCTCACCATCAAATAATTTAATAGACTTGATTTTCTCACTGTGTTTGGATAACGCTTATTTGCTGAAAATATTATAATAAAATATTTTTTAAAAATGTGTATAATGCCTTGAGACCCAAAAAATACATTGGTATGCACATTTTTGTGTTTTTTGCTTAGTTGTGAACAATGCTGTGAGACCCAACCAAAAATGCAAACACCGCAAACGCACTATTGTATATGCTTTTTTTTTTTTTTTTTTTTTTAAATTGAAGTCATGCTTCAAAACAAAGCTTTTATAGGTCAATGACATTCTTTTATCATTTTTTTTTTTGTTTGCCTGGTGAGACAGTTCTACACGTTTGTGCTTTGTAGGTCTCTCTTATTGCTCCCACCACAAGACCATAATCACATTTTTTCTGTTTTTTTTTTTAATTAAAAAATAGTATTTTCCAGTCATTAACTACTCATATTCCATTCCAAGGTTTTTCTCGTGGTTTTAATAAAATACATTAATAGCTGAGGATATAATCCACACGTTTCTCAGCATGATAAAAAGAACAACAACAGCAGTACAGCACAACTAAATGCTAATGACGACCTTAAATTCAGAAGGTTTGAGATTTGACACACCAAAAAAATAAGAAATAAACAAACCGAAATTTTATTAATAAGCACTATAAGACAAATGAGTATTAATAATAACTACATATTTTATAGGAAAAGGAACCCCTAACCTACTTAAAGAGACTCAGAGAATTAGAGAAACTTCTAAAAATTCATGATATATAAATAAGTGGTCACAAGACTCCAAATTGTTAGAGGAGAAAAGGGAGCACGAAAAGTGACATTAGACTAAAAAATTACCTAAACAGATAAAATAGATGATTTGATGACAGAAATGGACTCTCTTATTGTGAAAGTTGTTGCGTAGATTAATCATAGACTACAAACTAAGGTTTGATAAATACATAAGCATTCGTATTAACTCGTACAAAATTTTTTCTATTTTAGTATAAAAACTTACTTTTTCTATTTTACATATTCCTTTTTCAAAACATCTCATATCAAATTATCTATTTTACACTAAATTTCATTAAAATATTAAAAAAAAATTGTAATTTTTTCCCTTTCTTCACACACAATAACCACCATTCACTTTTCTTGATTTTTGTAATTGTTTCTCAACCACCATCCACTCTCTCCTTTTATCCTCAAGATACATAAAGAATGAATAGTGTTAGTGTTTATACACAGGCTAATGTGAGTCATTTTTAGGCAAAATCGTGTCTATAAATTTTTCTTTTATAGAAGGACTTATGTGAATGCTCTTAGGATAACAAAAATCATCTATCCATTTGAAGTACTTTATTTTACTCCAGTGATCACATGCCATTTGTAATGACCTAAGGGATAACTAAATACATTTGTGTTATATTGGTTAGTTAAGTTATAATTGGAGTTACTAGTAAGTATTTATGTACTTCAATTTGACCTTTTTTTTTTTTCTTTATTCTTTTTTTTTTTTTTTGAGGGATTTCAATTTGACCTAGTAAATACACGGGTGACTACATTTATGGTTGAAATGAAGATTTTGATATACTACATGCTAATATGTACTAATGATTTTATGTAGTGGTGTCGGCATTTGATTTTTTTTTTTTTTTTCAAATTTAAACCAAGTTTTAGAAAGAAACGTCCTTATCACCCTAAAACTATGATTACACTAGGATCTTCAACTTTGAAGCACAATTGGGATTTGCAATAATATATCCACCTACTAACTTATGTCCAATGCCAGGCTTTCGATAAGTCTAAAGGTTTTACATTTCATCTACAAGCTAGAAGTCAAATATGCCTAGCTAGCTAGTAAATTAGTTCACATTAGGCAGCTTATTAAAAATGCAAAAATAGGTAGGAATATGATTATCCCATTAAATGTCAATGTAGGATAAGGACTTAATATGGTGAGGGTGGATATACTGTAGTTTGATTTCCTTTTAAGGCTAAGATCGGTTATTGTGCTATTTCCAACCCATGATTAGATACCTTGCCCACAAAAGTAGGTTTTTTTTTTTTCTTTTCTTTTTGGGGGAGAGAGATCCACATATTTCTTTTCTTCTTGAATGGGCTAGTGTAATAAGCAAGTGTATCAATTGTGATCTTTCTTGATGTGGACAATAGAGGAAGAAGGTTGGTTCAATAAGTTGGGAAGTACTAGTAAATTTTTATTATGGCCAATGTCTGCCGAGTATAAGAAATCCAAGAGCCTGTGTATAAAGCTAGCTCCTTAAACACTCACCAAAGAAGGTGGCACTGATTAAAATGCTTCTCCAACTGCCTCACCACTAACTTGACTTTGTCATCTCTTCTCAATTCAACTGTCAAAATCATCTTTATAAGTCTCTCACTAGTAATTAGCATCTCTTGCAAGAACATGTCATTGCATTTTCTTCAATAAAGCATGGTGCAATCATATAATAATTCAAAATAAATTTTCTTAAATAAAAAAAGAGAAGAAGGTATTACAAAAGTAATGAGAACTTCAAATGTTTTTATAATATTTTTAGAAATACAATTAAACAATGAAAAAATAAGTAGGTTTTCTTAAAAAAAAAAAAAAAAAATCAGTTGACATAAAATATTTTACTTCGAAACAAACGAACTTAAGTATTTGTATACTATTTAACGGTGTCCTATGATCCATGGTAAGATGTTGCACACATGGCCTCTTTAAATGGTTCATGACTTCCCAAGTGAGCCTTGTGAAAAAGATTCAATGCCTTCCCCTGCATTGCCTTCCAATTCATTTTGTTTTGTTTTAAATTTTTTTTTTATAAAATATATAGATCCATTGAATACATATCAGATTTATGAGCTAAACAATGAGAGGTAGTCCTCTTTTCCTCAGACCCAACAACCCCTTGTCGGCTTAGAATTATTCTTTTCTTATCAAGGCCTGTTTACCTCAATCTTGGACTCCGATATGATGACGATATGGTGAGGCAAACCTTTCCAACAATGTAGTCTACCACTACAGTTCTATCATCTATGAATCCAGGAAACAAATTTGACTCATCAAATCATTAGGATTTCCCTATTTGTTGCAATCGTTTCAACTTTCATATTGGCTACATAATGATCTTTTGGCGTGGGTTTTCCTTAGTCGCAAGCAAAGGGGTTTAAGAGAAAGAATAGGATATTGTATAACCTACTGGTCCAGTGGACAAATCACTTTGTCAAATGATCAAAGCAAAAATCACATAAATATAAACTAGTATGATAAATCAAGTACTACAAAAAAATTTACGCAGTTTGTCTAAAATAATTTTAGTTATTAAAGTTTTATAAGCAAGTTTTGATTATCACACCCACTAGCTAGCTAGCTAGGCTGGTCCAAGTATCTTTCACACCCTTAGGTTGGTCCAATGTCAAGAAAATGAAGGGTGTCTGAAAAAGACAATCCATTATCCATGACAATATGAGCATTTTTTACCACTTTGCTTTCACGTTGAGCACTGAAAGTAAAGTCAGTGCATCCTTTTCAAGGACCAGTGAATGGTAATAACTTTGTGTGACCATTTGTGAAAGTGGAGAATTTTTTACTTCACTTAGTAAGAGAATAAAGATTTATATAGAAACTTTACTTAATTTAGAAAACTTTTTACTGGAATTCAATGGTAATAAACCTATACTTGCAAAGAATGATTAGCCTAAGAGTGTTCCAATTGGTACACTTAGGATTGTGAATTGGACTTCTATCAACACAGACGCAAAGAATGTGGGACTGGCACCCAAATGCATTTCCACCACCCTTGTTGCATTGATGCCCTTCCAATCTTTGCTCAAGCACCAACAAAACTAGCTCCATTAATCTTACTTATTCCGTACCACTGACTCTACTGCTTCACGTTTTGATGTCGCTAGATACCATAATGATAGCCTCAAAGACATTTCTGAAAAGAATCGTGATAATTGACTGTTTTGGATTTTTTTTTTTTTTTTTTTTAAGAAGTTCAAGCCCACAAGTTGATTAAAGTACTACTGCAACTCTCTCTGTTAAAACAACCATAATTCAACTTCCTATAACTGTTTTAAAAACAAGCTCACAGGACATAATGTTAAGTGTTATAAAAGACTTAAATGTGCCTCTCTTACACCAATTTATTTAAAATAAGAAGTGGTATAGCTCACAATCCAACAAATGGTATTAAGGCCAATGTCATGAATTCGAGCAACAAGAGATTCATCACGAGAGGAATTGTTAGAGGTACCACGATCCAACAAATGGTATTAGACAAACTAAACTTCAGCACACATGGTGCTTGACATCGTGTGCCACATTGAACCTTCTCTAATGACCTAATTTCCCTATTATGAGCAATCTTGGGAAAGGCCATACTACATATAAAGATCCTTTCTATTTGCTTTGAATTAAAGACCATTTCATGATAAAATTTTGATCTTTCACCTATCTAAAGGTATCCATGACATCACGTCATTTATAATCTCATTGAATCTAATAAAGAATGAGCATACACATTTAGTGTCATTCTTTTCTTTTCTTTTTGAAGTGCATTTAGTCTCATTCAATCTAATAAAGAATGAGTATACACATTTAGTTTCACTAAAAAAAAAACAGTAAGGTGAAATGACATTTCTTTGTTTCAAAATGAAATAGAGATCATCCTAATACAAACATCAATGGCCACGATTTAGCATATTTCTTTGCTATGCCATGCTTGCCCGCCAATGCTTTTTAACATCACAAAACAGAATCGATAGAATAAGGCTAGAAATTGTAGTTCACTTTAACATCTATGCCACTTTTGACTTTGGAGTAACTTTCGCTGCAAAATGTAAAACAGTAGGATTACATGAATCCAAAAGCACAAGGTCCAGAAGTGGTCCACACTCTACAATCCCCTCTTTTCCGACCAACTCCACCGTGTACAGCACCATTAATAAGGAACCATTATACACCTAAATATTGATTTGACACAAAAAGAGCACTCACTTTAATGATAACAATTGGAAAGTTACATGTCCACTTGTGAATTATTTACATTTCATCAACTGCTAGGTAAATTCTCACCAAGCTTTATACCAGGAAGTCAATAGAAATCAATACTCATAAAATCCTAGCAGATGAAGCAAAACCATGATCAATTGTTCCATCACAAGACCCTCGAGGCCTCGACTAACAAATACATGTTGAATTTGCAATGTATACAAATTCATTCATCTGCAAGAGAAGTGCAGATTCCAGATATATTTTGGGCTGTATAAGTTCATTAATTTTAAGATAAGGTTCGCCTGTTGAAAGACTCTACCGTCAAGTTGGCAGTGAAAGCTGGAATCGAATTCATCTTCCGAATAAATATCTCAACCTGCAGAAAGGCTGGCTCTAAATGAGTTGCACTCAAAAACGTTTGGACAGCCACGTGAAAAAATAAGACAAATGAAAAATTTTGATAAAAATAATCGATTTGAATAATTTGGAAGACTAAAGAAAACTCAATTAATAATACACAACATTACCCAACATAATGGTTCCTAAAACTTATTCTCTGATTGGGATTTGAGAGAACACAAAGTAGGGATATTGCAATACCAACATTTCTTAATCCCTTGATGAAAAAGAGAAAGGAAAAAAGAAGACCCTAGGAAACGAGAACAGAATTTAGGGTCTAAAGCAATATTTTTGGTAAAAATAATTGAAGAGGCATCATATATTGTTTTTTTTCCCAATTATCACAATTGAATTGATTGCCCACCATGACAAATGAAGGCTCAACTATTCCCAACCAGTGTGGAAGCATATTAATAAATAAGAATTGTAGGAAAATAATGCTCAGTACCTGACGGGATATCTCTGGCTGAGAGGTGTAATCATTTGCCTGTTAGACCAAAAAATAAAATTAGTTTCAAGTTTCTTTAAATATTATCAATACGAAACTTTTAGATCTCCCCCCCCGCCCTCCCCCACCAAAAAAAAATGTGATTGCACTGTTGCTTCCTTCGACATTTAAAGGCCCACATTATTTCCTAGAAGAAACTTCAAGAAATGGAAAAATAAATTACAAGAAACATCTTCAGTTGAAATGTTACGGAACGCACAATTGCCACATTTAAATGCTACCCAAATGACATTCAACTGCACATCCTGTTTACTAGGTGGTGATTTTTCTTTTTCAATAAAGCTTATTACTTTTTTTTTTTTTAAATCATTCAAATACTACCAAAATTGTATTTTCTGTGGCTTTCCTATTTTGTATGGACGTAATCCATGGCATCAATTCCAAGATGATAATAATTTTACCATAAGGCCAAGAAACCTGTGGACCTATGGTTATCTTGTGGACAAAAGACACCAGACACCCCCAATACGCCCAGAAGACATCATCTTACCAAAATGGTTGTATTCCCTGATTCGTATTCAAATTCAAGCTTCTCATCATCACTTTGCGCATAAATAGATTGGAGAGTAAAACGTGTAACTGGTATTCCATTGGACCGCTGATGTTCATCCATTACAATCTGCCAAAAATGTTATCACAGATCATCTAAAACCTTCAAAATATCAGTAAAAAGATAACAATTTGTATCCTACTTAAGTGGGTACATGACATAAATAGAGCACATAACAATATACTTGGAGTAGTGGTCTAACTGTTTCATTGATAGATCCTAAAGAATAACTTGCGAGAGAATTAGTATTTGTCAATATGGACAGGCAAGAGTCTTAACCCTTTCAATAATGGGAACCTCAAACTACAATAAGGGAATGAAGACAAAAGTTACGTTTGCCACTACACATTACAAATATAAGCTATATACAACGGAGTTTCATAGTGCTTGAGCGCATAAATCAAGACCATGTATCAATTCTTCCTTCGGATAGAAAATTTCAAAAAAGAAAAATGAAGAAAGGAGTAGTCAGGATGATATAAAGGTAAATAAACAAGTTACCAAAATTGCTTCAGGTGAATGAATACATAAATAGTCCTTTAATCTTCCAATAAAAGGCTGATGCAAATGTTTTTAACCAATCTTTACTTGGCTAATGGATGTAACAGCACGTGGTGGAGATAGAATCCCTATCAAGGAGAGTCGTAGAAACTAAATATGGTAATTCTAGGCATGGATGATGCACAGAAATCAGGAGGGGTCCTTACGGGGTGAGTTTATGGAAGCGTATTTGCCATTGTTGGGATGTTTTTGCAAATTATATTCGTTTTGAGGTGGGGGTGTGATTGGATGACAGCTTCAAGCACAGGTACCTGGAGCTTTTTCTGATAGCAAGAAATAGAGAGGCAACAGTGGCTAATAATAGTATAATACGGATGCTTCTACCAGGAGCATAAGGTGCAATCCTTCTTTTCTTCAGGCTAAGATTGGGAGTTGAGAATCCAAGGAATCTTTCTTGTATAAATTAAATGCTGCAAAGGTACACCAGGAAGAATAGGATAGGATGGTATGAAAAAAAAATACTTACTATGAAGCTTTGAAAAAGGAAGGTGACAAGAACTCACAATGGAGACCTATTTGGTGGGTTAGCTCCCACCTCATGTGGCTTTCTTTGCTTCGACAGAAGGATTATATATATATATATATATATATATATATATCCTTGTGGCGAATGGTAAAATTTTCAAAATATCAAAGAGCTTGAACAAAGAGGAGACCCCTCAAAAGGAAGAAAAACTTGTACAAAGGTGGAGAGGGGCATGGCAGACAGTGCAGAAATTATTCACAAGTCCTCTCAATTTCAAAATGTAATTTATATAATGTGGGGAGGACAAGAACAGTTAACAAAATTAAATATGAAGAGGAAATAAAATCTTAACCATGATATGATCTCATTCCATTTCAAGTGAAATGGAGAGGATCTTGTCCCCCATCCCAAGGATAATCCAGTTGGTTTCATTTTTAGGCTAACCAATCCCAAGACACAACTAACACTCATGGTAACAGCCTATTACAACATGCAAATGAAGGCAATGTCATAACTGTCATAAGAAAATACAAAGCAGAAGGAGAAATATATGATATACCTTGAAACCAAAAAGTTCACAACATGCTCTCCTGAACACTGAAATTCTGTCCGCAAAAACAGTCTTGTATCTGTTCCATGGGCATGTTCAAATGCTTCAATTTAAAAAAGTTACATAATTAAATATTAATCACACTGCAACAAGTACCAAAATATTTCCATCAAGGACTTACCTCTCTTCACGTTTTTCAAGTGTCGCAATTTGTTCTTTTAATTGCGTTATCTTCCCAGATATGTAGGAATCCACCAGTGTCCCAGCATCACCTGAATAATTAAAGGATGTAACAAATAAAAGAAATGAAGTCATTGTGTAATGGTGTAATGAAAAAGGTTGAGACTTGTCAATAACTGTGACATTATTAAAGTAACCAATCATGTCAAGCCCTAACTCATCATTGGCATATATTGTCCGCTTTGTGTTGCCTCTCATGGTTTTAAAAAGCATCATACCAATTAGAGTCCCAGGCCTCCATATAAGGCGCAGGGCCTCCCTACCAAGGCAATGTGAGATTTAGTCAAGATTCTCCTACGCCTCAACCCATTTAAAAGGTCTTTTGGATTTTCAGGTCCCCACAATCCACCCCCCTTAAGGGCCACACGTCCTAAGGGCATTAGCATTGGTGAAGGCAAATTGCTAAAATGCTAAATTTACCAACCAAATATAACAAAACACTCTTGCATCGGTGGAGGGAAAGCCAAATTTTTGGTCTGTTGAGCTCTGATGCACAACTATCTTTGTGTGTGCATTGTAGCTCAAATGCTAAAAAAATATTTTATTAAAAGATATATTATGATATTGTGTTGGTGGTGGTGGTTATTGATTGTAGTGGATATATTATTTTATTGTGTTAAATACTAAAATAAAATCACCGATATTGGGTGTTTTGTAATGCTGGGTGTTTTACAAAGTGAGGTGGTAAAATAGATATTGTAGTTTTTTGTGGTGCCAAATTGCTAAATTTTTGGCACCACCAATGCTGATGCTCTAATGTGGGACCTACCCAACATCCCATCAAGTCCTATCTAAATACCATTTGTCACGCCCTAACTCACCATTGGCATGATATTGTCCCCTTTGGATTGCCCCTCACGGTTTTAAAAGGGCTTATACCAATTAAAGTACAAGGCCTCCATATAACGCATGGGGACCTTCCCCGCACCTAGGGACTTAGTCAGTACTAGGGACTTAGTCAGTACTTGGTTCTCCTTCACCTCACCCCACTTAAGAGGTCTTTTGGACTTTTAGGTCCCACAAACTATTACTTATTAAACATCCAAGATTCCTACACCATTCAAGTTGTGTTTCTACAAAGATTAGAAGCAACAAGATAACATACAGCAGCAAGCTTCACCTCTTGTGCCAAATGGCAAATGCATTTTCAAGATCTCAAAGTGCTTGAACAATCTCAGTAAATGAATTTCATACTCTTTTGGGTTGGAAATTGGGGTAGATACTATGTGGCTAAGGATAGAGGAGATTTATTATTACTTTTGTTCGCGGGGTGGGGGAGGGGAGAGAACAAGTTTTCATTGTTAGACCACGGACAACAAGATATGAGAACTAATTTCACCAACTTGGTGGCTTTCTGTTCTCATCCATGCCTAAATTCAGTAAAAATCCACAAATGTGGATGTTTTACACCATTAGACTAATCATACAAATATAATTTCCAATCTTAGAAATATTAACCAAAAATTGAAATGAGACAACAATAACAAACAAAAACACTAAACACAAAAGTTACCTTGCAAAGAAAATTTATAGCAACAAGGGCCTAAAAAGGGAAGAAAGTACAAATATAAGTGGCAAACCAATAGTTTATCATTCAAGGAACAATGCCTTTATACCTGACTGACTCTTCAATTCTTCAACAGCTTGTAACTTCTCCTTGGTCTTCTGTAACTCAGTCCGCAATGCCTCTATAGTTTGTTTTGCATCATTATCAACCGCAAGGGTATTCACCATTCGCAGAACTTTCGTATTTGCAGCAGAATAATCACCATGGCCCAACTGTGGATGGAAAAGCAATTAAAAAAAGGTTGATGACTACTGAGCTAGAATCCAGAGTCATCTTATGAAAGATAAGCAGGAAAGGATATTTTCCAGCTCCTAAAGGTGTATATGCAAACTACTCCATTAAGCAAAAATCAAAAACAGACTAGCAGTGGAGCCCCTACTTAATGTTGCTATCACTAGGGAGGCAACTAATAAGCTGAACAGCTTAAAGGTAAGAAGCTGAGGCAAAACCTTCAATCACGTACAAGGCCAGGCATGACCAATCTCTGTTGAATTGAAATACTTTTTAACATATTTTTAGTAAAAATCTCCCTTGAATTGTCAAAAAAAAAACACAATGTTTACTCCACAACTCACTTGTTATTTACCAACCATGCATTGCATGAACAAAGAATTGATAGGAAAGCTTATATCGTAGGACTTTTAAGGAATTTAAGCTTAAATCATAGGACTTTTAATGAATTTTTTTTTTTTTTTTTTGGGGATAGGTAATAGAAATTTATATTGAATAAAAGTACATCATGTTCACGATGGTGAACAAATTGTACTTGAAACAATTACAAACAAATCAAAGAGAAGAAATAAAAGATTGTAGGAAATCAAAAATGGAAATATACTGCGTGAAACCCCAAATGCAAGATCACTCAAACAAAGTCCCAAGTAGCAAGGTCTTTTAAGGAATTATTCGAGCCTTAAATCCAATTCTTCACTGCAGATGTATCAAGAACAGAGAAACTGATGAATAACTACAATGTCAGCAATACTCAGAATATCCTTGGCACCTACCTTTGACTCCAATAGAGCAATCTCTGAACGAAGCCGATCACCCTCCCTCTCCAATGATTTTATTTTCCTTGCCTCATTATTCAACTTCTCGTTGAGCAACTTTATCTCCTCATATTGACGAGTATTGACTTCCTTTTGCACATGTAAACTACTCTCCATTTCTTTAATACAGAATTCTTTCTTGGCAAGAGATGATTCAAGCTCCTGAAAACACAAGTCACAGACAAAAATCATCATGAGAGATCATGTGAATAAAAAAATAAATAAATAAGAGAAAAGAGATACATGAGTAAAAATATTAAAACCTGAACAAAAGAGTCCCACTGGCTACTTCATCCCCTGCTTCATCATTCTTCATCCTCTTGAATTCATTAAGAAGATTTCTTAATTTATCTCTTTCTTCGGTAACCATAGAAAGCTAAAACACACAATCAATATTTTAGTATTCAAATTATTGAAATAAATGAATAGATGAGACATTATGGCTACAGCAACCCAAGATTACATATAGATACATCCATTCACAGCAATGCACATAGAACAGAATTCACAGTTAACATGAGTGCAATAACCAGTCAATATTCATCTCAAAGAAATAATCATGTCAAGTACAGTACCATACAGGAACAGGAAAATCACAGCTGTAATTATCCTGGTAGAATAACCAGTATTTCCAAGAACAATATTAGGCAACAGAATAGAAGAGGCATCCATTAGATTATTATTTTTACATGCCAAAAGCATCTCTGTTACCTTTGGGGCGCAACACAAGTACACACGAGGTTTACAATGGCCATCATAGACAAAAGAAAGACAAAGTCAAAAATTTTAAGCAAAGACAAAAATAATATCTACAACAAATAGAACCAGCCATTCCCATATATAAATAGCACACAAAAGCAGCTGCAAGTTTGATAGGATACTCTGTTCCTTCAACTGCTGGATGTTCAAAAAAAACCCTGAAGGTGCAGCCCTCCAAACTTGCTGAGTAGTCTTACTGCGAATCTACAACACCAGGTAGAAGCACCAATAGAACTGACCGTGGCAAAACCCACGTCACTCCAAACAGGGATTACACAAACCACCCAATGTCCCAAGGTATCGACCAAGGCAGCAACAAAAAAGTTACCCACTCACCATCTTATTCTCACATGCAACACAAATTAACCAAAACACGCTTTCTAGCCAATAGTTCAATGACGAATGGCTGTCCACTTGCAAAAAGTTACTTCTGGAGTTTGCCAGGTTGCCAGCTTTAAAAGCAGTTTAAGGGTTAAGATGATGCCACTATGTGTCTACACATGCATGTCAGTGGGTTTTGTGTGTTTGCGAGTGTAGCAAGTAGAAGCAGTCAACTTCAGGCTGAGTGTATTGCAAGGTCAACCATACCTATGAAGGTTGAAAACTAAACCGTAAATCTTATAATGAAGAAATATGTATTGCCAATCTCTTTGGCCAAAAAACAGTTCAGAAGTTCAAGAGCCTTGGACATTCTCTCTTTATTATCACCATCTCCTTATCTGCAACTTTAACCAGTTTATATACACTTGTTCAATTATTTTTTATTACGATAAAATTTACCATCCTTTTTCTGGTTTAAAGTTGACTCTTGAGTCTTGAATGAATACACATATGCCTTCTAGCACCTGAATGCAACTCAAATGAGTACTGTAAGAATCAGGCAGGAGGATCGGTACAAAACACCATTTCCCCTAGTTTTTAACCTTGCATCCTCTTTGTTACAGTTAGAGTGCAACATCAGTCACTTGTTAACTATGGTCCTATGATATAAGCATAAAATTACCTAATCAAACACTTACCATCAATTCAATCCGCTTAACCTCTGATTTTGATACTGCTGCCTTCTCTTTGACCAATGCAGCCTCAGTTTCAGCATTTTGTTTTTCGCTTAGAGCAGCATCAAGAGCTACCTCCAATTGTTTCAAGCGGGCATTTGCATCTCCTACCTTCATAGTGCTATCAATCACCTCTCTGCATCAAATTGAATATCTCAACAACAAAAAACAAGAATACATGCTTTCTCAAAATTAGTAGAGATCAAAAATATGTACTAGCTTCATTAAGGAAAAAAAAAAAACCAGCAATGTGCTCACACACACACACATATGTGAGGAGTGAGGACACTAAAAGGATAAATTCACATACTCTGTCCTCAATCATCTACATGAATGTATTTACTGTACCAGGAAGTATAATAACAAAAATCAGTGCAGCATTACTGCCATAGGGTGTATAGGCAACTCGGAAAATTAAAATAAAAAATTTTGAAGGAGAAGACAACAAAGGAACCACTTTATTCAAAATAAAAACTTTAATAAATTCTAAGAGCTAGATTGGATACCTGTATGGACAGGAGCTAAATTAGACATCAGTAAAATGAAAATCCTTGGTAATAACTTAAGCACAACTAGAACCAAAAGCAAAAGCAACAGAAGAGAAAAGCACCCAAGGCCTCAAACCCAGAAAATAGTTAACCATAAAATAAGGGTCCAAATCCCGTTTCTAATCCTGATTTTCAGTTTGTAAAATAATCACATGCCAGTGGTGAACTACTTGTAAGCCATGTATAATGCACATGTGCATACAAAAATTAGTTGTACAAATATTTAAAGAAAAAAATTTCAATTTAAAACATTAAAAAAAAAAAAATTGATAGGTCTCTTTATATATATATATATATATATAAGCGGCTTTTTTTTCTTCGATAATTCAAAAAAAAGAAAGGTGCAGCTGCTAAGGCTTGAAACTTGATAGGTTTACAACATGAATACAAAACATTCAATGTTTTTGTCTCAATTGTTTCAAATCCTAGCTGAAGAGTAATTACACAGTGGACTATGCAAAGAGCCAATGAACTTTGATATTGTAGCAACTGTTCATTTTCAATTGCCAAAAGTTGTTTTAATAGCACAAAGGCTATAGGAGTTAAAACCCCAACTTAGAAAATAAAATAATGTTTGTGTTTTTCCTTCTATTTCCTCTGACCGTGATGAAGTGATCTCGTAGTTATAAAGCCAAAAGTAGTGATATAAATGTACTCACTCACTTTTGTAAAGCTGCAAATTTAACAGGTATATCCTCAGAACATGACACACCAGGAATTTCACTAATCATCAACTTCCAAGATGACAATTCATCCTCCAGCTTCTTCATACTCATCTCGAATTCTTGCAATTTAGGCAACTCTGCCTCTGCCCTCTCTCTGCGACCCTTTTCCTCCAATAATTTTTCCTTCAATAACTCAATGTTTTCATGAGATGACCTCAACTTTCTCGCTTCTCTCACTTCAGCCTCCTAATAAAATGTCAACATAAATAAACCAATACCTATAAGAAAAAAGAGCTGATAAAATAGTAAAAGGAGTTTTTTATATAAATAAAAAAATAAATAAAAAAGCACGTAATAGACCATGAGGAAAATCACAATCTCAAGTTTAGCTAGCTAAGTAACAATAAGAAGGGGATTGAACATAACTCATCACATGTGTGTGTGTGTAAATATGAATTAAGTGAGCTACGTTAAAAGCATGTATTTATTTCAATATCAAAGCAACTGAACCCCCATATTACCTATGGCTAACAGACCATCAATATAATATTATAAGCAATATACTAGTGTAATAACAAGTGGAGCTATAACTAGTGTGAGAACATATGGGAACACCATAAATGAATTTTCTATCACTATAGGTTTGCATCAAGGATCAACAATAAGGGTGTGTTTGTTTTGGGTGAAAATCACTTCGGAAATGCTTTTCTCAGTATTTATGGGTGTTTGGTTGCGAATGGAAAATGCATTTTCCGGAAATGCATTTCAGCTTGTCTGTGTTGGGAGTGTAAATTGATTTCCGTTTTTATTTTACCTTCAAATACTATTTACCGGAAAACAGAGAGAGAGCTGAGTGAGAGGGAGAGAGGAAGAAGAGCCCGCACGCAGAGAGAGAGAGAGAGAGAGAGAGAGAGAGAGAGAGAGAGAGAGAGAGAGAGAGAACGATCTCGCGCCGTCAATCGCGATCTCGCCTTGCATGATCAATCGCAATCTCGCTTTTGCGCCGTCGATCGCGATCTCGCCTTCGCGCCGTCAATCGCAATCTCGCGAAGCACCGCGCAGATCGCAATCGACGAAGCACCCGCTGATCGCAGCACCGCACCCGCCGATCGCAGCACCGCACCCGCATTTCGCCTCTCTCTCTTCCTTTTTCTCTCAATTTGACCGGATTTGATGATTTTTTTTTCCGGGTTTTGTCGTGTTTCTGTATTGAGGAATGAATGATTTTGTAATATTTGTTTGGCAACCGAGAAATCGTGAGAGAAAATGTGACCGGATTTGACCGGATTTGATGATTTTTTTCCGGGTTTTGTTTGTGTTTCGTATTAAGGAATGAATGATATTATATATTCGTTTGGCAACCGAGAAAATGTAAGAAAATGTGAGCAACAAGTAGAAAATGTGTTTTTATGGTATTTTCAAGAATACAACCAAACACCGATTTAAAATATTTTTCGAAAATTTTTTTGAAATGCAACCAAACACATGAAAACATTTTCCTTTAGGAAAATGGAATATTTTCTAGAAATGCTTTTACACGAACCAAACATGACCCTAAGTCCATATCTCTTTGCACTAGTAATGGTTGAACTCACTAAATCAATGAGCGATTCAAGAGTAAGTCTCTTGGTGTATGCTTTTTGCAAATGATATAGTTTTACGGATGAGACTAGTCGTCAAGTTAGAAATTTGGCAAGATGCTTTAGAATCAATAGGCTTTCAGTTAAGTAGGACTAAAACAAAGTCCATGGAATGTAAGTCGAGTGCAAGTAGAAACAAAGATGAAGGGGATATAAGACTTAATGGTCAAGAGATACCAAGAGAGATTGAAGAGGATGTGAATCGTAACATAAAAGCATGATTGCTAAAATGGGGAAGTGCATAAGAAGTATTGCGTGCACATAGAATACTTATTAAGTTAAATGAAAATTTTATAGGATTGCTATACGATCTGTTATGCTCTATTCTATTGAATATTCGTTTGGAAAGAAGCAACATATTTATAAAACAAGTGTGGCTAAAATGAGAATGTTAAAGATGGGGGGTGCCCCCTATTTATGAAAAGATGAGTGAGGGTCACTTAAAAAGTTTTGGTCATGTTTACATGAAAGTGATTAATGCACCCGTGAGGAACAATAAGTTGATTCATGTTGAGGGAACGAAAAAAAAGGTAGAGGAATACCAAAAATAACATTAATAAAAGTGGTGAAAAATGATATGTTGACTAAGGAAGTAACAAAGAAAATGACTTCAAATATAATAGAACGGAAGAAAAGAATATATGTAAATATGTTGATTAAGGAAGTAATAGAGAGTATGAGTTCAAATATTAGAATGGAATAAAAGAATATATGTAACCTAACCTCGACTAATCATTTTTAGGATGCATAGCCAACCCCAAAAATTTAGGACTAAGACTTAGTTGTAGAAGAATACTATGACAATTGGATTCATGACTTGAAATACTACGCAGAACTTCAAACATGGTTTTTATTTCTTGGTTATCACTTGATACCAAGAATGTTTGCAACGTCACCTTGTGATGTATTTAAGATGTGTATACTCCAAGTAACAACATAACTTTATATGGATGATTAGGCCTTCTTGTATGTTTTCCAATAGCAAGAAAGTATATAATCACTATCGACAACAATTTTGACACTGACACCAAGATATTGTAAGAACAACGCTTAAAACACTAGTTACAAGAGACCAACTCAACAGTCAACTGCTCGCCAAATGCACGAAAAGTACCCTTCACAAGCTTCATTACAGATAATGCCCTTCTTACATCAATGAAATCATGTCAAATTAAAATGGTAGATAACAACAAGAGACTTATTTTTTATATGACTATATATAAGTACTTGAATGAGGCAAATCATCACAAGAACCAATTTTTTTAATGGCTGGTGACCCTGCATGGAATATTCATTATAAAATGAAAGACCAAGAGAGCTAAATATAAACAGCAAGCATGAGCAACCAAACTTACATAGTTTCTTAGCTCTTCTTGAAGATGTTTAACCAAAATATTACTATCTGTAGAAGAGTCTTCTTGAAATGTGAAACTTGATAATTTCTGCTCCACTTCATTCTTCTGGTGCAAGCACTGGAAAAATAAATGTGATAAGGTAGTTAAAAAATATTGATCTAGTCATGGTATCAATAATCAATAAGTCTAGAGATTTTTTTTACTAAGTAAGATGAATATTTTTTAAAAGAATGGATTGCTTGCATTCTTAAAGAATCTACTAACAAACACTCATGTGATCCAAAAAAATCAACAATGGAGTTACATGACACCCCACCCCCAATCAAAGTACAAAATTCAAACAAAAAATCTCAAAGACTATTCTTAATCTCTTGCATAGAATGCTCTACATTCTCAAAAGTCCGAAAATTCCTCTCTCTCCATTTAGAAATAATAAGTCTAAACACTTGTAATGCAGATGTCTTTCAATTAATTGTGAGTCCGATACAAGCAACCATTCAATATAAGCACCAAGCAGAACAGTTATGTGACTTTAACCAGAAGGCATCGAAAGGCAATCCACAACACAAAGGTAATCAAAACGAGAGACTAAGAGTTTTGAGTTTTGACATCATTAGGGGATATGTCGTAGTCAGCACAAGAAATATATAGTTGGTCATACAATTCGTATGTAAAATCCAAGAACAAACAAATGAATAAGGGCTGAAAACCTCAGTAAGTTGCTTCTTAAGATTGTCCAGCTGCTCTTTCAGTAGGTCAGATTCTTTCTCAGCATTTTTAGCTCTGCATTCCATTCTTTCCAGCTTCAAACAAGAGAATTAGGCAAGTTAAACAATAATAGATGTTCATACACAGTCCCTGAAAATTGGATGAAAAATTATTTCTACTCACATCCGCACTTATTCTAGATACAGAAAGCTTTGATTCTCTTTTCAGCTGTTCAATCTCATTATGGAGACGCTTTTTGTCCCTCTCGATGCTTTCAGAAATATGGTTTAGTTTTCGCTCTAAAACACTTGCTTTCTCTTCAGCTGAAGCTACTGAAGACTCGGCTTTCATGCGAAGATTCATTTCATTGTGGAGCTTTACCTAAGATCCAAAATTGGGGAAGACCTTATCATTTCACATACCAGATAGCAATAAATCACTTCATCAAATTTTTCAACAACTAAAGATCACTAAATCAAAAAAATTCACAGAGATGCAACACATGATAAAAATCAACCATCAAATACTAAAGAGGGAGAAGGGGGAGCACAAAAGAGAGAGATCTTAGGTTAACACTTGTTCAATAAATAAAAAATTTCCTTCAATCCATTAAGGGTTTGTTACACTGGAAATAAATAAATTCTCTTGCTGGTTGCCCCATAAAGGGTTTTTCTTAGGGTTAGTTTGGTATGACTGCTTAAACTGTGAAAACAGGGATTCTAGGAGAGCAATACAAGCACCATGCTGCTAGGCGAAGTAATTGGTGCTGCACAGCACAACTTCTCGGAATATGAGTTCTTTTTATATATAAGTATTACAGCTTTTGGAAGCAACAATTAAATTGCTTCTGCCTTAAATTCCCGGATGCTTTACAAAAGTAGAGAAAAGCCCATTATTACATGGGTTGCAAGGTTTCTGCTTAAAAAGCTGCAAAAGCCCTAACAACTAGGGCTTTTCTTGGTTTTGCCTCCGGATTAAGAAGGGCTCTAAGCCTCTAACAACCAAATCATTGATAAACTATAAAAGCAGCTCAACAAACAAAAGGCTCTTTTCTGCAACATTCTATTCAAAAAACTAAAAGTTAGTGCATCACCAATAAGGGGACATTGTCATAACTTCAATTTGGCCCTGAACTTTTCAAGACAGTCTTGCTTTTTTCATATCGTAAATAGAAAAGAGTTCATTCACACATGACAAACAGGAGAGAAGCCTTATATGATTAAATGACAGGTAGTACTCATATTATGGCATCACAAAAGCATAATGAAATTGGATATCTTCCCCACATTATTACTTCAAGTATAATGATTTTTCCCCACAATATTGTTGGTCTTCATGCTAAGGAGTTTCCTCATGAAGGTAGATTGCACCAAAATATAAACAGAGTTGCAGAGATAGCATCACCAATAAGAACATTAAAGAACACATGAGAGAATGGAATCATTCAAAGGAATATTTGGGGCATGGAATTAATGAAACAAACAATTTTCATGGTTAAATTTTCATTGGGTGGACCAGAAATTTCATTCTCTAGGCTAAGAACAGAAAATAGTATGGAACCAAGTAGATTTATCAATCCATCCCACAGAAATTACATTAAGAAAAGTGATGAGCATACCTCAAGATCGCTTTGTGATTGTATTTGTTTTCTAAATCGTTCCTGAAAATCATTCACCTCTTTCAAAAGCTGCTCTTGCAGTGCCTGTTCGCGCCCTTTTGCAGCAGCAAGTTCTTGTTCTGCATATAAGAATTGATCTAAAAATTTCTTCCTCTCAGCTTCTGTAAGGATCAAAAACTGAATTAGGGGATATAAACTTCCAGCAATTCTTTCTTCTTTTTCTTTTCTGTAGTGTACACCACTTCACAGATTTTCAAAATTGAATATCTTTAAAATAAAAATATCTCTAGAGAAACATAAGGCCATACCATTCACTTATATATATATATATATATAATGTTTGATGATGTTTGTCAAGTTTACCAACATTCTTTTTATCATTGTTTACCATCAACACATATGTGGTGAACAGATTAGTTAGGGAAGTTGCAGGCTTGCAGCAAGATATCCCATGGAGTGGAATAGCCGAATAGGAGATGAAATCAAGTGCTCATCTCGTGGATTGGAATACAGTGTGTTCTCCAATCAAGAATGGGGATTCGGAGTGAGAAAGCTAGGTACTCTTGATCAGGATTTATTAGGTAAATGGCTGTGGAGGCTTAGGAATGAAAGAAACCATGTTAGGGGGACAGTTATTGGCATAATGTACGGGGAGGTTTGGGGACGGTGGACAACAAATGCTGCAAGAAATGCCTATGGTTGCAGCTTATAGTGCACAAGTATTTAGAGTTGACAAATGGTGGAGACTCAAGTACATTGGAATCCTATATTTCTAAGGGTTGCTAAGGACTGGAAAATTGAGTCTTTTACAATTTTCTTCAAAGTTTTCTATTCCCACAGATTAATATGGAAATGGAGGACAAGGTGTTTTGGAGGTTAAGGCTAAGCAGAAACAAACAGGTGTTTCAGTGTCACCATGTTTTATGAGGCATTAAGAGGGAGTGTTGGTTTCACCATTTCATGGCAGGCAATATAGTGGATAAATGCTTCAGGTTTGTTTTCTTTTGCTGCTTGGCATGACTTACTTAATCAATGTACTTTTAGCGTTTAATTTTGTGTACATGTTGTACACATCCTATGTACTTGGATGGCGCCTTCTAAGCTTCTCTAATGAAATTTTACTTATTAAAAAAGGGCTCCTTTTAAGGTGGCTCACTTCATGTGGACAGCTTCTTTAGGGTACTTTTTGTATTTTGTTAAAGCCATTTTTAAATTTAAAAACTGAAATCCAAGTCTTTCTTTTCAAATACTTCCACCCAAATGAACACAAAGGAGTTTTGTACAAAACCGCCATCAATGATCTCCTCTGATTCGTTTTTTGTTCCCTAATTAGTGCTTTTTAAAATCACTTGTCTCTTGAGCATTACATGATTACTAACTATAATTTAAATAAATAAACAAGGAGTTTCAATCGCAAGGAAGTCTACAAAACTACATAAATAAATATCGAAAGCATAATCATGTATTTAATTTGGAATGCAACCCTATTTGCTTAACCCGAAGTATATGGAGGGAGAGGAATAACCGCATCATCAACAAGTGGAGCTTTCGGGAGAAAAAGATCCCCCCGTTTAAATCCTAAAATTTCCTCTAATTTTAATTTAGATGTACAACGCGCAGCATTTAAAAAATTCAAGTCTTAAAAAACCCATGCAAACCACACAAAATCGAATAAATGCCAATTGAAAGGAATTGAAGGATTTAAATGGGAGGAGATCTTATCCTGAGCTATCATTTATACAGTTTTGAAATCTGAGAGTATTCAATATCGTTGTTTCAGTGGTCCCTAACCCTAGGCACAAACAGTTGTAGATTTTATTGATTCCCTTTCCTGTTGTATGTAAATTTGTGTACATGAGCTTAGCTATCTCCTCCATTCTAACAAAAATTCATTACAGTTCCATTAATTTTGACTTGTGAAAGCATATACAGCAAAATCTTAATCCATTGAAATGCAAATTCCAAAATCAATAATGTAAAAGCAAACACAAGTGGAAACCATTTTCTTCTTAACTCACCAACTTTGCTGAAATTCTCATTCATTGTCTCAAATCTGGATTGGTAATCACAAACTTGCTTCTCTGCACTGCTTAAAGCATCTAGAAACTCCGATTTAACCTAAAAACAACCATAGCAAAAAACCGCTTCAAAAAATTTGGTCCAAATTTCAGCGAAGAAAAAGCAAAATGTGGAACCGTACCATTTGGCGGCATTGGTAGGTGCAGAGGAGATGATCGGAGTGCTGTTGCGGCGACTCGTGGAGCGGCGCCGCCAAAGGAGAGTCCTCGTAGATGACCATACGGCGGTCCGACCCGGCAGCCGATGGGCTCTCCAGGGGCATCGTTTCGGACCGCGGCCTCTTCGGAGGCGGAGTCCGAACTATCATCGTCGTCTTCGCTCTCTCTGTCTCTCAATCGCAGATTCCAAGGGATTTTAGGCTGTGTGTGTGTGTGTGTTTTAAAAAGAGGGGTTTTGAAATGAAAGTGAAGAGCGCCACTTTTCAAAAGGGTGCCTGTGAAGCAACAATGGCCGACAGTGCCACCTCTAGTGTGTAAAGTGTGCTAGTGCACCGCTCGCTTCACAAAAAAATAATTTAAGAAACAGACAAATTGTTAAAATTTAAAAATAATTTTAGTATTATTGAAATGTGTTTTATTAGTATTATAGAAATTTTAGAACAATAAAAAACAAATAGTTAAATTCTTTTTTTTAAATACAAGATATAATATCTACTCTAATATAATCTAATTGTATATATATGTGAAACTCTCATCCAGAGACTTGAACCCCGACTCTTATCCCCTACACCCCAAAAGCACTTATACTTGTGGAATGACAATCGCACCAAAGGTATGCGATGGTCAAATAGTTAAATTCTGGTTCAAATGCAACTTTAAAAACTTTTTATAACATTAATAATGCAATTTTAACCATAACAAATTATACATTACTACCCTCTAAGCACGCACTCACGCGTGTGCTTAGAGGCTCTTTCGATTGTTTGGGTAAAAATCGATAATTTACATAAATTATAATTTGGAATTAATATATTTTCCAATAACAAAAAAACCTAGGGAGTGATGAGTGTTAAGCATTTGTGGTGAAATAATTTTTTCATGGGTAAACAACATATTTGGTCCTTATTCTTTACATCATATTTCAATTTGATCTCTAACCTTTCAATTGTATCAATTTGGTCCTTAACATTTTAGTATTGTGTCAATTTAGTCCCTACCGTTATCTTTTGGATGAAAAAGTTTGATATGTCAAACGGAATAATAAAGAATTAATTTACCTGCCATGTCAATTGCCAACTCTATAGCCACATCATATTAAAATGATAAATGATATGTCTACAACATTTTCACAGTATTTTTACAACAAATCTTAAGTGGCAGGTTGTTACTAGTTGTTATTGTTGGGGCAAAAGAATAATCTTAGTGTTAATTTCAAATTTGAACCAATAACAACTAACCACATGTGATTTGTTATAAAAATGTTGGGACATAGCATCTCTCTATTAAAATATTTATAAATAAATAAATTTTTGTTCTCACGGAGACTGGGCTTGGGGAAAAAATTAAAATCCCTCTGACTCTCATGTACGCTCATCCTAACCCCTGAACCCGAACTATCTCTGCTAAAATATAAGTTTCAGACGGTAACAAGGTTTGGCAACGATGACTGCCGGTTGATTTTTCTATTCGGCGGCAAAAGATTCTTCTCTCTCTCTGTCATATGTTTTAGATGATGATTTCATATTATAGTTTTGTATGGAGCTCAAATTGGTTATGGCTATCCTTTTATGCTTATGTCTGTTCTTTTGGGTTTTTTATGGCTGTTCATTTGAAACAAAATTGTACTCCATCATACGTTCTCATGTACGCTCATATGGAGGCTTGCTAAACAGTGATGTTAGGTGTTTTTGGGGTATTACCGTATCGTCCCACGTTTGAGGACAGCTTTCATTATTTATTTATTTGTTATTATTATTTTTATTTTGTAACAATGTAAAAGGAGATTAGTGCCAAAAGGTGTGCACACATGTCTGGGTTGCCAATTCCTGGACTTCTTGGAATATTGAATTGTATGCTTTGGAACGTTCTCCTTTGGATTCGAAGGACAGTTTTAACTAATGTAAATCTTGATGTACTAATGTATGCTTTGGAACTATAATAGTTTACATGGTTTTGTGTTTGATAGCTTAAAGATCAACTAATGTACTAGTTTCAAATGATGTACTAGTGTCATGATATAGCAACCCCCTAATATTCAACAGTTTCCATTCAGGCTGCGTTTGGTTCGATGTAAATCGAATTCCGAGTGTAAAATAAATGTAGGGGAAAATGAATTCCCGTAAGGAAAATGAAATCCAGGTGTTTGGTTTCGCAATGAAAAATAGTCCAAAAAACAATTTTCAATGTTTGGTAATATTTTGAAAATGCTATTTTCCTACAAATGCTTCACATTTTCTTAGTCATTTTCTCAACTTCCAAACAAATTTTATAACAAAAAATTTCAAAATATACACTTAACACAACCAAAAATCAAAATAAAATCATTTATTCATAGTATATATATAATATACTCGGTGAGAAGAGGAAGAAAGAGTGAGAGATAGATCAGAAAGTGCGATCTCGGTACCAATGGAGGATCTGGTCGCCCGGATCGAGAAAGAGAGAGATCGGTACCAACGGAGGAAAGCGGCGACTAGATCGGTGGGTGTGGGTTTTTGCCGAAATGGGGATTGGGTTATATGGGGAGATGGGTAGCTTGGATGTGGATCGGAGCTCATGGAGGAGGGTAGCTTGGATGATGGCGGGGGTGGTGATGGTGGGGGTGGATAGGAGACATGCAGCGGTGAAGCATGGCGATGAGATTCGATGGGTGCAACCTCGCGGTGTGCGGGGGTGCGACGAGCGGTCTTTGGGTGCAACGAACCTAAGTCTTTGGGGTGTGATCTTGGTGGTGCTTCAGGTGGCGCGATCTCATCGATGCTAGGGTGCAACAAGCCGGTGCTTGGATGTGCGATCTCTTCTTGCTGTCTCTCTCTCTTCTATTTTCCTGGGGTGTAATTCATTTGAAGGTAAAATAAAACCTAAAATGGTTTTACACCAGAGAGGCCTTATTTTATAGTCAACGCAAAAAAACCAATTATGTTTGACCCAATTTTCAATACATACCAAACACGGAGCGTGGTGTAAAAGGATTTCCTGAAATCGTTTTCAGCCGAACCAAACGCAACCTCAGTTCAGTCCATACTCTATAGACAATTTTCTAATGAAGAGAGAGAGAGAGAGAGAGAGAGAGAGAGAGAGAGATAAACTTAGTACTACTGGAAGAGAGAGGCATAGCCGAAACGAGAAAGAAGGCGCCATCGAAAGGAAGAGGAAGGCGCCGCCATCCTCGCATTAGGCAATTTGGATTTTAAGGAGATGCGTTTTAGATTGGGTTTGCCCCTGTTTAATGAGATAAGCGAATTTTATTATCAAACTAAAGAAGATTTGATTTGGGCTTTTTTCAAAAACATTGACATGGCGGTAGAGCAGTTTTTTTTTTTTTTTTTTTTTTTTTGAATAAAAAATTTGATGTGGCGGTACATCCGTTTGTTAATGTGGCAATTTTTTTTTTTAATTTATTCCATTTGACACATCATATTTTTCCGTCCAAGAGATAATGGCAGAGACTAAATTGACACGGCAATAAAAGGTTAGAGATCAAATTGATACAATTGAAAAGTTAGGGACCAAATTGAAATATGGTGTAAAGAATAGGGACCATTTATGTAGTTTACCCTTTTTTCATCACACCCCTAGTTTTTTTTTTTTTTTTTTTTTTGTAATTGGAAAATATATTAATCCCAAATTATAATTTATGCAAATTATTGACTTTTACCCAAACAAATAAAAGAAAGCACATGCTCATAAGCTAGTTTAAATTTAAATCTCTCTTCCTTATCTATACACTACTATTTTACTAGTCTTTTTAAAAATCATATATATCAACAACAAATTGAAGTCCATTATTGCTAAGCCTAAGAAAGCCAAAGGTTCTTACGAACAAAGAAAAATATGGGAACAGGGTTCACTCACTCATATGCATTATTTTATACAACTACTTAAGTCAATAGAAATTTTTGTCCTATCATGGGTTTAAGTATCAATTCCATATTTGTGCGCTTGCTGTAACATGAAGTTTGCTAAACAATAGGATGATTAAAAAAGATGAATACAATAGTATAAACCACAAAAAAATTCATTCAAAACCACAAAAATAGACCAAAATTACAATTGTAAGTAAATGTTAATGTGGAATTTGAAGATCTATTAAAACGTTTCACCGCATATTTGGTTGATTCATATGTAATTTGGATTATGAACCCGTAATCTTGACATTGAAACCTACAAGAGGCTTATTTTCCCTTTAGCATCACATCTATATTCTTTGAGACCTCAAATACTTCCAAGTTCTTTGTAACTCCCACATGAATCCTAGCATCAAAACTTAAAATGAACAACTAAGGTAATCACCATAAATTCATCTAATTTGGCAATAAAATCCCAAAAGTTAATTACACACCAAATACAATAATTTATACAAATTAGAACCATTTGAGCCAAAATAAAAAACTAAAAATCATTAACATATGGAAGCGAAGAAATTAGGAATGAAACAAAATTCCACCCAAGCAGAGTGCAATATGTTAAGGAAAGAAGAGACAAACCAACGTATAGGAACAGAGCTTGCAAGAGCATGTTAAAAAAGGACTGAGACTCCCAAAGAACCAATAAAGAAGACCATAAACCATAAATAAGTCTTTTTTTTTTTTTATAAACCCTTAAATAAGCCTTTATCCCAATACTTAAGTCACAGTTACAACTTTTACAAACCACTTGCTACAAAGTGTTGATACAACTTTCATCAAACACTTGCTGCCCACCAATGATACCCAAGTGAAGGCCTTGACACATTAACTTCAAGCTCTTTGAGAATAAAAAAAATACACATAATCTATATTAACCACTGATTGCAGAAAATAATGACACTTTTCCACCCGGTTTGAAAGGTGTACAATGATCAAATTTGAAAAGAAAATAAACGAACACATTAAAACCATATAAACATATACCTAAGTAGGGAATATAAACACAATCACATTGGTGAAAATTCTACACTTGACCTTATAACCGCCGAAGGAGAAACATAATAGGACAAAGAGGTTAAATTTTATTTCTCTTGCGCCCTTCGTGTGTGCTCTGCTATTGCCTCCACGACTTGACAGTGTTCTACCATAGAAACACTAACTTGATCTATCATTTCACAACACAAAATATGTTCACTCTACAGAGAAAGGGATGGTGTAATAAGATGTTAGTTACACAAAAAAAAAAAAAAAAAAAAAAGGAAAATATAAACAATTGTGGGTGTATATTTGCAGGGAAAGAACCATTCCTATGATGCAAATGGTATGTATACATTATTAACATTATTAACAAAGCTATGTGAAACCCAATAGTAACAAACAAAATTCAACATAAACGAACTACAAAGATTAAAAAGAGAGAAAGAATAATAGTTTTTTTTTTTTTTTTGGCCAGGCAATTGCTTGCCATCTTCCCTCATGATTCCTATTCTTCAATATCTACCCGAACATTACATAGAGAGAGAGAGAGAGAGGATGGAGCGGAGTCCTTTTGGAAGTTTTCTTTTTTGGGGCGGTTTGTGTGAAGATAGGATACATAGAAAAGGTGGGTTAGGTGATTCTAAGAAACTTGCCTTAGAGAATGCTACAATTTTGTTGGACATGTTTTTAATGGGAGTTAAATATGTATTTTTACTCAACTATCCTTTAGTTTTGTTTCTACTTAAACTTATGAGTGTTGGGGTATTTTGGAACCAGAAAAAATCCGGTCCAAACAGGAGAAACTCCTTAAATAGTAGTATAGAAACCCCTTAAATAGTAGTATAGATATGACAAAAAATTTGGTTATTCAATGCAAAGTCCTTGCATTAAGTTAGCTTTGGTTATATTTTTTTCTCATGCCTTAAGGTAGTACCTAAATATACTTTAGCATACTTAAAAAAAAAAAAAAAAAAAAAAAAAGGCAGCAAAATGTCTCGATCTTCTAGGCAAGTGTCTTGATATTTTGTCACTTCTTTCTTAAATTTGGGGGTAACAGCCCAATTTTACTCTATCCATTTAGATTCTTGGTCTTTTGTAACTATTTGGATGGCCAACATCTAGCTACCATGTAATATGCACATGTTTAATGTGCATCAAGTTGGCTAAACACACATACTTTCTCTCGGCATTCATGCACGTTTAGTTTGTGTAACAACCAAATGTGTGGTGTAGTAGCAAATTTTAATGTGAGACTTATGGCAGGAATGTAACACATGGTCTTTTAAAATACAGACTATTATATTGCTTGCGTGCTAAAAACAATTCAAATGACTTTAACTTTTACCCGCTTTCCTTAAGAACTCAAAACCTCCCATAATTCCTTTATGCAACCATTGATTTCATCCATATTTTCCAATGGCTTGTGTAAAAAAGGTTGTAGATCACTCTACCAAGTCATCTCTTGAAGATATAATCCAATTAAAATCAAACTTTTTGTTACTTAAACACTTCACATTGGCCTTACTTTTGATGAGAACTAAAAACTCCTAGTATCCTTTATGTAGTCCAAATAGATTTCTTAATGCCACAAAATCCAAATTGGATGACATTATTTTAGGAATATTTGGATTACAATTCCTTGTTACTCATAAACCTTAGTTTGTAGTTAATTATGAAATTGTGCATGTCATTATATAAGACTATAACATATTAATCACGATGATTTATTTTAATTATAGAAGTGGAGATTCTAACTGATATATTGGTGTATTTGGAATAAATTAAGTTGGACTGCTATGATTTGTTGTTCTACTAATGACAATCTCTCGATCGTTATATGCTTCAATTTTCAATAATGAGAGGACAGTTAACTCAAAAGTAAAGTGTAGGTTACTTTGATGTATATCGAAGTGAGATATTATTTGGTCAATACCTCAGTACATTGAGTAATCACTTGTAACGTTATGAGAAGCCGAGAACAATAGGGATGACAATGGGGTGGGGCAAGTCCGAAGGATGAACTCTTCATTCCCGCCCTACATGGTCTTGTCTTACCCCATTCCCGCCTCGTCTTGCATGATGGGAAAAATTTTCTTACCCCATTCCAGCCCCTTAGGGACCACAAAGCCTCGCCATACCCTGTAAAACTCAACTTCTTATTAATTTGCCCACAACTATTATAATTGTTTTTAATAAAACACTTCTTGTTAATAAAAATATACTTGAAATTACAAATAAATTTATCCCATCAAATCAAACTAATTTTTAGCAAAAATTGAATAATATTATTGAAGTGTTTAACAAGACAATATCACAATAAAAACAAAAATCTCACAATACAAAATCAATGATTCAATAGTATATAAATTTGTTTATAATAAATACAAAAGAAAATGTTAAAATTGGTACCTTATTTCCAACCTTGTTAGAGAAAAAAAAAAAAAAAAAAAAAAAAAAAAAAAGAGGCAAAAAGCCTTGTGGGGTAGAATAAAATAAGCTGATAATATGTTTGTTTAAATAATAAGATTTTAGGGTATGAAAAATTTACAATTTAACTCTTATCAATGTGGGGCGGAGCAAGTTGGGTCTAAAGAGACTAAACTCATCCCTACCCCGCCCCATGGTGCGAGGTTAAAATCTCGCCCCATCTCCGCCCAACCACTTTTATGGGGGCGGGAAAACCCATGTGAGGCAAAGGAAGGAAAGGCAGGTTAAGTGAGGTGGGACAAAATTGCCATCCCTAGAGAACACTATTTCTCATTATGGAATCCATAATATTGATAAGAGACAATAAACGTCCCACTAAGAAATAAACAATGATTGAATATTCAGTGTGTTAGGTCTGGCTTTTAGTAAGTAGATATAAAAATTTTATTCTATGGAATTCGACTCCTATAATATAATAATAATCAAGATATTAAATTGAGTACTTAAGGACTTAAGAGTAATATTAATAGAGTGACAAATTGACTGTAACCTAATGAATTATGATTTTACTTATGATTTTATTTCACTATTGATAATTTCATGAAGGAGTTAAATGAAATTTTAAGTTAGGGGTTTTCCTACTTACTTGCTTACCAAGCCATCCTAGCAAACTCATCCAACTATGTCAATAACAAATAGAAAAGTAGAGTCTTGAGGAACTTGTTTAATTAAATAAAAATCCAAAGTATCATTATTATTATATAGTGTAAAATATAATTAATAGTAACTTCGGGTTGGTTATGAGATGACCAAAACCCAAGACTCATTGGAAATAGATTTTTATTTTTCATTTTGCTCACACCTCAAACTATATATATAAAGCTCTTAGAGCATCTCCAGCAGATTCTTCAAATTTTTGTATTATTTGGAAAATGAACAGTGATTTTTACCTTTTAACTACCCACTTTTTCAAATACACTTTCTAAATGATTCTCTATCCCATTATCTATCTCATTTAAATATTATTTTTTCATTCATTCTTTATTCTTTTTTTATCATCATTTATTCTTCCTATATTCATTCCCAACAATTATATTTTTCAAAGAAAAGTGTTATATTCACAATATTTTTCGCAATACTTTTACAATAATCACATCAAAATCTTATGTGGAAAGTTGTTACTAGTTCTAATTTGAACCCACCGTTAAAATTATTTTTTTACTCACCAATATTAACTAATAACAATCTATTAAATAAAATTTATTGTGAAAATATTGTGGTAACATTTCTCAATTAAGATTTTTTTTTTTTATATTATTTTTCCTTTCATTCAATTCATTCTCATCAATACGTTTTCATTTCTTTTTTTCTTTTTCTTTTTTCTTGTTTTTCTCCTCCACACACGTGTCCAGCCTATCTCTACCCACCCCACCCCTTCTTTTATTTTCTTTTTCTCCCTCACATTCAAGAACATTCCAGCAGCTCTCATTGTTTCTCTTCTTCTTTTTTTTTTTTTTTTTTTTTTTAGCTCTATCTCTTTATTTTTTTTTTTTTTTTTTTTTTGAGAAGCAAACGGAGAGAATGAGAGAAAAAAAGAAACAACAGAGACGAGAGAAAAAAAAAGAAAAGAAGCAACGGAGATTAGAGAAAAAAAAGAAAAGAAGCAACGAAGATGAGAGAAAAAAAGAAGCAACGGAGAGAATGAGAGAAAAAATAAAATTCGAAGGAGAGAGAAAGAATTGATATAATAGTAGTTGGAAAGAATTGATATAATAGTAGTTGGTATAATTTTTTAATCAAAAGAATTCAATTGCTAATGTATAGTAGCCTATCAGATTTGATGAGGTACTGTTCATGAGCCAAAAAAATTTAAGGTTTAAAGAATCTATTGTAGACCATTTTTTGGGTCTCATTCTTTATTATAGAGATGATTTTGCTTCTAGTTATACCATTTGAGATGCTCTTAGTGGGTTTAGCCACAGTGTGTTACACACACAATAGGGTGTTCTAATTGCCAAAACACGCCTAGTTGAGAGAAATCTCAATAGGCAGCTACACTAGTGAAAAAAGAAAAATATTCATTCACCCTCTTTAGAGCATAAATGGATTCAAGAGGTTTTTACAAAATAAGATCCCACACTCTTGGCCAACTATATATTCATTGAGATGAAGGCATGGTTCAATAGTAGATCAAGTACTATTTTTTAATTTTTATTCTAGTGTTCCAAGTTTTAACCATGAAGCTATGTGTTTTCTTATTGAAATTTGTAGATTCAAAATAACAACAGTTTATGCAAAATATGAAATAGATCATAATTTTATTCCACTGAGTACAACATATTCGATGATGTATGTAGTTTTCTAACATTGTCGAGAATCGGAGGTAATATTTCAATATGTGGAAAATAGTCAAATGATAGGTTTAAATCCATTTTAACCCACTCAATATTGTGAGAGAAGTATAATCTTCAAGATTCGAGGATCTACCTCTAAATGCTACTATATTGGTTTTGCCCTGATTATTAAAGTACTTGCGGATATGTATTCATTTTCATATTACTAAATGACTCATAACTATTTTATCAAGAGGTTGTGCTATGATTTTTTTTTTTAATGCATTTTTCCTTATTATATGACAAAAATGAAAAGGTTTTGCCGACCATGTTATAAGAGAAAAAGAGAAGAATGATGGCTTTCAAAATGGTACTTAATATTATGGGTACAAATCCAAATTTTAATTGTTAGGATTAAAAAAAAAAACTAAATTTATAATATTGTTAGTCTAATTATATTTTTCAATATATTACTAATATTTGGTATATAGAGGGGACTATATTTATATTAGTTTTTTTATGAGAATATATTTATATTTAAACTATTAAATGGTTGTATTAAATCTCTCAATCATCATATTTAATAGTAAATACCAAACCTTTGGTGTTCCTAAGATACACGGACTTAATAGTAAATTCATGGTGTTATTTGCTAACAAGTTTCAAAAAAAAAAAAAAAACCTTAATTTATTTTGATGGGTGAATATTCCTTTTGATCCAAAAAGCATCAACAGAGAAAATCTAGTTTATAATTGTTAAATTAGATGTGTACTGGTCATAACAAGGACACAAAAGTCTTCAACCAATAAAAGAAGAGAGATCAGTAACTCAAAGCTTAAGCCCAATAATTACTATCTCATTAAATAATAATTAACAATAGTTGTAATTAAATATTGAAAAGAAGAGAATAATTAATACTATTTGCAATTAACTATGGGGGAAAGAAAGAAGAAAGAAGGAAGAAAGAAGAAGAAGAAAGAAGAATTTTCCTTTTGCGCGTGGACAATGGGACAGTGGATGTAACTTGTAAGCTTGTATGGGTACCGGGGTACGCATTGAATCGCATCTATGTTCTCACGTTCCATCTAAAGAGAGACAAGTGTGAGCACTCTTTGCAATTTTTTGTTTAATAAAGCTATGATATACTCTAAAAGTCAAAATATACCTACAAATATAATCACTTTAAGTTTGCCCATTCAACCAAGAAATTTGAATAGAATATCAAAATCATTGTGTGCCTACATTTGTGAATTAATGACAAATGTATTTATTCATTAAAAATAATAGTAATATTTTTATTCACAAAAATTAGTTACAGTTTTTTAGATAATGTACATCAAAAGTTAAATTTTATACAAGTAATTGTATTACATTTTTTTTTTCAATATCTAAAGTCAAATTGTACTTGTACGCTAACGTAAAAAAGACACACAATCATGTTGAACTTAATCAAGGTTTGATTTGATTGCTATTGGTACCGACACATTTGTAGTGCCTATTATACTTGCATAGGGATCAAACCACAAGTTTCTCATTCCCCCTATTTACCTAGTAGTTTTTATTTCATCTAATAATTAAGTATTTATTATTATTTTAACATGTGACCTTAGGCACTCAATTTGTATTGTAGGTCTTAATTGAATATGACTTTTGTTAAGAGTTTCCATAGTAACACATATTAGGGTACATTTAATGGTCCATTCAATAATATTTATACTATTTTCAATGAAAAAAAGTCAAATTTTACACAAATATCAAAAGAAACGCATATAATCATTATAATACATTGCATGTCATACTTGAACATTTAATATCCCGTAATTTGTGCTCTTACAATTTTATCAAATTAATGAAATTGAATAGAATGAATCATTAAGAAGATATTCTATTTTCATCTGTTCCTCATCTAGGAATTTGGTGAATATTAATTTTACCTATTTTTATCTTGTTGAGTAATTTTACTGCTTTTTTTGGGGGATTAATTTTATCCATATTTTAATAAAATATAAATTATATAATAGTAAAATTATATATATATATATATATATAAACTCCAATAGGGGAATAAATATATATTCTTCTTCTTTTTTTAAATAAAAAAATGGGTGGAAGGGGGTGACCAAATGTGACATACCTACTTGGGTGTGACTGCAATAACATCTTACTCATTAGAATCGGGTCTATGAAGTATTAGAATGGGTAGAGTCATAATTTGACCAATACCCATTAAAGGCATCGATTGACATCCACCAAACCTACATGTTCCAAGTCTAATGCCACCAAACATCCAAACCACCACCCCTTTGGTAGTAAATACATTATATTACTTTTGCTTTAGCTCATATTCTTTATAAACACCAAGCAAGATGTATGAGAGAAAATAATACCATATTACTTTTGATTTCATACTATTCATTTATAAACTCCCAAATATATGAGAGAAAAGTACTTTGATCTTGTTCACGTTATTTGTAAATTTCGCCTATAAACTCACAAGGGTGCATTTGTTTCAATGGGTTGAAACCTCATTAGCATTTTCTTTAAAAAGATAAAATGTAAATTGCATTATCCGAATTTGGCTAAAATTCATTTTAGTTTTCTAATTTTACTTTCATTAAATTGAGTCTTTTAAGTTTCAAATTTATTAAATTCAAACATTATGTTCAATTTTGTTAAAAAAATTGCCCTTAAAAAAATTATTTTCAAATGAAAAAAATCTATAAAATTAATCTATAAAAAAAATGTATAAAATGAATGAAAATATTTTATAGATATTTTATGTAATTATTTAATTGCATACTTAGTGAAATTTTTTTAATAAAATTTGACAACAGACCTAAATTAAATAATTTTGAAATTTAGAGAACTTTATTAAACAAAAGTAAAGTTAAAAACTAAAATGAATGTCATGTCAATTTTAAAGGATATAATCTATATTTTAGCCTAAATTTAATTATCACTTTAAAAGAAAAAACGAAAAATATTCAAACTTTTTAGGGGAAAGAAACTCCACTAGTTATGAGTATCATGAATTTCCTTTTATGAAGTCCTAGTTGAATGGGAAGAAAAGGTAACAAAATTAGTTTTGATTTTCGTTGAATTTTCCAACTTTGTATAGGTGGACAGTACACGCGGTTTACAGTTGAAAAACTCTTTTTAAGGATAGACAGCGCACGATAGTAAACATGTTGGGGCACAGGGGCACGCATTGAATCCCTGCTTTCTTCTCTCTCTCTTTTTCCCAAAAGAAGAGAGAGAAAGAGAGAGAGTCAGACAAGTGTGCGCATTGCGCACCCGGTCTCTCTATCTCTCCGCTTTTCTCTCGTATATAAAAGCCAGTCCAAGTCAGCTAGAAGAGAGAGAAAAAAATAGAAACAGTAAACAGTGTGTGTAAGAAAAAAAAAAGGAAAAAGAAATAGAAAGAGCTGAAAAAGAGGCAAAAGGAGAGAGGTCTTGTCGGCTTCAACCAAACACGACCTTATCGATCCCCATTCCATTTCCACTCGTTTTTCTCGATCTCTGTCTCTCTCTCTGAGTCCGAAACTGAAACCCTAAAACTCCGATTCTCTCGGCGCTCGCTATTAGAATTGTACGAACCGGACCATAATCACACAATCTTTCTCTCTCTCTCTCTCTCAGGTAACTTATACTCTATCTATATCTGTTGCTCTCTACGGTTCGTGTTTTTTTTGGTTGTTGTTGTAAGAGTAGGATTTCTCTGCGGTTCGGATTGTGTAATTTTGTTCAGTGTGCGGGAATCTATCGTACAGTTAGGGTTTTCTTCACTGTGAATTGGAATCTGAGAGATCGGGATTTAGTAAGTTGTTTGGTTGGTGAGAAAATGAAGGAAAGTGAGGAAGAAATGGAAATTGTTTCTAAATTTGGAGGTTTTGATTTTTCTAAAAATAGAAACTAAATAATCGATTGCTAAAAACGGTTTGGTTATAGTCTGACAGTTTTTTTTTTTTTAATCTTTGAGTTTTAATCGGGATGGAAATTGTTGAATAATTTGGGGACACGTAACAAAATTGCTGAATCGTTAATTTTATTTAATTTTTTTCTGCAATTTTTCTTTGTTGTCTGAGTCTGACCAACCAAACACAGCATTAAATTACTCACTTCACGGTGAAATGTGTGAAGCATGATCCTTTCTAGGGAGCAAAAGTTACGGATCTTTTTACCGTAACGGAATTTGTTTGTTGATTTTGCTTTTTAAAACAAATTTGCCGGTTTTCAGGGCTAAAAAAAAGTGTGAAAGTTTGTGTACTTTTTGGGTTTAGTAATTGGCGTTAAAGTTAGAACCCCCAACTTTTTGTGCTTTCATTAAAGTTCGTGCTTTTATTTCATATACAAAGCACAGCTAGAGAGAGAGAGAGAGAGTGAGAGAGAGAGTATTGAAGAGTCTGACATTTTTGGCTCTGAAGCTTTTAATTATGGGTGATGATGATAATAAATGTGTGATAAATAATGGGTTTGGTTTAGTTGGTTAGAGAATTAATGTGATTTTAGAGAATTGCCAGTATTGTCTTTTAAAACAACATTATTGAAGTGCAGGGTTTTATAGATATAGTACTGCTGCTCGGCTGAAGAATTCTGGTTTGTAATGGCATTTTCGGCGTCGAATCATTCCTCCAATGCTTCCCGTGCAGGTTATTGCCTATGATTTGGTGTAGCGTTATAATTAGGTGGAATTGTTGGTAATCTCAAAGGGTATCTCTAGATGTATTTTATGCTGTTAATTGATCTGCATTTTGGAAATGATAAAGTAATATGAATCTGATTTTAATTGCTTTTTTTTTTTGGGGGGGCGTGGGTTTTGAAGATTTAAGATTAACTTATCAAAGAATCATCTATAATATATTCATAGGTGGAGCTTAATGAACTTTCTATTTCTCTTATGTGATCTGCATGTGGGATATGGGGAAATTGTGGTTTGAAATCATCTGTGGTTTGTATTTAGGTTAATCGGATCAACTCAAACCTTTTGTTATCGCCTTGTATATTCATTTGAGGGAAACTGTCTTAAACAAGTATAATTGACAGTAACATGCAGTGGTGCTTTTAATTTTGTATCCTTCGGATTGTTCTTGTGTTTTCATGCCTCTGTGACTCTGTCTCTAATTTACTAGCCTTTTCTAACATTTGACAATTCAAAGCATGTGTATTTTGTGTATTTTTATCCATGTTTTGTAATTTATGATATTGTGTTTATAGGGGTTCCCAATGATGCTTTATACAAGGAATTATGGCATGCCTGTGCTGGTCCCCTTGTCAATCTTCCTCGTGAAGGGGAGCGAGTTTATTACTTTCCACAAGGTCATATGGAACAGGTATTTTGAACTTTTGCACATGTTCATGTTGATTTCTATGATGTGCAAAGCAATTCTTTTGCAATGTTGGTGTTCAATGGTTTATAACCACGAAACCAGTGTTTGACCTGTTAGAAAGTAATTGTTTTGCATGTGATTGATATAGGTTGGGCTCATGGTAATCTGGTTTTACATATCCAAGATTTCAATTATTTTATTGTAAAAATTTTATTCAAATATATTTTCCATATAATTTCCACCTAGTTTGAATATCATTGGAATATCTCCTTATTGTCAGTCTTCAGGCCTTTGATATGCACATAATTATTTAATTTTGTTGTCCCTCTCAGTTATTGATTTATGAAATTATTTTGAAGATATGTGGCTCTTTAAGTTATCACACATGCCACTGTTCACTGTGGGTTTTGGTTTGTATCTGGAAAATATTCTGTGTGCTACCTATCTCTGTTAACCAATATCTGTGTCTTTTACAGCTAGAAGCATCTATGCATCAGGGGTCAGAGCAGCAAATGCCTTCATTTAACCTGCCATCCAAAATTCTTTGTAAAGTTGTTAATGTCCATCTTCGGGTGAGTATGCCATTATCATCATTATTATCACTTATATGGATCTTCCTTTTTCTTGTTTGTTATGTATTTTGGAAGTTGGAGGTATTTTCTATGATTTTCATTCATTAGAACTTTACCTTGGATTGTAGGCTGAAGCTGAGACAGATGAAGTCTATGCCCAAATCACTTTGTTACCAGATTCGGATGTAAGTTCTCTCTGATTTTCTCTTCTTATTGAGTTCATGGCACGTTCGTCCCTTTCTTTGTTGGTTATGTGTTCCTTATCTATACTTTCCCTCTGGAACAGCAAAGTGAGGTTACAAGCCCAGATCCTCCAATTTCTGACCCTCCAAGGTGCACAGTCCACTCATTTTGCAAGACGCTTACTGCTTCTGACACGAGCACCCATGGTGGATTCTCTGTTCTTCGTAGGCATGCTGATGATTGTCTGCCACCGCTAGTGAGCTTCAATTTTTTTTTTTTTTTTAGCATTTGCTTCTTTAGGAGATACTGGATAGCCCTGACCCATTTTTCCCTGTTTTGTTTCCTGGGCCTAATAATTTCAAATTTTTTGTTCAGGATATGTCCCAGCAGCCACCATGGCAGGAATTGGTCGCAACTGATTTGCATGGAAATGAATGGCATTTTCGGCACATTTTCCGAGGTTGACTGTTTGCATATTGGTTGTTCTTACACTGAATTGACTTGTAGCTGCTATTTTTCCAACAGCTTAGGTTGGAATGTTGTTGTTGCTTCATGCTGTGTGCTACAAGGCTTATATGTCTAATTATGTGACCGTTAATTTCTCTCAGTAGCTTTAACTACTTATCAAAGTATACAAAAAGTTGTAGTAGTATTGGTGCACTTGTAATGTTTCTGGAGGCTGAAGGAGTGTGAATCTTATTGGCAATCAAATTTTGAATGGAACATGGATATACCTTTAATTTCTTGCTATTTCAGAAGCTTTCTAAGATTTTATGTCTGAATTAATTTCTGAATCGGTCCTTTGTTGCATGGTTTATCTGGATGTAATGGTAGAAAGTTGGTGTTTATTGTTATTTGCTTTCATTGGTTTGGCATATATGTCTTCTGGTACATTTATTTCTACATGCTTGTCATATTGTTAGATATAATTCTGTTACCATTTGTTGCCTTGATTTTGTGTATATCTCATTTGGAGTCTTGATTACTATGAAATGCCTGTATTACTAGTATATTGATTGAAATCATTCAATTCAGGGCAACCAAGGCGCCACTTGCTGACAACTGGATGGAGTGTCTTTGTTAGTTCCAAAAAATTAGTGGCTGGTGATGCATTTATATTTCTGAGGCAAGTATTGTTGTGGAGTTTTTATTTTTGTTACTTTGTTGCCACCAATCATTGTGTCATTTGTTTTATCCAATTATTGTTTCCAGAGGTGAAAATGGGGAGCTGCGTGTTGGAGTAAGGAGACTCATGAGACAACTAAGCAACATGCCATCTTCTGTTATATCTAGTCACAGCATGCATCTTGGGGTTCTAGCCACTGCATCTCATGCCATTGCAACTAAAACACTCTTCTCTGTGTTCTACAAGCCAAGGTTTATGTCTTTTCATTAATTTCAAGTGACATTTTAATTGGTTCCTATTGTTAATATTGTCATGTTTTCTTGTGTAATTTTAAAGTATATAGCAAAAAATTATTTGTGCAAACCATTTATGGTGCTTTTACACAAACCAAATGCCTTTTCAAACGTGATGTTAACGATTGGGAATTGGAGGCAGTTGATTCTTTGTTTGATGTTTTGAGTTTCTGAACTAGCGTTTTTATGTCAGAACAAGTCGATCAGAGTTTATTGTAAGTGTGAACAAGTACCTTGAAGCTCGGAGCCATAAGCTATCTGTTGGGATGAGGTTTAGAATGAGATTTGAGGGTGAGGAAGTTCCTGAAAGAAGGTATGTTGTTTCCCTTGCATAATATTGTGTTCTTGGACTTGGAGGAAGTTACGATGCATCACCTGTCTCTATCATTACAGGTTCAGTGGCACAATTGTTGGTGTTGAAGACAATAAATCATCTGGATGGACTGATTCTGAGTGGCGATCACTAAAGGTTAATTTATTTCTTTTGTCATACTTATTATTTTTTCGGGATTGGTCCAAGAATGTATTGAGGATGTCTGAACTGCTGTACATCTTATGGAAGTAATTGATTGTATATCTTGACTCCTTTCTTCCCTTTTTCCTGGTTGGGTTAAGAATTTGTTATCTTGTACTTGCAAAGTCAGAATTGGTAGCTAGCTTGAGACTAAGATCTATGTAGTTTAAAATTATTGGATGCTTTGATTTCTGTCTGTCATTGTAGATTGTAGATTTTTTTTTTTTTTTGGAGGATATTGAAGAGAGGTAAATGCTAGAGGCAATCATTCAGTACCATTAATATTCAAATAGAAAAGCTTTTCAATATGGGATATTTTGTGGTGGCTTGGCTGGTTTTTTAGCTTTCTGTGCCACTATGTTGCATTATAATTTACAGAGATCCAAAATTTACTGTTTGAAGCAAATGTCCAGGCTGCTCTATTAAGCTCGAAACTAAGATCTTTGTAGTTTAAAATTATCGGATGCATTGATTTCTGTCTGTCGTTGTAGATGGTAGAATTTTATTTTTGAGGATATTGAAGAAAGGTAAATAATAGAGGCAATCATTCAGTACCATTAATTATCAAATGGAAAAGCTTTCCAATATGGGTTATTTTGTGGTGGCTTGGCTGGTTTTATAGCTTTCACATATAAATGCTTGTTGACATTGATGGTCCTCTTCCTTCATTGTGGGAGTTCCTCCATCAATGAGTGGTCTCATATTCCATTGCCTTGTGGAGCAGCATTGCTGCCTTTAACTCTTGGGACTGGCCATGAGACATACATCTCTATTACTATGATTTTGTTTTACTTATAAAAAAAAAAATGTTGCACTATAATTTACAGAGATCCAAAATTTACTGTTTGAAGCAAATATTCAAGCTGCTCTATTAAGCTTTTCAACCAAGAGTTATCTTAGCAGTAACACTTATAATCTCAGTATCTCTTGTTCTTGTGAGTTGCAACTTAGAAGCTGTGCATTTTAAATTTCTGGATTATTTTATATTTCTGGACTTCCTCTTGCCCTTGACTCTGCCTTTGTCAAGGGTTTAATTTTGTTGTTTAAAATTATAAGTGATAAATTATAATCTACCAACTTTTCTTGGTTTGGGTTTTAGGCGGACCCTTAAACTATCTGGTTGCAATGGTCTAAATTCAACTTTCTAGGTTCATGTTTCCGACGTTCCTCAAAAAAAAAAAAAAAAAAAAAAGGTTCATGTTTCCGACAAATGATGGTATTGAGTCTTGATTGCTCAGGTCCTACATATAGTTGGAGTTTAATTTCTCTTAAGGTGAACTTTGTGATGCAGCTCTGATGAATTTGCCCATTGCTACTTTCAACGTGGCATTTTTTCTTCATGAAGTCTTTTATGTGCACGCACCTGGAAACCATTGACTGGTTTATTTGTTTTCTATTGTAGTGACCCCACTTATGCTTGCTTTTAGCGGAGGGGAAAAAAAATCCTCTCCCACTTAAGTTCTCAAATCCTCTCTAATTTTAAGTTAGATGTGAGACGTGGTATTTAAAAAATTCAATGGTCTTGGAAAACCCATGTAAACCACTAAATGACCATTGGATTTTTAAATGACATGTGTATCACATCAAGCTAAAAATTGGAGAGAATTGGAGGATCTAAATGGGAGGGGAGTTTCTTCCCAGTGAGATATTGACTTGTTTTGATTTTTGACTTGTGATTTTTTTTGGGGGTGTGTTTTAGGTTGGGTTTAATTGAGTGGTTCTTCTTATCTTCATATTTGATATAATTTATCTCACTGTGAATGGTATTGTATTTCAGGTTCAGTGGGATGAGCATTCATCAATTGTGCGTCCAGATAGAGTTTCACCATGGGAATTGGAGCCACTTGTGGCAAACTCTCCACCAAGCTCGCAACCCACACCACGGAGCAAGCGGGCACGGCCTGCCGTTTTACCTTCACAAACACCAGATTTTCCTGTACTTGGTATGAAAGTTTTCTAGTGGGAAATTATTTATGCTGATTATGCTTGTTGGTTTGTGATTAAAACTTTCTTGCTTTTGTGTATCAGGTGTGTGGAAATCCCCAGTTGAGCCCTCTGCTTTCTCATATTGTGAGCCACAACGTGGGCGAGACTTCTATCCATCACCAAAGTTCAGCTCTGCTGCAAAAGGAAACTCTTTCAGCTTTAGTGGTAACAACTCTTTGCCTGCTGTTTCCAGCAACTCGGCATATTGGTCTAATAGAGGGGAAGCTGTAACAGAGTCTTTTTCACCGGTTGTTAACAAAGAATCAGGTGAAAAGAGACAGGGAACTGGGAATGGCTGCAGGCTCTTTGGGATTCAGCTACTGGACAATTCCAATGTAGAGGAAACTTCTCAGGTGGTTATGTCCAGAGCAGTCGGGGATGAACAGCCAGTTCCATATTTAGATGCGGATTCTGACCAGCATTCTGAACCAAATCGATCTGATGTTCCTTCTGTTAGTTGTGATGCTGAGAAATCGTGTTTGAGATCTCCTCAGGAGTCACAAAGCAGGCAAATTCGGAGTTGCACTAAGGTATTTTGGCTCCTGTGCTTTTTCTACTTCTCCTCTATTTAAGAGGTTTTGTCAGTTCTTTGATCAGTATCTGGTGCTGTTATGGTTTTATAGATTAGTGGGCTGATGATCTGTCTCAAAAATTTGGTTCTAGATCTCTTTCATGCCTTTTGCTGCCTGAATCAAGCCCAAGGCAGGCTGATATTAGATTTTTAAATGCTCACGCTGTGAATAGAATATTTAAAACAATTTTTATAGAAGGCTTTGTGGTTTGGGTACTTTCTCCAGGCAATTAGAGCTTTTACATTAATTTCTGCTTGGGGTTTCATGTCTTGTTTGAAGATAATGTAAATTAAGTTCAGCTCAACTCTTCTCTTTATCTCTGTTAAATTACCGATTGTCCCAAAAGTTTAAGCTATTAGGAAATGGTGAGTTTAATCACTTAACCATAATTCTAACACCCCCACTTGTGGGCCTAAACTTCCCCTTAATAAGTGGGGCCCAATATTTGGAAAATAACATTTTAAATGGGAGGTAGAGTAAGGACATGGATCAAATTCAGGATCTCTTGCTTTGATACCATGTTAAATTACCAATTGTCCCGAATGCTTAAGTTATTAGGAAGTGGTGAGTTTAATCACTTAACCATAATTCTAACAATCTCTATGCATGTGTGTACACTATACAGTCTTCCTGACAATAATAATAGATCGTGTCATGAATAGGAATACTCAGTTTTGTGTTCTTCAGCTGGGTCTGCTACATGTTATTTGGGAATATCTGAATAGTATTTGTCATTTTCCAGGTCCACATGCAAGGGATTGCTGTTGGGAGGGCTGTTGATTTGACGCGGTTTGACCAGTATGAGGATCTGCTCAGGAAACTGGAGGAGATGTTTGACATTGAAGGCGAGCTTTGTGGATCTACAAAGAAGTGGCAGGTTGTATACACCGATGATGAAGATGATGTGATGTTGGTTGGGGATGACCCATGGCAGTAAGTTCATTTGAGTTTCTATTTGATTTTTCCACCCTCGGTCTCTCTTACTTTATCTAAGTCCCCAGCACATATTTACCCTTATCTGTCATTTGTCTTTCAACTTGAAGAATGAATTGAGTTTCAGTTGAACCTGTGGTTCATGTTCAATGGTGTAGCGTTCACCAATAATTGGATTTCATTTGATTGTGACTCTAATATATTAGACCATGAAATGTGGAAATATTCACAACTACTCAAATCATATTCCTGCACCCCAAAGTAATTATGTAGAAGTAGATAGTCTAAGCTCATCATATCAAGATATTCTCTCTAGATTGTATGTTGGAGTTCCGTTATTGTTCTGTCATCTTTTTGTTGCAAGGTCACCTTAATTTCCAGTAAATGTAAATTGTGTTAAACACATCATCCTTGCTCTATTGGGCAAAAATAAAAAATAAAAAATAATAATAATAATAATAGTAAGAAAATTCAGGTAGATCTTCATGTTCAACCCTTTGGGGTATGAACTTCGTATGTTCCAGTGTTATCTTCGGTTGATTTCTGCTCTAATATATGGGTTTGCTGAGCCAGACTTATATAGACAAAATGCTATTGGGATTATAAGTAGAGACGTAGAGTTACCTGCCACCATGACTTCTAACTTTATTCTTTGATAGTGAAGTTGATTTTATTTTCCTATGTCTATTGCAGTGAGTTCTGCAGCATAGTAAGGAAGATTTTCATCTACACAACAGAGGAAGTCAGGAGGTTGTCGCCAAAGATAAAACTTCCAGTACCTTCGGAGGCCAAATCAGGTATGCCAGATTCTGAAGTGGCTGTAATTATTGAAGACCATTCATCAGTTGTTGGATCTGGGTGCTGAAGTACCCATGTCTGGTTTCGCCTGAAACCTAGTTTAGCTAAACCATGAACGCTGACAAGAAACCAGAAAAGCAAGTTACGAGGTAAAGAGATGCTTTGACTGGTAAGGTTTTGTGTATAGTTTTACACGGGTGTTGCTCTACAACAAAAACATATTTCGAGTGGAATGGCCAGTACAGTTTCTTGACATGCTGCATCAAGGACAAATGGAATAATACGTGGAGGGCAGTTCTTGGATGCACGTGCCATCTGGACAGTGTGACTAGCTTTAGGGTTTGGGTGTTTTGGTTATTATTTAAATTTAAGGTTTAGTTTTGCCAAAAGAATTGCTTGTTCAGACTTCGGATAGGCGACAAGTTTGTCAGCCTCAGAATGGAAAGGATTTGCTTCTTAAAATATATATATTTTACCTTTCTTTCCCCTTTCCCTTCTCCCCAAAGTTTCTTTTTGTTATTTATACGATACATCTATCTTGTATATATGTAAATACATATATCTTTTCTTATCTCTTGCAATTTTTATTGTCCTTTTTGGTTTTAATTTCTGGCAATACAAGGTTTTGCTTTGGATAGAGTTTACCTTGAATGGTTTCCTTAGAGATGAAGCATAGTAGTGGCAGTCTCTGCTTATTTTCTGTTCGTTGATGGTGGATCCAAGTGCTTGGAACCTTGTGCTTTTGTCAAGGTGGCTGTCTATATCGTGTTATATACTGTAGTAGATTGGAGCTGGACTTGGATATATATGGAATCATCAAATGGCCCTGGGTTGAGAGCAATGACCCGATTATATGTAATCTTGTGAGTAAACGTGGAGTAAATCTTACATCTGGGTTGGGCGAGCGGTCTGGACAATGTATATTCTGGCCAAAACAGTGTATACTCAAGATGCAAAGTTTGTGTTTTTTTTTTTCTCTCTCTCTCAAAAAAAAAAAAAAAAAAGGAAGTAAAGAAAAAGTTTTGTATTTCTTTTGCAAGGAACTTCGAGAATGGAAAATTTATGGAGCAATTGTCTCGTGAATCCGCAGGTTTTTTTTTTTTTTTATGCGTTCTTTCTGTTAAGTAGGACAGACCAGTATTGGGATCCAATATTTTCGGCCTTCTTAAAGGTCGAAACTCATGTTTTGGTCCAACCTCCAAGAGGTATTAAGCCTAACTATTAGGGAAGCGTGTTGATTATTGACCACTTTCTCTTTCTCTTTCTCTCTCTCTCTCTCAACCAATCTAAGCTAGTCGATTGATAAACAGTAAACCAAAATGGTCTGCAAACATTGAACCGGAGATGCACCTTTTGTCATTTTGCTGAATATCCCGACAGGAGCAGAACAAAGCATATTTGGTGGGGCCGTAGGGACAAGTGGGCTTGCAACGGTCACAAGATTTGAAAATTGTAAAAAAAACACATAAAAGTAAACGTTTATATTTTTAGTAGTCTCAACAGACAGACAATCCACCGCTCCTCCTCTTTTTTTCAAAGATTCCGTATCAATGCTGTTGAAGAGTGCATATATGCATCTATGAACTCATCAACAATTTCATCTTCAGCTCTCACCCAATTTCCAAACCTAAAAAGAGTGTTTTGCAACTTCGCCAGCCACATGAAAATGCTGAAAGCAGTGAAGAAGCTCAAGTTCTGGTCAAGAAAGAAGAGAAAAAGAAGACCCAAGAGCAAGAACCCTACTACCCTCACCCTCCCCGACCATGTCATTGTTGTCAGTACTCATCATGCTACTCAACAACTCAGCCCTCAGCTCCACCCTTACCACCATGGCTTGAACCTGAGCAGACCACCCATCACCATCATGCCATTCCAGCAGCACCTTTGGTCCACCAGCCAAGTCAATTCCAATTCCAATTACCCCCACAAGAAGAGATTGTCTTGGAAACAACGACTACTCCATTGTATCATCCAACAGTGCCAGTGCCAGTGCCAGCTGCTGCTGAGAGCAACTACTCATCTTATCAGCAATACATGGTGCCAAATCCTGTCTATGGCATGCCTGTTGTGCAAACACCAAGGAGAGAGAGAACTGCAGGCTTTTTTGGATGTCTTGTTAACTTTGGCACTCATCTAATCCGATGCTTCTGCCCTTGTTTTCACATCCGAGAAGTTCACTGACATAGCATTAAGCAAGCCAATTATCATGACTTATTAGTTGGGTAGAATTCTATGCTACACACCCTTCTTTTTTTTTTTTTTTTTAAATGTACTATATCTACATATTATAATAATAAATGAATGGGTTAAGAGTAGGTAAGTATGGTATACATATATATAAAAAAGAAAAAAGGAAAAAAAAGTGTGTATTCTGGTTAATTAGGCAAAAGCCAACTATGTGTATTTAGCAATTGGCATATGGGAGTGTTTAGTCTAGTAACGTTGTTTGTATTTTTTGGAAATACGTGTTGGTAAAAAAGTGTGTGAAAATACGTATAATATTATTTAAATATTGAAAACTGTTGTTCTAGTTACACTATCAAACAGCCTCAAAATCTATCAATAACAGTTTTATTTGCGAGTAGCTGAAAGAATTCATAATGTAGGCGGTGACTCGTTAAATTTATATGGTCTTCTCCTCCCCCAAATAGAATTTTATATTAAAAATTCTCAGTTTACTTTATCTTTTATTATTACTAGTTTACTACGGTTTAAGTCGGCTAAAAAAGAGAGAGAGGGAGAAAAGAAAAAGAGGCAAAAGAAAAGAGTGTCTCGTAGGCTTTCAACCAAACACGACCTTATCGATCCCCATTCCATTTCCACTCGTTTTTCTCGATCCGATTCTCTCGGCGCTCGATATTTTAAATGTATGAACCATACGAGAATCATTCAATCTTTCTCTCTCTCTCAGGTATACTCTATATCTCTCGCTCTCTACGGTTCGTTTTTTTTTTTTTTGGCTATTGTTGTTTGCGTAGGGTTTCTCTGCGGTTCGGATTATGTAAATTTTGTTCAGTGTTCAATAATCTTTCATACAGTTAGGGTTTCATCCTTTGTGAATTGAAATTTGTGAGATCAGGATTTTTTAGTGCATTGTTTGGTTGGTGAGAAAAATGAAGGAAAGTGAGGCAAAAATGGAAATAATTTTTAATTTACAAAATGTTTTTTTAATATTTAAATAATCAGTTCTTGCCCACCACTTGTTAATCAAACTTGTAGGGGCAACTGACCCCACCCGTCAGAACTAGTTATGGGCAATCCACTATATCATATAGTTGTAACCATGACATTTAATTTCTTGAGGAGAAGTCTAGCCTTCTCATCAGTTGTGAATTCTAATTTTCCTTTGAGGGTGTGTCGTTTTTGCTCCACAACAATTCTTGATAAAGAGACAGACATAACAACACACCTTCAGTACCTTCTTCTAGTTATTCTAGTAGTCTTCATCTCTCTCCATTGTTTACTGATGATGATAAAGCTCATTCGGGTAGTTATGATATCGAGCTTGTGGATCATGATACATGGAAAGTTTCATCGGGTTTAGCACAAGCTTGGCGAGAAGTAGATGGTGGTTCTTCAGTGGGAGCAAATTCTCTTATGGTTGATGAACAAGTTGATTCTTGTTTTGAAGTTGTTGAGTGTGATCAGGACTTCGATGACATTGATAATATGAGAATTCGTGGCAATCTGTTTTATAAACTTGACCGGGATTCCAAGGAATTTGAGGAGTACAATCTTGATTTCCACCGGAGGAAATCTTCAAATCGAGAGAATGGTCCAAAGGAATGCAAAAGGCAGAGAAAAGGAAATTCCAAGTGGTAACATGGCTCCAAGAGTTGAAAAACTTCCTAAGGCAGTAAGTAACAAATTTGTTAAGTCTCCACTTGATGAAATGGATAATGCTTGTGTTGGTAACAAGAAGCTAAGGACTCCGACTTATAATCAGCTTACGGGTCCTTACCACGAACCTTTTTGCTTGGACATTTACATATCCAAGGCTTCTGTTCGTTCCTGTGTTATTCACAGGGTGACAAGTAAGGTTGTTGCTGTGGCACATTCCATTTCTAAAGACATGAAGTTTGACCTAGCTTCAACTAGGAATGTGACTGCTTGTGGTGCTGTAGGGGCGGTTCTGGCTCAGAGAGCATTGGCTGATGATATTCATGATGTGGTTTACACTCCAAGGAAGGGGGACAGATTGGAAGGGAAGCTTCAGATTGTGCTTCAATCTATCATTGATAATGGTATCAATGTGAAGGTGAAGCTTAAGCAAAAGAGACCCATAAGAGGTGGTCTTTCATCTACACCTTAGAAGCATGGTTCAATTTGTTCTTTATAGCTAGTCCAGTCAGTTGTCACCTGAGTCTTTACTCTTAATTTTACTTCTTTAATTGAAACTAGCTCTGATTGCTTTCTGATGTGAACTGTTATAGTTTGATCTGACCATTATGAGTTCACAGCAGGAGAAAATTTTAGTGAAGGCCCTTTGAAGAAGACAAGGACCTACAACTACAACAATACAATTCCAACCCCAAAGGTTGTAAGATTCTGAGTATAGTTTTGTTCACCTCTCTCTGCTCTACAACTAAACAAAGGACTAGACGAATTTAGTCGACCGTGGTCACATGATTCTGTAGCAGGCTCAGTTATTTATTAGGGTGCTCAATATTGTCTTGCATCATCTCTTGTACAATCATTTGGAGTTCTTGGATTTGTTCTTTGTAATGTATGAATAACAATCAAATCTTAATTGCTGCACATCCTTCTTCTTCTTCTTCTTCTTCTTCTTTTTTTTTTTTTTTAATGTACTATATTTACGTTTTATAATAATAAATGAATGGTTAAGATTTGGTAAGTATGGTATACATATATAAAAAAGAAAAAAAGAAAAGAAAAAAGGTGTGTATTGTAGAATGACCTGTTAATTAGGCTAAAGCCAACTATGTGTATTTAGCAATTGGCACATGAAATCTATCAATAACAAAATTTTATTTGTTAAAAGGTTTGTAATTAGTTTTTATTTATTTATTCTAAAGAGCAGCTGAAAGAATCCATAATGTAGGTGACAATTTATGGTTTTTTTCCCCATAGAAATTTATATATAAAGAATTCCTAGTTTACTTTAAACGTTATTGTTACTGCTGTTTGGAAAACGAATCCTGATTTGTACATTTTCAAGCACAAAGAGTAAAGATGCATGTATAGTGCTAATTGTCGAACCGTTGTAGTGATAAATGATCACTTATTCCAAAAATTATACCTGAATTTATCATTTAATGTTCTTTTTCAATAAATAAAGGCTAAATGCAATTTTCTCACTAAATCTTATACGAAACCTACTATCACTCTTCATATACCAAGATGTTTTCCTAAACATTCCGCTCAGTCTCTTCAATAACACCATGATGGTGCTTACGCTTGCAAATTTCAGTAAGAATACCTAAGCTTATCAAATCAAAGGCAAACCCTATACATTTTCGAAAGATGATATAAATAGTTGTGTTAATTTGAATAAGTATGCGTGTCTTTTGCATAAAAAGTGCTTCATGTCATCCTTCACCGCCAAGAGAAGTGTGGCTGAAAGACTATCAATGCTACTGGAATTGTACGAGGCCTATTAAAGCCAATGAGGGACCACACTATTATGATTTGATTAAATCTAGCAATGCATAAACTTTTGCCACAACTATCCTATGTGACAGACTATGATTGACTATATGTCACTTTCACTAAGACCTAACACTTTTTCTCTACCACTTATAGTCTACCACATGGACAGTTGTGGCAAAAATTGTGGATTATTGTGTGGTCTTAGAATTTTTGTTATGATTTTTGCTCTTCCAAAATTCTTCAGCCGTGTGTCCCAAACAAGAGATAGAAATAGATACCCAAACAGAAGATAATTTTCATTTTAGATGGAGACAGTCGACTTCGGAGTTCTCAAAATAAGCACCATAATCAGTCTCTGAATATTTGAAGATTTAAGAAACAGAGACTGCAATCTCACATGAAAATTATATGCAACATTAAAACCTAAGACTATCAACCTAATGCTGAATCTAGATCATAATTGTCAACAGTAGAGGGAGGCAGGAAAGATTATATGCAAAATCAAGAACTAAAGCTAAATGTGATTTATCTGGACATCATGTTTATCATCATTCATCCCTTCTATCATATTGACCCAGTGTGCCAAACTAGTAACTCTCAGCAATTGTGATCTATCTTACAAGTTTCTGGTAATTCTAACTTAATCAGGTTCCCAACGGTCCTGCTTGTCGATATATTTATCAGAGTTGTAGCTTGACTCAAGGTCATGTGATTTGTGTCTCTGGACATACTGATCTGAACTGTTGGACTCACGACTCCCATCTGATTCCAAATTCTCATTTATGCTATCCCATCTTGAGTGACTATGCATGGAGCCTCTTTCCAGACCAGATTTTTCTATGCTGGATTCCCTACTGTGAAATTTATCTTTCAATTTTTTTGCTGGTTCCCCTTCATGATCTGAGTAATCCAACACTTCATTCCTGTGTCTCGTATGTTTCCTAGTTTGACTCTTGTGTTTTTCTCCATCACTGTCCAACCAATCAGAGCTAAGATTAGTATCATCAGCCCTGTTTTTGCTACCCCCACGATTGTGGTCACGTCTTGAGTTTTTCCTCTTTTTATGATGGTGTCTATCTCGATTGGTGTCCCTATCTGACCACTCTCCTTCAGGATCATGACTTCTGTTCTTGCTGTCCTTATGATAATCTGAATGTCCCACTTTCCTCAGGTGTCTTGAGCTTTCACTCCTTTTTCTATGGTGCCTGTCTCTGTCTCTCTCCCCATCTGACCACTCTCCATCAGTATCAAGAGTTCTGTTCTTGCTGTCCATATGATCATCTGGATGTCCCACTTTTCTCCTGTGTCTTGAACTTTTGGTCATGTAAGCATCATGTGTTTCCTGGTCTCCATCTCTATCTGACCAATTGCCATCAAATTTTTCTTGGCCTTCACAATCATCCACAAATTTAGCATTTCTGCTGTGTCTTGAGCTTTTCCTAGCATGACCGTTGTGAGTTTCTCTATCTTCACTCCTATCTGAATAGCCCCCTCAGATTCAACTTCATGTGTTCTATGATTGACATCTCTGTTCTGGTGTCTTGAGCTTTTCCTTGCACTACCATAGTACCTATCTTTGTACCTGTCAGACCATTCACCCTCAGAATCAGTATCATGACTTCTACTCTTCCTATAATAACTGCCTTTAAAGTTCGTATTCTCTCCACGCATATCCTCATCAAGAACTTCCATTTGCTTTCTGTCGTTACTTGTGCCCCCTCCGTTGTGTGCTCTTTTGAATATCATTTTTGTTGTCATTTCTTCTACTAGAACCACCACCATTCAAGTAGTCAATCTCTTTGGATTTAGATCTTGAGTAATACCTGCCATGGAAATTTGAGGAACTATAGAAAAACATTCAATCATATAGAAGAAACAGAAAGGGGTAGACCAATTTAAAATGCATAAAATATATAAGAATTGGATGAAACAGAACATGAAATTAGTACAAGTTTGTACAATTAACCAGGTGCCATTAAACAAAAAAAAAAAAAAAAGGCCAACAAACTTGGATTCTGCCTTAAATAACGCCAAAAATGATTTTGCACGCAATGGCCAAATTAAGAAACTGCTACTCCAGTCAACAGGAAAATTTAGCACAATGAATTGAATATTAGCAAGAGTACATTACTATTGACTACTATTTTTTACCAACCAATTTTATTTCCTTCTTGCATATTGATACAATGTTGTGCAGATTATCTGGCCATATTTTGAACATTACACGATTTACAAATGCCTTCAAAATTTATAAAATCATTTGACAGCTTGTTGGGATATCTTGGAATGAGAATTTTGAAAAAATAAATCAACACTCCTAATAATTGAAAGGTTTTGATGAAAATAGGTTAAAAAACACTTACTCTGGTCTGTTTGTATTGAAAAAGTTTAGGATTACTAAAACATTGAATTGGGAAACATAGTTCAATATACCAGGTTTCACAAACACTAGATACTGCATGCTGCATCTACTGCTAAAAGTATATGCACACCTGTCTACATCAGTTAACCTCTTTCTAGAGTGCCTCAGCTGACCCAAATTTTCTTGCTCCACCTCTTTCTGGTACCCCACTTCATCAGAATAACCAAATAAAGAAGCCATCTTTCTCACCCAATATCTTGGGGGTGGTTTATCAAAATCAGCCCATTCATAGTCTCCACCAGGATTGCGGAAACAGTGGATAAAATTGCATGCAGTACCATGAGAACATGTCTGTAAAGATTCAACAAGAAAGGCCATTAACAAGAACAAAGGACAGAACTCAAAATTAAATTAGAAAAGTGACTCAAGATTGATGTTCTTATATTATTCAAAACAAAATTTTGGAAAATTTCTGTACAAAATTAAAAGCATAACGGAAACCAGCAAAAGCAACAAAGAGAATGCAACTGCCTCAAATAAAAATAAAGGTGATGGGCTGGTTGTACCTTGAACCTTGACTTCATATACTCCCCACAAATGGCAACTTTCCATCTGGTGACATTGACAAATTCACAACTTATCTGCCCAAAAAAATACCAATATCAATAAACCACCCTCAAGAAACTAATGTTGAATTTATTATTTATTTTTGGTAAGAAGATTTGGCACTAAGGGAAGGAAAGGCAAGATTCAAAATTTTAAACTAGTGACCTCCGATTCATGAGGTGTGGGTTCAAGGTCGAAAAATGAAAGAATTAAAGTTGGGCAGTTAAAAGACCACTATGGATATGGCAAAGGAGCAACAAATTATTGATATTCTCATCTGGAACCGGGATAAAAATATTATCACAATTACATGTGGAACTGGGACTACTCCAAAACTAGATTAAAATGATGTTTTAATTTCATAGGACACTCATCTGTCAAAGGAAAATGGTATTTGTAGTCAAAGGTACAGAGAGAGAGAGAGAAAGAGAGAGAGAAGAAAAGAGCATACAGATTGTGGAGTATAAAAACCATAATTATCATTACTAAATCCATAAAAACAAGTAGTTATATAACAAAGACACAGCACATTTCAATTAAATGATAAACCATATCAAACACCAAATTTCTATAATAAAAAAGTATACAATATGAAATATGGTAGAGGGTAATACGCTGGGGATAGAGCCAAGTGCTTGTGCAAGAAATACACTGCCTACTAGCTAAAATAATCTTAGACACAGTGACTTATATTGAAGACACTTCACATTTGAAGCAGATCCAGTACCTGTTTGCCAGCAAAGTACCGACCATTAATAGAATTATAAACAAGAACAGCTGAATCCAGTGACCTATATTGTACATAGACATTTCCCCATAAGTGGAATGCACCATTTCTGCACACCTGACAAAGACATGACATTTGTCTATAAGATTGGAAATAGATACAAGATTTAAGAAAGTCAAGTTCCAGGCCACATATTGTTGTGGATGCTTTGGGTGTTCTCCCTTTCAATATCCTTAAAGGAAAAATAAGGGAAGCCAAAGAAAATTGCTTAGACATATTCAAATAATCTTAAGAAGCAAAGGATTTTTGAAGAGTTTCCTTTTCATTGTACTTTCTAGGAACCGACAATGAGCTCTAGTCACTAGCACCTCCTCCCCTTATAAGAGTGGGGTGGAGGATGGGGTTGTGGGTTCAATGGGGTCAGTGTGTATCTTACCAATTAAAAATAAAATAAAATAAAAAATTTCCCAGGAACCAGAAAGTTTTAATACATCTCTCGATAGAGTGTAGCATACATGAGTTTAGTAAAAAAAAAAAAAAAACTGAAATTTTCATGGACAAAAACTGTTTACATGAGAAAAGAGAAGGGAGGCGGGAGTTTTCTAACATCTAGAATAGGCATTAAGTTTAACCATCCTAAATGAGTAAAACAGATGCTTATTTTCTTGTCAGGATATTTTCCAATCTCAAAGAAAGATATATATAACTCTACCAAAATGAAACAAAAATCCAAACTCTCTGCAGTTTTAGCACCAGATAAACAATTCATATTTAATAAATATAAATAATCAACAAATCCTCAACCAACAAGTTGTTCGCTGGACACATATTTGTAATAATCCTCAACCATCCAAAAACACAACATCCCACAATCAGGTGAGAACATGTTACTAACATATTTGGCTTAAAAAAAAATGCATGGACAGCAGTCAACAACCTTAAAATTTACAATTTCCCCAAACTTCAAAAACTCTGTATGCACATCCTCATAAAATTCTTCATAACAACCTTCAACCTCTTCATCTGTGTGCTGAGAAGGAAAAAAAGAAGAAGAAGAAACAAATCAAATCAACATAATTTATCAGATATAAAGACATTAGGCACTTATAAGATGATAAGCAACATGATGGATCCTGGTATCTCAATTTCTCAAGATCCATGTGAAAAAGCCTGCCAGCCTCCACAAAATCATGCTCATGGTTTTAACTTTGGCTAATATCCATGACTTTTTGATAATATAAAATCGGGCAGCTATGGAGACTACCCAATTTGAGTTGGTGTAAAATTAGGCCGTGATCAGGAAGTTTGGCCACCTTTTGATAAGACAATAATGAATTAAAAGTTTGGGAAAAAAATTTTACGTGGTACGATAAATAATCTAAAATTCAAACCAAAATTTCTCAGAAGTAAGCCATTTTAAATAAAAGATGTATGTACATTTACAGTAGTCAAAAAAGTTTGTACTCTGCACGTTCAAGAATTAGGACCTATTTAAAATTTGTGCTGCAAACTAGTTCACCCATCAATTAGCAAACAAAAAAACACAACAAGATCAATGACATAAACACAAGCAAGCGCATCCATGTGCCCAGACACCATCTCTCTCTCACTGACTGTCTAAGCACACATGTAAAAGAAAAATGGCAAACCAGCATTGGCTCAATTATAATGATAAGAAAAAAGTCCATATAAAAGCTAACTTATCATATTGGACTTAAAATTGGCACAAGATACTTCCCCTAAACTGGGGCATGTATATGCAACAATGCAAAAAATGTAGACAAGAGGAGGTAGCATAGAGGTAATTTTTTCACATTAGCAACAAGACTTAGTAGTTGGAAGGCTATGCTTCAACCCAAGGAGGCAGATGACTCTCGACTAGTTAGGAGTTAGGACCTTCAGGCACAGGGATAGAAAGGGATATCTTATGACGCACAAAAGAGCCACTAAAATTAGGAGGTATGAGAAATTGTAAATCCTGGAAATATATTAAATAACTCAATAAACTTTGGCATAATAACCCTAGATAGTCCTAATGCCTGATGCAAATGTGTAGCATGACAGATTTTGCAGAGTTCATGAGAACATTATACTGTGTATCAAACTTGTGATGCATAAAAACCAAAATAACTAAAGTTAATTAGTCATTTAGTTGCTAATTGGATTAATCATGGTATACAATGTAAGCTTCCAAGAACTATTTACATTTCTCATTATTTAATACACACACACGCAAAATAAACATGAATTTTTTTGTTTCATGATAGAAGTGACGATACGCTCTTCCTTCTTTTCATCTTTAACACAAGAAAATGCCAAATGTATTCACATACAAGTATTGTTGCCTGCATTCTCAAACCTCGCAAGGTAATGGCCATTACCAGCAGAGAGCTCCAATACTCCCAGTCAAAAATCCACTAGTCGTCAAGGAAAATACTCATGAAGTAAGATAACTATAATAAATTTACTAACAAAAAATCTCAAATATGAAACCAAACTCGATTTTATGGAATATAAATAAATGAAGCATAATTAGAAAAGAAAAGAAAAAGAAAAAAAACCCTTCCCTTATTAACTATTTTTTGATAAGGATTTTTTTTTTGAAGTTCACAAATGATGGAATAATTGTTTCATTTATATAAGATCAAAGGAAGAAATAAGGAAGAAAGAAATAAAGAAATGAAAGGGTAAAAGGAAGCTAAAAAAAAAAAAAAGGGAAAAAGAAAAAAAGAAAAAAGGAAGATATTGTAAGATAACCACCCTTGAGAGCAGCAAGTAGGATACAAAATTGCTAATTTCTTTTACTCCAACCAACCAATGCCAAAACCATGAACCTTCATTGAAGTGAATCTTGAGATGAATTTCTGATTTAAGGTCAAAGAACAGCAACAATAATTCTAAACATGAAAAGGACTGAATTAAGATCTACGTATAATATAAAATCAACCACAGAAAGACTAACACAAATATAAAAGTTTCAAATCATAACATGACCCATGACTAAAATAGCATCTGCATTTAGGATTTACAGGGGAAAAAGATGCAAATATTATGCACATATTACATAAGAAAGTACAGGAAGCAGTATGTAGTTCTGCATTGAGCTTAGTTGAGCTTACTGTCACATCATGATTTAGCAGCAACAGTAGCTGAAAATCAGTTTGATATGTTTAGCAAGATGTCAACCACATGCTGATGTTGATAAAACACTAATTCACAAAAGGATACACAAGACATAAATCACCAATTAAGATGTGCCAAGTATTGACAAACGCCATCCCTGACATTATTCTGTGCTGCTTATATGAGACACTTATAGTAGCAACAAAAGAACCCAGCAAAAGAAAAAATATATATAGTAGAAACAAAAGAAAGATCTGCATAACCATGATGCATCAACCCAACTTATTTAAAAATTGTTAGAATTATGTGGTTAAATTATTAAATTTACAATCCCAATAGCTTAAGCTTTTGGGACAATTGATAATTTAACATGGTATCAAAGCCAGGTTAAGCTTAAGCTATTGGGATATAGTAAATTTAATAATTTAACCACATAATTCTAACAAAAAAAATAAATAAATAAAGTTTAATTTTTGATGATCCCATCTTTAGTTACCCCACACTATTCAATGACTGTAGAAGCTTTAGAGTTATTATCAGGATACAAGAATCACATGAAGGCAGCGTTTACAGACCTCAAGCCCCTCATCTTGCTCCCAAGCAAGGCCAGGACCATTGTACATGTTCCTGATAAGCAGTGTGCATGATTTATCAGGGTAAAAATGAACTCTGCTGCAACGCTGACCAAAACGACAAGCTCCAGTTTTTAAATGGAAAGGACAATGAGCTTTATCCTGCGAAATATAAAAGTACACAGCTTAAAGATTAAAGACCATGCACACATATAAGACAGACATATTTAAAATAATCATGAGAGAGAGAGAGAGAAAGGACGTATCTGACTAACCTGTTCAGTTCCAAAATTTGGAACTTGTTGAGTAACATTTTCAATGATCTGTTCTGCTGATAATTTGGGTGCATTCTTATAATCAGCAAATGCCTCAGACTGTGGAGGAAGAGGGTTTGACGTAGGCCTATCAGCATTCTGCAGAGTAAATGATAACCTCTATGAATCTTCACATCCAAAACATAATACACACCACAAAGACAATTAATCTAAATTTAGTTGATGATTGACATAGCATACGTCTATTCTTTGTTGGTTGGCATCCTTCTTTGGAACCTTGACCCTTTTCTTCTTGACAATGATCTCGTTTCCTTTCCAGATAATCTCAGCAGGCCCTTCGACATATTCCCAATCGTCATCCTCATTGAGCTCATTTTCATTTTCAGCCTGCCATATTATGCAGAGCAATTTAGAAAAATCATTTCTGACATACAAAAAAACTCTCCTCCTAAATTACAAGAAAACCACTATGAGTTGCTGCCATAATAGCATTCTTAAACATCAATTCTCGCTTTTGAAAAAAACATATTCTTAAAAATGATGGCTATTCTTTGTCCCCTGATGAAACCCTTCATTTTAAAAATTAATCAAATCCACTTATCCTTAAGATAACCACGTATAAAGACTACAAGTTTACAATATACTTGACTCATGAAAACCAAAAAACAATTAGCATCAACCAAAAATATACTAAGCATCATCTACGCATCTCTAAGTCAAATTCCCAAGTTTGCATTTAGATTTGGGGGTTTCAAATTCCCTTGATTTGAGCTCTGAGGAATTTTGCTCTAACAAAATCATCTACACCTAATCGTTACAAATCTACCTATTAATAAGGCTCAAATCCATACATAAATTTCATCAAATAGAAAGGAAAAAAAAAAATCTTTATCGATTTTCTATTCAAGTCATTTAAACTAAAAATTGAAATACAAATCCTTTTCTTCAAATTCTTCCATTCAAACGAACCATAAATGAGATCAAGGCAACCATAACCTCTTTTCTTTCACATCCCACACTTCTTCCCTAAGCTACAAGATAGCAATTGAAGTGGTTTCAAAACTAGCTTCTTTTATTCCACATACTTTTCTCATCATTCAAACAGAATCACAAACTTGAAAATAGAACAAAACAGCAAAAAAGAACAGCCAAATTTTCATAAGCCTATTTTCTTTCTTTTTCCCACACTTTCTCAGCAGCCAAACGAAACCGCAAACATACTCAACATATATATCTACATGCTTTCTCATCATTCAAACAGAACCGCAAACTTAAAAACACAGAATAATACAACAAAAATAAACGCATTTTCTTTTCTTTTCCCACACTTTCTCAGCATCCAAACTGAAACAATGATCAAATAGAAAAACAAACCTGTTGTTGTCTTCTCGAATCTTCTTCAAGAGCCTTCTTTCTTCGCTCCTCCTCTTCTTCCTCTTCCTCCTTCTTCTTCTTCCTCTCCATGGCTTCGATCCACGCCTTCTCTCGCTCCTCGAACTCCTTCCTATCCCTCTCCATCCTCTCCTTCTCCTCCTCCTCCATCATCCTCAGCTTCCTCTGCTCCTCCGGATCGTTCAGCCTCGCTTCCTCTTCCTCTCGCTCCTTCTCCGCCATTTCCTTCCTCATCTGCTTCCTCTTCATCTTCTTCTTCGCCTTCCTCTTCTCCTTCCTCCTCATTCTCTCCGCCATACCCTCCGTCTCTTCTTCGACTTCCTCCATCAATTCACGCTCTTCTTCTTCTTCGTCTTCTTTGCCTGCTATTGGCTCTGCCATTAGGTTCTAATTACTATGACAGAAGAAAATCGCGCTTGTGAGAAATTTTCCCGGAAAGTTTTGGTCGAGAAAATTGGATGCACACAAATTTTCCCTCAAACAAACAGAGCCCTCTCACTCTCAATCATTCACCACCACAGTATACAATTTACAAAGAACTCACCAATTATGAAATTTTATGATGGTAATGAAACGCACCGTTTAAATTCCCTCTTAAACGCGCCGTTTTCTAGTTAGTGGTAAATAGCGCTTTTATTTAAAATGGGCTGAGGAAGGCAGCGGCAAAGATGAGCTGGGCTTCGAAGTGATGAATCGGGTCGGCGATGGTGCGTGAGCTTCGGTGGCGGCGGTGAGGAGGTTGATGAATCGGTGAGAGTTTGTGGATGAGGATGATGGGAATCGGTTTGTGGAGGATGAGAGTTTGAGCGCTGTGAGAACTGAGAGCTTGAGAAAAGAAATAGAAAAAGAATTAAATAAAGAAAGAGAATAAATATTATTTTAATGCTAGTGGTAGAGGGAATAAAATAGTAGTAGTAACATTTTTAAGCCCATTTATCTCTCTCTCACTCTCTCTATATATATATATATATATATATATATATATATATATATTTGGGTAAATTCCACAAACCCCCCCAGGTTTATGATAATACCAACTAAGTCCATAACATTTTAAAACCTACCAATTTCATCCTAAAAATACAATTTTATTTCCTCTCCCCCTCTCTTCTCTGAGTTTCTCTATCTCAAAACCCTCTCTCTCCACAACGCCAAGGCCATGACGGACCTCCGATCCTGCATGGACGCCGACGTGTCCCTCGCTCTCATCAAGACAAGCTGATCAAAGTCAAGCTCGAGGCGCTGTGGACCGGACCAGGACCTCCGTGGTGAATAGGCTGAGGAAGAAGTTGAAGGATTCGATTGAGAGTTTCAATAATCACCTGCAACAGATCTCGTCGGAGTGTCGGGAGATCGTACAACGCCGGTACTTCACCGTCACCGGCAAAAATCCCGACGAGAAAACCCTTGACCTTCTTATTTCCACAGGTCACCTTTTGTTTCAGACACTTTTCGAATTTTCTGTTGAGATTTTTAGGAGATTTCGTTGGGAATATTCAAAGGGATTTATGTACTGTTTGGCTTGGATTTTGCTTGTTTTTCTGGGATTTTTGTTGGGATTTTTGGGAGATTTCATTGGGAATTTTCAAAGGGATTTATGTGTGTTGTTTGGCTTGGATTTTTGCTTTTTTTTTTTTTTTTTTTTTTTTTTTTTTTGGGTTTCTATTGGTTTTGAAAGAGATTTTTATTGGTGGTGTTGTTGATGCCGGTGACCAAATCATGGGCTTCACTGTGGCTAAGGTTCCATTGCAGATAGAGTTCTGAGATGGAGAACTCAGAGAAGAGAGGGGGAGAGGAAATAAAAAAAGTAACGGCGTTTATTTTTTATTTTTTAAGTTTAGGGATAAAATTGTCTTTTTGGATGAAATTGGTAGGTTTTAAAATGTTTTGGAGTTAGTTGGATATTAGGAAGTAGAGTTCTGACTCTACTTCCTAATTGAACTCGCTCTCTCTCTCTCTCTGAGCCAAAATCCCCAGTTGGGACGCACGCTGTGTCTCTCGCCCACAGCGAGCCTTTAACCATCTTTCTTGCTTAGGTACTCCTCCGCTCTCTCTCTCTCTCTCGATTGTCTTCTTCTTCTTCTTCTTTTTTTATTTTTATTTTTAATATATGCTATAAATTATTGTTGCATTTGAATCTTTATCAGTAACTTTCCAATGCTGTGTTCTGTTTGTTGAGAATTTTTAGTACAAGAATTTTTAACTTTTAGGTCTCAAACAATACGAAGCCATGTATGAATTTGTGACTTGAATAGAATAGAATAGAATACCTTTTTTTTTTTTTTTTGATAAGTGGAATAGAATACCCAATTTGGGTGCGTTATGTGTAAACTTACCAACAACAAAAAAAGTAGATTGGATAAAATGAGAACATGGGTTCTCTTGATTTTGCGTTTTTATTATGAAGTTTCTTGGCTTCCAAATGGAGCAACACATAGAATTGCGGCTTTAGGTGATGAATGTTATCTTTCGGCAGGCTGAAAATATTTTCATGCCCCTTTTCAGTCCTTATTAAAACAGTGTTTTGCTGGGACAAAGTTTTGCCCCAAACACTCAAATTTGAGCAAAATGTTTTACAACAAAACAAAGGCACTTTAGTATTTGGTTTGTATAGGATGAATTAGACAGATTCACTTTATAATTATCAATATCAATAGGCCTCTAATCCTACCCGTTTTCAAATCCAAAGCCCAATTTCTTGTTGGCAAGCACAGTATGTTTGGGAATCACAGAATGTGAATCTCAGAATCTAACGATCTGTGCTTGTGGACTTGTGGTGTTTGTGTTTTTACTGATGAGTGATGAACTGATGTTGGTGAATGGTGATTGTGAATTGAACTGAATTTTTTCCTTTTTTTTTTTGGCTTTGTGACTCTGTGTTTGTGACTCTCTCTCTTATATTATATAGATAAGAGAGATAGAGAGAGAGAGAGAGTAGAGTTTGTAGAGATTATAGAATATATTAGTGTAGTGTTTGACTGTTTGCTGGTAGATGATTGTATCTTAATATATTAAGAAATAATGATTTTTGTGTATTTGTCTTGGTTGATAGTTTGTTAATACTATATGGAAACGTATTTGAAATTTTTTTTTCTTTTATCTGCGGCCCCCAGCTTGAAATCCTGGGTCCGTCCCTGCTTACCCTTATCTCAATACTTTCTTTAATTCCTAGAATTTAAGTGTAGGGTAAAAAAAAAAAAAACATGTTCAGGTTTTTACATGCTTTGTTTAATTGCATCAAAATGATTTAGTCTTTGTTTGGTTAGCACCAAAATGCTGCTTTTTAATTGCATTATCTCCTTAGGGAGAAAAAAAAAAAAATAATGGCAAAATTCTGCTTTGGGAAGGAAAAATGTATTGCACTGTTTTAGATATCTTAGTGTTTGTATATAGTACTATAAGGCTGCCATATTTTTTTTGTGCCTTTTGAAAGTTGAGTTTAGTATTAGGTAATTAGAGAGAGAAGAGATAATGGGATTGCCAGATGCACCAGGAGATTTGTCATCAGAAGTGGATGTTGATGCTTTCAGACGCCTCTTCCCTCTTCGTTTTTACGAGCGTCATCTCACTGAATCTATAAGGCCAGATGGCAGGCCACTTGGAAGAGCTAGAGATACAACTATAGCCCTTGGTTAGTTATCGCTTATGTCATCTATTCAGAATCTTATTCTTCCACCTCTCATATGGATTTTACTGTATCATTGTTTGTACTCAAACTGAATTGCTCAATCCTTTTTCTTTCCAAAAACAAAATCAAGGAGCTGTTGCATCTGCTGAGGGTTCAGCATTGGCAAAGATTGGTTCAACTGTTAGTGCCTTTCTCTTACTTTCTCTCTACATTTTGTTTTGGGCTCTGTAAGCCTAGTTGTTTAATTTATTTTGTGATCTAATAACTCAAAAATTCTTGTTCCTTGGATAGACAATGTTGGCTGCTATTAAAATGGAAGTAATGACTCCTTCCATGGACTCACCGGACGAAGGCTGCATAGGTTGACTATTAACTGCATATTTTCATTTTTTTTTTTTTGTTGTCTTCTCTTGCCTTTATATGTTTTATATATATGGGATGTCAATATGTAAATCTTTGTCATTTCAGCTATCGATTTCCACATGCCTCCAATTTGTTCTCCAATTGTTAGACCTGGCAGGCCAGCTGAGATAGCACCAGTTGTGTCAAAACAATTGTCTGACACTATTTCAAGGCATGTAATTATATTCTCTGTGTACTTCTTTCTGGTTGAATTTTCTTTTCTGAAATCCTTTTAAGTTGGAACAATGAGCACCAAACCATTGACAAAATTTCAACGGAAATTTTATTGATCAAGAAAACTGTAACTAGGGTTCCTTTATATAGAGTTTCAAACTTATTATCCTTGTAGGATTGTAGGAATAGAAAATAGCTCCACTAACCTAGGAAGAAAAGGAATTAAATTCCCGAAACAAGTAGGAAAAGAAAATAAGGTTTAATTAATTAAAAATAAAATAAATCCTAGACATTAATTATTTAGGCCTTAGGCCCAACTAATAGCAGACTTCATTCATAATGCCACCGGTGAGGCAATCATCTTCTTGCGTCTACATCCGTAAGTATGCTATTTGGAGGCCTTTATTGTGTCTGTACTCTGTACCAGGGCATTATATGTTCACATATGCCAGTTAGTCTAGTCATTTAGGATAGGATCATGATGCCCAATGAATTTATTGTTTCAGATGAATTTAAAAAAAAAAAAAAAAGAAGAACAACAGAATTTGTTATCAAATTACACATGTAGGCTCATGTCCATAACTTTCTCTTTGGTACTTACTTGTTCCTTATCTTGCACTTGTTGTGCCTTGAAGTCTGAAGCATCACCTTTTTTATACGATTATTTGTAGGGTTGATCAAGACTTCTATTTGGTGGTCAATTATCTTATCTAATGTTACTTTCTTAGCTTATTCAACTTAAGTGTAACTTTACTGTAGTGACTAGTTATATGTGCTGTTGCAGTTCTGGCATGATCAACTTGAAAGAGTTATCCTTGGTCAGTGGAAAAGCTGCTTGGATGGCATACTTGGTAATGGTTTTTATTGTCTGCATCATTATCATCTTTATCTGTTTGAATTTAGAAGTCTTCCTTTTGATGCTTTCAGCATTTTCTTTTGGACAAATTGTTAATTATAATGGTCCTTTTTCTCTATTGGATGATAAAGAAAGACTCAAAGTCATATCTTGCAGGACATATACTGTTTGGATGCTGATGGTGCTCTCTTCGATGCTGCTTTACTATCAGCTGTTGCTGCTTTTTCTCATTGTAAGATTTACATTCTTTCTGTCATTTGGTATTGTCTGTGACCTATTTAGATGCTAGCAACAGGCCTAACAGAAGCCTAGAAAATTTATCATACTTGCACACAACTCAACACGCCCCAAAAATTTGAATCTCGATTATACTGTTTCCTTACCTTTCCTGATGTATTGATGGTGAAGAGAGGCATGACTCTGGTTCTTACCCTATGTATGTAGCTTGATCATACTTGGTCATGTATATGAAATTACGCCTTCTTTTTCCTGTTCAAGTATATGTTGCAAGTTTTACGATGTTTCTGTTGGTTGTGTTTTGCCTTTTGGTTTACTTAGAGAAACTGTGTAACTGCACATCAGTTCTTTTATTTATCTTATTGTACAAGCACTGTAGAAAGCTTCTTGATTGTATGGTGCAAGTCCAACCATGTATTGGACCTCCACCAATTTAGTGGTTGAAATTTTTGGATAGTGTTAGACAATTTTAATTTGAGAATTTTCTGTCACATGATCTCCCAAAAATATTTTCATTGTCCAAGCCAATGAGCTCCAGCTTAAATTGTATCTGCTATCATTATGAGAACAAATTTTTACCTGTCAAAACCTAGTGGTTGAAAGCTTGGGATGAGCTGTAAATCCAAACATCTGGGGCTTGATTCTCACTAGGAGTTCCACTGAATTACTCCTCAGGGTGGGTGGCCCTGCCTTGGTGAGTTTCCACGTCGTTAAAAAAATATATATATATATATATCATTATAAGAACAACATGGAGGGTAAGGATGTGGGTTCAAATTCAAAACCCATAGGGTATGCATGTAACTTACTAATCAAAAGGAAAAAAAAAGGGTGAGGTTGTGGGTTCAGAAGTCACTAGATTTATGAATAACTTACCCAAAAAAAAAAATCATAGCCTAATTGCTTTGCTAGAATTAGATGGTCTAAAATTGATTTGTTTTATTGAAATCATAAACTATGGGCGGGATCAGATTTATTTATTAAAATTTTTTGTAATCCAAGTTAGTGATAGATTGATTGTTTGTTAAAGATTTGTTTCTCAGTTTCAAGTTTTTATAACTACATAAAATTTTTCAATTCATATGTTTGCATACATATGAATGCAGATTGAACTCAAAATCTTTAACTAGACCTGCAGTACCTTATTTGTTATAAAATTGTCCATGCCTTGCAGTACAAATACCTGCAGTTTCCCTAAATGATGATGGTAAAATAGTTGTTGTGTCTGAGGAAAATGGAGGAAAGCTGGAAAAGGATGCTGTTAATAAAGAGAGGATGAAACTGACGCTGAAAAGCATTCCTTTCTCACTAACATGCGTACTTCACAAGAATTATATCTTGGCAGACCCCACTGCAGAGGAAGAGTCCATCATGGAAACTGTTGTTACTGTGGTTTTGGATTCTTCAAGTCAACTTGTTTCTCTTTACAAGCCAGGTGGACCAGTTCTCGCCTATACATCTGCTATCCAGGTTAGATTTCACCCTTAAAAACACATTTAAAGGATCCATCAAAAGTGTCAATTTGTTGAGCAATTTTAGCATGTTCCAAACTTTGGTTCTACAATATACTCAGTTAAACCATAACAATTATAGTAGAATGCTTTTTGATTGTGGGGAATATGATCATAATATATCTGAAACTAAGATTGTAAAAACTGGTTGACATTGATTCCATCCTTTTGTGGAATCAAATTGGAACCCAGGACTCGATATGTTGTTGGAAGGTTTGAATTATTAGACCTTTGTGTAGAAAAGGAATTAAAATTTTGAAATGGCTGGGAAAATGGTTATGATGGCATTATACTTGATCAAATTTTGAACTAATCACCCCCACCCCCTACAAAAAAAGAAGAGAAAAGACTCAGTGGAGACCATTTTTATACTGGTTTATCCAATTTATGCACAATTGTTCCAAGGAGCATATATCAGTAGATATTAGCCAATGCCCTTTCAACAATGACCTGTACAAATACAAGTTATTAGCTGAATGCTGATGATGAAAAGTTGCTGTTGTTTCAGGATTGTGTTGCATTGACAAGGCAAAGAATGAAGGAACTACAAAAGATTTTAGATGAAGCCAATTCTGGTATGGAGGTTGATTAGTGCAGTTAATGAGTTTGGCTGTTCTCTTTCACAGCTATATCTATGTATTCTTTGTTTTCTGTAGTGACATTGTTAAATTTATAAAATTAAAAAAAAAAAAAAAAATTGAAAGGGGTCTTCATTTTTTTTTAAAAAATCTTGGTTGCACAAGTGGAAGAGTTTGTTCATTGCATTTTTAGAGAAATTGTGTAACATTTTTTTATTCTCAATGGTAAATCAAATGCGACTTTCATAAAGAAGTCCACCTATCACTTGTAATATCTCTTCCATTCTACTCAGTTAATTGCCATTGACTTCTATGTTAGAGTTAACGACTTCATTAAGGGCCTCTTCTTTCTCTCTCTCTCTCTCTCTCTTTTTGATAAATAATTGCATAATTGAAGGTTTTTTTTTTTTGATAGTTCAATTTTCGCAAGTGGGAGAAGAGGGATTTAAACCTTTCTTCTCATAAAAGAGAACAAGTAAAGCCATTGAGCTTCAAGGCTCTTGGAAATTCATAAAGGAATCCATAGATACCTTATTTTTTTGGGTTGTAAAATTTAGCGTTCCTTCCCTTTTATTATTATATTCATAAAGACAATAAGTAGTTTGAATCTCTTCTTCCTCCAGCCTTGGGGTTAAAACTTAAATAAATTAAATTAAATTAAAAAAAAATAGAAAAACAATAAGGTTAAAGATCACTTACTGTTGGATCTTGATGGAAATGTTTGCAGTCTAGACATGGTTTAAAACTTCTTGATGTCCGATGCAATTATGAACTAATTTATAAGGTGGCATATAAGAACTAATTGATAAGTTAATGTATAAGACATGGTTTAAAAAATGTAAGTGTAAGAAATTAAATATCCAGGGGATTAAACTTCTTGTTTGCCTTTTTTCTCAAAAAAGAAAATTCTTGTTTTCTTGTCTTTTTTCTTTAAGCTTCCGTTTGGGAGGAGGAAATTGAACGAAATGAAAATAATAGTTTGAGAGTGTTGTTTTCTTTCCTTGTTTCGGAGTTTAATAAAGGAAATGAAAAATCCATTTTCTTGTTTGAGAATTTAAGTGAGAAAATGAAATTGGTAGAGGGAATATCCATTCATCTCTATTCCCTTAAAACCTTAAATTTTAATTTCCCCAAAATTGAGAGGAACTAGTGGATATCCGTGCAATGCACAAAGTGTATTTTGATAAATTTAGTAAAAATTATTTATGATTCATTGATTTCATGAATACAATTATTATTTGTCATAATTAAACTATGAAGTTTTCTAGTAAAACAAAAGTGAAACTAAATAAATTGGGGGGAAAATTCTTGTAATTCATTCAACCAACAAATGTCACCATATCACGTTCACATTGTCACCTACAAACCTGGTGGTTCTTAGGTGTCTTTCTTGTATGATTTATTCTTTATATATAGATTTTATAGTGTTAATTTCTATATTTCTTATACCACTAAAGTTTCTATCTCCACTATATCAACGTCTATAATTTGTATGTCGGTGAAAGTAGCTTTCCTTCTTCTTCCTTTTTTTTTTTTTTTTTTTTTGAGAATCAAAGTAGCTTTTCTTTAGTTTCAGAATTGATATGAGATAAAATTAAGGCCCATTAATATTTTAATTAAATAAAAGTTTGATTTTCTAAGACCTTAATTATAATAGGGTGAAAATTGAAAGAATGATATCTTAATCAATTAACTATAAAATTTGCTAAAATACAACAACAGGAATAATAATGTCATAATAACGCAATAATATCAATTAACTATTGTAAGGACTCAATTTGTAACGACCCCAAACTAGTATTGGGTTTGTACTTTAAAGGCCCAAACAATAAATTTGTAAAGAGTGGGGTGAAAGGCTAGGCCTTGGTCACCGGACAGTAGTTAGTCATGGTGTTCATGGTGGACGCATAGGGGTGAGCTAAGTTTGTCCATGGACCTTGTCCATTGAGCTTAATGTTCCTATTCTTTCTTCCCCTCTCCGGGCACCCCTTTCTTGGCACATGGATCCTTACATTATATAGCCATTCTCAGTTGATCCTGATCCTCCATCCGCCGATCAGGCAAGTAACTACTCGAGTGCCTGTCCCGTCAGCCGCCTCCCCTCCACTTTTTGTTAGTTGTAATAACCGAAACCACACTGTTCAGCGGTATTTTCCCATCAATGTGGCCGGGACGTTTTTTGGCGCATTCAATGCGGAGGTGAAGTCTTTTCCTTGAACCACTCCCACACTGTACCCCGTGCGAGTCCCATTCTACTCGCCTTTTCTTCTGGGAGTGCTTTTGAGGCTGCCTTTGATGACATGTCGCTCTTCCCTTTTAGTCCTCGGGATGCCGAGGACAGGGTCATCCTCGATTGTACCTCTAAGCCATTTGGATTTTCGTTGCTTGTCCTCGGCAACTACTTTTCTTGGTGCGGGCCTTGGGCCCTAATAGAAAGTGGGCCGGGACCACAAATTCTCTGGCCCCACAATAGCCCCTCAAAATCCTGTTATCCGGATTCTCGGACGGAGAGGAGGATTTTGATGACATTAGGCCTCTGTCAAAACTTGTCAATCCCTGTCATTTATCAGTTCCAGAGACTTTTCGTTTGCCCAGGACACGTTCTTGGAGCCTTGGAAGGCGAAACGTGTCTTCATTAAATGCGGGAGCTCGTGCTTCCCACGTTCAACGACACGATGGTGATCTAACGGTGGAGATTTCCTTACCTTTATGGGCGGGAAAATTCGCGCAGTTACTTTCGATGGGAGGTATAAATAATTTTTGGAACTGATTTGTCTCTTCACTTTTGCACTTAAAAGTTCTAGCGCATATATCCCGGGTTCAGTCAAACTTTCATCCAAATTCAAGTCTATCTCCAGCACAAAAAGCCCTGTCCGAGGAACCTTTCCTCTTTTTTGTAAGTTCTTTGCCTTCACTAACTCGTGCTTTTTCTTTTCTGGGTTTCTTTTTCTCTTGTTCCTCTTCTTCTCCCGTCACCCTCCGAGTTTGTTTAGTAGTTCCTAGAGATGGTTAAATTGAAAAAGTTGGTTGAGATCGAAGAGGCGATGGAAAAGTTCATCGCCGACTATAGGATTCCCCCCAACGTAAGTTTGAGGCACTGCAAGGAGGGGGAGTGGCATCTTAAGAGAAGGACGGGTGAGGTGGTAATTCCCCTTCTCGCCTTTGTAGAGGGGGTATGAGAATCCTCATGGGGTCGGTAATGAGGAGTTACCTTAGGCATTTCCGATTAGCTCCCACCCAGTGCGTTGCCAATATGTTTAGGATTCTGGGTTGTGTGGATGCCTTAAACGAAAAAATGGGGCTAAGACTAACCCATCATGATGTAAATTGGTGCTACAATCTCCACAATTTGAGAGGCAAATCCTACTACATGAAGAGGAGAGACGATAGGGTTCGGCTAATCCAGTGCCTCCCCGAGTCCAACAAAGGATTGAATAAGAACTTTCTTATTGTATCTCGGGAGTGGCACGATGACCTTCCTTGCCTAATGGTGGAGGGAGAACCAGGTGGGGTGTAGAGAGTTGGAGGACGCCAATCTTTTACATCGTCTTAATTTTGTGTAGTTCAGTTACTAACTACGAACATGCCTCTTTGTTTTTTGCAGATCCGCACGCCTTTCATCGACACTTTCATCTGGTCAACTGGGTGGATCTAGAAATTGTTCTCCGGGCGGCGGTTTTTGTAAATGACGAGGATGGTCAAGTCAGAGCCGCTCACAAAATCTTAGGGTACGATCCCATCCAGAAGTTATTTGCCGACCCGAAGCACGTGATCAGAGCTAACGATCCTCGGGCCAGGAAAATCACCGTAGTCGAGTCCGGGTTTTTGATCATTGAAAGATCTCTGTCCCGCAGGGCATCCCGTCGGTGGGCTCTTCCTCGTCTCACCAAACAACGGAGGACAAAGGTGATTTGGGTCTATCCGAGGAGGGATTCGAGGTATTTGACCAAGCTAACCCATCCGATGACCCCTCCGGTGATCCGGGTGACCCAAACTTGTCCGAAGTAGAACTGTTGTCAGTGGGAACATCTTCTCGGGTAGAGATGGGACTTAAGAGAGAGCTTCCGACCAGCTTATTCGACCTCATCGAGGGTCGGTAGGGAAAGGGCGCACAGGGAAAGCCGTAATCCAGTGTTCCAACTCCTTCACCCCACTGACTTGTCCAGACTAGGTCTTCCTTTTCCAAGTCGCAGCCATAATCTCCCCGCCCGAAACTTCCTACTCCTCTTCAATTAGCTCTGCCTCCTCGGCCTAAACCCACTGACCCAAAGAGAAAGAGGAGTCCTAAGGGTAAGGAACCAATGGATGGGGGCAAATCCCAATCCTCTTAGGAGGGGGACGAAGCCCCGCGAGCTAAAAAGCGATTAAAGATCGGGCATCAAGGCCAGGGGAAAGGGGTCGATGCCCAATCTGCGCCGAGTGCTTGGCTTCCCGCCCCAATGCTCCACGGGGAGCCATTGCTGGAAGACGCATCCATGAGGAACCTAGGAGATGGCGAAGGCGGTTATGTAGCCGACGCGCTAGAGAGGGCCCCTTTGCTTCCCACCGATATAGGAGAGTTGAAGAACATGAGGATGCAGGAGGTTGCCCTTAGCATAAAGAGGTATCCGGGTATGGTAAGGCTCCTAAAACCTATAACTTCGTCGATTCTTGCTCCTAAATTCTTGTTCATAATGTGTTTGTCTCAATTGGCAGGCTATCCAGGCTACCTATAGGATGGAGGAAGAAGTTAAGGAGCAGAGTAAGACCGCAGAGCTTGAGCGCAATAAACATATAGATGCTGCGCGAACCCTCAAACATTTCGAGTCCGACCTTGCGAAGGCCGGGGGAGGACTTAAAGGAGGCAACTAAGGCCAGGGATAATTTGAGGCAAGCTTGATTGGTGCCCAAAAACAGCCGAGGAACAGACGAGGTGCCTTCTTCTTGCCGAGGAGCAACTGGAGATTGCTAAGGAACAGATCGGCGATTTAAAGAAGAAGTTGATCAAAGTAGACAATGCTAAGGGCGTGGCAGAATTTGCTAGGGATGAAGCCGTGAGGGCCAAGACGGAGGCTAAATTTGCCAGGATCGAGGCCGAAACCGCTAAGGACAAGGCCGAGGAGGAGGGTTACAAGGCGGGGGTGGTGAAACCCAGGCCCACCTTAAAGCTTAAACCCCTGGTGTATGCAGGCTATATCGCTCCCAGGTTTGGAACGAGGCTTTCAAACGGGTTGGGGTGGAGGTTTCGTCCGATTTGTGGAAGGCGGAGATCATATTTTATCCTCCAGCCATTCGTGAGACCGCCCCTCTGCCCGACTCCGAGGCTGCGAGCGTTCCAAAGGAGGCCGAGGCTACTCGGTCGAAGCTACTCGGCCCATTGTCATTCCTGACGAGTTGGATCAAGGAGGAAAGACTCATAAGGCGACAGAAACACCTGGAGGTTTGAATCCTGAGATACCTCGGGAGGTTGCCCGATCTGTAGTCGGTGCTCGGATCTCTGGTGCCGAGGAGCCGGCTCTCTTCGTTCAGCCTCTTGAGGCCATTCCCTTTATTGATGTCTCCAAGGGCATCGAGGCTAATCCTGCTCGGCCTTCCCGGGAAGGGGATGTCTCTCGGGGCTCCGAGGCTAATCCTGCTCAGCCTGCCTAGGAAGTGGCCAAAACGCAATCGAAGAAGTAAAATCCTTGCCAACTTTTGTATTTGTTTCTAGTTTAACGATTAATTAGTATCTCTTTTGTTTTGAGGACCTTAGAGTTTACTTGTAATTAAACTCATTGACAACATGTATGAAATTCTTTTCTTCCCTTTTTCCTTTAAATCACATGTTCGTTGCCCTTACCGATATTCACTCATCATTGCGAATCTCATGATTTTTGAACTAGTTATCTTAACATATATGAATGGTTGTGCATATGATATATTTGGGGTCACATCCCGGAATTTTAACTTACCCGCGCCCATGGGGTGTTGAACTTGTATCTAAACATGCTTCCGAGGAACTAAAGGCATCATCCGAGGTGCCGCATGTGTTGTTAGGCTTGGTACTTAGATTTTCTTTAGGTAGTTGGTTTCCCCATAGGTTTGAGTTCGAGGACCATGCAAGACCTTGATTCTGTCCAAAACTTAGATTTTCTTTAAGTAGTTGGTTTCCCCATAGGCTTGGTTGGTTTCCCCATAAGCTTGAGTCCAAGGACCATGCAATACTTTGGTTCTGTCCAAAACTTAGATTTTCTTTAAGTAGTTGGTTTCTCCATAGGCTTGAGTCCGAGGACCATGCACTACCTTGGTTCTGTCAAAAACTTAGATTTTCTTTAAGTAGTTGGTTTCCCCATAAGCTTGAGTCCGAGGACCATGCAATACCTTGGTTCTGTCCAAAACTTAGATTTTTTTTAAGTAGTTGGTTTCCCCATAAGTTTGAGTCCGAGGACCATGCAAGACCTTGGTTCTGTCCAAAATTTAGATTTTCTTTAAGTAGTTTGGAGGACTAGCTCCTCGGCCAAGGTGTGAGGCGTTGACTTGATGTTGGAAGCCCCTAGAGCTGCCCGTGCCACTAGTGCTTCGGAGCGTAGCCCCTAGTGGAGCTTTATGTTAGGGCAACAATAGCGTCTTCTTTGGAAATGACGGAGGGGCTTTCTCGGTCCCTTGTTTGACAAGAGTTCAATCCTACCATTGCTCGTGCCAACGCACAAGCCTTCCCCTGCACGGCGCCAATTGTAAGGACTCAATTTGTAACGACCCCAAACTAGTATTGGGTTCGTATTTTAAAGGCCCAAACAATAAAATTTGTAGAGAGTGGGTTGAAAGGCTAGGCTTTGGTCACCGGACAGTGGTTAGTCATGATATTCATGGTGGACGCACAGGGGTGAGCTAAGTTTGTCCATGGACCTTGTCCATTGAGCTTAATGTTCTTATTCTTTCTTCCCCTCTCTAGGCACCCCCTTCTTGGCGCATGGATCCTTACATTATATAGCCCTTTTCAGTTGATCCCGACCCTCCATCTGTTGATCGGGCAGGTAACTACTCGAGTGCCTGTCCCGTCACCGCTCCCCCCCACTTTTCGTTAGTTGCAATAACCGAAACTACACATTCAACGGTCTTTTCCCATCAATGGGTGGGACGTTTCTTTGGCGCATTTAATGTGGAGGTGAAGTCTTTTCCTTGAACCACCCCACATCTGTACCCCGTGCGAGTCCCATTCTACTCGCCTTTTTTTTTTTTTCTCGGGAGCGCTTTGGAGGCTGCCTTTGATGACGTGTCGCTCTTCCCTTTTAGTCTTCGGGATGCCGAGGACGGGGTCATCCTCGGCTGTACCTCTAGGCCATTTGGATTTTATTTGCTTGTCCTCGGCAACTACTCTCCTCGACGCGGGTCTTAGGCCCTAATGGAAAGTGGGTCGGGACCACAAATTCTCCGGTCCCACAGCTATAAAACATTTTTAATTTTTACTCTTCTTATAACACAAAACTACGTCATTTTATGAAATATTAAATATTACTATTTATTAAATATTTATGTATAATATATATATATATATATATATATATATATATATATATATATATTACACTAGTTTAGTGGTAAGACACGCATGTGATAATGTTTTGCCCAGATTCGAACCCCACTAAAAACATTTTTAATTTTTACTCTCCTTATAACACAAAACTATGTCGTTTTATAAAATATAAAATATTACTATTTATAAAATTTTTATGTAGGATACACTAGTTTAGTGGTAAGACACGCATGTGATAATATTTTGCCCAGATTCAAACTCCACTAAAAACATTTTTTTTTTTTACTCTTATTATAACACAAAACTACGTAGTTTTCTTTCTCAAAAAAAAAAAAAAAAAAAACGTAGTTTTATACACTAAAAAAGAAAAAAAACTCGTGTGGGTTTTTGGTTTCGTGGTTCTGTTACCAAGTCAGACTTCACTGCACTGCGACTAGGATTCTTCAAGGTTAGGTTTGCATCATTTCTATGTACCAAATTATGCGCATGCATCTATTTTGTTTCATATGCCATTTACCCTTGTTTTCTCCTTGCAGGAGCACTGCCCACACGCTCCAAAATTTGATTTTCACAAATACATGGTGCGGACACTTGAAATTGATTTCAAAAAAGTTGTTGGCATAAGGTAAAACTCAAAGAAAGGTTTAAATTTAATTATTTAATTATTATTTTCCAAGATTCAATTTGACTTTTTAGATAAACGTTGTCAACTGTAGCTAGTACCTATGGCTGTTTGTTGTGGTTTTCTTGCTATTGAATGTGGTAGGTAATTTCCAAATCTTGATTGATTCACCTTGTTTCATAATTGGAATTAGCAATGGTAGAATGGGACCTTAGAACTCATTTTACGAAAGTGCCAGACCTGATTTCCTTCTTAGCAAATGCCCATACTAGAAATTGTCTAATAGTAGGCCTGTCCACGGGTCGGTTCGGGTCGGGTTTGTGCCCAACCCGGAACCGACCCGACCAGATCGGTTGGTGAGAAATTCAACCCGCCGCCGACCGGCATGGTTGATCGGATCGGGCGGATCGGACCTTCAACGAACGGCGGTCGGTTCGGTCGGGAGTTGGAGATCTGAAAATCGGCCAAATCCCGCGATTTAACGGGCGAAATCGGTGAAATTTCGGTGATATTTTCGCCGGATTTTCTTTGAATCAGTCGAAATCTCATCGATTCGGCGAGATCTCGCCAAATCCAAAGTGAAGATTCCATGGATCTAGCCGAGATCTCGCCAGGAAATGGTGAGATCTCGCGGATGTAAATAACTTCACGGAAATCTTGAGATCTCGGTTGGTCGGGTTTCTTCGGGTTTTGAGAGAAAACCCGCCCACCGATCCGCCGTTTTCGGGTTCTCGAGGCCGAGACCGCCGCCGCCGACCGCCGGAATAGTCGGATCGGTCGGTTTCGGATCGGTCGCCGGTCGGATCCTCCGGGTGGGTCGGGTCTCGGATGGGTCTGGACAGGCCTATCTAATAGTATCAAGACATTGTTTAAGGTGTAAAAACTAAAAAGTTAAAAAAAAGAAAAAAAAAAAAAAGAAGATCCTCATCATATAATATAATTAGATGGTTTTTCCTGTGTTGGATGTTTCTGTGTCTTTGATTTCTTTTTTAACCAACCAATTTTCTGTTTACATAAAACTAAATAAACAGAGAAAAAACAATAACACAATTAATTAGTTTTTAATTTTTGGATAATCAAAATTAAAAGCAATACACAGTATTCTTTTTTGTTTTGGTCAAACGAAACGATACAATAAAAGAACAACACAACCCAAGCTAGAACTAAAATCATTATACAGAACTTTTCAGCTCTTGAAAATTGAAATTCAATCAGGAGAGACTCTCATCACTGGCCCAACAGCTCTTTAGTCACACTCACACACACTGAAACTCACGGTTCTCTTTTATATCTGCTTCAAAATAGGCTTCTTCTTTAAAAACTTGGGCCTGGGCTTGATTTTTAAGGCCATTTAGCTCTCTCAATGTATATATTTTTTTTTTTTTTTTAAATTTATTTCCTTTTACACAATACACAATTGCACATCATATTATATATAATAAAAGTTGGGTTTAGACGCCGTGGTTGCGCCAAGTGGCTTCACCAAATTGCAGAAATTTTAATAAATTTTTAGATTTTAAGAATAGATATATACATATTTTTTAGATAAATATGACAAATCAAGTAATGAAAAAAGTAATATTTGATTTACAACTATAGCAGTTGTGTTTATCTAAAATGTTATCAACAAAGTCTAAAATCAATAGACTCTTCATCTAATCTTTTTTTTTTTTTAATTTAAATTATATTATCGTGTAACAAAAAAACAATATAGTACATGTAAAAATAAAGTATTAGATGAAGATTTTGGATAAACATACATCCTATATTAATTCTTCTTCTCTTATAATTCCTAAAATGATTAGAAATCTAATTTCCACACAATTGAAAATTCTCTCACTCTCCATCAAATTACAGAAATTTTGTTAGATTTTTTTAAAAAAAATAGATATTTTTTTTTCTTATCTTCTTCTCCTATAATTTCTAAGTTGGTAATTTGATTACAATCCAAATTCTTCATCTAATCATTTTCTTATTATAATTTATAAGTTGATAAATAATATCAATTTGATTACAATCCAAAATCTTCAACTTATCCTTATTTTTTAATTTAAATTATATTACTACGCATATAAAATAAAATAAAAAAGCAACGTTGTACACTTTAAAATATCAGCAAGGTAGTATATCATATACTATATAATAAAAGTTGGGCTTAGAAGCCATGGTTACGCCAAGTGACTTCACCAAATTGTAGAATTTTCTTTTAGATTTTTCTTAAAAATAGATATAATTTTTCTTCTCCTATAATTTCTAAGTTGATAAAAATCATAATTTGATTAAAATCTAAATTCTATTTTATAAAAAAATCTTAATTAAAAAAAACTAGCAACATAGTACACGTTAAAGTTGAAAAAATAATCTTAATTAAAAAAAAAAAAAAACCAACAACATAGTACATGTTTCTATGATATATATATATATATATATATATATATATAAAACAGATATAACTACACTTAAAAAGAAAATAGCAAAGAAATAAACATATAATAATAATACTACACGTAAAAAGAACCATATTTTTTATAAAAACAAAAACCAACAACATGGTACACATTTATATGATTTTAACTTTTCCTATGATTTCTAAGTTGATAAAAATCATAATTTGATTACAATCTAAATTCTATCATAATTTGATTACAATCCAAATTCTATCTTAATTTGATTACAATCCAAATTCTTCATCTAATCCTTTATAAAAAATTCTTAATTAAAAAAAAGGTAAAATCTAAGTTGATAAAAATCATAATTTAATTACAATCAAAATTTTATCGTTATTTGATTTCAATCTAAATTCTTTATCTAATCCTTTATAAAAATAAAAATAAAAATTTACTTAAAAAAAACCTGCAACATAGCACACATTTGAGTTGAAAAAAATCTTATCAAAAAAAAAAATTGAAAAACAAATCTTAATTAAAAAAAAAAAAAAAACAGCAACATAGAGCACGTTTTTATGATTTAAAAAAATCGATATAGCTACACTTAAAAGAAAACAGCCAATAAAAAAACATATAATAATACACGTAAAAAGAAAATAGCTCTACCAATTAAGTTTGAATCCAAGAGAAATTGAGTTGAACTAAAACTCTTGAATCCAAGAGAAATTGAGTTGAACTAAAACTCTACTAAACCTACTCAACTCTACTATTTAAGAATGCTAAAATCAATACATAAAAAACCAAAATTAATTAAGAGAAGAACTACTAAATGAAGGATTTGGCTTCTTCAATGAGAATAGCTATCTTCTTTTTACTTTTTACTTTTTGCATTTTTCTATTAATGTAGTTCAATTATTGCTTAAATTCTATGCTTTTTTAAAAATATTTTACATAATGCAATTCATCTTAATTATTGATGTATTTTTTGATTTAGTGTTCTTAATTGATTGTGCAGATTATTTCCTCACTTATAGCAATATCAAGATGGCTAGATACAAATGACAACATCAAAATAGTTAGACACGAGTAATTTATATGTAAACTTTTACACATTTACATTACAATACAATTTTTCTTTTTTCTTTATGTACTTTCATTTATCTATTTTTTAGATTATTTTGATTGTGATACTCTAGAAGGTCTAGATACTTATATTTTTTTTTTTTTTTGTAATTTATGGAATATTTGTTTTAGTCAAAATATTATCACTGAATCTATTTGGGATGGAGCTCATCTACAATACGAAATTATGATATTTATGTGAGAAGAGCTATCTTCATTTTTTTTTTTTAGTTTCTATTTTTCTATTAAAGTAGTTCAATTATTGCTTAAATTATATGATTTAAAAAAATTAGATAATGCAATTTATCTTAATTATTGATACTATTTTTTATTTGGTGTTCTTAATTGATTATACAGATTATCTCCTCCCTTATGGAAACATTAAAGTGGTTATGATTGGTAATTTATAGATAAAATTTTACATTTATATTGTAGTCTAAATACTTACATTTTTTGTAATTTATGGATTTTTTTTTGGTAGTTAATGGAATTTTTTTTGGCCATATATGCAAGAAATTTATCTATAATTAGAATAGAAAGATTTTTAAGTGCCACACACACACACACATAATCAAATTACAATTTTAATACTACGATCTTTTAGAAATTTAAAACTTGCCATAACTTTTTTATAATATTTTATAATATCTTTTTTTGCAAAAAAAAAAAAAAAAATACTTACATAATATACATTTTCCATGTACTTAATTTTAAAAATATTTTTACCATTTTATTTGTTATTAAATTTGATTATATTATCAAAAAAATTAATTTATATATAAGTTTTTTTACTAAGCCGTGCATCGCACGGGCATAATACTAGTACATATATATTCCTGAACCTTGACCCTAATTCCTAACTGAACTCGCTCTCTCTCTCTCTCTGAGCCAAAATCCCCAGTTGGGACGCACGCTGTATCTCTCGCCCACATCGAGCCTTTAACCATCTTTCTAGCTTTGGTACTCCTCCGCTCTCTCTCTCTCTCTCTCTCTCGATTGTCTTTTTTTTTTTTTTTTTTTTTTTTTTTTTTTTAATATATGATATAAATTATTGTTGCATTTGAATCTTTATCAGTAACTTTCCAATGCTGTGTTCTGTTTGTTGAGAAATTTTAGTGCAAGAATTTTTAAATTTTTTGGTCTCAAAACAATATTTACGAAGCCATGTATGAATTTGTGACTTGAATAGAATAGAATAGAATACCCAATTTGGGTGCGTTATCTGTAAACTTACCAACAACAAAAAAAGTAGCTTGGATAAAATGAGAACATGGGTTCTCTTGATTTTGCGTTTTTATTAAGTTTCTTGGCTTCCAAATGGAGCAACACATAGAATTGTGGCTTTAGGTGATTGGTGATGGGTGGCAATTGGTGATGTGGGGTGGGATGGCCATACCCATTGGGTAATGAATATCCAACCCTACCCGATCCAAATTTTTCGGATAATACCCGGTTCTTAATGGGTAGAGCTCAACCGGGTAGGGAATGGATATCATCCATACCCTACCCAAAAAAAAAAAAAAAAAAAAAAAAAAACCTAAACTCTCTCACCGTAACTCAGTCTCACACACTCTCTCTCTCTCTCTCTCTCTCAGCCTCTCCAGTCCTCACCGTCACTCTCTCTCTCTGCCTCTCCAGTCTCCGCCTCTCCTCACCGTCACTCTCTCCAGTCTCCGCCTCTCCTTGCCGTCGTTTCCGCCCCTACCTTCCTCCAAATCGCCGATCGCGTTGAAAACCTCCTCCACGGTATCTATCTCTCTCTCTCTTATAGTCTTTGTTTGGTTGCTCAGAAAATTTTGAATTCTAATTTTACTTTTTGGATGTCATATGATTGACTGAGGTGGTGCTAACTTTTGGTTTGGTTGGTCAGAAATGTGAGGAAACATTTTCATACCCATTGGTTTTCCCTCTTTTGCTAGTTTGGCTTCAAAAGAAAATTCTTTTCTGTGGTTATCTGGGTTTGACGTTTTGGGAGGATTTTGTTGATAATTAGCTTTTGTTTCCTTTTCTAGACTGAATTTGTCAACTGGTGAGTTTTTTGTTCTTTGCATGTTGTTTACTTGTGTTGTCTTGTTGAATTTGTTGTCTGGGTGTGTGTTAGATTTTGATTTTAGAGTTTGAATTCAGCTGGGTATGTGTCAAATTTGGTGATCGGTGATTTGGGCAGAGACAAGTTGCTGGGCGGGAAGGGATGAATGTTATCTTTCTGCAGGCTGAAAATATTTTCATGCCACTTTTCAGTCCTTATTAAAAATGTTTTGCTGGAACAAAGTTTTGCCCCAAACACTCAAATTTGAGCAAAATGTTTTACAACAAAACAAAGGAACTTTAGTATTTGGTTTGTATAGGATCAATTAGACAGATTCACTTTATAATTATCAATATCAATAGGCCTCTAATCCTACCCGTTTTCAAATCCAAAGCCCAATTTCTTGTTGGCAAGCACAGTATGAGAGGTTTTATGCTCAAAATTATAACCCACAATTCTCAGTTTACTTTGCCATGCAATTTGTTAATACAGAGTTTTGGCTGTTTTTGAAGGTGTTCTTTTTTTACTATCAAAATTTATAATGATATGTTTGAGTTATTTATGTCTAACTGTAATCATTAATCCCTTTGAAGCTATTGCTGTTTTAATGGAGGGAGGAGACAGCTTGTTAGATGCCATCTATGAAGAGGATAACTTAGAAGGCATTGATGATGTTGAGATGCTTGATGTTGAAGAAGGAGAGTTGGTGGAGCCCAATTTACATAATGAAAAGGGAAAAAGCAGTGGTGGAGATGTCAATTTAGAAATTCAAGGATCTCAAAGTAAAAATCGTGGGCTTCGGGCTAGAAAGAAGAAGAATAGGAGAAAGAAGGGTGGCTCAAGGCCAGTTACAGACATAAATAGGTAATGTTCTGCTAAAGTTGGAAGAAATGGTTTTGCTTTGTTTATATTAATGAAACTTCTGTCTTTATTTAGTTACTTCTTGTACATGGCTTCTTGATTCACATATATGTTTATAATATAGACATAATTCTAGTAAGCTTTTATGTCATCGCATATTGGTTAAAGTATTATAGAGTTGTTTCAATTTAATCACATCACTTGTTCGGTGTTGTTCCCTTTGGCATGTGATGCATGATAACCAAATAGTCTTGGCTACCTTTGTCTAATTTGTTTAGTGTTTTCAAGACTTAACTGCAAAACAATTCATTTATAATCCAATAGATATGCAATTTTTCTTCTTTGCTCCTGTTTTCATATGATGGAAGAATGTATTATCCGCTCTCTCACTTATGTTATCTGACTTAAGGTTTCCTTAGGGAATCTCCAATAGATAAGGCAAAGCCTACTTTTATTTTTATTTTTCTCCCAAATTTGGAGAGCTAGCCAAATATGTTGCTCCAACAGACTTGCTAATTGCTATCCACTAGGAAAATTTTGTAATTGCTAGTCTCTCCAAATGTGGAGGGCCAATGTAGCTCTCTATGCTCATTTTCATCCATTATTTTAAGGTAAATTGCACCAAGAGTCTAAGACCCCCTTGAATTTTATGATGTTGCAATTAGAACCCCCTAAATTTATTTTTTTCACCAATATGGTATGGTAACTTTGATACTGTACCAAATAAACCCCTTCTGTCAACGCCTTTTCAATGTCCTAACAAAAAGATGATGTGGCAGCACAGGATTTAGAAAACAAAAAGCTTCAAGCTTTATTATTTTCTTCCTCTTATCCTACATTTGCTCAGCAACCAAACACAATTCAAACACAAACTTGATAAAAAAAAAAAAAAATTCACCTTCAGAATAGAAAATTTTCCAAGCAAGCTGAATGCCTGAGAAAATGCGATTCAAGAAAAAAAAATACTATTAAAAAGAAGCAACAATGTACTTTAGAAACCCACCTCCAAAACAACTAATCAAGCTAAAAGTTCCTGAGAAAATCAATCCCAGAAAAAGTAACAATAGAAAATTGAGCTAGGAACCCCACCACAACCACCTCTGGCAACACCACCACCACAACAGTCGCCACACACAAACATGTCATGAAATGAATCATTTTTTTTTTTTGATAAGTAAGAAGAAAATATTATTAATAAGGGAAAAGCATGAAAATACAAAGGGTTCACGGTAGTGAACAAAAAGACACAAGCAACCACTAAGAAAAACTAAGAAAAGCTAATAGACGAAAGGAATTCCAAAAGGGTAAAACAATTCGAAAAACCCCAACACCGAGACCAATCAAAGAGGGTCCGATGGCATAAATCTAATAACTGAACCACAGATTTCCCCTTATCCTCAAAAGAACGCCGATTCCGTTCGGTCCAAATAGTCCACATTACACACACTGGAACCAAATTCCAAATATCAGAGCTATGCTTCCCAAGCCAATGGTACCAACAAAATAATAAATCCACTACTGAACCTGGCATGACCCAATCGATCCCAAACAACTGAAGCATATTAGTCCACAAAGAATGAGCTATCGGACGAGAAAAGAAGCAGGTGATCCACAGATTCCTTATTACAACAGCACATACAACAGCGGTTCGCCAAAGGGCTACCACGAAGTATAAGGTTATCCAAGGTAAGAATCTGACCATGAGTCATTGTTCACATAAAAATGCCACCCTTTTAGGAACCTTGACTTTCCAAATGCCCTTCCAAGGGAAAGTGGAAGGAGTTGCATTTCGAATCTTATGATAAAAAGACTGAGTGTCAAACTTCCCGCTTCCATTAAGATCCCAACGAAGTCTGTCACCCCCATCACCCCTAGGGATCCGAGTTTGGATGAAATGAAGTAGGGAATAAGAAGCCGCTAACTCCCAATCATTGAAACCCCTAAAAAAGCTTAAACTCCACACTCTGTCGTTATCACCCTTTGAAGGGCTTAATACTTGAAACATAAGCTTCTTTATTAGCAGAACACAAAAATAACTGGGGATAAAGAATTTTAAGAGGAACATCTCCGGTCCATTTGTCATGCCAAAAAAGGACACGAGAACCATCCCCCACTACAAATGACAAATGCTTAGCAAAACTTCCCCACCCTTCACTAATACTCCGCCATAACCCACAACTATGAGCCCTTCTGCAAACTCTAGAGCACCAACCCCCTTTACCCTCCCCATATTTCATGGCTATGACCCTCCGCCATAGATGAGAGGTTTCATGGCCATACCTCCAAAGCCATTTCCCTAATAGGGCCTGATTAAAATACGCCAATTTTCGAATTCCCAAACCACCCAACTCGCGAGGTAGGCAAACCTTTTCTCAAGCCACCAAAGGATATTTGAAATACTCAACTGAAGAACCCCATAAAAAATTCCTCTGAATACATTCCAATCTAGTCGCCACGACTTTAGGGATAGTAAAAATGGAAAGGTAATAAGTTGGAAGGCTTGAAAGGGTACTTTTCAACAATGTGAGTCTACCACCCTTTGACAAGTAAAGCCGCTTCCAGCCCGAAAGCTTCTTTTCCAACCTCTCAAGAATCGGATTCCAAATAGCGGCTGTTTTATACAAAGAACCCAGTGGCATACCCAAATAAATTATAGGCAAACCGCCCACCCTGCACTGAAGAATATTAGCCAATGACTGGATATTGCTCACCTCCCCAATAGGGACAATCTCACTTTTCCCCACATTCACCTTCAAACCAGTAAAAGCTTGAAAACAGGTCAAAACCAGCCTAATGGAAAAAATCTGCTCTCTAGAAGCATCGCAAAAAAGAATAGTATCATCACCAAATAGTAGGTGAGAAATACGAATACCAGTATGATTATTTGGACCCACATGAAAACCCCGAATGAGACCACCTTCCTTAGTTTTCTTCAGGATGTGACTTAAAACCTCCATGATCAAAAGAAAGAGGAGGGGAGACAATGGATCTCCCTGTCTGAGACCTCTAGAGCTACCAAAGAAACCAGAGGGAGATCCATTAACCAAAAGCGAGAATCGAACGGTAGTGACACAAGTCTTGAGCCAACTCCTCCATCTACCCCCAAAACCCATCCTCTCCAACAGATAAAACAAGGAGTCCCAATTCACATGATTATAAGCTTTCTCGATATCTAACTTACACACCACCCCTGGAGCACGACACTTGAGTCTCTTGTCTAAACATTCATTAGCAATAAGCATTGAGTCCAAAATCTGCTTGCCACCAACAAACGAATTCTGCGACTCCGAAATGAGTTTATCTAACACCAACCTCAATCTATTAGCCAAAACTTTAGACAATAGCTTATACACACCGCCCACTAAGCTGATAGGCCGAAAATCTTTGATATTCAAAGCATTATTCTTCTTGGGAATCAAAGAAAGAAAAGAAGCATTCAGAGACCGCTCAAACTCTGAGCTCCTATGAAAATGATCAAAAAAAGCCATCACATTTGATTCCACTACACTCCAATATTTTTGGAAAAATGCCATAGTGAAACCATCGGGACTTGGGGCTTTATCGCCCTCCATCTCTTGAAGAACCTTAGCTACTTCCTCCTTTGAAAAATCCCTCTCTAGAATAAGCCTCTCATCCTCCTCAACACATGCAAACTCTAAGCCATCCATAGAAGGGCGCCAGGTATCCGACTCAGAGTACAAACTCTGATAAAACTGAACCACCTTAGACCGCACCACTTCCTCATCCTCATAGAGAACACCATCCACCTCTATACCCCGAATATGGTTAGTTCTTCTATGGGAGTTAGCAACCCGATGAAAAAAACGAGTATTAATGTCCCCCTCCTTCACAAATAATATCCGAGACTTTTGTCTCCAAGAGATCTCCTCCAAAGAGGCAAGATGTGCAACCTCACTTTTAATCTGACATCGCCTAGTTTGATCCTCCCGAGAAAGGCCTAACAAGTCCTCCCTAGCATCCAAACCCAATAATTCGGATAAAAGACATTTCTTCTTAAAGGCCAAATCCCCAAATTCCTCCTTATTCCACTTTTTCAAATCTTCTTTAAGAGCTTTTAATTTACGAGCCAGAATAAAGCTTGGAGAACCCACAAAGCAGTACCCAATTCACCATTGCCGAACCCTCTCTACAAAACCCTCTTCTTTCAACCACATATTCTCAAATTTAAAGGCACTACGACCTTTATTAACACTACCGGCCACCACCAAAAGAGGGCAATGGTCGGAAACAACACGAGGGAGTACCCTTTGAGACACATTCCCAAAATGATCTACCCAATCCACCGATGCCAAGGTTCTATCGATTCTTGACATACACTCTACCCCTAAATCTCTAAACCAAGTAAATGATGCCCCTTCAAGAGGTAAGTCCACTAGATAGTTAGCCTCAATGAAATCTGAAAAAGCAAACATAGCCGGGCTAAATGCCTCACAGCCAAGTCTCTCACTCGGATATCGAATGATATTGAAATCCCCAAACACACACCATGCCGTATTCCACCTAGAGTGCATCCTAGAGAGCTCCTCCCACAAAGCACCCCGCCTGACTATCATCATTAGGACCATACACTCTGAACAAGCCCATACAAAGTCATCTACAACCCTCTTCAAGATAAAACATTTACAGAAAACTGACCAATAGCACAATCAACCTTTTCATAAACCCTCTTGTCCCGGATCAGTAACACCCCTACAGTGTTGACTGCATCTAGAGCAACCCAGTCTAGGAACGGACTACCCCAAAGGCTTCGAACAATAGTGGAGCTAATAGAAGCCAGCTTAGTTTCTTGAAAGCAAACAATATCACACTTCCACTCCTTGAGAAGATTCTTACAAACTTCCCGCTTCCGAGGATTGTTTAATCCCCTAACATTCCAAGATAAAAGTTGTAAATTCATTTAACCCAGGTATTCAACCCCATGCCTACTGAGGAATCTCTGTTCCTCCCCTTAGATGTTACTCCCTCATAATTGACAGAAGAAAACAAACCTTTAAGTTCCCTAAGCCCTTTCTGCCTAGAACTCACAATATCTTTAGAAGTCCCAACATCTACAACATCAATGCAATCTCGTTCAAGGAGACGAAATAAAGCTAGACATTTATCTTCATGCTTAACAATAGGAAAACCCACTATTTTACAAAAACTTTTCATCAGGCTACATACCCATTTCGAATTTTTTTCCTCTAACCCTCGAGTCTCTACCTCATCAACTTCCTGGATCACCTCCAACTTCTTATGTTCCATGGGATCCCATTTAGATATAGGTGAACACTCCAAAAAGCCACTCTCATCCTCCCCTTGTGAAGAATCACTAGGATTAATTTCACTATGTTTCCTTTGAAGCATAAAACACTCAGACCCAACTTGAACCAGCTCAGACCCATCTTGTACTGGTTTTTCTCCCTTCTCCCTTGATACCTCCTTAGAATTATTAATCTCCCCAAAACACAAGCTCATCTCGCTACCCAGGCCCAACAGAGGAGAAAATTGATTATGGGTTGCTCCCTAATTCCATTGAGGCGAAAGAATCTCCTTCCCAGACCCCCTCGGCCTCGTCAGCCTCCCTCCGGTGAAATCCCCAGCCATCGGAGATTGGATCTCCTCTCCGATGAACCCAGGCTCAGCGATTACCGTCGCACCCATCGCTTTGGCCAATGGTGAGACCACCGCGACGACTTGCACAGGGTCGCCGGTGAGAGTAGAGGCGCCGCGATCCATTTCCGGCCCCATTGCTAACACCGGTGGCTCGGGTCTCCACCCCTTCTCCCGTTTGAGCTCTCGCCCACTACCCACGATGCCTGGGCATCAGACTCCACTTGAAGAAAGTTGGGCTTGACCAAACTGCCCTTCAGTTGAGAAACCTTTTGCACCTCGGGTTGGGCTACAACAGGCCCACCTGGCTGTTTTATTATATCTGGCCCATCACTTAACACCTTGGGCCAGCTGAGCACCTTATCACCCAGCCAAGTCACAGAACGTCTCCCATTCTCAGACTTACACACTCTCAACGCCAAAGAAGCAGGAGTCAACTTAAATTGAAAAGCCCGCGTGGGTCTGCCAGTAAAAGCAGAAACATTACCTTTTTTAACTGAAACATTTTCTATAGGTTTTCCATGCATCACGTTCTGCCCCAAAAATGTTCCAATTTTTTCAAAATTTCTGATCTTTTGCTGATATCCATGATAAGATAAAAACTTCCCACTCTGGCCACCACCAGCAAGTTTACCACCTCCATCACCCTTATTAAAAGAACCTTTGGCCAGAGATAACGGTTCAGCACCAGATCAAAAATTCCTAAGCTCTTTCTGAAACAAAGACCAGCCAGCTCTATTAGAGCTGGCTGGTATCATTATACAACCTCTCCTAGACCCTCCAAAATAAACTGCAGTAACGACAAACAGACCAGCTTTGTTAGATTTCCCACAAAACTCTAATAACTTCCCATTCTCCCTAAATCTCTTACAAAGTAAACCATGGCCAGGCACCCAATCTTGTACATCCTCGAGACAAGTAAGTACCCACTCCACACCCTTATGTCCAACCCAAATCGAGCTCTTAACATTCCGATGAGTCTCATGTAAAGCATACGAATCAGACCGCCCTCCATCAAAAGAAAAAGAAAAATGTTTAGCATCAATATGAAAAGACCTCTTGCTGCCTCCAAAAACAGAGGATAGAGGTTTGGATGGGATGTTAAGAGAGGTTTCAATGGAGGGAAAACTTGGTGTAGTTAAAGGTGCAGGAACAACAGTAGGCTTTTCAGGCAAAACTTGGTTAGGCCCCTGAGGTGGTGGGGAAGGGGAGGGCAAAGGCAATGATGGAGGAGTAGGATAAGGATAAGGGAAGAACCCAAACTGTGGAGGAGAGAAAAAGGGGGAGGGAGACGGAAGATGTGAGGGTGGCAAAAAAGGAAAGAAGGAAGATGATGGTTGAGGGAGGGGGAGAGGGAGAGGGAGAGGGTGGGGTGGAGGAGGGGGGTGGAGAGAGCTCATGCTAAGAAAAGAATTGAAATTGAAATGAATCATAAAAAATCAAAGCACAGTTTGCAATTTCCAATTTCTACTAAACTCTCAAATCTACAATCTCAAAGATCAATGTGATTCAATCTAAAAAACAAAAAAAAGAAAAACCCTACCAATGGAAAGGTGGCTAGCTAAAATAGATAAGTTAATTTTTAGCTAAAATTTGGCTCACTCGCTGGAGAATTGGAGATGCTGTTATATGCAATAAACTTTGCAAATGGTGTACAAATTTATCAAGATTTTTTAATTATTTTGTGCATTCAGTTTAGAAGGATTTTTAGTAGCTCATGCTTTGGTCCTGAAATTTCTTAACTTTCCCTTGCAGGTTTGTGTTAGATACGTGTAGGCGTTTGAAAGAGAGAAAATCATACATGGTATATACGGCTGTAGGTTGTTTGGGAGTTTCTGCATTAAATGATCTCGTCAAAGAGGTAATATACCTTTCATGCAATCTAGTGCTTCATTCTCAGGAAAAGCATAATAGATCAATTATAATAAGCAGCAAAATGGTTTGTCTGAGTAAATGAAATTATTTGTCTTCAAGGTTAATTACATAAGAGAAACCACATTCTATAACTTAACCCTGATATTTTTGTTTGTTATTATTTGCCTTGGTATAGGCAATGTGGAATTATTTTCGGCTGCTTTCATTGCCTTCTTCAAATATTGAGTATGGTCCCTATTTGATTATTTGCCTTTGCTAGGTTCTCGTTCCTTTCAACCTTCTTCCCTCAGCTGTATAATTTTTATATCCATCCTTCCCTTGGTTATATGCCTTCGATGGGGTTCTTGTTCCTGGCAACCTTCTTCACTTGTCTATATAATTTTTATATCCATTCTCTTCTGACTCCTTGAATACCACTGGACCTTGTAATTGTTATTGGGTAAATGGTCTCTGCACTTGAGCTGCTTTGTGGATACCCTAAACTTCATTTTACTTCTTGAGCCATCTGCCTCTTCTTCTGGTGCTTCTTTAGATTGTAATATTAAGGGGAAAATAAATCCTTCGGTTTGGAGTCGATGAATATGATATGCTTGCTTCTTGTGAGGAAAGGTGAGAATTTTGGTTGTGCTTGAATTTGGACCAGCCTAGGGCTGAAAATGCTTGCTAGCCAATCTATTTAAGACCATACAGCCTTTCGTAGTTTCTGATGCTCAATATTGTTTCCCTACCCTTGCAGATTTCTCTTGCAGAAGCCATTTTGCTCATTTCAGTCATGTGCTCTGAGCTGTGATGTCCTATGGCTGAAACACTTCGTGATTTGCTGTATGTGTAGGTTGATGTCTTTTTTTCCCCCTTGTTTTATCAGTCAGTATGCATGTAAAAATTAATTTCTCACGATAGGATTAAATGTATTTGATATATTTTTTTTGATTGAGAAAAGTGTCGACTGAGTTTGCAAATCAGAAATTTCTCAAGTGAACCCGAACTTTTTTTTTAATAAATACTCTAGACTGAATTACTAATAATAAATAAATATTTTAGACTGTTAATTTGGAAGATCACCATTTTTTGATTGAAAGCACGTGTCAATCATGTTTTCTAGTCAGAAATTCATAACTTTCTCAAGTGAAACCACAGATTTGTTTCATAAATATATTATAGACTGTTCATTTGGAAGATTTTTTTTTAGCTGATCATGTGGGCATACTATTACATATTGTGTTATTATCCTTTAGGCCGGTAATTTATTTGTGTGTTAATTGTTTTCTTCTTTTTCCTTTTTACCTTGTCATCTGTTCATTATGTACATTCCATTGAATCTTCTACAATGTGATTGTAGCAACTGTTTAGAAGAAGTGAGAACTAGATAGACCATTGACTTAGAGAAAAAGATCCTTATAAATCAATGGATTTAGGGTTTTCTCGAAGTTGCTGTGTGTGTGTGTGTGTGTGTGTGTTTTTCAAGGCTTAGTAGTGTGTATAAGTTGGAATAGGAGTATGAATTTACATTATGCACGTTACATGTTATGCTGTGCTTAGGCAATGGCCTATATTGAAACATTGCCTAGCCTTGCTCAATTTGGGCAATCATGATTGAGTGCTATGCAGGGACAGCTGACTGAAATTTTCTATCATTAACAGATTTTACCTATTTTACAATGTAGAAAGAGGGCGTATCTTTATTGAAGTAATTAAATCTTATAACTAGTTTCTATGTATTTGCGATCTTGATTGCTCGTAGGTATTTGATACTTGAGGAAAGGGTCTGCTGACTCTTAATATTGTTACAGTCGTTCTCTTTTACTTTCCCCCAGTACATGCCCCTGTGCAGTTCAGTTATCTTTTACTGATTGTGAGATTTTCAGGTGGATGCAATTCAGGCTTGTGGAGGTCAGATGACTGCTGATGGAAGCCGCTGTCGAAATGGTGGTGGCATATTATGGAATATCATTAAAGCACGAGAACCAAAAGCCTACAAAGAGATAATGAAAAAAGTGCAGGAGTTTGAGGCAAATAACCTTCCTTTATGTCATAATTTTCTTTCATTGGCTGCATTTTATTATTCCCGGATATAAAATTACAATATCTCAACAGCTTTCATGATGATTTTTGAAGTGAATATAAAGTGCTGATTTTTTTTTAATCATTACGCAGAAGCAATTCAAGCCATCAAATAATAGACGAGGAGGGGAGCCAAAGAAGGAAGGTAATTCACCAGGAACCACCCATTCATTTGCGGAAGGTACTCCTGCCACTTTTTCGGATAATTCCCAGCCAATATCTCAGATGCAAAATGAGCAGACAAATACTGGTGGTATTGAACGAGTGTCTGTTTGTGATAGACTAAGGATCCCAGTGTCTTATGATGATGACCTTCTTGGAGAGGATACGAAGGGTGATGCAGCTTGATTTTTGGATCATAAGAACTTTATATGGCTTGGTATTGTAGGTTTCATTCCCAGATGAGGTGCCAGATTATTGTTGTGTTTATGCCATAGATGAAACAAAATGTTCCAACCCATTTCCATTTGGGTGGGGATGGGCGATATTCCTTGTTTTGTACAAGAGAGGCCGCTGCAGTATTGATGATATTGGATTTTGTTTTAAAAGAAAATTTCCAATAGAATCTCAATTGAAGAATGATCCTAATCACCATTTTTTGTGATGTATTCATTGTTTTATACGCACTAAGCCTTTTTGATGGTGGATTGTTCGTGATTTATTCAATTGATTCTCTTGCTACTCTTTATTATTTTGGATGAATATATATTATCTTGTTACTCAACAAGTACTGAAAGCAATTGTTGTGTATTCCTTTTCCACTCAACTAGTTTTGTTATCCTCAATTGTAGCCCGGATTGTACAGTTTCAGATAACTCAAGATTGTGCCAAGGACAAACCATACCAGGAATGGCCATAATTAGAGGAAGAAAGGCTGTTAGTTCAGGGCAGGGGGCAAAACTTAGCAATCTAGTTGTTATTCCTTTTCAATTCTTATTGGTAAAGATAATACTATTGGTGTTGCATTTATCAATGCGGTTGTGTTTGAATTTAATTGTCGAATTTCACCCAAGTTTTAGAACGCAGTGAAGGTTAAGACTTAAGACCTGGCTGTAAGTGGGTGATCAACTGGATGTCAGTAATTCCATTTTTGGTGATTGGCCCCTTCCTATAATTTCATTCTTAAGCAATCTAGTCAAATAAACACAAACGTGATTCCCCCGAAACTAAACTAAAAACACAAACACAATTAGTCTGTCTTTTGGATGATCATAATTTAAACCAATACAATGATTCCTTTTTGTTTACCTCCTAACCCAAAAACTATAATAACTATAAACAACTTTTGTCATCAGCTCTTGAAATCCTATCCAACAGTTAGCTTCACACTCTCACTCTCACGGTTCTCTCTAATCTGCTTATCCTTCTTCTTTTGAAGTTAGGCCAAGGCTTGATGGGCTTGGTCAAGAAACTATCCAAGAGAGAAGTCTAGAGGGGTTGTTTATTGGACTATTGCATGATTTGTTTGCTACGTGTCACAAGGTTGTGCGCATATTTAGTGTTTGTTTGGCAACATATTATCTAGTTTTTTGATGAAGTTTTTTTGTTGGAAGTACTTGTACCTTGAAAAAGTGAAAAAAAAAAACATGTAAAAGTGAAGTTTTACAAAACTGTATATAAAAACTAAAAAGTAAAAAGCAGAGGAAATTTTTCCAGAGTCATTGCCATGATAAATAATACTGCAGCAACTGTAACATAAGGGTACTTGTACAGCAACGCCATGGCTGATTCCAAAGTCAATGTTGCGGCAACTTCAAAGATTGTGTTGTATTTGGCAGGCCTAAGCAAAATGATTATAGAGAGGGCATTGACTGTAAGAAGTGCAGAGGCTAGTAACCCTGCAATTTCAGAAAAGGCTTGTGATCTATATGAGGCCACAGCCACATCCACAGCCACTGCTGGGTTTGGTACTGTTCCATCAGAAGAAAGGCCTAAATATTGAAGCCCTGTTCCAGAACTGAGAAAACAGATTGTAAACATAACTAAATAGCCCCCACACGATTTGAGAATGAAACACCCTTTATAATTTTCAAGAAAAGCAGTGCACCAGCCAGGGTGTATGAGCAAAACTTGTATGGCTGCGGAGAGGGTCACCCCAACAAAATAGTAGATGATGTGAGCATAAGTACCATAAATTCCAATTGTGTAAGCATAGAATTGGCTATCGGTAAATACGGTTAAAGCACACAGAAAGCTTACCAAACCAATAAACAACCAGCGCCTCCGACCCAGCTCACCTGGGTTAGGGTATTACTATTAACAGAACGTGCGTTGGGACTAGCAATAGTGATATTCAGCACTGGATTATGCTTAACTCTTCTTGGCAAGGGTTGATCAGAAGGCGCTTTCATAGAGACAGGATTCATGAGAAAATACACAGGTTATAGAAAGAGAGAAAGGTTTGGGCTCGGAACTTGGTTTGTTCTGATACATATATATACAAGCTCTTCGCCCTTAAGCCTTAAGGCATGAAAATGTTTATTTATTTAATTATTTTTTAATACAAACTCTTCGACCTTCTTGAGCCTTAAGGAGTGAAAATGAAATTTTGTTAAAAAAAATAGAAACTCTTCGCCCTTAAGCCTTAAGGAGTGCAAATGATTTATTTTTTAATACAAACTCTTCGCCTTAAGCCTTAAGGAGTGAAAGACCGATCCCAAGGTCGGTGTGATTAGTAAAAAAGTCATAGCGTTAAGCTTACAATGATCGGTGGTGCTGGTTTTAATGGTGGATTTTGGTGGGAGTTATTTACAACAAATAATATTTTATTAACCCACACGCCCAACCTCTCACACACGCGTGAATGAAGACCTAAACTTTCTACCCTATCTCATCTCGTTCTCTTTCATGCAGAATGGCAGAAACAACGCAGCTCCCACACGCCCAACCTCTCTCTCTGTTTTCGCCTCTTATCTCACCGCCTCTCCCTCACGCAGCCAAGTAGATGCCACCATCGCCCATGCTCGGATTTGTGGGTTTGGATTGGCCGTGCTCCGATGGCTCGATTGGGCCCGATTGTGGGTTTGATTTTGCGGTGATGTGGGCCTGATTTGGTGGGTCTCGGTGCTAGTGGGTTTTGGTTATGTTTGTATCGGTGGTGGCGGTTTTAATGGTGGATTTTGGTGGGTTTTAATGGTTTGATTTGGTGTTTGTGTTTGGTGTTTGTATCGATGGTGCTGGTTTTAATGGTGGATTTTGGTGGGTTTTAGTGGTCTTATTTGGTGTTCATATTGGTGTTTTTATCAAATTTTGGTGTTTGTATCGGTGGTCTTGGTTTTAATAGTTTGATTTGGTGGTTTTTTTTTTTTTGTGGTGGGTTGTTGATAACGGTGGTTGTCGTTGTCGTTGTCGTTGTGGTAGTGGTTTTGTTTTGGGTTTTTGGTTTTGCGGTGGGTTGTGGCCGTCACAAAGTAATAGTGGTGGTGGTGGTGAAAGGGTGTGGTGGCTAGTTCTTTGTGAATTTTTGTGGTGAAGTTTTATTTTATTTTAATAAGATGTTTATATTATTTTAATGAGATGAATATTAAAATAGAGTCTTTGATGTTGAGTGTTTTGTAAAGTAAGTTGTTAAAATAGATAAAGTTGTTTTTAAGTTGCTAAAGCTTTATTTTATAATTTTCTTCTTGTGAATGCTCGTATGCAACCAAAAAGTAGTCTGCAAGACTTGTATCTCTAAAGGTAAAATATTTAGATATACCTTCATTATTGTAGTGCACTTTTTGTATTTTGGTGAACCTAAAATAGCAATATAGCTATTTAGCTTCACTAATGCTAGTGCTCTTACAATTTACAAATGTCTTGAGCCAAAACGGCCAAATACAATATTTGGCCAAAATATTGTTACGGTGGCACTTGCTAACTTAGATAATTTTAACTAAAAAATGCCACCTGAAACTCGAGTTTGTCAAACTCGAGTTCCTTGTAATGTGTTACTTGAATTTATAAAACTTGAGTACCATAGAATTGAGATCCATATCTCTAAAACTGAGATCCTTGTCTTTAATGGCATGTTGAACTAAACATAACCATATGTTTATGTTTATGTTTAACCACTACCGAATCATCTAACTCCAAAATATTTTTCCTCAACTCTAACACTTAAAATTTGTTTTATATAATATAAAAAAAATTTATTCAAAAATGTAAAATTCTAATCCAGAATCTAATTCATTAATTATTGCTGCAATTTAATTCTTTAATTTTGGAGTACTTAGTGTATTTTCATTTGTTTTTATATTTACTAAGTTTATTGGCACAATATTTGGTGTTCTTGCGATACTAAGGGTCCGTTTGGAGACAGTTGAAAACTGAAAACCGAAAAGAAAGCGAAAACGAAAAACATTGTAGCAAAATAATTTTTAAATGTGTGAATAGTATCGTGGGACCCATTTTTAATGAAAAAGTTGCTGAAAAGTGAAATTTATGGGTCCGTGAATAGTACACGATGTGCTGTGATTGGCTGAAACAAATTGAAAAAGTCAAAATTTGCGGTTCTTGTTCATTGAAAACATGAGAACCAAAACTCAAAACGTGAAAAAAAAAAAAAAAAAAAAAAAAGGGAAAACGCAGACGCAAACGCCCTATCCAAACGTAGCCTAAGACTTGGGAAGAAAAAGTTGTTGCTATTTTCATTTGTCTCCATTATGAGTGCAATGGTACTTTATGGGTTCCTTTTTGTGCCCAAAAATCTAAGCCCAAAATAGATCCAAAATCCATACAAGTACGTAGACATGGCAATACTGGTCAGAATTTTCTGACTTGAACCTGATTTTTTTGCGGGTCAACCCGACCTGACTCGGATAACCTATGACCCAACCAGTTAAAAAAAAATTCGCTAAAAGAATATTTAAATTACGTCCCGATACTAGGTGCATAAAGCACAAAGTACCAAAACTAATAATCAATATATTACAGAGAATGACTATTTTATTCATCAAAACCAATAAGAGCTAGCTAGCCTAGCTTGATTGCTTGCCAATTGCCATGAGCCCGACAACGCGTTACACAAGGGCCAAGGCTGTCAAGAGTCAAGACAACCATTAAAAAAAAAAAAAAAAAAAAAATCTCATTCAGTTGAACCGTAGTCCATTGTCCAAAGCCAAAGGCACAAACAAATGAACAATTCACAAACAGTAAACCTGAAAGTTGAGTTAAACCAAACCACAAAGCTTCCTTTCCTAGTTCCTCTACTCTTTCTCTTGCGCCTCCGGCCTCCGCCCTTCTTCACACTTTTTTAGTTTCACACAAAGTAGTCAAAGCTTGTGCTTTTGCCCTTCTCTCTTGCTCGCGACCTCTACTTTCTCACTTCTCTCGAGTTCTCTGTCTCTCGCCATCCACAGGCCACACAGCCTCTCTCGCCACTTGTTGACCCATTTAAGAGGAGCACAATCACAAATCATCAACTATGGTGAAGGTAAGTTAAATCATTTTCATCATTCTCTTAAATCCCTAAATGTTTTTAGTTTTTGGATTGATTTTTTAATATTATGAATTTATGATTTAGCAATAATAATATAGTATCTTGCTCTTCTTGCCTCTACTAACTTTATATTTAATTGTTTGTGTTTGATTGTTGGAAAAAATGAAAATGTCATTGACTCATTGTCATTTGGATGAATGTCTTATGTTCACAGTTTCTTTAGATGTTTTAAATAGACCAGAATTTTGATTTTAACTATTTATTTTTCTTTGATAATTAGAGTACAGTGGCTTCTTGAGTTGTAAATTTGGAAAGTGATAATGATGCTGTAATTATGGATACTTCTACTAATCCTTCACCATCTTTAAGAGTTAATTCAAAATCAAAGTTTAAGAAACCAAAAAGAGTTTCAGGGGGAAAAATAACAAGGAAAAACGTCACACTTCTACGGTTTGGACTGAATTTGTGAAATTGCCTATTGATGAAGAAGGGTTAAGTAAGGCTACTTGTCAATGGTGTGGGAAATTTTTTTTGGTGGATAGTCATCATGGAACATCAAACTTGCATTGCCATCTTCTCAAATGCTTAAAATGAAATGAAGTAAAATAAGATGGTGAAGAAGAGGGTAGGGTGTTACAAAACAAGATAACTCAAGAAGAGTTTTGTGAGATGTTAGTGGAGGCTATTATTAAACATAATTTACCATTTAGCTTTGTTGAGTATGAGGGCATTAGAAAAGTTTTTAGCTATAGAAATTCAAATGTTAAACATATTTCTAGGAATACTTCAAAAGTTGATGTTCTAAAACTTTACAAGAAAGAGAAGGATGATGTTAAAAATAAGTTGAAATCAATTCCTGGTAGAATATGTTTGACTTCGGATTTATGGATCTTTGTTACAAGTGAGGGATATATTTCTCTTACGACATATTATGTGAATGAGAATTGGGAATTGAAAAACATCATCTTGAATTTTTGTCATATGCCACCTCCACACACGAGAACTCTTTTATCGGAGAAAATTTTAAGTTTCTTGGAAGAATGGGGTATTGAGAAGAAAATATTTTCCATTACTTTAGATAATGCATCTAATAATGATAATTGCCAAGATTTCATAAAGAAAAAGCTTAATGAGGGGGGTTTATTGTTATGTGATGGTATCTTTTTCCATGTGCGTTGTGGTGCTCATATATTGAATCTTATTGTTCAAGAATGATTGAAAGTAATAGATGACTCGGTGATTAAGATCCGAGAAACTATGAAATATTTTAAAGGATTATAGAGTAGAATGTGCAGATTTGATGAATGTGCCAAGATAGTTGGTATGAAGAGAACAAAGGGTTTACGTTTAGATGTGTGTACAAGATGGAATGCAACATATGACATGATTGTGAGTATTATGAGATATCGTTCTGTGTTGAATCGTTTAGTAGAGGAAGATGATAATTTCAAGCATTGTCCATCAAGGGATGAATGGAATAGAGTTGAAAGGATAATTCGGTTTTGAAACCTTTCAATCATATTACAACTCTATTTTCTGGAATTGATTACCCTATAGCAAATCTATATTTTCAAGGAGCGTCTCAAATTGAATTGCTCTTACTTGAAGAAATGGAGAGCCAAGATTCATTTATTAGTAATATGGTAGAACAGATGAAAGTTAAATTTGACAAATATTGGGATTGTTATAGTGTGGTGCTAGCTTGTGCCATTGTTCTTGATCCAAGGTATAAGTTGGATTATGTGGACTTTATTTTCAAGAAAATAGAGCCAATTGAGCACATTGCTGAAATGAAGGTGGAGAGCATTGAGACTACATTGTATAGCTTTTTTCAGAATATGAATGCCTTAAGCCTATGGCCACTACAAATGTTTCATCTTGTGTTGGGAGTTCTAGTCATACTAGCGGTGTTGTGGATGATCTTGATGATGATGAAGATAAGGAAGATGATGTAAGTGAATTGCATTTTGTTTGGTATATGTTGTGCTATGTTTTTTTAATAATAAAGATTGTAATGTTGTGTGGCATTATTTTTCATTGTAATTTTTTTTAATGAAGATCATTATGAAAGTGGTCGTGGTGCCAAAACAAAAAAATCTCAGTTGGACTTGTATTTAGAAGAGCCTAGACTTAACAAAAAGAAAAATTCAAAGTTGGAAGTTCTCTCTTGGTGGAAAGAGCATTATAATTGGTTTCCAGAGCTCTCTTTAATGGCACGGGATCTCATGAGCATTCCAATAACCACTGTTGCTTCTAAATCAAGTTTTAGCACTAGGAAAAAATTCTTACTCCATATCGATCACGTCTTTTACTTGAGAATGTGGAAGCTACGTTGTGTACTAAAAGTTAGCTATATGGATTTGAAGGTAATTTAATTTTTTTATAGTCATAATTATACAATATTAATTCTTTATTGATTTGCTTTCATGGTACATTAAGTTATATTAAAATATTGTATTGTAGATGAAGATGTTGACGAAATTGGCCAACTTGAGCTACAATTTGCAAGTATGAATATTTGCAGTGTTGAATCTGCTACCAACATTGAGTAGATTGAGATTGAGGTGTAATTCTTATAAAATATTTATTTATTCTTCTTTACTTAATATTTTATATTTATTTTAATTTTTTTTTGTTTAGTTTATCTTTCTAAGTAATCTAACTTTACTATTATTTTAAATGCAATAGGAATATGTGCACTTTGCTGGCTTACTTGTTTTGTTTGTTTTAAGATCTATCTCTTTTTGAAGATGTAAACTTGTAATTATATGTATTTTGACAGTGAATTATTAACATTGAAGACTTTTTCCATCATGAATTTATGACTATAAATAATTTTTGTCATGCTCAAAACTATCAAAATTGGAAGGATATTAACAAGTGGCATTAAGTGCAATTTATTTGCTTAATTGATTTTATTCATTCTCTCTAAAAAATTGTCATTGATTTGTTTTTGTAATTGAAAAAAAAAAAAAAAAAACTTGTTTGAAAAATACGGGTAAACCCGACCTGCGACCCATTTGACTCGACCTGCCCATTTTGCCATGTCTACAAGAACGTACTAGTATTTCATTTGCCCAGTACATATCGGCAACTGGTCCAATCTCTTGCTCAACTTACATGAACAAGGGTTATGGATTATGCCCTTTTAAAATACATTATGTAAGTTTCATTTTTGTCTACTTTATTATTTTGTTCTTCTATGCTAAATATATTTATTTGTTAACCCCTTCTTTATTATTGTTTGTCAGTATCATACTTTGGGCTTCTGCATATCCAATTCTAAAAATGCAAGTCACTTCTATTAGAAAGGAGGTCACGTGTATTACGATACGGGTTGTCCAAAAAAATATGGGACAGTTCCCTGGATTTTGAGCATAGAGTACTACACAACAAGATATAGATCTGTGAGTGGAGGAGTAACAACATGTATCAATTTGGGATCGGCCTTCTTGATTCTCGTGATTTTACCCAAAATTTATAACAAAATAATTTGGGGTTGGGTGGGTGAAAAGTTGGTGACAAATATAACCATATGTTTATGTTTAAACATAACCATATTTTTTTACATTTAAGTTTAAACAATAAAAATATTCTTTTTTTCTCAACTCTAAAGTTTAAAATTTTAAAACACAATTATTCAAAACTTTAAATTTTAATCCAGAATCCAATTCATTAATTATTGTTGCAATTTAATTCTTTAATTTTGGAGCACTTAGTGCATTTTCACTTGTTTTTATATTTGCTAAGTTTATTGGCACAATATTTTTAGTGCATTTTCACTTGTTTTTATATTTGCTAAGTTTATTGGCAATATTAACTGAACAAAGAACTTTTATTGAAATTGGACACTTTGAATTACAACACTTTACAAGCACCACTATTACACTGATGCACACATGGCATAGCTTCTTACAATTCACACGCTAGCTTTTTATTTATTACACTCACTCACCAAATACACTTGCACACACCGACACCTTACTTCTAGACAGCTACACACTATAACTTTTACAGTTTGTTTGGTTGTAATTAGGGAAAGGAAAGAGAAAGGAAAAGAGAGGGGGAAAGGAAAGAAAAAGAAAGGGAAGGGAAGTTTCCTTAGATGTGTTTGGATACAGGAAAGAATTTCTCATACAAAATTTGTTTGATTTATAAAGGAAAAGGAAAGGATGTATGTGTATTTTTACATTTATGCCCTTATTTGAATTTCCTATATAAAGTAGTGTTTGAATTTTGAAATTTATTTCTTAAAAGGTTAAGGATATTTCAATAAATTCATTTGCTTTATTTTAAAATCAATCCACGATCATTTCAGCTATCCCTCCTTATCCAACCTTTTTGGGAGGACACAAAAATGTGGGCTCCTAAGAAAATCAATCACTCAATTTACATTGATCATTTCCATCCTAATCCCTTCTTTTCTCTCCTCTTCCCTTGTTTCCAAACAAAGTTAGACTTGGTGCTTTTAACACACTACACTTCACATCACAAGTCACATGGCATGGGCATCATCCTATCTATATATACTTGATGTGTGTCAGTTAAGAAACCGACTTGAAGCTTCCAACTCCATCTTTTATTGGTAGTAAAATAATGTCTTTTACCTACCTTTTAGACATCTTGTAAATTTGTGGCTGAGATTAAATTTATGTAGCAAATTGTAGAGAGCTGGAGAGAGAGATTAAGAGAAAAACACTAGAAATTTCTAGAGAGAGACAAATTTTTCTAGAGAGAGAGATTAAGAGAAAAACACTAGAAATTTCTTTAAAGAGAGAGACAATGCTTGATTTTTAACATGGCAACTTACCAAAGTGTCATAGGAATAGTTTCCTTTTCTTTAGTCTATTTCTTTTCTTCTTTTCCTTCAACTTTTCTTCTTCACTTCCGTGCATAAGGCCATTTTGGCATAAAGAGGCATGCATAGACTTTCTCTTTAATTTTATTTAAATCTATAATATGAAAAATTACAATATTGATTTTTTTTTTTAATAGTGAAAAAAGTGTTTTTTTTTTTAATAATTCAATAATTGGAAGAATGATGATTTAATTATTTGCACCCTAGTTCTCTTAATAAATTGATTTTTTTTAGGTTGGAAATTGGATTAACAATAAAGATATTGTATACTTTTAAACTTGAGGTTAATCATTCAAGTTTTGATTATAATTATATTACTTTTTTTTAATGCATTTGACTTTTATCTTGGTGTGCATAGACAAAGTCTCACACACACTGGGTAATTACATGAATGAATCATTTAGATAAGATGTTGGTTGGAGATTTTAAACAAGATTATTAGTTAAACTTTCATATATTTGAGCTTAGGTTGATAGATTCTTAATAGATATTGGATTTAATTGTAACGACCCATATTCTCATGTCATGATATTGTCTACTTGCCCAACAAGCTGCATGGTTTTGTTCATCCTCATGTCATATGACAGTAAAACACAACCTCATGAGAAAAGGCCTCATAACTAGACCATAACTTTCACTCAATTATCTCAAGTATTAAACTATTTGTTTTATTTATTTTCTTTGTAATGATCATAAGATAAAATAATATAACTTTTGAAACAAGTTAAATAATCCATCGTTCTAACTCTAGAAATTAATAAAATTAAGGCTAGGTAATGCGGGTATTACATTAGCTCTTGACTAGATTATTTATCAAACAGGACTACTAATCAAACAAACTAAACCGCTTTCACATTTATCGTCCTACTGATAAATTTAAGAGAATGATATTGCTCTTGTGAAGTTTTAAAACCGAAGTGTTCTTTTGACTTTAGGCCACTAGTTTTCTATTTGTCTCATCCAAGAAAAGGTGAAATAGCGATTGAACGTAGACAAAGGTAAACTTTGAACTTAATATACACTCTTTCAAGTTTTAACCAAAGTTATTTTTTGGGAGGTAAACTTTGAACTTAATATACACTCCTTTGAGTTTTAACCAAGTTTTTTGGGAGCGGGGGTGTTAACGAAGGTGTCTAAATCTCTTTGAGTATTTAACTATTCCCTTGAGTACACAGTTGTCATAAAACCAAAAAGAGTAAACATTAGGTCCGGAGCTGGTTCTTTTATGCCACCAATAATAATGCACCACGTTATCCAATAACTTTAAACTTAATAAACCTTATTACACACGATTATAACCCACAAAATATTCCAAACTCAAGTGTATTCTTCTCCGACGTTTGAAATCAAAACTCTAAGCTTAGAGTCCATAGACTCAATGATGTGACTATTTAGTTCTCAGTAAAGCTACTTCTTGATTGATGAATCTACTATGGTAAGATTCTTAGGTGATTTTCTCCGACGTTTGAAATCAAAAATCTAACCTTAGAGTCCATAGACTCTATGATGTGACTATTTAGTTCTCAGTAAAGCTACTTCTTGATTGATGAATCTACTATGGTAAGATTCTTAGGTGATTTTTTTTTTGAGGTTGCTTTATTAAATGGATTTTACTAACGTGTGCAAAATTTTGGAAATGGTCCGGTTAATGTATGCTCTAATAAATTCATTTTTGGATAAGTTTTATTGGAAACTGAAAAAGTTGTCAAAACTTTTTCAATTTCTGATAAAACTTTTTTACTCATAAACTCTAGGTAAGGGGTGACCCCAAGATGTTGCTGTTTTGAATTAGGACATCATGGATCTATACAGATTTTAGGAATCACTAGGCCAACCCCACCCCTGCATTCACTCTTTTAACCAAGCCTGGAACATAGAAAATGATGCTGCAAGATATGGATTGTTTGCAAAGTTCCTAACTAAACCAAGCGAAAATAAGTGTCCTGCCGCCCTAAACCTCCCTTCTTCAAAAATTATATTTCATCAGTAAGGCTTCACTATAAAAGTCACCAAAACTGAATTCCATTTTCTTTTGAGGAGATCCTGGAGGGCCACAGGTTCCCTAACTATTGTCTTCTGCATATGTTGCAGAAGTGCTTCTGATGCATACTCATTGCTTCACAAACAAAACCCGTTGTGATACTTCCGTATTCACAACCTAAAAATATGAGTCAATATATATATATATATATATATATATATATATATATTTCATAATTTTTTTCACAAAAGCTAAAAATTGACACTCCAATGAAGACAAAGATGAGCAAGAAGTCATGGAGTATACAAGGATGATGGACATGGAATTTAAATGGACATGACGAAAGGAGTTAAACGAGGATGGAATTTAAAATAAACATGACTAAAGGAGTTATATGTACATTACTACTCAGTAATTATGCTACACTAATAATATATTCCAAAATGTACCAATACCCCTCCCTCCATAAACATAAAATTAGACGTGCTTGGACTTCTTTTGTGGTCTGTTCAAATCTCTAGATTCCTCAGTAAGTTCTGCCAACTTCACCATAGGGCCATCTTGTGGTTGAGTTGTGGCTGTATCCACCCATTTCTCATACTCTAATAGGTGCATTGGCTCTGAGGATGGTTGTGCTACTGTTTCTACCTCTTTCTCACCCTCTAGAAGGTATGTTGGTTCTGATGGTGGCGGTGATGCTGTTTCTACCTCTTTCTCACACTCTAGCAGGTGTATTGCTTCTGATAGTACTGTTGCTGCTTTCTCTACCACTTTCTCACCCTCCAACACATAAATTGACTTTTCTGGTGGTGCTGCCTCCTTTTGATTCAGGTATGATGGTCCTTCCGAATCATCATCATGTGATGAAACAGCTTCTGGTGCTGCTGCTACTGGTGGTAAAAATGACTCTGACAAAGCTGCTGCAACTGCAGCTGTGTTTGTGTGTGGTCTGCCTCGTCCTCTACCTTTACTTTTGCCTCTGCTTCGTCCTCTTGCTGATGGAGCCTTAGTTGTGGTTTGTGTTGTTGCTGGTAGAGGTGACACCTCCTCATGGGTGAGGCGTAATGAGCCCTCCATATTATTTGTATATGGAAGACAAGATGCTGGTCTTGTTTCAAGGTGCCGGGTCTCTCCAATCATCTGTAAGACACGGATGCACATGGTTTGGATATCTTTCATTGCTTGCATTGCACAGTCACTAGTGAAAGCACCAAGTATTGTAGCGCATTGGTTATGGATTGCAGTCAAGCTCTGGACCTGTCATTCCAAATGCAGATACCTTAACAATTTTGACTCAAGTATTTTCAGTGCACATCTAAATAAAAACTAATCACATAATAGTTTTGACAAATTCTTACTAGCAGATGTGTTGTCCCACTTGAAGGCTGAAATCGCATATGTGGTCTTTGAGTGAGAGGAGTAATCAAACGACGTGTGATTTTACGATACCACTCCATGTATGGATCATGATAATGCATTGGGTGCTCCTCTGACTCACCCACTGCAATACTCTCTTCACAAGCCTCCCACAACTGTATATATCGTCCATGATATGATCGCCAATCATAGTGATGTCTCCCTCGTCTGTCGATTGAATGGAGTTTCACCTCTGTATCACAAGGTTTAGGAATTCCTTGATGGAGACCAAATTGTCGCAGAACTCGATCAGGATGATGCCACTCGACAACATCAAAGCAGATTAGTGGAGCAATTGTTTGCCACACATGCTGGTCTTTTACACATACATCTGGTAGTAAAGCAAGTCGCTCAGTAGTGTATGGCTGCCATATCATCTAAGATTGAAAATAAGCTAAATCAATGTTTCAGACACAAGCAGGCACACATAAACTTGCACCCATCGCATGATAAAGTGTGTATTATATCATAAATTAAAAACCTAATAAAACTAACCTGATCATCTGTCTGTTGATCAAGTTGGTCCCTGTAAAATATTAATGCTCTAAGAGGATTGTCTCTACGAATTACAGGAGCCCTCCACCTAAGGTAAGAGGAATAAATTTAAGCCCAATCAAAGGTATAGTAACAAACATATACATTAATTCAATAGCTTAACACATACCTGCATCCTAATGGATCTGTAGGCACTTGCTCTTCATGTATTGCTGCATCCCCTACAACTAGTGCAATGTTCCCTACATCCTCACTATCTGGTACAACTGGATCCCGCACTCGGCCACCAAGTCTCTCAGGACGACCAATATGTAATCGCTCCCATGCCCATAACTGTAGTGAAGTAATTTGTAGAGGTAAGAGCATATAAAATTACAAACACACAACTATAAAAGGAAGCATACAAAGGAATACATGCTAGTATGAATACCTGCAATAATATAAGAGGGCCAGCAATCTCATTAGCCCCTGCTTTACTAGCTCGACAAAGCTCACGATATAAGTATGCCAGTACAGCACTGCCCCAACTCAATTGTACAATATATGAAAAATCCCTCAACAGAGGCAAGAATATCAACTGGACATCTGCTCCAGATTTATCTGTGAAGAGAAAACCACCTATCAAACCTAAGATATATGCCCTAGCATAACGCTGCAACGTTAGATCATCAGCATCTGGTGGAGGCTTATGGAAACGAGACCGTAACCAACTAAGCTTAAGTGCTGAACCATGAAGAACACTACGATCTGGTCTGACCCCTAAGAGCTCCTCGCAGAGATCATCCCATTGAGATCACCATTACCAGTCACCACATGACCATTTATTTGAAGATCTAGAAGCAATGCTACATCCTGCAGAGTGACAGTACTCTCACCCACAGTAAAATGGAAAGTGTGAGTTTCCTGTCGCCATCTCTCAACCAATGCAGTGATTAGGGGCCAATCAATCTGTATAAATCCAATCCTGTATGCCCCATAAAAGCCAGACTGGATGACAAACCGACGAATACGTGAATCCAATTGCCATTCCCGCATCATTGTAGCCAACCTCTGTCTACATGTCAGGACACCAGGATCCTGCAGGAAGTACATCAGTTACAGATTTTTATATTGTGACACAAAATGCAGTTTTTCTTCACAAGCAATAAACAGACTGATACGTAAAACTAACCTCTCCTTCCCATATGGCTGCAGATCTATGTTGGTTTTGCAGCACAAGCACTGTATTGTCCACTGGTCCTGGATCCAGAAAGCTGTCAACTTGGGCATCACGAGTGACTTTTTCTACTGGTGTCTACAAAACAGAAAATATAAACTCTAGACAAATTCAGATGACAAGCAAGACAATAGACCACCAAGGGAGAGCCAAGCATAGTGTATGAACTTAAAACAAAAGAATATTCTTGAAACTTACTTGCTTATTGGCGTGGGCGGCACAGTGACATTTACTTGATTTTCAATGGGCACTGGTACTCTTTCCAAATACAACTCCATGCAGTTCGTTCCAGGTTGTCGTGCCACATCAAACATGATATCAATAGACTCGTCATCATCTATTGGCACAGGAATGTATTCCCTACATGCTGGATACCTGCAAGTGATCTTCAGTTTAACCTGGTGTTTGTCAAAGCCGCTAACCCCATAAACTGTATCCAGCAACTCATTATATGTAATCCCATAGTTGACTCTAATCGGTTTTGGTGTAGCACCTTCATAAGAAATTCCATGTGGTCCACTTGTAATCCTCCCATTCCAATAACACATTAGTGTAACACCCTGTCTGGCCATCTACCTACAAGTCACTAATTTAGTGATGGAAAATTACAATTATTATCTGGATTTTTATAATATGAATCAAGAACTATTCATCCAAAATGAGAATAGGAAATTTTTGAAAATACTAAACCACCACATATTATGATTTCTTGAACACCTTAGCTGAATCCAATGTAATAACTCTTAAAATAGTTGTCTAGTTTCTTAGAACAGTTGATGATTCAACATAATGAATTACATCCTCCAAACTATCCCTCTAATCAATAATGTTATTTTAGAAGCTTAATTCACCTAAAAACTTAGTAATCTGGCTGATCCTTCAGTAGTGTGGCACCTATTTGATACATTCTCTGTGTATCAGTTCTGATATATCTAGCAATTATCCAGCTTCTTAGCAATCATGTACTTACATATCTTGTGGTTATAAGAAAAGACTACAAAATAAAAAATAAAAAAGCATGAAAGGTTTTGCAGAGTTCATGAGACCATTATACTCTGTATCAAACTTATGACATAAAAACCAAAATAACTGAAGTTAATTAGTCATTTATTTGCTAATTGGATTAAATATGGTATACAACTCAAGCTTCCATGAACTATTTATATTTCTCATTATTTAATACACACACACACACAACAAACATGATTTTTAGTGCTTCATGATAGAAGTGACGCATACGCTCTTCCTTCTTTTAATCTTTAAAACAATAAAATGCCAAATGTATCCACATAAAAGTATTGTTGCCTGAATTCTCAAACCTTGCAAGGTAACGGCCATTACCAGCAGAGAACTCCAATACTCCCAGCAAAAAAATCCACTAGTTGTTACGGAACAATACTGATGGAGTAAGATAACTATAATAAATTTACTAACAAAACAAATCTCAAATATGTATGACAGACAAATAAATGAAGCATCATTAGAAAAGAAAAGAAAATAAATAAATAAAACCTTTCCTTGTTAAATATGACTACATAAAGTTCACAAATCATGGCATTTATTCAAAGAAAAACCAAACAAGAAAGAAATGAAAGGGTAAAAGGAAGCTAAAATAAAGGAAAAAAGAAATGTAATAATCTAGGAGATGAACAATTACAAGTTTTAAAAATATATCAAAAAAGGAAGACATGGTGAATCTTGAGATGAATTTCTGATTTAAGGTCAAAGACCAGCAACAATTATTCCAAACATGAAAAGGACTGAATTAAGATCTACGTGTAATATAAAATCAACCACAGAAAGACTAACGCAAATATAAAAGTTTCAAATCATAACATGACCTATGACTAAAATGGTATCTGCATTAGGATTTACAGGGGAAAAAAGATGCAAATATTAGGCACAAATTACATAAGAAAGCGCAGGAAGTAGTATGTATTTCTGCATTGAGCTTACTGTCACATCATGAATTAGCAGCAACGGTAGCTGAAAATCAGTATGATATGTTTAGCAAGATGTCAACCACATGCTGATGTTGATAAAACACTAATTCAAAAAAGGATAAAAAAGACATAAATCACCAATTAAGATGTGCCAAGTATTGACAAATGCCATCCCTGACATTATTCTGTGCTGCTTATATGTGACACTTATAGTAGCAACAAAAGAACCCAGCAAAAGAATATATATATATATATAGTAGAAATGAAAGAAAGATCTGCATACCCATGATGCACCAACCCGACTTATTTATAAAAAAATAAAGTTTTTTTTTTGATGATCCCACAAAATCCAAGTCTTTAGTTACCTCACACTGTTCAATGACAGTGTATAAGCTTTAAAGTAATTATCAGGATACAACATGTTATGATTTCTTGAACACCTTAGCTGAATCCAATGTAATAAACTCTTAAAATAGTTGTCTGGTTTCTTAGACCAGTTAATGCTTGAACATAATGAATTGCATCCTCTAAAGTGTCCCAGTAATCAACACTGCTATTTTAGAAGCTTAAAGCACTTATAAGGCAATATCTAATTCACCTAAAAACTTAGTAATCAGGTACTTGCATAAAAAATAAAAAAGACCCATTTGAATTTATTTAAAGCTTTTTAAAGTAGAGCCCATTTGAATTCAATCAACAAGCTTCAACAAAAGGGAAAGTGCAAAAAAACATAGATTTTTACATATTCAGACAAACTAACAGTATGTAGATCTGGTTTTGTAGAACATTACCGTATGAGAATCTTTATGGAGCTGTGGTGTTTGATGATGATGTTTGTAATTTCTATTTCTTCAGATTGCTATGGAAAAAACTGAGAGAGAAAGAGAGAGAGAAAAAGGGGTTACATGATTTATCGAGAGAAACGCGGCGTGTTTTCACGTGTATCCGTTGGTCAATTTAAGAGAGGTCATCATAGCGGTTTCACGTTTTTGTTTCTCGGCAACACGCCACACGGACTTGTGAACTTAAAAGGGTTTCACAGCACTTATAGCGGTTTTAGATATATCTCAGCTTTTGAGGCCGCTGATTAAAGTGGCAGTTTCTTTCCTCAAGGACAAAATACGATTAAAAAGACAAAAGTGGCAGTTTCCAGTTGCAAATTAATTATAATATTTAGAAAACAGTTTTCTAAAAACATAAATCAGATGGCCAAAATATATTTGCAAAACAATTTCCACCAAGCTAGTATGAAATGAAATCTTTTTCCTAAAATATTGGGAAATAATTAAAAGGACAAGTGGTGACATACCAAAAATATCTAAATTATTTATAAATATATTTAAAGTGAGATAATAAGGTAGTAGTGTCAAATTCAAAATGTCACATGATGAGATAAAGCAAGTTTTTTCAAACTATTTTGAAAGAAAACTTTATTGGAGGATTATTTTCATAAAACAAAAAAAAAAAAAATAGTCACACATGAATACTTTTGGTGGTTTTCTTTTTTAAATGAAAACAAAAATATCAATTCTCTGAAAATAAGCTATCTTAAGAAATAATTGCATGTAACCAAGTTTGGAAATATGTTTAGTATAAAATTTTTCAATATTTTCTATTTTCTATTTTGTGGATTTATTTATTTATTTATTTTTAATGGGAGCAAAACTTGAGTGATTTCTTCTTATCAACCAACCAATAGAGAATAGACTTTGTCATTAATCTTTGTTTTTTTAGAAGAACTACGTCATTAATCTAATTGTATATAAAATAGAAAGTACTTGCGTGCGTGTGCACACACACATATATGCAAATTATGGTGGCTAGTAAGGAAAATCCTATTTAGGTGGCACCATGTAATATCTCTCGTTAAGGTATTGTAAGGAGTCATAACTTAACTTTGGATACTTTCGTCTCAAAAAAAAAAAAAAAAACTTTGGATACTTCAATGTTGACCTTAATATCATGGGGTAGTGTAAAATGTAATTGATCTTTCGGAGAATTTAGTCATAACTTTACTTTGGATACATCAAAGTACCAATAGCATTACAAGTGAACACATTGGATGAGCCAAGATTTTGCCTTCAAGGATTCGAAGTCAAGCCATAAAACTTATGTACAATTAACAAATAATTGAAATTTAGTTTTATATTATAGAAAGTGTAAAAACCCAAATTAAAATGGCATTTTAATAGCAGCTTAATTTCAATTTCAAGTGATCATAAACACCTTTTAAAAAGTGATCATAAAATTTCATAGCTCCTCACATTAGTGTCTTTGAAAAAGACTAAATAGGACCAAAGTGGATCGAATAAGACCGAATGAACCGCATAGGACCAAAGTAGACAGAAAATGGACCAACTAGAGCTAAAATGAACTGAATAGAACTAAATTGGACCTAATAAGACCGAAGTGGACAGAGGGACCGAGTTGGACCGAAGTATACCGAAAAGACCGAATAGGACTAAAGTGGATATAATGGATCGAAGTGGACTGAATAAGACCTAATAGACCGAATAGGACCAAAGTGGATAGAATGGACCAAATAGAGCCAAATGAACTGAATAAAACTAAATTGGACCGAAAAAGACCGAAGTGGACAGAATGGACCAAATTAGACCGAAGTAAACCGAAAAAGACCAAATAGGACCAAAGTGGACATAATGGACCGAATAGAATTAAAGTGGAAATAATGGACCGAATAAGACCGAATAGGATCAATGTAGACTAAATAGAATCAATGTGGACCGAATAAGACCAAAGTGGACCGAATAGAACCTAATAGGATATAAGTGGACTGAATAGAACTAACGTAGACCAAAGTGGACAAAATGAACCGAATAAGAGTAAATGAACCAAACTGGGACCGAATAGGACCAAAGTGGACTGAAGTACACAACATAAATATAAGAGAAACATGTTTGTAGTGGTAAATTTTGGTTTAAAAATCAAATAAATAAAATAACAATGTTGTGAAACCTTCAAAGTAAGGTAGAAAATATAGATATAGAGTATATATGATATTAAGTTTTATTTATTAGTTTTTATTTAAACGTGCAATTCATGCATCATAAATAAATGTAGGACATTCAATGTTTGGCACCTTATTGTCAATTGGGTTTCGATGTATTTGGCATCATTAAAAGAGTGCACACAATTATTATTGTAGCTGAATTTTTGTTTGATTGCATGGGCTCTACGCATATTTGGCATGTGAAGATTGGATGATCCTCCAGTACTTGGTCATGATGTGTTTCTTCTTCTATATGTTTCGCTGATGTTTTCCAAGTTGGGTTTCTCATGGCTTAAAAGTTGAAACTACAACTACAATGTTGTTTAATTTTTTTTTTATGAGAGTTCTTGCTTCTTATATCGATGTATGGGTCAAGCTTAGCCTAATTCTTTTAATTGTATATGATATTTAGGAAAGTAAGCCGACAACACATCATTTCTGTGTCCTTTTCTTGTGAAGGAATTTGCATTGCATACAACCATGTTTTGGAAGCAAGTCAAAAACTTGCACGTCACTCTAAGAAAAACAATTCCTAATAGAGTCAAAATACAAGCTACATATTGGGTATTAAATGAAATGGTTGACATTTGATTAGTTTTTGTCAAATAAATAAGGAATTATAAAAATAAAAATTATGAGTCAAATAAATATAGAATTAAAAAAATTATGTGAAAAATTGTGAGTCTACCAAAACTTATATGACATAATATAGAAGAGTCCAAAAACTAATATATGATTCGAAGCCAAGACATAAAACTTATATATGATTAATAAATAATTGAAATTTTATTTTATATTATAGAAAGTGTAAAAATCCAAATTATAATGGCATTTTATTTGCACTTTAAAATTAATTTCAAGTGATCATAAAATTTCATAGCTCCTCACATTAGCCTGTTTGAAAAAGGCTGCTAATATCAATTTCTTAATATTAATCTATGATTAAAGACATTTTTTCAATTCTTTTAAAGGCATGTTTGATAAGAGATTTCTAATAACGTTGCCTAAGTTTTGTGGAAATATGTATGAGTAAAAAAGTATGTGAAAATATGTATTGTGGTTTTTAAATAACAATTTTCGTTGTTTAAATACTATTGCCAAACGGGGCTTCAAGGGTATGTTTAGTTAGAAATTTCTAGTATTGTTATTTAATTTTTAGTATTGTGGAAATAAGTATTTAAGTGTTGTAAAAATATGTATCAAAATTGTTATTATTGTTTAACCACTGAAAAAATTGTTGATTAGACACCGGTACCTTGTATTTTTTTTTAAACAAACACAGATATAAAAAGAGAGGGAATGCGGTTTAGAGAGAGAGAGAGAGAGGCTGTGTTTTACTGTGTATGACTAGTAGTCTAGTAGTACTACGACGCCGTATAAGGGAATGAACGCGGTGAACGGAGCGAGCTCTCGAACCGGGCAAAGGGCTCGGAAGAGCTCTGGCCTTAGAGCTCGCCGAGAGAGGCCACACCGTAATCGGGTGCGCCCGCACCCAGGATAGGCTCAATTCCCTCCAATCAAATCAGACCTCCCTGGCTCCTCCCACAACCACTTGCTCCTCAATGCTGACGTGGTCAGTCCCTCTCTCATTGGCACATGAATCATTTGATTATTATTTTTGATAAATGTGTTATCATTTGAATCTTACTAGTTAAAATGTGCTAACTTTGTAGAGGCAAAGAATTTCAAGTTTCTCTTCCCATTCTTTGCTCATTTTTCTTCCTTTTTATGATTCCAACAAAAGATAATACAATGCTAGGTGGAAATTTGTTGGCTAGTGCAGCATTTTGGTTCATTGTAGTCATCATATCTTGATGCTGAGGTTTTACTATGCTTCTGGTTTTGGTTGTTGCTTGTCATTTATTCTGAATTTTCGTATATGCCACAGACTAATATAAAGGTAGTTCCACTAAAAAAATGCAGGAACCATCAATAAAAACAACAAGATATGTCAATATGTAAAAGGAATGGCAAATATGTTGCGTCACTTCATCCCTCTGATGCTTACGAGGAATTGAGGAATTATTGTCAATATGTCTTCCGGGTGGGGAAGATCTGGCGCGGCAATGGTATATTGCTTTTTATATTGATTAGACGGATGTAAACCTTTTATTTTTGTTAAATTACCGATTGTTCCAAAAGCATAAGCTGAAATTGTGAATTTAATCATTTAACTATAGTTCTAACACTTTTTATTAAATATTATAACATGATTTTTAAATCTGCTACTAGACATAGGCATTTCTTCTGAAAGCAGTAGCATGAGTTTTAGTTAATCTTCTCAAGAAAATGTGGGGATTCTTTAAAGAGAGAAAGATCATTGTTTTAATGGTGCCAAAGCTTTTGGGCCAATTGGCTCAGCCTTTGTAGTCCTTCAGAATGTGTCTTTCATTACCCTTGTTCCAAAGATTTCTGTGGCTTGGAACATATGAGATTCTAAACCAATTCGTTTGGTTAGAAGTGTGTATAAATTGCTGGCAAAGGTTTTCGCTAATAGGTTTAAGAGAATGTTCGGGAAGATTATTTCTGAATTGTACAATCTCTCTGTTGAAGGCAGTCAAGTTTTAGATTCTGCCCCTGGGTCGATTGAATGTCTGGAGTCTAGAATCAGAAGTCAAATTCCTGGAGTTATCTGCTGCTAGCTTGATACTGAAATGGTTTGTGATCATGTAAATTGGATTTTTGCCAGAAGATTGACTTTGGTGAAAGATGTAGGAACTAGGTTTATTTTTGCATATCCACTGTGAAGTTCTCAATTTTGGTTAATGGTTGCCCATTCAACTTTGATAGTAATTCTAGAGGATAGAGGCAAGGAGATTCAATTGCATCATTATCCTCTTCAATGAAACTCTCAACAAAATGCCGAAGAGGGTGATGGGAGGAAGCTTCTGATTTGGTTTTAAAGCTCAGTGGAGTTGTGAATTTTGAGTATTTCTCATCTTATTTTTTAAAACAAAACCATCATTTTCTATGATGTTAATACTGATCATCTTTTAGCTATCAAGTCAGTTCTTTTATATTTTAAATTAGATATGGGGTTAAGGGTTAATCTTAGTGAAAGTGAAATAGTTCTTTTAGGAATGGTGGAAGGAGTCAATGAGCCGGTTGCAATTATGCGTTGTAAGGTTTATTCTTCACTTAAGAATTATTTGGGCATGCCATTAGGCTCATCATATAAGGAAGTGGCAGTTTGAAATTCAATCTTGGGAGGACAGTTGGTAGGATGGAAAAGTTATATATGTCAAGGGAGGGAGGTTTACTCCATGTTCAGTATACCTTCTCATGTGGCTAATAAATTGGAACTATTACAGTGGGATTTTTATAGGGAGGTTTGGGTGGGATTTCTTACATCATTGTGCTTCTGGCTATCGCCGTGGGAGCTGTGGTCATTTGCTCTCTCCTTGTTTGGAGTTCATTGGGTGATGCAGTTGAAGGTTATCGATGTGTTTTTTCTTTGGAAAATTTTGTTTGGAAGGCATGGAAATGGGTTGATTTGGAAAGCTACACCTCTTTGCTTCCTTTTCATAGATCAACTACTTATATTTAAAAAAAAAAAGATTTTGTTTCCCAATTAAAATTTTCATTTGTTTTTTATGTAATCTTTGTATACATATCATATACTTCATGTTTTCCTTCAAATAAAAGTTATTTGTTACTTATCAAAAAGGTTCCAACTAATCCTTTTTCTAATAAAAGTTATTTATCTCTTATCAAAAAGTTCCCAGTAAACTATCATAAAAAGTTGAGATTTTAAGAATGTGTACAAGACCAGAAATACTTAAATTTTTAGTAATATGTAGATTTGTAAATTATAATAACAATATTACTTTATGCAATTCTATCCGAGAGTTTTGCAATAGCCTTATCTTGGCCTGTGTATGTCTCTCATGATAATATTGGCATTTTGGACTCCTTTACCAATATCATGTGTCTTCTTACTGAAACCTGATCATATTTTAACAGGTTGAGCCTTATTGTGCATCAAAATGTGCTGTTGTGGGTCTGACCAGATCTGTAGCAAAGGAGTTGCCTGATGGAATGGAAGTTATTGCACTTAATTCAGGTGTAATAAAAATTGACATGCTCGAGTCATGCTCTAAGCTCCTCTCACAATGCACTGCTTCCAAATCTGTGACTTCAGGCATGGAAGTCCATGCTCACATGATCAGATTTGGATTATCTGAGGACCCCAATCTTCGGAATCATTTGATTAATTTGTACTCAAAAGTGTCGGTGTTTTGGGTATGCACGGAAACTGGTTGAGGGAAGTACTGAACCAGATTTGGTTTCTTGGTCTTCTTTGATATCTGGATATGCACAAAATGGGCTTGGTGAGGAGGCCCTTTTGGCCTTTCATGAGATGCATTTGTTGGGAGTTAAGTGCAATCAGTTTACGTTTCCGAGTGTTCTTAAGGCGTGCTCGATGACAAAGGAGTTAGAGCTGGGGAAGCAGGTTCATGGCATTGCAGTGGCAACAGGGTTTGAGTCCGATGTGTTTGTTGCGAATACGTTGGTTGTTATGTATGCAAAATGTGGGGAGTTTGGGAGTTCGAGGAGACTGTTTGATACAATTCCGGAGCAGAATGTTGTTTCGTGGAATGCTTTGTTTTCTTGTTATGTGCAGGGTGATTTCTGTGGAGAAGCAGTGGATTTGTTTCAGGAAATGATTTTGAATGGAATAAGACCCAATGAGTTTAGTTTGTCCAGTATTCTGAATGCGTGCTCAGGTTTGGGGGATGATATTCAAGGAAAGAAAACTCATGGGTATTTGATAAAGCTTGGGTATGATTCTGATCCATTCTCAGCAAATGCACTTGCTGATATGCATGCAAAAGTAGGAGACATTGAAGATGCAATTGCTGTTTTTGAGGAAATAGCAAGACCTGATATTGTTTCCTGGAATGCTATTATTGCTGGCTGTGTTCTTCAAGAGTACCATGGTTGGGCTTTAAACTTGTTTGCGCAAATGAAAAGGTCAGAAATATGCCCAAATATGTTTACCTTATCTAGTGCTCTTAAAGCTTGTTCTGGCTTGGGGCTCAAGGCATTAGGTAGAAAGTTGCACTCTAGATTGATAACGATGGATATAGAATCAGATTCATTTGTGGGTGTAGGACTGATAGGTATGTACTCAAAGTGTGATATGATGGGTGAAGCGAGGATGGTTTTTTATTTGATGCCAAAAAAGGACTTGATTGCATGGAATGCTGTTATCTCTGGACATTCACACAATGGGGAAGACATGGAGGCTGTATCCCTTTTCACCGAGATGTTCAAGGAGGGAATTGGATTCAACCAGATTACTTTATCCACAGTCCTAAAATCTACAGCTAGTTTGCAGTATATCAATGTTTGTAAACAAGTTCATGCACTTTCTGTAAAATCAGGTTTTCATTCTGACATTTATGTTGTAAACAGCATTCTTGATACATATGGAAAATGTAGTAATGTTGAAGACACTGCAAGAATTTTTGAAGAATGCCCAATTGGAGATCTGGTGTCTTTCACATCCATGATCACTGCTTATGCTCAATATGGTCAAGGAGAGGAAGCACTAAAGCTCTATTTGCAAATGCAAGATAGGGGAATCAAGCCGGATCCATTTGTTTGCAGTTCCCTTCTGAATGCCTGTGCAAATTTATCAGCATACGAGCAAGGAAAACAGATACATGTCCATGTTCTAAAGTTTGGATTCATGTCTGATGTCTTTGCTGGGAATTCCCTAGTCAACATGTATGCAAAATGTGGAAGCATAGATGATGCAGACCGTGCTTTCTCTGAGATACCTGGGAGAGGAATAGTATCATGGTCTGCAATGATCGGGGGGCTTGCACAACATGGGCATGGGAAACAGGCCCTCCAACTGTTTAATCAAATGCTTCGTGATGGTGTCCCCCCCAATCACATAACTTTAGTTAGTGTCCTTTGTGCATGCAGGTCTGGTAACTGAAGCCAGACAATATTTCAATTCAATGGAAGAGTTGTTTGGTATTGAACCAATGCAAGAGCATTATGCTTGTATGATTGATCTCCTTGCACGTGCTGGAAAATTAAATGAAGCAGTGGAACTCGTGAACACGATGCCATTTCCAGCTAATGGTTCAGTTTGGGGTGCGCTTCTTGGAGCAGCAAGAATCCATAAAAATGTTCATCTTGGCCAACATGCTGCTGAGATGCTTCTAACTCTTGAACCAGAGAAATCCAGTACCCATATTCTTCTTGCAAACATTTATGCATCAGCTGGCATGTGGGAAAATGTTGCAAAGGTAAGGAGGCTTATGAAAGATAGCAATGTGAAGAAGGAACTTGGAATAAGTTGGATTGAGGATAAAGACAAGGTATACACCTTTATTGTGGGGATAGAAGCCATTCTAGAAGCAAGGAAATATATGCCAAGCTTGATGAGCTGGCTGACCTTATGAATAAAGCTGGCTATGTTCCCATGGTAGAGATTGACCTCCATGATCTAGAACATAGTGAAAAGGAGCAGCTTTTATTCCACCATAGTGAAAGGCTTGCAGTGGCTTTTGGTTTGATTGCTACTCCACCAGGAACTCCCATTAGGGTGAAGAAGAATATTCGAATCTGTGTGGATTGCCATGCTGCATTCAAGTTCATCTGTAAAATTGTCTCAAGGGAGATTATCGTGAGAGATGTCAATAGATTCCACCATTTTAAAGATGGTTTGTGTTCTTGTGGAGACTATTGGTGATTTTTGTGGGGGAGAAGTGCTACCTTTCTTTCCAACCAAGTATACCCCCCCTGTATACAATTCCCCATTCTTTATCCGACAGAGGCATATTGGAGGCCTATCATGAATTTATGGCCTTTTCTTATTGTGATTTGTGTTTTGATGTCTAGGTGACTCATCTTTTGGCGGTTCAAAAACAAATGCAAATGATGCCAATGAGCACTAGCTCAAAATTCAAATGGTGCATCCTACTTCCTTAGGCTTCGTTTGGTTGGGGGATGGAAAATTGGAGAGATAGAAAATGGTGGGAGATGAAAAAGTGGAGGGATAGAAGAGATTTTAGTTTTCACTCAAGTGTGTTTGGTTGGGACCCTCTAAAATCTCCCCCCATTTCCCTCTTCACCAATCACTGAAAAATACCATTTTCTCTTCCCTATTTTCCATCCCCCAATAATCGCCCCAACCAAATGCACCCTTAATGATGGGATAGAGGGTAAGATTGTGGTTTGAGACCCATATGGTGTGTTTGTAAATTAAAAAAAAAAAAAAAATGCAGATGTCAAGAACTGGGATTTAAGATAACGTGATATGTGTAATTGCTGTTTTGATTCATAGAAAGCTTATATACCCCATTTGTTTACGTGATTTATTTTTTTGTTAATATTTCTTTGTCAGGTCCTCAAGATTTTTCCTATGTATATTGCTTGTTCTATGTGACTTTTGTTCCTCTTCAGTGGATATACTATTAGTTCAAGAAATGGCATTACTATCTTTTGGTAAGCTTTACAATATTGAGAATTTTGTTGTATTCCATAATTGCATGAGTTCATTTATTTATTGGTTTATAAAGCTTAATTGGTTTTTTAGTCTGTGGGGTATTGACTATTGGGTTCTGGTAGCAACTTTTTGTTTTTGGTTATGTTGTTACTAATCGTGGGTCCATGTGTCATTTCTGTTAGATATTTGTGTGAATTTGGAGGGTTGGAAGTTGGAACCATATAAGAAGATAGAAAGTGGATAGGAAAATGAATAGTAATTCGTGAGGGCTGTGTGATGTGGCAAAAATTTCCTATTTCTATTTATATATATTTCGTTAATGCATCCCGTTGAAATCTTGAGGGATTTTTACATTAGTTTTTAATTTTAACTTTGCCTCCATTGATCCAGAGTTTCTGGAGACCATGATGCGTGATCATCTTACATTGTTATATGTGTATTTCATTGTTGGAGTAACCTAAGATGAAAAATGAGGAATTGACATAACTGTTCTTGTGTCTCGGGGTGTTTGCTACAATGCATATATAATCTTCTTGGTCAAACTTCTTTTGTATCCAAGGAATGAAAAGCCTTTTATGGTTTGCTTCTCATTTGCTGAGGTGAGCAAGTACTCCTAGGGTACTCTGCAGTCTGCACCTCTCTGTTGGGAAATGATTCACGTCCAATATTTTGGCTCTATGTTACTGCAGGGGAACATTAGCATGGACATTAATTGCTTGGCGCTGTAGCTTGGTTTTCAGTTCTGTTGTCAAAACTATTAGCGTTCTTATACATCTTTTATCTAGTGAGTTGGACCTTCTTTGTTTAGGTGGCCTGCTTTATAAAGTACCTTTAAACAATGGTCTAATGCTTTCGTGGGGAAGGAAAAAGAAGTATGGTTTAAAAGTGAATAATTAAAAATTGTCAAAAATGAGTCAATTTCTTCATGGATTGTATGCACTCTATGTTAAAATATTTATAAATTTATAAAATACAATATAATAAATTTTAAGTTGCCAATGAGCTTTAGCTCAAATGGTACCTCCTCTCTTTATAAAAGCAAGATGGAGGGTGAAGTAGTGGGTTCAAGACCAACTTGTGCATGTGTGACTTACCAATCCACACATTTGGCTTTGAATGCTATCTTATATTTGTTAATCTGAATCTTTTAGGGTTCTAGAATCCTTTCATATTTCAGATTACAGTTGTTACATATAAATTTTCTGGTTAGATAGAACTGAACTTTTTTACACATGCAAGAATTTCATGCTAGCTTGACCCCAGGGTGGGAGTCTAGTGGTCAAGCACCACATCTTAGTGCTTGGATTCGAGTCACGCAAGATGCATTAGTACCAGGGTTGGTGGGGCCATCTAGCATGGGGGTTTAACTTGTTACGGTCGAAAATGACTTTTCGCCTTTTTTTATTTGGCAAAAAAAAAAAAGAAATCATGCTAGCTTAGGCCATCATAAGTTTTGACTGGCTTTAACAAAATGTAGAATTGTATGGGTTTCTTTGAGTAGGTTTGGTCATTGATACCCTGCTGTTTAGTTTATTGGTCTAAAACCCATGTCAACTATCAAGATTCTTAGAGTTATTGATTGCTGAAATTCGACTTTGTTGAATTAATATATTTAGTTTTCAAAAAATTTGCATTGGTGATTGGTCATTGTTGCCTTTTTAAGTCTCGGACAATGTAATTGGTAACATTTAGACCTGTGATTCCTTACAAATTACTTTGGAGGGTGAAAAAGTAGTGCACTTGTTGGCCTGAAGATTGTTCTAGTTTTTCATTTTGCAGTATTGATCTGTATATTTAGTCGCGTTAGTATTTACGCTTGTGCAGATGGTTAGAGAGATCTTCCATAATGATAGTTACAGAGTTCAAAGGATTTTGTATGTATATCCTGGTCCGATAATAGGATTTTGTATCTGAGAGTTTTGCAATAGCCTTATCTTGGCCTGAAGTCTCTCATGGTGATATTGGCATTTTGGACTCCTTTATCAACATCAAGTGTCTTCTTACTGAAACCCGATCATATTTTAACAAGGTTGCACCTTATTGTGCATCAAAATGGGCCATTGAGGGTCGACCGGATCCGTAGCAAAGGAATTGCCCGATGGAATGGCGGTTATTGCACTTAATCCAGGTGTAATAAAAACGACATGCTCGAGTCATGCTTTGGTGATTCAAATTTGGTCTGTACCAGAACCTGAAGCATGGTAAGAGTTTTTTTGTAATTTCAGAATTTAATGCTTTCTTTATGGTATTTATGTTGTTTGTTATTGGAATGTTTTGCTTTCTTCATGGTATTTATGTTCCAATATCGAATTTTTGCTTTCTCTATGGTATTTATGTTGTGGATTGATGAATTCTCAGAAGATGTCTTAACATGTTCGATCCGAACAATTTTGTGGTGCTTACATTCTTATTAATCAATTATAGCAATATATACCTTTGCTTTGGCTGGTTCTATTTGCCTCCCATGCCCCACCCAAGAGGTGAAAAACGTAGAATCGATTCCTTTTGTTGTTCATTATTGAGAAATCTTCATTGAGAACAAATCAAGAAGATGTAATCCTTTATATTGATCCTACAAGAAATCCTACTGTTCAAAAAATTTGAAATCGATTCATGCATGTGTTGCCCAGAATTTAGAGGAAATCCCTATTCTATCAAACAGACAAGGCAAACATCTTGTGCCGAAGAACCATGTAAGCAAGTGAACTTTGAACAATACTCTATCAATTCCTTAGGGGTGTTCATGTGCTGGGTTTGGTTGGGTTGAGCCAACCTAGCCAATTAAATTGGTATCATTAGCCAATTGAAAAGGTAAGGTCTCTCGACAAAGACTTCCTTTTCAACTTTACGGAACCAACTGGTTCCACTGGGGGTTGCTCATTGATCACCGCCAAATTCCATTGATGGCTGAAGAACCACGCTCAACATCTCTATTTACAGCCACAAGCTTTATTAAAAAAATCCCCAAACCAACAACAGTCATGCCTAGATTGGTAGTTCAATGCCTTTTAATAACATCGGTGAAAAATTTGGATCCCATGTTACAAATTGTATCAACCACCACCAGTTTTTGGACATATTTTGAAGTTAAATTTCCCTAATGCAGTTTGGTAAGCTTAATGGTGTGTTTGGAAGTTTGGAGAGAGAGGAGAGTAGGGGGTAAGGAAGGGGCATGAGAGGAGAGGCGAGAGGAATAATTAACCCTTCCCCTAATTTGGATGTTGTAAAATTAATGGGAAAGGGAATATATATGCCTCCTATTTGTTTGGATGTTTTAAAAATTAAGGGGAGAGGAGTGTTCATATTAATTGAAAACTATGACCATCTCTTGTTTTTTTTTTTTTTTTTTTTTTTTTTTTTTTTTATAAAGGAAACAGATATAAATTGAAGTCATAAAGGTAAAATGGACAATTTAATTTTGTTAAATATAAGTGAAACCCCTCCCCTCTCATTTCCCTCCAAATTCCTCCAATTTGGGGAATTAACAAAGAGTTAGTAGGGGTAAGATACCCCTCCAAACCCCTTGCCCTCCCCCCTTGACAAAATATCCAAACATGGTTTATTAAACCCTCCCGCTGCTCTTACCTCTACTCTCCCCTCCTCCTCCTCTATCCAAACAAGGTGTAAGGGATGAATTGGTGAAGATGGGGCATCTTTAGTGGCACCACAACTGTTGAGAGATGAATTGCTGGTGAATGGAAAAGATGACAGAGAGAGAGTCATTGGCAGGCGATAAGATAAGGAATAAAGAAATCCTTTGGACAATAGGAAATAGTCATGTCTCACCATATTAGGCCAGGACAGGTTTAATGAGTGGATTTTACTATAAACAAAAGCGCTACTACGAACATTTAGAAATTTCAGGCTATTGGGCCCAATCTTGACTAGCCTATTTGTTGAGATGATTGTGCCTTGTTGGGCCCATCATTTATGAATTCTGATGACTGATTTGTGTGTTCCCTTTTTGATAGAAAACAAATTCTTATTGAGTTTAAGCATAAATTTATTAGGGTTAGTTACATGATAAACCCCAAAATTTGATGTTGGTTACTAATTAAACCATGAAGTTCTAATTGCTTAAATGTCTACCCCATAGTTTCAAGTAAATTTATTACAAACTGGATCTGAATGAGTCTCTGCTAGGGTAGTAAAATTTATGTTGTTGGACTAAAAATTTATGTTTCTCATTCACAACCAGGGCTTTGAAGGCGGCTACAATGATACTCAATCTTACAGCTGCAGACAATGGTGCATCTCTCACTTTGTTTGATTAAAGTATCCACTTAACACATTAGCCTCAGATTATGCAAATAATGTCCGATTAGGAGCTTTGGAGCAATCAATCCAGAAATTTTTCTCTACACATCAATTTTGAAATTAGATTGTAAGACACTCTAGTCTACTTTTACGAGTGTGCTTGACAGGCCAATGGAAATATTGTTCTATTTGCAATTTGTTTTATGCAATTGAATCGATTATTAACAAGCATTAGGAAGTTTGACTATCGGGGGTAGGTCTAGAAATCTGATTTTCGGAGTACATCAGGAAGATATTCTATCCTGTTCTTTGACAAACTTGAAGAGGTTGGTGGCACAGTCATGAATTAATTAAAAATGAATGAAATTTCATGGGCATCACAATTATTCTCGGCATCCGATATTGTTTTGTTTCGATCTAATCTGTCATCATTAGTCTGCTGTATGGTTTTAGCAAGTATTAGTCAAAAAATTATTTAGAATGTTATTCTTTGCACTCCAAAATCTCTCTTCTTTGGACTAAATTACACTATTTACCCTTTTTATTTGGTGGTATTCATAGATACGTAGGCTTTTGCTTTGTGTATCAAGTTATGTTTCTTGTAGACCCTTCCCATTTTACTTCATTATGAAACTATGAACAATCTATTGTACCATAATGGAATATTCGAATTCTCTACTAGTATTGGCCTTAATCTGGAGCCTAGGATTTGATATGATCCTTTACGTGAAATTATACTTTTGTGTGTGTGCGTATGGTTCTTTCAAAGCATGGACCTACCTCTAATTATTATTATTATTTTTTGAATGCTTTGGGCTTTGTATTACCTCTCTCGTAGCAACCATCTCCCATTGAAAAGAGGCCTTACATCCTGTTAGGGCTTGGAGCTTTCAGAGATTCATATCCTCAATTACTCCCTTAATCTCCTTTTTAGTGGGACTCATTCAAACTTCTGGTTTCAGGACTGCCTTCAATTGTATTAGTCCTTCCGGATCTTATCTATATAAAAGAAAGTCCTTCCGGATCTTGAAGCTAGCAGGGTCGCTTCAATATAAAACTACTTAAAATTATTTTATTAAATACTTGTCAATCTCTTTAGGATCGAAATCCAATCATTATCCCCTACTTTATTTTGTTCATTTAATTCCTTCTTCTCTTAATAATTGTGGATACATGGAAAAATTTCGTGTTTTTGCCTTCTATAAGTCACGCCATGGACTTTTTGCTTCCACACAAACTCCCGCCCTTTCTTTGATTCATTCATCCAATTTTAGTTGAAGAAATTATAACATATTGAGATTCTGGGCTGTGAGATATAATTTTTTATATTCATTTAACTTCTGCAAATTTAACATTTTGATTGGTACTATGTTTATGCATTCTAGGATTAAATGTGTAGGGGCAGTTTTTGGGGCCCAGTGCCAGTAAGTAGGCGGTTCGGCCCAAAAGACCCTTGACAATGAATTTATAGAGAGTGGGTCACAGAACTAGGGCTTAACGAAGTGAACGTAATTAGTTACAAGCCATGCAACAGTCTGAACGTGAGAATGTTTCATTTATGTTTATGTGACACTAGTCCGAGGAGACATATGAGTGCCTCTCTTGCCCTAACTACAGAATTCTTCAATCTCTCCCTCTTTTTTTCCCCCCCTCCTTCATGGGGATTTCCTTCTCTTATATAGCCTCCTTAAATTGATAAGGGCCTTATACTTGTTAAACATCCGGACCTTCACTTGAGTGCTTGTCCCATCGGACATCCATCTTATCTTTTCGTGAGTGCACTTTGGCCAAGATAACGCTGTTCACCTGTCTTCTCTACATTAATGCGGTTGGAAAAGTAGCTTCTTTGCATTTAATGCGGCAGTTGTGGTTGCCTCCTGGACGTCTAACATTTTCCTTTTGCTTAGGGTGGTTCCTCACTGTATGCGGGGCATATGTTGGGCTCCCATTTGGTGTGTCCGAGGAGACATTCCTCCTCGGACGCCTCTTAAATGGGTCCGGCCCAACAGATCTGGGCTGGAAGTCCTCTGGCCTCATTCTCCCTTTTTATCCTGGCTGGACTCCGCGTAGGGCCCAGGGCCCATTATTGACTTGTAAACTTTACCCCCACAAAATGCATTTTCTTTCTTATATGTTTGATATGAATCTTCTCTTTGTTTAATTTTGATTATGATTTTTTAAGAAATTAATCTTAGTTTATTGTCAATTTTGATGTTCATTTTACTAATGAATGTTAGAGGTGGATGTTTATTAACTTTTAAATTTTATTTTAATCCTTTATTTTGGATGTTTGTTATTAATTAGGGATGGATAAATAGTTTGTATTGGTCAGTATACCCTATGAGACTACCAACTAGGTGGGTTGGTTGTCTAACACCTTCCCATCTAGTAACTTCACACTTAAATTAGTAGGGGATATAGATCGGACTATTTATTTTTTCAAATGATGTAGATCAGATTATTTGTGTTAGTAATGCACTTTTGTAATTTAATTGTCTTAGATTATAAGTAAGACTATAGCAGTGTAATTTTTATATCTTTAGAATGTAACTAGGATTTAATATGAGGTATATTCTCATTTTGAGTAAATGTAATTTATTTTCAATATAATAGAACTGAGGTTTTGTAATTCTCTTTATAATAAAATAAGTGATTGTTGGGGATAATGGGATAAATAATGACAGAACACGAACTTTTAAGCCTTAGAGGTATGAATGAATTGCTATCTTTAAGACAATATTTGCCTCCAGTCAAAGAGTTTGCTCAAGAGTAATAGACAAATCTACGTACTCTAGAATTATTTCAAGTTAGCTTGGTATATAATGTGAATATCTCTCTAACAGTGTAAAAATCTGTGAAATTGTATGCAAGTTGTACATTTTTTCCTCCAATCTTTAAGAAGATCCAAAAAATTGAGTGATACTAAAAATGCTATAAGTTTTACTACTTAAGTCTTACAGATTGATGTCTCACTAGCACAAGAAGTAATTCAAATTGAATGTTTTTGTATTGTTGTTGAACCAGAGAGAGAGAGAGAGAGAGAGAGAGAGGTATGTAAGACTTTCAGAACCAATGTTCTTGAACTTTGCATAATTAGTTTCTTTTTTTTATAAGTAATAAAAATATATTAAAAAGAAGAATTGTGTCACCCGAGTATACAAGTAGTATACATCAAAGACAAAAACAAATCAAGTTCATAAAGTACAAAAGTCCATAAAACCATGGATTGGAGAAAAAGAATGAAAGCCTAACGTTGCAACCCAATCCAGAAGAGTCTTAATAAAGAAGAGTTTAAGATCTAAAATTGATCTCTCTAAATCCTCAAAATGTCAGTTATTCCTCTCCTACCAAATGCACCACATCAAACAATGTGGAATAACCATCCAAATAGCAGCATTTCGGTGCCTCCAAACTTTCCTTGCCAACAACCCAGTAGCTCCACCACTATTTTTTGGCATAACCCAGTGAATGCCAAACAAAGTAAACACCAAAGACCACAAATCAAAAGAAAGAGGGCGATGGATAAGGAGGTGGTCTATTGATTCCCCATTTCTTTTACACATACAACACCAATCCAAAATCAAAATCTTTCATTTCCTAAGATTTTTTGTCAAAACCTAGTAATAAGAACAAACCCTAAAACCTCTTCCCATAGCGGGTTTCCAACACATTTTATCGTCTCTAACTCCTCTCAAAGAAGCTCCATAAATTCTAGACATTAAATTATAAAATGATTCCAATTTCCCATCTTCTTTGCATCTTCTAAAATTTAGATACCAGAAAGGAATACTATTTGGGAACTTCATCAAATCAGCCACATAGGCCTCCTTATTTCGACTAAGTGTCCCCACACCAAATGTCCTGCCAAAATCTAACAGTAAACCCAACCCCAACCTCAAATTGGATGTGACGAACAAAAGATGGCCAACCACGGCTAATAGACTTCCACAAACTCACTCCATGAGGCCAATAACAGGAAGAAAGCACCAACCTCCCCTTTCACAACCATAATTTTCCCCTATCACTCTCCTCCACAAGGCTTGTCTTTTATTCCCAAATCTCCATAACCATTTTCCAAACAAAGTTTTATTAAAACTTCTCAAACTTCTAATAGCTAAACCTCGAGAATGAAGAAAAGCGCAAATTGTAGCCCATTTCACTAGGTAAGTTTTTTCAATAACCCCTATCCCACTCTAAAGAAAATTTTGTTGAAGTTGTTCAATACAGTTTGCAACCTCCACCTTTGTGTGAAAATTTTGGAACCGTTAGCATGTGCTTTGGTTTTTCTTATTTTTATTTTGTAACTTGAACATGCTTTTGGTGAAGTAATTTCAATGTTTGTGAATGTGGATTTAGTGATAGTATCAGGCCCTCTTATATATCTTGGCTTTTCTAAATTTAACCCTCAGCTGGTTCATTATGTTTTATATATGAAATATTCATAATTGTAGAATTGGTAGACTTAGATTTTTTTTATGTTTGATTTTAATTGAAATTCATGTTCAGTTTGATTGTCCCCACTACCATCAGTTGGCTTTCCAGTTGATAGTATTGGTGATGATGCTCATGAAGATGTCGATCTAACAAAATATCCATGATCCACCTCTTATTGTGTTCATCAATGGTGATATATGCTTCTTAGTTGGGTGACATTTTAGAACTAATGAATTGTTCTTCATGTTGATAATTTATTCCTTTGGACTTTGGTGATTTGATATACCCCGGGAGGGATTACTAGGAGTATGAGGGAGTAGATATCTTTGCAAATTGAGAAAAATCTGGACGCTTTGAGTCCGCTTCTCATATATTATTCAAGAAGTGGACATCACAATTTATGTCATATACAAAATTCAATAAAATTAATACCTTATTTCCATATCAAAATAACTCTATAAAATTAATAGATGTGCGTATGTCGAGAGAGAGAGAGAGAGAGAGAAACTTCATACCAAAATTGATATTTTCGCTTCTAGGCTCCATTAACAAGGCAATCTCTTTTTTTTTTTTTTTTTTGATGAAATATCGATATATTAAGCAAAAATAAGTCTATTACAATAAAGCTCAACCTTATCTAAAGTATGCAAAGACTCTACCACGAGCAGTAAGTTGTCAAAAGTATAGTAGTTCATTGATTGCAAGGATCTATTTTTAGCCAAGCTATCTGCACATTGATTAGCCTCCTTGTAGACAATCATTGAGATTATCTCAGAGGTGATTGTTCGCAATAATACTCCTTACTGCTTTTGCACAACGTCTGTATAAATCAAATTCAATATTTGGATAAACTGTGTGCTCTATGTATACAAAACAAGTAATCCACAACCACCACCTATGACATAATTCCACAGCAGCAGCAGGAGGGTCACCCTGTACTACATTAGGCACAAGTACAATGAACATCATTGTCATTAGCATAAGCCTCCTCACAATAATTACACCCATAGTTTCAGTTTCTGGAAATATTTGATCATGTGAGAGTATGACTGATAACAAAGGCACAATACATAGGTTCTAATTCCTTTATCGAATATGCGTCTTTAAAAAACTTCAAATTTTAAAATTTGTTTTGTTTCTAAAAATTAAACTTTCTTTTTATAGTTAAACATTTAGTTTTAATTTGAATAAAGATTTGTCTCTTCACTTAGACAAAAAATTATTGTGCCTTAGAAAAGATCCATTATAATAGAAAATAAAATTAAGTAGTCAGATTTCATCACTTGATTGGGGCTGACCTTCATCAACACATAGGTTTAGAATTTCAATTTCTTTATCGCTTATAATTTGACGTTATTTGGTGATATTTGTGGCAAACTCTATCAGAGGCTTTGTTCTAAGTAATTTTTCTCACACAAAAAATAGAGAAGAAAGAACAAGTAAGATGAAATATTTGTCTTTTGGCTTGTACCATTGGCTTTTTTTTTTCAAGAGTTATCATGTAATAATTTGGTATTGCTTGATTCTATTCATGAAAAAAGTGAAAGGGAAAAAACCAAATATTCATTTTTTTATTATTATTATTCAATGTGAGACTTAACTTACATATGAATACCCAACTGCTTTCTTTAACAAATATACTTGAAAATATATATATATATATATATATATATATATATGTCTTTGATTGATTTTTGTATACAATATTGCATACTAACTTTGATTCAAGCCTAGCTAATCTAAATAGCTGTTCACTTTTAGGAAAAAAAAATGGAATTGTAAATCAAATTGAATGGAGGAAAAGATTACATGTGATCAATCCGAACTAATCCGTTGAAAATCCATAGCTGACCCCAAAATTTTGAGACTAAAGCTTTATTATTGTTGATTAAAATTGAATGGATCTCACTCAACAAATTATAAAACTAACTTTAGGAAGCAGTAGATTGATATGCTCAACAATGAGGGCTTCCTTGTCATCTCTTTGAACGTATCCAACTAATTGTCTCCTTGTTGAATGTCCCAATCAAATCTTCTACATTATTTTTTTTCACAATTCTTCTAATTTTTTATGGGTACCGAATTGGTGTAACATTTAAAATTTTGAGAATTATATAGGTCTGTGGTTTATACCAGTGCAGCGTATGCTAATCTTGAATATAAAGAGTACAAATGGCACGTAAGTTACATCAAAAAAAAAAAAAAAAAAAAAATCTTATCTAATTTCTACGAATTGTATAGTCCAATTGTGTACACTAAATTTGCAGCCAAAATTAACATTGATCACAAGACTTGGTGAATGTTGGTGGAGTGAAATTTTTTTGACAATCCCTTAAACAGAGATTACTTGACCTTCAACAATTGGAGTAGAGCGTTTTTTTGGTAGAAACAGCACAAAATTCAAAGCCCTTGAACAGAGATTACTTGGTCTTCAGCAATTGGAACCCTCAATGTAGAACCTTATTGCGATAGACTTTGCGCAACAAAAATATGGATGAATGGAAGATAAGATAGGAAGTGAATCAGGAGCCGAAATTGCAAGAGCTTAATTTGGTTGGAGGAGGGGGATAGAAACACAATTCTTTCATCTCTCCATGATTATTAGGAGGAGAAGGAATTATGTGGACAGTTACAGTATCAAGGTGGACGATAATCTTTGAATTAAGGATCCTAATGACATAAAGTAGTACTTCATTTCCAACTTTAGAGCATTATCTGAGTCCAGCAAATCTCGATTGCCAGAGGAATTGGAGGGCATCACCCAAACCATTTTTTAAAGGTATTGATAATGAAGATATGTTGGATGCTTACGGCAGAAGAAATAAAAGGCATTGTGCGGGAAATAAACCCATTTAAAGCTTCGGGCATTGATTGATGGTGCACAATCTTTTTCCAATTTAGGCCTATTAACTTTTATGCAGCTTCTTCTACAAGATCATTGCTTCAAGGTTGTGCACCATGTAGGAAAAGTGAGCTCTCCCTATCGAGCTGCTTTTCTTCCTTGCAAATATATATCCAAGAATTCCATAATATTTCAGGAGAGTTTAGAAATTCAAAATGAGAATGAAAGGGAACAGCATGTTGGGAGTGAAATAGGACCTGCAGAGGGCATATGACAATATTGAATGAGACTTCTTGCTGGGTGTGCTAACCAAGTTTGGCTTTAATAAGGTCACCAAACTAGACTAAATTGCAATTTACACTCTTAAAATTTGGGCTCATTTTAATTTTTCCCAAAATAATTAAAAATTTGGATTTAGATCCTTGATGTTATATATGGTTTGGTTTAAGTCCTTTTATTTGTGATGATAGATGGTTTGGACCAAAATTAATCCACAATGTCTCCAAAAGTGTTGCATTGCATAATTAGAATGAGAAAGTGAACGTATTCTATAGTTTGAATATTGTACGACACAACTGCAACCCATGTAAATGTCCAAGGTCTTTCTTAAAATCTTTCTCCCAGTTTAAGGAAAATAAAATCATTTATCAATAAGTAATTTATCTTGAGTGTTTACCAGTCAACTTACAGATCAAACCTAAGGCCTTGTCCGTGACCTGTAGTTGAGTTCTTTTACAGATTCTGCTGCTAAATGGCATGCAATTTGGAAAAGATACTAACAACTACATGTTATTTTATATTGTAGATTGTAGTCATAACATTTTAGTCATTCTGACTTTAGTTCTGTTATCTGTGTAACAATCCATTGGTTAATTTAGTTATTGCCCGTGAGAGATGTGGTTAAGTTGTTAGATGTCTGTTAGCATAGTTGAGTTACTGTTCAGTTAATCCATTATAAATAGTCTCTTGTACAGTAATTTAGAGATTAGAGTGGAATAATACAAGTTTTACTTTCTCTCATACTCTCGGCTCTACGATTATGCATTTCCCTCCTTTCTTCTAATTTTTCTTGTATCAAATACTTAACTATCAAACGCTTGGCTATAATTTTCACGCCAATTAATTCTCAATTAGTAATCTCCAAAGGTGTCAAAAATTAAGAATATGAGCTCTACCGCACTAAAAAAAGCAAGTTTTCTTAAATTCTAATACTTAAGAGTGGGGTGATTCAAGGAAGCAAAAGTTATCCATGAAGTTACAGTTCACAATTCAAATGTCTAATTCACATGCAATCTTTAATATTAAATTCCTGAATTCTTCATAACAACTTTAAATGACCACAAATAATTTCAAAAAGTTCGTCACAAATCCTGTTAATTTTTCATTGGGAGTAAGGGAAATAAAAAGAAAATCTGAAAAAGCCCAAAGCAAGCAAAGGACGGAGCTAGGCTTGACCCTTTTAAAAAAAATATATATTAGTATATATATAAGTATTAATTTTAGCAATTTTGTTATATAAAATTACACTTTCTCCTCTTAACAATAGCATTGATTCTTTTAAAAGCAATGCTATAGCTATAAACTTTTCTATAACATTTTTATAAATTATTGACATAGTAAATTTTTATTAATTCGCATCTAGACTCATTACTTAAATAAATTTTTTACTTATTAACAATCACTCAACGCATCAGTAATTTATAAACAAGTTTATAACTCTAACATTTTCCTCAGTTTAAAGTCCTTAAAAAAATTTATAACTCTAAAATCTAAAACAAAATATACAAAGCCAAACAAATCATGATAAAATTTATCAATAGCAAAACTAAAAAAAATTAAGTCCATCCAACAAATTTTATCCAAAACAAACAATCCAGCCCTATAAAAATTTTAAACAAATAATTTTTTCCTTTACTAGCGGCAGACACACATTTAAAAAAAAAAAAAAATACCCCTGATCAGCTAAACAGCAGCAGAGCCAAATGCCAATGTCACCGCACGCAGCCAGCAAAAGAACTGCCCTCCTAATTCGAAGTTCTACCTCGGGAATTTAGAACCTAAAAGATAGAGCACAGTCATTGGCAACACCAAGTTCCTGGTAGACTATCTCATGAAAAAAAAAAAAAAATTTCGTCAGTCTTTAAAGCTAATGTCTTCTAGATATTTTTTAATTCACATATCAACACACAGTCATGCACATAATCATCTACTTATTCATGCTTTGAACAAACTTTTGCAAGCGGCTTTTTTCTTAACATAAAAAGTTACAGAATGTGAAACACACCCAAAAAAAAAAAAAAAAAGAGTTACTCTATTAAATTAAATGTGCTTCCTCTCAATAAAATTAAATTTGGCCATCAACATGTCTCTTAGCCAATTGCAAAGCATCATTTGATTCCATTAGTAAGCTTTGAAAAATCTCCTTTGCATCTCCTTCTATTATAAACTGTGCAAAAATAGAGAGAGCGAGAGAAAGAGGAGAGAGACGTCCAAAAGGGCAGTCAGTTACCTTTTATGTGGACCAAAATTTCAGTTTCTGAAGCGCCTTGCAACCATTCCTTGATTGTACTGGTGGACGTATTGGTGGAGGATCGGGGATATGAATGTCGGGGATTTGAGCAATCTTATGCCAATCCTCGCCGCTGTCTTTCTTGCACCGCCTCTGCAGATGTGGACAATTTTCAATTCTCAATGTTTTGAGTGCCGTTAGATTTTGCAACTCGTCCGGTAAAGACCTTAGTTTATCGCACAACCAAATATGCAGATATGAAAGTGACGTGAGGCATCCTATCTGCTTCGGCAAGGACTCTAACTCCGGACAATTGTAAATAAATAAGACCTCAAGGCTAGTTAAATATTGAATTCCTTCAGATAAAGAGCGGAATTCGAAGCAGTGCTGAATCGATAAGCTCTGTAGTGAAGATAAGCCCCGCAATCCATTTACCGGAAAGGACAAAATATTCTCTACGGATATATAGAGTTTCCGTAAAGAATGTAGGTACTGGAGTCCTTCTAGCAGACTTTTGAGTCCGTTACAAATACTAAGTTCCAAGTGTTTCATTGCAGTAAGATTTTGAAACAGTCCATCCGGAAGAAGTGTCGATTCATGCTTACTTTCAATTTTAAGGAAAGAAAGTGAAGTGAGATTCATCACTGACTTAATTAACATTGCATTGCTCTCACGGATGCTCAAGCTTGTAATGGAAGGAATAATAGGCATTTCAACTAACTTTGGACAACGCCAGATATTTAATGAGCGTAGGCGGGGAAAATTGTCTCTTCCATCCATTGTTCGCCATTCCTCCAAATTAGCCATCATTTCTAAGTGCAGTATCTCCAATGATGGGAACGAACTTGCACTATCTCCATGTAACTCATTGCCAAGATACTTCATAGAATCCATGCCACTTATTTCAAGAACCTTGAGGAATGGTAGTTTGCCAAGAGGCGGCAGATGTTCACATCTTTCGCACTTAATTAGAGAAATTTCAACCAGACGAAGGAGTAAATCTTGCATCCATGTTGGAAATTTTGAACCCAAATAGTTACAAATGCTCAACACTTTCAGATTTGAATGAGGTTGGAGACCATCAAGAACATCTTCAACCTGTTCTGGTACAGGGCACTGACTTTCCTTCTGCCAAACCAGACTTAGTGAATGAAGATTTTGTTTCCCAATCAAATTTGCATTTTTTGCCTCCTCAAAATTTCTTACATTATCAAGTTCCTTTATTGACAACTCATTTCGAAGGTGTAGTCCTTTCAGCTCACTTATTTGATAACCATTTTCCTTGCCAACGATGAAGATGCTTAATGATTGGAGGCGCGTTAGTTGTCCCATCCCTTCAGGCATACAAGTAAGAGAATCACAATTTGTAAGCCCAAGATAAATAAGGTTTTTCATGTGCCTCATACCATTGGGCAACTTATGAAGAGCGTGACAATAATCTAGTTTCAGCGTTTGCAGGTTCAAGAGGCAAGTTATTGATTCAGGTAAAACTCTGAAGAAGGAAGAAGACATGTCGAGATACCTCAAGTGTTTTAAACTAGTGATTGATCTTGCTGCGTTTTCTGATGGTTGTCTAGTTAGGTCGCACACCCGAAGATACTTTTGTTTCAAAAAGATGGATTGAGGAGATTTATACTCACCATAATAATTTGATAACGCAATGCATGAGCGTAGAGAGCGGACTTTGCATACTTCAACATCCCAAGCAGTGCCTTGAGTATAAGCCAAGTGACGAATCATTTTTGGATCTTTCACCCCTTTACCAGATCCCACCACAACGCATTCAAGCTCCATAATAGACTGAGCAAGGTCATGCATAAGATCATGCATTTTACATGTTATGTTAATAGGAGAATCCTCCACGACATCTTGAAAGAAAGATCTCCGCACTAATTCATTGAAGATAATAATGCCAACATCATGTGGCTCCAATGATTCTTTAAGGGGAATAAAACCATTAGCCATCCACAATTGTATCAGCTTATCCCTATTAAGCTTGTGACCTTTGGGAAATACACAGCAAAAAGCAAAACATTGCCTTAGATGTGGGCGTAAATGGTAGTAACTCAACCTTAGCGCTGACAAAATGGAATTTTCACCTTCTGTTAATTCCCAAATTTGACTTTCTTTCACAGATAACCACTCACTTTCCGTACTTTTTAAGCTCATGAGACTTCCAAGAGTCTTTATTGCTAGAGGTACCCCTCCACACTTCTTCACTATTTCCTTGCCAATTGATTCCAATTCTGATCTCTCCTTTGGCCTTCCCATCCCAAATGCACATCTTGTAAACAGGGACCAAGAATCATTCTCTGACAAACATCCTATGCGGTGTATACATAGTGGGGTCGTCATCATAAGCGCTACATTCTCACTCCGGGTTGTCACTATAACCTTACTTCCGTTCGACCCACACCTCAACACATCTTTTAAGCCATTCCATTTCTCAGGGTTTTCGTTCCAAACATCGTCCAAAACAAGCAAAAATTTCCTCCCACGCAATTTTTCCTGCAAGCGTTGCTGTAATGGGTCCAACTCTGAAAGATCACATGAACTACCATCTATGATTTTGCTCAGCAATTTTCTTATATGGAAATCACCTGATACACACACCCAAATTCTCATATCATAATGCCTCTGTACCCTTGCATCATTGTAGATCAACTGTGCAAGTGTTGTTTTGCCCACGCCCCCCATGCCCCATACGGCATAAATAGCAAGATTATCTTGATCAGACACATCAGTGAGCAATACTTGAATGATTTTTTCTTTCTCTTCACCTCTTCCATAAATCTCACTTTCAATCACAACTGAGCCAGTTTGTCTTATTTCTATATCAAAGACTTCCATGTTTATATCTCCCTCTCTCAAGTGAAACTTAGATCTCTCCATAGAAATGGATTCCAGCCTATCCCTCACATTCTTCAGTTCATGTGCCATCTTTATGCGAAATATAAGTCGGTTTTGAAGAGAAAAGAAGCTACTTACTTGGCTTATCACACCTTTCTCTTTCTCCGCCTTTTGTATTAGGGCTTCAGTTGCAAACTCGTCCAGAACATCATCTGCATCATAAGCTCCTTCTTTGAGCTTTCTCAGCCAATTCTTGATAGCCTTACTCTTCCACTGCTTCTCCTCTGCATCTTGCAGCACAGCTTGGATGGTGGTAAGTGTGCTCGCAAGGTTGCCAAGCTCTTCTCTCAGGCCCAAAGCAATTCCCAATTCTTGAAGTGATGAAGTATTCAAGTTACCCACCATAGAGCTCACCAGGGCAGATAGAAGTATCTCCGCCATTCCGTCTCTTTCTCTCTCGCTCTCTCTCTCTCTGTCTCTCTTTCTCACTCACTCAGGCAACAAAATGCTATTGGAATACAGGATAGCTCAGGAGAAATGAATTGCCAAAAGGGAATTGCTTAGTTACTTTACGTGTAAAAGTCTTTCTAGCTTTGGCTCCACGCGGTGTGGACTTGACTCAGGCAGCATATTCTGCTTTGGATGCTAAATTGTTAATGACCTTTGATTGGCTAGAGTCTACATCTGGCTCCACGCGGTATTGACTGTACGACTGTTGAGGATAAGATTGCCAGCCAAAAGAGTGGTGCCGTCTAGCTGTAATGCAGCTGCATAAAATTTAAATTTAAATCAGATCTCTGTAGCAGCTGTAAATAGATATTTAGCTCTTGATTTGAATGATAACACCGTTTAGGTTAAGATATGATAAGATAGGATACAGTAGAGTTATTTATATTTTGAACTATCTTGTATTTGAATTTTTGTATAGCTGCATAACTCTATAAATGATAAGTCCCAAATCAAATTGAATTGGGTTTGCAAATTATATCAGATAACTATTATCTTTACAATGACCTATTGATTAGTGATAGCCCACGGGGTTTCTTTCTTCTCCAAAAAGTCTTGTTAGAGCATTTACAGCAGTGAAGTTTAAAAACTATAATACTATTTTAGCTCCACCAATATACCCAAAAAATGCTCGTAGCTGTGGAGGCAAAGCTAAAATTTTTAGCTGATTTGCTACGGTGCACATCTATAAATAGATGTGCATTGTACCACACATCTAAAAAAACAAAAAACAAAAATTTTAATCCAACTCCTATTAAAATAATAAAACTCACTCTATTTTTCTTCATTCTTTTATTCTATCTCCGTCAGTTCATCTCTCTCACTCATCAAGTTAGTTCTCTCAAGCTCTCATCTCTCTCACTCATCAACCTCTCCACGCCATCGTCGTCCCGCCGTCGTCGACCAAGCCCAGCCCACGTCGTCACCGTCCGACCATCCCGGCCCACGCGGTTTGTCAAGCTCTCATCTCTCTCATCTCCCAACCGCTGCCGCCCACGTCTCTTCGTCAAGCTCTCATCTCTCTCATCTCCCACCCCACGTCGCCGCCCCCCCGCCCCAGCCGCCGCCGTCCACGCCCCAACCGTCCCAACCCACGCCGTCGCCAAACTCATCCTTAACTTTAAAAATATCCACGACAAGGCACATTCGATATGACGCTCGGTGTTTAGGTACCATTCGCCGCCGCCGTTGATGATGGAGTCGCCTGGCTCCATGAAAGAGGAGAGGGCGGCGATGGTTTGATCGACCGGGGAGCCGGCCTTGACGAGGATGATGATGGATCTGGAGCGCTGGATTGAGAGGATGAAGTCGCGAGGAGTGTAGTGTGGGCAACATCGACGCGTGGGCTTGTCTCCGATTTGTGCTGGGTTTGTCTCCGGTTGGTGATTTTGTTTGGTCCGGATTGAGGATTTTGGGTTTTTTTTTTTTTTTTTCTCTGTTGTGGACTGCTGGTGGTGGTTGTGTTGGTGGAGGATGTTTGTGCTGTGTGGTGGTGGTGGTGATATTATTTTATTGTAGTAAAAATATTATTATTTTATTGTAGTAGAAATATTATTTTATTGTGATGGATATATTATTTTATTGTGTTGATTTGTGCTGGGTTTGTCTCCGGTTGGTGATTTTGTTTGGTCTGGATTGAGGATTTGGGGTTTTTTTTTTTTTTTTTCTCTGTTGTGGACTGCTTTGGTGGTGGTGGTGGTGTTGGTGGAGGATGTTTGTGCTATGTGGTGGTGGTGGTGATATTATTTTATTGTAGTAAAAATATTATTATTTTATTGTAGTAGAAATATTATTTTATTGTGATGGATATATTATTTTATTGTGTTGAAAGCTAAAATAGATCCACTGTTGCAACATATGTGTAGGTAACATAAATAAAGTAACTTTTGATGAAGCTAAATTGCTAAAACTTTAGCTCTACTGCTATGAATGCTTTTAGTTGTTACTTAGACCTTGAGAGGAATTTACCCGCATCATTGGTTTTGTAATTCCATTAATCATCTGATTTATGATTTTCCGTGTGTACAATCAATTGCTTAAAAGCATTAGCATTCGATGTTTAGAAAACCTCTCATTAGCATCCGATTCTCCTATTTTATCATCTTAAAAGTTATTTTATCTATTATAATATACTATTTTATAATTCACTTAACATCTTAATTTTTATTTTACCATACAATATATTAAAATAATATATCTACACAATAAAATAAAATAAATGAATTCAAAGTAATGCATTTTACATCAAGTAATTTGTTGCATGACTTTCCAAATGGCAAATACATGTTATTTTCTTTATTAAAAAAAATTCATATGAAAAATATGGTGGACCGGACCCAACCCGCAACCCGATTGACCCAAACCCCTTTTTAACCTACATAAAATGACCTGTTTTGATCCGCAACCCGTTTGACCCGACCCACCCGTTTGCCATGTCTATCTATGATGGGGTGATTGAAGATACCATCTATACGTAATTTTAGTCACATAACTTTTTAATGAGTCATGTGACTTTTTGAATAATATACATTAATAGTCTTATAAATTTTCTAGTAATGTGTTGGAAATTAAAGATTTCTTCAAACCATTTTGGAGCCAAATTTTTGCCATTGGTATCAATATTGTTTTTTTCTTGACTAACCTGCCCTTGGTTAAAACATTCTTAATTATACCTTGATAAATTGATGACATCTCTATTAACAGAACGTGCGTTGGGACTAGCCATAGTGATATTCATTCAAAGATTGGATTATGCTTAACTCTTCTTGGCAAGGGTTGATCGGAAGGCGCTTTCATAGAGACAGGATTCATGAGAAAATACACAGGTTATAGAAAGAGAGAAAGGTTTGGGCTCGGAACTTGGTTAGTTTCGATACATATATATACAAGCTCTTCTCCCTTAAGCCTTAAGGCATGATAATGTTTATTTATTTAATTATTTTTTAATACAAACTCTTCGACCTTCTTGAGCCTTAAGGAGTGAAAATGAAATTTTGTTAAAAAAAATAGAAACTCTTCGCCCTTAAGCCTTAAGGAGTGCAAATGATTTATTTTTTTAATACAAACTCTTCGCCTTAAGGTCGGTCTTGTGATTAGTAAAAAAGTCATAGCGTTAAGCTTAAAATGATCGGTGGTGCTGGTTTTAATGGTGGATTTTGGTGGGAGTTATTTACAACAAATAATATTTTATTAACCCACACGCCCAACCTCTCACACACGCGTGAATGAAGACCCAAACTTTCTACCCTATCTCATCTCGTTCTCTTTCATGCAGAATGGCAGAAACAACGCAGCTCCCACACGCCCAACCTCTCTCTCTTTTCGCCTCTTATCTCACCGCCTCTCCCTCACGCAGCCAAGTAGATGCCACCATCGCCCATGCTCGGATTTGTGGGTTTGGATTGGCCGTGCTCCGATGGCTCGATTGGGCCCGATTGTGGGTTTGATTTTGCGGTGATGTGGGCCGATTTGGTGGGTCTCGGTGCTAGTGGGTTAATCAGGTGGGTCTCGGTGCTAGTGGGTTTTGGTTGTGTTTGTATCGATGGTGCCGGTTTTAATGGTGGATTTTTTGGTGGGTTTTAGTGGTCTTATTTGGTGTTCGTATTGGTGTTTTTATCAAATTTTGGTGTTTGTATCGGTGGTGCTGGTTTTAATAGTTTTTTTTTTTTTTTTTTTTTTTTTTTTTTGTGGTGGGTTGTTGATAACGGTGGTTGTCGTTGTCGTTGTGGTAGTGGTTTTGTTTTGGGTTTTTGGTTTTGCGGTGGGTTGTGGCCGTCACAGTAATAGTGGTGGTGGTGGTGAAAGGGCTGTGGTGGCTAGTTGCTGTGAATTTTTGTGGCGGAAGTTTTATTTTATTTTAATAAGATGTTTATATTATTTTAATGAGATGAATGTTAAAATAGAGTCTTTGATGTTGAGTGTTTTGTAAAGTAAGTTGTTAAAATAGATAAAATTGTTTTTTAAGTTGCTAAAGCTTTATTTTATAATTTTCTTCTTGTGAATGCTCGTATGCAACCAAAAGTAGCTGCGTACTATATCTCTAAAGGTAAAATATTTAGATATACCTTCACTATTGTAGTGCACTTTTTGTATTTTGGTGAACCTAAAATAGCAATATAGCTATTTAGCTTTACTAATGCTAGTGGTCTTACAATTTACAAATGTGCAGGCCAAAACGGCCAAATACAATATTTGGCCAAAATATTGTTACGGTGGCACTTGCTAACTTAGATAATTTTAACTAAAAAATGCCACACGAAACTCGAGTTTGTCAAACTCGAGTTCCTTGTAATGTGTTACTTGAATTTATAAAACTCGAGTACCATAGAATTGAGATCCATATCTCTAAAACTGAGATCCTTGTCTTTAATGGCATGTTGAACTAAACATAACCATATGTTTATGTTTATGTTTAACCACTACCGAATCATCTAACTCCAAAATATTTTTCCTCAACTCTAACGCTTAAAATTTGTTTTATATAATATAAAAAAAATTTATTCAAAACTGTAAAATTCTAATCCAGAATCTAATTCATTAATTACTGCTACAATTTAATTCTTTAATTTTGGAGTACTTAGTGTATTTTCATTTGTTTTTATATTTACTAAGTTTATTGGCACAATATTTGGTGTTCTTGCGATACTAAGACTTGGGAAGAAAAAGTTGTTGCTATTTTCATTTGTCTCCATTATGAGTGCAATGGTACTTTATGGGTTCCTTTTTGTGCCCAAAAATCTAAGCCCAAAATAGATCCAAAATCCATACAAGTACGTAGACATGGCAATACGGATCAGAATTTTTTGACTCGAACCCGATTTTTTTTACTCAAAGTAAAAACGGGTTGACTCGTGACTGACTGATTTTTTTTGCGGGTCAACCCGACCTGACCCGGATAACCTATGACCCAACCAGTTAAAAAAAAATTCGCTAAAAAAATATTTAAATTACGTCCCGATACTAGGTGCATAAAGCACAAAGTACCAAAACTAATAATCAATATATTACAGAGAATGACTATTTTATTCATCAAAACCAATAAGAGCTAGCTAGCCTAGCTTGATTGCTTGCCAATTGCCATGAGATCGACAACACGTTACACAAGGACCAAGGCTGTTAAGAGTCAAGACAACCATTAAAAAAAAAAAAAAAAAAAATCTCATTCAGTTGAACTGTAGTCCATTGTCCAAAGCCAAAGGCACAAACAAATGAACAATTCACAAACGGTAAACCCGAAAGTTGAGTTAAACCAAACCACAAAGCTTCCTTTCCCAGTTCCTCTACTCTTTCTCTTGCGCCTCCGGCCTCTGCCCTTCTTCACACTTTTTTAGTTTCACACAAAGTAGTCAAAGCTTGTGCTTTTGCCCTTCTCTCTCGCTCAGTGACCTCTACTTTCTCACTTCTCTCGGTTCTGTGTCTCTCGCCACCCACAGGCCACTGACCTCTCTCGCCACTTGTTGACCCATTTAAGAGGAGCACAATCACAAATCATCAACTATGGTGAAGGTAAGTTAAATCATTTTTTCATCATTCTCTTAAATCCCTAAATGTTTTTAGTTTTTGGATTGATTTTTTAATATTATGAATTTATGATTTAGCAATAATAATATAGTATATCTTGCTTTCTGCCTCTACTAACTTTATATTTAATTGTTTGTGTTTGATTGTTGGAAAAAATGAAAATGTCATTGACTCATTGTCATTTGGATGAATGTCTTATGTTCACAGTTTCTTTAGATGTTTTAAATAGACCCGAATTTTAATTTTAACTATATATTTTTCTTTGATAATTAGAGTACAGTGGCTTCTTGATTTGTAAATTTGGAAAGTGATAATGATGCTGTAATTATGGATGCTTCTACTAATCCTTCACCATCTTTAAGAGTTAATTCAAAATCAAAGTTTAAGAAACCAAAAAGAGTTCCAGGGAAAAATAACAAGGAAAAACGTCACACTTCTACGGTTTGGATTGAATTTGTGAAATTGCCTATTGATGAAGAAGGGTTAAGTAAGGCTACTTGTCAATGGTGTGGGAAATTTTTTTTGATGGATAGTCATCATGGAACATCAAACTTGCATTGCCATCTTCTCAAATGCTTAAAACGAAATGAAGTAAAATAAGATGGTGAAGAAGAGGGTAGGGTATTACAAAACAAGATAACTCAAGAAGAGTTTTGTGAGATGTTAGTGGAGGCTATTATTAAACATAATTTACCATTTAGCTTTGTTGAGTATGAGGGCATTAGAAAAGTTTTTAGCTATCTAAATTCAAATGTTAAACATATTTCTAGGAATACTTCAAAAGTTGATGTTCTAAAACTTTACAAGAAAGAGAAGGATGATGTTAAAAATAAGTTGAAATCAATTCCTGGTAGAATATGTTTGACTTTGGATTTATGGATCTCTGTTACAAGTGAGGGGTATATTTTTCTTACGACATATTATGTGGATGAGAATTGGGAATTGAAAAACATCATCTTGAATTTTTGTCATATGCCACCTCCACACACGAGAACTCTTTTATCGGAGAAAATTTTAAGTTTCTTGGAAGAATGGGGTATTGAGAAGAAAATATTTTCCATTACTTTAGATAATGCATCTAATAATGATAATTGTCAAGATTTCATAAAGAAAAAGCTTAATGAGGGGGGTTTATTGTTATGTGATGGTATCTTTTTCCATGTGCGTTGTGGTGCTCATATATTGAATCTTATTGTTCAAGAAGGATTGAAAGTAATAGATGACTCGGTGATTAAGATCCGAGAAACTATGAAATATTTTAAAGGATTATAGAGTAGAATGTGCAGATTTGATGAATGTCCCAAGATAGTTGGTATGAAGAGAACAAAGGGTTTACGTTTAGATGTGTGTACAAGATGGAACGCAACATATGACATGATTGACAGTGTTATGAGATATCGTTCTGTGTTGAATCGTTTAGTAGAGGAAGATGGTAATTTCAAGTATTGTCCATCAAGGGATGAATGGAATAGAGTTGAAAGGATAACTCGGTTTTTGAAACCTTTCAATCATATTACAACTCTATTTTCTGGAATTGATTACCCTATAGCAAATTTATATTTTCAAGGAGCGTCTCAAATTGAATTGCTCTTACTTGAAGAAATGGAGAGCCAAGATTCATTTATTAGTAATATGGTAGAACAGATGAAAGTTAAATTTGACAAATATTGGGATTGTTATAGTGTGGTGCTAGCTTGTGCCATTGTTCTTGATCCAAGGTATAAGTTGGATTATGTGGACTTTATTTTCAAGAAAATAGAGCCAATTGAGCACATTGCTGAAATGAAGGTGGAGAGCATTGAGACTACATTGTATAAGCTTTTTTCAGAATATGAATGCCTTAAGCCTATGGCCACTACAAATGTTTCATCTTGTGTTGGGAGTTCTAGTCATACTAGCGGTCTTTGTGGATGATCTTGATGATGATGAAGATAAGGAAGATGATGTAAGTGAATTGCATTTTGTTTGGTATATGTTGTGCTATGTTTTTTTAATAATAAAGATTGTAATGTTGTGTGGTATTATTTTTCATTGTAATTTTTTTTAATGAAGATCATTATGAAAGTGGTCGTGGTGCCAAAACAAAAAAATCTCAATTGGACTTGTATTTAGAAGAGCCTAGACTTAACAAAAAGAAAAATTCAAAGTTGGAAGTTCTCTCTTGGTGGAAAGAGCATTACAATTGGTTTCCAGAGCTCTCTTTAATGGCACGGGATCTCATGAGCATTCCAATAACCACTGTTGCTTCTAAATCAAGTTTTAGCACTAGGAAAAAAATTCTTACTCCGTATCGATCACGTCTTTTACTTGAGAATGTGGAAGCTATGTTGTGTACTAAAAGTTATCTATATGGATTTGAAGGTAATTTAATTTTTTTATAGTCATAATTATACAATATTAATTCTTTATTGATTTGCTTTCATGGTACATTAAGTTATATTAAAATATTGTATTGTAGATGAAGATGTTGTGAAATTGGCCAACTTGAGCTACAATTTGCAAGTATGAATATTTGCGATCTTTGAATCTGCTACCAACATTGAGTAGATTGAGATTGAGGTGTAATTCTTATAAAATATTTATTTATTCTTCTTTACTTAATATGTTATATTTATTTTAATTTTTTTTTTGTTTAGTTTATCTTTCTAAGTAATCTAACTTTACTATTATTTTAAATGCAATAGGAATATGTGCACTTTGTTGGCTTACTTGTTTTGTTTGTTTTAAGATCTATCTCTTTTTGAAGATGTAAACTTGTAATTATATGTATTTTGACAGTGAATTATTAACATTGAAGACTTTTTCCATCATGAATTTATGACTATAAATAATTTTTGTCATGCTCAAAACTATCAAAATTGGAAGGATATTAACAAGTGGCATTAAGTGCAATTTATTTGCTTAATTGATTTTATTCATTCTCTCTAAAAAAATTGTCATTGATTTGTTTTTGTAATTGAAAAAAAAAAAAAACTTGTTTGAAAAATACGGGTAAACCCGACCCGCGACCCATTTGACCCGACCTGCCCATTTTGCCATGTCTACAAGAACGTACTAGTATTTCATTTGCCCAGTACATATCAAGAATCTGGTCCAATCTCTTGCTCAACTTACATGAACAAGGGTTATGGATTATGCCCTTTTAAAATACATTATGTAAGTTTCATTTTTGTCTACTTTATTATTTTGTTCTTCTATGCTAAATATATTTATTTGTTAACCCTTTCTTTATTATTGTTTGTCAAGATCGTACTTTGGGCTTCTACATATCCAATTCTAAAAATGCAAGTCACTTCTATTAGAAAGGAGGTCACGTGTATTACGATACGGGTTGTCCAAAAAAATATGGGACAGTTCCCTGGATTTTGAGCATAGAGTCTTGCACAACAAGATATAGATCTGTGAGTGGAGGAGTAACAACATGTATCAATTCGGGATCGGCCTTCTTGATTCTCGTGATTTTCAGAAAAGTTGGTGACAAATATAACCATATGTTTAAGTTTAAACATATCCATATTTTTACATTTAAGTTTAAACAATAAAAATATTTTTTCTCAACTCTAAAGTTTAAAATTTTAAAACACAATTATTCAAAACTATAAATTTTAATTAAGGGTCATCAAATAGCCCATGACCCATGGGTTGGCCCAAGAGCCCGCTAGCCCACCAGGCTAATGGGCAGCCCAACCCGGTAATATTGAAGCCCGTGGGCCCCTGATGAGGCCAATGGGACAGGCTATGGGTTGGTTTCTTTACCCATGGGCGCCCAATGGGCCGGCCCGTTAGCTTGACCAGAGAGCTTTGACCCGTTAGTCTGACTCATTACCCAAAATTTATAACAAAATAATTTGGGGGTTGGGTGGGTGAGGGATTGAACTTTAGACATTATAAAAACTTTAAGACCACACACCTAACCACTAAATACTTTGAATGATTGTGATACAATATGCATAATAAATATATATTTTGGTATTAGTCTAGTAGCTTTGATTTTTAAAACAAAGTTATTAAGATGATTGTTGCCCTACCTCTGTGCCTCCGGAAAGAAAGTCATTCTTTCCTTTGATAAATTCCAATTCTTTCCTTACAAGTTACAATTATAGAAGAAATTCCTTAAAAAAAAAAAAAAAAAAAAGCTTACCGTTGGTTGGAAGAAATTCTTTCCTTAATGAGTTGATATTTGATTCTTCATATATTTCCTTTAAGAATTGATATTTTATTCTTCAAATATTTCCTTTAAGAGTTGATATTTAATTCAATGTACTTATTTATTCTTATCAATAAAAGTTAATTAATCTTATTTTAGTACCTTTTTAAGAGGTATGTCTTAGTATTTTTTTTAATAGAATCTTTTTAGTAGATTTAATTGTTCAATTTGATAGTTTGTAATAATATATAATTATAATTTTTTGGTTAAATTTTTACAACCCCATTGAAGACCTGTTAAAAATGCCCATGAGTAGCATATTAAACCCACCTCACTAGTCCAGCCCGCTAAAGCCCAAATGGGCATTGCCCATGGGTAGGGCCATGGGCTAGGGTTTTTCCATCCAGCCCGGCCCGATCCAGCCCATTGACTAGTCAACGATCTGTTAAGCCCAACCCATTAGACCCATGGGCCAAGTAAAAACGGGTCGGGCCAACCCGAATTTCGGCCCATTGACGAGGCCTAATTTTAATCCAGAATCCAATTCATTAATTATTGTTGCAATTTAATTCTTTAATTTTGGAGCACTTAGTGCATTTTCACTTGTTTTTATATTTGCTAAGTTTATTGGCACAATATTAACTGAACAAAGAACTTTTATTGAAATTGGACACTTTGAATTACAACACTTTACAAGCACCACTATTACTGATGATGCACACATGGCATAGCTTCTTACAATTCACACGCTAGCTTTTTATTTATTACACTCACTCACCAAATACACTTGCACACACCCGACACCTTACTTCTAGACAGCTACACACTATAACTTTTACAGTTTGTTTGGTTGTAATTAGGGGAAAGGAAGAGAAAGGAAAGGAGAGGGGGGAAGGAAAAAAAAAGAAAGGGAAGGGAAGTTTCCTTAGATGTGTTTGGATACAGGAAAGAATTTCTCATACAAAATTTGTTTGATTTATAAAGGAAAGGGAAAGGATGTATGTGTATTTTTACATTTATGCCCTTATTTGAATTTCCTATATAAAGTAGTGTTTGAATTTTGAAATTTATTTCTTAAAAGGTTAAGGATATTTCAATAAATTCATTTGCTTTATTTTAAAATCAATCCACGATCATTTCAGCTATCCCTCCTTATCCAACCTTTTTGGGAGTACACAAAAATGTGGGCTCCTAAGAAAATCAATCACTCAATTTACATTGATCATTTCCATCCTAATCCCTTCTTTTCTCTCCTCTTCCCTTGTTTCCAAACAAAGTGTTAGACTTGGTGCTTTTAACACACTACACTTCACTTCACAAGTCACACGACATGGGCATCATCCTATCTATATATACTTGATGTGTGTCGGTTAAGAAACCGACTTGAAGCTTCCAACTCCATCTTTTATTGGTAGTAAAATAATGTCTTTTACCTACCTTTTAGACATCTTGTAAATTTGTGGCTGAGATTAAATTATGTAGCGCAGTAGAGAGAATTCTGGAGAGAGAGATTAAGAGAAAAACACTAGAAATTTCTAGAGAGAGACAATGCTTGATTTTTAACATGGCAACTTACCAAAGTGTCTGAATAGTTTCCTTTTCTTTAGTCTATTTCTTTTCTTCTTTTCCTTCAACTTTTCTTCTTCACTTCCGCGCATAAGGCCACATCTCGACATGAAGTAAAGCTTGTGAGATAGGCTCTTTAAATGAGTCTTTGACTTGTCTACTCTAATGACCGCACTTGCTCCCGAGGGATGGTGTGGTTTGATTGATTTCAAGCGAGGCTCGAGTAAAGACAATGAAATGGGAAAAGAAAAGGAGAGGTATAGAGGCATAGGAATTTGAGCTTATTTCCCACTTGTTCAAATTTTAAAAGGAACTCGAGCTTCAAGGGCTCGAGTTTCATATTCTGAGGAATTCGAACTTTTAAAACTCGAGTTTTATGTGGACTTTGAATTTATAAAATGCCTTATCAACTTTTGCCACCGTGGTATATTGCTAAATATTTTGCAAATAGTGGTAGATTGCTAAATATTTCAACCAAAGATTGTATTTGGCCATTTTGGCATAAAGAGGCATGCATAGACTTTCTCTTTAATTTTATTTAAATCTATAATATGAAAAATTACAATATTGATTTATTTTTTTTTATAGTGAAAAAAGTTTTTTTTTTTTTTTAATAATTCAATAATTGGAAGAATGATGATTTAATTATTTGCACCCCAGTTCTCTTAATAAATTGATTTTTTTTAGGTTGGAAATTGGATTAACAATAAAGATATTGTATACTTTTAAACTTGAGGTTAATCATTCAAGTTTTGATTATAATTATATTACTTTTTTTTTTAATGCATTTGACTTTTATCTTGGTGTGCATAGACAAAGTCTCACACACACTGGGTAATTACATGAATGAATCATTTAGATAAGATGTTGGTTGGAGATTTTAAACAAGATTATTAGTTAAACTTTCATATATTTGAGCTTAGGTTGATAGATTCTTAATAGATATTGGATTTAATTGTAACGACCCATCTTCTCATGTCATGATATTGTCTACTTGCCCAACAAGCTGCATGGTTTTGTTCATCCTCATGTCATATGACAGTAAAACACAACCTCATGAGAAAAGGCCTCATAACTAGACCATAACTTTCACTCAATTATCTCAAGTATTAAACTATTTGTTTTATTTATTTTCTTTGTAATGATCATAAGATAAAATAATATAACTTTTGAAACAAGTTAAATAATCCATCGTTCTAACTCTAGAAATTAATAAAATTAAGGCTAGGTAATGCGGGTATTACATTAGCTCTTGACTAGATTATTTATCAAACAGGACTACTAATCAAACAAACTAAACCGCTTTCACATTTATCGTCCTACTGATAAATTTAAGAGAATGATATTGCTCTTGTGAAGTTTTAAAACCGAAGTGTTCTTTTGACTTTAGGCCACTAGTTTTCTATTTGTCTCATCCAAGAAAAGGTGAAATAGCGATTGAACGTAGACAAAGGTAAACTTTGAACTTAATATACACTCTTTCAAGTTTTAACCAAAGTTATTTTTTGGGAGGTAAACTTTGAACTTAATATACACTCCTTTGAATTTTAACCAAGTTTTTTGGGAGGCGGGGGTGTTAACGAAGGTGTCTAAATCTCTTTGAGTATTTGACTATTCCCTTGAGTACACAGTTGTCATAAAACCAAAAAGAGTAAACATTAGGTCCGGAGCTGGTTCTTTTATGCCACCAATAATAATGCGCCACGTTATCCAATAACTTTAAACTTAATAAACCTTATTACACACGATTATAACCCACAAAATATCCCAAACTCAAGTGTATTCTTCTCTGACGTTTGAAATCAAAACTCTAAGCTTAGAGTCCATAGACTCTATGATGTGACTATTTAGTTCTCAGTAAAGCTACTTCTTGATTGATGAATCTACTATGGTAAGATTCTTAGGTGATTTTCTCCGACGTTTGAAATCAAAACTCTAAGCTTAGAGTCCATAGACTCTATGATGTGACTATTTAGTTTTCAGTAAAGCTACTTCTTGATTGATGAATCTACTATGGTAAGATTCTTAGGTGATTTTTTTTTTTTGAGGTTGCTTTATTAAATGGATTTTACTAACGTGTGCAAAATTTTGGAAATGGTCCGGTTAATGTATGCTCTAATAAATTCATTTTTGGATAAGTTTTATTGGAATCTGAAAAAGTTGTCAAAACTTTTTCAATTTCTGATAAAACTTTTTTACTCATAAACTCTAGGTAAGGGGTGACCCCAAGATGTTGCTGTTTTGAATTAGGACATCATGGATCTATACAGATTTTAGGAATCACTAGGCCAATCCCACCCCTGCATTCACTCTTTTAACCAAGCCTGGAACATAGAAAATGATGCTGCAAGATATGGATTGTTTGCAAAGTTCCTAACTAAACCCAGCGAAAATAAGTGTCCTGCCGCCCTAAACCTCCCTTCTTCAAAAATTATATTTCATCAGTAAGGCTTCACTATAAAAGTCACCAAAACTGAATTCCATTTTCTTTTGAGGAGATCCTGGAGGGCCACAGGTTCCCTAACTATTGTCTTCTGCATATGTTGCAGAAGTGCTTCTGATGCATACTCATTGCTTCACAAACAAAACCCGTTGTGATACTTCCGTATTCACAACCTAAAAATATGAGTCAATATATATATATATATATATATATATCACATATTTCCTTTTCTCACAAAAGCTAAAAATTGACACTCCAATGAAGACAAAGATGAGCAAGAAGTCATGGAGTATACAAGGAAGATGGACATGGAATTTAAATGGACATGACGAAAGGAGTTAAACGAGGATGGAATTTAAAATAAACATGACTAAAGGAGTTATATGTACATTACTACTCAGTAATTATGCTACACTAATAATATATTCCAAAATGTACCAATACCCCTCCCTCCATAAACATAAAATTAGACGTGCTTGGACTTCTTTTGTGGTCTGTTCAAATCTCTAGATTCCTCAGTAAGTTCTGCCAACTTCACCATAGGGCCATCTTGTGGTTGAGTTGTGGCTGTATCCACCCATTTCTCATACTCTAATAGGTGCATTGGCTCTGAGGATGGTTGTGCTACTGTTTCTACCTCTTTCTCACCCTCTAGAAGGTATGTTGGTTCTGATGGTGGCGGTGATGCTGTTTCTACCTCTTTCTCACACTCTAGCAGGTGTATTGCTTCTGATAGTACTGTTGCTGCTTTCTCTACCACTTTCTCACCCTCCAACACATAAATTGACTTTTCTGGTGGTGCTGCCTCCTTTTGATTCAGGTATGATGGTCCTTCCGAATCATCATCATGTGATGAAACAGCTTCTGGTGCTGCTGCTACTGGTGGTAAAAATGACTCTGACAAAGCTGCTGCAACTGCAGCTGTGTTTGTGTGTGGTCTGCCTCGTCCTCTACCTTTACTTTTGCCTCTGCTTCGTCCTCTTGCTGATGGAGCCTTAGTTGTGGTTTGTGTTGTTGCTGGTAGAGGTGACACCTCCTCATGGGTGAGGCGTAATGAGCCCTCCATATTATTTGTATATGGAAGACAAGATGCTGGTCTTGTTTCAAGGTGCCGGGTCTCTCCAATCATCTGTAAGACACGGATGCACATGGTTTGGATATCTTTCATTGCTCGCATTGCACAGTCACTAGTGAAAGCACCAAGTATTGTAGCGCATTGGTTATGGATTGCAGTCAAGCTCTGGACCTGTCATTCCAAATGCAGATACCTTAACAATTTTGACTCAAGTATTTTCAGTGCACATCTAAATAAAAACTAATCACATAATAGTTTTGACAAATTCTTACTAGCAGATGTGTTGTCCCACTTGAAGGCTGAAATCGCATATGTGGTCTTTGAGTGAGAGGAGTAATCAAACGACGTGTGATTTTACGATACCACTCCATGTATGGATCATGATAATGCATTGGGTGCTCCTCTGACTCACCCACTGCAATACTCTCTTCACAAGCCTCCCACAACTGTATATATCGTCCATGATATGATCGCCAATCATAGTGATGTCTCCCTCGTCTGTCGATTGAATGGAGTTTCACCTCTGTATCACAAGGTTTAGGAATTCCTTGATGGAGACCAAATTGTCGCAGAACTCGATCAGGACGATGCCACTCGACAACATCAAAGCAGATTAGTGGAGCAATTGTTTGCCACACATGCTGGTCTTTTACACATACATCTGGTAGTAAAGCAAGTCGCTCAGTAGTGTATGGCTGCCATATCATCTAAGATTGAAAATAAGCTAAATCAATGTTTCAGACACAAGCAGGCACACATAAACTTGCACCCATCGCATGATAAAGTGTGTATTATATCATAAATTAAAAACCTAATAAAACTAACCTGATCATCTGTCTGTTGATCAAGTTGGTCCCTGTAAAATATTAATGCTCTAAGAGGATTGTCTCTACGAATTACAGGAGCCCTCCACCTAAGGTAAGAGGAATAAATTTAAGCCCAATCAAAGGTATAGTAACAAACATATACATTAATTCAATAGCTTAACACATACCTGCATCCTAATGGATCTGTAGGCACTTGCTCTTCATGTATTGCTGCATCCCCTACAACTAGTGCAATGTTCCCTACATCCTCACTATCTGGTACAACTGGATCCCGCACTCGGCCACCAAGTCTCTCAGGACGACCAATATGTAATCGCTCCCATGCCCATAACTGTAGTGAAGTAATTTGTAGAGGTAAGAGCATATAAAATTACAAACACACAACTATAAAAGGAAGCATACAAAGGAATATATGCTAGTATGAATACCTGCAATAATATAAGAGGGCCAGCAATCTCATTAGCCCCTGCTTTACTAGCTCGACAAAGCTCACGATATAAGTATGCCAGTACAGCACTGCCCCAACTCAATTGTACAATATATGAAAAATCCCTCAACAGAGGCAAGAATATCAACTGGACATCTGCTCCAGATTTATCTGTGAAGAGAAAACCACCTATCAAACCTAAGATATATGCCCTAGCATAACGCTGCAACGTTAGATCATCAGCATCTGGTGGAGGCTTATGGAAACGAGACCGTAACCAACTAAGCTTAAGTGCTGAACCATGAAGAACACTACGATCTGGTCTGACCCCTAAGAGCTCCTCGCAGAGATCATCCCATTGGAGATCACCATTACCAGTCACCACATGACCATTTATTTGAAGATCTAGAAGCAATGCTACCTCCTGCAGAGTGACAGTACTCTCACCCACAGTAAAATGGAAAGTGTGAGTTTCCTGTCGCCATCTCTCAACCAATGCAGTGATTAGGGGCCAATCAATCTGTATAAATCCAATCCTGTATGCCCCATAAAAGCCAGACTGGATGACAAACCGACGAATACGTGAATCCAATTGCCATTCCCGCATCATTGTAGCCAACCTCTGTCTACATGTCAGGACACCAGGATCCTGCAGGGAAGTACATCAGTTACAGATTTTTATATTGTGACACAAAATGCAGTTTTTCTTCACAAGCAATAAACAGACTGATACGTAAAACTAACCTCTCCTTCCCATATGGCTGCAGATCTATGTTGGTTTTGCAGCACAAGCACTGTATTGTCCACTGGTCCTGGATCCAGAAAGCTGTCAACTTGGGCATCACGAGTGACTTTTTCTACTGGTGTCTACAAAACAGAAAATATAAACTCTAGACAAATTCAGATGACAAGCAAGACAATAGACCACCAAGCGAGAGCCAAGCATAGTGTATGAACTTAAAACAAAAGAATATTCTTGAAACTTACTTGCTTATTGGCGTGGGCCGGCACAGTGACATTTACTTGATTTTCAATGGGCACTGGTACTCTTTCCAAATACAACTCCATGCAGTTCGTTCCAGGTTGTCGTGCCACATCAAACATGATATCAATAGACTCGTCATCATCTATTGGCACAGGAATGTATTCCCTACATGCTGGATACCTGCAAGTGATCTTCAGTTTAACCTGGTGTTTGTCAAAGCCGCTAACCCCATAAACTGTATCCAGCAACTCATTATATGTAATCCCATAGTTGACTCTAATCGGTTTTGGTGTAGCACCTTCATAAGAAATTCCATGTGGTCCACTTGTAATCCTCCCATTCCAATAACACATTAGTGTAACACCCTGTCTGGCCATCTACCTACAAGTCACTAATTTAGTGATGGAAAATTACAATTATTATCTGGATTTTTATAATATGAATCAAGAACTATTCATCCAAAATGAGAATAGGAAATTTTTGAAAATACTAAACCACCACATATTATGATTTCTTGAACACCTTAGCTGAATCCAATGTAATAACTCTTAAAATAGTTGTCTAGTTTCTTAGAACAGTTGATGATTCAACATAATGAATTACATCCTCCAAACTATCCCTCTAATCAATAATGTTATTTTAGAAGCTTAATTCACCTAAAAACTTAGTAATCTGGCTGATCCTTCAGTAGTGTGGCACCTATTTGAATCATTCTCTGTGTATCAGTTCTGATATATCTAGCAATCATCCAGCTTCTTAGCAATCATGTACTTACATATCTTGTGGTTATAAGAAAAGACTACAAAATAAAAAAAAAAAAAAGCATGAAAGGTTTTGCAGAGTTCATGAGACCATTATACTCTGTATCAAACTTATGACATAAAAACCAAAATAACTGAAGTTAATTAGTCATTTATTTGCTAATTGGATTAAATATGGTATACAACTCAAGCTTCCATGAACTATTTACATTTCTCATTATTTAATACACACACACACACAACAAACATGATTTTTAGTGCTTCATGATAGAAGTGACGCATACGCTCTTCCTTCTTTTAATCTTTAAAACAATAAAATGCCAAATGTATCCACATAAAAGTATTGTTGCCTGAATTCTCAAACCTTGCAAGGTAACGGCCATTACCAGCAGAGAACTCCAATACTCCCAGCAAAAAAATCCACTAGTTGTTACGGAACAATACTGATGGAGTAAGATAACTATAATAAATTTACTAACAAAACAAATCTCAAATATGTATGACAGACAAATAAATGAAGCATCATTAGAAAAGAAAAGAAAATAAATAAATAAAACCTTTCCTTGTTATATTTATTGAAAAAAACCAAACAAGAAAGAAATGAAAGGGTAAAAGGAAGCTAAAATAAAGGAAAAAAGAAATGTAATAATCTAGGAGATGAACAATTACAAGTTTTAAAAATATATCAAAAAAGGAAGACATGGTGAATCTTGAGATGAATTTCTGATTTAAGGTCAAAGACCAGCAACAATTATTCCAAACATGAAAAGGACTGAATTAAGATCTACGTGTAATATAAAATCAACCACAGAAAGACTAACGCAAATATAAAAGTTTCAAATCATAACATGACCTATGACTAAAATGGTATCTGCATTAGGATTTACAGGGGAAAAAAGATGCAAATATTAGGCACAAATTACATAAGAAAGCGCAGGAAGTAGTATGTATTTCTGCATTGAGCTTACTGTCACATCATGAATTAGCAGCAACGGTAGCTGAAAATCAGTATGATATGTTTAGCAAGATGTCAACCACATGCTGATGTTGATAAAACACTAATTCAAAAAAGGATAAAAAAGACATAAATCACCAATTAAGATGTGCCAAGTATTGACAAATGCCATCCCTGACATTATTCTGTGCTGCTTATATGTGACACTTATAGTAGCAACAAAAGAACCCAGCAAAAAAATATATATAAATAGATATATATATATATATATATTTATATATATAGTAGAAATGAAAGAAAGATCTGCATACCCATGATGCACCAACCCGACTTATTTATAAAAAAATAAAGTTTTATTTTTTGATGATCCCACAAAATCCAAGTCTTTAGTTACCTCACACTGTTCAATGACAGTGTATAAGCTTTAAAGTAATTATCAGGATACAACATGTTATGATTTCTTGAACACCTTAGCTGAATCCAATGTAATAAACTCTTAAAATAGTTGTCTGGTTTCTTAGACCAGTTAATGCTTGAACATAATGAATTGCATCCTCTAAAGTGTCCCAGTAATCAACACTGCTATTTTAGAAGCTTAAAGCACTTATAAGGCAATATCTAATTCACCTAAAAACTTAGTAATCAGGTACTTGCATAAAAAATAAAAAAGACCCATTTGAATTTATTTAAAGCTTTTTAAAGTAGAGCCCATTTGAATTCAATCAACAAGCTTCAACAAAAGGGAAAGTGCAAAAAAACATAGATTTTTACATATTCAGACAAACTAACAGTATGTAGATCTGGTTTTGTAGAACATTACCGTATGAGAATCTTTATGGAGCTGTGGTGTTTGATGATGATGTTTGTAATTTCTATTTCTTCAGATTGCTATGGAAAAAACTGAGAGAGAAAGAGAGAGAGAAAAAGGGGTTACATGATTTATCGAGAGAAACGCGGCGTGTTTTCACGTGTATCCGTTGGTCAATTTAAGAGAGGTCATCATAGCGGTTTCACGTTTTTTGTTTCTCGGCAACACGCCACACGGACTTGTGAACTTAAAAGGGTTTCACAGCACTTATAGCGGTTTTAGATATATCTCAGCTTTTGAGGCCGCTGATTAAAGTGGCAGTTTCTTTCCTCAAGGACAAAATACGATTAAAAAGACAAAAGTGGTAGTTTCCAGTTGCAAATTAATTATAATATTTAGAAAACAGTTTTCTAAAAACATAAATCAGATGGCCAAAATATATTTGCAAAACAATTTCCACCAAGCTAGTATGAAATGAAATCTTTTTCCTAAAATATTGGGAAATAATTAAAAGGACAAGTGGTGACATACCAAAAATATCTAAATTATTTATAAATATATTTAAAGTGAGATAATAAGGTAGTAGTGTCAAATTCAAAATGTCACATGATGAGATAAAGCAAGTTTTTTCAAACTATTTTGAAAGAAAACTTTATTGGAGGATTATTTTCATAAAACAAAAAAAAAATAGTCACACATGAATACTTTTGGTGGTTTTCTTTTTAAATGAAAACAAAAATATCAATTCTCTGAAAATAAGCTATCTTAAGAAATAATTGCATGTAACCAAGTTTGGAAATATGTTTAGTATAAAATTTTTCAATATTTTCTATTTTCTATTTTGTGGATTTATTTATTTATTTATTTTTAATGGGAGCAAAACTTGAGTGATTTCTTCTTATCAACCAACCAATAGAGAATAGACTTTGTCATTAATCTTTGTTTTTTTAGAAGAACTACGTCATTAATCTAATTGTATATAAAATAGAAAGTACTTGTGTGTGTGTGCACACACACATATATGCAAATTATGGTGGCTAGTAAGGAAAATCCTATTTAGGTGGCACCATGTAATATCTCTTGTTAAGGTATTGTAAGGAGTCATAACTTAACTTTGGATACTTTCATCTCAAAAAAAAAAAAACTTTGGATACTTCAATGTTGATTTTAATATCATGGGGTAGTGTAAAATGTAATTGATCTTTCGGAGAATTTAGTCATAACTTTACTTTGGATACATCAAAGTACCAATAGCATTACAAGTGAACACATTGGATGAGCCAAGATTTTGCCTTCAAGGATTCGAAGTCAAGCCATAAAACTTATGTACAATTAACAAATAATTGAAATTTAGTTTTATATTATAGAAAGTGTAAAAACCCAAATTAAAATGGCATTTTAATAGCAGCTTAATTTCAATTTCAAGTGATCATAAACACCTTTTAAAAAGTGATCATAAAATTTCATAGCTCCTCACATTAGTGTCTTTGAAAAAGACTAAATAGGACCAAAGTGGATCGAATAAGACCGAATGAACCGCATAGGACCAAAGTAGACAGAAAATGGACCAACTAGAGCTAAAATGAACTGAATAGAACTAAATTGGACCTAATAAGACCGAAGTGGACAGAGGGACCGAGTTGGACCGAAGTATACCGAAAAGACCGAATAGGACTAAAGTGGATATAATGGATCGAAGTGGACTGAATAAGACCTAATGGACCGAATAGGACCAAAGTGGATAGAATGGACCAAATAGAGCCAAATGAACTGAATAAAACTAAATTGGACCGAAAAAGACCGAAGTGGACAGAATGGACCAAATTAGACCGAAGTAAACCGAAAAAGACCAAATAGGACCAAAGTGGACATAATGGACCGAATAGAATTAAAGTGGAAATAATGGACCGAATAAGACCGAATAGGATCAATGTAGACTAAATAGAATCAATGTGGACCGAATAAGACCAAAGTGGACCGAATAGAACCTAATAGGATATAAGTGGACTGAATAGAACTAACGTAGACCAAAGTGGACAAAATGAACCGAATAAGAGTAAATGAACCAAACTGGGACCGAATAGGACCAAAGTGGACTGAAGTACACAACATAAATATAAGAGAAACATGTTTGTAGTGGTAAATTTTGGTTTAAAAATCAAATAAATAAAATAACAATGTTGTGAAACCTTCAAAGTAAGGTAGAAAATATAGATATAGAGTATATATGATATTAAGTTTTATTTATTAGTTTTTATTTAAACGTGCAATTCATGCATCATAAATAAATGTAGGACATTCAATGTTTGGCACCTTATTGTCAATTTGGGTTTCGATGTATTTGGCATCATTAAAAGAGTGCACACAATTATTATTGTAGCTGAATTTTTGTTTGATTGCATGGGCTCTACGCATATTTGGCATGTGAAGATTGGATGATCCTCCAGTACTTGGTCATGATGTGTTTCTTCTTCTATATGTTTCGCTGATGTTTTCCAAGTTGGGTTTCTCATGGCTTAAAAGTTGAAACTACAACTACAATGTTGTTTAATTTTTTTTTATGAGAGTTCTTGCTTCTTATATCGATGTATGGGTCAAGCTTAGCCTAATTCTTTTAATTGTATATGATATTTAGGAAAGTAAGCCGACAACACATCATTTACTGTGTCCTTTCTTGTGAAGGAATTTGCATTGCATACAACCATGTTTTGGAAGCAAGTCAAAAACTTGCACGTCACTCTAAGAAAAACAATTCCTAATAGAGTCAAAATACAAGCTACATATTGGGTATTAAATGAAATGGTTGACATTTGATTAGTTTTTGTCAAATAAATAAGGAATTATAAAAATAAAAATTATGAGTCAAATAAATATAGAATTAAAAAAATTTTGTGAAAAATTGTGAGTCTACCAAAACTTATATGACATAATATAGAAGAGTCCAAAAACTAATATATGATTCAAAGCCAAGACATAAAACTTATATATGATTAATAAATAATTGAAATTTTATTTTATATTATAGAAAGTGTAAAAATCCAAATTATAATGGCATTTTATTTGCACTTTAAAATTAATTTCAAGTGATCATAAAATTTCATAGCTCCTCACATTAGCCTGTTTGAAAAAGGCTGCTAATATCAATTTCTTAATATTAATCTATGATTAAAGACATTTTTTCAATTATTTTAAAGGCATGTTTGATAAGAGATTTCTAATAACGTTATTTAAGTTTTGTGAAAATATGTATGAGTAAAAAAGTATGTGAAAATACATATTGTGGTTTTTAAATAACAATTTTCGTTGTTTAAATACTATTGCCAAACGGGGCTTCAAGGGTATGTTTAGTTAGAAATTTTTAATATTGTTATTTAGTTTTTAGTATTGTGGAAATAAGTATTTAAGTGTTATAAAAATATGTATCAAAATTGTTATTATTGTTTAACCACTGAAAAAATTGTTGTTTAGACACCGGTACCTTGTATTTTTTTTAAACAAACACAGATATAAAAAGAGAGGGAATGCGGTTTAGAGAGAGAGAGAGAGAGAGAGAGAGAGAGAGAGAGAGAGAGAGAGAGAGGCTGTGTGTTTTACTGTGTATGACTAGTAGTCTAGTAGTACTACGACGCCGTATAAGGGAATGAACGCGGTGAACGGAGCGAGCTCTCGAACCGGGCAAAGGGCTCGGAAGAGCTCTGGCCTTAGAGCTCGCCGAGAGAGGCCACACCGTAATCGGGTGCGCCCGCACCCAGGATAGGCTCAATTCCCTCCAATCAAATCAGACCTCCCTGGCTCCTCCCACAACCACTTGCTCCTCAATGCTGACGTGGTCAGTCCCTCTCTCATTGGCACATGAATCATTTGATTATTATTTTTGATAAATGTGTTATCATTTGAATCTTACTAGTTAAAATGTGCTAACTTTGTAGAGGCAAAGAATTTCAAGTTTCTCTTCCCATTCTTTGCTCATTTTTCTTCCTTTTTATGATTCCAACAAAAGATAATACAATGCTAGGTGGAAATTTGTTGGCTAGTGCAGCATTTTGGTTCATTGTAGTCATCATATCTTGATGCTGAGGTTTTACTATGCTTCTGGTTTTGGTTGTTGCTTGTCATTTATTCTGAATTTTCGTATATGCCACAGACTAATATAAAGGTAGTTCCACTAAAAAAATGCAGGAACCATCAATAAAAACAACAAGATATGTCAATATGTAAAAGGAATGGCAAATATGTTGCGTCACTTCATCCCTCTGATGCTTACGAGGAATTGAGGAATTATTGTCAATATGTCTTCCGGGTGGGGAAGATCTGGCGCGGCAATGGTATATTGCTTTTTATATTGATTAGACGGATGTAAACCTTTTATTTTTGTTAAATTACCGATTGTTCCAAAAGCATAAGCTGAAATTGTGAATTTAATCATTTAACTATAGTTCTAACACTTTTTATTAAATATTATAACATGATTTTTAAATCTGCTACTAGACATAGGCATTTCTTCTGAAAGCAGTAGCATGAGTTTTAGTTAATCTTCTCAAGAAAATGTGGGGATTCTTTAAAGAGAGAAAGATCATTGTTTTAATGGTGCCAAAGCTTTTGGGCCAATTGGCTCAGCCTTTGTAGTCCTTCAGAATGTGTCTTTCATTACCCTTGTTCCAAAGATTTCTGTGGCTTGGAACATATGAGATTCTAAACCAATTCGTTTGGTTAGAAGTGTGTATAAATTGCTGGCAAAGGTTTTCGCTAATAGGTTTAAGAGAATGTTCGGGAAGATTATTTCTGAATTGTACAATCTCTCTGTTGAAGGCAGTCAAGTTTTAGATTCTGCCCCTGGGTCGATTGAATGTCTGGAGTCTAGAATCAGAAGTCAAATTCCTGGAGTTATCTGCTGCTAGCTTGATACTGAAATGGTTTGTGATCATGTAAATTGGATTTTTGCCAGAAGATTGACTTTGGTGAAAGATGTAGGAACTAGGTTTATTTTTGCATATCCACTGTGAAGTTCTCAATTTTGGTTAATGGTTGCCCATTCAACTTTGATAGTAATTCTAGAGGATAGAGGCAAGGAGATTCAATTGCATCATTATCCTCTTCAATGAAACTCTCAACAAAATGCCGAAGAGGGTGATGGGAGGAAGCTTCTGATTTGGTTTTAAAGCTCAGTGGAGTTGTGAATTTTGAGTATTTCTCATCTTATTTTTTAAAACAAAACCATCATTTTCTATGATGTTAATACTGATCATCTTTTAGCTATCAAGTCAGTTCTTTTATATTTTAAATTAGATATGGGGTTAAGGGTTAATCTTAGTGAAAGTGAAATAGTTCTTTTAGGAATGGTGGAAGGAGTCAATGAGCCGGTTGCAATTATGCGTTGTAAGGTTTATTCTTCACTTAAGAATTATTTGGGCATGCCATTAGGCTCATCATATAAGGAAGTGGCAGTTTGAAATTCAATCTTGGGAGGACAGTTGGTAGGATGGAAAAGTTATATATGTCAAGGGAGGGAGGTTTACTCCATGTTCAGTATACCTTCTCATGTGGCTAATAAATTGGAACTATTACAGTGGGATTTTTTATAGGGAGGTTTGGGTGGGATTTCTTACATCATTGTGCTTCTGGCTATCGCCAGGGAGCTGTGGTCATTTGCTCTCTCCTTGTTTGGAGTTCATTGGGTGATGCAGTTGAAGGTTATCGATGTGTTTTTTCTTTGGAAAATTTTGTTTGGAAGGCATGGAAATGGGTTGATTTGGAAAGCTACACCTCTTTGCTTCCTTTTCATAGATCAACTACTTATATTTAAAAAAAAAAAAAGATTTTGTTTCCCAATTAAAATTTTCATTTGTTTTTTATGTAATCTTTGTATACATATCATATACTTCATGTTTTCCTTCAAATAAAAGTTATTTGTTACTTATCAAAAAGGTTCCAACTAATCCTTTTTCTAATAAAAGTTATTTATCTCTTATCAAAAAGTTCCCAGTAAACTATCATAAAAAGTTGAGATTTTAAGAATGTGTACAAGACCAGAAATACTTAAATTTTTAGTAATATGTAGATTTGTAAATTATAATAACAATATTACTTTATGCAATTCTATCCGAGAGTTTTGCAATAGCCTTATCTTGGCCTGTGTATGTCTCTCATGATAATATTGGCATTTTGGACTCCTTTACCAATATCATGTGTCTTCTTACTGAAACCTGATCATATTTTAACAGGTTGAGCCTTATTGTGCATCAAAATGTGCTGTTGTGGGTCTGACCAGATCTGTAGCAAAGGAGTTGCCTGATGGAATGGAAGTTATTGCACTTAATTCAGGTGTAATAAAAATTGACATGCTCGAGTCATGCTCTAAGCTCCTCTCACAATGCACTGCTTCCAAATCTGTGACTTCAGGCATGGAAGTCCATGCTCACATGATCAGATTTGGATTATCTGAGGACCCCAATCTTCGGAATCATTTGATTAATTTGTACTCAAAAGTGTCGGTGTTTTGGGTATGCACGGAAACTGGTTGAGGGAAGTACTGAACCAGATTTGGTTTCTTGGTCTTCTTTGATATCTGGATATGCACAAAATGGGCTTGGTGAGGAGGCCCTTTTGGCCTTTCATGAGATGCATTTGTTGGGAGTTAAGTGCAATCAGTTTACGTTTCCGAGTGTTCTTAAGGCGTGCTCGATGACAAAGGAGTTAGAGCTGGGGAAGCAGGTTCATGGCATTGCAGTGGCAACAGGGTTTGAGTCCGATGTGTTTGTTGCGAATACGTTGGTTGTTATGTATGCAAAATGTGGGGAGTTTGGGAGTTCGAGGAGACTGTTTGATACAATTCCGGAGCAGAATGTTGTTTCGTGGAATGCTTTGTTTTCTTGTTATGTGCTGGGTGATTTCTGTGGAGAAGCAGTGGATTTGTTTCAGGAAATGATTTTGAATGGAATAAGACCCAATGAGTTTAGTTTGTCCAGTATTCTGAATGCGTGCTCAGGTTTGGGGGATGATATTCAAGGAAAGAAAACTGATGGGTATTTGATAAAGCTTGGGTATGATTCTGATCCATTCTCAGCAAATGCACTTGTTGATATGTATGCAAAAGTAGGAGACATTGAAGATGCAATTGCTGTTTTTGAGGAAATAGCAAGACCTGATATTGTTTCCTGGAATGCTATTATTGCTGGCTGTGTTCTTCAAGAGTACCATGGTTGGGCTTTAAACTTGTTTGCGCAAATGAAAAGGTCAGAAATATGCCCAAATATGTTTACCTTATCTAGTGCTCTTAAAGCTTGTTCTGGCTTGGGGCTCAAGGCATTAGGTAGAAAGTTGCACTCTAGATTGATAACAATGGATATAGAATCAGATTCATTTGTGGGTGTAGGACTGATAGATATGTACTCAAAGTGTGATATGATGGGTGAAGCGAGGATGGTTTTTTATTTGATGCCAAAAAAGGACTTGATTGCATGGAATGCTGTTATCTCTGGACATTCACACAATGGGGAAGACATGGAGGCTGTATCCCTTTTCACTGAGATGTTCAAGGAGGGAATTGGATTCAACCAGATTACTTTATCCACAGTCCTAAAATCTACAGCCAGTTTGCAGTAGTTTGTAAACAAGTTCATGCACTTTCTGTAAAATCAGGTTTTCATTCTGACATTTATGTTGTAAACAGCATTCTTGATACATATGGAAAATGTAGTAATGTTGAAGATGCTGCAAGAATTTTTGAAGAATGCCCAATTGGAGATCTGGTGTCTTTCACATCCATGATCACTGCTTATGCTCAATATGGTCAAGGAGAGGAAGCACTAAAGCTCTATTTGCAAATGCAAGATAGGGGAATCAAGCCGGATCCATTTGTTTGCAGTTCCCTTCTGAATGCCTGTGCAAATTTATCAGCATATGAGCAAGGAAAACAGATACATTTCCATGTTCTAAAGTTTGGATTCATGTCTGATGTCTTTGCTGGGAATTCCCTAGTCAACATGTATGCAAAATGTGGAAGCATAGATGATGCAGACCGTGCTTTCTCTGAAATACCTGGGAGAGGAATAGTATCATGGTCTGCAATGATCGGGGGGCTTGCACCACATGGGCATGGGAAACAGGCCCTCCAACTGTTTAATCAAATGCTTCGTGATGGTGTCCCCCCCAATCACATAACTTTAGTTAGTGTCCTTTGTGCATGCAATCATGCAGGTCTGGTAACTGAAGCCAGACAATATTTCAATTCAATGGAAGAGTTGTTTGGTATTGAACCAATGCAAGAGCATTATGCTTGTATGATTGATCTCCTTGCACGTGCTGGAAAATTAAATGAAGCAATGGAACTCGTGAACATGATGCCATTTCCAGCTAATGGTTCAGTTTGGGGTGCACTTCTTGGAGCAGCAAGAATCCATAAAAATGTTCATCTTGGCCAACATGCTGCTGAGATGCTTCTAACTCTTGAACCAGAGAAATCTGGTACCCATATTCTTCTTGCAAACATTTATGCATCAGCTGGCATGTGGGAAAATGTTGCAAAGGTAAGGAGGCTCATGAAAGATAGCAATGTGAAGAAGGAACCTGGAATAAGTTGGATTGAGGTCAAAGACAAGGTATACACCTTTATTGTGGGAGATAGAAGCCATTCTAGAAGCAAGGAAATATATGCCAAGCTTGATGAGCTGGCTGACCTTATGAATAAAGCTGGCTATGTTCCCATGGTAGAGATTGACCTCCATTATCTAGAACATAGTGAAAAGGAGCAGCTTTTATTCTACCATAGTGAAAGGCTTGCAGTGGCTTTTGGTTTGATTGCTACTCCACCAGGAACTCCCATTAGGGTGAAGAAGAATCTTCGAATCTGTGTGGATTGCCATGCCGCATTCAAGTTCATCTGTAAAATTGTCTCAAGGGAGATTATCGTGAGAGATGTCAATAGATTCCACCATTTTAAAGATGGTTTGTGTTCTTGTGGAGACTATTGGTGATTTTTGTGGGGGAGAAGTGCTACCTTTCTTTCCAACCAAGTATACCCCCCATGTATACAATTCCCCATTCTTTATCTGACAGAGGCATATTGGAGGCCTATCATGAATTTATGGCCTTTTCTTATTGTGATTTGTGTTTTGATGTCTAGGTGACTCATCTTTTGGTGGTTCAAAAAAAAAAAAAAATGCAAATGATGCCAAGGAGCTCTAGCTCAAAATTCAAATGGTGCATCCTACTTCCTTAGGCTTTGTTTGGTTGGGGGATGGAAAATTGGAGAGATAGAAAATGGTGGGAGATGAAAAAGTGGAGGGATAGAAGAGATTTTAGTTTTCATTCAAGTGTGTTTGGTTGGGACCCTCTAAAATCTCTCCCCATTTTCCTCTTCACCAATCATTGAAAAATACCATTTTCTCTTCCCTATTTTCCATCCCTCAATAATCGCCCCAATCAAATGCACCCTTAATGATGGGATAGAGGGTAAGATTGTGGTTCAAGACCCATATGGTGTGTTTGTAACTTAAAAAAAAAGAAAAAGAAGAAAAGAAAAATGCAAATGTCAAAAACTGGGATTTAAGATAACGTGATATGTGTAATTTCTGTTTTGATTCATAGAAAGCATTATATACACCATTTGTTTACGTGATTTATTTTTTTGCTAATATTTCTGTCAGGTCCCCAAGATTTTTCCTATGTATATTGCTTGTTCTATGTGACTTTTGTTCCTCTTTGGTGGATATACTATTAGTTCAAGAAATGGCATTACTATCTTTTGGTAAGCTTTACAATATTGAGAATTTGTTGTATTCCATAATTGCATGAGTTCATTTATTTATTGGGTTATAAAGCTTAATTGGTTTTTTAGGGAGTGGGGTATTGACTATTGAGTTCTGGTAGTGACTTTTTGTTTTTGGTTATGTTGTTACTAATCATAGGTCCATGTGTCATTTCTGTTAGATATTTGTGTGAATTTGGAGGGTTGGAACCATATTAGAAGATAGAAAGTGGATAGGAAAATGAATGGTAATTCGTGAGGGCTGTGATGTGGCAAAAATTTCCTATTTCTATTTATATATATTTCGTTAATGCATCCCATTGAAATCTTGAGGGATTTTTACATTAGTTTTTAATTTTAACTTTGCCCCCATTGATTCAGAGTTTTCGGAGACCATGACACGTGATCATTTTACATTGTTATATGTATATTTCATTGTTGGAGTAACCTAAGATGAAAAATGAGGAAGTGAGATAACTGTTGTGTCTCGGGATGTTTGCTACTATGCATATATAATCTTCTTGGTCAAACTTCTTTTGTATCCAAGGAATGGAAAGCCTTTTATGGTTTGCTTCTCATTTGCTGAGGTGAGCAAGTACTCCTAGGGTACTCTGCAGTCTGCACCTCTGTTGGGAAATGATTCACGTCCAATATTTTGGCTCTATGTTACTGCAGGGGAACATTAGCATGGACATTAATTGCCTGGTGCTGTAGCTTGGTTTTCAGTTCTGTTGTCAAAATTGTTAGTGTTCTTATACATCTTTTACCTAGTGAGTTGGACCTTCTTTGTTTAGGTGGCCTGCTTTATAAAGTACCTTTAAACAATGGTCTAATGCTTTCCTGGGGAAGGAAAAAGAAGTATGGTTTAAAAGTGAATAATTAAAAATTGTCAAAAACGAGTCAATTTCTTCATGGATTGTATGCACTCTATGTTAAAATATTTATAAATTTATAAAATACAATATAATAAATTTTAAGTGGCAATGAGCTTTAGCTCAAATGGTACCTCCTCTCTTTATAAAAGCAAGATGGAGGGTGAGGTAATGGGTTCAAGACTAACTTGTGCATGTGTGACTTACCAATCCACACATTTGGCTTTGAATGCTATCTTATAATTGTTAATCTGAATCTTTTAGGGTTCTAGAATCCTTTCATATTTCAGATTACAGTTGTTACATATACATTTTCTGGTTAGATAGAACTGAACTTTTTTACACATGCAAGAATTTCATGCTAGCTTGACCCCAGGGTGGGAGTCTAGTGGTCAAGCACCACATCTTAGTGCTTGGATTCGAGTCATGCAAGATGCATTAGTACCAGGGTTGGTGGGGCCATCTAGCATTGGGGTTTAACTTGTTATGGTCGAAAATGACTTACGCCCAAGATTTTGCCTTTTTTATTTGGCAAAAAAAAAAAAAAAAAAAATCATGCTAGCTTAGGCCATCTTAAGTTTTGACTGGCTTTAACAAAATGTAGAATTGTATGGGTTTCTTTGAGTAGGTTTGGTCATTGATACCCTGCTGTTTAGTTTATTGGTCTAAAACCCATGTCAACTATCAAGATGCTTAGAGTTATTGATTGCTGAAATTCGACTTTGTTGAATTAATATATTTAGTTTTCAAAAAATTTGCATTGGTATTGGTCACTGTTGCCTTTTAAGTCTCAGACAATGTAATCGGTAACATTTAGACCTGTGATTCCTTACAAATTACTTTGGAGGGTGAAAAAGTACACTTGTTGGCTTGAAGATTGTTCTAGTTTTTCATTTTGCAGTATTGATCTGTATATTTAGTTGCGTTAGTATTTATGCCTGTGCAGATAGTTAGAGAGATCTTCCATAATGATAGTTACAGAGTTCAAAGGATTTTGTATGTATATCCCAGTCCGATAATAGGCTTTAAAACCTTAACCCTTGACCAACCAACTCAAGCATCATAGGTTACTCATAGTCCAACCTTAGTGCTAACAATATTTTGGTAGGGAACTCTCAAAAAAGGCACAGAAAGCTAACAATATTTGGTGGTGCTTAAGTGGTTTGCTCGGGGATCAAAATTGCTTATTCATGTACATTGTGTGCCAAGCCTTGTTTACTGTAGCAACCATGGCACTTACAGTCCCCATCTTGTCACATGAATTGCATGTGATTTTCCAAATACTAAGTGTATCTGCATCTGTATGGAATGGTGGAAGCTTTCTGCTAGATGTAATGCCTAGGGATTCTCCAGGAGAAGAAGAAATCAGAAGACAAACTCAGCAGGATCAATCCTCAGGTGTGATGGAAGATACAACGATGACGAAACTCTACTGAGACAGAGGTAGAACTTTTGTTAGTCATACTCTGTAGAAATTTTTTAATAGTATCAAGTGTTTCTCTAGCACATCAATGCTAATGATTTATTTATTAAGTTGGATCTTAGGGCTTTGTGAATAATTATCATTTGCTATATGCACCTTTACAGATTGAAATTTTGTAGAATTCAGATTGGAATCTGATCATGGCAGCGTTTCAACTTTCAAGACAACAATGTCCCGCTGTGTATTGAGATAAAGTGCACCCCTGTATTACTATTTTTTTAGCTAGGTGAAGTTACTGCATTTTGAGCTGCAGACTTTGTTGGCTATAAATGCATCCATTTTGCAAGCTAACGATAATTTCATAATGGTAACTATGTTAACTACATTACATTGATTATAGAGATAAGTACTAAGCAATAACTAAATTGATGGAGATGATATCTTGATCAAGCTACAATCCGCTTAAGAAAACATAACCACTTCAGTGATTTGGTAATAAAACTACAACTTATACTACTTATTTACATTAACACGATAACAAGACTTTAGAACCCCTAAACTAGCTAATTAGAATTTAGAAGTCAAACAACAACAGAAGTCAATATGAAATTTATCTTTACTTGGGATGCAAGCCTTTATTTATATTTTAGGTCTTGATGGTGATCAACGGTTACTTGTATCATGTAGAGATTTATCCTCAATTTTCTAGGACACTTGCTCAATGCGTTATTGAACGAGGTTAACTTCTCCTTTTAAATTCTAAGAACTAATCAGCACGCTAAACTCTTTATGTTTTAAATAAGGCACTACTACCTTATCATTACGCTAAATATATTTATAAAATTTTATATTTTTTTACATGTGTTTAGAATAGTACCTCCCTTTAAATGGAAAAATTATATAGTCTCCATGGTGAACCACGTCACTTGTTCACCATTTCATTAAAAGACTCTCATTTGTTTAAAATTCTTGAATCAATAATTAGTTTCTATTTAAAAAAAATTTCTGACTCAACAATTTTAAACAAATAGGAGTCTTTTAGTGGAATGGTGGATCACGTCACTTGTCCATCATAAGAACTTTATAATTTCTCCTTTAAAAGACTTTGCCCTTAAAATTAGTCCTTAATATATTAGGAAAATGAATTCAATTCATACGGGCTTGGTGGAAATTGTTTTGCAAATATAATAGACCTTGATTGGTTGTCTAATTTTTGTTTTTTATTTTTTGGTTTTCCAAAATTAGAAAACTTTTTCTAAATATTATATATAAATTTTTAAAAACAAACACACAAAAAGATAGGGATCAATGAGGTTTTAAATATTGTATTTGACACCAGTTTTTAAAACATAATTTTGACATAATTTGTGTCTTTCTCCTATTTTTGAAAACACAAAATAAAATAAAGGCTAAAATTCAAATTACATTATCTATATTTGACTGAAATTCATTTGAGCCTTCTAACTCTACTTTCGTTTAATTAAATCATAGAAGTTTCAAGTTTATTAAATTCATTTATTCCATCCAATTTTGTTAAAAAATTTTCATTAAATTTTTTTTCACATTAGAAAAATCTATATAATTAATAAAAATATTTTAAATTATTATTTTTTTCATTAGTTTACATTCACAATTTGCATTTTAGCCCCAAAACAAATGTGGTTCAAAATTTTATTTCCCGGGGCGAGTGTGGATCCGGGTTGTTCCGGAATTGTCCTGATTCCTAATAAATCCACACCACACCCCGATTTCCAGGACACGTTATATATTGGCCTCCACTCAAAACTTTACAGTTTCCAAAAATACTCTGCGTTGTGTGCAGTTTGTCTTACATAGAGAGAGAGAGAGGCTGTGTGTGTATGAATAGGAGGAGTAGTACGACGTCGTATAAGGGAATGAACGCGGTGAACGGAGCGAGCTCTCGAACCGTACTGATAACCGGAGTGGGCAGAGGGCTCGGGAGAGCCCTGGCCTTAGAGCTCGCCAAGCGAGGCCACACCGTAATCGGCTGCGCCCGCACCCAGGATAGGCTCAATTCTCTCCAATCAGACCTCCCTGACCCCTCCGACAAGCACTTGCTCCTCAATGCTGACGTGGTCAGTCCCTCTCTCTCTCTCTCTCTCTCTCTCTCTCTCTCTCTATTTTGTCATGTTGTTAAATGAGTGCTTTAGATTTTGACATTGAATGGATAGGATTTTCAGAAAATTATGTATGTAACTATGTATGTATGTATTGGTAACTAGTTTGCATTTTATTTGTAGGTAATAAGGTAATTAAATTACATTTAATTTTGGCATTTTGGAAATGTGAATATGATTTGGAAATTGTGGTATTTGGTGAATATCTATAACTGCCTCTTATGATGATGATTCTTGGCATGGCCAAACAGGACTCTAAATTGATTTTACACCTTGCGCGATGATCTTGAAATAATTTCAAGGGATGGACATTCCCAATTTTATGTAATAGCTTAATAGCCAAAATGACACCTAACAAAATTTTGTGTTTATACTTTGTAGAGATCTAATAGTAGCATTGAAGAGCTGGCGCGCATTGTGATGGAGAAAAAGGGTGTTCCAGACATCATAGGTATATTTTTACTTCTCCTATTGCTGGTTAAATTCTTTCTTGACTGTGCTTAAACTTCACCCCATCAGTAGATTTTCCAGTTAAAGTTTCTCAGAAAATAGTTATACATATTTTTTCCATTCTGACCTGTCACTAGCAAAAAGATTTATTCTTGTATTATTTTTTGGATAAATAATTAATTTTATTGAGACCCGAAGAAAATTAGGGTCACACAAATATACAGGTATACAGGATGTATACAACTGGGGACAATACAATCAAGCACGAAAATTACAATGATATATCAAATCATAAACCGAACATGTAAAAATACTCCCCACAACAGACATCCAATCTAACTAGGTTTTAAAGAAGAATAGTTTTAGATTTGATAAAGACCACTCAGAATCCTCAAAGCATTGGTCATTTCTCTCCCTCCAAAGGAACCACATCAAACAATGGGGAGCAGCCATCCAAATGACACCGTTTCGATGCTGACCAAACCTACCTTGCCAACAGGCTTGTAAGTCAATAACCATCCTTGGCATTGCCCAAAGAACTCCAAACGATCCGAACACCATAGCAATAGGATAATGAAGCAGCAGATGATCCACTATTTCCCCATTACATTTGCACGTATAACAATAATCCAATATCCAAATATTCCTTTTATGCAAGTTGCCGATTGTCAAGATTTTTCCCAAGGCTGCAGTCCAAACAAAGAAAGCAACTCTAGAACAGATCTTTGACTTCCATTTGCTTTTCCAAGGGAACAGTTGATCACTAGTGCGAATCAAACCCGGTAATAGCCTCTAACCTCAAAGCCCCTCCTTTTAGATGGTTTCCAACACATCTTATCATCCCCACCCCCACGCAAAGATACACCATAAAAAATATCCATAGAGTTTGACTTCCCAATCCTGTACAGCATGTGAAAGTTAAATCCCATTGAAGAATTCCATTATAGAACTTAATAAGATCTGCCTCAGAAGCCTCCTTATCACAATTAATTCTAAATAACTCTGGGAGACACACCTGTAGAGAGCTCTCCCCACATCACAAATCCTACCAAAATTTCAGTCTAGACCCATCATCTAAATGACTTCAATTGTTGGAACAACCACATTCTAAGAGTGTGGTGTGTGACTTCCAACTACCTTTCACAATTTTATTTTATGTTTTACCCATCCCATAGTTTTCATAATTCATGTCTTTGTATTGTTTGTCTTTGGAGATACCAAGGTATTTTAATTGATTTAATACTTGCAAGTGATGGAACTTGAGGCTTCAACTTTGTAAAATGTGGTTTTGGAGATGACCATCATTGCAGCATCACCTTTCATGTAAACTTTCAATATATGTATCATGCACATGTGTACATTGAATTTGGAGCATTTTGTGTCCATGGTCAAGATATTATGTTATGTTTGTTAGACTTATGGTTAAGTAATTAAATTTACCATTTCCTAACAGCTTAAGCTTTTGGGACAATCGGTAATTTAACATGGTATCAGAGCAAGAGATCCTAAGTTTGATCCCTGGCTTTACTCTATCTCCCATTTAAAATGTTAAATTCCCACTTGTTGGGCCCCCACTTATTAAGCCCCCACTTATTAAGGGGAAGTTTAGGCCCACAAGTGAGGGGGAGTGTTAGACTTATAGTTAAGTGATTAAATTCACTATTTCCTAACAGCTTAAGCTTTTAGTATCAGTAAAATTTAACAATGCTTTTTAGTTAGCCCTGCTCTATGCATAAGTGTTTTTATTTTTTATTTATTTTTAAATCTTATTGGTACATGAATCATTTGATTATTATTATTATTTTTTATAAATGCGTTATCATTTGAATCTTACTAGTTAATTTGCTATCTTTGTAGAGGCAAAGAATTTCAAGTCTCTTCCCATTCTTAACTCATTTTTCTTCTTTAGTGAGATTTGTGCTTTGCACAATGTAGGGTTTTATGATTCCAATAAAAGAAAGAGGGTTTTATTACATTTTGAATGAATATAATGCTAGGTGGAAATTTGTTGGCTAGTGCAGCATTTTTTTTGATAAATAATGAATTTTATTGATGGCTAGTGCAGCATTTTGGTTCATTGCAGTCATCATGTTTTGATGTGAGGTTTTACCATGCTCTTGGTTTTTGTTGTTGCCTGTCATTTATTCTGAATTGTCGTACATTCAGGACTAATATAAAGGTAGTTCCAGTAAACAATGCAGGTACCATCAATAAAAACAACAAGATATGGGAGGTTCCTGAAGAAGATTTTGATACTGTTATTGATACAAATGTAAAAGGAGTAGCAAATATGTTGCGTCACTTCATCCCTCTTATGCTTACGAGGAATCAAGGAATTATTGTCAATATGTCTTCTGGCTGGGGAAGATCTGGCGCAGCACTGGTATAATGACATGATGCTCTTAATACTTCTGTTGCAAATATAATTCCATCTTTCTATCTTGATTAGAAGGATGTAAACCTTTTCTTTTTGTTAAATTACTGATTGTTTCAAAATCTTAAACTAATAGAAAATGGTGAATCTAATCATTTAACCATCTAATCATTTAACCATAATTCTAACACTCTCTTTTAGGTGTGGGCATAAACTCCCCCATTATAAGTGGGGCCTAACATGTGTGATTTTTAACATTTTTATGGGAGGTAGGGCAAAGCTAGGAAATGATGAATTTAATCATTTAACCATAGTTCTAACACTTTTTATTAAATATTATGATAATAATGTAATTTTTAAATCCGCTACTAGACATAGGCATTTCTTAAGAAAGCACTAGCATGAGTTTTAGTAAATATTCTCAAGAAAATGTGAGGATGCTTTAAAGAGAAAAAGATCATTATTTTAATGGTGTCAAAGCTCTTGGGCCAGTTGGCTATGCCTTTGTTGTCTTTAGCATTGTTGGAATGTAGTGGAGGCAGATGTTATGAGCTTCTTTCAATAATAATTTTAGGAGACAAGTAAGTTTGAGAAGTCATTGAATGTATCTTTCATTACCCTTGTTCCAAATATTTCTGTGGCTTGGAACATAAGAGATTCTAAACCAATTCATTTGGTTAGAAGTGTGCATAAATTTCTGGCAAAGGTTTTACCTAATAGGTTTAAAAGAATGTTCGGGAAGATTATTTCTGAATCGAAGAATCTCTTGTAAATTGGATTGTTTGCTAGAAGATTGGCTGTGGTGAAAAATGGAAGAACTAGGTTTTTTTTTTTTTTTTTTTTTTGCTTATCCACTGTGAAGTTCTCAATTATGGTTAATGGTTGCCCATCCAGCTTTAATAGAAATTCTAGAGGATAGAGGCAAGGAGATTCAATTGCATCGTTATCCTCTTCAATGAAACTCTCAACAAAATGCCAACGAGGGTTATGGGAGGAAGTTTCTTATTTGGTTTCAAAGCTCAGGGGAGTTGTGGATTTTGAGTATTTCTCATCTTCTTTTTTAAACAACAACATATTTTTCTATAATGCTAATACTGATCATCTTGTAGCTATCAAGTTAGTTCTTTTATATTTAAAATTAGGTATGGGGTTAAGGGTTAATCTTAGTGAAAGTGAAATAGTTCTTGTAGGGATGGGGGTAGGAGTCGATGAGCCAGTTGCAATTATGCATTGCAAGGTTTGCTCTTTACTTAAGAATTATTTGGGCATGCCGTTAGGCTCATCATACAAGGAAGTGGCAGTTTGAAATTCAATCTTGCGAAGACAGTTGGTAGGATGGGAAAGTTATATATGTGTCAAGGGATCGAGGGTTACTCCCTGTTCAGTATACCTTCTCATGTGGCTAATAAATTGGAACTATTACATTGGAAATTTTTATAGGGAGGTTTGGGTGGGATTTATTACATCATTGTGCTTCTGGCTACCACCAGGGAGCTGTGGTCATTTGTTCTCTCTTTGTTTGGAGTTCATTGGGTGATGTAGTTGAAGGTTATTGATGTGTCTTTATTTGGAAAAGTTTGTTTTGAAGGCATGGAAATGGGTTGATTTGGAAAGTTAAACCTCTTTGCTTGCTTTTGGCTATACTTAATTTCTTTTATGTTAGATTTCATAGATCTATCATAGAAGAATTTCATAGATCTAACATAGAAGAATTTCATAGATCAACTACTTATATTAAAAAAAGAGAGAAGATTTGGTTGCTCAATTAAAATTTTTATTTTTCTTTTAGGTAAATCTTTGTATACCTATTGTATACTTGAGGGTTTTCTTCAAATAAAAGTTATTTATTACTTATTAAAAAGGTTCCAACTAATCCTTTTTCTAATATAAGTTTTTTATCACTTATCAAAAAGTTCCAAGTAAAATCTCTTGAAAAGCTGGATTTTAAGGATGAGTACAAGATCAGAAATACTTAAATTTTTAGTTATATGTAAATTTGTAAATTATAATAATAATGATATTACTTTTTGCAATTCTATTCTATCGAGAGTTTTGCAATAGCCTTATCTTGGCCTGAAGTCTCTCATGGTGATATTGGCATTTTGGACTCCTTTATCAACATCAAGTGTCTTCTTACTGAAACCTGATCATATTTTAACAGGTTGCACCTTATTGTGCATCAAAATGGGCCATTGAGGGTCTGACCAGATCTGTAGCAAAGGAATTGCCTGATGGAATGGCAGTTATTGCACTTAATCCAGGTGTAATAAAAACTGACATGCTTGAGTCATGCTTTGGCGATTCAGCTGGTCTGTACCAGGAACCTGAAGCATGGTAAGAGTTTTTATGTAATTTCAGAATTTAATGCTTTCTTTATGGTATTTATGTTGTTTGTTATTGGAATGTTTTGCTTTCTTTATGGTATTTATGTTCCAATATCAGAATTTTTGCTTTCTCTATGGTATTTATGTTGTGGATTGATGAATTCTCCAGAAGATGTCTTAACATGTTCTGATCTGAACAATTTTGTGGTGCTTACATTCTTATTAATCAATTATAGCAATATATACCTTTGCTTTGGCTGGTTCTATTTGCCTCCCATGCCCCACCCAAGAGGCTGAAAAACATATAATCAGATTCCTTTGCTGTTCATTATTGAGAAATCTTCATTGAGAACAAATCAAGAAGATGTAATCCTTTATATTGATCCTACAAGAAATCCTACTGTTCAAAAAATTTGAAACTGATTCATGCATGTGTTGCCCAGAATTTAGAGGAAATCCCTATTCTATCAAACAGACAAGGCAAACATCTTGTGCCGAAGAACCATGTAAGCAAGTGATCTACCGTAGAAGGTGAGCACTTTGAATTGCCTTTGCAGGATACGCTTGAAAGCTCATACAATTTGAAAAACTAGCTGCCAAAGATTTGAGGATGAACTAGGTGTGGAAAACCTTGAATTCCCTTAACCTTCTTGTAGAACTGTGAACCTGATGGTGAAGGCATTTCATTACCACTACATTCCTTGAACTTTGAACAATACTCTATCAATTCCTTAGGGGTGTTCATGTGCTGGGTTTGGTTGGGTTGAGCCAACCTAGCCAATTAGATTGGTATCATTAGCCAATTGAAAAGGTAAGGTCTCTGACAGCACTTCCTTTTCAACTTTACGGAACCAACTGGTTCCACCGGGGTTGCTCATTGATCACCGCCAAATTCCATTGATGGCTGAAGAACCACGCTCAACATCTCTATTTACAGCCACAAACTTTATTAAAAAAATCCCCAAACCAACAACAGTCATGCCTAGATTGGTAGTTCAATGCCTTTTAATAACATGAATGAAAAATTTGGATCCCATGTTACAAATTGTATCAACCACCACCAGGTTTTGGACATATTTCGAAGTTAAATTTCCCTAATGTAGTTTGGTAAGCTTAATGGTGTGTTTGGAAGTTCGGAGAGAGAGGAGAGTAGGGGGTAAGGGAGGGGCATGAGAGGAGAGGCAAGGGGAATAATTAACCCTTCCCCTAATTTGGATGTTTTAAAATTAATGGGAAAGGGAATATATATGCCTCCTCTTTGTTTGGATGTTTTAAAAATTAAGGGGTGAAGAGGGGAGAGGAGTGTTCATATTAATTGAAAACTATGACCATCTCTTGTTTTTTTTATATAAAGGAAATAGATATAAATTGAAGTCATAAAGGTAAAATTGACAATTTAATTTTGTTAAATATAAGTGAAACCCCTCCCCTCTCATTTCCCTCCAAATTCCTCCAATTTGGGGAATTAACAAAGAGTTAGTAGGGGTAAGATACCCCTCCAAAGCCCTCGCCCTCCCCCCTTAACAAATATCCAAACATGGTTTATTAAACCCTCCCCCTCCTCTTACCTCTACTCTCCCCTCCTCCTCCTCTATCCAAACAAGGTGTAAGGGATGAATTGGTGAAGATGGGGCATCTTTAGTGGCACCACAACTGTTGAGAGATGAATTGCTGGTGAATGGAAAAGATGAGAGAGAGAGTCATTGGCAGGTGATAAGACAAGGAATAAAGAAATCCTTTGGACAATAGGAAGTAGTCATGTCTCACCATATTAGGCCAGGACAGGTTTAATGAGTGGATTTTACTAAAACAAAACTGCCACCTGAACATTTAGAAATTTCAGGCTATTGGGCCCAATACTGACTAGCCTATTTGTTGAGATGATTATGCCTTGTTGGGCCCATCAGATTTATGAATTACAGTACCTGATTTGTGTGTTCCCTTTTTGATAGAAAACAAATTCTTATTGAGTTTAAGCATAAATTTATTAGGGTTAGTTACATGATAAACCCCAAAGTTTGATGTTGGTTACTAATTAAACCATGAAGTTCTAATTGCTTAAATGTCTACCCCATAGTTTCAAGTAAATTTATTACAATCTGGATCCTGAATGAGTCTCTGTTAGGGTAGTAAAATTTATGTTGTTGGACTAAAAAATTTATGTTTCTCATTCACAACCAGGGCTTTGAAGGCGGCTACAATGATACTCAATCTTACAGCTGCAGACAATGGTGCATCTCTCACTGTTTGATTAAAGTATCCACTTATCACATTAGCCTCAGATTATGCAAATAATGTCTGATTAGGAGCTTTGGAGCAATCAATCCAGAAATTTTTTCTCTACACATCAATTTTGAAATTAGATTGTAAGACACTATAGTCTGTTTACAGTGTGCTTGACAGGCCAATGGAAATATTGTTCTCTTTGCAATTTGTTTTATGCAATAGAATCTGATTATTAACAAGCGTTAGGAAGTTTGACTTTCAGGGGTAGGTCTAGAAATCTGATTTCTCAGAGCTGTCAGGAAGATATTCTATCCTGTTCTTGACAGCTTGAAGAGGTTGGTGGCACCAGTCATGAATTAATTAAAAATGAATGAAATTTCATGGGCATCACAATTATTCTGGCATCTGATATTGTTTTGTTTCAATTTAATTTGTCATCATTAGCTGCTGTATGGTTTTAGCAAGTATTAGTCAAAAAATTATTTAGAATGTTATTCTTTGCACTCCAAAATCTCTCTTGTTTGGACCAAATTACACTATTTACCCTTTTTATCTGGTGGTATTCATAGATACGTAGGCTTTTGCTTTGCGTATCAAGTTATGTTTCTTGTAGAACCTTCCCATTTTACTTCATTATGAAACTATGAACAATCTATTGTACCATAATGGAATATTCGAATTCTCTATTAGTATTGGCCTTAATCTGGAGGCTAGGATTTGATATGATCCTTTACGTGAAATTATACTTTTGTGTGCGTGCATATGGTTCTTTCAGCATGGACCTACCTCTAATTATTATTATTATTTTTTGAATGCTTTGGGCTTTGTATTACCTCTCAGTAGCAACCATCTCCCATTGAAAAGAGGCCTTACATCCTGTTAGGGCTTGGAGCTTTCAGAGATTCATATCCTGAATTACTCGCTTAATCTCTTTTTTTAGTGGGACTCATTCAAACTTCTGGTTTCAGACCTGCCTTCAATTGTATAAGTCCTTCCAGATCTTGAAGCTAGCAGGGGTCGCTTCAATATAAAACTACCTAAAATTATTTTATTAAATACTTGTCAATCTCTTTAGGATCAGAAATCCAATCATTATCCCCTACTTTATTTCTGTTCATTTAATTCCTTCTTCTCTTAATAATTGTGGATACATGGAAAAATTTCGTGTTTTTGCCTTCTATAAGTCACAGTTACTGGACTTTTTTGCTTCCACACAAACTCCTGCCTGCTGATTCATTCATCCAATTTTAGTTGAAGAAATTATAACATATTGAGATTCTGGGCTGTGAGATATAATTTTTTATATTCATTTAACTTCTGCAAATTTAACATCTTGACTGGTACTATGTTTATGCATTCTAGGATTAAATGCATTTTCTTTCTTATATGTTTGGTATGAATCTTCTCTTTGTTTAATTTTGATTATGATTTCTTAAGAAATTAATCTTAGTTTATTGTCAATTTTGATGTTCATTTTACTAATGAATGTTAGAGGTGGATGTTTATTAATTTTTTAATTTTATTTTAGTCCTTTATTTTGGATGTTTGTTATTAATTAGGGATGGATAAATAGTTTGTATTGGTCAGTATACCCTATGAGACTTGCAATTGGGTGGGTTGGTTGTCTAACACCTTCCCATCTAGTAACTTCACACTCAAATTAGTAGGGGATATAGATCAAACTATTTATTTTTTGAAATGATGTAGATCAGATTATTTGTGTTAGTAATGCACTTTTGTAATTTAATTTTCTTAGATTATAAGTAAGACTATAGCAGTGTAATTTTTATATCTTTAGAATGTAACTAGGATTTAATATGAGGTATATTCTCATTTTGAGTAAATGTAATTTATTTTCAATATAATAGAACTGAGGTTTTGTAATTCTCTTTATAATAAAATAAGTGATTGTTGGGGATAATGGGATAAATAATGACAGAATACGAACTTTTAAGCCTTAGAGGTATGAATGAATTGCTATCTTTAAGACAATATTTGCCTCCAGTCAAAGAGTTTGCTCAAGGGTAATAGACAAATCTACGTACTCTAAGTTAGAGTTATTTCAAGAAGTTAACTTGGTAAATAATGTGAATATCTCTCTAATAGTGTAAAAATCTGTGAAATTGTATGTAAGTTGTACATTTTTTCCTCCAATCTTTAAGAAGATCCAAAAAATTGAGTGATACTAAAAATGCTATAAGTTTTACTACTTAAGTCTTACAGATTGATGTCTCACTAACACAAGAAGTAATTCAAATTGAATGTTTTTGTATTGTTGTTGAACCATGAGAGAGAGAGAGAGAGAGAGAGAGGTATGTAAGACTTTCAGAACCAATGTTCTTGAACTTTGCATAATTAGTTTCTTTTTTTGATAAGTAATTAAAATATATTAAAAAGAAGAATTGTGTCACTTGAGTATACAAGAAGTATACATCAAAGACAAAAACAAATCAAGTTCATAAAGTACAAAAGTCCATAAAACCATGGATTGGAGAAAAAGAATGAAAGCCTAACACCGCAACCCAATCTAGAAGAGTCTCAATAAAGAAGAGTTTAAGATCTGAAATTGATCTCTCTAAATCCTCAAAATGTCGGTTATTCCTCTCCTACCATATGCACCACATCAAACAATGGGGCATAACCATCCAAATAGCAGCATTCCGATGCCTCCAAACTTTCCTTGCCAACAACCCAGCAACTCCACCATTGTTTTTGGCATAACCTTGTGAATGCCAAACAAAGTAAACACCAAAGACCACAAATCAAAAGAAAGAGGGCGATGGATAAGGAGGTGGTCTATTGATTCCTCATTTCTTTTACACATACAACACTAATCCAAAATCAAAATCTTCTGTTTCCTAAGATTATCAATAGTCAAAATATTCCTGAAAGCTGCAGTCCCAAAAAAAAAAAAAAAAAAAAAAAAAAAAACAACTCTAGAAGGGACCTTAGACTTCCAAACAGTCCTCTAAGGGAAAGACTAATCAAAACTTTTTGTCAAAACCTAGTAATAAGAACGAACCATAAAACCTCTTCCCATAGCAGGTTTTCAACACATTTTATCGTCTCTAACTCCTCTCAAAGAAGCTCCATAAATTCTAGACATTAAATTATAAAAGGATTCTAATTTCCAATCTTCATTGCATCTTCTAAAATTTAGATACCAAAATAGAATACTATTTGGGAACTTCATCAAATCAGCCACATAGGCCTCCTTATTTCGACTAAGTGTCCTCACACAAAATGTCCTGCCAAAATCTGACAATAAACCCAGCCCCAACCTCAAATTGGATGTGACGAACAAAAGATGGCCAACCACGGCTAATAGACTTCCACAAACTCACTCCATGAGGCCAGTAATAGGAAGAAAGCACCAACCTCCCCTTTCACAACCATACTTTGCCCCTATCACTCTCCTCCACAAGGCTTGTCTTTCATTCCCAAATCTACCATTTTCCAAACAAAGTTTTATTAAAACTTCTCAAACTTCTAATAGCTAAACCTCCAGAATGAAGAAAAGCGCAAATTGTAGCCCATTTCACTAGGTGAGTTTTTTCAATAACCCCTATCCCACTCTAAAGAAAATTTTGTTGAAGTTGTTCAATACAGTTTGCAACCTCCACCTTTGTGTGAAAATTTTGGAACCGTTAGCATGTGCTTTGGTTTTTCTTATTTTTATTTTGTAACTTGAACATGCTTTTGGTGAAGTAATTTCAATGTTTGTGAATGTGGATTTAGTGATAGTATCAGGCCCTCTTATATATCTTGGCTTTTCTAAATTTAACCCTCATTTGGTTCATTATGTTTTACATATGAAATATTCATAATTGTAGAATTGGTAGACTTAGATTTTTTTTTTCTTTATGTTTGATTTTAATTGAAATTCATGTTCAGTTTGATTGTCCCCACTACCATCAGTTGGCTTTCCAGTTGATAGTATTGGTGATGATGCTCATGAAGATGTCACTTCGCCATATGATCTAACAAAATATCCATGATCCACCTCTTGTTGTGTTCATCAATGGTGATATATGCTTCTTAGTTGGGTGACATTTTAGAACTAATGAATTGTTCTTCATGTTGATAATTTATTCCTTTGGACTTGATTTGATATACCCCAGGAGGGATTACTAGGAGTATGAGGGAGTAGATATCTTTGCAAATTGACAAAAATCTGGACGCTATTTGAGTCTGCTTCTCATATATTATTCAAGAAGTGGACATCACAATTTATGTCATATACAAAATTCAATAAAATTAATACCTTATTTCCATATCAAAATAACTCTATAAAATTAATAGATGTGCGTATGTCAGAGAGAGAGAGAGAGAAACTTCATACCAAAATTGATATTTACGCTTCTAGGCTCCATTAACTAGGCAATCTCTTTTTTTTTTTTCTTTTTCTTTTTTCCTTTTTGATGAAAGATCGATATATTAAGCAAAAATAAATCTATTAAAATAAAGCTCAACCTTATCTAAAGTAGGCAAAGACTCTACCACAAGCAGTAAGTTGTCAAAAGTATAGTAGTTCATTGATTGCAAGGATCTATTTTTAGCCAAGCTATCCGCACATTGATTAGCCTCCTTGTAGACAATCATTGAAATTATCTCAGAGGTGATTGTTCTCGCAATACTCCCTTACTGCTTTTGCACAACGTCTGTATAAATCAAATTCAATATTTGGATAAACCGTGCGCTCTATGTATACAAAACAAGTAATCCACAACCACCACCTATGACATAATTCCACAGCAGCAGGAGGAGGGTCACCCTGTACTACATTAGGCACGAGTACAATGAACATCATTGTCATTAGCATAAGCCTCCTCACAATAATTACACCCATAGTTTCAGGTTCTGGAAATATTTGATCATGTGAGAGTTGCACAATTCATAGGGTCTAATTCCTTTATCGAATATGCGTCCTTAAAAAACTTCAAATTTTAAAATTTGTTTTGTTTCTAAAAATTAAACTTTCTTTTTATAGTTAAACATTTAGTTTTAATTTGAATAAAGATTTGTCTCTTCACTTAGACAAAAAATTATTGTGCCTTAGAAAAGATCCATTAGAATAGAAAATAAAATTAAGTAGTCATTTCATCACTTGATTGGGGCTGACCTTCATCAACACATAGGTTTAGAATTTCAATTTTCTTTATCGCTTATAATTTGACGTTATTTGGTGATATTTGTGGCAAACTCTATCAGAGGCTTTGTTCTAAGTAATTTTTCTCACACAAAAAACAGAGAAGAAAGAAGAAGATGAAATATTTGTCTTTTGGCTTAAACCATTGGCTTTTTTTTTCAAGAGTTATCATGTAATTATTTGGTATTGCTTGATTCTATTCGTGAAAAAAGTGAAAGGGAAAAAACCAAATATTCACTTTTTTATTATTATTATTCAATGTGAGACTTAACTTACATATGTATACCCAACTGTTTTCTTTAACAAATATACTTGAAAATATATATATATATATATATATATATATGTCTTTGATTGATTTTTGTATACAATATTGCATACTAACTTTGATTCAAGCCTAGCTAATCTAAATAGCTGTTCACTTTTAGGAAAAAAAAATGGAATTGTAAATCAAATTGAATGGAGGAAAAGATTACATGTGATCAATCCGAACTAATCCGTTGAAAATCCATAGCTGACCCCAAAATTTTGAGACTAAAGCTTTATTATTGTTGATTAAAATTGAAAGGATCTCACTCAACAAATTATAAAACTAACTTTAGGAAGCAGTAGATTGATATGCTCAACAATGAGGGCTTCCTTGTCATCTCTTTGAACGTATCCAAAAGCTAATTGTCTCCTTGTTGAATGTCCCAATCAAATCTTCTACATTATTTTTTTCACAATTCTTCTAATTTTTATGGGTACCGAATTGGTGTAACATTTAAAATTTTGAGAATTATATAGGTCTGTGGTTTATACCAGTGCAGCGTATGCTAATCTTGAATATAAAGAGTACAAATGGCACGTAAGTTACATTTGAAAAAAAAAAAAAAAATCTTATCTAATTTCTACGAATTGTATAGTCTAATTTCTACGTAAGTTACATTTGGACGATAATCTTTGAATTAAGGATCCTAATGACATAAAGTAGCACTTCATTTCCAACTTTAGAGCATTATATGAGTCCAGCAAATCTCGATTGCCAGAGGAATTGGAGGGCATCACCCAAACCAATTTTTAAAGGTATTGATAATGAAGATATGTTGGATACTTACGGCAGAAGAAATAAAAAGCATTGTGCGGGAAATAAACCCATTTAAAGCTTCGGGCATTGATTGATGGTGCACAATCTTTTTCCAATTTAGGCCTATCAACTTTTATGCAGCTTCTTCTAGAAGATCATTGCTTCAAGGTTGTGCACTATGTAGGAAAAGTGAGCTCTCCCTATCGAGCTGCTTTTCTTCCTGGCAAATATATATCCAAGAATTCCATAATATTTTAGGAGAGTTTAGAAATTCAAAATGAGAAAAAAAGGGAACAGCATGTTGGGAGTGAAATAGGACCTGCAGAGGGCATATGACAATATTGAATGAGACTTCTTGCTGGATGTGCTAACCAAGTTTGGCTTTAATAAGGTCACCAAACTAGACTAAATTGTAATTTACACTCTTAAAGTTTGAGTTCATTTTAATTTTTCCCAAAATAATTAAAAATTTGGATTTAGACCCTTGATGTTATATATGGTTTGGTTTAAGTCCTTTTATTTGTGATGATAGATGGTCTGGACCAAAATTAATCCACAGTGTCTCCAAAAGTGTTGCATTGCATAATTAGAATGAGAAAGTGAACGTATTCTATAGTTTGAATATTGTACAACACAGCTGCAACCCATGTAAAAGTCCAAGGTCTCTCTTAAAAACTTTCTCCCAGTTTAAGGAAAATATAATCATTTATCAATAAGTAATTTATCTTGAGTGTTTACTAGTCAACTTACAGATCAAACCTAAGGCCTTGTCTGTGACCTGTAGTTGAGTTCTTTTACAGATTCTGCTGCTAAATGGCATGCAATTTGGAAAAGATACTAACAACTACATGTTATTTTATATTGTAGATTGTAGTCATAACATTTTAGTCATTTTGGCTTTAATTTTGTCATCTGTGTAACAATCCATTGGTTAATTTAGTTATTGCCCGTGAGAGGTGTGGTTAAGTTGTTAGATGTATGTTAGCATAGTTGAATTACTATTCAGTTAATCCATTATAAATAGTCTCTTGTACGGTAATTCAAAGGTTAGAGTGGAATAATACAAGTTTTACTTTCTCTCATACTCTCGGCCCTACGATTCTGCATTTCCCTCCTGTCTTCTAATTTTTCTTGTATCAATTACTTAACTATCAAACGCTTGGCTATAATTTTCACACCAACCAATTCTCAATTAGTAATTTCCAAAGGTATCAAAAATTAAGAATTAATATGTTGTAACTTGGTAGTGCCAAAAATTATGAGCTCTACCTGCACTAAAAAAAAGCAAGTTTAGATTTCTTAATAATACTTAAGAGTGGGGTGATTCAAGGAAGCAAAAGTTATCCTGTAGATGAAGTTACAGTTCACAATTCAAATGTCTAATTCACATGCAATCTTTAATATTAAATTCCTGAATTCTTCATAACAACTTTAAATGACCACAAATAATTTCAAAAAGTTTGTCACAAATCCTGTTAATTTTTCATTGGGAGTAAGGGAAATAAAAAGAAAATCTGAAAAGACCCAAAGCAAGCAAAGGACGGTGCTAAGCTTGACCATTTTTTTTAAAAAAAAAAATTAGTATATATATAAATATTAATTTTAACAATTTTGTTATATAAAATTACACTTTGTCCTCTTAACAATAGCATTGATTCTTTTAAAAGCAATGCTATAGTTACAAACTTTTCTATAACATTTTTATAAATTATTGACATAGTAAATTCTTATTAATTTGCATCTAGGCTCATTACTTAAATAATTTTTTTATTTACTAATAATCACTCAGCACATCAGCAATTTATAAACAAGTTTATAACTCTAACATTTTCCTCATTTTAAAGTCCATAAAAAAATTTATAACTCTAAAATCTAAAACAAAACATACAAAACCAAACAAATCACGATAAAATTTATCAATAGCAAAACTAAAAAAAATTAAGTCCATCCAACAAATTTTATCCAAAACAAACAATCCAGCCCAATTAAAAATTTTAAACAAATAATTTTTTCCTTAACTAGCGGCAGACACACATTATTAAATTAAAAAAAAAAAAAAAAACCTTTATCAGCCAAACAGCAGCAGAGCCGAATGCCAATGTCACCACACGCAACCAGCAAAAGAACTGCCCTCCTAATTCGAAGTTCTACCTCGGGAATTTAGAACCTAAAAGATAGAGCACTATCTCATGAAAAAAAAAAAAAAAAAATCGTCAGTCTTTAAAGCTAATGTCTTCTAGATATTTTGTAATTCACACATCAACACACAATTATGCACATAATCATCTATTTATTAATGCTTTGAACAAACTTTTGCAAGCGGCTTTTTTCTTTAACATAAAAAGTTACAGAATACGAAACACACCCAAAAAAAAAAAAAAAAAACAGAAAACAGAAAAAGTTACTCTATTAAATTAAATGTGCTTCCTCTCAATAAAATTAAATATGGGCATCAACATGTCTCTTAGCCAATTGCAAAGCATCATTTGATTCCATTAGTAAGCTTTGAAAAATCTCCTTTGCATCTCCTTCTATTATAAACAGTGCAAAAATAGAGAGAGCGAGAGAAAGAGGAGAGAGACGTCCAAAAGGGCAATCAGTTACCTTTTATGAGGACCAAAATTTCAGTTTCTGAAGCGCCTTGCAACCATTCCTTGATTGTAATGGTGGAGGATATTGTGGAGTAACGATGATATCAAAGTTGGGGATTCGAGCAATCTTATGCCAATCCTCGCCGCTGTCTTTCTTGCACCGCCTCTGCAGATGTGGACATCTTCCAATTACCAATCTTTTGAGTGCCGTAAGATTTTGCAACTCGTCCGGTAAAGACATTAACTCCGGGCAGACGTCAATACGTAAGACCTCAAGGCTAGTTAAATATTGAATTCCTTCAGATAAAGAGCAGAATTTGTCGCAGTGCTGAATCGATAAGCTCTGTAGTGAAGATAAGCCCCGCAATCCATTTACCGGAAAGGACAAAAAATTTGTACAGCTCGATATATCGAGTTCCCGTAAAGAATGTAGGTACTGGAGTCCTTCTGGCAGACTTTCGAGTCCGTTACAATAATGAAGTTCAAAGCGTTTCATTGCAGTAAGATTTTGAAACAGTCCATCCGGAAGAAGTGTCGATTCATGCATACCTCCAATATTAAGAGAAGAAAGTGAAGTGAGATTCATCACTGACTTAATTAACATTGCATTGCTCTCACGGATGCTCAAGCTTGTAATGGAAGGAATAATAGGCATTTCAACTAACTTTGGACAACCCCAGATAGTTAATTCGCTTAGGCGGGGAAAATTTTCTCTTCCATCCATTGTTCGCCATTCCTCCAAATTAGCCATCATATCTAAGTACAGTATCTCCAATGATGGGAACGAACTTACACTAATAGGCATTTTAACTAACTTTGGACAACCCCGGAAGGTTAATGTGCTTAGGCGGGGAAAATTTTCTCTTCCATCCATTGTTCGCCATTCCTCCAAATTAGCCATATATTCTAAGTGCAGTTTCTCCAATGATGGGAACGAACTTGCACTATCTCCATGTAACTCATTGCCAAGATACTTCAAAGAATCCATGCCACCTATTTGAAGATCCTTGAGGAATGGTAGTTTGCCAAGAGGCGGCAGATGTTCACATCTTTCGCACTTAATTAGAGAAATTTCAACCAGATCACGATGGAGTAAATCTTGCATCCATGTTGGAAATTTTGAACCCAAATAGTTAAGAATGCACAACACTTTCAGATTTGAATGAGGTTGGAGACCATCAAGAACATCTTCAACCTGTTCTGGTACAGGGCACTGACTTTCGTTCTGCCAGATCAGACCTAGCGAATGAAGATTTTGTTTCCCAATCAAATTTGCATTTTTTGCCTCCGCAAAATTTCTTACATTATCAAGTTCGCTTATTGCCAACTCATTTCGAAGGTGTAGTCCTTTCAGCTCACTTAATTGATAACCATTTTCCTTGCCAACGATGAAGATGCTTAACGATTGGAGGCACGTTAGTTGACCCATCCCTTCAGGCATACAAGTAAGAGAATCACAAGATCTAAGCCCAAGATAGATAAGGTTTTTCATGTGCCTCATACCATTGGGCAACTTATGAAGAGACGAACAATGATCTAGTTTCAGCGTTTGCAGGTTCAAGAGGCAAGTTATTGATTCAGGTAAAACTTTGAAACTGGAAAAAGACATGTCGAGATACCTCAAGTGTTTTAAACTAGAGATTGATCTTGGTGCTTTTTCTGATGGTTGACGAGTAGAGTCGCACACCCGAAGATACTTTTGTTTCAAAAAGAAGGATTGACGAGATTTATAATCACCATAATAATATTCTGAAAACGCAATGCATGAGCGTAGAGAGCGGACTTTGCATACTTCAACATCCCAAGAAGTCCCTCGAGTATAAGACAAGTGACGAATCATTTTTGGAACTTTCACCCCTTTACCAGATTCCACCACAACGCATTCAAGCTCCATAATAGACTGAGCAAGGTCATGCATAAGATCATGCATTTTACATGTTATGTTAAAACAAGAATCCTCCACAACATCTTGAAAGAAAGATCTCCGCACTAATTCATTGAAGATAATAATGCCAACATCATGTGGCTCCAATGATTCTTTAAGGGGAATAAAACCATTAGCCATCCACAATTGTATCAGCTTATCCCTATTAAGCTTGTGATCTTTGGGAAATATACAGCAAAAAGCAAAACATTGCCTTAGATGTGGGTGTAAATAGTGGTAACTCAACCTCAGCGCTGGCAAGATGAAATTTTCACCTTCCGGTAATTCCCAAATTTGACTTTCTTTCACAGATAACCACTCACTTTCCGTACTTTTTAAGCTCATGAGGCTTCCAAGAGTCTTAATTGCTAGAGGTAACCCTCCACACTTCTTCACTATTTCCTTGCCAATTGATTCCAATTCTGATCTCTCCTTTGGCCTTCCCATCCCAAATGCACATCTTGTAAACAGGGACCAAGAATCATTCTCTGACAAACATCCTATGCGGTGTACAGGTAGTGTGGCCATCATAAGCGCTACATGCTCACTCCGGGTTGTCACTATAACCTTACTTCCGTTCGACCCACACCTCAACACATCTTTTAAGCCATTCCATTTCTCAGGGTTTTCGTTCCAAACATCGTCCAAAACAAGCAAAAATTTCCTCCCACGCAATTTTTCCTGCAAGCGTTGCTGTAATGGGTCCAACCCTGAAAGATCACATGAACTACCATCAATGGACTCTATGATTTCTCTCACCAATTTTCTTATATGGAAATCATCTGATACACACACCCAAATTCTCATATCATAATGCATCTGTACCCTTGCATCATTGTAGATCAACTGTGCAAGTGTTGTTTTCCCAAGCCCCCATGCCCCATACGGCATAAATAGCAAGATTATCTTGATCAGACACATCAGTGAGCAATACTTGAATGATTTTTCTTTCTCTTCACCTCTTCCATAAATCTCACTTTCAATCACAACTGAGCCAGTTTGTCTTCCTTCTATAGCAAAGACTTCCATGTTTATATCTCCCTCTCTCAAGTGAAACTTAGATCTCTCCATAGAAATGGATTCCAGCCTATCCCTCACATTCTTCAGTTTATGTGCCATCTTTATGCGAAATATAAGTCGGTTTTGAAGAGAAAAGAAGCTACTTACTTGGCTTTTCACACCTTTCTCTTTCTCCGCCTCTTGTATTAGGGCTTCAGTTGCAAACTCGTCCATAACATCATCTGCATCATAAGCTCCTTCTTTGAGCTTTCTCAGCCAATTACTGATAGGCTTACTCTTCCACTGCTTCTCCTCTGCATCTTGCAGAACAGCTTGGATGGTGGAAAGTGTGCTCTCAAGGTTGTCAAGCTCGTCTCTCAGGCCAAAAGCAATTCCCAATTCTTGAAGTGCTGAAGTATTCAAGTTACCCACCATAGAGCTCACCAGGGCAGATAGAAGTATGTCCGCCATTCCGTCTCTTTCTCTCTGTCTCTCTCTGTCTCTCTCACTCACTCACTCACTCACTCTGGCAACAAAATGCTATTGGAATACAGGATAGCTCAGGGGAAGTGAATTGCCAAAAGGGAATTGCTTAGTTACTTTATGTGTAAAAGTCTTTCTAGCTTTGGCTCCACGCGGTGTGGACTTGACTCAGGCAGCATATTCTGCTTTGGATGCTAAATTGTTAATGTCCTTTGATTGGCTAGAGAGTCCACATCTGGCTCCACACGGTATAGACTTTATGACTGTTGAGGATAAGCTTGCCAGCCAAAATAGTGTTGCCGTGTAGCTGTAATGTAGCTGCATAAAATTCAAATTTAAATGAGATCTGTGTAGCAGTTGTAGATAGATATTTAGCTCTTGATTTGAATGGAAACAGAGTTTAGATTAAAACATATGATAAGATAGGGTAGGATAGAGTAGTGTTATTTATATATATATATATATATATATATTTTTTTTTTTTTTTTTTTTTTTGCCTGAAGAGAGAGAGTTATTTATATTTTGAACTTCCTTGTATTTGAATTTTTGTATAGCTGCATAACACTATAATAAATGATAAGTCCCAAATCAGATTGGATTGGGTTTGCAAATTATACCAGATAACTATTATCTTTACAACAACCAATTGATTAGTGATAGCCCACGGGGTTTCTTTCTTCTTCAAAAAGTCTTGTTAGTTGTTTCTTAGACCTTGAGAGGAATTTACCTGCTCCATTGGTTTTGTAATTCCATTAATCATCTGATTTATGATTTTCTGTGTGTACAATCAATTGCTTAAAAGCATTAGAATTCGATGTTTAGAAAACCTCTCATTAGCATCTGGTTTAGAAAACCTCTTATTTTACCATCTTAAAAGTTATTTTATCTATTATAATATAATATTTTATAATTCACTTAACATCTCAACTTTTATTTTACCATACAATATATTAAAATAATATATCTATACAATAAAAAAAAATTTGAATTCAAAGTAATGCATTTTACATCAAATAATTTGTTGCATGATTTTTCAAATAGAACTGACGGACGGAAACGATTGAACAAGGAATTCTCTGTTCCCTCCGCCGCTTACCGAAAGCACCTTCACTTATAGAACTTGACTTACTTCATCTTCAAAGATGGAATTGAACACAAGGAAGAGAGATTCAAACCTTTATAGATAAGGGCGTCCCTAAAAAAAAAAAAAAATCATGTGAAAAATATGGTCAACCCGACCTCACCCGCAACCCAATTGACCCAAACCCCTTTTTAACCCGCTTAAAATGACCCGTTTTGATTTGCAACCTGTTTGACTCGACCTGAACCCAACCTGACCCACCTTTTTGCCATGTCTATCTATGATGGGGTGATTGAAGACACCATCTATATGTACTTTTAGTCACATAACTTTTTAATGAGTCATGTGACTTTTTGAATAATACACATGGATAGTTTTATAAATTTTCTAGTAATGTGTTGGAAATTAAAGATTTCTTCAAACCATTTTGAAGCCAAATTTTTGCAATGGTATCAATATTGTTTTTTTTATTTACTAACTTGCCCTTGGTTAATATTCTTAATTATACCTTGATAAATTGATGACATCTCTATTTTGCATTTGAGTTATTTGGTTTACTTTTTTTGGACAAACAAAAGTGTTCAGACCTCTTCAAGTGTCTGACTATTTCTTTGGGCATGTGCACACACCAAATTATTATAGGAACAAATCCCTTAGAATGGCCACAGAATGCTAGCAAGAGATTTTGAACTCAAGATATCATGAGATCTTAGGAAACACTAAGTCAACCCCTTGAGATTAAGTAATTTGGTTTACTTAAAAGTTAGTTCAATTGAATTAGTTATTCAAGTAACTTGGACAAAAAATTGAGATTTTAGCGCATCCTTTTTGCTTATCTCAAAGTTAAGGTGAGGCTGTCATTTCTATAAAACTTTAAGGTTTCTATGTTTCTTTATGCATCAAAAGAAGTAAGTATAATTCTCTTTAAAACAAACTATCCTCCCATAAAAAATTGTGAAGGTTAAGGTCATATCTTCAAACCCACTTTATACATTAGGTAATTTTCTATCAAGACAAGCCCATTCCTCAGTTTGATCCATGGTAATGTTTTAAATTCTAGTCTTTCTCTTTTATTTTTTATCTGCTACCCATTTTATCTTGCACTGTCCTCTTATTTCTTTCTTATACAGTAATTTTGTATTTTCAAATGGCATATTTTAAAATCATTATTTAAAAAAAAAAAAGGGAAAAACACTTAACATTTATTCTTTTTGTTTAGAAGATGAATCGTTATTGCAATATTCATCTTCTAAACAAATTTGTAATGACTTAAATAATCTTCTTTTAGATCCTAAGCTATGAGAAAAGATCTCATATTTTCATCCTAATGACCAAAACGAAATAAAAATAACATATTTACAAAGAGGTTATTGGCAACTATTTGTTTGTTTAGACCCCTTAAAAAGCAGATTAGTTTAACCTAATGAATTAGCCAAGTATTTATTTAGGTTAATTATGAGATCTAGGTTAAACTACAAAATATCATATCATGCACTACAGAAAAGTAAATAACACAACGATATGATTATCTAGGAAAACCAATGAAACCAAAAGTTTCAAGATAAAAATCTGGAGAGGATTTAACCTAATTATCCTTAAGGTAAATAAATCCACTGTGATAGAATCGAAGTTTACAAAATATTTAACCCTAAATCTGATGCTACCTTGATGAGAACTTACTAACACGATCACATGTTGCTCCAACTCCACAGACTCTTCTCTCTTGGATTTGTAGCACACAAGCTCCCACGCTTATGACTTTGAGATCCCACTCAAAAGTTTCAAATCACTAGTTGTTGTTGATCTTGTAGCAGCAACTAGATTCCACCAGCACTTAATTAGAAATCTCCTTCCAGTAGACACTTGTAGAGTTAGAAGGTTATAGAACCTCTCGGATCTCACAGGAGTAACTCACAAGTCTTCCAAGAATCTTCAAAACATGGTTAGAGTTTTCCTTTTATGCTTAGAAGTGTTGGATTGAAATCCTAAACGTTTTTGCGGGATTGTGCCCGATTTAAATTCTGCAAAATTTGATTTACTACGATTTTCAATCAATTGGATCTAATTTTCAATCGGTCGAGCTTCACTAAACTTAAACTCTCCTTTCTGTAACTTGAATGTTCTTGAATATTGATTTGTACAATCTTGAGCAATGTCTAACACCTAATCTAGACATGTTTTTGCTCTCGGTTTGCCAACATACACAAAATAGGAATCTAAATATTTAATCCTAAATCTTTAGAACCTAACAGCAACCTCTTGACCATGCATGATTTTCCTAAAAATGAAATTAGTGGAGCATTGCATCGATTTAGTCCTAATTAGTTTACCAAATACAAAAATTAGTTAGAACAAATTATATATATATATATATATATATATAAAAAAAAGATTATGCATTTTGTTTATATTGTTTCAATGAAAGATCAGTAGTTTAATGATTAATTGGTCGTATACATTGAAAAAAATGTAGTTGATAGAATTGATAATAAACCTATCATAAAATGATTTCAAAATGTGAAAACTTGTAAAACAAAATTTAAAACTTTATATACATTTGAGCGCGTTTTTTTGTCATGACAATATATTCTAGTTTTATTTTTATTATTCTAAAAAAATCTTTTATTTTTATTAAATTTTTTTAATGACCACCCTAAAAAAAAATTATAGAGTCGCCACTGGTACAAAGAGATTATTATTACCAAAAATAATAATAATTCAAAGGCTGCACCTGCACCTTCTGGTGTTGCTAAAGTAGATTGCAATGCTTCAATGACCACCAAACCAAAGTAGCTGATGAGAAATTGGTCTGATAGTAGTGAAAGAGTTTGTCGTCCTCTATTGTTAAAAATAAACAAAATGATATTGTAGAAGATAAGGTTGCAGTGCCTTGACATCTGGGCCTAATGATCCCCGACCAAATAGAAGGCTTGCGGATTTTACCCTCTACAATTCTAATGGAAAGCCAGAGTTTGTAGAAATGGTGCAAGTTGATGATTTATTTATTTCAGGTACCATCTTGCTTTTGGAAGAAAATTCCAAAAAAGGGAAGGAAAAGGGTGTGAGATGTGAAGGCTTTGGGCGGATCGAATCCTGGGCAATATCAGGATATGAAGAAGGCACACCAATGATTTGGGTCTCCACTATCATAGCAGATTATGATTGTGTTAAGCCGGCAAATGGCTACAAAAGTCTCTATATTCTATTCCTTGAAAAGGCCAATGCATGCGTGCAGGTCTACCAAAAACTGTCAAGGACTCCTGGTGGTGGCCCCAATTTGACCCTGGATGAATTGCTTGCAAGGGTTGTCCGCTCCATACGTACTACTAAGACATTCTCACTTGAGAATATTAGAGAATTTATTGTTCCTCAAGGTGAATTCATATACAACCAACTAATTGGTTTAGACAGCACATCTAAAGAAAATGAGCAAACTTTTAGAGACTTGCCTATGTTGACAACTCTCAGGGATGAGAACAAGAAACAAGGAAATTTAGTGCCTCTTGGGGATAGTAGCTATGGTGGGAATATGAAAATCAGTGGTGGACAGAAAACTAATCAGTCTAGTTCATCCAGTACTTGTGGAGGTCAAGAAGATGAGGATATGAAATTGGCTTGGTTGCTGCAGGAGGAGGAAAACCGGCAAATAAAACAAATGAAAACTAGGCACTCAGTTGCATCATCAAACAATTTCTTGATAGTTTATTTATTTTGCCGCCTACTTGTTTGTTGAAGCAACCTGACACATAGTTTTATTTTGTTTTGTTTGCCAGTTTTCCTCCTTATGCAGCAAGCAAGCCAATTCCATATTCTAATCTTGCTGAGCTCTACGAGTATTAGGTGAACCAAACTAATTTGTTTCTGTCCAACACTGATTTTTAAACTCATACCCATCACCCCACCAAAGCCACTAGCCTACTACCCTTAGGAGGCACAAAAACACCTTGGTTCCTTCTCACATCCCTAGGAGCAGTCAACATATGCAAGGCCCTAAAAATCTGCTCATTTTTCTTAGATGTGTCATCTAAACCAATTAGTTGATTCTATATAAATTCACCTTGAGAAAAAATCAATTTTATAATAGGTCTCAAACAGAAGGTCTTACTAGTGCTCATCGAGAGAACAATTCTTGTAAGTAATTCATTTAGGGTCATACATATTAGGGTCACCTCCAAAAGTCCTTGACAATTTTTGTTAGACCTGTACACATGCATTGGCCTTTTAAAGGAACTAGACTATATAGGCTTTGGTAGTCATTTGCAAGTTTACACAATCATAATCTGCAATTTTAACAAAGATCCAAATGACTAGTATGCTTTCTTCATATCTAGATATTGCATAGAATTCAATTTGCCCAAAACCTTCATATCTCAAAGCCTTTTCCTTTCCTTTTTTAGAACATTCTCTCAAAGACAAGATAATGCCTGAAATGAACAGATTATTAATTTCCAAAATTTTCATAGGGTGTGGCTTTCCATTATCATTGTGGAAGGTAAAATCTTCAAGCCTTCTATTTGGTCGAGGATCATCCAAACCAAATGTCAAGCCTATGGCTGCAATCTCATTTTCTACAATGGTATTCTTTTAAGTATTAACAACAAAACCATTTCTCATGTGAACATATAGATAATTTATCCTTAAAATCAGAACATGCAACACCTCAATTTGGTACTTTTGGGGAACTAAAAACTTTTTCATCTATTTCTCTTCAACCACTTAGTTTTGGGGGCCATTAAAGCATTGCAATTTGCTTTAGCCACACCAGAAGGTGCAACCTTTGAATTATTATTAGTCTGTTTTCTTATCCCAAAAGCAAAATATTTAGTTAGCTGGGAAGAAAACCGTACATTCAATCCAAACAGATAAATGATGACTATAAGAGATAAAACAAGTATATATAATTATTATAAAGAAAGAGAACAGCAAAAAGAAATAGGTTAAGTCTATAATGATAAAAACATATGGGTTCCTTTAGCAGGAGCCAAATGGGAGTAAGGAGCAAATTTCTTGTATCTGACTTAAACTTGAACAAAGAAAAAGACAAATATTAATGGCTATATGAATTAAATTGCCATCCATCGAAAGAGATTAAACTACAATTATTAATGGAAGCTATATACACATATCTTGATTTTTCATATTTATGTATGTATGTATGTATGTATGTCTATAAGTATGCATATATTTACATCTAAGCACCAATTTTCGAGACATTGAAAGTCAAAAGGGCATGCTACTAACTTACTAAGCAATCGGGACCTTGGGCTAACAAGACTTCACTTGCGTGTGTCTTGGGCTCGAGTCACCCCTCTCTCAATAGTGAGTGTATTGGTGTCCATCTTTCTCTCTCATGTGCATGTAGGGGTTGCCCCATCCCCATTACACAATTTTTTTTCTACCCAAAAAAAAATTAAAAAAAAATCCATACTAAGCACTCTCCCCATACCATTTTTTTTCTTTTTCTTTTTTTTGTATAACTCTTTCATATATATAAATATCAAAATTCCTTAAAAAAAATTAAAAATAGTTCTTATCTTATCAACTTTTTTAAGGTTCAAAAGTTATAAAATTTATAAAAGAAAATATTGAAGTAGAAGTATTAATTAAAGCAAAAAAAAAAAAAAAAAAAACCTATCACAAGTGTTAAGAATTCGAATTCTTTATATAATAATTTTTTTCCATGAAACTAATAAAATTTGAAAAAAAAATTATAAAATGCACTTCACAATTTGGTATCTTTCTCAAGTTAAACTGTAAAGAATATGCACAAATGATATTACCATATCATTTTAAATTGTAATAATTTTTTTTCATTTTAATATAAGCATAAAAAATCACTTAAGATGTGCTTGAGATTTATCTAAGATTTTAAATCATTATATAAGAATTATAAGTGGAACTTTGACTATGAAAATTAAACATGGCCTATTAGTATAAATAAATAAAGCTATCATTTTATGGATTTTCTAACATTGAAATACTACTTTTTTTTATACAGGGCAAGAAAATACTACCCAATACTCATATGAGTGACATATTATTGTTCAAATTAATCTTAAGTATTATATATGTGTGTTTTGTCCATGCGCTATGTGTGTATGTATGTTTGCAAATATATAAAAATTTTCCCCTGAAAGTCAAATCTTAACTTTGCCACTAACGCCAATATCATGGGAATCTGTCACAAATGTTTTCTAATCTTTTTTTTTTTTTAAGAAAGAAATGTTTTCTAATCTTAATCATGCAATCTAATGTGATAAAATATAATATAATATCAAATCAAATGATGTAAAGAAAGAAAAAGTGTAGAGAATAATTAACCTGGCTCCACTTGATGATCTACGTCTACAACAAAAAGCCTTTAACAACTAAATCTTTGTTATTCTAAATTGTATGTTATAATGAACCAATTGTAAGCTATATATATATATATATATATATATATATATAAAAGTATAGGCTTAAATGGTAATCCTAAAACCAGTACATGGTTTTACAAAACTACAATAGCTCATAATATTCTATAAAATTATGTTTTAAATATTTATGGTAATATAGTAATATCATAATATATTTTTTGGTTACACATTATGGTAATGCCCAACTACTTTTTAGGAAGAAAAATTAACTATTTAAGTGAATCACACAAAATTAAAGGTTTGAACCAAGGTTAGAAAGAATGTAATCACAAAATCTTCTACAAAATAGAGTTAACTAATAGAAAAAAATGCGATCTGATCACTAGAAAAACTTCCGAAGTGATTCTTCGTAGTCTTTTTAAGATCCATTGCTTCCATTTTTGGTCATACTAATCTCTTTGTACACCGTATTCTCTAACTGCACTTCCATATTGGTAATTCTTTTAGATCTCTTATTCGAATCAATCTGCCAACCTTAAGACAATCAAATTATTCATTTCCTTAACATAACCAACCCAACCCAGTTTTATTGTGAAGATTTTGAAATTGATTCCACCAAACCTGGTTTCATCAACTTGGTAGTCATTTTCTGGTGATGGTGATGGTAATGGTAGTAGAATGACACATAATAGTCATAGCCATAATAAAACTCGAGCTAAAAAAACACATATGCATGATCATTTTGCTCCACCAAAAGGTCTAAACCACTATATCAGCATAAATGGACTACATCACTTCCCCTCAGAGGCTAAACATGGAAGTGAACTCTTCTTGATGAAGAAATTCTTGCATCTTTTTTTAATATCGAATGGTCTTGTTTATGTCCCTTCTGTAGACATTAGAGATAGTTTGATTTCAGTGATCGCTTTTGTCTTTGTAAACTTTCAATATTTTCTCTTTTGAATCTTAAATGACCCATTTATGCCATTCAAACACAGGATTGCATATTAAGTATTTCCTTATTACCTCTCTACAAATTCTTTTAGAAAACTCACACTCTATAAAAAAAATAAAAAGACAATCTCTAATCTCAATAAACCTTCTACAGAAATTGCACACGAATCCAAATAGGTATGTCAATTACAAGAAATTAAATATATCATGTATTCAGTATGACTGATAAGAAGTGAGGTTCACCTCTATGTGAGAAAGAGAAAACATACACTAAATGCATGGTATACCTTCTCGTCAATCACATCAATGTTAAATTTTTTAGTGCACTTTGTTCATCTACTAGTGCCTCAGAAGTTGCAAGCCTCTATGAAACTTGCTGCCAATTGTCATGCCATAAAGATATATTCTTGTCATATGCCTCAAAGATATACATATGAAGTGAATATAAATCCTCTATCCCACTCTTTTCTTTCTTTTTTCAAAACTTTCATCAAAGAATTAAAATATCAAGGAGTTACATCAACAAGCATCTGGTGATCTAGGAAGCTTGGCACTTCATCCAAATTACTAAATTTGAATTATTTTTTGCATGATGGGCTAGTTGTTCATAATTCCTTATGCTCCACTCTTTTAGTATTTCAGTTTATGCTCTAGGCCTCCACCAATTGATATATGTCTTATGTAATTTTTTTTTTCATTTTAAACTTTAATTATTTTATACGAAAAAAAACAAAAAATAATATAGAGTACTAAGTTATGATTAAAGGAATATATTCGAATACTCAAAATGGAGTAGAGGATTTTATTCATACTCCCTAGGACTCTAAAAGTTCAAGAATATTTATCTATATTTTTTCATCTTAATTTCCTCTAAATCATAATTTTTCATTTTGCAATTTGTGTAAACAAGAGGCAATATTGGTATGATAGCAAGTCTTGGTCGCGGGAACGTTTGAGCCTAGGGTAGGAATCAGCCCCTCCTATAAATTGTAGTAGGTAAGACTCTTTATGGTTTCTTTCAGACTTATCAAAAGTAAGAGTTCTTTTTTTTTTTTTTGCTAAAAATCAAAAGTAAGAATTTTATACAATATACAGAACTATAAAATATATATGAACTAAACACGCCAAAGTGAAATTAAGTGCACTTGTAAGCGAAAGTGAAATTAGATCGCTATCTTCGCCGTAATAAGTTACAAGAGAATAAATTTGCACTCAATTTCACTTTCGCTTAATAGTGTTTTAAGTCAATATTTTATAATTCAGTAAACAACAGCTGAAAAAAGTCTGAAAGAAGATAGCGATCTAATAGCTGAAAAAAGTCGCCTTAATAACAGACTTTCTTAACGGGATGCTCATTTATCGTTACTACGAGTGATTGTTAAGTCAAAAAGAGAGATTGTTTTAGCGACCTTAAAACTCGTCGCTACAATATTATATTATATCTATCAAAATAAGACCTGGCATTAGAGTTTGCCACGTTGAATGCAATTTGAAGAGAGAGAGAGAGAGTGAGAGAGAGTGGTGGCCATGGCAGTAGCAGTGAGCTACTGCAAGTCTTCTCCTTTTCTAGGCCAATTCCCATCTAATTTCGTAAGCAACTCTCTCTCTGTGAGTTTACATATTGCTGTGTATATACCAATTGGTGTTCTAAAGTTGTGTGAAAACTGAAAAGTGATTATTTGCTTGGCTTTGGTTCTCAAACTTTCTTAAAAATTCATTTTATGATATGGGTATTGGTTATTGTCATCTATTTTGGACTTATACGCCTCTTTTTTTCTTCTTTTCTTCCCTTTTTTTTTTCTTTCTCTGGGGACCATGTTATGATTACTTGCTATGTTTAGGAATAATGGTACAATGAATTGGATAGTTTGCTTTTTGAAGAAAAAAAAATTATCTTTTAAATATGGAGAATTAGGAATAGTCTAGGCAAAGAAAAATGATATCCCTTTTGTTCTGACTTTTGCTTGGTAGTTCAATCAGGGCCATGACAATAAGAGGATTGAGATGTGTTTCAAGTTTCACTCAATGTTTACTTTTCACAAATTGGGCATAAACTGATAGATGAACTGAAAAAAAAAAGTCTTTTTTTTTTTTTTTTCTGTTGACTTTGTAGGGAAAAGCACAATGTAGGCATATAACAGGAACTTCAGTTCAGGTGCCTAGAATTAGTGCACTATTTTGGGGATCTAAGAAGTCTGTAGCACCACCACAGGAAGTGGACTTTTCACTTGGAGATTTCACTTTGACAGGGTCAACGCCAGAGGTCCCCCCTCTGCTTTGGATTGTTGATTGCATATTTATCTATTTGTTGTTTTTAGTTGCTGTAGCTAATGGCATTGTACTGATTCTCAATTCAGGGCATTTCAGCAAATGAAGTGAAATCTAAAAGGGTATCAGTTTCAGTTGTTTCTTCAATCTTAGAGGTTTCACCTAACGACTGGGATGCGTGCGCTTTGGATGCCACAGGTCCTGAAAAATATAATCCATTTCTAACACATGGTTTTCTTTCAAGCTTAGAGGAGTCTAACTGTGCAGTGAAGGTTAGGAATCATTGCTTCATATCGGACCTCTATAATTTGTAATGTTATCTATTTCTCCTGGTGCCATTTTAGTATCTCACTTTTTAGCTTATCTAGCACTAGAAAATGAATGTCCTCTGATATTTTATTTTGCTAAAGAGTATAACAGAGGCTTTGCCATGAGTATTACTCCAAGTAATTAGTTCTGCTTTCTTTGAATTTCCACTTTTCATTAAGAATTGCTCCCTTATTTACTTCCTTAACAATTATTGTAGTATTTATTGGTGGAAAGCTTGTCTACCTCAAATATAATACATAAAATTCTGGACCTAAATAATCACTATCTATAATTTCTGTAAGCATAAATGAATCTTTTGTTCAACTCACTCACTTTTGTGGATCCCTGATTGAGCAAATCCATGGTGCTACACCTACACATTTCATGTTCAAAACAAATCATTCCCACTTGGAAACTTTATGAGAGATCGTAACTTACCCAGTAAACATCAATGGGTCTGGGATCATCAGGGCCAATGAGCTCTAGCTCAAATGGAGCTTGCTCCTCTTGTAAGAGCAAGGTGGAGGTGAGGTCGTGCGTTGATGTGAATGAACATGAAAATTCCTGTGTTAAATCAATTATGAGCTTAATTTTTCTTTCAGGAAACAGGATGGATGCCACGCCACATGATTGTGAAGGATGAATGTGAAAATATTTTAGGTGTTGTTCCCCTCTATCTTAAAAGGTTTACCATCTGCTATGTTGTCCACACAGAAATTTTTCATGTACTTTCTTCTACAATTCCATAAATTGCTTAAACTTTATCTCGTCCCTGCTGATAATATTGTTTTATTTACATTTGCAGCCATTCCTATGGCGAATTTGTTTTTGATCATTCTTGGGCCGATGCATACTACAATTTTGGGGCAAGATATTATCCAAAGTTGCAATGTTGTGTACCTTTTACTCCAGTAACTGGTCCAAGAATTTTAATTCGCAATACGTCTTTCAAGGATCAAGTTTTTGACATTATGGTCTCTGCTCTTAAGGAGCTGGCAGCCAAGGTATTGGATGAATCCAATGGCTCTTTATTTCCATGCATTAGTTTGTTTATGTTAAGCTATTTCTATACCTACTGTTTGTATTTTTTTCATATATCTATTCCAAATTTATTTTGAGTACAGCTGTTGTTTCTCTGTCAATGTGAGAAACAAGGAGACATATTTTATTAATTGGGTTGACTGAAAAATTCCTCTGTTTGTATCAATGTGAGATAGATGATGTGACATATTATATTGTGTCTATATCAGGCATCAGTTTCCTCTCTTTTCTGGATTAGTACTGCTGAAGATGCACCTGCACTTGTACATGTTTATATAATTTAAATATTGAGGGGAACAGTATCTTCATATGAAAACTCAAATTTGATGTGTATATACTATCTTTACGTAAGTGCCTTTTGGGAACTTCCCTCACATATTTTTGTTGATGAACAATTGTTTGTATTTCTAGTCAGATATCTTTGTAGATATTGAAATTTTAGTATCCGTTTTTGCCTCTTTATGAAGTTAATTGACATATCACTTGGTCAAGCCACAATAAGTACAGGTAGAGTTTTAGGAAGTTCAGAATGAGTGAACTGCTTTGCAACAAAAACTCTTTGAACTTTTGGAGATTGATGATTACCAAAGTTTGCACTGAAGCAACCTTATACTACATCAAGGCACCTAGTGTTGTAGCTCAGTTCAGATATCTTGTTAAGAATTAGAGGCTTTGCCAAGACCAGGCTGCATATGGGATCTCTGCTCACAAAAGATTTGATTTAAGCAAATATACTCCGTATATGAGGGGGGAAAAATTAACTTAAGCCTCTTTTACACGTATTTAATGAATCATTTACTTAAAAAATTAAATAAAATAATAAAGAAGAATAAGAGAGCAAAATTGAATTGCATGGCTTATGTGGAATTTTCTTCGTGCCTGTGGAACCATGTCTAGTGGGAGTATGTATATTATAGTGCTACAATGTGAAGACCCCTAGAAATTTAGAAACTAGCCAATAATATATACAGAAAAGGAAAATTTGGGAAGACATTGTGTGCTGTCCCTGGGGCGAGTGTTTTAGTGGAGGAAGAATGGAATCTTTCAGATAAGGGTTTGGGTGGAGAGGATAGCTCACCTGTCCCTCTGATGTCTATTACTCCCTCTGGGCTACACTTGTCACCTGAACTGAATTGTGGTAATGAGGCAGTGGGGTGTGAAAATATATTGGATACTTCAAGATGGGTGAAGAATAGACTCCCTGGTTTCGATGGCGGGTGGGGTTGCCTTTGAACCGTCATGAGAAGCTATGCATCGCATTGTTACAAAAGATTGAGAAGGAGACGGAGACTGCTAAAGCGATGAACAGGAATGTTACTCTCTCTAGAAAAGTTGTTATCTATAAGGATAAAGGGAAGAGAGAGCCGAGGAACCCGCAATCTTCGGTTAATTATGACAGCAGGTAGTGTGTTGGCTGGTGAGCTAATATTCGGTTGGGTTATTTTTGTATTTATGAATTTAAAAATTCTCTCTTGGAATGTTAGGGGTTTGAATGACCGTCGGAAACGTTCAATTGTTAAAAATTTACTGCGTGATTGGAAGTGTGATGTAATTTGCCTTCAAGAAACTAAACTTACCGGCATGGACAGACGGATGGTGGGGAATTTGTGGAGTTGCCCCTTTGTGGATTGGGTGGCTTTGGACGCCGTCCCGACAGCGGTGGGATTCTGCTGATGTGGGATAGGAGGGTTTTAGAGAGGACGGAAGTTTTGGTGGGTTCCTTCTCTGTGTCTGTTCGGTGGCAAGGGGTGGGAGACAGTTTCGATTGGGCTTGTTCGGGGGTTTATGGCCCTATTGATAACAATGCGAGGGGGTTAATGTGGGATGAGTTGGTTGGTGTTCAAAGAATTGGAATGTCCCTTGGTGTTGTATTGGGGATTTCAATATTGTCCGCTTGCCTAGTGAACGTTTGGGTAATTCTCGTCTCACTCCGGCAATGGAACTATTTTCGGAGTTCGTCGAGGACCTTAATTTGATTGATTTGCCTTTGGAGGGAGGGAGCTATACTTGGTCTAGAGGGTCAGTTCGGCCTTCGATGTCTAGGATAGACAGAGTTTTGGTGTCTCGAGATTGGGAGGAGCATTATCCGGATGTGATCAAACGGATTTTACCTCGCCATTTCGACCATTTCCCTATTCTAGTGGAGGTGGGGGGAATGGCGAGGGGGAAAAGTCCGTTTAGGTTTGAGAATATGTGGCTCAAGACGGAAGGCTTTATCGATAGAGTTGAGTCTTGGTGGAATCGTCATTCTTTCTCCGGCACTCCTAGTTTTGTGTTTGCCAAAAAATTGAAGGCCTTGAAAGAGGACATCGTTCGGTGGAATCGTTTGGAGTTTGGTCATGTTGGTCGCAAAAAGTCTCAATTATTAGAGACTTTGAATTCTTTAGATGCCAAGGAAGGGGAGTTTGGTCTCTCTGATGCAGAGTCTTGTGAGAGAGCGGTGGCGAGATCTGAAGTTGAGAATCTTCTCTCCTTGGAAGAAATCTCTTGGAGACAGAAATCCAGGATGTTATGGATTAAGGAAGGAGATAACAACACTAAATTCTTCTATAAGATGGCTAATTCCCGGAGAAGGTTTAATCACCCGAGTTTTTTGGAGGTGGATGGGGTGATCTATGAGGGGGAATCTGAGATGGCTGCTCAAGTTGTACATTTTTATAAAAATTTGTACCAGGAGTCAGAAGAGTGGAGGCCCTTTGTGGAAGGTCCGGAGTTTGATCAGATAGATGGGTCGGAGAGGGGTTGGCTTGAAAGGAGGTTCGAGAAGGAGGAGATTCTTCTAGCTCTTAATGAGTTGGGGGGAGATAAAGCTCTAGGTCCCGATGGTTTCTCTATGGCTTTTTTCCACCATTGCTGGAGAGTGGTGGAAAGAGACGTTCTAGCAGTTTTTGAGGAGTTCTATCATCATAGTAAGTTTGAGAAATCTCTGAATGCTACCTTTATAGCTCTTATTCCCAAGAAAAATGATGCTTCTAATATTCGAGACTTCAGGCCTATCACCTTGGTGGGGAGCTTGTACAAGATTTTGTCGAAGGTTTTGGCAAATAGGTTGAAACAGGTATTAGATCAACTGATTTCTGAGTCTCAAAATAGTTTTGTGGGAGGTAGACAGATTCTTGACTTAGTTCTTATTGCTAATGAGTGTGTTGATAGTCGTGTTAAGAGCAAGATTCCGGGGGTTATTTGTAAGCTTGACATTGAGAAAGCTTACGATCATGTGAATTGGGAGGCTCTTCTAGATCTTTTGAAGAGAATGGGCTTTGGGGAAAAATGATGTAGATGGATTCACACTTGTATCTCTACTTGTCCGAGTTTTCTATTTTGATTAATGGGGCGCCAACTGATTTTTTGGGAGCACGAGGGGTCTAAGACAAGGGGACCCGCTATCTCCAATGCTGTTTTTGGTTATGATGGAGGTTTTAAGTAGGATGTTGAAAAGAGTAGAAGGTCTTTGGCTTGATCAAGGGTTTCCAAAAGTGTTGGTAGTCGAGGTGTAGGGGAATGTGTCTCGCATCTTCTGTTTGCGGACGATACTATTCTATTTACGTGATGCGGATGTGGAGCAGATCCTTCATGTGCGGATGCTTCTCCTTTGTTTCCAGTTGTTGTGACAGGTTTGAAGGTTAATGTCTCAAGAGCGAGCTGGTTCCTATAGGGGAGGTTAATAATGTTCATGCCTTGGCAGAGATTCTGGGTTGTCGGATTGGGTCTTTGCCTATGACCTATCTTGGTATGCCGTTGGGGGCTTCCCATAAGTCCCCTTCTATTTGGAATCCTATCTTGGAGAAATTTCAGAGGAAATTGGCCGGGTGGAAGAAGTTATATTTATCTAAAGGTGGTAGGTTGACGCCGCTTAAGAGCACGCTTTCTAGCCTTCCTACTTACTATTTATCCCTTTTTACAATTCCCTCGCATGTGGCTAATAAGATTGAGAAGATTCAGAGGGACTTCTTGTGGGGGGATTCGAAGATTCATTTGGTGGGGTGGGATAAGGTGTGTGCTCCTAAGGTTAATGGTGGTTTGGGTATAAGGAAGTTAACTACGTTTAATAAAGCGTTACTAGGAAAATGGCTATGGCGGTTTGGGGTTGAGGAGACTCGTCTTTGGCGGAGGGTTATAGCTTTGAAGTTTGGGGAAGAGTGGGGGTTGGTCGTCCAAATTAGGCGGGGGTGTTCATGGGTGTGGTTTATGGAGAAGTATCCGGAAAGGCTGGGAGGTGTTTAGCAAACACATCCGATTTGAGGTAGGGGCGGGGGATAGGGTGAAGTTTTGGACGGATCAATGGCGTGGGGACTTACCTCTCCATCTATCCTTCCCGGTAGTGTATGGGATTGCTATTAATAAGGAGGCATCTGTAGCCTCGTCTCTCGAGCACCTGGGAACCGAGGCCCGGAGAAGTTGGAAGGTTCTCCTTCTTAGAAATCCGAATGATTGGGAGTCGGGTGTTGTGGATGATTTCCTTCATTCCACGGGTTCTAATTTACCTCTATCCGAGCAAAGAGACCGTATGATTTGGAATCTGTCAAAGAAGGGGGATTTTGATGTTCGATCGTTCTATGATAAGCTTCGTTGTCCCTTGCCTATTATCTTTCCTTGGAAAGGTGTTTGGAAGGTTAAGGCTCCTACGCATGTCTCCTTCTTTGTTTGGTCTGCAGCTTGGGAAAAGATTCTTACAGGGGACATTCTGCGGTGTAGAGGCTTCGATTTTGTTGATTGGTGCATTTTGTGCCGCAATAATGGGGAGACGGCGAATCACTTGCTTCTTCATTGTGGAAAAGCTTTTCAGTTGTGGAGCCTGGTGTTTAGATCTTTTGGGATTTCTTGGGTCTTGCCAAGATCGATTGCAGATACGCTTTTCGGTTGGTGGAACTGGCTCGGAAAGCACTCTTCTAGAGTTTGGAATCTAGCTCCGTTGTGCCTAATGTGGTGCATTTGGAGGGAGCGAAACTGGCGTACTTTTGAGGACGGGGACAAAAGCGATGACCAACTGCTCACTTACTTTAGTGGCTCTCTTTTTGATTGGTCTAGGGCTTGGGGGCTCACATCTAGTGATTCTATCCCTATGTTCCTTAGTTCTCTTCTTTGTTATTAGTTCTTTGTTGGCTTCGCTTGTTTTCTTGTTTTCTCCTTTTCTTCTCCCTTTTTATGTTTCCTCCTTTGTACTCTCTGTTCTTCCTTTTGTTTTCTTGAGGTTTTTTAATATAATTTTCTTACTTATCAAAAAAAAAATTTGGGAAAAAGGTATTGACTGCATATTAATCATCACAAGGAATAGAATCTTCTTAGTAGTTTTCTAAAAAGTTCATACAGATGAATAGAATAATTATATAATTTTTCTTTGTGTGCATACTTCTTGTGCATTGTATTTCCTAAGTGTATGCACACACAAATATGTATGCTATGTATCTATGTGTAACATTTTCCTTATATATATATATAAAAGTTTGTGTGTATGTTTGTTATTGCTTAAGTCGGCTAGGAGAGAAGAAACTGAAATGCTTCATAGGTGGTGCTGAGATGAGTAAAGATTTCTTGTGATCTTGGTCTCTACTTACAGTGGGTGGAAAAAGATAACTGATGAGGAAAATATCTGATATTCAAGTGAGGAAATCTTATAACTGCATTTTCCATCTTTGGTCTTAGAACACACTTCCACATTTTATTGATAAAAGGATTTGTTTTCCAATAGAGTAATATTTAATATTTGTTTAATGCCGGCTTTAAGTTAATTTGTAGTATGGCTCTTATTCTAGTTATATTGTGATTATTACCTTTTCCTTATTCAGGAGATTGGCTATGTTCTTGTGATTCAATATTTTATATAATCTTTTTGTTTTGGTACAATATTTTAGATAATCTAAAGAGCACTTATGGTGTTTCTATATTCATTTATGATGACACTCAAGAATTGACTGCTGGTCACTTAAGGTTACCTTATATCTTTTACAGTCTCAGCTTTCATCATTGCATATTACCTTCCCGTCTGAAAATGAGTGGCAGAAACTGAAGGAAGGAGGTTTTCTGCAGAGGATTGGAATGCAGTACCACTGGAAAAATCGTAACTATAAGAAGTGAGTGATACTAAACAGTTTTTTTTCATAGTAACATGACTTTTATAATACAGTCTATTTATTTTATATGGCACTCCATTGTTGCATCATGACACATCCCTTGAAGATTATGTGGTGATTGTCATTTTCTTCATATATGCAACCAAGTGTAGCATCAAGAAAGGTAATGATTAAGTCTAGGCTTGCTTGCATTGATTTAGTCCACTATTAGCAACGTTGTGGACCTACATGACCCTGGTCAAGCAACTCCTGAGCTTATTTGTCCAATCCTTATGATTTTGGCCACCCTTTTAGGTAAGATGCATCAGTCATATAAATTTTTATCTCTCTCTCTCTCTCTCTCTCTCTCTCTCTCTCTCTCTCTCTCTAAGGTTTCCATCTTGTTGAGTATTCCTTGAATTTTTAAGCATATATTCTGTTGTTATATTATTTGGGTTTAATGCATCCCTTCTGATTTATGGTCCTTTCATATTTATTCTGTCCTCAAGGTTAAAATCAAATTTTCAAAAAAAAAATACCTGACCACAGAAGGGGCGAATTTTTTAAGCACAACATTATTAGCTCTTCTGCTCTTAAATGTCAACATAAGTATAAGCATTGTATAATTAGAACAAGTTGCAGTAGTAAATCCCTGAAATGCCTCAATTTATTAGTTGCTGCATGATTCAGTATTTCTTTATTTTTGCTCTGCTGTGTTGTATGCACAAATAATCTAAAATGAATGAATCTCCTTGTGTGCTGCAGTTTTGATGAGTTTTTGATGGACATGAAACAAAGTAAGAGAAAAATATTCGTCAGGAACGCAAAAAGGTTGGTTTGGTCCCTCCAAAACATTGTTTTATACATACACATATTATGAGAGACTTAATGGTCATGAGAAAATTCATCTTCAAGCAAAAGAGGAGCTGGTGATTTGTTTGTACTGATTTAATTAACTTTCATCAATGCTGGTTAAGATTAGCTTCAAGGCTGAATCTTGGTAATAATCATTTGAATTGGACATTGATGGCGATGGATGACTATAGAAAAGAGTGCACGGATGTGATTGGAATGGTATGAAGATACATAATCAATTTAGACAACACTAAAATACTTAAGGAAACTTTTTATGATACTCTAAGGAATCAGTCGAAAATCTGAAAATAAAACATGGATTGAAAACAGACAAAAGATGTAAATTGTTATAGAGTTTGCGGATTTAGTTGTCTTCAAGAAATATCCAGAATTTGGGGCCCACATAGGATATTGGTCATGAATCCTCTTGTGCATCTTAACCCAATTATATTTTGTTTCCTGTTTTCATACAATTTAGAATCTCTCTCTCTCTCTCTCTCTCTCTCTCTCTCTCTCTCTCTCTCTACACTCACACGCACATAAGTAGAAGCCAATGCCGATTTACTAAAAATGATTGCCTTTGCCTCTCACTTGGTATACTGTCAATTAGACTAGGATATCAATTGACATGCTTTTGGACATGCAAGTTGTATGTTTTCTCATTGAATTTTCTATGGTGCAGATTTCTGTGCAAAATCTGACTATGAAACGGCTCCGGGGTTATGAGATAAAGGTAATGGATAATAGGGATAACTTCAAGTTATAATGTAATTATGTGCTCTGTTCATTGTCATTTTACTGTTTTGAGTATGATAACTTATATCTGAAGCATATTTGTTTATCCTGCTTCACATTTGCTTTGTCTGTGTTAGAATTGTGTGGTTAAATGATTAAATTTACCATATCCCAATAGCTTAAGCTTTTGGGACAATTGGTAATTTAACAAGGTATCAGAGTATGAGATCCCGAGTTCGATCTTTGTCTTGTCCACTCTACCTCCCATTTAAATTCTCACATGTTAGGTCTCACTTATTAAAAAGTAGTTTCGGCCCACACATGAGGGGAAGTGTTAGAAATGTGTGATTAAATGATTAAATTTGTCATATCTCAATAACTTAAGCTTTTGAGACAATCGGTAATTTATATATGGTTAAATAAAATTTCAAAATGAACTGTATACATAAATTTGCATGTTTTTGGTTAAAAATCTAAAATTTATCCAAGAAAGAGTTTTTTCACCTCTCTAAAATCTAAATTTTGCATGTTTTTGTGTGTACTATGGTGCCAATCTACCTCTCTGAATTGTGGAATGTTTTCAATGTCTTTTCACCCATAGTAGTATGGCTTTTGTTTAGAAATGTTGTAACAAGCCAAAATTTAATGATGACCTCAACATAAACTACCTAAAACATGAATTCAAAGAAATAAAAAAACATGAATTTGTTTTTATTTAATTATCAAACAGTATATTTGTATACTCATTTAAAGATGGGATACATCTTCTTCATAATTTGTTGGGTAAAACTCCAAAGATTGCAAAATGTTGCACAGTTTGTAAAGCAATTACATATGGTTTGCTTCTTCTATAAATTTCCTTCCTGTAAAATAGACTAGGGTGGTAAATGGTGCCAAACGGATAAATCCAACAAAAGCTTCCCTTTAGGCCAAAATGATCCGGTGCTCCAAGTTCTCCATATTGATTCCCATCAATAACGGTGTGGCCAGTTTTATAGTAATCGCATTTATTTCTCTCCTATTCAGATATTATAGTTGAAAAATTGTTGGTGTCATAGAGTTGGGACTTCTAATCCTAATTATTTTATGGTTCTGTTGGCAGGCGAGGCATTGGGATTCTTTTTATAATTTTTACAGGAACACCACCGATAACAAGTTTGGTCCTTAACATTGGCCCCTTTTTTTTGGCTTTTTAGTGAAAGTATATAATTTACAAAACCATTTTCAATATGCTTTTTGTACCTTATTTTGTCAAAGATTTGTTGAATTATACAAAAATCTTGAGATGCTGCATCTTAGATATGCTGTTGATTCATCCATAGGTGGGGTACTCCTTATCTAACAAGAGAGTTCTTCCACAATATGGGGTCAAAGATGGGGGATCAAGTACTACTTGTTGTTGCTGAAGAAGGGGAAGAACTTGTTGCTGGAGCTCTTAACCTTATAGGAGGAGATACTTTATTTGGGCGGCTATGGGGATGTCAGCCACGAGCTTACTATCCAAGTTTGCATTTTGAAGCATGCTATTACCAGGTTTATGTCTGATTGTGAACCTAAATAATCTACAATTCTCAACTGCTCACCTTCAGTTCTATAACCAGAGGAACAATCTATAAAAGTTTCCATGTTCTGAAACAACAGCTATATCTATGATAATGTTAGGCTATAACTATTGAAAAATGATATTACACGTCCTGTGTATTAGGGCTGCACTCCTCTTCGCTCTTGTTTCAATAAAACTATTTACATGTCAAAAAACAAAAAATAACTATGAATGTGATAGTGCACTTTAGAACCCTTGAGCCCAGAATGATTGTTCTCCCACTTAAATCACAAAGCTCAAGCTTACAGGCAACCATGAGTGCCTAGAATTTATAAATTATTTCTTTTGGAGTTCATTATGCCAAGAATTCCAGTGTGTAAAGAACATCATCCTGCGAAGAAATGCTTATTATTTTTTTGTTTCTTATGGGTGCTTTGATTTGATATAACAGGCAATAGAAGCAGCTATTGAACTCAATTTGAACACAGTTGAGGCAGGAGCTCAGGGTGAGCACAAGATTCACCGGGGTTATATGCCTGTGACAACTTACAGCTGCCATTACCTTATTAATACAAGTTTCAGGAAGGCCATAGAGGATTTTCTAGCCCGCGAATCAACTCAGGTGATTAGTGTTATATTGCTGTATTTTAGGCAGAAACTTTTTTTTTGGGGAATGAGGAATTATTAATCGGCCATCAGTATGAGATTTTCATCCTTTCAAGGCAACAGAGCTCCATCTTATGCCCAATTTATTTGTGCATGGAAACAATTGCATGTACACCATTATGCGTAGGAGGGTTGAATATCAGGAAATTGGGTACATGGATACGCATAATCCAAACTGGCAACGATTTTTATAGTGGATGTAAGACTACATCTACATACAGCATAGTTTTTGTGCATGAGTGGTGGTGTAGTTTCTTCTGTCACATGCATAATAATCAAAGTGACACGTCTTCTCCATAGGAGGTTTTTTATTTCATTTTTACTCTAATCTACTCTTCCAATGCTCCTTCAACCTCTCCCTCATTCCCCTCCCTCTCTCTTCTGAGCAGTGAAATTTTAGTGAAATAAATTGTCTATAAGGGAAGAAAAAATGCTGATAACATTTGTCTGCATAGAAGATTAAGTTTTCTTTTTGCTGAAATAGAATATTTAGGGGGTGTTTGGTTTATCAATTTCCGTAACTCATATCTCTGTTTCCATAATTCATAACTCAAAAATGGTGGGACCCATAGCTAGAAGTCCGTTTGGCACCACCATAACTCTGTTTCCATCACTCAATTCTTCGATTTTTGAGTTATGAGTTATGGAAACCGAAAACATATTTTAGTTGTTTTCAGTTTCCATAATTCATAACTCAATGACATTTCTGTAAATAACACTACATGAAGGGACCTCTTGTCAGACTTTAGCCGCAACTTTTGACCATCTCTTTTTTTTTTTTTTTTTTTTTTCACTAGGTTCGGTGTGTGCATTTCTTCATCTTATTTTTTTTATTTTTCCTTTCACACTAGGTGGCTTCTTCTTCTTCTTCTTCTTCCATCTGATCTGGGTTTTTTTTTTTTTTTTCTTCTTTCTTTGGGTTCGGTGATACTAAAAAAAAAAAAAAAAATCCTGGACCAAGTGACAGGTATGGGGCCCACAAATAGTGTGAAATATATTGAGTGATGACAAATGAGTGATGGTGCCAAACGGATAGGGTATTTTAAGTGATGAGTAACGGAAATTGAGTGATAAAAAAAGGGGATCCAAACACCCCCTTAGTATTCTTACATACATGTCTTGCATGATTTTACAGTGTCTAATTAGTTATTCTGTTTGCAGGTCAGGCTTGTTACGAAACTCTTGCATGAATCTGGTCCCTTTAAGGAAGGTATACAGCAGATAAAGGAAAACGAGGCCCTAACTTGAAGGAAAATATTTATGTTTTTATACCTGTAAATGTATTTTTTATCATTTTGAGATAATCATAGTTATGATCTTTTGCTTCAAGAATCAGGAGTATGTAAATAGTTTCATTGACAGCAATCACTAGTGGACCATTCATCATTGTATCATATTTCTCTCTAGTAGGCAACCAGCTAGCTGAGATATCAAATGCTAGCTCTGGACTCGTTTAATCCCATGTAAATCGTGCCCTGATATCTATAAAAACTCCTGTAAATGTCTAGAAGGAATCATCTCACTATAAATGCAGACAGTATTATTCATAAGTTGAAAATGCGCTCATCTATTCAGCAGAAAGTTCTTTATATAAGAGCCTATCAAGAAAAAAAAAAATGCTCTTTATATAAGTTGTATAACACCGCCAGAAGCAGTGCTGATGAGAGTGATGACTCTTTTGGAGAAAAGGGAGGGTGCTTGGACTAATGCCTTTAATCATTGAAATATATGTACAAATAATGGAAGCTCCAATAATTTTATGGCTTTTTGGGATATTACGGAAACGGTAAATAATTCCTTCCTTTGAAGAATAAATTTGAAAAATGTAAAGAAATTCATATTTTTCCCGTCTATCAATTGCAAGTTATTATTACTATAAATGGTGATTATTTCATTCAAAGATGTACCTTGTTTATTGAAACTCTCTTGTTGAGCTATACCCGCATCACATTTTGATCCATCTTGGTACACGTCGGTCTATTTGGTCCACTTTGATCCCATTTAGTCCACTCTAGTCCATTTCGGTCCACTTTAGTTTATTTAGTCCATTTGATCCACTCAGTCTACTCCAGTAATAATTTGGGAAGAGAGGTTTGTGTAGGAAAAAGAGCTGCTTCATTGACAATTATGTTACCTCTTCATCGTAATGTTGGTAGATTCTTAATAAAATTACATTTTTCTTATGTTATTAAAGTTTTGTATTTTTTTTTCTTCTTCTAATTTCTCTTTAAGTCATTCAAGTCGATAAAGGATAAACCATTTGTAGAGAGTACAAGACGCAAATTCCAACTACACATTACATTATCTACAAAATATCTTGCCTTATATAATAATATAATGTAAAATAGTTTCCTTGAAAAAACAAAAACAAAAACAAAAAAACTTACAAAATTTTAAATACTTTCAAATAACAAATTGTAGGGTTCGATTTTTCTAGTCTGGCCCAAGATGCGTGGGATCTTAGACCAATGAGCCCGGTACAATGAATTTGTAGAGAGTGGGCCAAAGAGCTAGGCTTTGGTGTATTAACAAAGGTTATCACGGTGTTTTACTCGATCGAGTCGAGATGGCCCGAGTTCATCCGAGAGAATTAGTCCTCGGCACGATTCCGGGAGCTCTTTTTGGTGCTTCTTGTGTGTTGGGAGGTCTCCCTCGTTATACATTACTTTCCAGTCGATCTTAACCCTTCATCTATTAATTGTGCAGACCACTACTCGAATACTCATCCCATCAACCATCTTTCCAAACCCCTCGTGAGTTGCAACAACCAAAGCCGCACTATTCAGGGGTCCTTTCATCATTAAGGCGGCCGGGACGTTAGTTGGACGCATTAAATGCGGAGGTGACGGCTTTTCCTTGAACTTCCCCTACACCTTACCCCCGTGTGCATCCTCTCGTACTCGTCCTTTCTTCGGGAACGCCGGGAGAGCGCCTTTGATGGCGTGCCGTTCTTTCCCTCTTTGGATTCGGAATGCCAAGGACAGAATCGTCCTCGACAACATCTCTAGACCATTTGGATTTTCATCGTATGTCCTCGGACATTTCTCTCCTCGGCACAGGCCTTGGGCCCAACACAAAGTGAGCCGGGGTCGCCAAGTTCTCTGGCCCCACACAAATATAGATAGCTTAATTTACAAATTTTAATATATTATATCAACTATACTTTGTTATAAAATAATCACATTATATCAATTTAAAAAGAGTTTGGGACCAACACTTATAAATCTCATATAATACTTTTATTTTTCACTTTAACAAAAAAACAGATCATCAAATTTTTTTAGCATTCACTGGTCAGCTACTAGTTACTCTTTTAAAACTTTAAACTTTTTATCAGTCCCTAAATGGGGGCACTCTGAAACCTTTATAAACAATGAGAGTTCCGTTCTACTTTATTCGTTTTGCATCGAAGGTTAAATTTGATATGAAGTCATTGAAGTGTTGACGTAATATTGACTCTGCTTAACTGTGAGTTTGGGACACTACCAGCAGTCTAGTGTCACAAAGCACCAAATTTTGAGTCTCCTAAGATAAATCAAAACGCAAAACATTCATTATTTTGGTATCCTTAATCTTTTAACATTCTGAGGTGGGCTAGACAAAGACATGTTGGATAGGATTTGCGTTCAAATACTCTCTTCTTGATCTTCTTTCACGCTTGAGCAGATGCTGATGGTTGCACTATCTTATTTGCTTGCGCAATTCCTTGTTTTATTTTTAAGGCCAAAAGTTAAGCTCTATGGTTCACTCAATTGGAGCGTGCCAACAAAAAATGGCATTTAGATATGTCTAAACGACGTCAAATTTTACAAGAAAGCACAATATTTCATCATTTCTAGGGAGAGAAATTGAGGCAGATTGTATCTAACCACAGATACCATACCTGCTATATAAAATTTTACAAATTTAATCAGATTCAGTGCAACCAATTACAATTGTAGCATCTGAGGGTGAAAAAGGGATTAGGGTACCCCACCCTCATTAAAAAAAAATTATCTTATGAGACCGACCATCTCATGAAGCATCCCTCTCACAACATATGGATCTCACAGGTTTGAAGGGGCCCACCAAATGTTAGAGAGACACTCCATGCCTCCTCCCCCTCCCCCATTCTCTCTCTCCCTTCCCCTCTTTCCCCTCACCAGTCCACCCATATGGGAGAAAGAAAATTTTACTTCGCATAGAGAAAATACACTGCAAAAATCACAGATGTAATAGCAAGAGCAAGATTTATCTACAAACCTATTCCACTTCTACAAAACCACCCTAACTTAATGTGAGCTTGGCAAAAGCTCAATCTGAGCAGGAGCAACACACACCTACTGAATAGATTGTTGTTATTTATAACCTGACTGTGGCGGAGTGGGCGGCAACCGGTTAGGTGTGCGGCGACTGCCGGAGTTTGAGCTTGAGTTTGAATCACCATTCTGAGCTGGATCACTGTACCGTCGACTGTGACCCCTGCTGAACCTAGATGAGTCATCATATGAGTCAACAGATCCATTTGCAGCAGCATCAAATGCTGACCTCCAGTCATCACCTGTTGGGGGTGCGGTGGTTCTTGGGCTGCTCTCTGTACAATGAATTGTCAGAAATCAGTACCTAGTAATAAAATGAGAACTATTAGAGAGAAACTAACAATTTAAATTCTTCTTAGTAAAAAGTAATTCTTCTAAATCAAAATGTTGAAATTTCTTTTTTTTTTTTTTTTTGATAGGAAAATGTTGAAATTTCTGATTAAACATTTTGCACTCACCACGTAAAGTGCTCTAAGGACGGATATCATATTGGGAGAGTGCATTTCTAATGGGAAGGTCTAAATAAGGAAATGTCCCAAAAATCAAATCTCTAAGCTCACATTAAATTTAACATTTTCACCCTCTTTGCCCGTCTCCATACAGTTGAAGAACGCATTTTCAAGTTCAAAATCATCCTCTATAAGATCCATCAGTTTTTAAATAAATTCATTTCCTTAAAATCACAGTCATGATTCAACAACATTGACAATATACAAAAAGAGAGATGATTCAGCAACTAGTGTGAACAACTTGCAGAAATCTCTCAAGTAAGTTCAACTCGATAATAGAATGTACCAATAATTTTAAATTCATTCTACAAGTTAAAGTTCAGCTGGCCACATTTAAATGAGTAACAAGGGGAAACACAATGGTAACGAAATGGAATAAGAATTTTGTGTCATTACTTCACAAACGTGGAAAGTGAGTTTTTTATTCTGCATGCATTATTATCTGTCCAATTGAGATACCCAAAACACAGTAAAAATGGCAGTCTGCAACATATGCAATTATATTTACCTGCTCCACCCCCACCATTGGACCAACTAGAGGCAGCAGCTGCTCGATTGTCATGAATGCTAAGTTGCCTGGTGAGTTTTGAAAGAAGAGAGGACTGCCTCTGGACTCGCTCCCTCCTATGCTTTACATTCTGATCTTCCTGGATCAGTTCTTCAATCCTTGCTGTGCTTAGGGCACTATCAACCAAGGAGTAATAAAAAAAAAATTTCATAATTAAGAACCAATTTAACAAGAAATATATTGGAAGAAAGAAACCAGAGGTTGTATTTGGATGACACATGCATGTCTTAAAGTTGCAAATATTCATACTTTAATTGCAGAGTGTAATATCGTATTATGGGTCTGTTTGGATTGAGCTTATTTTTGCTGAAACTGAAAACACTGTAGCAAAATAATTTTTAAATGTGTAATTTGTAAATAGTACTGTGGGACCCATTTTTAATGAAAAAATTGCTGAAAAGTGATATTTGTGGGTCCCATGTACTGTTTACGGGACCTACAGGACCGATAAAAGTGAGGAAAAAGTAGGAAAAGTGCGGCTACTGTTCATGAACAGTAGCCACTGTCCCCTGCTGCAGCTGACCCAAAAAAAAAAAAAAAAAAGAGAAGAGAAAACGCAACACAAAACGCAGACATGAGATTCAGCCCAATCCAAACGAGTAGTATATCTCAAGGACACATCTAACCAGAAATGCATTTAAAAACATGAAAGGAAGCACACAAGAATTTTTATTACAATTAAGAATTGTTCTCTTCCTGTGAAATTTTGTATAAATCTTCACACATAAAGGAACAAACATCAGAAATACATACTATTAAAAATTAGAATACTTTCATAACAGAATTGGGAAAAAATATTATGCATCCATACATGGGAAACAGTATCATCAGTATGTCACCAAATAGATTGATATGTTGCTAACCTGATAGAACTGTATAACTGATTAAGCATGTCTTCCTTGGCTTTCTCTACTTGGCAAAGAACAACTGCCTGCTCAGCCAGAACAGTTACTGACATACATTAGAGAACCATAGATAAACAGTTACAGAAAGGATGACTGGCACAGAGAAAAAAACTGACTTTTGGGACATTCGCAGCAAGGCTGTTAAGAACAGCTTCAACATAACCGCGTACTTCTTGGGACATCCATCGAAGCTCTTCCTCTGGATCAGCTGGTTTCCTCACCATTGAATCCTAAAACAAGCGAACACATCAGACATATGTCCAAAGACATGAGAAACAAGCTCTATTGGCCAGCAAGAAAAACCAGGAAAGACCACAAACAAGTTAAAAATTATTTAAAGAACTATTTTCACTCCACAAGGAGGCTGAAATATATATATATATATATATATATATATAAACTACAGATTTCCATGTTCAAAACATGTCAAGAGAACAAATTGATGAAGAGAGTTCAAACTTAAATATGGATACTATTTAAATGAAGTCAAAAACAAGGACCTCTTTGATTTTCAAATCCCTAATGTATCACATAACTAACAAATTCGTGGACTCCAAAAATCTAAAGGAAACTACAAGAAACTAAAACAGCTGCAAGATCAAATATGCTATGATATTGGATAAAAACAATCAACATTGTTCAGTAACTCACAAGAGAACCATCGGAAAAACTATGCCGCATGGGAAAACCAGATTCACCCTTTGCTTCACCTCCTTTATAAGGCCCAGCAACTTTTCTTAACCTATTTAACCACTCAACCTTATCTGCGACACTCTCAGCCTTTAACACAACAGCACTGTGAGCTGCAAAAATACATATTAATTGAAGCATGTATTGGCACACAACTTCATCGGAGAGGAATTTTTAAAAATAGAATTTTTCTGCAAACAGTACTAGGAAGCAATTTAAAGATAAATATTACTACCTTTCAAAACAGTCTTATATGGAATCTTGCTAGTTAACTTGAAAACAAGACTAGGTACTTTAGAATCTGGTCCATTGGCTTTTTTGTTCTTGGAACCTTTTGAAGGTGCTTCCTCTTCATCAGAAATTTCCTCTATATTGCATTCCTGAGTGATTCATTGAAATATTCAGAGACAAAGGCATTAAAGTGCAATGCATGCTAAATGACACCAATATGCTCATCAAGTTCAAACTCATAGTTGGGGAAGAAGTGAGCGAAAGTCAAATAACTAAAAATTCATTGAATATGAGTTAATTGTGGGAAAATCAATGACATTCATAGGATTTAATTCAAGCTATATTTCTATTATAAATAGTAAGAAATTGAGAGAACAGAAGAATCACAACTTCAAAAGTGCTGAACTACATTTAAATTCACTTAAATCCATGCTCTTAAGACAAGTTGATCGTATGAATCATGATCAAATGGTTGTCATTTCTTCATCTTATTGATCTCCTTGTTCTTATATTGTAACATTTGGAGATCTTGTATACCTACTTGTACTTTGTTCTGTTTTTTAAGAACTTCTTACTTATCAAAAACTATATTCATAGAAAATTTACCCTATTGGCATTGAAGTTGAAAAATAAAATTCAGTAAAAATAACTCTCTTATTATGGACATGTTCACATAAATAAACCCACTTTAACTCATATTCAACTCAGTTAAGCCTTAAACCCAATTAATTAGGATCATCTATATCGATCCTTCTATGCCACTTGACCCTAACTAGGGCCATGTACCCACTTACATATCTAATAACCACATTGTTTTAATTATAACATGTATCCACATCATTTTTAGCTACCCATTTGTCCTTTCTACTCATCGCATTGGTGCAAATGCAAATCTTCATTGCACATGATTAAACCATTTCAAACGACTCTGACTCATTTTATCCTCAATTGCAATCATACGCAAGAACAAGAGCAAGAGAAGCAAAGATTTTACCAACTGGTCCCACAAGGGTATATTTTTTTCCAATCCTAATTACCCTATGGAAACATTAACAACCCTATCCAAGTTTCTCTTTCCCTCTCTCTATTCTCGGGTAGATAAAAACACTGCTTAAAATGTACTTTTGGATTGGTGGCACCAATTGAGGAGCAAAGATGGTTGTTCTTGGGTATGACTCTGATTTGAATCCACCTCATTTTAATATACCTAGTTTATTTTTAAAAGGATAAGTAGTTTAATTTGTAAAAATAAATAAATAAATAAATAACTGGGACTATTTGTTCCAATCCATGTCAAAGATACATTTTTTTTTCAGGTATTAAAAATCAGACACCACGTACCCCTGGTTTGCAACAAGATTATACACTTTTTGCATGTGAGGTGTTGTAATGTTTAAATATTGATTTTAGTGTAGGCTGGAATTTTCGTTTTGTCTATCAAATTTTCTTCCAATAACAGGGATCTATCTAACAATTATGTGGATCATTAAAATAGTTGCATAAATCTTAAGAACCATGAAACTTCTATATATGAACTTGATAGAACCAGTACTTGCTACAGTATTTACAAAAACAGGAATAGAGATGAAACTACCAATTTGCAAAGAATACTGAGAACCTACTATGGACACACAGAACTGTGAGTCTGCAATATAACCTCATTTAAGAAAACGAAAACCACCAATTTTATATTAATATGTACTTGCAAAACCAGAAATTTACACAAATATATGATATATTCGGCCCAACATGTTCAGAACAAGAATATCATATAACAAAAAGGGGAAACTAAAAGAAGAAAAAAATTTCTAAAATTTTTTGTTTGTTTTTTTGGGGGTGGGGGTGGGGGCAGGTCAAGAAATAGCCAGAAGAGAAGTAAACAGTAAAACAAAGTCTTTGAATATGCTGTCCAACATCAGAATCCATTGCTGCAAGCATCCCAAGAAACTAACAAGAAATTCTTACCTCCAAGGTGATGACTCCACGAAAATGTCTTTCCTCTTGTTTTTTAGTGTATCCAAGCTGCAATATAAAGCTAAATTAAAACATATTACATCAAGTAAAAAAATTTCTCGATATTACAAAACAATGGAAATGATAGAGATAAGAACAATTGAATTCAGAGTCCAAATAAGGGAGATGACACATTTTTAATTGAAGTAGTGTGCCTAAGCACTAAGGTCTTTCAGAGCCTAACAAAACGCAAAGGCATAAGCCAAAGCTAAATGAAGTGCAGTTTGCAGGCATCAAACTAAATAATGACAGAAGGAGATGGAACAGTTTAACTTAACAAATGCAATGATCCAAACACTTATATTCCAAACTAAACGAAATCAATTTAAATCACTCAAGCGCCTCGCCCTCTAATGTGTTCAGATTCAAAATGAACTAAAAAATCCAACAATTCAGACATTTGAAATTTAAAACTATGTGAACAGCATGATGCAGAGTAGAGGTAGGGTTAGTAGAAAGAAAATCAGGGTTTAGGATTCATTTCATTTACATTAATTCTATAACATCTAACAACAATCATCATAAAATTGATTAAATAAAAATAATGTATGTCATAGTGAAATGGTTAACTACAACCAATATGGTTACAACAGAGTTATACAAGTATTAGTCAACAGAAAACAAAAATGTGTGCAAGTATTTGCACCTTGACCTTTTGCAAAAACACGCATCCCCGTGTGCATAAAGAATGCCTCATTGAAGGTGCCCAAGCTTTGAGTGGCAATTCGAGAGCCTTATTTTTCCTTAGGCCTCAACAATTGTCTATGTGCACTTTGGATAAGTTTTTTAAAAGAAACCCATTAACATGACTGTCACATGAAAAAACCAAAAGGATGCAACACCAAAAGGTGCCAACCAGTTGAGCTACAAGGCTCTTGGCAAAAGGATGCAACAAAATAATTAATAAACACAAGAGTAGGGGATAGATAACCCAGGAGTCAGCACCTAGGCTTGCTTGGAATTAGCATCAAGTAAGAGAGAACAAACCTAGGAGTCAATATGTAGGACTTGGCTTGGAATGTAGGACTTGGCTTGGAGTTACAAAAAAAACATTAGAAACTTCCTAGAGAACTTTCAATAATCAATCAAATTGTAAACTTTCTCCTTAGGAGTACAATACTGTACTTATATAGACTAAGGCTTATCCCTAATTCTAGTTGACTTAAGAAAACCTAATTCTTGTTGATTTGAGGAATCCCAACTATTGACTACTAAGACTCCAAATCGAAATACAATTGGTTTCCACAATTAAATAAAACTAATTAAAATAATATTTCATTGCACTTCCTGCACCAAGGAGACAATCTATTCTTCAGTTGTCAGAATTAAATACAATTCTAATCATACCATTCCTTACAAATTTGATATTAAATTTTTATTAATAAATACAAGGATATCACAAGTGTTCTTCATTAAAGGGGCCTAAGAGTTGAATAGAAATAGATGAGCCTTGTTTTACCTTCAGCTTCAAACCATGTCTATGTGCACCTTTGTCAAGTGTCTTAAAAGAACAAATAAACATGAGACAATCTATTCACATGCTTTTCTTTTGTCAGTATTAAAAACAATTCTAATCATACCATGCCACAGATATTTACTGTAAGGTTTTTGTTAATATACATGAATAAGGATAAAATAAGCATGGGAGAATCAAAGATTACATAAGAAACAGGACGAAAAATTGCAAAATATCCATGCATAATTAAGCAAGGTAATAAACCAAACAGATTAGACCGCTAACCTTTCCAGTTTTCTCATTAAAAACAAACCACCGTTTACTCCACCCATTTGTTTTGGCACTTTTCTTCAATAAAAATCCTGAAAATACAGAGCAAGTATCAATTACAAGAAGCAGGATCTCCATAATCAAGAGAAGGTTGAAGGGTAAACCCTTAGGCCTTAGAAGAAACTAATAAATTAAAATTCCTTAGTCCTACATCCTTGGAATCAACATGTGCAACAAATTAAGCGTGTTAGAGAGAATACTCTCTTGTATTCTTCTAAAAGATACCATTGGTGAGGTGTCCCTACCACTTGTCAGTAACATAGTATTCTGTCATATTTTTAAATGCTCCTAATAATGGAGATCGATTGGGTGAGGGTGCAATATAGAAAAAAAGTTCCCATTCATATTTTCAGTTATTATCTTCTCTTCTCAAATTTATTAACCGGTAGAGGTATCAGAACAAGTGATTTGAATTGTTCCCTTGCCTCTGATTCTCATTTCTGTCTCCTTCTCATTTTCTCTTTCCTTTCTTTCTTTTCCATTTATTGTTCCTTTTTCTTCAGACTGCTCTGTTGGTTGATTTGGGTTAAAACGTTCGTTGATTTGTCTGGTGTTGGTAAGGGTATGAAGACATTGCAAAGGGCTTCTGTCTTCATCACCATTGTCACCGTCAACAATAAAACCATGTCCTTGGTTGCTGTGTTTGTTGCTTCTTGATACTCTGAATGTCACTCCTAGTTTATCAGCATTGTCTGGAGATTTCTATTAGATTTGTGAAGGTTCACAGCAGTTTCAACAGTCAAAGTGGTTTATGATTTGAATGGCAATGAGTTGTGGGTTTTTCGGTCATCATTGATTTATGTTCATGCAGGTGCAGTAGTCGGAAGTTTCTGACATTCACTGATGTCAACGCTTGACAACTAATTATGTATAATTTAACATTTAATTAAGAAAATGAAAAACTTTTTAGATCAAAAGTTACATTTTTCAAACTGATTATACTCATACCTGCTGTTATCTCGCCACCAGGCCCAGCAGTCTTCAAGGCTGATCCCTCTTGCACATCCTTCTCTTGCTGACCAGATTTCTCTTTCATTGATTTTAAGCTTCCACCAGTTTGTTCCCCTGTTTGAGGACTGGTGGCCTATCCATGGAAACCAAGAAGACATAATCCATAAATCCAAATAAAAGGAACTTTCATCATGCATTTGATGGATATAAACTCATCAAAGCACTTATGTGAAATATCATAACTTATAAGCCTCCAATTTATTATAAAGAAAGTCAATAAGCCCACACCCTATTCAAAATTGACTGCTCTGCATCGGGTGCCTTTTTGGAAGGTCGGTTTTTCAACTCTTCTTCACGGCGTTGCCTATCCATTCTGGTCAAGTTAGATACCAATGGATCAGATGACATAATGCCAAACAACACAGAAGCCCTAACATAAAAACAGAGGAACTCTTTGAAGTACACTAATTAGCAATGACACGTGCATTAATAATCTGTTCGTTACAGTATATCTTTCATCACTAAAAATCACTCAAATCTCTGTTCATCCCCAAAAAATTATGTGAAGTTGGTCACTGTATTTTTCAAAAAGATTCATTTTAATCTTTTCCCTTATGTCATCTATTTAAGTGACAGAATTTGTTGATGAGTCAATTTTTGATGATGTGGCACCTTTCCAGAATTAAATATATACCAGTCAGCAAAAAATACCATGTGAGTTAGCCTCTCAACCACCATAACCCACTACCATGACGACAGCAAACATCCAATTACACCACACAGCTGAAGGGAATGAACGATCACCTTTGGAACTTAAGTTTATATTCTAACACTCTATGCATGATTGGATGGCTACATTTCCCATCTACTCGCAAAGGTTTTTACATCACTAACAATAAAATTTCTTCCTTATAAAAAATGTGCCATGTCACCCAACCCCATACTCCAGTAAATGGCATAATTAGTCGTATTTATAAAGAGAAAGGATTGCCCATATCAAGAGTACATGAACTAGTCTACCAACAAATTGTCATCTTTTATCAAAGCCATTAAGCCTTCTAGAAATGGCTGTGGAGGTTTGGAATCAAGAGGGATCAAATTTGGAATACTCGTGCTGTATCTTGAGTCTGTCCTAGGCAGTGTTTTTTTGGGCTCTTTTTCTTTTACTCCACTCTTAGATCTGATTGATTATTGTAATTTAAGAGCTTGATTGTGTTGTTCACATAATATACTCTCTGTGTAATTGGGATTCTCTTTTAATAAATGTTATTTAACAAAAAAATTGTAACCTTTTAGAATTAGCTTGATCCACTTCCTGTATTTTTTTAGGTTTCTCCTCATATCAATAAGGATTTCTTTACTTGTTAAAATAAAATAAAAGGATTTCTCATTGAGCATACCGCCTTTGAACCAGACGGATGAAGTGCTGAGGTGGAACAAAAGCACGCTCCATATCCACTAGTGCTATCACCATTTTTTTTGCCTCATTCTTAAACTCATCAAGTGCAGCACTTGCAACTGCCACAACCTGATTTTTAAATTTCACAACAGATGAAACATCCAATGATGTAGCTACACAAAAAGCTTCTGCTTTTTTTCTAAGTACTCAAAAAGTATATGCAAACAGCTGTAAGAAACTATTACCTCTCTCTTAAAAGGAGGATATCTTCCAAGCCCAGGCGTCGCACTTGCAGCAGCAGAAACTATTTCCACAAGTACTCGATGCACCTATTTTAGTAGTCACCCACAAATTAGATTAAAAAGTAAAACTGAAATATAAATAGAATGTTTACCTTGCACCAAAAAAAAATGTATTATAATTACTATAAAAATACCAATTAAAAAGAAAAAAAAAGATATATATATATATATATATATATTTATGCTGATAATAGCAAACAAAAACAAAAACGAAAAGTTATTTTCTAGCCACATGTACTCTTTTCTTCCATTCTATTCTATATAAAGTCATAGTTTCTGTTACTTCCATAATCTACATGTCCTTTTTTATTACTTCTATCATTGTTATTTTTGGGATTTTGGTCTTCCTCTACCTCTAGTACCCTTTCTCCCTCAGAAAATGTTCCCTGATGAGCATTGGAGGAAAACAAAAATCAAAAGATGACGTTTTTGGGAAACGATCAATCTCATTATAAGTTAGCAACTTATGGAATGCTCTCTCTGTTAAAAAAACAAAACAAAACAAAACAAAAAACCTCTTTCTCTTCTAGCTAGTTTAGCTAGGGTCTAATGATCAATTATACAGTGCAGACTCTTCACTATTTCATTCATAAAGAGACACTCCTCTACATCAAGCATAATTGAGTAAGATTCCTAAGAGGACACAAAAGTCCAAAAAAACCTCTTAAGTGGTGTGAGATGAGGGACAACCAAATTCTAAGTCGCACATTGCCTAAGTAAGGGGAGAACCCGTGCCTTATATAGAGGCCTTGGACTCGAATTGGTAAGAGTCTTTTTAAGAACTTGAGGAATAAGGCTATGTGTCACTCCCAAAGAGGACAATTTCTTGCCAATGATGAGTTAGGGTGTGACAAAATGGAATCAAAGCAGACCCCACTGCAACCAGATGGTGGGTCCCAAATTTGTATGTTTTTAGTGTTTTTTTTCTTTTGGTTTGAATTGCACCCAAGGAATAATTTTTTTTTTTTTTTTAAAGCCATAGGCTGTTTAATGAAATAGACACAAATTGATATAAATTCAAGGTAGGCCATTCTTGTTATACCAAATAAAAATTTAATCACATGTACACATGCCATAATCACATGCTCTTAGTGAATATAGACATTTATACATATCTGCAAGCCCTTGTATTTACTGTTAAATTTTAATTAAAAATCACTACCAAATAGAGCTTCCTTAGAACCAAAGACTGAGTTACATGCCTAAAAAAACGAAAGACCACAAACATAAGCCTAACATTTGCAAACATTAACAAAACTTTTTTTTTTTTTTGATAAGTAATGTAAATATTATCCATATCATAAAAAGGAGTCACCCAAGTATACAGGAAGAATACAGCTAGGGATAGAGTAGAAACAAGAATAAACCCCAAAGTACATCAGAGTACCTCCTCAACACATAAACGAGATGGTTCCTTTGCCAGTTCTAGGACGCCTTTTATTAACGACCTCAAACCTTTCTCTGGAGATATAAGATAAGGTTGATAACCATCTGCTTCTAGGACAATCTAATAAAATTGAAAAGTGCCATATCAAAAGCAAAGCACCTGAAAACATTACAAGTCAAAAACAGAACAAAAGGAGAATGAAATAAAAAAAAGAGACTCTACCCTTTTGACATTGTTTATGTCAAAATGCCTGTCCAAGGGAAGCTGCTTGATCCTGTTAGGAAAATTTCCCTCAAAACTAGCAACAACTTTCCAACCACTACCCTGCAAAGAAAATTTGTGAACAGAACTAAGTATTTGTGGTAGGACACAATTCTTGCAACAGTACACATCAGCGGCAGTGTATTTGTAAAAATGAACATCAAATTTCAAGATCATGACTACAAAGAGGTGGCAGAAAAACAACAAATCAAACAACCATCCCTATGCACAGTAGGAATCAGGATAACAGATTTGTACCAATTAAAATAATGCAATGCCAGGATTACTGTTAGGCCTATAGGGAGTCAAATGGCAACCAAACATTAACTTGAATGGCAGTTTGATATTTGACCAAGCACTCTTATTAGGCTGTAAAAATATCTAACAAAGGGGATGCATACTTCTCAATTTTAGACACATATATACTAGGCCTTTGGCATGACAACCAGTTGGAGATATATACATTCTTCCTTATGTGTCATTTGGCAAATATTTTGCATTACTGACATAAGATTATAATGAGCTACATTTGAAAGAAATTACTGACCTCACCACCTGTGATATGTAGGAGAAATTTGTCCTCAAATTCACGGCACAGTTGCAAGGCTATAGCTCTTGTACCTTCAGCACTATTAACCATTTGTTCACCAAGTCTAACTAATTCATCCTGAACAATTTGAGACTTCCCCTGAAGACTGCAGTATTGTCAAAAGGATGAAAGTATCAATAAAGTAATGAAGGTTCCAAAACTCCAGTTACAAATAAAAACTATAGACAATAAAACCCCACCTAAGTACACCCATTCATAAGCTTTTTAACTAGATTGGTTTTTGAATGAGAATGATCCAGACCCCCAAACTTTAAAAAGGGAGAGAAAGTGGCAGTGTAACTATGCAACTACAGAACAAAAATTAGCTCTTCATAACAGACCTGTCTCATAAAAGGTTTAAGGGTACATAGAAAAAGAAATAATTCCATGTGCTTTGTCATTAAGCTTGCTGACCCAAATATCTAGGAAGTATCTGAGAAAAGACTTTGAGAAGCAGGAAAGAACTTCAAATTTGATAACTCACCTCTCAACTAGGTTAGCTTGCCCCTTGTAAACAATGATGGTAAATAAATAAGTAATAAATCCTAGTTCAGCTTGCATTTAGTAACATATGAGCTAATGAAAACAGACAACTATTGAAAAATCATAATTGAAACCCAACTTCAATCTGGTCGTCTGCATATTGTAATACATGCAATAGCATGGACTTCAAACTGGCACAACAGTACTAGTCTGGACATGCTGGATAACGTTAATAGAATGTTATTTACCACAAAGATCATCCATAAAATTCTCACCACTATTCTTCCAAGACAGTCTTCCCGGAGAAACAAAAGCAAAAGGAAACAAAAACAAAGAAGACATACTTTAACAATGAAACAGATTTTAGCAAAAGCAGCACAACTATAATAATCTGAAGTACTGAACAATCCTCGCCCCAATCTAGCAATTATTAATAGTTATTCAAAATAATCTATTCATTTCCAGAAAAGGAAAAGTATCAATAAGAAAAATAAACTTAGCTACAAAATTGTATGCAGCAATGAAAAAAAAAGAACAGATAGAAAAGTTATGACAAACTTCTATCTTAACAGAACTTTAACTTCATAAACAGAAGATCAAGAGCAGATGAAGGGGAAAAACTTACCCAGAAAGAAGATTTGGCAGTCTGAGTTTCATACGGTTACGAATCTGGCCAGCAAGGGCCTCCACCAAAGCTACTCTACCCAGCTTGCTTTGAGGAGCTCCAGTCAAAATAGATTTTAAACTTTCACTTTCAGCTCGCCAAGCAGTTTCTAAAGAATTCTCAGAACCAGCACCAGACTGTGCTGAAGCTATAGAAACAGATTGACCAATTAAAGCAACCCAAGGTATTTCAGATGTCTTTGGTGGTCCCTGATTCAGTAGGAGAGCCTGAACAGCTGCAAGTGCTTTCGGTTCTGAAGCTGCTTGATCAATTTTACTAATAATGCCAACCGTTCTAGTGCCTACAGTCAACCCAAAAATAAAAGGGGATAAAAATAAAAACTAATAAAATATCATTAAAAAAGGATGTGCAAAAGATAACAAACTTGAAATAAATGAAGAATGTTTTTTAAAGAAATTAGAAAATGCAAGCTTAACAATGAAAAACCCACTGTCTGCATCAAATTCCTTCACTATTTTAAGGGCTCGAGACGATGAAATTTCTGGCGCCTGAGTTGCAGGAATTACAACTAGCAAAATAGCATCATTGTGTTCAACATATTCGCTGATCTGCATAAAATAAGTAGAAAAGTAATAATTATTTAAATGAAGTTCCAAGAGAACCTTAAAAACTGAATATTCATCAGAAGCATTATTAAAAACAACTATACCGTGTTCAATCTACTCCAAGAAGAATTAGCAAGGACCCAAAAAAAAAAATACCATCTACTAAATTCAAAACAAAAGAGAAGACCACTTACAGCCACTCACCATTGAATCATCCATAATTCGTTGATCCAATCCCGGTAAGTCAATCAATTTCAATGGTGGAGCTGAGCATATAAAAGAAACTTATTAAAGAGAGCAATGTGTTGTGATACAAGTACATTTGCACGCATAAGTACCCACATACACATACATAAAGAGTCATACAGTCAGATAAATGTAAGTACATACTACATGCTTACCTATAGATATACATGTGTTACATATGCATAGGATGTACATGTGTGTGTGTACACAAACAACCAGCATTCATCCCAAATGAGCTATGCGCTTCAACGAGGGAATACTCTGGTTCTAACCAAGAGTGAAGAGTGGTCACAATATCTAACTCAATGCAACAGAGAGCAGTCAACTATTCAACCAGATTCAGAAAATAATTACCCTAGTGGCACACTCATAACAACAATAACAACCAAGCCTCAGTATTTTTGGGGTCAACAAGAGATCCTCAATACACGAGTCAGGATTGACCACATGAGTTCTTTTCAGTCATTCTATTCTATCCGAAGTTAGTCCCTGTTACTTCCTTAATTACCATATCTTTTTTTACTACTTCTATTAATATTATTTTTGGCTTTTCTCTATCTTTTTCGTTCCCTCAACTTAAATACCTCACTCTTTTTCACTAATGCATTAACCACTCTCCTTTAAAAATGAAAAACCATCTCAAGCAACTCTTATCGTCAATAGAGGTCACCCCTATCTTTAAGCAAATTTCCTTATTTCGAATCCAATCCTTCTATGTTTTTCCATTTGTACATCTCAACAATCTCATTGCAACTACAGTCATTTTACCAGGAGTATAAATGTTAGTATTGAGGTTTGAGCGGTCCCAGGATGTTCAAAGCTTCTGTTTTGACCCAAAAACTTTAATCGTTTAGATCTGTCCTTACTGTTTTGACTAACGGACAAATGTTTCCTTTCTTTTAAGATAAACAAATCAAAGTAATGTCTGATAAAGCTATGCTTTATAGTTGTACAATAAAGCTAATGAAGTTGTAAATAAATAAAAAGTTGGTCAAAGTAATGTCAAACCTTTTTAAAGTTATTCCATGTTTCTCTTTTAGTTCTGACTTCTAGTAGTAGGTTCTCACAAATTACAGTATCAAGGCAAGGGGGTGGGGGGTGTGGGGGGACAATATCATAATAAAAGCAAGGACCAACCTGTACTAGTACGAAGTTTCAGGTATATTTCATCACGACTCCTGCCCGATGAACTCTTGCTTAGCCTATCCTGTAGAGAATGCCGAATAGCACCTACAATCCATCAAATTTAAAAACTTAAAATTATCAGAGGCAGCACAAGACCAGTCCATGAGTCTCTTCTAAGGTCATAAATATGAAACATAAAAACAGTACCATTGACACGCATTTACAACATAACAAAATACATAACAACAGACAAACAACAAAGTAGCAGTTTATTGAAAGACCTTACTTGCAGAAACCTGTTGAGATTTATTGTCAATCTGCAAGACAATTGATTTGCTGCTTAAAGAGCTATCCCTGTTTAAATCAATGCTTATGGGAGCCCTAGTAGCACCATTTTCACCGGTTGGCTGTTGATCATATGTTACAGCAAATAAACCAATAATAAGGATAAAAAAAACACTCACATTAGTAGAAGTCCATCAAATAAAGATAAAATTGTCATGATGCTCAAACCAAATATGACTTACCAAAACAGGATGTCCTATTAAACTGTTCAAAACTGCAGATTTACCAGCACCCTGACCAATGTGTCCACGGGAAAGCATATATTAAAATTCCAAAAGTAATGACTTTCAAAAGGGTAAAAAAAATAAAAATAAAAAATCACACGCTGCAATACTTTCTCCGTCATTTTTTTTTCTTTCTCCCGATAAGTTACAAATCCCATGCCTCTAGAATCATGCACCCATACAAGATAGAACATGTAAATTCACCCTACACGTGTTATTTATGAAGAGCGAATCAGCCATTTGGCCCAAAGACAATTGACATATTTGGAGCATCTTTTAAGGCAGTGGTTATCTAGCTTCCAGAAAAGATTTATATAAAATCTTGCCCTATCTATTAACAGAGAAAATAAAGGGAAGGCTGAGTTAAGGAGGAACAAGTTAGCTCATAAGTCTGTTTATAACAGATAAGGAAAGGAAAGGAAGGTATAGATTAATCACTAAGAGAAAAGTTTTGCTATTGGCTAGATTTAGCCACTTTAGTCCAAGATATAGAGAACTAGGATTAAAAATAGCCTTCGCCATATATAAGTAACAAATCTAACATCGTGAAGTTTCAGTTTAAGCATGAACTTACCAAGTTAGGCTCCTCTAAGAAACAAACTCGACCCAACAAAGCATGCATAAATCCCAACTCACTATATAGATCTTTTTACACCACTCAGCCCTCTCTAGGATCGTGTCATCATTCACCTTTCTTACAACCATGCCTTTACTTACAACTTTGACCAATATCGTTTTCGGCCTCCCTTTTTAACCTTTCTGCGCCTCCCTCACCAATATAATCATTCTCTCAAAAACAAAACGAAAAACCAAGCTAATGATATTACAAATTTAATGTTGGTTGTATAAAAATCCATTTTACATTTTGAAATCTTTAGTCTCACACTAAAGATTCCAAAACATTTCCATATCGCAATCTCTACTAGCTTACAACAAACGCGGGCGCGCGCACACACATAAAGCCTCAGAAAGCCACTGGATCACAAAGATCCATTCCCTTCACACACACACACATTACAAAATTCACAATCCATGTACGCTTTTTACGAAAATTCTTAACTCTCCCTCTAAGATTTCCCCAACTAGTTTGGTTCAGAAGGCCATTGGATCCAGGGATCCATTCCTCACATCACAAACACATATAACCTTATATACGCAAAACCTATATGTAGTTAGAGAGAGAGAGAGAGAGAGGAAGGTACATACGACATTGCCGAGAACGACGACGTTGAGGAAAGAGGAAGGGCGTTTGGATGAGGATGAAGACGATGAGGATGAGGATTCATCGACATCTTCGTCGGCGAGGAGCGCAGAGGCTTGGCGCATAGAGTCGGAGAGCTGAGCCAATTCTTCGATGGCCTCCATTTTCTCAGACTGATTTTCTCAAAGCAATACAAATTCAGAGAGAGAGAGAAAGAGAGATCGGAGATTCAGAGACAGTGAATGAAAATTGGAATTGAAAATTTTCTCAGAGAGAGAGAGAGAGACTGAAATGAGAAGATTGGGGTCGAAGTTGGGGAGGGGGGAATTAGGGTTTGATGATGAGATTCAAAATGGAAAGTTTGGGAAATGAAATGAGAGAGAGAGAGAGAGAGAGAGAGAGAGAGAGAGAAATGGTTTTCTGTTGTTGCTGTTGTGGTTAGGTTGGTTGTGTGAGAGTTGTGACTGGTTTGTGGGGGTGATGGAACAGGAACTCTCTTTTAACCAAACTTTCACAAGAGAGGAAGAGAGAGAAGTTACTAAAATTAAATTTCAATTTCAATTTCAAACTCTCTCTCTCTCTCTCTCCTCAATGTGTGTCCTTTTCTTCTTTTTTTATTGTTTTTCTTTTACAAAAATATTGTTTTGATCCAAAAAAAAATATTTGAACTTTGAAGTTTCATATCATAAAAAATGGAGTATATAAAATAGAAATCATCCCTAAACCATACTGTTGTACTTTTTGTCCACATTAACACCTCAAATTATGTAAGATTGAATTTTGAACTTGTGTGCGTTGTGCAACATGCAAGAATCTCCCAATTACAAATGGGAAAAAGTTAATGGATGGATCATTAGTTTAAGAAATTTTTTTTTTAATTTTATTAAAAAAAAATTAATTTTGTTGGTGATTTTCTATATTTTGATTATCCTCCATAATAATTGTGGGGTCAGAGAATTCATGGCCCAGGCCCACTCTATATTATGGCCCAAGGCCTAAGCCAAGGAGAGCCATTGCCGAGGACGCATAATGAAATCCCAAAAAGAGCATAAGGATATTGCTGAGGACGACCTCATGCTCAACACCTCACAAAATGCCCGAAGAAAGGGACAAACTCAGTATAGGGATAGGACAAGGGAAAAAGCTACCAACATCATAATACAAAAACCTCGTATCGACAAGCCCATACTCTAAACCATGCCCTTTAACTTTCCCAACGACCCCTAACCACTCTAGGTATGGGTTGACAGAGACAGTCGCACCCCGAGAAAGTAAAACTTACACGTGGATCCTAAAAGAGGAAACGAACATTAATATAAAAGGGAAAGAAAGCGAAGGAGAAAGGAGAGGCCTCAGGGAGAAGGAAAAATCCCGCAAAAGGGGGAGAAAAAGGGAAGGGTACAATGCTCCTCGGACGGTGTCCGAGGACTTAAACCCCGCAACCCGCACTAATGGAAGGTTTAGCTAGTCAAGCCAAGTCCCTTCATAGAGAAGTTTCCACATAAATCCCATTCAAACCGCTAACTTTGTGACTAAGGTCTTGCCTTTTCAAGCCCACTCTCTACAAATCATATTGTTAGGGCCCTTTACTTACGAGCTCAACGTCATTCTTGGGCTGTTAAATAATCGTGTCCCTACAATTGGCGCCGTCTGTGGGGATGGCTCGCGCATTGGCATAGGTGGCGGTGGAATTGAGCCTCTGACAAGCAAAGGTCTGCGAGGATTCCTCCATTTCGGCGACACATGTCGTTGTTGTTCCAACATAAATTTCCACTAGGAGCTATGCCTCGCATTGCCAAGGGCACGGGCAATTCTAGGGGCTTCTAACATCAAGCTAACTCCCCTCACCTTGGTCAAGGGGCTAACCTTTGGGAAATAAATCAATAAATAAACGAATACAAGTTTTGGACTGAACTAAGGCCTTGTATGGTCCTCGGACCCAAGTCTCTGGGGAAACCAACTACTTAGAAGAAAACTACAAGTTTTGGACAGAACCAAGACCTTGTATGGTCCTCGGACCCAATCATCTGGGAAAACCAACTACTTAGAAGAAAACTACAAGTTTTGGATAGAACCAAGGCCTTGTATGGTCCTCGGACCCAAGCCTGCGGGGAAACCAACTACTTAGAAGAGACAATACGGGGTTTGGACACAACCTGGACATTATATGACCCATAGAATCGACCCCGAAGAAGAGTTCCCCATTGATAGTTGGGGTTAATCCCTAGAGTGAATGGAATCCCCAGTCTACCCTCGGATCCCCAATACCAAGGGACTAATGCGACAGTTGTAGGGTCAGATGTTGTCAAAAACACGGTCAAAGTCCCTCACCGCTCGGCTACCCTCTCGGACATCTTATTTAGAGTTTATCGTTCTCGGACGGCCGCCTCGCATGCATCATGAAACACTCAGCCATTATCTCGGTTAGTTCCATGAGTTTAATCTATCGGGAATTATCATTATTATCTTGGATAATGTTGATAAGTTCAAAATTGGTAGGATTCTGTTTTAAGGTTTTTCCTGTTCTAAGCATCATTAAAGGAAAATACACATGTAATATCCCATTCACAAAGTAGTTTTTGCATAAAAGAAAAGTATTTAAGAAAAAGCGAATCCATTTCTTATTAAGACAAAGAAACAAGACAACAGACAATGAAAGAGCTTAAATAAGCTCATATTGAAACTAACTACATAAGTGAAAAGAAAGGATATAAGAGAGTGAAGAAAAAGCCGAAGAAGAGGTGCAGAGCAGAGACATGCTGCCGCTCCAAAATTTTGTCTAGGGAAGCCATTCCTCAATACTTTTACATGCCTATAACTCAGGTGACAAAAGAGCCCAATTTGGGGCTTGCACCGCTGAAGAAAAGGTGCAGAGAGCCCAACTTCGGGCTAGCACCGTAGAAGAAAAGGTGCGGGGAGCCCAACTTGAGGCCAGCACCGTTGAAGAAAAGGTGCAGGGAGCGGGAAGTTGATGAGCCTCCACGTAACCACGCCTGCGATAGAGCAGACGGCGGCGATGGCGGAAAACTTTACTCCCGACGCACCAAGAATCTGGGTGCGACCAAGATTTGCTTCAGATTTTGATCGAAAGAGGGAGAAATACCATTTCCCCCTTGTCAAGACAGAAGATTATCTTGAATCTGTGCCTCCCCTGTCCGGACCACGCCACCTTGAGTCTCGGAAGGACCCGGCGCCTCTGTGGCGGACGTAGTTCCCTTACCCCTGCCCGTGTCTCAAACATATTGCACAAATGGTGGATATCACTGAATATGAAAATTGTGATTGTAGCTGAAGGATTATGATTTTGAAGAGAGCCGAAGGGTTTGTATGTAAGGAGAATAACCTCCTATCCTACTTATATAAAGGGTAAGATGGTGGCATTCAATTTGTGTAGCTTTCCAAGGAATGCTACGGATAAGGCAGATTTGGCACAATTTCCAACACCATTTGCAACCATAGGATCTGAAGATCCTCGTGAAGGCGCGCCTCGAGTATCGAAGCGTCAAAGGACTCCACGTGAGTGGATAAAGGAATGCCTCTTAATTTGGCACATCTCCCATGTAAATGGAAAAACACAAATATTAGTAGAGTACAGAATTTGAGCGAGCCATGATGTAGGCCCAACATTACCAAAACCCTCATCCCCAACTAAAAAGTCGGGCAGCAGGATTTTCAGGGGCTATTGTGGGGTCAGAAAATTCATGGCTCAGGCCCACTCTACATTATGGCCCAAGGCCTAAGCCGAGGAAAGCCATTGTTGAGGACGCATAATGAAATCCCAAAAAGAGCATAAGGATATTGCCGAGGACGACCTCATGCTCAGCACCTCACAAAATGCCTGAAGAAATGGGCAAACTCGGTATAGGGGCGGGACAAGGGAAAAAGTCGCCAACATCATAATACAAAACCCCGTATCCGACAAGCCCATACTCTAAACCATGCCCTTTAACTTTCCCAACGACCCCTAACCACTCTAGGTATGGGTTGACAGACAGTCCGCACCCCAGAAAGTAAAACTTACACGTGGATCCTAAAAGAGAAACGAACACTAGTATAAAAGGAAAAGAAAGCGAAGGAGAAAGGAGAGGCCCTCGGGAGAAGGAAAAATCTTGCAAAAGGGGGAGAAAAAGGGAAGGGTACAATGCTCCTCGGACACTATCCGAGGACTTAAACCCCGCAACCCGCACTAATGGAAGGTTTAGGTAGTCAGGCCAAGTCCCCTCATAGAGAAGTTTCCACAGAAATCTCATTCAAACCGCTAACTTGTGACTAAGGTCTTGCCTTTTCAAGCCCACTCTCTACAAATCATATTGTTAGGGCCCTTTACTTACAAGCCCAATGTCATTCTTGGGCCGTTAAATAATCGTGTCCCTACAATAATAGTGTCAAAATTTTCTTAAAATAATTTATTAACAATTATCTTAATGATACGCGTTAATTCGATTTTTACAAATTTAATAAGTATTTTTTTTAGGTATAAGTGCTAACACTTTCCTTAATAATAAGTAGCTTTTTTTTTTTTGTTATAAGTGCTAACCAGAATTAGTTACAAATGATATCACCATGTGACTCAAACTTTAAATTGAGGGAGATTACAATACTTTAAATTGTGCGAATTTGACTGTTATTGTGCGAGTAGATCTCATATGGTGTAAATGTGTTATGTGGTAACTTCGAGCTTCCAAGTTCCCATGCCAAACTAATTAATCTAAATTTTAACTTCAAAAAAAAAAAAAATCAGCATTTCCCGTATTCAACAGCCAAAAACTAAAGTCCTTTTATACTAATAGCTCCAATATTTATGCTGGATATGCATACTCAAACTCATCATGTACCTTGCAATTATAACTCTAATCAAAACTAAAATGCCCAATCTCACAACATTTTAGTGCTTCATGAGCCTGACACCCAAAAGAATTCAAAAATAGATATAAATTAATCATCAAATAATGTCACAATGACATTCGCATAAACATAGATATAAAGTTGATGAAAGACGAACGACAAAAAGTGTAACGTGTTTAATAGTTACGAAATAAAAACGAAATTCAACCAAACTCTAAAGATGAAAGTAATATTTTTTATAATTTTTATAAGTACTGTTTGTATTTAAAGTTGATTCAAAATTAGACTTCCATCCCAAAAATTTCAAAATTACAATTGCATATTTGGAATGTGGGGGCCAGAGAATTTGTGACCTCGGTCCACTTACATTAAGGCCCAAGGCCCGCGTCGAGGAGAGATATTGCCGAGGACATGTAACGAGAGTCCAAATATCCTAGAAATGTGGCCAAGGACGATCTTGTCCTCGGCATCCCTAGACCTAGAAGGGAAGAACGACACGTCGTCAAAGACTGACCCGAAAGCGCTCCGAGGAAGAAAAGGGAGTAGCTGTAGAGAACGTGCACTAGAGTACAATATAGGGCCGGTTCAAGGAAAAACTGTCACTTCCGCATTGAATGCACCAACAAACGTCCCGATCGCATTAATGGGAAAAGACTCTGAAACAAGTATGATTTCGATTACTACAACTAATGAAGGTGGGGAAGACGGTTGATGGGACACGCACTCAAGTAGTTATCTACCCGACCAACAGATGGAAGGTCAGGATAAAATAAGAGGGGCTATATAATGTAAGAATCCCTTCTTGGAAAAGAGGGGGGGGGGAACGGGAGCCATGCAAGCCGTGTTAAAGAAAGAGTCTTCTTTGATAAATTTAGTTCACTACTGTGTAAGCATCTTGAATACCATGACCAACGACCGTCCGTTCATCAAAACCTAACATTTTAGCCCATCCTCTACAAATTTATTGTTTGAGCCTTTAACGTATGAACCCAATACGAATTGGGGATCGTTACAAATTGAGTCCATACATGGAATATTTTAATGTTAGCAATTTCATCATTTCATATATTTTCTATTAAATTTATTTAATGTCACATTAGCCTTTAGCTGTAATGAACAAAATATATGCCTTTAAAATTGAAACTTTTTTAATTTGAATGATAAAAAAAAAAAAAAAAAAATCAAATTTAGAACAAGTTGTAATCACAAAAATTTTAGTTCAACATAAATTCACAGACTCTCTCTCTAATAATTTATTTTTGAATCCCAATTTGCAATAAAATAGAGCACAGTTTACAGCTTGGTTTCTTTATTTTTATTTATTTATTGACGAACAGTTTCTTCAATTTGGGCTAACTCCTGTTTGCCCTTTGTCATTTACCAATAAGGCCAGCCGTGCATTCACATTATTATACATGACCACCACACAATGTTGGTACTTTCTTTTATAATCTTCGACGTTATTGATCAAATAGAAACAGAAATAAATTGGTAAAATATGATCACTTAGTGGTCATACTTGTGGATTTCAATTAATTTAATTGGTAAATTTTTTTCATAAAAAAATAGTATAAAACAAAATAAATTAGTTAAGTTTCTTGTAGTCAAATAAGACATTTTTAGTTCAATAAAAAATCTTCACTTACACTAACAAATCAATTGATGTCTTAGACTATTGATAAAAAACAACCATTAAAGGTAGACCATGAATTAAAACTATCTCTCAAAATATATACATACATACATACATACATATATATATATATATATATATATATATATATATATATTAGTGGTCACATTATAATATTGCGAAGTGAAACATAAAAACACATATTTTATGATTAAATTCCTCTCATGATAAGTTTGTAAGAAATTGTGTATCGAGTTTCAAAAAGAAAAAAGAAATTGTGTATCCCAACAATATGTGATTCAGTAAACAATTATGCAAAAAACTTTATAGCTCAACTAAAGTTTTTTAGTGTTTTCAACAAAAACTTTTGAAGTTCAAATCTTTCAACTCATTGATCAAATTCTCCACAGAAAAAAAAAATAATAATAATCACTACTACTTTGTAATTATGACTAATGATCAAATTAGTATCTTGTATGTTATAATTAAACTCAAACCAAATCAAATAAATAAATAAAAATTAAACTCAAACACTCCCTTCTCTTTTCAGTTCAATTAAAAACAAAAAATGAGACAAAAGTTCTCTCTCTTTTTAACTGTTTGCTTAATACCAATTATGCAGCCAATGACCTATATATCAACTGATACTTCCTAGAAAAAGAAGAAGAAAGCGAATGGTCATAGCAGCAACAACAGAAACGCAGCTAATCCTTGCACATATTTTGATTTTTAAATACTTCTTCTTTTTTGTTACACGAGTCTTCCATTTCCAAGAAATGGCAATAACAATTATAAAAAAAATGATAATAGCTTTTAAAGTGATGATACAGATCCATTGTGTAAATTGCTCACTCTACTTCTTAGGCTGAAATTGTGGGTAAAGTCCCAATACATGCTCTGACATGAAGTCATGCCTCGTCAAGATTCCAACAACTGGAGGCCTCTGCAAAATACAAATATTTCACAGTGGATATTACTATTTGTGTGAACTTCAAACATATTTTGGTGGGAACTTCTAAAAGGTTGACAAAGGGACAAAAGATGCAATGTCCATTTGAAAATAACACCACAAAATGCATGTGTGTGTATTACTACAGCAGTTTCTATTCACAACTTTTTAACTCATTGAAAATTGAGTTACTGCAAGAAGTTTGAGATCCCCAAGGCAAATAGATCAATTAGAAAGACAACATGTACCCACCTATTACATGTTCCACATGCCATATTCACAAAAATTGGCGACTCTTTTGTACTTAAGCTTATAAAAGTCATACCCCGAATAGTTACTCGCACTTCTATGGGGTTTAAGAGAGGTTATTGATAGATAGTCTTACCCCGAAAAAAATATTTTTGGAGAGGCTGATTTTTGGAATCACAAATTTTTATTACAAAACTAGCCTTGAGTAATTGAATATGCACACATACAGACACACATGCTTACAAGCTTAACATGAATGTGCATCTACTAGACATGTATAATTGCATGAGAGAGAGATCTTACCCCGGGCATCTTTGGGGTAACCAACATGTGCCTGAGGCCAAGCTGTCGAAAGAGAACTGCAGCTTTTGCAAGAGACATTGTCTCAACTACTGCGTATGGGGATGTATTAACGATGGGATGGAGATCAACATACATCTCAAGTTCCTCTTCCTTGATGTCTAAATCCTCCAGCTTGACCCCCTTGCCTGATCCTGCCTTATCAAAATCTTGTGCATTGAACGTCCTCAACATGTTAGATCCAATTGCCATCCTCCGCTTTGTGAACTTCTTTCCTTTAAGCAACACCAGCAGATGAGACCTCAGAACGAGTCCACACAACTGGGGAGCATCTGAGAATGGTGGCTCATCAATCACAGGGAATCCATTATGCTTTGTTATTTTTAGAGCATATAATATATTGGCCACTTTTTCAACCCCAGAAAATGTGACTAATGGACCAGAAACAACATCACTTGCAGTCAAGTTCCTCATGTATGGTTCAGCATGGGCTTCCAAAAATGGAAACCCCTTCATTTCCACAATTTGGTCATAGACACCCTTGTTGAAACAATCAGCCACAGTTTTTGAAATAAGGAGAACTAGCATTACCAATGGGAGCATTAGTAGACTATTAGTAAGTTCAAGAAGTATCACACAGAGAGAAACAGTCATTCTCATCGTGCCCCCCAAGAAGGATGCGGCTCCAAGTAAGGCAAAGAAGCCCACATCAAGATCAGAGAGAGAACCGAGGAGAGTCCCAACAAGGCGTCCATAAGAAGCCCCGGCAAGTATGACAGGGATGAAGAGCCCAGAGGGAACGGCAATTCCATAGGTAATAATGCCTAAGCAGTATATAGCAGCAAAGAAAACTATAAGAGTAGAGAGCTGAAATTCCTTGTCAAAACCAGAGCTAAATAGGTTGCGTATAGCATCATCATTGGTAGTCATAAACAGGGAAGCAAGATCATTGTAATGGTTAGGTGGACATTGGAAACTTTTGAAGTTTCCATAGCGACCTACAGTGGGGCACTGATCCCCCAAGGAAGTAGGACAAGGAATGCACTTTGATAACCATGGAAGGCCATAAGAACAACAGGAGGTCAAAAGGGAGATGATGATGGCAAGAAGGATTTTAAAAACAGGACCTCTCCTGCAATTCATTCCCAACAATCAGCAACAGCAAAGCTATAGAAATTCTGTACAGCCAAGATTTAGTTTAGTACTCATATTAGCATTTAACTTAGAGAGCAATTAATGTAGTATCCCAAATCTGTTTCGTATGCATAAATAGCCGACCTTAACTAATCTGTTCAGGATCACTAGCCAGCCCCCAAAAAAAATTGGGAATAAGGCTTGGTTGTAGCTATTAATGCAGTGTGCTTGTGTGCATATGTATGTATGTTTTTATAATTATGAGCATGTGCGTGTGTGATACAGAGGATAATACAGGGACGAATATAACCAGTCTTAAACTCATCAATATAAAGGGAATTTCTAGAACATACTCATTGATGATGCTGTAAGTGCGAAGGACCTTGTCCACAAGATAATTGTAAAGGCTCCCGAAAATGCCTCCAATCATTCCAAGGAATATTACAGCCAGTAGATCTGCAATGCTGTAAGTGGGATTCACTGAATTGACATCAAACATGATGAGGCCTCCTTCCCCAAATAGTCCACATTGTCCACCCCGGCAAAAAACAATGAAAGTCCTCAACACCACTGCTACTACTGCTGTTGTAAAAAATGTCCTCCAAAGAAGAGCACTCCTCCACCTAAAATTTAAATAGAAGAGAGAGGATACTAATTACCTCAAGAAAAAAGGGAAAAGAGAACCTTTAAGTCTATGCTCATCAAAATATCAACAGAATCAGTGAATTTACCTCAACCTGGTAAAGTATAAAACTAAACTTTCTGCATTAAAATATTGGAATTGCTACAAAGCAAGGCAACTGATTTTTGAATGCTAAAAGTTCTCTAAGGTTTCAAGAGAGATCAAATTAGATCAGTAAGTTAAAAGGGGTTATGGACCAATTACACGATGTTTGCAAGCGGTTCAATATTCAAACTAGCCCCTATTTGTTTTTGCTCAAGTACAGCATTTTGCCAATTTTGTACATCAATTGCATGACAAAGAAACATGCCTAGCAAATTAGGGTCCAGGACTCTCAATGAAATAGCCAATATGAATTGAAAAAGGGGAAATGAGAGGAAAAAAAACAAGAAACAGTTTCCTTTTCTTTTCTTTCCTTTTTTTTTCCCCTCTATTTTGAATCTCCCCTTCCTCTGGGGCCAAAAATTCAATTATTTAAGCCCAAAAAAAAAAAAAAAAAAAACTCTAATATAATTTGAGGAGGCCCTGACGTGGTTGCCTTTCCCTTTCATATTATTTTTGTTCCAAACTTTAAGCTGGCATCTTTTTAATTTATATATCTGTATGTATCATTCCACCAAAAAAAACTTACCAAGTAAATCTAACAACTCATATGTCTATTTACAGTTTATGTAGAAAATCTAGCATCCGCAAAATTAAGTTATATGGCACAAAGAGAGAGAGAGAGAGAGACCAGGAAGCTATTTCTTCTAATGCAAAGAGGACCCCACCAACTGGGGCACGGAAGGCAGCTGCTACACCGGCAGCAGCACCACAGGTGATTAAATCCCGCCGGTCCAAATCATTTTTGAAGTATCTGAGCCACTTCCAAGTCAAACCATACTTGCGAGAACCACCCTGTCCAAGTAAAGAGGCTATGCAGGCACCAGTGTGTACCATAGGTCCTTCCTTCCCCACAACAAATCCAGCAGCCACTCCAAAAATGGAACCAAAAATCTGCCATGTTTGGATGAAGCAATTATTACAAGCTTATTTTCATAATAACTTCTAGTTGGCAGTTGGCACACAATCTTTATAAGCCTTTAGCAGATAACAGCTTGACATTTGTGTTGTTATGATAATGAAGGCTTTATATTGATCTCTCTTTCTAACTTTTGGTTCCAGGGTTGGAGAATGAGAACTACTATTTCTGATAATGATAACATTTTGAATTCCATGAAGTTTCTGATCATCTAATTAAGTGGATGATCAATAAATCCTAGGTGTGTCCACATATCAGAGAGAGAGAGAGAGAGAGAGAGAGTTTCCGTTTGTTACTCACCTTCACAAAAAGGGTGCTTGGAGCCAATATAGAATGAGCATCTATACCATTGAGGTAAGCTTTCACCTCAGGTATGCCAGATCCTGCTGCTGCGGGAGAAATGTAGGCACAGAGTCCAGCAGCTGCAATGGCCAAAACCATGTTACAACCAGCATATGCTGCAAATGCCTGAAAATACCTGCACTGGAGTTTAAGATCATGCAATAGTTACTGAATATATGACAAGTATTACAACTTTATGGTATGGGGATTCCCCGACCATGAAATTTGTTTGAGGAACAAATGCTATTAGTAGGTAACCAGAAAAAAAAAATTACACTCCAGGAATTTAAAAAATGTAGTACAGTAAACAATTTGAGCAAAGAACTTCATCTGTTTTCAAGCAAAAACATTTAACATCCATTGCACATGAAACTCCTTCTAGTACATCCAAGAGAACCTAGAAGAAACATTAAAAAAAAACGTCTAAGAAAAAGACATAAAATATTAAGCAAAGGCCCTTTGCATCAAGTACCATGTGCTTAAAGTTGCAATATCTCATTTTTGGTTACTGGTTTCCAGCTGCAATCCTAAACTCCTATCTCAGTCTTGAAACATTTTTTTTTAATTATTATGTCACACACGCACCCAACGGGTTTTGAACCCACAATATCAACCTCCACCCACACTTGTGAGAGGAAGAAGTGTCATTTGAGCTAAGGCTCATTGGCAATCTCAGTCTTGCAAAATGGTCATAGCTAAACATAAACTCAAAGATCAACACTGGAGGGTATGCCTCTGGGGTTAAAAGCATCATAAATGTACCCTTCTATTTTCAGTAAAGTTATTCTAGATGCATGCCACCAGACCACAGGCCATTATGCAATTAAAGTCAAAAATTTAACACTAAAGAGGGCCTTGGTTCAAAAAAGGATGTTCTTATAGTTGTCACAAATGCATTCAAAATTCAAATTTTTTAAGATTTAGTACAAAGGACTAACCACACAAATATAACTATTATGTTATGCCTACAGAATTACAGGAAATACTACAACAACTTCATCCAAGCAAACAAGAAACCAAAAATAAAAGCACTTAAGCAAAATAAATTGAAGGATATAGTAAAGCAAGTAAAGACTTGATTACACTATGAAACTTTGATAATATTTAGGCGATGATAGGTAGACTTACTTATCCTTAAGCATGAGGCTGTTGGTGAACAAAAGTTTGAAACCAGCTATATTCTCAACAGCAAGGTTATTGAAGAAGGCAACGAACCCTGTACCTAAACCAATAATGAGTACAAGGGTCCATTTAAAAAAAACATATTGAAGTATCTCATTTTTTGTTCTAGACCTCCAATCCTGCTTAAAAAGATCATTCTCGATAATCCTGCACAACACACACAAAAACCAGTGAGACAGAGACAGAACCTGGACAATAGTTAACAATCCTTTTTTTTTTTTAAAGGAGTACTCTTATTAGAGAGATCTGTAGCATGCTGGAGTTCTCTAAACCAAAACATCAAAATGCATATGGGATTATAAACTTGAGAAAGAGATTGTGTTCAACAAGATAGCATCAAAAGACTCATCCTAACAGCAATTGCTAATGAAATGATTGTTATGTCACAGAACATAATTTATCAATTCATTTCCCTGACAATCCAAGGTTGAGGTGATACTTCATTTATTTTCTCATTTTTAAATGAAGTAACCCATGCAATCCTGGAAACATAGATGCGCTACATTTTAATTGGCCTTTGTTAAAGTGATTAGCATGCCTTTGAACTTGAATTCCATTAAAAAAAAAAATTAACCAAAAAAGAAGCAGCAAAGCGAATATAGCCTTTTGCTCTAGGAGGAATGAGGGAAAAAGAATAGATGTTTCAGGTCAGTATAAACGTTGAGGAGCATATAAGTAGGGAGATAGCTAAAATGCAAAGTAGATTCTAAAAATTTTGGTACCCCAGAGCAAATCACAAACAAAAATTCACCTGGAATATTTTCCCAAGTCCCAAAGCATAGTCCTAACCAACCCAAAGGCCAACATAGATAGTAAAATGAGCAAAAAAAACATCAATACCAATGTACTTTTAACAACATTATTTGTTACGAAAATCATGTTTCTTCTGAATTGCAGGACTCGTATTCGTCATCTTCTCGCACATGCACACCCATGTACAACATACATACTTCAAAGTTTTTCAAAAACAACAACTACAACAATTGAAAAATACAGTACGCCCTTAATTTATATGGATTTAGTCCTAATAACTAGAAGATATACTGACATCAGCCACTAGCCTTTCAAGGTACATCTTCATGAAAATACAGGATTAAGAATCTAATCTAAATCCTTTTTCAGCATTTTCTTTGCAAACAAGGTTCTACTCATAATGCACAACATATTTCATCATTTCGGAAACCCAATTACCCAACACAACATATGGTTACTTCTCCCATTCATTCTCAACCAAAGGGTAATGAAAGTAATTGTATTAAAAAAAAAAGTAATAGAGGAAAACAATACTAAAAAGCACAAAACTCAATTCCATTGAGCCTAATATGATTAATTACCTAAATTTTCTAACTCTTCTTATTGTCTGTTTTGTAACCAACAGAAAAGATGCTGAAAGATAAAGAAAATGCCACAATAAAAGGAAAACGCCATCATACTTTCCTCACACTTTCCTTCTTCTTATTTTTATTTTTTGGTGGCAAAACAGTTTCCCTCCCTTTTGGTCTCCCTCCATCAAAAAACCAAACATTATGAGTCTATTTGGGATTCGCTTATTTTAAAAACTCTGCTTAACTGAACCTTACACAACTTTTTCTTGGCTTGGTCTTTAAAAACCAAAATACCATGATAACACAGTAGACTCAATTATGTTTCTTTTACACATCTTCACTTCCTAGGTAGGCACCCAAAGACTTGCTAAAATAATAGATAATGGCAGCCAAAAGTCAAAACTTTCTTCTTTTTTCCTTCATTTTCTCCCGGCCCAACCAACCATATCACACATTCAACAGAAAGGCAATTTAATTCTATGCAAAGAAAACTATGTACACACACTGACATACATGTATATATATACATATGTATATGTAGATGCATATATGCAAGTATCGTATAAAAGAGATGCTTAACCTTTTAAAGATCCAAATTACACTTGGTATTGGTATAACTTTTATCAATGTTATAACTTACACCCATCAATAACTTTCTAATTGATTTCTTTTTTTTTTTTTTTTTTTTAAACCCACCATTGAATTAATTATATTTTCTTCATATACCCTACATACTCACAAAATATCAAAATAATCAAAGATCAATATATAACATGGCGTCCAAAAAATGTTTATATTTAAATTCTTTGAATTGTAAAATTATATAAATCAAGCATGAGTTTAACGATCATATAATATATATCACCCCATTAACACAAAATTTAACATGCTTGTTAAGAACCCAGAAACTATAACAGATATCATTTTAATAAAAAGTTATATTAAGTAATGCAATATTACGTAAAAGTAAAAGCTACACAAGGTGAAATATCTCTCTCTGTATATGTGTGTGTATATATATAAGAAACGGGGTTGATAAGAGAGAGTAGAATGGTACTCGTAGTCGAGGCTTTCAATGGGACAGACATTGGCGCCAATAATGGCGAGGTGAGAGGTCTGGTTGATTCTCTTGGCATCATGAGGAAGAAGCAGCGGTTCTTTCAGTGAAGACGACGTGATTCTTCTCGACTCAGGTGATGCACTTCTTGATGATGACGACGATGATGGTCCCCTTCTCTCCACACCTATCTCTATATCAGTATTATTCTGGACCTCTTCTCTCTCTCCCATCTCTCTATTTCTCTCTCTCTCTCTCTCTAAAACACTACTCTCATTTCATTCCATTTTTCTCTCCAGTACTGTGGAGGAGCAATGGAAAGTTGAGGATTGTTTGTTTGTTGTTGTTGCTGTTAAATGCTTCGTTGGATTCTGACCGTTTTGGAAAGGCTTTACTTTTAATATCCAGAGAACGTGAGAGTTTTGTGTTCTGTTTTTGCTTTTTTTTTGGGTTGTGGTTTGTTTTTTAAGGATAAAATGTAAAATTTACCTTAAATTTCAACCGTATTTGTTTTAGTTATCTAACTTTGTTATTCATGTAGTATATCTTAGTCAAATTCCTTTAAATTCTTTTTTTTTTTTTAATCCGGATCAGAAAATATTATTCAATCGGATTGATTTTTTTTAATTTCAAAATTTTTGAAAAAAAAGGGTAAAAATTTGGAGAGTTAATTGTAACATTAAACAATAGTTGATGAAGATGTTTTAATTAGATAAACTTGAAAATTAGAGAATTGAAATAAATTCTAATGAAAGGATAAGTTTTATATTTTAGCTAATTTTTAATTATAGCCATCAATTTTATCTTTTATTGTCTATTTTTCTTTTTTTGACAACAAAGTGACGTTACTAAATTAATTCACTTTCTATTTATGAGACATCCCACAAAATGGATGAAACTTAAGATCTTAGGATTTACGGTATGGTTTTCACATACATTAAAGATTGAACACACCATCAATATTTGGAATGGACAATTTTTATTTATTTTAGAAAGAAGTTTATTGAACAATTTGGATTTCGTGTTGTGTGATTATTCATTTGTGTATGATTTTGGGTTGGATATGTCAGATTAGTTTTATAAAACATCATGATATTGAAGATTGTTGACTGTATATATATATATATATATATATATTTTTTTTTTTTCAGAAAAGTTTTGGGATGGATGTGTCAGGTTAGTTTCATCAAAACACTGATTTTGAAGATTGTTGATTTTATTTATTTATCTATTTTTCATAAAATTTTAGCAGTGTCTTACTTAAGGTTGTTGATTTCCATCACGATGAATGTTAGGAATAGGAAACAATTGTTGTAATCCCTTTAATTAGTAAGTTAGTTAGTTAGTTAGTTGAGATTAGGATGAGTTAGTTAAAATTTGAGTTAACTTATGGCTTAACTCATAAAGCACATGCTAAATTAATTAGCCAATTATCTTGAACCATGTGGACCAATGAGATTAGAAATAGTCTCTTATAAATATATGATTGTAATTTAACATTAGATATTAAAAAATAAACCAATTATTTTGTGCATCTCTCTCTTTCTCTATGGAGGTCTAGGTTCCCTTAAAGTGGCCTACAACAACTATTATTCCCATTTACCATTCTTACTCTTCCACAATTCATATTCGTATTCTAGCAGGTTCTCATCATTTGGTATCAGAGCTGTCGATCTTAAGATGGAAAAATATTGTGATCAACGAGAAATCTTGAAAGAATTACAGCAGATGGTTAATGAATTTTCAAAAAATATCAAGGCTATGAAAGAAGAGGTTTCAACATTGCAAAAGAATGTTGAGAACAAATTCAAAGAAGAGTTACGACCTCTTGATTCGATAGAACTCAAAAGAGAAAATTAAGTTCCAAAGAACCTACACCAATCATGGAGGCGAATAACCATTGTTGGGCTATACACTGTAGAGATCATGATTACAGATATGTCTTATGCTAAAACACTCCAACACCAATTATATATCTACCAACCACTTAATTAGCTTTACGTCACCATGCAACCTTCTAGGCCTAGCATTATTTCTTCAAATTTTTAATTAATGAATCTAATCATATATTATTGATCATGGAAACACACTCTGCCCATTCTAATTTACTGTGTAATTATACTTCGCTAGTGTGTAATGTGTTCTGTGTTTATATCAGTAAATAAATAAATATTATCATGATGTAATGGAGAACTTTAAATTCCAATATTTATATCGTAGTTGTCAAAAATCAAGAGTTTTATGGTTCAGGGCATTGTTCCATTTTTTAATGGAATATTACGTGGTTTCGAATTTCCCTTTCCCCTTGCTGTTGTAAGCAAAACATATTAGATGTACACGTATTATATAATTTTTTATCGTCATGGGAATTGAAATAGTAATAACTTTTTTTTAAGAATCTGAAACCATAATCTACTCTTACAATTTGATGAGAACAATCTGAAGCATAGGAATGAAGCCATTTTAGCCAAGCTTTGCTGGAGGCTTGGCCAAGAGGGGGAGAAACCTTGGGCAAAGATGCTAGCAGCCAAATATCTCTGTCCTAACAGAGTTACTGATGCTGGCAGGCATTTGCCTTGCTCTCGGATATGGGCTGCTTGTAAGAAGGGAGGCCCTACGTATGTCAAAGGCTTAAAATGGACCATAAGAAATGGGGAGACTGTGAGCATGTGGAGGGATTTCTGGCTGCCTTGTGGGAGATTAAGGGAGCTAATTGAAGGACCACTTACCCGGGAGGAGGAAGTGTTGACAGTGAGGCAATGCTTTGATGAGAACCTTGTGTGGAGGCCTTCAAGCATTTCCTTTGAGCTTCCTGCAAGTGTGCTTAACAACATTAAGGCCACTCCTTTCTCTTTTGTTAACCAAGAGTGTGATAGTCTCATGTGGGCTTACTCTAATAATGGATTATTCTCTATCCAAGCTGCATATCTGCTTGCAAGGGGTTTAAATCCCCGAACCCCGGATACTTTGTCATTTAAATGGGTTTGGAAGGTGAAACTTTGCCAAAGATCCAATTCCTTATATGGCTGTGTCTTCATGACACCCTTCCTACAGCACAAGTGTTGGGTTCAAGAGGTTTAAGCCTTGATCCTTTGTGTAAAATGTGTTGCAAGCATAATGAATCTATTGAACACTTATTCAGGAGCTGTGAAGTTGCTCATCGATTCTGGGCACGATTGCAAGTGCCCCATTGCACCATGAATTCTTTCAATTTGCCCTTTAAAACTTGGCTGGAAATCAATGTAAAGATGGCATGAATGTGCTGTGAAAGGAATTCCTTGGAGAGTGCTATTTCCTATGGGTTTGTGGCACCTATGGACTCATAGAAATAATTTCATATTTAGGACTGGTGTGGTGGATCCTCGTTGTGGAGAAAATGTATCCAAGCCGGTACTGAATTTTTTGCCATTGGTCTTGCTTCTAAGATCAAACAACAAAAAACTATTGTACCCGTGGGTTGGGAGAAGCCACCGAGGGGTTGGATGAAACTTAACACCGATGGGTCAGCAATGAGGAGGCCGGACAGAGCTGGTGGAGGGGGTTTAATTAGAGATCATAATGGGGCTTGGCTGAAGGGATTTGCTAGAGGCCTTGGGTTCACTAATAGTGCCTTGGCTGAGCTTTGGGCACTTAGAGATGGGCTGATGCTAGCTAAGGAAATGGGAATTCAGCAACTTATTGTTGAACTTGATGCTTTGAGCATAGCTATTCTTATGAACAATGATACTGAAAATCTCTTAATGGAGCCTCTCTTATCTGATTGCAAGAGCCTCTTGAAGGATATCCCAAGCAAGCGCGTGATCCATGCCTTCCGGGAAGCAAACCAATGCGCTGATGCATTGGCAAAATTAGGAGCGCAATTTTTGTCTAGCTTTGTAACTTTTTGTAACCCACCGTCTGTGGTGGAGGATATATTAGCCTTTGATAAGGCAAATTTACGTTGTAATAGACTTGTGAATTCCTAAGTTATGATTAAGCTTGTTTTACCGAAAAAAATTTACTGCACCAAAACTGTAGTCTCAAAACCATAACAACTACTAAAACAAGACACAAAATTGCTGACTTTTATCACTTTTAGGTTCAGTTTGTTGTGATGTGTTTTTGATGTGACGCACATTACAATGATATGATATTAAGATTTTTTATTTATTTTATTTTTTCTAACATTACCATAATTTAATATTATAAAATATATCACGCAATTTTAATCTCATCACATATCTAAATAATGTAATATTGTATTCTTGTATCAAGATTATATTAATAAAAAATTACAATAACGTAATATTACGGCGTAATATAACATCATGGCGTAATATAACATCATGGCAAACCAAATGCCCCCAAAATAGCCTGTTTGGATTAAGAAGAAGGGATGAAAAGTAGAGAAGGGTAAAGTAAAGTTAACAATAAATAATCTAATTTTTCTCGATAACTCTAATCACAGTTGACACACCCTCGCTCCCATTTAATCCAAACGAAACATTAGTTTTAATGGCCTGAAATGGCCCACAATCACAAAGTGCAGTGGATCGACTCGGCTTGGATAGAATACTTGGGGCAGGTCCAACTTGAAGTATACTATTAACAACCAGCAACCAAAAAAGCCCACATAAGCAAATATGGGCTTTCGGGGACCATTCTTAAGGTTTAACCCGAGCACCAAGCCCGTTGTTGTTTGTTGTGATTTTATACTTTGGTAATGTCCTATTTCACATCAGCAATTTTTTTTTTTTTTTTTTGGAGAAATAATTACAACATGCCGCTAACCCTACAGCTTGAACCATTTCCCCCTTAGACCCCCAAGCACTTTATATATGGAGAGGTGTCAATTCAGCTATAAGACGTTTGGCATATCAGCAATTAATCAAGAAAAATGTTATAGTATTACTTTCTAAAATTGATGTAACAAGGTAGCTCACATTTTGACTAAATTGTCAATTAATTTTTTAGATTGTGTCGTATGGATGGAGGATATTCTACCACCTATTTATCATGTATAAAGCTAACATGGTTTAAATAATCATGGAAGTCTTGTTTCTCAACCAAAAAAAAAAAAATAGATATAACAATAAATATGAGTTGTGAAAATTGAAAGCTCAAATAGTATAAAACACATTAACTTGTTTAGACCCCAATTTTAAATTACAACCTAATTGTTTTTACTCTAACTTATCTAAGTGTGGAACAAGAGTAAATGATACACAATAACCAAAACTACTTTCTAAGCTATAACCATAAGCAAGCAATAACAAATATAAAGCTTAAAGAGTAAGGGAAGAGAGATGCAAACACAAGATAACACTGAGATGTGTTATTAAAGAGGAAACCGAAGTACTAGGTGAAAAACCTCTCTACTGCCTTCCAAGTCAAAATCGATCATCTAGTGAATAAAGTTGGAGTACACAAATATCAAAAAGACCTTTCAAGCCTAATCTACCCAATGTACTTGAACCCTCCAAGTTTCAATTGCCAACGGGCTTCACAGAGCCATGTCTTCACTATTTATCCGAATCTCACAATTAGCTCTAAATTGCATCTACAAATCAATGGCTTCTTCCAATACTTCCCATACACATCAAAACTTCTCTCAACACTCAGAATGGGTGAGGTAAATATTTGGAGTAAAAACCTCTCAAGGATGTGTAAATGGAGAGGTAGGAGTAGAAGAAAATTTTAGAAAAATGGTGTAGATGATTTTGGGTTTACAATTTTTAACTCTCAACTGTATATCTAGGGTTTTCTCTCTCAAAAGTTTCTTAGAAAAGCTCTTTACAATTTCGTGGGTAGTGTGGGTTTATACGGTGTTGGTAAAGGAATGAGAAAAAGCGCTGTAGGGACACAGATCTTTAACGGCCCGACAGCGATGTTGGGCTCGCACACGGAGAGTCCCTCACAATAATATTTGTAGAGAGTGGGCTTGAAAGGCCAGCGTTGGGTCACGGGGCGTTATTTCGGGACCGGACTGTAGGTGAACCAATATGAGAAAAGGCTTTGGGCTGGATATTCAGGCCTTACAACCTTATAACTTGAGGGACTTGGCTCCTCGGATCATGTCCGAGGAGCATTGATGTTGTCCCCTGTTACCCGCCGGTGGGTCCTGCATATATTACCCGGGCATTCTCCTTCCTCGGGTTTTTCTCCGGAGGTGAGATGGGAGCCCCCTCCCTTGGTCACACAACATTCTCTTTTATACTAGCCTACGTTCGTTGTCCTTCGTCCACGTGTAGGGTCGATCTTTCCAGGACAGATACTTGTCCCATCAGTCTAATCCCGAAATTGCTGGAGATGATCCATAAAGCCTAAGATCCCGGCTCTGTTAGGGGCAGTGTCATGTCAGGGAAGGGTATTAAAGACAACTTCTCCAAGATATTTTCTGACCTTTCTAGTTTACTCGTGTCCCACTTCAATCCAGGATAATTTGGACCTGCCGAGGACGAAACCGTCCTCTACCGTGTCTTCGGGCCACTTTATGTTTCCTAGTTTTGAGCTTGGGCCCCGATCTCCTTGATTTGGGCGGTGGACTCCTCATAAGCGAGCGGGCCGGGCCCATAAACTATTGGGCCCCACAAGCACACTTAACAAGTTTAAGCGGTGAGTTTCGTGGGTCACTCACAACTTGGCCTAAGTCGCGAAGTGACTTGTGAAATCGATCGACATGAGACTATTCAGATTCTAGCATGTGCTTCTTACGTGGCCTTTCACGAGTTGTCATTCGCGAGCCGATTATGAGCCAGTCACGAATTCTTCTTCTTTATAGATCTTCACCAAACTCTCACATTAAACCCTTACATTAAATCCCAAAAAAATATAAGGAAATGACTGAACAAAATTACAATCAAATTTGACACAAAATTAAAAACCAACAAAAACATAGTTGTAAATCACAACTTTACAAAAATAAATAAATTTGATATCATTTCAATAACATAATAAATAAATGGTGAATTACATTTTTAATAATTAGTGACACATTATTTATAAAGTTTATGTAGTCAAATTTGTAAAATTACTTCTTAATTAATATTATCATTAACTAGTTAACTCTAAATTTCCAACATTAGAAATCATAGAAACTTTTTTATTTTTGGTCATGTGGAAACAACAAACAATAGCAGTAAAGCACTATCATAGTGAATTCCATAAGATCGCCAATAAGCCCAATTAGCACTTACCCTACTCCTTAGTCTTCAAATTGTGGGTTTGATTTGTCCCCTTGATGTTGGCCCAATTAGCACTTACCCCATTTATGGCTTGTTTGGATTGAGGGATGGGAGATGAGAAGTGGAGTAGAGTTGGCCAAAAATAAGGCTAATTTCTTGTCAACTCTACTCTATTCTTTTTCACTCTCCCTCCCTCTCCTTCAATCCAAATGAGCATTTATAGTCTTTGTATTGTAGGTTTGATTTGTCTCAAACATCCCCTACCAAAGAAAAAAAAAAAGCTTTTTAATCCATAAAATCTACCAATCAAGAGCTTTATTTTGTGTGGCTGGGTTTCGTTGTATTTCCATCCTATAAACTAGGTAATGGGAGGTGTCCTCCTATGTATCAAACTTTTTTTTTCTTTGTTGACAAAATTTGATTACAAACTTAATTATAACTTACAACTTTACTAAATATATTTTTGTTAGATGTGATTTTTAGCAAATCTACCATTGGATTACATTTTCTCCTTATATCCTTCATACTTGCAAAATTTCCAAAAATCAAATATTCAATAGTTATATTATCAATCACATGTTTAAATTTCAAATTTTTGTAGTCTAAAATTATGCATAAAAATTAATTTTATGGATCAAATAGTAAATAACATCCAATTGGTGCGAAATTTGATATGTATGTTAAAACATGAAAAATATGTAATTTAAAAGTTAGGTTTTCAAAAAATGTAATTGTGGGGGCCGGCCCAAAAATGATGGGCTATTCCAAACTCAGGCCCATCCGAGGAGCGTCCTATCCGAGGAGGAGTCTCGTATGCAGCATTACCCAATCCCAGTAGCTCCAAGGAAACCCGTCCGAGAAGTAACTCCTCCTCGGACATCACGAGGCCCAAACGAGGAACTCTGCTCAGCCATTTCAGCTCACCTTCCCAACATATAAAATGAATTAAATCCAAAATATCTCACGGAAGGCTACCACCACATTAATTGCGCCCCAACCACCCTCTTGGCCGCATTAATGAGGAAAAGACTCCTGAACAGCACCGCCTTGGCCTCCGCAACTCACAAGGGGACCGATGAGGGAGTCCGATGGGACAGGTGCTCAAGTGGATGCCTAAATGGTCAACAGTGTAAGGTTGAGATGAAAAGAAGAGAGCTATATAATGTAGTGGAGTCCCTCAAAGAGGGGGACGGCAGAATTGTAAGGGGGACTAAAGAAATAAAATCAAACTTGAGGAATCCATCTTTACGTTCTTATTTCTTTTCGCAAACAAGAGACTACATGCATTAGACCCGATAGTTTCACCGAGGTCAAGTTCTTTAACCCATCCTCTACAAATATTCATTGTGGGTTGTGCTTTGGGCCAAGGCCTGATCAACAGAAGTTGGGCCGGGAAAATTGTGCAACCACAATTGGCGCCGTCTGTGGGAAGAACTAGGGCATCGGCTAGTGCAACGGTCAAGCATGTCGAACTAGACCCGCACAGGAGGATCCTCACCAAGCTAACTCCCAACGGACACGACATGCCGAGTCCCGCAGGCAAAATAACCCAACCGCCCAGGTGAAAGAGGGAATCGTGAAGGGAGTGTGCATACCACCCGGACGAGCCAGAGTCACGCTCAGACAGGAAGTCACGTGTCTCAGAGGCGAAATAGTCACCAGGCCATGCAGCAAGAGATAGATGACTTAAAAAGGAAATTACGACGTGCGCAGCGAAGACGATCTCCCTCTGGCTCGGGCGAGTCTTCTAACGCGGAAGACGTGAGTTATAGACGAAGGTCAAGGACCCCCAAGCGAAACTTTTTCTTATGAAAAGGAGCCACGCCCCGCACGGAAGTACGAGAGCCCATCCAAGCAAAGGTTCTAGGAGCGACGCCATGAAGAGGGCGCTGGATCAGGTCTCAAGGTCACCCTTCACGAATAGAATCGAAGGGGCTAAGCTGCCAAGACGCTTCAACCAACCGGTGTTCGCCATCTATTACGGCAAAACGGACCCGGTGGAGCACGTGAGCCAGTTTAACCAGAAAATGACGATTTATTCGCAAAACGAGGCCTACGATGTGCAAAATCTTCCCATCCGACTTGGGATCGATGGCGATGAGGTGGTTTCAACGGCTGAAGACAAACTCCGTAGGCTCCTACAAGCGACTCACTCAAGCTTTTTGCTCCCGTTTCATTACAAACACCAGAGTCCCTCGACCTCTCGGTTCACATCTTGTCCTTGTCCATGCACGAAGGAGAGACCTTGAAAGCATACTCGGATAGGTATTGGGAGGTGTATAATGATTTGGATGACAACCATGATAATGTCGCTATCAAAGACGTTCAAAAGCGGTTCCCCCCAGGCACGGCTTAAGGAAATCCTCACCGGAAAACCCGGTTGCTAACGTCCAACGGCTAATGGATAGGATCGACAAGTACAAAAGAGTGGAGGAAGATCAGCTGCAAGGGAAGGGAAAGGAGAAGATTACCCCCACCCCCAAAGCCAATGATTTCGGGACGGAACGTCACAATCCTGGTCAGCCGAGGAGAGATTTTTCGCGACAGGTTGGGGAGAGCAGCCCGCATGCGGTGAATGCCGATTCGAGAGCCGAGACAACAGTAATCGAGAAAGTAAGGGATGAACCCTATTTCGGTGGCCGGGAAAGATGGTGGAGACCCCGCCAGACGTAACCGAGAACTTGTATTGCCACTATCATCGGGACCACGGGCATACTATCGAGGACCTGCAGGAGTCGTGGAATCACCTAGATCAATTGGTTCGAGAAGGAAAGCTACGCCACCTGCCGCACCCATCAAGCGGCCATCCCGGCCAAGCAACACAAGAACCTCGAAGGGACGTGTCTTTAAGACCCCTACCGGGGACGATACATGTCATCCTCGCTGCACCGGGGAAGAATCGGGCCGCCCATCCCTGGGTATTAGCCGTGGATCATCTCCCCTACAAGGGCAGGCAAAGGAGCCCAAAAGGTTAAGAAAGGGAAGCTCTTTGATATTGGGATTCTCGGATGAGGATAAAGAAGGAACAATTCAACCTCACGATGATGCCTTGGTGGTCACCTTATGGATTGGGGGTTTTGATGTTAAAAGGGTGTTAGTAGATTCGGGAAGTGCGGTGGAGATAATGTACCCGACCTATACAAGGGGCTAAACTTGACAATTTAAGATTTAACACTTATGATTCCCCCTTCTCGGCCTTTGAAGGGAAGCTCGTCACGCCAAAGGGGCTAATCCGACCGCCCGCACAGATCGGGCGGAAATGGTGGAGGTGAATTTTATCGTGGTCGACGCTTATTCACCCTACACTGCGATAGTTGCAAGGCCATGGATCCACGACCTAGAGGCCGTGACCTCCACACTTCACCGAAAGTAAAATACCCATCCCAAGAACGGGTAGAAGAAATCCGAGGAGATCAGGCCTTGGCCAGGAAATGTGTGGTGGACGCCGTTTTACATCGGCCCTTGGTCGAGTCCTCGGAACCGAAGAGCTTATAGCAGCCAGCCTCCTCGGCAAAGCATAACGAGGGGCTGGCCGGGAGATAAGGTGTGAAGGTTTAGATAAGATTCTTTGTCAACAATGACCCGGAGAAATTCTTTCAGATCGGCTCAATTGCCCTCTCAAGAAAAGGAGGAACTGGTCGGGTTTCTCAGAGAAAATGTCGATGTATTCGCTTGGGACGCCTACGATGCCCCGGGGGTCGACCCTAGCCTTATTTGTCACCACTTGAACGTCAACCCCTCTTCCACTCCGAGGAAGCAGCCACCCCGACGCCCTTCAAAGGAGCACGCTAGTGCCGTACGAGACGAGGTGGCCAAATTAAAAACAGCAGGGGCTATCAAAGAGATCTTTTATCCCGAATGGTTGGCAAACACAGTGGTAGTAAGGAAGAAGACGGGGAAGTGGAGGGTCTGCGTAGACTTCACGGACTGAACAAGGCGTGCCCCAAGGACCCATTCCCCTACCCAAAATCGACCGATTGGTGGATGCAACCGTGGGGCACCCTCGAATGAGCTTCCCGGACGCCTTCCGAGCTATCACCGATACCCCTTGCGCTAGAGGACCAAGAGAAAACGGCTTTCATGACGCCCATCGGAAACTATCATTATAAGGTGATGCCGTTCGGGCTAAAGAACGCGGGTTCAACATACCAAAGGATGATGACTCGGATGTTCGAGCCACAAATGGGCAAAATCATTGAGGTGTATATAGACGATATGGTTGTGAAGAGCAAAAGGGTGTCCGAGCACGTGAGAGACCTTGGAACCATCTTCGCTATCTTGAGGGGAGCACCGTTTGCGGTGAATGCCTCCAAATGCTCGTTCGGAGTTGGGTCCTGGAAAATTCCTAGGGTACATGGTCACCCACAGGGGAATAGAAGTAAGTCCTGACCAAATCAAAGCCATTAACAGACCTACGGACTCCTCGGAACCCGAAGGAAGTGCGAAGCTCACCGGCATGATTGCGGCATTAAACCGATTCATATCGCGATCGGCGGATCGATGCGGCCTTTTTACCTCCGATAAACAAATGGAAAGAGTTCAAATGGTCGGAGGATTGCGTTCAGGCTTTCCAGCAGCTTAAGGACTACTGTCCCGACCGCCCATCATGTCCGATCCCGAGCGGACGAGGTCTTTGTTTGCCTACATCGCCGTAGCTCCCCACGCCGTAAGTAAGCCTGGTACTAATACGGGATGATAATGGGGTGCAGCGACCGGTGTACTATGTGAGCAAATCACTACACGAGGCCGAGGTGCGATACCTACCTATAGAAAAGGCCATTCTGGCGATAGTTCATGCAACCCGTAAGCTTCCCCATTACTTTCAAAGCATACGGTCATCGTTCGACTCAGCTTCCCCTTCGAGCCGTGCTTCAAGCGCGACTACGGGAAGAATCGCCATGTGGAGTGCTCTTTTGGGGGCTTTCGATATTAAATATATGCCTGACCCTCTCCGTCAAAGGACAGGTTCTCGCAGACTTGGTAGCGGAGTTTGCCGAGCCCTCTATAGAAACGATGACCGAGAAGAAAGACTCGTGTGGAAAACTGGTTGGCGCAGTTTCAGCCAGGGAGTCCATGCATTGAAGATCTACGTGGATGGCGCGGCCAACCAGAGAGGATCAGGAGTGGGGATAGTTTTAATATCGCCGGACGGCGTATTGTCATTGAAAAGTCATTGAGACTCGGATTCTCGGCTACGAACAATGAAGCCGAATACGAAGCCCTACTTCAAGTGATGGCAATGGTTCAAAGATTGGGTGGAAGAGTAATAGAAGCATTCTTGGACTCCAGATTAGTGGTCGGACAAGTGATGGGAGAGCTAGAAGCTCGAGATACTAGGATGCAAGAGTATTTGGAACAAGTCAGACGACTACAGACGAGTTTTGAATCCTTCCGTCGACGCACATTTCCGGAGCGTAAACACTCATGCACTCGCTGGCCACTCTTGCCACATCCTCGGCATGCGGTTTGCCACGAATAATCCTAGTCGAAGACCTAGTCAAGGCCAGTCCCATCGGCGGAAACCCGGCCCAGGTCCATCGGATAAGACAGAGTCCCGGTTGGATGGACCCCATAAGGAATTTCCTCCAAGACGATATCCTCCAGGAAGAAAAACTTGAAGCCGAGAAGATACGTAGAAAAGCTCCTCGTTTCTAGCTATCAGAGAACCGCAAACTCTATCGGCGCTCCTACTCGGGACCGTACTTACTTTGTGTACATCCAAAGGAGTCCGAGTCTCTTCTTGAGGAGTTGCATGAGGGAGTATATGGGAGTCACACCGGAGGAAGATCGCGCGCGCACGGGGCACTCACTCAAGGATACTGGTGACCGAACATGCGAGAGACAGCCCGGGAATACGCTAAGAAGTGCGATCGGTGCCAAAGATTTGCTCCGAATATCCACCAACCAGGAGGGGTGCTCAACCCACTCTCCAGTCCATGGCCGTTCGCGCAATGGGGCCTCGATATTGTCGGGCCTTTCCTCAAGGTCTGCGGGGAACAAGCGATACATAATAGTCGGAACCGATTACTTCACTAAATGGGTGGAGGCTGAACCTTTGGCCAACATCGGGACGTGGATGCCCAGAAATTAAATGCGGAAGAACATTATCACCCGCTTCGGAACTCCAAGAACACTCATTTCCGACAATGGCCTCCGGTTTGACAGCAAGAATTTTAGGGAGTACTGCCGTGAATTTGGGATCATTAATCGATATTCCACCCTTACATACCCCCAAGGAAATGGGCAAGTTGAGGCTGTAAACAAGGTCATAGTGAACGGATTGAAGAAAAGACTAGATGAATCAAAGGGGAGATGGGTAGAAGAGCTACCACACGTCTTATGGACATATCGGACAACGCCCGCGGCGTTCAACCGGTGAAACCCCTTCTCAATGACTTATGGGGCTGAGGTTGTGCTTCCGATCGAGAACAATTTCCCCACGTTGAGATCTAGCTCGTTCACCCCAAGCGATAACGATGAGTTGCTAGGAAGAAGTCCTGGACCTAGCCGAGGAGAGAAGGGAAAAGGCCACGATTCACATGGCCTATTATCATGTTGAGACAAGGGTATGATGCTAACGTCAAATTGCGGCCTCGGGTCCAGGTGATCTCGTGATGAGAAAAATCCTTGGCAACGCAAAGAACCCCTCTTGGGGCAAGTTAGGGCCCAACTGGGAGGGACCATGCCGTGTCACATCCGTGGCGGAATAGGCGCCTACTACCTAGAAGATTTAGATGAAAAAGTCAGACCTCGACCATGGAATGTAAACAACCTCGGGAGGTATTATTATTAATGAGAATGGCTTAGCATATGTTTTCTTTCATGACTATCCGCTGCTTGCCGGTCTACATTGCAACTATTTATAAGTTTTAAAAAGAACCTAAGTCCTGCATGGCTCCTCGGACCACAGACTTAGGGGAAAACAATATTTAAGCCAACTATTTATAAGTTTTAAAAAGAACCTAAGTCCTGCATGGCTCCTCGGACCACAGACTTTTGGGGAAATTATTACTCATGAGAGTTCATAGTTTTAAACAGAACCTAAGTCCTGCATGGCTCCTCGGACCACAGACTTTGGGGAAATTATTACTCATGACAATTCATAGTTTTAAGCAGAACCTAAGTCCTGCATGGCTCCTCGGACCACCGACTTTTGGGGAAATTATTACTTATGATAGATTGGGAGATTATTACTTAAAGGAAATCATTTTTAGTGCGCACGCGCAGCCTAGCACTATCGCAATCATCAAGTGCACCGTGCCAAAAACCCATTATTGTTTTGACCGATATCCTGTGTCTACGTTGTTGCAAATGTTTAAAATAAAAAGAGCATTCTTGGCACACATCCGTAGTAGGCAAAACGAACATCTTATATTAATATTCCAAGTACATTAGCAAGAGAGGTCCTTAAAAAAAAAAAAAGAGGGAAAAGTAGGATAACTCTCATTAAAAAAAAAAAAAAAAACTATTCACTAAGGATGAAAACCTAGAAGGCTAAGTTTCGGCAGGAGGATCTTCCTTCTGTTCGGGCCGAGGAGGAGGAGCCTCGATGGTGGGATCTGCGGCGGGGACCTCCGTCATATCGCATACACAAGGGCGGCATCGGCACCGTCGGATCTCGCTCGGGAGCCACTTGGGCATCATTAGGATTCGCACGGATCTCCCGAGGATAGAAGATACTCTCGGGCAATCTTAGTGTCGAATCCGAGGGAATTCTGCAGCATCAAGAGCATGAGCCCATGAAATCTGCAGTAATCCCCGCATACCTCGGGAATCTCCTCGGATAGCCTGGCCTCCGTCTCTTCGGCCCCAAGTCGCCGAACGGCCTCCTTCTCGGCCTCTGTTGCCTCTCGGATCAGCCGAGCATCCTCCTTTACCCGCCTCGGCTCATCCTCTACTTTTTGCATGGCGTTTTGAGGTCCCGCACCGCGCCTCTCGGTGTCAAGGTTAAGGTAGGTGTGTACTGCATTGTTGTTTGCGCTGGTCCTCCGCCTTTGGTCCTCGGCACTCTTCAAGCCAGCCTCTGCACTTTTACGTCGGTTCTCCGAATCCTTGAACTCAGCTGTGAGTTTAATATGATCATGCTTGAGGGACCCCAAGGCTTTCTCCACCTCTGTCCGAGCACGGGTCTCGGCCTCGGCCAGATTGCGGCTATTACGGCAAAACTCCTCACCCACGAAGACCTGTTGAGTAATCATGGACAAAACAAGAATGTCCTTAAAAGAAAATACATAATCTAACAGAGCAAGTAAATTGATAAAACAAGAAAAGGATTACTTACCAACGCGAGATCCCTTTTTAGGGATAGGAAGAGCTCGGACCGAGTGCACCGCCCGTAGGCCTCCATGTCCCGAGGAAGAAGTAGGGGCTGCTCTAAGGCCTCCGCCACGCACCCGCTCGGCCACGATTATACTCTCGGACCGAAGCAAAGATATAAGGAATGGCAAGCCCATCCAGCTCCAACTTTGGGTCCCATGGACGAGGGGAAGTGCGCACTTCAAAGAAGGTTCCCATCATCCCCGCTGTCCGAGGAGGTTCCCCTTCGCTCCTTGGCGCCCGTGTGGTTTTTCGCTTGCTTGGTCGGCCGGGACAGCCACCTCGCCTTCCTCGGGCGTGTCAACCGGCCTCTTCTTCTTGGTCCGGATTAACCTTAAGGCCAGGGTCCGAGACACCCTGGGGGACCACCGGGGAAGGGTCTTGGCCTTGTGATGGAGTTGGCCCTTCAAGATTAACCCTTCGGTGGATCGACCTTTCCTCTCGGAGGACATCAACTCCTTCAAGGACTTCCCTTTTTCTGCCATGGGCTCGGCCTCTTAAATCAAGTATCGTCCGAGCAGATAACGATTGAAGGAACACCAAGCTGCGGAATGTCGGTCCTGCTTCTCGCTTCAGGATTAGAAAGCTCCACCAAGGGATTTTGCTGAATTTCTTCCTCAAGTAAAATTTGTCTATTTCTTCCTCAAGGGAAAGACGGAAGATTCAGTTTCTTCTTCAACCGAGCAGCAGCGCCAGGCTCGTTTATCGGAGGAAGTCGCTCCGCTAAGTAAGGATTTCGACCCCAGGCAAAGACACTACGGTGGCGGATCGTGTGGAGCTAGGAACCCGTTTGGGACACGTCAATCCTAGCCAACCTCGGACTGCCCGCCCTTATAGCGTGACCGATCGCCCGGAAAGCTTTGCTCAGAGGTTGATAGTCCAGAACCAGATGGGCCGCACGCAATCGTCCGTCCTCCGGTAGCGTAAATTTCCGACCGAGAAGATAGTTCAGCCACTGGCACGTTCACAAGGTCTATCCGAGGAGCGACGTGAACTTTGTCGCAAACAACCAAGAAAAGTGTGGTCACCCAAAGAAATTTTCCAATTACACGTAAAGCAGGAAAAAATAATAACCCCTTAATACTAAATCCTTTCCCAAGAAGGATCGATCCTAAAAACGCCACACTGGGTTTTCGCCCGAGTTGGACAATGAATACCGTCGAACCACTCCCCGAAGCAATGAGGAAGTCATTCTTCACGGTCTTATTGGATACCGGAGACAAGAGATCAACCTAACATCCTCGTTCGGGATTTAAGATAATACCCATCATCCCCGAGGCGGTGACATTCGCATGACAGATAGGCCACATCATGCCAAGAGAGGCCTAGATTCATCCGCTCGTCTAAGACGTCTACACAGACCTAGTATCTTGAACATATTCGGGGCACACGATACGATACGGCGTCAACCTATGGTTGAACAGTACTCCCTTGTAATCCTACGCATGGGAAGTGTCATCTCTCCCTCTATGAAAGCAATCATGGGGATAACAACTTCCCCCTCAACTCTATCCGTCAGTATCCCTTCAATAGGACAAGATCGCAGCCCAACCCCAGGGGGAATGTGGTATTTCTCCCTAAAGGCTTCCATAGCGGCCTGGAGTTTTTACTAATTTTTCAAATCTACCCATCTGAATCGAACTGGGAAATGAAAGTAAAGACCGAAAAGAAAAGCAGAGTCCGAGGAGGGAATTGAAACGGTGAGAAAAGCGAAATGTACAGGTACCTTCACAAAACGCTCAAGGGGACGCCTGGAGATCTCTTTCGAACAAAACGCTTCACAAAAATGGCTACGGCGGCGTAACGGATGCAAGTGTTTGTATATCTCTGGGATTCGGTGGAGTTCTCTGGAGTCTTTTGAGGTTTGTGAAATGCAGATGAAAGAAGGAATCGAACCCCGACGACGTCTTATATAGCCGGGAGGAGAGAGAAAAGATCATCCCCGCCTAAAAGTACGAGAAAAAACGATGGCCGTTTGATCCACGCCAAGCCGTTGGATGAAGGGAACATAACGCCTCCAGAAGTTAATGACCACGCCTCGTAAATTGTAGCGCGTCAAAAGTAACGGCCCACACGCGCACCCCACGATCTCCTTATTTCCCTCCACTCACAAACATCAAAACCCCGCTTTTCTCCTCGGAGGGAGGTTAAAACCGAAGTTTTGAGGGGCTATTGTGGGGGCCGGCCCAAAAATGATGGGCTATTCCAAACTTAGGCCCATCCGAGGAGCGTCCTATCCGAGGAGGAGTCTCGTATGCAGCATTACCCAATCCCAAGAGCTCCAAGGAAACCCGTCCGAGAAGTAACTCCTCCTCGGACATCACGAGGCCCAGACGAGGAACTCGCTCACCATTTCAGCTCACCTTCCCAACATATAAAATGAATTAAATCCAAAATATCTCACGGAAGGCTACCACCACATTAATTGCGCCCCAACCACCCTCTTGGCCGCATTAATGAGGAAAAGACTCTGAGCAGCACCGCCTTGGCCTCCGCAACTCACAAGGGGACTGATGAGGGCGTACGATGGGACAGTGCTCAAGTGGATGCCTAAATGGTCAACAGGTGTAAGGTTGAGATGAAAAGAAGAGAGCTATATAATGTAGTGGAGTCCCTCAAAGAGGGGGACGGCAGAATTGTAAGGGGGACTAAAGAAATAAAATCAGACTTGAGGAATCCATCTTTACGTTCTTATTTCTTTCTCGCAAACAAGAGACTACATGCATTAGACCTGATAGTTTCACCGAGGCCAAGTTCTTTAACCCATCCTCTATAAATATTCATTGTGGGTTGTGCTTTGGGCCAAGGCTTGATCAACTGAAGTTGGGCCAGGAAAATTGTGCAACCACAGTAATTATATTAGTTTTTTTAGTGGGAGTTATAATCTTAAAGTACATTTACATATAGATTTGGCTAAAGTAAAAATTCTATCTTGTATAAAAAAAAAAAAAAAATTAAAATTAAAAAGTTTGGAGCCTACGGAACAAAGGATTGGGAGTTAGCTTAGCCGAAGTAATTATCTCTAGGATTTTGTTTTTGATTCTCTAGTGCATTTCTTGGGCTTGGTCTCTTATCGCTTTAAGGAAAACCAAGGAATCTCTCTTAAAGATTATCGATTTAAAGTTGAGTTGTGAAGATAGTACCCACCTATTACGCATCCGCTTGGAGAAGGACGTTAGTGTACACTCTTTTGAAACAAGCAAATACTAAATCTCATCTCTATTCTCTTGTTTTACAGTGGAAACAATTGATTGATCCATAATAAAAATACAGAAATTTAATGTTTAACTTTTGTTTCAAATTAGTATTATTTCCATGTGATGCACAGCTTGATAAAGATTCATATGTAAGCTCAAAAATTTTAAATAATTAAATTTGAATTATTAAATAAATAGTAATAATAAATTATCAAATTAGTAAATAATTTTAATAAAAAAAATTACTTTAATAAATTATTACTGTTTATCTATTTTTATATTTTAAAATTCTCTTTGGATTTTGTGTTAATTTCTTAATATGAAATATGGAATGAGTTTGATCATTCTTGTAAGGACCGAAAGATCTTGTGGCCCAAGCCCATTTAGAACAGTAAGTTGTACAGTTCAATTTTGGCCCAAATCAATAAAATTTGTAAGAGAGGGAAACGAACAACAAGAGGGGGCTCTGCCCGAGGATGAAGATAGAGAAGAAAATGTTAATTTTATGGAATAGAAGAGCATATATCCCTCCACAAGCTTGCTCGAGGAGGCTAAGATTGTACAAAAAGTTACACTATTCACTCTCCTCTCTCTATGTTCTTCTTATTTCTCTTTAGTACTTCTGTTTTTAGATACTTGTGTTTCAAATCTCTTTTCTCGTAAACCCCCTTTTCTTATATACTTCTCATTTCTTTATATTTCAACCATCCATTCCTACCTAACTAGCTTCCTCTCATGACACTTGTCTTTTTATACATCTGAAAAAGATGGTGGAAGGAGCTTGCTTAGCTATAACTTGCCTTTGTTCGGTCATTTCCTCATCAATGCAGTTGCTAAAGCTATTGCCCACCACCAAATTGGAGCGAGTAAGATAGGACTTAAATCTAGTGGGCGAAAAAAGACTTGACATTAATTATGCCCAACTTGAATAATAAGTATTAGAGTAAATTCCACTAATATATCTTGAGGTTTAGGTTAATACCAACTAAGTCCAAGATTTTTCAAAACTAGCCAATCTGGTTCCTAAAGTCAATTTAGTCTCTAACCCGTTAGTTATTTTTTCTTCACTGTTTTAGGAACTAAATTGGCTTTAAGGACCAAATTGGTTAGTTTTGAAAAATATTGGACCTAGTTGGCATTAACCCAAATATCGAGGAGTGTGAATCAAATCTATCATAAGCATTATATTAGGATTGGGCTTAAATGGTGTTGAGGTACAAATTTTCGGGCCTTAATCTCATTAGCCCACTCACTAAAAAATACTCATACAAGCCCATAAACTATTCTGGACCCATGTAAATATTTCTTACACACTTCCCACATATTACCTAAATATTCTCCATATTATTACCCAACTTGGGCTCTCACAAATATTACCCACTACATCCCACATACTATCCAACTTGGGTTTTCACAAAAATACTTATCACACTACTACCAAAATTGGGCCACAAAGTTAACCTATCTCCACAAAAAGACCCAAACTCATTTAACTTGTGGGCAAAACCCAAAAAGCCCAACAAAACCCTGTTACAAAGCCCATTACTACATGGAACCCCTAAAGCCTGTTGTTACACAACACCCTAAAGCCCGTTGCTACACGGCACCCTAAAGCTCATTGCTACACAGCACCCTAAAGTCTGTTGCTACACAGCATCTTAAAGCTCGTTGCTACACGGCATCTCTAAAAGTCCGTTGCTACAAGGTAATATTTTTACAAAATCTCAGAAAGCCCAAATACTATTTTGGCATATATTTACAAAGCTCAAATACTATTTTGGCACATATTTACAAAGCTCAAATATTATTTTGGCAACTACTTAAAAAGCCCAAATATTATTTTGGCACATATTTACAAAACCCAAATATTATTTTGGCAACTACTCATGAAGCCCAATAATACTTTGACACCTATTTATAAAAGCTCAAATACTATTTTGGCAAAAATAATTACATATAAAGCCCAATATTATTTTGGCACATATTTACAAAGCCCAAAACTATTCATTGGCAAGAACATATTTTCATATACTAAAGTCCCTAACTCATGGGAAATATAAATTACTCATCCCTCAAAAATACTTCTTTTACAAAATTTATGGGAATTATGCTTATTTTTTCCATAATCAACTAATTACAAAAGCCCATGTATATCACCCATAGTAAAACTATTCATTTTGTAGGGATGGACAAGCTCAAAGAAGTTCAACTACAAGGCCCAGTTGAGCCAACCTAACTCACATGCAAATCTTAGCATTTGAAGCCCATGTGAGCTATCAAGTCAAGTTTCAAGACAACCTGGCGACAAACTGGAGCCCATTATCATCAGTTCTAGCTTGTCAAATCAGATCAAAAGAGGACACATGTCCAATAGGGGTTAAATCTTTCCTTGCCAAGCTGATTTTCATCATTTTTCATGTGACACAAAGCTAGGATGACATGACGTAAAGTCGGGAAGTTTTAGCCGACTATCTTCCCTTTCTTCTCCAACCCATTTGGTCAAGGACTAAGGGCAGCCATAACTGGACCATGAAAGCTTCTAAAATAACTTGAAAATAGCTCATTATCATGCCAAAATGTGTAATTTCTGGTTCATGGACCAAGCACATGAATCCAAATGGGGAAACTTAGAGAAATGTGGTTTGGAGGGCACCAAAGGGGTCTCTAGCAGAGTTTCCAGCAAAGGATTCTAAGATTGATACTTGGCTTGGGGTGATGCAATCTGCCTTAGAGAGCTCTGATTCTAGCAAAGAAGAAAAACCAAGATCATTAGCCTAATATATACTCTAATCCCATCAATCGAGGTCAATCAGCATTTAATGCTAAGTCGAACTCCATTTGCCATTACCCAAAACAACAAAGAACATTCTAAAGCTGAACTTACCACTCTTGACCAAATCCTAGGAATGAATCTCCAAGGATTTTCTTGAAGATTGAGGATGATTTAGCAGAGATTATTTGCTAATTACCCCCTCAAACTCAACTATAAATGAAACTCTCCACTAATACTTCAACACGGACCAATAGACACACTAATAGAGAAGAACTCTGCCTTAAACTTCTCTGTTATCTCCATCTCTAATCTTCTTTAAGTACTTAGTGAGGCTTTGAGTCTCTAAACTCTTAGTTTCAAACTTAGAAACTGAGTTCTTCAACCCCTAGCTTACAAATACTCCCCACATCTCCATTTATAAGCTCTTATTTATCCCCAGTAGTTTTACTAAACACTCTCTCTCACTACTCATACTATCCAAAATAACCCTTACTATTCACTACATATACTATATCAATGAGCATACCACGGCATCATGATGATCTTGCTACGCTAGTTGGAATCTCTCTCTCTCCCTTCATCTCACACTAAGTTTCTTCATTATTTGTTATAATGAAGCCCATGGTGTTTGTTTATTCATTTACTATTGAAGGCTATGATGTAATTGTCACTATAGAATTTTTCCCTCATGTTATTGTATTAGAGGACTCTTCTCCATAACCAGTGGATGATAATTCTGAAGATGCAGATATTTTCCTTAATCTGTAAAATAATTAATGGCGGGAAGTTCATTATGCTTTGTTTCATTTTACCGTTGGAATATTTACTGCTAAATTATTTTACTGCTAGGCTATTTCTTTATTGCAGTATACTTTTATTGTGCTAACGTGTCTGCTGTAGGAAGTGTTTTTTGGATCCATCTCATAACCCATGTCAGTCCCATCCTAAGCCCGATGCATAAAATAAGACGAATTTTTCAAATTTTCACCAATAACCTTTGGACCATGCTTCAAGCCCATCATCGAATTTCGATCTAGACCCCTAACCCAATATAAATCTCATTTGTTGGAAGGAATACTTTTCCACCCCCGACAAATGGTAAATCTATAAAATGAAAAAGAGTTGACTTTAGTTAGGCCAAAGTTGGATTATAGTATTCTTCTATGCAATAAGTATTTGCAGTGCTTGAAATTTAAAAATATGAATTTCTATAAATATATTGGATATTATGATCTATTACATAAATGTCATCGAAAATGACAACATGTTATCTGAATCTCTGTGCCATTTGGCCTGAAGTCCTTAAAACAATTATCACAAAGCCTATAAATCTATAATGCTCGTCGCCATCACATAACACATACATGATACAACCCCAGTTCCCACCTCCCATAGACAGGTTCATAGGTAAAATCTATATATATATATATATATATATATATATATATTTGAGGGAAAGGTATATTCTATTTAAGTCTAACAGTTAGCACCTAGCTTAGTTAAAACTTAAAACCAACGGTCCAATAGTATTTATATTATAATCCACTTTTTGTAAATATAAAACTATACATTATACCATATGTCTCCTTCACTCCTCCTTCCAAGAAAAAAAAAAAAAAAAAAAAAAAAGAAGAAGAAGAAGACCAACTGACCAACTAATAGTATACAAACCAATCAGCTAATACCATATTGGATGTTTCATCCAAGAAAAAAAAAGTGTATTAATTGATAAAACTTAAAAACAATGTGGTAATCGCAATCATACAAAAAATTAAATTTCCTAATTAGATACAAACTCATAATTGCATTAAAATGAATTGTCCTTAAACATGATAACACTCTTTGTTACTATATTATATCTAAGTTTAACACTCTCTATTACTATATTATATCTAAGTTTTACCCTATTGTATTATGTCTATAAAAATATTAAAAAATTTATATCATAATAATTATATATTATTATATATCTACCTATATAAAAACTCAATTTGTAACTTAATAATATTCTTTTCCGTTCCAAATGGTTGGTCTTCTATTTATTTATTATTTTGTAATATCTCAACATGTAGATCTTTTCAAAAAGTCAATAAACAAATTGAGCCATGAATATTAAATAATAGTTCCAGTTAATGAGTATTCCAAAACTCTTACCATATCTCACTTTAATAGATCAATCATCTTATGGTGTGCTTAGTTTTCATATATATTAAATATAAAATAAAACTTATATATATTAATATGTTCGGTTTTCTTAAAAATAGAACCGCAAACTACACTCCACCGCACCACACAAATTGTGCCATGAGTAGGTGCAATTTTTGCACATCCGCGGTTCCACAAAACCACATTTTGCTATTAGTTTAGGTGCGGTTGAAGTGGTTTTTAGTACATACTTGCGAGCCCCTTATTTTTCAGTTATTAAAAAAAAAAAAAAAACACATTTGTGTCATGGACGGTAGTTTTAGCAAAGATCCTATGAGATGTGTGTTGTTGTGTAACACTGGTCGGTGATTCTGGTTCTTTGCTTTCCGTGTGCCATTTCTTGCACTCGCAGTTTGCTCTTTGCTCTCTCTTTCTCCCTCTGTCTTTCGCTTTCTCTCTCCAAATCTCCCACTTTGTTTTCTATCAAACACACACGATTCATTCAACATCGTCAACTACCCCACTTCTCTCTCTCCCTCTCCGAATAATCCGAAACGCCTTTTTCTATCAAACTCCCCCCGCGAAACGTTTCGTTCCTAATTTCCTTCTCACCTCCACCTCCTCTCCTCTTCATCACCACTCTTATCGCGTTTCGACTATCGCTCTGATCTAAAAAACGTTTCGTCCTTCATTCTCACCTCCCCCACTTTTCCACAACCCTGGTTCTTCAATTCTCCCACAGATCCCATTTTCCCATTTCTTCAAAATCAATTCCCATCTCTCTCATAAATTTCCCAACTTTGAAATTCAATCCTTTTTTTTTTCCAAGATTTCAAATTCAAATTCAAGAAAACAAAAAAAAACTCACACAGATATATTGGTTTTCTTCTTTGTCTCAATGATTTGATTGAATCAGCAATGGCTCGTTGGTACAACAAAGACGAAACAACAACAACAACAGAGAAAAACTTCACATGTTTACACAAACTAGTACAAATCCTCTCGTTCCTCGTAGTTTTCGTGGCCGGAATCGTGATCGGATTGGTGACAACCTCGAACATAAACCGCCACTTCATCAACAACCGCCAATCCTTCTCTTCTTCCTTCGTGCCTGTCCGCAAATCATGCGACAACAACAATGTTAACGAGGAGTGTTTTTGTGGGAGCTTGAAGGGGTATTTGAGGACCAAAAACGTGAGTCATTCGATGTCGGATGAGGAGTTGCTGTGGAGAGCTTCCTTGATGCCCAAGAAAGAGGAGTACCCTTACAAGAGAGTCCCTAAAGTGGCTTTCATGTTCTTGACTAGAGGGCCTTTACCCATGTTGCCTTTGTGGGAGAAGTTCTTTGATGGACAGGATCCAGACTTGTTCTCCGTTTATGTCCATGCTCCTCCCGGGTTTGACCTCAATGTGTCTAAGGATTCGCCTTTTTATCATCGGGAAATCCCCAGCAAGGTGTGTAGTTTGGTACTTGGCTTTGTTTTATTGTTGTTTATGTTATGTTGTGTTGCTTTATGTTAGTTGTAATGTTTAATAGTTGAGTTTTTGTTTTTGTGTGTTAGTTGAGGTGTTATTGTAATGTGGGTTGGTTTAGTTTGATGTAGAAGTTGGTGGGGTTTGACAGTGATGAGATTGCTGGCTTTTGAAGTTGCTTTAGGTATGGGAAATCTATAGGGTGGAAATGGAATCAATGATTCTTGGATTTAAGGATGGAAGTAGAAAACATGAAACTTGTCTATGTATTTCTTATAGGATCATGAAAGCTTTTGCAAGTAAAAAAATTGGGGAAAAAGAAAGTGTCACTGGATTTGTCTTGCGATTAAATCGATTTAGAGAGTTCATGAGATTGGAATTGATTGGGGGCCATAAAAGCAGGACAAGTTATCTATCAGGAAAAGGAATGTCAAGAGAAGCTTATATTTGATGTGGTTTATGGCATGGAAATATGGGGTACGTTAGTAATATGAAGCCTATATTGAATTGTTGCTTAAAAAAGTCATCTTTTACTGCTATTTGTTGGTCATAAAGCTTGACAAAGGATGAATGAAATAGTAGGGTTGGGGGGGCTATGCAAAGTACTAAAATTCAGTTTTTTAAGACTGAGGATTAACAGTTAGCAATGGTTAATTTTTGAACGAAATAGGATGCCTCCAACTGCTTCTGGTGTGTGGGGATGGTCAATTATTGATATCGAAAGCTGAAGTTGGCATCTGATTCTGAAGTATTATGTGGTGGTTGAGTTTCCTTCAATCCTGTAAAAAATGTTTCTATACAGTTGCTAAGTGCATTGGAGAAACCTTAAGTGTGGTAGATAATAATGGTAGGGATTTGGAATAGAAAGTTAAACTTCCAAGGAAATGACATGCTGAGTGGACAATCATGGTAGAAGTGCTTGGCTTGAGATTGAAACTGAGTGTGTTGCTGAAACCAGAAGATTTGTGACAATAAATTGGAGGGCACTGATTTGTATAATTTAGACATCGACAAAGAATGCCAATGCCATCCATGTGGAGAAGATTTAGAGCAAATTGAATTGTACAAATATGGAGAAGTCATTTTTCAAATCAATATATATATTAAGGTTCAAGGCAGCATCAGCACAAATTGATGTTACCATATGTCAGAGTCCAGGCAGAGTGTTGGACTACCCATGCAAGCTTTAATAAAAAATATACTAGGTGATCACTTGGACTAAAAACTGTCATTCTCTAGATACCATTTGATACCTAGGAATGAAGGTATGCAGTAAGTTGTTTGAGAGCCTTGGAGACAGCTTGATTTTAATGTAGCATGAACTAGGGGTGCAAGAAAAAGCTGTTTTCCCATTTTGACCGACCAATATTTATGGTGTTCAGACAAGTTTTATTCCGTGTATATGGTCTTCATACTAGTAGATCACCATTTACCACCACCACTCATGGCATCCAGATCACGAAGAAGAAGAAGAAAAAGAAGGGATGGCCAACATGTGGCAAACATTGGGTCAAATACTTTGTGGATATGACAAGAAATGTTGATTTCCTGCAGTAAAGGATTTAAATTGTAAAGAGCAAAGATTTCATGAGAGCCTCAGTCTTCATTTAGCTTTCCATTGGACATTCCTTTATATGATACTACTTTGGAAGTCCTTTTTAGATCACAAGGGTTTAAGTTAGCAAAGAGTACCAAAAGATTTGAAATTATCTACATTCTACTCTCTTTGTGTGTGTGTATTGTTATGGGTAGGACTTTGCATTTTTATTGAGATGCTAATTATCTAGGAATGGCTATTGTTGCTTCATTCGTAGACACTCCTCCTTGCAACCTCTCTGTCTCTCTCTCTCTCTCTCTCACACACACACACTTTTCTTAAACACATAATATGCATGAGTTTTTTATGCACTATTGGAATCATGGATAGTAATAGAAGAGGCCCCTTTGTGTTGTTACAAATTAACCTGTAACATGCATTTTTTAAGTAATACTTTTGCTTTGGAATTACAGAACTCAATGGTTTCTTGTAATGGTTCAAAAGAAAGGTCCTTTTGCCAAAATTCATGACAACTGCATGGTGCATTTTTATCCATGCATCATAAAACCGTTGATAGGCAGAAGTTTCAGAACTTATATTGTCATCTGTAAAATAAATTGTTTGCAGTTTTAATAAATTTTGTGCCTTTGGAGTGAAAACTTAGAAGTGATGTCTTCCTATTTTCTCTAGGCAGAAGCATCTCTCTCTGAGAAACACTCCCACACCCACACACAGGAAATATGAATTTTTCTACTGCGTAATGAGATAATATATAAGGCCTCTTGTACTTTTGTTTTTGTTTTTTCATATCAGTAAAAAGCAGTTTCCAGAATATTCTCTAATGCAATTTAGAATTTACCTTTACTTTAAAAATTAAGTATTTAATTGCATGTATCCACATGAACCGTTTCTTTTTCTTCTTCAGAGTGTTTCATGGGGATCCGTGAAACTGTCTGATGCTGAGAGGCGCCTTCTAGCCAATGCTCTGCTTGACTTTTCAAATGAGCGATTTGTACTTCTTTCTGAGAGCTGCATCCCAGTCTATAACTTCCGAAAAGTTTACAAATATCTCACTGATTCTACCTACAGTTTTGTTGAGTCATATGATGACCCCTCTCGATATGGGCGTGGCCGCTACAGCCGCCATATGCTTCCTTATATAAAGCTCTATCATTGGCGGAAAGGGTCTCAGTGGTTTGAAGTTAACCGTGAACTAGCTGTTTATATAGTTGGTGACACCCAGTACTACACCCTCTTCAGGAAATATTGCACGCCTGCATGCTACCCAGACGAACATTACATTCCAACTTTCCTGAACATGTTCCATGGTTCACAGAATTCAAATCGGACTGTGACTTGGGTTGACTGGTCGCTGGGAGGTCCACACCCGGCAATGTACGGAGAAGCTAATATCACCAAGGATTTTATCCAGTCTATAAGGAATAACCACACACTTTGTCAATATAATTCTGAGATGACATCTGTTTGTTACCTCTTTGCCCGGAAGTTTGCTCCAAGTGCACTGGGGCCTTTGCTCGACCTTAGCTCAACAGTAATGGAATTTTGAAATTTTTGATTCAGCAGAGATGAGATTCTTTTAGAAATTTTGACTTTTTTTTTTTACATTTTGTTAGGACATTATTCGTAGTTTGCCAATTGTAGTACTGTTTGGCTCATTGATTTTTATTCTGGTACAGATGTACAGGTAGTTTTGTTAGAGAAATTGGGTTCTCTAACATTGAGAGATTATTGTTGCACATATTTTGAGAGGAGAATTATCAGGTCCATTTTGGAAAGAAAGCATTAATTTTACAAATTAATGTTAGCATTTATTTATTTTTTGTTTATGTTCATTGGACATGAAATTACTTTTGTTATTTAGTGTGTGTTTGGATTGCAATTAAAATTATAAATTATTTCACTATTCTACTTATTTTTATTACTATTCATGGGTTTCACTGCACTTTTTGGTTCTATTCATGAGCTCTATTGTACTATTTCAACTAATTTTTATCTTTATTTATAATATTTTCAGTAATAAATTTTTAAGTGGTATCTAAATAGACCCTCAATTACTAATTATAGATGAAATTGGTTACTAATTATAGATGAAATTGGTTAGGTGTTAAGGGAATGGTACCCTTATCTGAAGTCCAAACTAGCATTAAATGCTCGTAACTTCATGATGTTGTGAGAAGTGGCTTTCAAGTTTATTTTAGCTTTCCATTTCAACTTGCTTGCGCCTCAAGTCCACTCTATATTTTTATTCTTTGTAGATGTGGCAACTGGCAAGTAGGCTGGTCGGTTTGGGCGGGCAAAAAATACAGGTTGGGCTAAGAGGCCCCACTTGACCATCACGAAAGCTGACCATTTTGCAGACTCGCTAACATAATCTTTTCTTTTTTGGTTAGAGGAAAGTTGCATAACAAAGCTAACTAGCCAAAATAGAGGGCATAGCTGAAGAAAGCCTATGAAAGATCAAAATGGAAGCATCAAAGCTTAAAAAATTAGAGAGATCAACAAAGGGGTTTTCTCAAAAAAAAAAAAAAAAAAAAAAAAAACCTAGAAGCATCAAAGCTTTAAAAATTAGAGAGAGCATCAAAGAGGAGAAGGGGGGGGGGGGGTGGGGCGGCTTAAAAAATTAGTCTTCCTATTAAGCACAACCCCTTTTTGCAAGAACAAAAGATTATGTTAGATGGTATAAACATTGCTTGTCTCATTGAAAAATGAGAAATTATTTGATGCCTGAGTAAGGTCTAGTAGTCTTCCCACCCAATATAAAATGTCATATTTTAATCTTATGTGCTTTTCTCCAATCATGACAAATGTTATTAGAGAAACGCATTGCAACACGTCACAAACTATGATGAGAATGTCAAGGATTTAAGTGAGAAAAGTTGTAGTAACTCAAATTGTTTGGATTTCATTAGCTTGTATGAGCGTGTAGTTATTTTTTGCATAAACATTTGTTGAGTCACATGTCGGATATGTGCTTGGTCAAACAAGATCGTGAATCATTACGATAAGCTTTAATTGTAACTTCATATTTTTTTTTTTTTTTGAGGTGACAAATGTGACTAGCACTTTTTTTGGATTGTAGTAGCCATTGACCGGCTATTGACTTTTTTCAAAATGACATTTTTTACTCAAACCATTTGCTTTCCCACTTAATTTTTCACTTAACTCCAAATTTGAGGCACTCCCAAATGACTCAAAAAAAAAAAAAAAATTTCCCTATAAGCCAAACAATAGAATTTTTTGGAGCACATTTTTAGGATCACACACGCACACACAATTTTACCTAAACCAATTGCTTTTCCACTTAATCTAAATTAAAGATGTTTTATTTATTTACATATTTGAGGCTTCTAATGGCCAAAAAATGGATTTTCTTTTTAATGATTCATATGCATAATATTTTTAGGGTTGCAACTAAACACAAAAAAGAGTCAATTTTCTTACACTTCCTAAAACAAGTCATTTTTCAAAAAGTATTTTCCATCAAAACAACCAAAGCATTAATATTAATGAGATGTCAATTTTATTTTCAATCTTTATGGAGATATTAATTTTGAACAAGGACCATGAATAAGAATTATGCAGTAGGAGTATAGGACAAACTCAAGCACTAAAATGGAGGATTCGAATATAATAGCAAAATTGGAGAGAGAGAGAGAGAGTAATGGAAAGGAAACAGTACTTGACTATTTTTCCCTCCCCACTGGCAGCATACTGCTACTAACATCAGAACAAATATAACCACATCAAACAAAGTTCAACGACAATGAACAAAGTTACCAAGGCAGTCAAAATCATGTTTTAACTTAGCACATTCTGCATCGAAAGATAAAACATCAAAACAAACTGACTTCAGGGTTCAGACAAACATGCACACACGTTGAAATTGGGTATAAGCAAAATATCCTCTTCAATGCAGATTTATTGCAATCATGAGTAATGTATCCAAAATTGCACAAGTTTTTTATGGGATGCATTACAATTATTAGTGGAAACTCATGTCTAGGTATCCTGAACTCTCAGCATTGATACAAAAGTTTCCTGCATAATCTTACATAAACCTATATGCATGGATCCAAAGCAAAAAACTAAGAGAATCTAATGAACTAACCTGACATAAAAATAATCCTGACAAACCTAGATTATCCCAAAACAAACCACTGACAGTAGGGCATGATAAAAACTAGCATGCAGATGACTCCAAAAGATGTTCCTATTCGTAACATTATGCCAAAAAGAGAAAAGGCCAGAAGTTACACTCATCTCAGACGTCTATGATTTAGCATCCATACCTCGTAAAAGACTTGTATGAAAACCACACAATAAATACAAAAACACACGACTGCTCTTCAAAGTGGTGAGAAGTGTCACACCCCACCCCACCACCCCCCCTCTTCTCTTTTTTTGATAAAATATTTATCCACTGCTACTTCTTTTGTCCTAGGGTGCACAAATATATTATTTAATGAAAGAAACATAATTAAAATGTATCAAAGCAAAATCCTTTTTCTTTCTTGATTGTTTCCTCACATTTGTGGTGTGCAACACACACACACACACAACAACTACAACAACAACACCACCTTCATGCAAAAACTGTAAATTTATAAATCTACATAAAGGAAAACCACCTTGTAAAGCCACAAAATAAAATATCAAGTTGATGGCGGGCATGAAAAGCATTTTGATTTTACAATCAAAGGCATGGGGTCCATAGCGCATGGAAATTTTCTAGAAACTGTGTACTTATTCAAGACATATGCAGCATATATATTGTTAAACTAACAGTCACTTCAGACAGTTTTTTTTTTTTTTTTTTTTTGATAGGTAATCAAAAATTTATTGCATGAAAAAAGGACATCATGTTCACAATGATGAACACTAAACTTAAAACGGATACAATTTATAAAAGTCTTTCGTTAAGCTAACATTATAAATCTTCGTGTATCCTTTACACAGTACCACGTTATCAAAACTCAGACTGAGACCTACAAGAAAAAGGTTAGCAAATTCAATAGTAGATATGAGTTCTTTTTAATTTGTTTCTCACTCTTATGTCACCTCCAAGTTGCTTTTGGACCTCTATTATTTTGAACTTATATTGCAGGTAAAGAACCTGCATAATCATACAAAATCTAAAACACCATGCAACCTAAGTAATATATTATATATAATCAATGCTATGTGGCTTCTTTGTAAGCTACTTTTTCCAAAAATATCTGCATCGGATGTGCCCTCTAGATTTTTCACATATTGTAAGTTTCTAACACAAGCAATACGAGCATCAAGATTATTCAGATTAAAAATGTCTTGAATAAATATGTATATGTCTGAATACAAAAATAATTGGCTCATCATATCAGCTAACACATTGAGGGTCACAACAGATCCGTATAATATTAAGACACCCCTACCAAAAACTACGTCATTATTATACTCAAGTGAAACTAACCAATACAGAGAGTTGTAGCACAAATAGACACTCAGCGTATAAGAATGAGGTAGCACTCTCCTTGCCCAATTCAAAATCAGAACAAGAGAGAACCAGCATCTCTATCAATGACCTGGCATCAAAGAATCAAACTAACCCGTTGCTACCTGTTCCGTTGTTTGAGGAAGTGCTGAGGGTGAGTTATGTGATTCATTTGTTTGAGATCCTGGTGGTGGGTGCTGCAGCCCTTCTGTTTGAGATGGGCCAGATGGTGGGTGATGGAATCCTGTCATTGGAGGGGTTCCCGATGGTGGTTGCGGTGGTCTGGCCATTTGAGCAAGTCCAGATGGCGTGTGCTGCTGCCATGACATTTGAGAGGATCCAGATGATGGGTAATGTGGTCCGGCAATTTGAGGGGATCCAGATGATGGGTACTGTGGTCCGGACATTTGAGAGGGTCCAGATGGTGGGTGCTGCTGCCATCCCATTTGTGTGGGCCCAGATGGTGTCTGCTGGGGTCCAGTCATTTGAGACTCTGGGTTGATTCCTGATGGTGGCTGAGGTGGTCTGGCAATTTGAGCGAGTCCAGATGGTGTGTGCTGCTGCCATGCCACTTGAGGGGATCCAGACGGTGGGTAATGCGGTCCAGCCATTTGAGGGGATCCAGATGGTGGGTACTGTGGTCCAGACATTTGAGAGGGTCCAGATGGTGGGTACTGCTGCCAACCCATTTGTGTGGGCCCTGATGGTGTCTGCTGGGGTCTGGCCATTTGAGAGTATCCAGATGGTGGGTATTGTGGCCTTGCCATTTGAGGGGGTCCTGATGGTGGGTGAGAAGGTCCTGCCATTCGAGGAGGTGGTCTTGATGGCATGTGTGCATATCCCCACCTATTCATACCCAACAGTCTTTCAATCTCTTCACCCCGACCAGCTTTTGTAAATGCCTCATTTACAGTTTCCTGCAATGCAGGAGTAACACCAACACCATACCTCATCACCTCGCCCATTAGATCCCAGCTCCTGTCCAATGCACCTTCATTGCAAAGTCCCTTAATCACAACCTCATAACAAGTAGGGTCTGGTTTAGGTTCTTTTTCTCCCATTTTAGACAAAATCTGGGCACAGTCTGCTGCCTTGCCATTCTTGATCAATTCATCAAACACCCTATTACCAAAACTAGCAACCACCCTCAAACCAGCATCCACCATTTTGTTCAACACCTTCAATGCATCATCAATCCTGTTCGCTTTCAAAAATGCATCAATCAAAGTCCTATGAGTTGTGACATCAGGGGACAATGACTTTGAGGATAATTCTGTAAACAGCATCTCTGCCTCTGATAACATCTCATTCTCACAAAACCGAGCAATGATATTATTATAACCTGCAACATCCATTTGAAAAGCCTTTGAATTTGATTTTGTCCCAACTTTCTTAAATGTGGGAATTACCTCCTCAAACTTGCCAAGCTTAAAGCATTCATTAACCATTATGTTAAATGTTTCTGAATTCACTGCTTGGAAAGTTGGTGGGGTGTGATTATCCAACATTGAATCAAACAATACCAAAGCTTCCTTTTTCTTCCCGTGCTTAAGCAATACCTCCAAAAGAACATTGCAAGTCGCAGGCACCATCTTAAACTGGCGATCAAGCAAGGACTTATATGACTCCATCGCCTCCTTATCTTTCCCCTGGTTAAAAAACCAGTTCATAAATGTCGCATTCACAACCCCATCATACACCAAACACCGCTCCTTCAGCTCATCAAAAAGCTCATTAGCCTTCTCCAAATTTTCCAAATCTAGAAACCCCTTGATCAAATTGTTATAAACCAATGAGTCTGCACCGTGCCCCTTATTCAACATTTCCCTCAAGAGATCCACTGCCTCTTGAATCCGCCCTGCATCAATCAACCCTTTTGTCAAATGCCGGTATGTAACCGACGATGGACTAAATGGTGCACTCATAATAATATGGCGATACACTTCCAACCCCTGATCAACCCTCCCCTCATCACAATGAGTATTAATCAAATTATTATAAGATACAACATTGGGAACAATATTTGATTGGTTGAAGAAGAAGTGGAAGAGGGCAACAGCATCATTGTACCTGTATCAATCATATCATCAGAAACAAAACAGTGTTTCAAATTTCCCTAAAACTAATTGGGTTATTAAATAAAACTTAAGAATCGGCTAATAGAAAACAGATGTAATTGAATCTAAAACAGTGACTCGTTTGGCAATATGCTGGATTGGTTAAACAAGAATTAGAAGAGAAAAATAGCATAAAAAACCAAACTTTTTCTAAGTTCCAACATTAGGGTGTTCCATTAAAATCTACAAAGAACCAAATTTGGGTCTTTCATCAAAATCTACAATCAGAGCATGTGTGCACACACACACAATCTGTACCTTATCTAATCAAGCTATAGAAAGAAATGATCTTGGATCTTTTGATAACATCTACAATGAACAAGCATGTATGCCCCATCTCTCTCTCTCTCTCTCTGTCTCAGACACAACATTAAGTAAAACTATAGAGAGGAGAAACCCACTCTCTCTCTTGCATGTGAACACACGCACTCACTGCACCGTATCCTAGGAAGCACGGACATGGGTACAGTACAACACGGTGGCACAAGAAATTTTCCTGAAAATAATAACATAACACAGCAGGTATAACACCTGTATGACACAGGTATGACACCCTAAATAAAGTGTCTATGCTTCCTAGGCCATATCTAATCAAGATACTGTAAGAAACAATCCTGGTCTTTTTGTTAAAATCTACAATCAGAGTGCACGTGTACCCACACACTCTCTCCCTCACACAAAAACTCCAAACTTTAAAATTTACAGTATCCAATTAAGAAACAATCATGGGTCCTTTGTTAGAATCTACAATCAATGTTCCCTCTCTCACACACACACATTTACCTTAATTAACCAAGCTATTCTAAGAAACCAATACTGGGTATTTCGTTAAAATCTACAATCAGAACACACACACACAAACATTTATGTTTCAAAAAAACATCAAAGTGAACGATATAGTAATCAGCTAAAAAAACCCAGAAGAGCCAGGGGCAGAATCATAAAAACACGAAAACACGAAGGGCAAAAAGGGAAGAAGAAACTGAAAAAAGAGTAAACTTCAACCTCTTAGCACGGTACATGGCGGCGATGATAGCATTGCAAGTGAAGACAGTAGGCCTCGTATTCGAAAACACAGCGTGTCTCGCCACCGCAGAAGCAGCATCGAGGTCACCGGCTCTGATCAGAGACTGCACCCTGTTGTGGAGGTTCAGCCTGGGACCCACCAGAGCTGAGGTGGAGTCCGGAAGCCGAGGAGCGTTCGGGTCTCTCTGCGGTGGCGGTTGGGAGGGGTCACGGCGGAGTGCATGGAGAGGCGGCTCGATGCGGAGGCGGCGCTTGCGACGGCGTCGTTCGGCTGCGGCTTCTTCGGCGGAGGAGAAGGCGAAGCCACGGCGGGTGGGTTGGTTGGTTTGGAGGAGGAGGAGTGGGGTTAGAGTTTGGGAGGAGGTGGTGGTGGAAGGGCGGCGGAGAGAACGGAGGAGGAGACGATAGAGAGACATGGTGGTCTCTGTGTGTGAAGCAGAGAGAAATGAAATGTGGGCTTAAACCCTAGTAGACAGGGATGGGAGGTTTGGGAATTGGGACTTAGGACAACAGCGAAACAAATAGACTTTGAAGAGCGAACTGGCTGAAGTGAACACTCATGAATTTTTTTTTTTTTTTTTTTTTTTTTTCTTTCTTTGGTCTTGTTTTTTGTTTTTTTATTATTATTTATATTTGGTAGTTTTCTTCTTCTTTTGTTTAACCCAAAAAAAAAAAAAATATATATATATATATATATATATGTATGGAAAAGGTTAACCAGTGCCATGCGGTGTTTGTCAAGATTTCTCTTAATGGATTGTGTTAATAAAAATGACAAAAAGTTATTAAAAATGTTACCAAAAAAGATAAAAAAAAATTAAAAAATTATCAAAAAGAATATAAAGCTGTAAAAAGTAAATTAATACTATAAAAATCTGCAAAAGGTTGTTATTGACAGGCACCTTACCCGTTAACACAACCTCTATATATATATAACTGAAGCCTTTAACTTAACTTTTGACTTTTTTTTAGAGTTCCCACATTTTTACACATGAACATTATTTAAATAAGATTCTAAAAAAAAAAAAATCTAAAACTAAGTTAGTATAGGACTCGAATTCCCAAATCCTAATAAACTCAAATTAAAAAAAAAAAAAAAAATGTAGTAGTAGTAGTATGATAGAACTCTTTTAACCTAAGTCAATATAAACTGATTAGTGTGTTCTATGATTCTATCAAAATAGTTATTCAATTTGGGTTTAGACTTTAGAGTTTACACTATCTTTTTATTGAAAATATAGAAGAATATCAAGGTTATGGCTTCTTTTATGTTTGGTAAACAATTTTTAGTTATTTTGATGGTTAACAACTTAATATATATATATATATATATATATCTTATTGAAAATATAATGAAAACATTGGTGGCTAATATATATATATATTTCAAGAACCAAGAGTAATATTCTTTTTAGGATTTGAAGCATTCACTCCAACTGGTAAGGTTTTCTTAATGTCAGTTTGTCTTGAATCTTCAAGGTGGCTGTGTATAGAGCCGTAAATATGTAATTTTTTTTGTTTGATGGTTTTATATATATTTATATATATATATATATGTATAATTTTTATTTTATTTCAAGCTGGTTGTTAAAGCAAGACTTAGAGGAGTAAATCATCTTCGTTGGTAAGACTAAGTGATGCTTCTTTGAATAATTAGGTCTCAATTTTAGAGTTATTGCATGTGTTGCCAATCTATATTTAAATAGAAAGATTTATTTATTTATTTATTTTTATCTAAACTAAATTGATCTATTTTTCATTATGTAAATTAATGTTTCAAATATTTCATATCAAGGATAGGAAATTATAAGACTGGAATCCTAATATATAATCAAAAAGGAAGAGAAAAAAAAATAGTTTACATCTTCATACACAATAGCTTTCCCATGCATTGCACGGGTTAGCAACTAGTATATTATATAATAAAAGTTGGGTAAAAGTTAGGCTTAAAAACTATGGTTATACTAAGTGGCTTCACCAAATTGCAGAAATTTTTTTAAAATTAAATAAATATATATTTATATATAATTAGTTGTGCCAAGTAGTTCCACCCAATTGTAGTAAGTTTTTAGGTAAAAACAAAAAAAAAAAAAAAAAATTGATCTTATCAACTTCTTTGGATAAAGTGACAATTAGTATTTGTATTAGCTTCTTCTTCTTCTTTTTTAATTTTATAAAGTAACAATTTTACTCTTAGCTTATGTTAGTATTTTTTTTTTTTTTGGGATAAACATTTATCCTACACCATCTATTTCCTAATAATAAAGTAAAAGTATTATTTTTTCTTCAAAAATAAAAGCTTTTTTTAATATATAAAGTAAAAAAAAAATAGTTAATATGTATTAACTTTAATATGTATTAGGACTCTTAGGACATGTTTGGTAGACTGTAATAAGCGTTGTAATGTAATAGTTATTCTTTAGTTTAGTTATGTTTTTATTACAAGGAATAGTCATTCCTTATGAATAGCTATTCTACAAAATGAGGAATAACTATTCCTCTTTAAAAGGTGGTATTAGTTGAAGATGAGAAAATATTGGGCATGATGGGCTTACCTTCATGGGCCCGACGGATTGGGTCTCTTGGGCCTGCGTAAGTATGGTCCCGGCTTCAAGGCCCATCACTACCGACGCAAAGACAAGGGCCCATGATCCGGAAATGAGAATCCTTGCTCATCACGTTTGGAAGAATTGGGGATAGAGTCCCACATTGAAAAGATGTGGAAACCAAAAAGGGAAAGTCAACCCCTCATCACTATAAAAGGCGTAATACCCACAGAAATCGAGGGATGCTTTTATGAACCCTCTCTAACGCACTAAGTAAAATAGAGGAATTCTAACTTGACCGTCGGAGAGTCTTTGGCCGGCACCACACGGTGCTCTCTGAAGGATTCTTTAGTTTGTTTCGTCGTGCGGGTTCAATTCGAGTCGCGAGTACGGTGTGACCCATTGGTGACGGTTTTCGACGTCATCGGTTGGCGCCGTCTGTGGGAACGACTAAAATAACATTCCTAGACAAAAGAGTTACATGGTACTCACGCGCTCGATGGCAACCACGAACGACGTACACGAAGAAGCCCCTACGATCGCCCTCGAAAGACAGGTCAAGACGCTCGCCGCAGCCGCAGAGAGCGCCTAACCAAGCAAAACAACGACCTGGTAGAGCAAAATTGAATCAAAAGAGTGTGGCGGTGAATAGCCGTGGCGAAGATCAAGAAGGGAACAAGTGCGGAAAGGAGAAATAATGACGGACGCAGGAGAGCAACGCACCGAGCAAACAAGTGCGACGGGACGCTAGCGTCCCTTGATGGATCTGACTCCACACCAAACCAATCATCGCGGAAATGCGGGCGATGAAGGAGCGAGATGGAAGTGCTGATGAACGCTCTCAAGGGGCGAGTGTCCGGTGACCTCGGCGACCTTGTCAACCGGACCGACTCGCCATTTACGGCGTCCGTCAATTCCTTCCCCTGCCGAGCAAGTTCCGCATGCCGAGTATGGACAGATTATGACGGAATAAGGGACCCTCTCAATCACCTAGAGACCTTCAAAACCCCGATGCACCTTCAGGGGAGTGGCAGACATAATTATGTGTAGGGCATTCCCTACAACCCTCGAAGGGCGCGGCAAGGATTTGGTTCGGCCGACTAACACCAAACTCCATCAAGCACCTTCAAGGAGCCGAGCGCTCGATTCACTACACACTTCATTGGAGGACATCGGTACAAGAAATCCACGGCTTGTCCGATGAACATCAAGCGAGAGAGGAGGAGACGTTACGGGCCTACATATCACGCTTCAATAAAGAAGCACTCTCGATTGACGGCCGACGACAAGATATTGGTGGCCGCGTTCACAAACGGGTGAAGGGGGTAAGTTTTTGTTCTCCTATACAAAAACGACCCAAAGACAATGTCGGAGGTGCTTTACAGGCCACCAAGTATATGAACGCTGAAGACGCTCTACTAGCAAGAGAAGACAGATCAAGAAAAGAGACAGACAAGAGGACCCCGACAGGACGGGGCGGAAAAAGGACGGATGGGAGATCGAAGGGACGAGAGACGTCCAAAACCCATGGGTGGAAGGTTCACAAGTTTCACCCCGACCGCTCCGATAGACCAAGTCCTAATGCAGATTAAGGACGAAGGATCCCCGACGTTTCGGGAAAGCTAAAGAGTGATCCCAACAAAAGGTCAAGAGACAAATATTGCCGCTTCCACCGTGACCATGGTCACGACATCTGCCGATTGTTACGACTTGAAGCAACAAATCGAAAACCTTATCCGACAAGGAAAGTCAAGAAGTTCGTCAGCAAGGAAAAGAATGGATCAACCCCAACAAGAACAACACTCCCGTCGAGAAAACGAGCGGCCAAGGCCCCCAATAGGGGACATAAGGATGATAATTGAGGAACATTTTGCGGTCGGATCGTCCAAAAAGGCTCGCAAAAACGTACCTTCGGATGGTACAGAATGTCGGTGGCAAGGGCACGGTGCCAAAGATGGCAAGAAGGGAAGGCCCCATTATCGGGTTCAAGGAAGAGGACGCAAGACGCCTACACCATCCACACGACGATGCCCTCGTCGTCACCTTGCGGGCGGCGACTACAACATCCACCGGGTGTTGGTCGACAATGTAGTTAGTTCGGCCGACATCATGTATTATCCGGCGTTCCAACAAATGAGGATTGATAGAGAGCTGCTAATACCGACAAACGCCCGCTCGTTGGTTTCGGGGGAGTAGGATATTCCCTTTGGGCGCCATCGTCACGTTATCGGTGACGGTGAGGAGACTACCCCAACAAATCACCAAGGACGTAACATTCTTGGTGGTCGATTGTTCGTCGACCTACAATGCTATTATTGGACGACCCACTCTCAACTCGTGGAAGGCGGCAACATCAACATACCACCGATGATCAAGTTCCCAACGGAGTATGGGGTAGGAGAGCTACGCGGAAGCCAAATTGCCGCACGAGAATGCTACGTAGCTATGATGGAGGCGGAAGACCAGATCCAGGCCTTGAACATAGAAGAACACCGAACGACGCAGAACCTCCCTGCGAGAAGCTAGAGGAGATAGTTCTCGGCGGTTCCAATTCGGATCGAACCACCAGGATCGGAACGCTTGCCAAACCCGCAATCCGTCAAGAGCTCGTAGCTTTCTTGAGGAGCAATAAGGATGTGTTCGCTTGGAGCCATGACGATATGCCAGGAATCGATCCCTCGGTCATGGTACATAAGTTGAATGTGTTGCCCTCGTTCCCACCCGTCCGACAAAAGAAGAGAGTATTCGCCCCGGAACGAGACCAAGCAATAGCGGAAGAGGTCCGCAAACTCCAAGAGGCAAGCTTCATCAGGGAAGTCTACTACCCCGATTGGCTAGCGAATGTGGTAATGGTAAAGAAAACGAGCGGCAAATGGCGGATGTGCGTGGACTTCACCGATCTTAACAAAGCATGCCCCAAAGATAGCTATCCCCTCCCAAGGGTCGACATCCTAGTAGACTCGACGGCTCAACACCAATTGTTAAGCTTCATGGATGCCTTCTCGGGTTATAACCAGATCCGCATGCACGAGGGCGTCAGGAGAAGACCGTTTGTAACCAGTCAAGGACTCTTTCGTTATAAAGTAATGCCATTCGGTCCGAAGAATGCGGGGGCAACATACCGAGAGATTAATGAACAAGATGTTCGCACAAGCAAATCGGGAGGAATGTCCAAGTCTATGTCGACGATATCTTTGGTGAAGAGCCTAGGAAGGAGGAAGACCACTTGGAAGATCTCAAGGAAACGTTCGCACGCTTCGATCCTACAACATGAAACTCAATCCCGGGAAAGTGCGCGTTCGGTGTGACGGCAGGCAAATTCCTAGGGTTCATGGTATCTCAAAAGGGGATTGAGGCTAACCCGGACAAAATCCGAGCCATAATGGAAATGGCCCCGAGAAACGTGAAGGAAGTACAGAGCCTTAACGGCAAGGTAGCGGCATTGAATAGATTCGTGTCAAGAGCGACGGACAAGTGTTTACCCTTCTTCCGAACATTGAAAAAGTCGTTCGAGTGGACGGACGAGTGCCAGCGAGCTTTCGAGGAGTTAAAAGTCTATCTATCTTCACCACCTCTCCGAGCCCCTCGCAACCAGGTGAAGAACTCTTCCTCTATTTGCATTTTGTCTCACTGCGGCCGTCGTGTGACCTTGATCAGAGAAGAGGATAGGGCACAGAAGCCCGTGTACTACGCTAGCCGGGCGCTCCGCGGTGCCGAAGAAAGATACCAGCCTATGGAAAAACTCGCTTTTGCATTGGTCACGGCGGCTCGCAAGCTCAAGCCCTACTTTCAAGCCCATACCGTGAACGTCATGACCGACAAACCCTTGCGGAGGGCACTAAGCAATCCCTGGCCGCTGGTCGTCGACGCTGTGGGCAATAGAATTGAGCGAATTTGACATCAAGTACCAACCACGTGTGGCCATTAAAGGACAAGCTATAGCCGACTTCATAGCGAGTTTACGCGGGACGCGGACAAAGGGGCGAGGAACCCCGGTGGAACATCTACACCGACGGATCATCCAATAAGCGAGTTGGAGGAGCCGGCATAGTATCTTGTCACCGAAGGAGACGAGATTGAATGTATGGTCCGTCTCGACTTCCCCATTACCAACAATGAAGCGGAATACGAAGCGGTGGCAACAGGACTCGACCTAGCCAAAGCCGCCGGAGTCGAAAGTGTGGTCGTGCATGCGCGACTCTCAAGTCGTGACCAATCAAGTAAACGGAGATTATGAATGCAAAGGGGAGAGATTGAAGAGATACCTTGGTCAAGTAAGGGCGAGAGTAGACGGGCTAGAAGCAATGTTCCGCCGAGATCCCGAGGGGAGAAAATGAGCCCGCTGATCGGGCGGCCAAAGCCGCTCTCGTGAGAACATATGACGGCACCGGGTAATGTACTTTCCTTTGTTCAAATCTTTCCGCTAATAGACCCCGACAACATACGGGAGATACGCTCGAAGCAAACTGGACTACAGATAACTTCATACTTAAGGGACGGGTTCGCGAGGAAGAAAAGGAGGCAGCAAGAAAGTGAAAGTCCAAGCGGCAAGATTCGTCTTAATAAAGGATATTCTTTACAAAAGAGGTTTCTCCCGTCCCTATCTTAGATGCCTGGGGGTCAAGAGGCGGACTACGTGATGAGGGAAGTACACGAAGGGATATGCGGGAACCATTCTCGGATCGCGGTCGCTAGTGCACAAACTAGTACGAGTGGGTATTACTTGGCCAACCATGCGAGAAGGATGCCGAGTCCTACGTTAAAAGCTGCGACAAGTGCGGAGGTTCAGCAATTTCATCGGACAGCCAGTGAGAAGAACTAACCCCTATAATGGCTCCATGGCCGTTCGCTCGATGGGGACTAGACATCATGGGACCTTTCCCAACGGCGATAAGGCGACTAAAGTTCTTGGTAGTGGGTATTGACTACTTCACAAAATGGGTAGAAGCGGAAGCTTTGGCCACCATTACGTAAAAGAACATTAGAAGCTTTGTTTGGCGGAGCATCGTATGTAGATTTGGCATTCCTAGAGTTCTTGTCTCGGATAACGGGAGGCGGTTCGACAACGGCCACTTCCGGGATTTTCGCACGCACTGGGAATAAAAACCACTACTCGTCACCCGCCCATCCTCAAAGCTAACGGCCAGGTTGAAGTCACGAACCGATCCCTGTTAAAGATTATCAAGACTCGGCTCGAGGGGGCAAAGGGTATATGGCCGAGAAGAACCGCCGAGCGTACTATGGGCATACAGACGACGGTGAGGACTCCGACAGAGAGAGACGCCATTTCGACTAACATACGGGAGCGAGGCGGTCATCCCAGCCAGGTTGGGCTCACAAGCTACAGTGGTACACAACCATGACGAGAGCGGGAATGACGAGTCCATGAGGCTCTGATTGGACCCGATAGATGAGGTTAGGTCGGCGGCGGAGCAAAGGGTCGCTAGATACCGAGGATCGCATGTCCGGACATTTCAACTCCCGGGTCCGACACGGGAACTTTCAAGTAGGAGACCTCGTACTCGGGAGGGTCATGGGCGCAACTAGAGACCCTACACAGGGAAAACTCGGCCCCAACCGGGAAGGACCTTATAGAGTTACGTCGTGGACAAGGAAAGGAACATACCACTGGAGACAACAGACGGAGAGAAGCTACCGCATCCATGGAATGCCGAGCATTTGAGGAAATACTACCAAAGTAGTAGTGACACAAAGAACCAGATTTTGCTTGAGCCTTTCATACGTTTCATTTAACTGTCTTTTTGCTACAATTTTGTCGTGCCTTTTTTAAGCCCGGGGGCAGGCACTTTTCCTTTACGCATTTCTATCAACTTTGATTTTCTATTTGAATACCATTACAATTGCCCACAAAATAACTGAATTCCACCAAATGGACGGATACAAAATCGACGGATAAGCCTACGAGGATTATCACTTTCAACAAAAAGAGTCCACAAAGTGGACGGATCACTAAGGTGATTAAACAAGTCCATAGTGGACGGATCACTAAGGTGATTAAACATAAGTCCACACGGTGGACGGATCACTAAGGTGATTAAACAAGTCCACAAAGTGGACGGATCACGAAGGTGATTAAACAAATCCACACAGTGGACGGATCACTAATGTGATTGAACATAAGTCCACAAAGTGGACGGATCACTAAGGTGATTAAACAAGTCCATAGTGGACGGATCACTAAGGTGATTAGACATAAGTCCACACGGTGGACGGATCACTAAGGTGATTAAACATAAGTCCACAAAGTGGACGGATCACTAAGGTGATTAAACAAGTCCACAAAGTGGACGGATCGCTAAGGTGATCGAACATAATTCCACAAAGTGGACGGATCACTAAGGTGATTGAACTTAAGTCCACAAAGTGGACGGATCGCTAAGGTGATCGAACATAATTCTACAAAGTGGACGAATCACTAAGGTGATTGAGCTAAAGTCCACAAAGTGGACGGATCGCTACCAAAACATAAGTCCACAAAGTGAACAGATCACTAAGGTGATTGAACTTAAGTCCACAAAGTGGACGGATCTCTAAGGTGATCGAACATAAGTCCGCAATGTGGACGGATAACTAAGGCGATTAAACATAAGTTCACAAAGTGGACGGATCACTAAGGTGATTAATCAAGTCCATAAAAGTGGACGGATAACTAAAGTAAACATACCTCCACACAGCGGACGGGTCACTAAAGTGCACATACCTCCACACAGTGGACGGATCATTAATATGAACGTAATTCCACCGTGGGCGGATCACCAAGGTGACTAAACATAAGTCCACAAAGTGGACGGATCATTAAGGTGAACATACTTCCCACACGGTGGACGGACTATCCTGAGGGGATAATAAAAGAGCATGTACGCAAAGTGGACGGACCACTAACAACATTAATTTTTATAAGTCCATTCAAAAGTGTCATACAACACCACAAAATGGACGGATCCCCATTATAAACCTCTGAAACTAGACGGAGGAGGGAGATCCTCACGGATGTAAGTGCTCAATCAACAAAAAAATAATAATAAGTCCGCAGTATGGACGGAATATCACGGGCAAACAAAACATTCTCATACAAGCCCTTCCTCAAAAAAAGAGGACGGACCTTTAAACAAAGTACCAAGCAATTATAGAAAGGGTATATGAACATTAAGCCAAAAGCCCAAAAGGCAAATGTTTAATACAATTAAAGAAGAAGACGATTTGAAATGTAAATAAATAAAAATAAAAAATAAACGAGAGGACGGATGGTTCTCAAAATGAACTACAAAGAGATTAATCTTTCTTTTGCTCGGCGACTTGGACATCCTTCGACGGGACGGACTCTCCGTCTCCTTGAACAGCGTCTTCACCAAAGAGGTACTCCGTATTCTCGGAGGCGCGGGGGGGAGGGCAGAAGTCCGGGCTTGGTCCTCCAGTTTCACCATCGTCAAATCCACTCTGGATAGGCACGCTTGACTTGACGGAGGGAATCATCGAAGCCTTGAAGGAAGATGTCCGACGGCTCGCTCAAACAGGACTCCGAGCATCGATATTCCTCGACGGCTGCCACTTTAGCCTGACGAAGCTCTTCTTTGAGTTGTTTGATCTCGGCCTCTTTGTTCTCTATGGCCGTCGGCCAAGTGGCCGTCTTCTCCTCAGCTCCTTCCTCGCCCGCTCGTAAAGCTCCAGCTTCTTTTCCATCTTGGACCTCCATTTATGAAGTGTCCGAGCTCTTCCTCCGTCTCTGCTCCGCCTTCGCGCGCACCCGGTCCAAGGTACTCTCACGGTTGAGACACCGGTCAAGTAGTCCCTTCATCATGACCAAGGACTGCAAATAGAAAAGAGACCGTCATATAATGTAAGTAACAACAAGAAAGAAAGATAAAAACTTATTTGACAAACATAACCAACCTGAGCGACGGCGAAGAGGCCCGTCTCTCCCCATGGCCTCCGTCGAATGGTTCCCAGGTCTTCATAGTCTTCTGCCGTGATGATGGACGACGACTTCTCCAATGCATACTTGGAGTCATCACGGAGAAGGGAAGGAGGTCTGTCTTGTTTACCGTCTGGGACCGTCATCAATCCCTTACCCTTCCCCGCCCATTTGGGGTGACGGCCTTGTTACCCTCGGCCATTAAGCCAACCACGGAGGTTCAATAGAGACCTTTGGTTGCTTAAATGGACGGTCGGATTTTGTCGTCGTTTCCTCTTAGGGATCAAGCCGACACCTTAGGAACCTCCTCGCCGGATTCCCTCTTCTTGACGGCTTGGGACTTGATCAAAGCTCTCCTTTTTGCGTCGTCCATCTCTCGCAAATAATGACGGATGAAGTTAAAACTACTTAATTGCTTTGTTAAATGACAAAGTAAAGTCGACGGGCTTACGTTTATGAACTCGTTCGTCGTGATCGATTGCTTCTTGGGTGGGCTCGGGACCGTCACAAGTACCAATGTATGGTCCTTGGGTTCACCAACTTAGCCCAAGTCCTTTCCTCCTCGGCGTAGTTTTCTGCAAATCTTTTCAAGGAAACTAAACTCCTCAAGGCTGACTTGTGGGCGCCGTCTACCTGCAGAGAAAGGTGATCAAGATACACACATAAAAATGGACGGATATGAATAGCAGTACAAAATTAAGACGGATGCATACGTGTCTGATTTATAATCGCCCAAGTTGTGTCGACGGGCATGTACTCCGTCTCCCCTGGATGGTTCATCCATCTGTCACCCTCCAGGAAGAAGTACCGACTCTTCCGGTCTCTATTTGAGTCCGGGGTCTCGAAAATCACCTTCAACAAGGAGCTCCGACTAGCAAAGCTGTACATCCCCTTGATCCGAAATCTCAAATGCCTGGCCCGGTAATGATGAAGAAATTCACGGACCGTCAACTTCCTTTCCCGTTTGACATTGCGCCGTAAAGAATCTCCATGGCTATGAAGACTCTCCGGGCGTTAGGGGATATCGGGTGACGGACAACCCTAGATCTTGTAAGAGTTCCCTATGAAGTGTAGAAAGCGGGAATCGAAGTCCAGCCTTCAACGCCGCTCGTACACTCCGACACCGTCTCTACCCTTCATAGTAACACTTCTCCGACGCGTAAGGTAGACGGATGGAAACATAGTCGGGGATTTGAAAGTTGGTTCGAAGGTCTTTGAAATGCTTCTCTCGATGACGGATGTAAATCTATGCACCGTCCACTCGGTAACATGATGAACTTCCTTAGTCCATCAAAGACCGACTACGAGACTCAGTGCTCTATCCCCGTCGTCGTCGGAACCATCTACTTCAACTATCTCCACATCCTCATTTGTTGAGGATGAAGAGGAGGCAGACGGACTCCTACTTTCGCCGGGGCTCTCTTGGTCTTTATGACCGGACGGGTATACATCCTCGTAATCCGTCTCATCACGAACCACCGACCGGTTACTCGACGCACTAGACATTTCCTACAATTGACAATAAAACCTAAGACCGACGGGTTTGAAAGTGTTGACGGGTATGGAAAGCCTAACAACAATGCATGGACGAAAATGTAACTTGACTATATTAAGTTAGAAGCACTTACCGAACCTAGCGAGAGGATAGGTGACGGTTGATGTAATCAAGCAAGTATTCGTCCTCGACGGATTTGCTTTCGGTAAGCTTGACGGATTTGCTCGACAAGGTTGACGGCTCGCGCTCGACAAGTGTTTTTCGAGTGAAAATTGAAAAATGAAAGAGTGAGGCGCCTTATATATATAGGAAGTGCACGAAGACGAAGCGGCGCTTCGATCCGATACACCGACCATTCAGAGAGTGACACGTGGCATGCTTAATAAATGCCGACAACTTTGTCGATGCGTACCAACATTTGTACCCGCCATGTATCCGTCAACTTGATGATTCTTACTTTGACGGGTTGATCCATTTGGGACCGTCGTTCTATTTTGCATGAATCCGTCATAGATATATATGTAGGACCGTCACCCCATTAATCCTCGACCTTAAAGGTGACGGATCATTGGGGTGAAGGGGGCAAATCAAGATGAGAAAATATTGGGCATGATGGGCTTACCTTCATGGGCCTCGACGGATTGGGTCTCTTGGGCTGCGTAAGTATGGTCCCGGCTTGAAGGCCCATCACTACCGACGCAAAGAAGGGCCCATGATCCGGAAATGAGAATCCTTGCTCATCACGTTTGGAAGAATTGGGGATAGAGTCCCACATTGAAAAGATGTGGAAACCAAAAAGGGAAAGTCAACCCCTCATCACTATAAAAGGCGTAATACCCACGAGTAAATCGAGGGATGCTTTTATGAACCCTCTCTAACGCACTAAGTAAAATAGAGGAATTCTAACTTGACCGTCGGAGAGTCTTTGGCCGGCACCACACCGGTGCTCTCTGAAGGATTCTTTAGTTTGTTTCGTCGTGCGGGTTCAATTCGAGTCGCGAGTACGGTGTGACCCATTGGTGACGGTTTTCGACGTCATCATTAGTTATTTCTTAGTAAGTGCAATAAGTTCAAATTTTAATATATTTCCAAATAAACAAATTTTCCATATACATCTAACAATTATAAAAATAAAAAATAACAAATATCTCTCTTAAATTAAAAAATAACAATTTTTAAGGAGATATAATTATATAAGTAAGATATTTCTTAAAATAAATGTTAAGTTTCATTCTAATGTTATAACTCACAGTCAAACTAATGAATATGTTTAGTTATTACATTACAACACACTTTATTACTAGTAATAAAGATTACAATTCCTGTTGTAATCTCCATTCAGTATACCAAACGCACCCTTAGTATTTTGTGCTCATTAACTCATTTTGTACAAATATTAAATTTAAGTGGACACATAACACAAAATTAGCCCATAATTAAAATCTAATTTGAAAAAGTTTACTATATTTTTGACACAGAGAAAAACTCATATCTCGTAAATCTATTCCCCATGTTCTCGCTAATGCCAACACATGCATAAAATTAGGTACGTTTCCTATATAAAGGATTGGAAACAAGAAAGGTACACATAAAAAATGAATAAGTGGGTCATTCCAGTAAATGGGTGTTTCCCATGTTAAGAATCATTATAAGAAATAATAAATATTAAATGAAATTTACAAGAGTATAATATGGGTCATCATTATTTAATTGTGGTTGATTTAGATGGTGATGTGAAAATGAAATGACACAAGAGATATGGTTCAGCTAGCCTAAGCACAGCCACAGTGCCAACGTAAAATTGAAATATACATATACTAGCCTATTCACACACACTCAAATGTGCTAAGACTAAGAGTCATTTAAAAAAAAAAAAAACATAGGCATCACAAAAAAGTGGCATCAATTACTCACACATCTACATATTAATATGGTTAGTCCATGATCTTTATCATGTGTTGGCCCATAATTATTGAAATTTCATGAACTAAATATGTAGATTTCAATTAGCTCAATTAATAGTTTCTCAAAAAAAAAAAAAAAAAAAAATCAGCTACTAAGTAGTAAAGTCTCTTACTCTTTTGTCATTTCACCACAAATTAATTGGTATCTTTATCTGATGATAAAGAGTAGTCATCATGGAGTCTGTGGACGCCATATGTTAAAATTCTATTGTATCTATCAAAAAAATAAACTACATTTAATATTTCATAAACAAAATGTAAATTATATTTTTCACACGTCTAGCTAATTTATGCAAGAAATAATTGTATTCCAACTAAGAGCTTAAACACAGATATTCATGTAAAAAAATAACAAAAGACTTATATTGTTCTCGAAAGCAAACCAAATAAATCCAAAATATAAAGTACTTGGTGTCTTCTCTAATCCTTATTTAATAACATGGTAAAATCTAATGAGAAACTTTACATAAATTTTTATTGTTTAGATTAATTTAATTATTATTAGGTAAAAAAGTAAAAGTGGAAAGAAAAATGTGTTCATTGGAAAATTGAAGTGTTTAGTTTAATAATGAAGAAATTTTTCAAAAACCCTACTCAAATATGTTACAAAAACTTGAAATTGTGTAATATTTTAATGTAGGGATGAGTTTTGCAAATACACCAACAGATATCAATCATCAATGAGAGAGAACACCGACAAAAACAACATGGGCTTTATGCGCAACTTAGAAGAGAAAGAGAAGGAAATGATCAGAAAGAAGAACGCTTGGCAAGACATCGTGCCAATTATGCAAGACAAAGACAAAAAATTGAGCAAGGCAAAAATATTTTAGTGGGAAATCAAGCAAATTTAAATGAATATACTTTGCATTCTAATGCTACAACAAAACATGCCCATTACTAATGCAGCCAAATGGCGAGGTTCATCATTTGGCTCGAAATACGTCAATTAAGCAAAAGGCTATACAACATAGTAATGGTGAGAATATAGTTTCATATCTTTAACTAGTCTTCATTGGTTGGAATTTTATTGAATCAAAAAATTTTGTTTGTATCATTTGAATCCATTTAAAACATGTTTGGAAAAACAAAAACATATTCACATTTATTCCGGACAAAATGGACTTTTGCCCTTTTCGGGCAAATTAATTAGCTTTATACCCCCTGTGGGGCCCAAAATCTGAGGTCCCAGCCCACTTTACACTCGGGGCCCAAAGCCTAGGCCGAGGAGTCCTATTGCCGAGGACGTGTGATGAAAGCCCCACAAAGGCCCAAGGATGTGGCCGAGGATGATCACACACTCAACACCTCACAAAACGTCCGAAGAAAATGACAAACTCGATGACGGGCGGGTGAAGGGAGAAAAGCGCCAACATCGCAAAGATGGAGCCCCGCATCTGACAAGCTCATACTTCGGACCATGCTGTTTAATCTTTTCCAACCACCCCCAACCACTCGGATGTACGGATGGATAGGACGAGTCTATACCTAAAAAAGCAAAACTTACACATGGACACGAAGGAGGAAGTGAACACTAGTATAAAAGGGAAAGAAAGGCGAGAGAGAGGAGGGGGAGAACGATCCTACAAAAAGAAGAATGGGAAGAATGTGATGCTCCTCGGACTAAGTCCGATGACTCAAACCCTTCAAGCTACATCAATGTAAGGCTTAGCTATTCAAGCCAAACCTACCTTTGTATGAGCTTCCATAAAATCGAGGACAGGACCGTTGCGGCGACTAAGGGCAAGCCTTTCAAGTCCACTATCTACAAATTATATTGTTCGGACCCATTACATATGAACCCAATGTCATTCTTGGGTCGTTAAAAGTCGTGTCCCTACACCCCCTTTCCCAAACTAAGTAGGGAAATGCCCCACTTTTAAAACTCGATTTATGATAAATCGAGTTAGAAAAAAAAATTTCCTGAAGCCCTATAATGGCGTTTTAATAAGCCTATAATGACGTTCTTAAGACCTATAGTGACGTTTTTTAACTCGATTGAAATCGAGTTATAGGCAATTTTTTTACCTATAACTCGATTTCATTGAGGTTGAGTTAAAAAACGTCACTATAAATCTTTAAAAATGTCACTATAGGCTCTTTAAAATGCCACTATAGGGCTTAACTTGATTTATCATAAATCGAGTTTTAAAAGAGGGACATTTTCTTACTTAGTTTGGGAAAGGGGGTATAAAGCTAATTAATTTGCCCAAAAAGGGCAAAAGCCCATTTTGTTCCATTTATTCCAAATTTTAACTGTTACAAATCATATTAACAGGTGAATCGATTGAATCAATTAACATTGAGATAGCATCAAGACTTCGACTAACCAATATCCGTCGAATTGCCGGAAATATTTTGTCTTCAAACAATGTGATGGGACAATTTATTGGTATACTAATATATTAAACCATCCATCATCTTTATGCTACATAGCAAATTTGTTCATGCTTTATTCTAACTTTTTCAAATATAATGTTAAAAAATATTGAGGTTGAGGCATGTGATATAAATCATGACACTAATGACAATAAGTTATATACAATAACATATTTCTAAATGCTCAACATCATGTTTTGTTATAAAACAAATAGAAATATTTTATCCAATTCCATTATTGCAGTCAAACAAAGAAGACAAAGAGTTGAAAGCACAAATGATGTTGAAGCAAGGGGATGATCATAATCAACAAGGTTTGTTACTCAATATCATTATGTTTGTTTGTGTTCATTTTTAAACCATATAATTTAATTACTTTGTGCAAACTCTTATTTTGCATGCATGTATTTAGTCATTTCTCCAAATTATTGTTAGATTTCAATCATTTCACATTATCATATTTTTTTGGAAATTGTTAAAATTTTTAGTACTATCATTTACACCATCTATCACAAATACAACAACAATATCAATAAAACCTTATACTCTGTTTGGTTGAAGAATATAAAAGTGGAAGGATGGAAATTGGTGGGATAAAAATAAAATATACTATATTTATTTTTCTTTCATGTGTGTTTGGTTTGGAGAATGAATGGAAAACTCTTTTATTTATTTGAGAAGAAAAATTGAAAAATATAATATATAATTTATATAAATTTACTTTCATACTCTTATTACATAAAACAAATTTTTAAATAGTTTATAAGAAGAAATTTTTAAAAATTATTATAAACTTACATATTGTAGGGGTATTGGGCCCAGGAGCTCATTATCGGTGTTTATATTGGGTCCGAGGCCCAAGCCGAGGATAAGGGGTCGTCCGAGCAGGGGTAAACATTGTCAAGGAAGCCGATGCTAGTAAATAAGGAAATTCGTTTTGATCATAATGGCCCAAGAGGTTGGGTTGAGGATGAATGCCTCCTCACCCAACCAAAGCCGAGGGTAGTAGAGGTGGTCTGGCATCCGAGGGAATGTCCTAGGAAGTTTTGTTGGCACGGATAAGTATTGCAGAAACAAAGGACAGAAGGGAGTCCTAAAATATCTAAGGAGAAAGTTGCTATCATCACATTAAACGTTTCTGACTAACTCTCTCGCCGCATTAATGTGAAAGTGATACCTGAACAATAGTTTTCACCTTACTGACTACTACCTAAAGACTTTAGGAAGGTGTTGATAAAACAAGTATCAAGCACTAACCGTTTGGTCCGCACGTGGAGGGTAAGGATGAAAGAGGAAGAGAGTATAAAAGGGGAAGCAAGTAGTGAGAGAGAGGTTTCGGAATGAAGAGAAAAATACTGTAGCAATCAAGAAACAAACTTGTAATCAAATTTAAGAGAAATACATAAGAATCGATCTCCTGATTTGTGCGAAGAAGATGATTTTGTTTAGTTGAATCAATCTGTCTTATTGTTCTTGTCATTAGAACCCACTTTATTTATCATCCAACTCGCTTAAGCCCAGTTTTTCAACCCACTCTCTACCACTATCTACAAATTCATTGTTTTGGGCTTAAGTCCATATATCATTTGGGCTAAGAGCCAAATCTGGTCCCTACACATACTAATACAACTAATAAAACATCTAGCAAAAGAAAAAGCAAAAAAAAAAACCAACCAACTTACATAGTATATAGTAGGATTGTAAGAAAAAACCATTTAGACCTCACTGGACCAAAAATCTTGTCTTTGTTCTGGTTTTCAAGGGATTCCGTAAGTCTTGGTCCAACACTTCAAAAAACAAAATCTAATTTTTAGTCCTGGTCCCGATTTTTCAAAAAGGAAAAAAAGACAAGACCAGACCAATTTTATAGGTTTTGCTGAGGCCGAAACAATATATCTACAATCATTCAGCCCATCACTAATGGTCCACCATTGAACTTAGGCCCCGGGTCCGGGCCCGGCCCACAATACTCCCAACCAAGTCTCTTCTTGCCCCAAAACGGCACCGTCCATAGTCCACAACATGCACAGGTGCGTAACGCTGTCGTTCCTATCAGAAAAACGTAATTAGGTGTTGAGAAGAGAAAGTTGAGGTTGCGTTTTCCTTAGCAATTCGGACTACTTTCTCAAACAAGATTTACGTAAAAACAAAATAAAAATAAACCGAGTCCGACGAGGTTTAGAAATTCTATTTTTTCTATATATACAATCTTTCCCTTTCTTTTCTTTTTTCTCACTACACCAATTAAAGAGTGCTCTTTGTTTTCTGTTTTAAGATTTTCTTCTATCTCTATCGTCTTTTTATTCATTCGTTAATTTTTTTTTTTTTTTTCTCTAAACCCAAGACCGCACGACCACTAGCAGAAGAAGAAGAAGAAGCAGCCATGATACCCATCACTCAGAATCTGCTGCAAACTCTGGAAAACCAGAACACTCAGAATTCCACCGACTTAACGCTTTCTTCTGAGCTTCACACCGAGCTCAACACCAACAAGTGCAACGAAGAAGAAGAAGAAGAAGAAGCCATGATACCTGACGACGACGGCACTCAGAATCTGCTACAAACTCTCGAAAACCAAAACACCCAAACGCTCTCTTGTGAGTTTCGCACCAAACGAGAACAAAAAGAGGTTTCGACGGCACTGACGCTGTTTGATAAATCATGGGTTTCTTCCAATAATAAGAGGAAAAGCACGCAAAAAGACGAATACGCTACTGCTACTGCTACTTCCGTTTCTCACAATTCCATGGTGGCCTCCAACGCACAAGAAGAGGAGGGTACGTCGTCCATGACGACGCTGAGCGCTGTTTCTCCCTGGAAAATCACGAAGACGCTCACGAAGAGTGATATTGGTAGTTCCAGCCGGCTCTTGCTGCATCAAAGTCTTGTCCACACCCATATTATGGCATTCTTTAGTGCAGACTCGGTTAGGAAGATCGAGAGTAACGGATTGAGTGTAACAGTTTTCGATCAAGATTCAAAGTCCGATTACGAGTTGGTTTTCAAGAAGTGGCCTTCATCTAAGAGCTATGTTTTCAATGGAAAGTGGCACGAGGATTTTGTGGCTAGGAGGAAATTGAAGGTAGGAGATATCATTGGGCTTTACTGGGATCCATGCCATTCGAAGTTCAATTTTTGTGTTCTGCAAACGGCACATTAATCTTGCCAGGAAAAAAAAATATTTGATTCATCTTTTCTTTCCTTAACTATTGGACGATTTTTTGTTATTCCTATTGTAATATACATCGTTAACTGAAAATATCTTTTGTTTTGTTTTTGTTTTTTTAACACTAGTTTTTTTAAGCAATTAATCTTGTATATATTGTGGTTTGGTCAGGTTTTAGTCTTTGGAATAATCGTTGTTGTTGGCTTGATTAAATTCGATAAGCATTCTTTTCTATACTTGTTAGGGTGCCCCTGTTTATCTATTTTGGCCTTCTTGTTCTGTATGTATTAATGTATTATGGATATTCATTCTTTCATCAGCAGTAGTTTACGTCCCAATCCTCAAAAGTGAAACTTTCTATAAGAACCTTATCAAAATCCAAGTATGTTTTATAAGAGAACCTTTGGGCGTATTGGCCTCTTGGTACAAACATGTCTTAGAGAATCAACTGCAGAGAAATTCAATAGCTGAACATAATAAATAATTTCCTTTGAAGTATCTATCCAAACCGATATAGATGTCAAAGAGAATTGGGGTACAAAAGGAGACAACTGCAAATTAGAACAAGACCTTGTAACAAAATGGAAGTGAGACCAATTCCATCTATTCCTTAATTAATGCCCTCTGCTGTAGAAGAAGCTGAGAACTCTGGGTCATATATATATCCAGACAAATTATAATTGATTTTGGTTTCTTGAGTAAGATATACATTGCCATAATTACAGAAATCAATTTGTGGATTATCTCACCGATTGACGACCATCTACATGATAGCCATTAATTTTTTTCTGGGTGTAGTTGTATAGATGATTTGTTTGCATCAGATGGATAGTATCACTAGGTAATGAGTTGGTGTTATTTAAATGACTTTAGGATAAATTTGGGTTCACATTTGTAAACTTACAAAGGTTTGGGAATGATTTTGTATCTAAAGGGACCTGAATCTAGACCGCTTATTAATGTAAATTTTAAATGACCAGAATACCTCCATTTATAATTTTCTTTACACTAAAAAGTAGGGTATTTTTAATAGAAGTAAGTGTGGCTTTGTTCCTGGTTATCAAAAAAAAAAAAGTGTGGCTTTGTTCCTCTCTTATAATATAACTTAATTAAGTGGGGGGAAAAATGGGTCGAGTTTTTTTTTTTTTTGAGAAAGAAAAATGGGTCGAGTTAATGATAGAAATTGAGCTTGGGATTGGAAAGACTTTTTTCTTCCCCAACCTAAACTGTTACCAACGTATCATCATATTTAAGGCATATGGTATATCCTAACAATAAAGTCCACCTCCATAAATATAAACGTGAGGCAAATCAAGAAGTACCGCTAAACTATTATGTTGTAGCGTGATGGATGAAATTCAATTCCAAATCAACATTATCAATTAAATTAACCAAACCCACAACAATAGTAAAATTTCAAAAAGAAACGATCCTAATAAGAAATTGCCTTATCATAATTCTTTTTATTTGTTTATTTCTTATAATCTCATGAGTTAGTAAGATTTGACCTTTTGTTTGTCAAAAAAATATAAAAAAAAGTTGTCTAATAATTCCTAAATTCATTTAATCCGTGAGATTCTCCCTTCAAGCCTTTTAGACAACATATAAGTTGCCAAGTCATTTTGTAAGGCAGTTGTAAAATAAATAGTACTTCTATGATTCTATCATTTTCCATTAAAGCATTATATTCAGTTTTTTTTTTTTAGAAGGAAGCATTATATTCAGTTCATTCTGTTATCTTCCATGTAAGAGTATGAAGAAGGACTTGATCTAGGAGATGAATGCTACTATATAAATCTTAGAAAGAAGCTACCATGCCATAGTTTATCCCACTAATTTGTAACCAACATCTCAACATTCAATATTATTAAGCGGATTATAAATATTTAAGATAATAATTAATATTTAGATTGTAAACTATAGACTGTCGAGTGATTTATCTTTATTTTTTTCTTTTTGTATGATACTTTACTTTTAAGAAATCAAGTACTATATATTTATTTCACTTTTTTTTTTTTTTTGTAAATTGTATATTATTAAGTGGATTATAAATATTTAAGATAGTAATTAGTATTTAGAATGTGAATTGTAAAGTGATTTATCTTTATCTTTTTTTTTTTTCCTTTTATATGGTACTTTACTTTCAAGAAATCAAATACTATGTAATTTTTTTTTCACTTTTTTTTTTTCTTTTGTAAATTTTATATTATTAAACGAGTGTTTGGATACAACTTTTAATTCCTGGGTTTGCATTTTTGTGTTTTTTTTTTTTTTTGCTTGCCGTTGTTTTTAACTTTTCAACCCGTTCACCGTTCACTTTTCATCAACTCGTGCCTCGCTTCGCGACAAAATAAGCGGTGGAGTGCACACCGGTGTGTTCCGTGCATTGTTCATGGAACCCACAAATCTCATTTTTTAGCAACTTTTTCATTAAAAATTGGTCTCACGGCACTATTCACACGTTTAAAAATTATTTTGCTACAGTGTTTTGAGTTTTCAAAAAAATAAGTTGTATCCAAACGGACCCTAAGTGGATTATAAATATTTAAGATAATAATTAATATTTAGATTGTAGACTATGGAGTATAGAGTGATTTATCTTTATCTTTTTTTTTTTTTTTTTTTTTTGTATGATACTTTACTTTCAAGAAATCAAGTACTGGGTATTTTTTTTTCACTTTTTTTATTTATAAATTTTATATTATTAAGTGGATTATAAATATTTATGATATTAATTAGTATTTAAAGTATAGACTGTGGGGTGATTTATCTTTATCTTTTTCTTTTATTTTTATATGGTACTTTACTTTCAAGAAATCAAGTACTGTGTAATTTTTTTTCACTTTTTTTTTTTTTTTTTGTAAATTTTATATTATTAAGTGAATTATAAATATTTAAGATAGTAGTTAGTATTTAGATTATGGACTGTGAAGTGTGGAGTAATTTATTTTTATCTTTTTTTTTTAATCTTTTTGTATGGTACTTTACTTTTAAGAAATCAAGTATTGGGTATTTTTTTCACTTTTGTTTTTCTTTTGTAACTTTTATATTATTAAGTGGATTATAAATATTTAAGATAGTAATTAGTATTTAGAGTGTGGAGTGTGGAGTGATTTATCTTTATCTTTTTTCCTTTTTTTTTTTTTCCTTTTTGTATAGTACTTTACTATCAAGAAATCAAGTACTATGTAATTTTTTCATTTTTTTTTTCTTTTGTAAATTTTATATTATTAAGTGGATTATAAATATTTAAGATAGTAATTCATATTTAAATTGTGGAGTGTGGAGTGACTTATCTTTATTTTTTTTTCTTTTTGTAAGGTACTTTACTTTCAAGAAAATAAGTACTGGGTATTTTTTTTTCTTTTGTAAATTTTATATTATTAAGTGGATTATAAATATTTAAGATAATAATTAATATTTAGAGTGTGGACTATGGAGTGATTTATCTTTATCTTTTTTTTCTTTTTTTTTTTTGTATGGTACTTTATTTTCAAGAAATCAAGTACTGTGTAATTTTTTTCACTTTTTTTTTTCTTTTGTAAATTTTATGTTATTAAGTGGACTATAAATATTTAATACAGAAATTAGTATTTAGATTGTGGAGTGATTTACCTTTATTTTATTTTATTTTATTTTATTTTTCATTATGTATGGTACTTTACTTTTAAGAAATCAAGTAGTAGGTATTTTTTCACCTTTTTTTTTTCTTTTGTAAATTTTATATTATTAAGTGGATTATAAATATTTAAGATAGTAATTAGTATTTAGATTGTGGACTGTGGAGTGATTTATCTTTATCTTTAATTTTTTTTCTTTTTGTATGGTACTTTACTTTCAAGAAATCAAGTATTGGGTCATTTTTTTCATTTTTTTTTCTTTTGTAAATTTTATTTTATTAAGTGGATTATCTATCTATACTATTATTTAAGGGGCTTATCTTGTTTGGACCAGATTTTTTTTCCCAAAATACCCTTATTTTTCTAGATTTAAGTAGAGACAGAATTAAAAGACAGCAAAGTAAAAATAGATTTTTAACTCTCACTAAAACATTACCTACAAAATAGGATCACTCTCCCACTAATCCACTTATTCAGAAACAAACTTCACGTATAAAATTTTTTCTTTCTTTATTTTTTTAATTGGCCAAAAATTTTTTTTAGACCCATGTTAATAAGTTTTATTTATTTATTTTAGAAACCCACGTTAAAAAGTTACTATTTTTTGGGTAAAATTTAATAATTTGCATCAATTTTAATTTGGTATTACTACATTTTCTAATTACAAAAAAAAAAAAACTTAGGGGTATGATAAGTGTTAAGCGTTTGTACCAAATATTAAAATTATAATTGATGCAAATTATTAAATTTTATCTAAAAGAATAGAAGAACCTTTGAGCACGCCTGTGAGCGCATGCTTAGAGGTTAGTAAATATTTAAGATGTTAATTAGTATTTAGAGTATATACTTTGGAATGATTTATCTTTATCTTTTTTTTTTTTTTTGTATGGTACTTTACTTTCAAGAAATCAAGTACTGAGTACTTTTTTTTTTTTTTTTTCATTTTTTCATTTCTAGCAACTATATTTTTCAAATTCTCAACCACTATATTTTTTAAATCTCCCAAGGTTATCAGTTTTGGTAACATTTTAATTTGAAATTGATCAAATCTATATAATTTGGAATGAAATTATTCATTACTTTTTCTCTACAAAGTTCATTTATTTTTTTGCCTAGTTTTATTTTTTAGGTTACAATTATTATTCATTAACTTATCATTATCCCTTTCTAATTTTTCTTGTAAAAAACCTATCAAATTTTAATTTAAGGGATTATTATTATTATTTATTAAAAAATATCTCAGATCATAATTCAGTAATCTTCAATAGTGCAATCTTATTTTTATGGATTTATCATTAAAATAAAATTATATTATATGCCTCTTCATCCTTAAAAAATTAAAAATTAAAAATTATTGTATACCAAATGCGTGTACAAATATGAATAAATAAAAAAATCACTCAAAAAGCAATAGCTCTGGTTCATCCGTTCCCATCCTTCAACGTGAACAATCCAAAACATCCCACAAACACACATGTCACCATCCTTATGTCTCTTTTCCTTCTTTAAAATTTTAAAACAACAGAGATAGATACATTTTGGAGTTTCCGTTTCACTACTTTGCATTCCAATGCTACAGCAACATGCCCATCATTTGGCTCGAAATACGTCAATTGAGCAAAAGGCTATACAACATAGTAATGGTGAGAATATATAGTTTCATATCTTTAACTAGTCTTCATTGGTTGGAATTTTATTGAATCAAAAAATTTTGTTTATATCATTTGAATCCATTTATAACATGTTTGGAAAAGCAAAAACATATTCACATTTATTCCAAATTTTAATTGTTACAAATCATATTGACAGGTGAATCGACTGAATCAATTAACATTGAGGTAGCACAAAGACTTCAACCAACCAATATCCGTCGAATTGCCAGAAATATTGTCTTCAAACAATGTGATAGGACAGTTTATTGGTATGCTAATATATTAAACCATCCATCATCCTTATGCTACATAACAAGTTTGTTGTATCTCAATGTCAAGAATTTACTAACTGTTTATGATAAGTTCAAGCTTTCTTCTAACTTTTCCAAATATATGTTAAAAAAATTTGAGGTTGAAGCATGTGATATAAATCTTGACACTAATGACAATAAGTTATATACAATAACATATTTCTAAATGCTCGACATCATGTTTTGTTATCAATGGTGGCACCACCTTTAGTTCAGGGGTTCAAATGAACCCTTAATATGGCCACATTTTTTTTATATATAATATTTTTTTAAAAAAAAAAATTGTTTTGAGTGACTTTTGACTTTCTAAAATAAAATTTTGAACACGTTGATTCTAATTTTTTTTAGGCTCAATTGATATAAGCATGAAGATAACCCTATTAATAATCTATTCTTACAAATAGCATTATAATTAATTTGGGAAATTCTATGTTCACAACAAATTTTAAGTGGTAGGTTGTTACTAGCTATTACTATTGGGTAAAAAAAAAAAAGTAATTTCAATTGTGGTTTCAAATTATAATCGGTAACAATTTAGCACTTAGGATTTATTGTGAAAATGTTGTGGACAAAACAATTTTCAGGTAATTTATACTTTTGACCAAATATGTGACTAGAGTGGCTGAATTTGAACGTACTTTTAATTTGTTATTTCTTGAGTGGGGACTAGGGGCGTGAGTCAATTAGTTAGTAGGTAACAAATGTTAACACTAAAAGAGAATCAAACAATTAGATAGATGATGATTCTTAAAAAAAAAAAAAAAAAAAAAAAAAGACCAGGGGTGTGGGATAGGAGATTGATTGGGTGAAGATAAAACAAATGTTAACACAACAAAAATTTTCTTAATACAATTACAAAGACCAATTGTTATCAATGTGAAGTTGAATTGTTAAATAAAATAATTGTAAAAGTATAGACATAAACTAATAAATAAAAACATTCTAAGTTTTAATAATTAAAATTCACTTAACAACAATACTTAACTTGTTTATTGTATTTAGAAACATTAGATGATTTCCAATATTTAATCTTAGAAGCAATAATTAGTATGTTCATTGTACTAAGAAACAATATGCCTAGAGAACTTATAGTTTATCCTACCCAAGTAGACTACAAGATATATCTCCTACCCAAGATACATCTTCTTATTGACCCCTCTAAAAAAAATTCTAGAGCCACCACTATTTGTTATAAAACAAATAGAAATATTTTATCCAATTCCATTATTGCAGTCAAACAAAGAAGACAAAGAGTTGAAAGCACAAATGAGTTGAAGCAAGGGGATGATCATAATCAACAAGCTTTGTTACTCAGTATCATTATTATTTTTTGTGTTCATTTTTAAACCATTTAATTTAATTACTTTGCACAAACTCTTATTTTGCATGCATGTATTTAGTCATTCCTCCAAATTATTGTTATATTTCAATCATTTCACCTTATCATATTTTTTCGAAATTGTTAAAATTTTTAGTACTATCATTTACACCATCTATCACAAACACAACAACAATATCAACAAAACCTTATGCTCTGTTTGGTTGAAAGATAGAACAGTGGAAAGATGGAAATTGCTAGGATAAAATAAAATAAAATATATTTAGTTTTCCTTCATGTGTGTTTGGTTGGGAGAATGAAAAAATGAATAAATTGTAAACTCTTTTGTTTAGTTGAAAAGAAAAATTAAATGATAGAATATGTAATTTATATAAATTTACTTTCATACTCTTATTACATAAAACAATTTTTTAAATAGTTTATAAGAAGTAATTTTTAAAAATTATTATAAACTTACATACTAATACAACTAATAAAACATCTAGCAAAAGAAAAAGCTATAAAAAAAAAAATAAAAACCTGTCATTCAATATTAAAAAAAAAAAAAAAAACCAACCAACTTACATAGTATATGGTAGGATTGTAAGAAAAAACCATTTAGACCTCACTGGACCAAAAATCTTGTCTTTGTTCTGGTTTTCAAGGGATTCGGTTAGTCCTTTTTTTTTTTTTTTTTTTTGGTGAAAACGATTCGGTTAGTCTTGGTCCAACACTTTAAAAAAACAAAATCCAAGTTTTAGTTTTCAGTTGGTCCACCATTGAACTTAGGCCCACAACACTCCCAACCCAGTCTCTTCTTGCCCCAAAACGGCACCGTACTACGCTCCACAGTCCACAACACACACACACACACACAGAGGTGCGTAACGCTGTCGTTCCGATTCAAAAAAAACACGTAATTAGCTGTTGAGAAAACAAGGTTCAGGTTGCGTTTTCCTTTAGCAATTCGGAGTGGGACTACTCTCTCAAAACAAAGATTTACGTAAAAATAAACCGAGTCCGTCGAGGTTTAGGAATTCTATTTTTTTCTATATATACAAGCTTTCCCTTCTTTTCTTTTTTCTCACTACACCAATTAAGATTGCTCTTTGTTTTCTGTTCATCTTTCATTCATTCATTGGTTTTTTTTCTTCCTAAACCCAAGACCGCACCACCACTAGCAGAAGAAGAAGCTAGCAGCCATGATACCCATCACTCAGAATCTGCTGCAAACTCTGGAAAACCAGAACACTCAGAATTCCACCGACTTGACGCTTTCTTGTGAGCTTCACAAGTACAACGAAGAAGAAGAAGAAGAAGCCATGATACTTGACGGCGACGGCACTCAGAATCTACTACAAACTCTCGAAAACCAAAACACCCAAACGCTTTCTTGTGAGTTTCGCATCAAACAAGAACAAAAGGAGGTTTCGACAGCACTGACGCTGTTTGATAAATCATGGGTTTCTTCCAATAATATGAGAGCTACTGCTACTTCCGTTTCTCACAATTCCATAGTGGCCTCCAACGCACAAGAAGAGGAGGGCACGTCGTCCATGACGACGCTGAGCGCTGTTTCTCCCTGGAAAATCACGAAGACGCTCACGAAGAGTGATATTGGTAGTTCGAGCCGGCTCTTGCTGCATCAAAGTCTTGTCCTCACCCATATTATGGCATTCTTTAGTGCAGACTCGGTTAAGAAGATCGAGAGTAACGGATTGAGTGTAACAGTTTTCGATCGAGATTCAAAGTCCGATTATGAGTTGGTTTTCAAGAAGTGGCCTTCGTCTAAGAGCTATGTTTTCAATGGAAAGTGGCACGAGGATTTTGTGGCTAGGAGGAAATTGAAGGTAGGAGATATCATTGGGCTTTACTGGGATCCATGCCGTTCAAAGTTCAATTTTTGTGTTCTGCGAACGGCACATTAGATGGAATAACTAGTCTGCTCTTTCATACTTTTTAGGCTTACGTGATCTTTTATATGTGAATTAATCTTGCTAGGAAAAAAACATATTAGATTCATCTTTTCTTTCCTTAACTTTTGGACGATTTTTTGTTATTCCTATTGTAATATACATCGTTAAATGAAAATATCTTTTGTTTTTGTTGTTTTGTTTTTTTTTTTTAACACTAGTTTTTTTAAGCAATTAATCTTGTATATATTGTGGTTTGGTCAAATTTTAGTCTTTGGAATAATCATTGAAATTTTCTGTACTTGTTAGGGTGCCCCTGTTCACCTATTTTTGCCTTCTAGTTCTGTATATATTAATGTATTATGGATATTAATTCTGTCTTCAGCAGCAGTGTACACCCCAGCCATCAAAAGTGAAACATTTTTTAAAAACCTTATCAAAATCCAAGTATGTTTTATAAGAGAACCTTTGGGCATATTGGCCTCTTGGTACAAACACGTCTTAGAGAATCAACAGAAAAATTCAATAGCTGAACATAATAAATAATTTCCTTTGAAGTATCTATCCAAAACGATATAGATGTCAAAGAGAATTGGGGTACAAAAGGAGACAACTGCAGATTAGAATAAGACCTTGTTGAAGGGAATTAACATGAAATTCCCCATATGTGAAAAACAAAAATAGAGAAAACACACGTAAAAAAAAAAAAATCACATGCACAAGATAATATTTATATAGTTTGGTAATTTGTTTACATTTACGGAGTTGTAGAGATTTCACTATTATCAGAGATTTCATTATTATCAGGGAAAAAATACCAAGTATGGCAAGATCTTGTTTTTCAGTTTCTCAAAAACTACAACGACAAACCCTAATTACCAAAATTGCGTTTTCTACATCCTGCATATAGGATTCACAATAGGCTACAAAACCGGCCAAAAATTTTTCGCCCAAGCCTTTATTCCATGGATTAAAACTCAAAAAATCTTCCATTAAAAACCATGCAACATTATTTCGGGTTGGGTCATCATCCGGATCAAACATAACTAAACTTCACAAAGCCTAACACTAGTAACAAAATGGAAGTGAGACCAATTCCATCAATTCCTTAATTAATGTCCTCTGCTAGAGAAGAAGTTGAGAACTCTGAGCCAGGGGCCGCCCAACTTAATTTGGGGCCTAAGGCGAAATATATATGTGAGGCCTGTTTTATATAAATATTAATTAAATAAAATTATTTAATATAAATCAAATTGAGGTTAATTTGATGTATGCAATACATAATTTAATGAATAATACTTATTAAACTAAAGTTTATTTCATATAGAGAATTGAATATCATAGTTGAAAAATGAATTTAACAAAAAGAATTTTTTTTTTAAAAAAAAAAGAAAATTAATTTATCTTGAATATATAATGATACATAGTTAATTACATTTATAATCTATGATATTAATTGATGTGTGGCTTTGTAGTAGATTAGTTTACAAATATTAAAGTTTCAAACTATTAGGGAGGATTAATCATCATTGATGATCTAACAAATTTGCAATTTTTTTTTTTTTTAAGTCTTGTTAGAAATAAAAAAGGAAAATTTTAAAGGTACTACAAAATGTTCACAATATAATGTGACAATAATAATGAAGGATGAGCTTCTATAATGTAATTAATGAATATTTAAAATACTTTTTTATTATTGGTAACATGTCAGTTTGTAAATATATAATAAAATTTGTGATATCCCTAACATCACTAATAATAACAAGTGCACAACAATTTGAAAAAAATCATATTTTTTATAAGATTTTGAGATTTTTACAATGAGATAAGGCCATTTTTTTGTAAAAGGCAAATTTTTATTTGTGATGGGGCCTTAGGCCTAGGCCTAAGTTGCCTAGGCCTTGGGCCGGCCTTGCTCTGAGCCTGGGTCATATATATATCCAGACAAATTATAGTTTGATTTTGGTTTCTTGTGTAAGATATACAATGCCATAATTACAGAAATCAATGATGTGGATTACCTCACCGATTGACTGCCGTTAAAATTTTTCTGGGTGTAGTTGTATAGATGATTTGTTTGCATCAGATGGATAGTATCACTAAGTAGAGCTGAACTCGCCAATAGAAATATTTTGTAAGTCAAAGAAAGCAAATAATAATTTCAAGAGTAATATGCTCATATATATATATATATATATATATATATTCCCATTTGATTAATTCAAAGCAAAGCATGCCTATAATTTTTCTTATGCAAAATGCTCCTTAAATAACTGAGACATCAGGTTAAGCATACCCAAAGACAGCTAATACAATTCTGTCTTTCAAATTTAAAGATGAGTTAATGATTAATCTTGTGTGTAGTGAAATATCAAATAACAAGTAAACTAGAGTACATCTTGAGTGAAAGAATAGCAGTACTGTATTGTGCTCAATTCATAGCTAATAGGAAACAAAGATCTAGTAGACTTTATCGAATTGGTCTAGTTTAATTTTATGTAAGAAGACAAGAAGTATTAAATTTTAGTTTATTTGTTTGTCTCAATTTTTTTTAATTATTTTAAAATACATCAAAATTAGTTTTATTTTATTTTATTTTAAATAAGCTATTTTTTAACTTTTTGCCACACATTCATCCTAAAAACTATATATTTTTTATTTATAAAAAGAGTAAAAAAAAACCATCGAAAATTATGGATACCCAAATACTCACTTAACTTTGAAGTTTGTGAGTTCGCCAGTTCAAATATTTGTATATTTCTTATAATCTCATGAGTTAGTGAGATTTGACCTTTTGTTTGTCAAAAAAATATATAAAATCAGAGCCGTCTAATAATTCCTAAATTCATTTAATCCGTGAGATTCTCCCTTCAAGCCTTTTAAACAACATATAAGTTGCCAAGTCATTTTGTAAGGCAGTAGTAAAATAACTAGTACTTCTATGATTCTATCATTTTCCAATAAAGAATTATATCCAGTTCATTCTGTTCTCTTCCATGTAAGAGTATGAAGGACTTGATCTAGGAGATGAATGCTACTATATAAATCTCAGAAAGAAGCCACCAGGCCATAGTTTATCCCACTCATTGGTTACCCATTTCTTAACATTTTTAACCTCTAAGCAAGCCAAAATAGCAGATATGCAATTTAAATACTTTTAATATTGGATTATAATCTTAATATCAGACTAAAGACAGGAAAAGGGGATTCTTGGAGAACTTTCTTTTGGTGTTTTGATTGGCATAAGCTAACATCAACAGCAAATGTTAACACAACAAAAATTTTCTTAATACAATTACAATGACCAATTGTTATCAATGTGAAGTTGAATTGTTAAATAAAATAATTGTAAGAGTATAGACATAAACTAATAAATAAAAACATTCTAAGTTTTAATAATTAAAATTCACTTAACAACAATACTTAACATGTTTATTGTATTTAGAAACATTAGATGATTTCCAATATTTAATCTTAGAAGCAATAATTAGTATGTTCATTGTACTAAGAAACAATATGCCTAAAGAACTTATAGTTTATCCTACCCAAGTAGACCACAAGATATATCTCCTACCCAAGATACATCTTCTTATTGACCCCTCTAAAAAAATTATAGAGCTACCACTATTTGTTATAAAACAAATAGAAATATTTTATCCAATTCCATTATTGCAGTCAAACAAAGAAGACAAAGAGTTGAAAGCACAAATGAGTTGAAGCAAGGGGATGATCATAATCAACAAGCTTTGTTACTCAGTATCATTATTATTTTTTGTGTTCATTTTTAAACCATTTAATTTAATTACTTTGTACAAACTCTTATTTTGCATGCATCTATTTAGTCATTCCTCCAAATTATTGTTATATTTCAATCATTTCACCTTATCATATTTTTTTCGAAAATTGTTAAATTTTTTAGTACTATCATTTACACCATCTATCACAAACACAACAACAATATCAACAAAACCTTATACTCTGTTTGGTTGAAGGATAGAACAATGGAAGGATGAAAATTGCTAAGATAAAAATAAAATAAAATATATTTAGTTTTCCTTCATGTGTGTCTGGTTGGGAGAATGGAAAAATAAATAAATTGTAAACTCTTTTGTTTAGTTGAAAAGAAAAATTAAAGGATAGAATATGTAATTTATATAAATTTACTTTCATACTCTTATTACATAAAACAATTTTTTAAATAGTTTATAAGAAGTAATTTTTAAAAATTATTATAAACTTACATACTAATACAACTAATAAAACATCTAGCAAAAGAAAAAGCTATAAAAAAATAAATAAAAAAATAAAAACCTGTCATTCAATAAAAAAAAAAAAAAAAACCTTACATAGTATATGGTAGGATTGTAAGAAAAAACTATTTAGACTTCACTGGACCAAAAATCTTGTCTTTGTTCTGGTTTTCAAGGGATTCGGTTAGTCTTTTTATTTTTATTTTTTGTGAAAACGATTCGGTTAGTCTTGGTCCAACACTTTAAAAAAACAAAATCCAAGTTTTAGTTTTCAGTTGGTCCACCATTGAATTTAGGCCCACAATACTCCCAGCCCAGTCTCTTCTTGCCCCAAAACGGCACCGTACTACGCTCCACAGTCCACAGTCCACAACACACACACGCACACACGCACACACACACACAGGTGCGTAACGCTGTCGTTCCGATTCAAAAAAACACGTAATTAGCTGTTGAGAAAACAAAGTTCAGGTTGCGTTTTCCTTTAGCAATTCGGACTGGGACTACTCTCTCAAAACAAAGATTTACGTAAAAATAAACCGAGTCCGACGAGGTTTAGGAATTCTATTTTTTCTATATATACAATCTTTCCCTTCTTTTCTTTTTTCTCACTACACCAACTAAGATTGCTCTTTGTTTTCTGTTCATCTTTCATTCATTCATTGGTTTTTTTTTCTTTCTCTAAACCCAAGACCGCACCACCACTAGCAGAAGAAGAAGCTAGAAGCCATGATACCCATCACTCAGAATCTGCTGCAAACTCTGGAAAACCAGAACACTCAGAATTCCACCGACTTGACGCTTTCTTGTGAGCTTCACAAGTGCAACGAAGAAGAAGAAGAAGAAGCCATGATACTTGACGGCGACGGCACTCAGAATCTGCTACAAACTCTCGAAAACCAAAACACCCAAACGTTTTCTTGTGAGTTTCGCATCAAACAAGAACAAAAGGAGGTTTCGACAGCACTGACGCTGTTTGATAAATCATGGGTTTCTTCCAATAATATGAGAGCTACTGCTACTTCCGTTTCTCACAATTCCATAGTGGCCTCCAACGCACAAGAAGAGGAGGGCACGTCGTCCATGACGACGCTGAGCGCTGTTTCTCCCTGGAAAATCACGAAGACGCTCACGAAGAGTGATATTGGTAGTTCGAGCCGGCTCTTGCTGCATCAAAGTCTTGTCCTCACCCATATTATGGCATTCTTTAGTGCAGACTCGGTTAAGAAGATCGAGAGTAACGGATTGAGTGTAACAGTTTTCGATCGAGATTCAAAGTCCGATTATGAGTTGGTTTTCAAGAAGTGGCCTTCGTCTAAGAGCTATGTTTTCAATGGAAAGTGGCACGAGGATTTTGTGGCTAGGAGGAAATTGAAGGTAGGAGATATCATTGGGCTTTACTGGGATCCATGCCGTTCAAAGTTCAATTTTTGTGTTCTGCAAACGGCACATTAGATGGAATAACTAGTCTGCTCTTTCATACTTTTTAGGCTTACGTGATCTTTTATATGTGAATTAATCTTGCTAGGAAAAAAACATATTAGATTCATCTTTTCTTTCCTTAACTTTTGGACGATTTTTTGTTATTCCTATTGTAATATACATCGTTAAATGAAAATATCTTTTGTTTTTGTTGTTTTGTTTTTTTTTTTAACACTAGTTTTTTTAAGCAATTAATCTTGTATATATTGTGGTTTGGTCAAATTTTAGTCTTTGGAATAATCATTGAATTTTTCCGTACTTGTTAGGGTGCCCCTGTTCACCTATTTTTGCCTTCTTGTTCTATATGTATTAATGTATTATGGATATTAATTCTGTCTTCAGCAGTAGTGTACACCCCAGTCCTCAAAAGTAAAACATTCTTTAAAAACCTTATCAAAATCCATGTATGTTTTATAAGAGAACCTTTGGCATATTGGCCTCTTGGTACAATCATGTCTTAGAGAATCAACAGAAAAATTCAATAGCTGAACATAATAAATAATTTCCTTTGAAGTATCTATCCAAACCGATATAGATGTCAAAGAGAATTGGGGTACAAAAGGAGACAAACGGCAGATTAGAAGACCTTGTAACAAAATGGAAGTGAGACCAATTCCATCAATTCCTTAATTAATGTCCTCTGCCTTAGAAGAAGCTGAGAACTCTGGGTCATATATCTTGTGTAAGATATACAATGCCATAGTTACAGAAATCAATGTTGTGGATTACCTCACCGATTGACGACCATCTACATGATAGCCATTAATTTTTTTCTGAGTGCAGTTGTATAGATGATTTGTTTGCATCAGATGGATAGTATTACTAGGTAACTTAGTAGAGCTGAACTCGCCAATAGAAATATTTTGTAAGTCAAAGAGAGCAAATAATAATTTCAAGAGTAATATGCTTTATATATATATATATATATATATATATATATATATATATATATTCCCATTTGATTAATTCAAAGCAAAGCATGCCTATAATTTTTCTTATGCTCCTTAAATAACTGAGACATTAGGAGACAGCTAATACAATTCTGTCTTTCAAATTTAAAGATGTGTTAATGATTAATCTTGTGTGTAGTGAAATATCAAATAACAACTAAACTAGAGTACATCTTGAGTGAAAGAATAGCAGTACTGTATTGTGCTCAATTCCTAGCAAATACGAAACAAAGATCTCGTAGACTCGATCGAATTGATCTAGTTTAATTTTATGTAAGAAGACAACAAGTATTAAATTTTAGTTTGTTTGTTTGTCTCAATTTTTTAATTATTTTAAAATACATCAAAATTAGTTTTTATTTTTTATTTTTAAATGAGCTATATTTTAACTTTTTGCTAGACTTTCATCCCAAAAATTATATATTTTTTATTTATAAAAAGAGTAAAAATAAACTTTCGAAAACTTTGGATGCCCAAATACTCACTTAACTTTGAAGTTTGTGAGTTCGCCAGTTCAAATATTTGTTTATTTCTTATAATCTCATGAGTTAGTGAGATTCGACCTTTTGTTTGTCAAAAAAAAAATATATAAAATCAAAGCTGTCTAATAATTCCTAAATTCATTTAATCCGTGAGATTCTCCCTTCAAGCCTTTTAAACAACATATAAGTTGCCAAGTCATTTTGTAAGGCAGTAGTAAAATAAATAGTACTTCTATGATTCTATCATTTTCCATTAAAGCATTATATTCAGTTCATTCTGTTATCTTCCATGTAAGAGTATGAAGAAGGACTTGATCTAGGAGATGAATGCTACTATATAAATCTTAGAAAGAAGCCACCAGGCCATAGTTTATCCCACTCATTGGTAACCCACATCTTAACATTTTTAACCTCTAAGCAAGCCAAAATAGCAGATATGCAATTTAAATACTTTTAATATTGGATTATAATCTTAATATCAGACTAAAGACAGGAAAAGGGGATTCTTGGAGAACTTTCTTTTGGTGTTTTGATTAGCATAAGCTAGAATCAAAACCTAACATCAACAGCTAAGAAGCATGAATTACCCGCCTATAAAACAGGTTTCAGCCACCAAGGCAAGAGAAAAAAGACACTGAAATTGAGGGGGAAAAATATTTACTTTGTATTAGAAAAAATTATCAACAACCTTTACAAAAAATGTTCCAAGTGTCAGAGATCTCCCATGTTGTAAGGGAAAATTATTTTCTATAACTTTTTGTTAAATAAATAATACAAAAAACCTGGCCAGGGCAAAATCTATGTGATACAAAAGCCGGCTATACTGCATCACAAGCTCCTTGTGTAAGACCAAAAAAAGAGTATAAGACATCAGCTATTTCTTTTGCATTGCGGCAAAATTGTATGCATGGTAATCTGTATAACTTCTATGGCTTTGTATTAGAATGGCTGTCAACTTTGCACTTTGCTTGGATGAAGGTTCTCTATAAATCAAATCAATGGGTACTCTGGTTCACTGATCGTTGATATGGATCAATCCAACAATTGTCCTCCTTCGATGCATTAGTCCACCTTTTCTCGAAGATCCGCATTTCAGCATAGGATAGCAACCTGACCTGAATAAAATCATCACTCACTAATTACTTTTTAGATAATTGGTTTGGGTGAAATACAATGGAAGATGTACATTCTCAGCCCATACAAACACCAACATAGAGGAGAAGGTGTCTTAATATCATATATGCATTTTTCCTCTCACAGCAGGTGGATCACATATGGTTATGAGACCCACACACTGTAAGATGGACAATGCACAAGATAATTATTTCACATAGATAGAGAACTTCATAGAATTGACATATTAGCAACCACTAGCATAGGAATGAATTATTAAGACTTACTTGGGATCTAGGATCAGCTTTATTGGAATCAGGTGGCACCTACAAAATTTAAAAGAGAACACATTATACATCAGTGAAGAATCTAGTACAACTCAATCTAAGCTTTAGAAAAATGTACCAGTGCTTCTGAGTATGAGTTTTCTTTTAAAATTGGAGCCAGGGAATAATTGCTTACCTACATGAATAAACAGGTAGTTGTAAGTGAGAGACAACCCAAACATTCAACATAAATACCACAGACCGAGACAAGAAACTATTAAGACAACCACTCATATAAGTATTTCTAAACAACTAAGTCCCAAAATAGTGCCATATAAAAATTAGGAAGATGTCCTGCCTTATTGCCACCAAGTGTGGGAAGACCCAGATGAACTATGTACTCAGAGTCAACAACACCAACATTATTCATTCGATCCTGAAAAAAGTCCAAACATCAAAAAGACCCTCAAGAGAGTTGAAAAACGAAGCTGTAAGACAGAATAGTAACCTGGGCACAATAGCCAAGCTTTCTATCAAGGCCCCATGCATGGATCAAGTCATTCTGAACAGATGGGGAAAAACATTATAGAACAATTATCAGAAAGGAAGATGCAATGCAAAGCTGAACAAAGCAATCAGATGCAGATTGAATTTAAGGTTAGTCTTCTAAACTTTACCAACCTGATTCTGTTGCCTAGTATTTAAATTTACAGAATCACTCATCATTCTCTCAAAAAATAAAAATAAAAATACAGATTCTTCAAAGACAAATACATATTTTTAAAAGCGTGTTTCCATTGCCATTAAGTTTTCAGTGTGGATTCAGGTTGACCTGTAACACATGGTTCATGCTGATTGAATCTTTTAATTCAATTATAAAAGGTCAGTTTCAATCCAGGTCCACATGGTGCCCAACTGCCCATAGAAAGAGATTTGTTTGATGCAAGACCCTGATATCAGTTGGATAGAAAAAATCTTATCCTATTTCAAAATTAACATTCTTAAATCATTTAAAACAGATATGGTTGACCTATTCAGGCTAACACAGCTGGGGGAAAAAATTGCAATCAACATAAAGTAGGTAGGACATAATCCATGATGCTTACTTAAGCGATTCAATTTGATAAGGTTAATTACATGAGAATGAAATCCTTTTGATACCTTAATTCATTTAGTGTTAATTTGTAAAATTCCTCTTTATGCAATTCAATATTGTTAAGCACCGGCAGTGACCATTATTTTCATGCAGTGGTGGTTTGAGTATTCTATACCTGGATCATATACCATGCACATCGCCAAGCCACCTTTGAAAACACAGGTGCCATCATTTCCACCCAACTGTATAACAGGTTTTATCCAATATTAAAATTGATGAGGATGAGAAAGTAAATGATATAACAATGAAACAGTTAAAGAGCAGGTGATTGTGTACCCTCCACATGGAGGACCAGTGCTCTGGGCATCACACCGTCCACCGCCTTTGAACTTATAATACCTTCTGTTATTATAAAAAATAAAAAAAAAAAAAAAAGGTGAAAATGTGTCAAACACAATTGTACTGCATGCCTTCCATTACAATTATAAGAAACTGATAATAATCTGAATCTGCATAAGCCAATGATTCACAGATTGCAAAAGATGTGGCATGTGTTCAAAAAGATACTACTACTAAGCAAGTGAGCACAAAACAGACATTATTCCATTGAAGAAAGGCTGTATTACTTATCCAAGAAAAGGAGCGGTAAGTCTTCTATATGAGTGCTCAAATCTATTGTTGAATAACTGGAGTAAAGGTCTATTAATGCAGTATCCAATTAGTTCTGGAAAAGATTTTACACTGACCTATGTACCCTTGATCTTTTTTTTTGCGTACAGTAATTGGATGATGCAACTCTGACTTATAAGGATCAAGTGCTGGCTGTGATATTTCAAGTTGCTCCTCTTGAACAATAGATAGATATCTGCAACAGATTCACCATAGTTAGTATTGGAATTTAAATCTGAGCTCATTAAAAAAAAGGGGCGGGGTGGGGGAGATTATATAATGCTGTTAATATCTCCAAGGTCTACAGCTAGGAACTATTTCTCCTATTATTATCGGTTATACTTGATTTTCTTTTCAATACAATATATTTTCCTCTATGATCTCCTACAGAAGCACCTCTTCTTATGGAATAAGGACTACATTTTTCAATACAAAAAAAGGGTTTTATGTACCACAAAAAATGTTCTATTGTAAAAGAGAAATGATATAGACGTTATTATTCCCACAACATGAGAAATGGTCATTAGTTTTACATTTCTAAGGATCCTATCATTTGCCTATTACACACCAGATTTTTATTTCAACATTTAGATTAACATGTTTTGTCAAAAGCATTGATGCAGTGAGAGCTGGTGGTGGACTTTGAGAGTAAACAGTATACGATGGTCAAGAATATTCCGATAAAGCAACTGCAAAGCCATACTTACCGTATTGGGTCAAAATTCTCAACTCCAAGGTCCTCATCCCAAAGAAATATATAATCATATTCAGCAACTATATCTGGATGCATGAATCGTTTGGCAAACCACCTACATCAAGACATGGTATTGTTTCATATTAACCTTATGCATTGAGACTTGGACTCGTCCACCTCCCATTATTACTTAAATGGAAACAAAAATCTAGGAAGAATCAAAATTACCATTTCGTTTGATTCTCTGCAGACACATGTGTGGCACGTTTACTCCATGAAAAATTCTTCCATTCATCCACAACACCATCATAGTGAAAAAGCATTATAACGAAATTACTTAAAGGAAACTGCAAAAAGATGAAAAGACATTACAAAAAAATATGAGGAAAAAAAAAATCAGGAATACAAGGGAATTAGGCGAGCAAGACCCACCTTTTTCACAATTTGGTTCACTAAATCTTTTTGCTTGATTCCAACTGCAATGGCTAACAAGTTAAGTGAAGGCTTTGCATTGTTCTGACATTGAAAAACATTGAAATGTACACCTTATATGTGTTAAAAACAATGGGGAAGATAAAAAAAAGGCAAGAAGATCAACACGTTTATGCAAAAGTGTATGGTTTAATGTACATCACTTAACTATGAAATGTTCGGAATATCTTTTTCTCAGGAAATTTCAATTTGGCACAATTACTATATAAGCATAGGCATCCACAGGGCATCTCAGTGGGTTTAGCAGGTAGTGGCAAGATGATAAAATTATTCAAGCAACTTTTGCTGCATATCCTATAGATTTTGGAAAATCAGTATAATTCTTTTGTCTGGTCACCCTACCTGCTAATATTGAGAAATATAGTTAAATAATGCCATCTTTTCAGCTTTTGCTTGTCATGGAACAAAAAATGGTTTACTTTGAAAAATATGATCTCCCTTGGTGATGCTACCATCATGGGCATCCCCAAAACAATTCATGCATCAGAGACAAATATAATTGATTGCCTATAATTCAAAAAGGATTTTGGAAATTTTTAATTTATTTTCAAAGATAGAAGGAACTTGATGCAACAAAAAAGAACATCAATTTTGTCAGTCATACACTGGTCCTGAATCACAACTAAAGGAAAGCTTGGATGATTCTTTAGCAATTTGTAATACCAAATTTTAATTATCATGTAATTTAACAAAATCACAACTAAAATGTAGTGAAATATTATAAAATATCTGATGATTTTGCCATCCAACCATTGAGAATCTGATCAGTGGCTTCACTTACATTTTCTGGAATGGAACCCCATAATGGCCGCATTTCCAAGTTAGATGTCTTGACAACAATTCCTTCTGGTAATGACTCACTCCCAACAGGCCTGCATTGACTCTACCGTATTTTGGGGGACAATAAAAAGAGAGAAAAAGATAAATAAGGGAAAAAAATTCAACTTAATGTGCCAATATAGAAAGGAATTCCTTTTATTATTTTAATAAGACACACCTTGCACATATTAGAGTCATTAGACTTTGTATTCTGCATAGTAGGAGTTTCTCCCCATCTTGTGAATCTCTGCAAGTGTGATTTCAAGAGTTATGATGTATGTAATCTAGTAAAGTATAATCATCACACAAATCTTTTCCATATATCAATGTGAATTTTAAGTTAAATGACAGATTTTGAAACGATATGAAGGCCAGGAAACTCAAAAAATATGACAGATTTTGTTCTGACACTTGAAACCAATAAGAATAAGAAGAAGAACTAAAATAATCATTAGGTGTAAAGGAACAATTTTCTAAATTAAATGTAAAAAGTGAGGCACAAAATATTTTCTAAATTAAATAGTTAACATCAGCTCAATATACATCCCATCAAAACATACAAACTCCATCCTCAACAATTCAAAGAATATTCTCTCTAAGGAACATCAATCGCCCTCACAAACTAAAATTTATATGACCAGTAAGTAATATTTAAAAAGAGCCTATGCTGTCTGACATACATACTTCTTTGTATTCCTTTGCAACAAATGCATTACCAATGAAGTAAGCACCACAAATCAAAGTAACTGTGACAAAGAAACCGCAGACACACGGCCTACTCTTTAGATTTGAGAGTACAGGAGCCTGACAACAAAAACAAATGAGCAATAGAATGAGGAGTTTTCATCAAAATCCATCTGCACAACAATCAAGTAATAAAGGATGTCAAACAACGGTACACCAAAATTAAATAAATAAATCAAACCCAGTTGTAGTATCATAAGCGTTCTCCCCAATTTCTGCGCACTAAACCAGTACTGGCTTTTCGGTTGAAGAGAATCACATTAATGCAAAATTCTTACTCAATTAAATTTCCAAGTGTCAATTATTATCCATGAACATGTCCTCCTTTCTATGTATCTACTAACCCATGCTGTATTCATATCACCATGTCAGTATGCCATCTTATGCTACCTCATTAAGTTAGCATTTTACCACATAGTTCACCAAACAGAATATTTCAAATGCACAGTTTTACATTCTTTCCATTAGTTCAATAGACATATTTGCGAGAGTATCTAGTATAGTGGCCGGAAAGTTGTGTTTTACGTAAAACTGTATGTAGCAAAAACAACATGAAAAATCATTTATTTGTTTGGTTTAGTTACATAAGAAATTGAAAGGGTATAACTTTGAATAATAGATTATTTTTATCATTTTTTGGTTTAAAATATTAAAAATTCCAGAAAGTAGTTACATAAGAAATTGAAAGGTTAAAACTTTTAATAATAAATCATTTTCATTATTTGTGATCCATGGAAACAAGAATGTCTACTGAATTGAGTAAAAATAATACTCAAAATATTATTTTTCTTTTCTTTTCATTAGGCTTTGCAAACTATTACATGGAGTAAAAAAAGAAAAGAGATTTATTTATTTATTTTATTATGATAGATAAGATAAGCTCAACATCTAATTTGAAGATTTTAAATTTTAAATTCAACCAAACTAAAAGGAGGAATAAAAAGATAAAGAAGACAAAAGGAGGGATTGAGAAAAGTAAATAAGCTAATCAGGATTAAGATCCTTTAGAGTTCTTCACTTAATAACTCCACCATGGAGTTTATAGAATCTTATCCATCCATTTTGAAATGAGTGGGCTGAATTTTTCCATGTCATCAAAATTTCAAATAAATACCAAATTAGTGATAGTCAACTTTTGTTCAAATCTTGAAGACATGGTAAAATCCAATTCAATGGATGGATAGGATTTTAGGAACTCTATGATGGAGTTACCTTAAAAACTCTTAACAGATTCTAATCCAGCCAAACAGAAGCATTAACTCTGTTCAAATACTACTCCATGAGAACTTCTAAATTCTTGCTGTTTTCCTTTTTCTTTTCTTTTGTCAGTTATCAAACACATGATATTAAAATAACTAACTAACTTAAATTATACGAAACAGCAAGACCTTCCTTTTGCCTAAACTGAAAAGAAATTGTATAATTGAACCAAAATCAACCAAACACACCCTTCCATATTTCCTCTGTTTTCTCAGCAACCAAACGGGACACCAAGAAAATAGAAACTCAAACTCCCCAGAAAAACAAAACTAATGAAAGAAAAGAAGAAGAAGAAGAAGAAGAGAGAAAATCAATGAAACAAACAACGGCTTCCAGATTCCAAACACACCCCTTCTCTGTTTCCTCTGTTTTCTCAGAAACCAAACAGGACTCCGAGAGAGAAACTCAAACAAAAAAGGAAACCCAAAATAGAAAATTACCACCAATCATGCCCAACACAGCCTACAACAATTTAAATATCATTTTCTAGAAACTCCACGAAGAAGAAAAATAAAAGCTCATCTTTAAAATAAAACAAAATAAAAATGCACAGAAAGAAGTAGTAGAGCTATGAATTCGAACACATAAGGTATACATACATACACATATACATGTAGAGGGAGAGAGAGAGAAAAGGAAAACTTACAGGGTTGAAAGTCTTCTTCATTTCCTCCTTTTGCTGTTTTGCTTTCTGGGAAAACCAAAAGCATGCACAGAAAGTATTTATACAAATAATAAGAGAGAGAGAGAGTCCGCCTTTTGAAATTACAAAAGGGAAGGAAAGGAAGGGAAGTTTGAAAGTAAAGAAAGGAATGGAAAGTGGAAACTATAAAGTAATGAAAAGTGAAAACCATTGAGAATAATAACAGAGAAGAATAAGTACTAGCTTTTAGTATTAATTAAGAAAAACCATATTTTTATATTACTTAAACTAATAAAACCCATTTTAGCTAAGCAAATAGAAAATGCAGAGGATGTTCAACAAGTTGGTTCGGTGGTGTAACGTCAACATGGTGCCGTATTCAATAAGGATAAAAATAAAGCAAATCAACCGTGTCCTAAGTAAATGTCAAGAAAACCAGTAAAAGACAGAGACAGATACAGATACAGAAAGAGACAGAAACACTATCTTTGGTTGGTGTTTAATTTGTGTTCCAAGTTAGAGTCTTTACTTTGATTTATGGGTCTTAAGAGAGAGAGAGAGAGAGTTAGATAAGAATAAGATAAGAAAGTGATACTGTTGTCTTTTAGTACTGTGTTCCAAATCAAAAAAAGTGTTTCTTTTTTAAGAGTTACTGTTTTTTTTCTTACTTGTTTGTTGTATTTACTTCGGGTTAAGAGAACTTGACTTGAAACGCATTAACTAATGTTCCCAGTTACACGCGAAATGTTAGGAACTAGGATTATGGGGGGAGTGTAAAATTTGCGAGAGATTCGAGAGTGTTTTAAAGTTTTTTGGTACTCGCTTTGCTTGGCCAACATTTGTGTCTTCTATTTATTAATTATTAAAAGTTACAATACCCTTTAATTTAAATTTGATTTCGTTTCTATAAATACATAAATTTGATTTCAAATTGGTCCTTTAAGTTCTATTTAAAAAAAATTTTAAGTACTTTGTTTGGTAGGAGGGTTTTTTTTTTTATGAAAATAATTTTCAAAAATTGAATGTGAAGCTAGTTTTTAGAGAATAATTTTTATATTATGTGTGTTTGGTTTCCACTTTTAAGAACAATTTTCAATATATTGGAAAAAAAAATAATAATGTAGGTACATTACAAGGTTGGAAGGAGGGAGTATTAGTCTAAAATATGAGTATTTTAAGAAAATGTATCTCGTGAGGCATTTCTCTCACAACAATATAAAATCCACACATGTTGTGAGAGGGATGTTTAATGCCATCTCATAATATAATTTTTTTGCCTTTTAACATTTAAAAGGCAGGAGAGAAATCTAAGAGGATGATTTAAAATTAATTTCAATGTAACATAACTAGCTTAAAATATTATTAATTTTTAAATTTATTTTTACTTAACGTATGCTTCACATAAGGCATAATTATAATATTCAATAGCTCGAGAGTAATTTTTAGTCATCTCACATAATTGTAGATGAACTGAATCCATGGTATTGCTCAAATTTATGTGGAAATATTACTATGAGAACAAAGTGATGGCTGCTTGTAAATTCTTTTCATGGTGGTCATTAAAAACAATTAAATTAAAAAAATTTAATAATAATAAAACTTGAATATATTAACATCACAAAATAAAAACATATGCAAATACATAAAATTTTACAATTTCTTTTCACAAGTTTTCGTATTTTGAAATCATTGTGTGATATGATAATTTCAATATCAATGTTATCAGCTAGATCTTTTTCAATGTACACAACTAAGAAATTACTGATCTCTCATTCAATTACTAACATATTTTCTAAATAAGTACTAATATAAACAAAATGCATTATTTTTTTGAAAAAATATATTATATAAATTCAACAAATTCGGCTCAAGACTATAACAAGCACTAACATACTAGCTATTTAAAAAGTATGCATTTTTTATATAAAAAAAAATAGTGATTTTAAAATATGTCATTTGAAAACAAAATTTAAAAAATCACAATTAAACGTTTGATTTGATATTTTAGGCTAATTTGTTTGTTTGGGCAATTTTTGAGAAGTGGTCCACAATATTTTTACAACACTTTTACAATAAAACCTAAATGGTAAGTTTTTACTGGTTTTATTTTGAACTTACCATTGAAATTATTATTTTTTGTTTATCAATAACAACCTACTATTTAGGATTGTTATGAAAATATTGCAAAAAATATTGTAAACATTGCATTTCTTGTAGTAATTTTTTTGTTTAACATTCAACGGACCAAAATTTTGAAGAGGTTTAATTTTATTTTTAAAGGGCTCAATTGTTATTAAGGGTGTTTAAGTTTTTCTAGGGTGGTCAAAAGACCTATATTAAGTTAAAACTCAAAATTTTTTTAAGGTATATTAAAAAAAAAAAATTCTAGGTCTCATTAGTACTTGGCATTGCCCCTGTATGAGTGTATTAAATAAATGTACAATTATAATACTACACACGTTAGTAGGAGCATGACCACAAGTAATACTTGATACTTGAAATTTTATTTGTCTAAGCATTTTTCATTAATGTGTTTTTTTTTTTTTATACAAGAGAGAATTTCTACTCTAATCTAATCTAAGTGCATATGTGTGTGAAACTTCCTTCCGAAAACTTGAACCTCAGCCCTTACCCCCCATACCCCACAAGCATTTTTATCTTGTGATTATTTTCAATTAAGAAGTTACTCTAAAAGTATTAAGTTAGCTCAAAAGCTTAAATTTACCCCTTAAAAAAAACTTAAAATTACAAAAATAAAATTATAAAAGTATATTATACTAGACCAAGTTTTTTATCAAAGTCAAAAATTATAGCAAATTATTAAATCTAAACAAATAATAAAATTATTTTCAAATCCTGTAACTTTTGATAATTGGATCACTCAAAACATACTATAATATATATATATATATATATATATATATCCAAGGGCAATAAATAATAAAATTTTGATATGGTAGGAGTGTATATATGATTATCGACAAGATTAACCACACGTGTATTATTCGTACCAACTAGGTTGAAATTTGAAAATGAGCATTGAGGAGGTAGTTGTTTGTTTATATGCATGATTAGTAAATGTCAAAAGGTGTTTCATGATGTCAGTTTCACTTTAACGTAAAGTCATCATCATATTAATTTGTATATATTTTTTATTCAATTTTTCCGTCTATATAACATGGCTCTTTGATATTACTCCCTCATCTCAATTTATTTGTCCTGTTTGAAAAGTAAGGAAATATTATTTATTGTCATGTCTACCTTATAAAAATGTATAGATTTACAAAACTACCCTTAAATAAATTTATCAGTTTTTTTTTTAAAGTTATTTTTAATGAGGCAACTAAAAAGGTACCCCAATTAGATTGATTTTTTAAAAAATATTTATTAGTTTTCTTTTCAAATAGTTTTGAAAATAAAGTAAGAGTATAATAGAAACATTAGTAAACTAATAACTTTTATTTTTAGAAACAGGACAATATTTTGGGACATTTCAAAATGGAATAGAGAACAAACAAATTGGGATGAAGAGAATATATGTTTTTGAGTGTATCCTATATTACACAAATTGATATCATGTATTTGGCATAAAAAGGATGAGAAATCACTGAAATTTTAGTTTTATTAGTTTTATTAGTTCTTAAAATCAAGAAAATAAAAGAAAAATATTTTAACATTAAAAAATGGATATGTAGAGTTCAATTTTAATAATAGAAGATATATGGATCAGGTCATAAGGTGTGCAAAGTGTATGGTTAGAATATGTGTTAACATGGATGAAGATAAAAGCAGAGAAAAATTGGGGAAAAATGAAGAGAAAAGCAGAGAAAAACGAAGGGGAGAGGTAGAGAAAGACGAGAGTCAGAAAAAAAGAAGAGAGAGAGAGAGAGAGAGAGAGAGAGAGAAAAGTTTTATGACATTGGGTCAGTGTGTGGTTCCAATTTTTTTTAGTTTTATGGTTGAAAACATAACTAAGTGATGGGTGCCAAACGTGTGGGGTTTAGGGAATTTGAGTATTTTAAGTGATGAGTAATAAGTGATGAAAATTGAACGAGGAGTGATGAGTGACGGTTTTCAAAAAACCAAATACCCCTAGATTTCACTATTGAGCAAGATAATGTGTAGGGATATTATAATAAATTAAAGCTAATTATAAAATTAATGTTATCATAGAGTCAGGCATGAATCGTATGATCAAATACAATATAATAAATAAATAATGCCTACTAGAGTCTCTATTGCTATCTATTTATTTTATATGCAGAAGACTTTATGGCATTATTGAGGAAGATAAAATCATATATTTATTAATTCAATAAAATTCGCAGGTTCACTAAAACAATAAAATAAATAAATAATCAACCAAACTTGTACGCTGAAGACAAGGCAAAAGATTTTATTTGTAACCCACGTCAGAGCCATATGATTCAATTATTCTCCATGAAAGCTTCTTTTGTTTTGTTAGGCTACACTCTTTCGGGCTTGAAGAATTTGACGTGGTCAAAAATCGATTTTGGCCTCATAATTTTAAATCCTAAACCAATAATAGATGATTACTTGTTATATCAAACTTATCACAAAATATGTATGACACCCCATGATTACTTGTTAGATCAAACATATCACAAAATACGTATAACATCCCATGATTACTTGTTAGATCAAACATATCACAAAATGTATATAACACCCATGATTATTATGGCAAACTTGTCAAGTCACCTTATTTTAATTATCTGAATTATGACATTCCTCCTTCTCTCTTGCTTTTGAAATTTCAACACAAAATGAGCTCTTCTTCAGCAAAAATAAATAAATTCTTTGCTATATACTAATGATATTTACGTTTGGATAATTAAATTTCCTGACTTATTCGACTTACATGAGTACAACTTCTTAAAACTTTCATTTTTTCTTTTTTTAAATAGAATTTAGATTTTAGATAAAATAAGCAAATGAAAATAACCCCATTCAAACACATATTTAAATTGGTTAGGGATGGTATTAAACTTAGAGAATGTTATTTAATTTTATCCCCTATTTTACAAACCTGATATTATTTATGACTCATAGAATAGAACTAAACACAAAATATAACTTTCATCTTAGCAATCTTACCCATTTACTTCCAACAACTACAAGTATGTGCCTTCTTTAATTTTCATTTTAGGCTGAGCATGACATAAATATGAAACACCAATATGAATAAAGAAGCATTATTGCTTTCTGTTAGAACTTAGAGGTATACCTTCTTATATGCAATACGTTAAGTTCTCTAATATAATTTAAACATATGATTGCATTGATAAATAAAATATAAACATTTTTTTTCTAATAATAATTAATTTCATTGCAATTATGTGTGTGAATTTAATTAGAAAATCGAATATACTATACCTAAAAGATTGCTTAGTTTACCCATTATCTTTCCTATCAAATCAATGGATCTAGTAAACTATCCTAAGAACATACTCTTCAACAAATATTATGATAGTAGTCAAGGAATACTAGTATTAGTTGTTAATGACAGGGCACCCATAATCGCATTTTAGTTGGAACCATCATGACACACTAACGGAGGGTCCAAGTCAAAATGCCAAACACAATTTTTCACAGTTTGATATGATGATCGAATTAGACTTGTGACTGTGATTGCGGTATCAAGAGGCATATACGTCAAATAGTTTATTTACTTATAATGCCAATGATATAGCCCACCAAACCAGGCTGGTACCATGTTGAAGCCACTAGAGCAACTCAATTTGTTTCCTTTTGTTATAGAAAAGGGCATCTCCAAAATTTTCTACCTTTTAATAGATATTAGGGAAAAATACAATTTTTATGCACACTATATTGATTTTTCAATTAAATTCAAACATATAATATATTGAATTTAATTATTTTTGAAAAAAATATAACATTATTTATTCTTCATTGATTAATACAATCTTTTTTTTTTGAGAAATAACCATATATTTAAACTTTTTTTTGTTGAGAAAGAAGGCTATGAATATCATTAAAATCAGCTATAGTCGTGAACAATATAGAATGGAGATGTGGAGGAACAGAAACTATATGTAAGTTTTGTTATATTTATAAACCACTACAAAGAAATCTTTGAAATTTCAAGATTATGACACTTTGTTCTATTCTTCAGTGTCAAACTAAAAGGAAAAAAATATGTGCTTATCTGATTTGATCTTTTGTTGGAATACTTTTTTTTTTTTTTTTTTGGTTACTTTCCCACTATCTTCTACTTCACGACGTGTTGAAAGTTTAGAAAGTTATATGAAAAGTGGTTTTTGTACAAGTTGTAAAAGAACTTACATAAAGTAAGAAGAGGACAAGAATTTTCTAATAACAAAGTGTCATACTTAGATTGTGTTTCGATTGCTTATTTTTTTTCAATTTATTTTACTATTCAACTTATTTTTATTATTATTTATAGGTCTTATTACATTTTTTTGTATTATTTATAAGTCCTACTGTACTATTTCAATTAAATTTTACTTTTATTTATAATACTTTTAGTAAAAAATTTTTAGTTTTAACAAAATAAAGCGATTCCAGACACTTATATTCAGAATAAAATTTTAGTCATATTTTTGTAATTTCAAATAATAATTCTTGATAATTTTTTTTTAAAATTTTTTTTGGGCATATGAGTGTTGAGTCTGTTTACTGTTGACAAGTATGTTTGTGTATTTATATATATTTATAATTTGTTGATAAGTATGTTTGTGTATTTATATATATTTATTAACAAAGAAGAAGAAGCATGTAAACAATATTGGAAAAGTATTTGTTTGGGCCTGAATTTTTGTGTGACATGGCTCCCGTTCTACAAAGATCTAACGGGCGGGCATATAACAAGCAAATCCCACTTCTAACTCCAAGGCCCAAAAACTCCACACAAAATAATCTTTTTATTTTTCTTATTTTTTATTTTAGAAAATGATCGTTCCTATTTAAATGGAATTCATTTTACGATTTAGAATGAATTTTATAGATTTTTTTTAATGATATGATGTCTTTTTGGCCACAAATTTTTAGTTTATTTAGTCTTTTTTTTTTTTTTGTCTCAAGTTCTAATTTTTTTTTTTTAAATTTTATAAATAGCCTTCAATAAATAAACTAACTTTTAAATTTTTGTTATATATATATATATATATATCTTTTGCTAATACGTTACCAAAAACTATGGGCTCTCAAGACATATCAAACTATTTCTATTGTTAAATATAATAAAAAAAATATAAATTACATCACCCTTAAGAGGACTTATGAAATGGCACTCCCCTGGAGGTCTTTATATATAAATGCAGAAATTAATTAATTGTTATCTTAGGGAGTGTTCAAACTTGTCTCTTAGCCTATATTAAACTCCAAACACAACCCGTGGTTTATTTTGCAATAAAGTTGGGGATAAAAAAAAAATCACAATCTTACAATATATATTCCCAAATTAACCTACCCACTCTCACATGAGCTCACCATAATCTTTTATTTATTTATTTTTAATAGCTCACGTGTCACGTGTGAGGTAGTAGACTAATTTGAGAATATCGTAATTTTTTGTTATGCCTTAGAAAAACTCTTAAATTGTTAATTTTTGAAAAAAAAAATTCATAGTTTAATACTTTAATTTAATATTTTTGGAAATTTCAAAATTTAATTTGTTACATCTCTAAGTTATAGGTTTAAAATGTAATTATTCTAAGATATAAAAACAAAAAAAAGTGTTTACTAGGACTCTTGTAACTCAATTGATACCTCTTAATTTATGGTTTAGATCCCCTCATTCTAATGTAACCATTAAATTATAAAAAAAAAAAAAAAAAAATGCAAAGCTTAAATACAGCACTACATGACTACAGTTGGTTAAATACAACACTATAGTTGGTTAAGTTATCCACCTTAGCCTAAATTACATTAAACTCATTCGTAATTATTATTATTTTTTGTTTGAGAAGTGCTACAATTACAATATTTTTACAACAAATTTTAGATGGTAATAACTTACTACTTAGCATTTGTTGTAAAAATTATAGATATAACATTTATCTTTTTTTTTTTTTTTTTTTTTGGTCTAAATACAAAACAAAACTTTTTTTTTTTTGATGAATAATACAAAACAAAACTAAGCAGTCACAATTCTCTCAAGATAAATGCTATGTCCATAATATTTTTGATAGATAGTTCTTGATTGATTAGAACCAAATAATGTACTACTTATGATTTTTTATGACATTATAAATGTGGGGGCTGTCAATCAACGGACCCATTAAGGTCGGGATTGTTGGGCCTGTGGCCCATCCGAGGATGCATATCTGTCCGAGGAGGCCATGTCAAGTCACAAGGCAATTGCGAGAAGGGGGTGGTAGTCAATATCACGAAGGTAGAGTTCTCAGTATCCGTTCGAGGACGCCATACTCCTCGGCAGATGCGTCCGAGGCCGTCGGGACGCGGTCTTGTTGCAACCGGACCTCAGAATTATGTAACCACTAAAGATAGGATAACAGACCAAGGGTAAAAGAAATAAGGCAAACAAATATCTATAACTACGATTTGCTTCGCATTAATTACCTCTCAACCAACTCTCTGGTCGCATTAATGTGGAGGTGATACACGAACAGCGATAAGGAGGCGGCCTTTGTTTGCCCATAGGAAGTTCCAGGAGGTGCTAGATGGGACAGAAAGAAATCCTCCGAACCCAACCTACACGTGTGTGGTGAGGATGGAACACAAAGGGTAGTATATAAACCGAAAGAAGAACATGCAAGAGGGGATCGGGATAGAAAAGGAAAGAAAGAAAAACACAGACAAAAGAAAAAGAACAAAAAGAGAGAAAAAGAACTATATCAATTACCAAAGAAAACGATTGTTGTGCCAACTCTAGGCCTTCAATATACGTAAGGGTGAATCTTTTTATTATACAAAAGTTAACCTAATTCTTTACACCCACGCTCTATAAATCATATTGTTTGGGTCTATTTACGTACAAACCCAGTATCGTGTTGGGTTGTTACAAATCGTATCCGGTCGTTACAAATCGTGTCCTTACAATAAAATATCGAGGATGTAACGGCTTTTTTTTGAAACCTCAACCAAACCTTTGTGAAAAAAAAAAAAAAAAAAAAAAACCTAGGAAAAGTGTTTGGACATGCGTATTATAGAGTCCTAAAAAGTGGAGGAAGATGTTTGGGAACAAAGGAAGGAGGCGTCAGATAGTAAAGTGCGCAGGGAGTATAAAAAGGCTTTCATCACCTCCCAGCGCATTTTAGGGCAACTCCCAATTTCCCAATCCACCTCACCTGGATTGCTCCCATGAATTCAATTGGTACCATTCTCTTATCTTTCTTTAATATTTTCCTCCTCTTAAAACAGTCTCTCTTTCTCTCTCTTTATGTATATGTGTGTGAATAGACATGGTTATTATATTTATAAAAGTAATGTTTGTCTCTGTTTCTAATTTGGAGCAATATATGCAGCCAGAGACTCTTAAAAATGAAGTCTTCATGTGAATTTCTGTGTGAAACACAAATCCCATTTTGGATTTTCCATTTCTGATAATGGGTTGTCCTCAATTTTGCAGAATGTGTTAGTAATTTGATTGAATTGAGTTTTATATTGTATATGTTTGTGTGTGTTTATGTACATTATGTGCAGACAGAGTCTGTTAAAAATGAAGTGCTCATCTGAAATTTTTGTGAGAAACACAAAGCCCATTTTGGAGTATTACATTTCTCATAATGGGTTATCCTCAATTTTGTGGAATGTGATTGACTTGAGTTGTATGTATATATGATATGTGCAGTTAGAGTCTCTTAAAAATAATTTTCATTTTGAATTTTGTGATAAAAACAAAAACCATTTTGGCTTTTCCATTTTGGTAATGGGTTGTCCTCAAATTTGCAGAATGTGTTAGGAATATGATTGATTGAGCTGAATGTGTATGTGTTTTTGTGTGTCTGTATCCAATATTTACAGTCAGAGTCTATTAGAAATAAAGTGTTTACGTAATTTTGTTTGTAAGTAAACACAAATCCCATTTTGGGTTTCTCATTATTGATAATAATTATCCTCTCGCATAATGCATCAGATATGTGATTGAATTGAGCTGTACATGTACATAATGGATGTGAAAAAGAGCTAGAGTGGCAATCTAATTCTGAGGTAAAATGGAAAAGTCTGACAGGATTGCACAGAAATCAATAGATGGAAATTTCATTACAAACGATTGGTGTTTTTTGGTCTTTCTTCAGGAACTCAAAGATGTAACTATAAGATAAGAGTTTAACTTGAATGAAACCTGAACTGCGAAGTAACATTTGCGGATATGTTTTTGAAAGTTGATCAACAAGCAATGAACTCAGCTTACTTTTTAAATTATAATTATTATAAAACCTCGTTGCCCTCTGAATAGGTCCAACATAAATATTGAGTCTGTTCAAATAAGAACTTGACTCATATTTGGAATTTGTGAGGGCATATGACATAATCAACTTCCAAGTTCTTGCATTTGTTTACCCGATCTCTCAATACAATTGTGTGAATAGGAAGATTACAACTTGTGCCTTTAGGGCTACCAGTTTCAATTTGCTAGCTTTGACAATCACTGAGATTGTAATTCCAAACAAACAAAGCAGTGAGTGTATTGAATTACAATGGAAAAGTGGATGGTCGGTGGATGCTTGAAATGTGAAGCGCCTCTAAACTTCTGGTACATATGAGAAATCCTCTACTTTGCTGAGGTTATAGCCTTTAATTACTTAAAAGTCCATATTCCTCACTTTTGTAGGATTTGAGGAAGCATGTTAACGTTTAAAACCTGAAAAAGAATAGTGTGATACTAAATTGGTGACTTAACTATCTGAGAAATCTCAAGAATTATTATTTTTGTATAATGAGTGTTGTTATTTTAACCAACAACATGCCTTTTATTATTTATTTATTTATTTATTTCCAATGAAAATCTGGAATTTATGTGTAGGAAAACTGTTTTGGGTTGATTATTTAATCATCAGCATCATCATTACTGGTTTTTTTCTATTATTTTCCCTTTTTTCTTGGTTGTTGACCAGCATTTAGATTAGTTGCCAGTTACTGTGAATACATGTGTTCATATGTTGTTATGCCCCTTATATTTGGTGTGGCTCAATTTTTTATTTTCTTCTCTGTTCTATGATGCATCTTTCCATCTGTTGGGACTGGTTTGGCTAATCAAGGCTTTTGGTTTTTTGTTTTGTCTTGTTTTTTATATTTCCTTTTTTAAAAAGACATAGGGTATTGAGTGGTTTAATGAGAAAGTATAATGTCTGAAGAGGCTGGACCGTTGTTGGTGGTTTATGATGATCCCTCAGATCAACGATCTTTGTCCTTGGACGATACCAGTAGCACTGAGGAATCACCTGATGAAACTAGGCTCTCCCTAGAAACCACTAATGATGCAATTCCATGTATGGGGCAAAGATTTGCTACTCATGATGCTGCTTATGAATTTTATAGTGAATTTGCAAAGCGATGTGGCTTCTCAATCCGGCGTCACCGCACAGAGGGGAAGGATGGGGTTGGTAAAGGACTCACTAGACGCTACTTTGTCTGTCACCGTGCTGGCAACACCCCCATCAAAGCCTCAAATGAAAGTAAACCTCAAAGAAACCGAAAATCATCTCGTTGTGGATGTCAAGCGTACATGCGAATAAGCAAGTCAACAGAATTAGGGGCTTCAGAATGGCGTATCACAGGTTTTCTAAACCACCATAATCATGAGCTCCTAGAACCAAATCAAGTTCGTTTCCTTCCTGCATACCGGACCATTTCAGACACAGACAAGAGCAGAATCCTTATGTTTGCCAAAACAGGAATTTCTGTGCACCAGATGATAAAACTTATGGAGCTTGAGAAGTGTGTGGAGCCAGGATATTTGCCTTTCACTGAAAAGGATGTTAGGAATTTGCTCCAATCATTTAGGAAATTAGATCCAGAAGAGGAGAGCATAGACTTATTAAGAATGTGCAGAAACATTAAGGAGAGAGACCCCAACTTCAAGTTTGAGTATACACTTGATTCAAACAATAGGTTAGAGAACATCACCTGGTCATATGCCTCATCTGTCCAGTCATATGAGATCTTTGGTGATGCAGTTGTGTTTGATACAACACATCGCTTGACTGCATTTGACATGCCGCTTGGGATATGGGTTGGAATGAATAATTATGGTATGCCTTGCTTCTTTGGCTGCGTCCTTTTGCGTGAGGAAAATTTGAGGTCGTTTTCATGGGCATTGAAGGTAATAACTGAAAGTAATTATGGGTTTTCCCCCCTAATCTGTCACCTTATATTGCACATGTGACTGCTGTAAATCTTAATTGAACTATTCAATCAATTGCTTTTCTCGTATGAGGCATAACCAATCAAAGGGCTAATTGAAGGATAGAACATAGAATTTGAATTTTGAAGCTGGATGTTTAGGATAGCCAGTTAGGTTTTGGACCATGCACAAAATAATGCTGGTTGATTGAGTTTTCACATGAGGGACTTCTGTAATTGGGACTTGATATTCTTTATGTTACAATTATAAATGATGGGGACCAGGCCAAATGGTCACTGAGCATCTACTTGTCTGATTGGTAGTGGACAATTTGTATGAAATTGGGACTCTCTTTTTTCCCCAATAAATGCTCAGTGAGCACCTCCTGGTATTGTTCAATGCCTATTGGTCTGTTGTTCCTGTCATCCTAATTGGACAAGGCATTATATTTAGTATGAAAATTTCTCTTCACTGTTGGGTAATATATTGCACATGCTCACATGCATTTCCTTTTTTTAAATAGCTTCACTGATCCCAATTTGACATTGGTGTTTATGTGTTGTATTGTATATATGGAACTTTGGAAGGCATTCTTGGGGTTTATGAACGGAAGGCTCCGCAAACAATTCTAACTGATCAAAATATGTGTCTCAAAGAAGCAGTAGCCCTTGAATTGCCTATGACGAAACACGCACTTTGCATATGGATGATTGTAGGGAAATTTCCGTCCTGGTTTAATGCTGTACTGGGAGAACGTTACAATGAGTGGAAGACAGAGTTTTTTGAATCTATAATCTGGAGTCAATTGAGGATTTTGAACTTGGTTGGATGGAGATGGTAAATTCCTTTGGGTTGCATGCTAATAGGCATATAGCCAGCTTGTATGGGTTGCGCTTACTTTGGGCACTACCATTCTTGAGAACCCATTTCTTTGCGGGAATGACAACGAATGGCCAGTCAAAGTCAATTAACGCTTTCATTCAAAGATTTTTGAGTGCACAGACCCGGCTTGCACACTTTGTTGAACAAGTATGCTATCTCTTTTACTATTGGCCTATTGCTATTTATTTAGATTAAGATATTAATATTTTGCTGTTGTTTTTTATTGTATTCTCAAGTCATGGTCATGATTCAGAGTGCGTAGTGAGTACAATGTTCCACATTTTACTTGGTCTCACTTAAAGATTTTGAAGTGCTGTTAATTCAGGAGTAACTTTACAAGAGTATTAGCATATGAAGGTCCTATAATTGATTATACTTTTTGTGTAGGCTCTTATGAAATTTATCTAGGCAAGCCCCAGTGTTCTGTCCCTTTTACCTAGATGCTGGTGAAACAGAAATGCTTGGAGATTTTCCAGCACTTTACTTATTATGTTCACAAGGTTTTGGCCTGTTGTTTTTTTCTCCACAAAACCTTATCAAAGAAAAGTAAAAAGAAAGATAGTAACAACTACAAAGAAAGGAAGGAACAGTTATTAATGTTCCTAATTAAGCTCTAAAAAATTATATTGAACCTGTTAGCGCCTGCCTTATTGTGGTGAATGCACGTGTAACCTAGTGAATCTGAAGATGCCAAAACGTAGGGCCCTTCAGAAACTGAATCATGTCAAACAGACAAGTTGTATTGAAGGCTGTATGGTGAGCAAAAAGAACTACTCTTTTGCCATTCACCAAAGGTAGTATTGGCTGAATTGATGTGCAATTTATCCTAATCCTCTAAATAGTGCCTACTTGTCCTTAACCTGAAGTGCTTGTCATACCAAGACTATCATATTAAATAAAGTCTTAATTGCCACATTATTGAAAAGTTGATTTTAATATTGATCTCCATGATTTGGGTTACTTTGCTCCCCTTTTTGATGCGGTTATGGGCTATTCATTATGTATGAAATTCGCAACTTGTTTCTGGTTTGTTAGATTGATGAAAAACCGTCTAAACAGTAAAAATGATTCAAAATTATTGGTTGGAAAAAATTTTCTTTCCTTATTAATTGGGATTTGGGCTTAGTTAAGTTTTTTCCTTCTTATTAAATTAAAACTTGCAAAAGCAGGCAGCAGTTGCTGTGGATTTCAGAGATCAAGCTGGAGAACAACAAACAATGCAACAGAATCTCCAAAATATTTGCTTGAAGACAGGGGCCCCCATGGAATCCCATGCTGCCACTATCCTCACTCCTTTTGCCTTCTCTAAGCTACAAGAACAACTTGTTCTGGCTGCCCACTATGCATCCTTTCAGATGGATGATGGTTTTCTTGTAAGACACCACACAAAAGCTGAGGGAGGCCGGAAAGTCTATTGGGCTCCTAGGGAAGGCATCATCAGTTGCAGCTGCCATCATTTTGAGTTTTCTGGAATTCTCTGCCGGCATGCTCTTCGAGTTTTCTCAACAGGAAACTGCTTTCAGATCCCAGATAGGTATCTTCCTATCCGTTGGCGCAGGATCAGTACACCTTCTGCAAAGCTTTTTCAGAGTACTCCAAGTGATCATGCAGAAAGAATTCAGATATTGCAAAGTATGGTATCAACTCTTGTAACAGAATCCGCCAAGTCCAAGGAGAGGCTAGATATTGCAAATGAGCAAATTTCCATCCTTTTATCTCGTATAAAAGAGCAGCCAGTTTCATTACAAGGTATGAGAGATGTGTCGTCCGTTCATGAAGTTTTTGATTCAAGAATATACCAAAAATAGTTAGCATAGTGTTGAATTCTCGTGGAAAGCAGAGGGAAACACGGTGGAAATTATCACAGAAAGCAAGTTTGGGGATTTGTATAGCAAGATTTGAGAGGAAAGCTTCTTTTGTTGAAGGCTTGGGGCTGAGGTTCTTTGTATGGCATTTTGAGAGTTTTGGTACATACATATAATTGATACAAGTTGTCTTTTGTAGACACCATATAAAAAGCCTCTCCTTTGCATGGTGTTTTCACGAGGGTTCCAATATGTACAAAATATATAGAAATATCTTTGTGTCTGTATGTATATTGCTGTGTTTGTGGTTAAAAAGATTAGCTCATTTTGGCATTTAGAATTATGATACAAGAAAACCATATGTTTAGAGGACGTGGTGTGTAATTCATCCCAAAATATGTAGTGTGTCTTGATGCAACTGAAGGATTGAAAGAACTTTGTGTCTGTATGAACATTGTTGTGTTTTTGGTTAAAAGATTAGCTCATTTTGGCATTTAGTATACAAGAAAAATATATTATTAGAGGAAGTGGTGTGTAATTCATCCAAAAAAAAGTAGTGTGTTTTGAAGCAACTAAAGGATTGAGTTGAAGATGGTTCTTTTCTTCTTAGAGTGCAAGCATTCGTTTATTTATTTTATCCATCTTTTTGTTGTCTTGGAGTAGGTTGATAGTTGACAGTGCTGGCTTAGTTTTCCATTAACTTGGCTAGGGGTGTTCAAAAATTGCACCAAAACCACCCGCAAAATGACATAACCACACCGCACTACATGTAACAATGCATTGTACCACACCTTCTCTATATATTAATAATTTAATAACACTAGTTTTCAAAAAAAAAAAGGTTTAATAATCCAAGTAAGTGTTGATTGGGAAAGCCAACCCAAAAAAAAAAAAAAAAACTAGTTTAATAGTTTAAAACTTGGCCCAAAACAGAAGGAAAAATCAGTTTTGGGCTGGGTAGGAAAAGCTTAAAATTTGAAAAATATACTGATTTCAAACTGATCAAATTGCATCTTATACACCTCACCATACATGTGATCGCAAAAATGAGGTGTGGTGTGGTTATGGTTTTGGCTAAACTCTAAACCACACCGTAAAGTATGGTTCTAAAAATGGCCCAAATTCGCATTGTACCACGAACACCCCTAAACTTGGCTATACAATAGATGGAAAAGAAAGGCAAAGAGCAGTAGGAGTTTTGATTGCATAGCATTAGAGTTTTGCAACATATTTTTCTGAGAATTTGGTTTTCTTCTACAAAATCCCTTTCATTTGCCAGAGGTTTTGTTTTTTCTTTGCTTTTGAGTATCGGATATACAATTAACTCTTTTTATGAGTTTTTTTTATTTGGCTTTCTAATGTTCTCACGTACTTAAGAAAGTCAAAAGACATGTTTCAAAGTTTTTCTTCCAATCGAGTAAGTTTAATATGAATGGATCTAATGGTTTGACTATGACATTTTCTTCTACTTGATGCTGTTTCACACGAATTATCCAACTTCCAAAATCATTGGTATGCCATATGTGGCCTAAATTCAGGCTCTTTCTTGGCCTTATAGAAGATCCAACATTTACTAGCTACTTGTTTGATCTGGAATTAATTGAGACTCCTATTATCAATCTTTTCAATCCAAAATGAAAATGGAAGAAAAGTTTATATTAATGCACCAGAGATATAATCTAAATTCCCCATTAATAATTTGTAGTAGATGCAAATGATATGGTGTGTGTTCTTTCCATATGTTAGAAATTGAATTGCACTTCTTTATTGAGCATGCAAATGATATGCTTTGAGCGAAACCAATTCTTGGCGTATGATGGGCAGTGTGTGCATGACCTGAGTACATCTTCATTGAGGCATGCTAATGAATCTGCTATCATTAACAAATCCATCTATGACTCAGTGTTTATGAGTTACAGAGAACAATCCAAATAAAGGCAATCTTTATGAGTAATAACCTTCTCATTGTAATTACCACTGTCATATGCATGACCAAGCCCATAAGGGCCACTATGTCCCTATTTGATCCCTTTGAATTTTTCTTCCCTCAAAGAAGTATGATTTATTTTAAAAAAATTTTAAGATCACACATTTCGGTCCTTCAAAATTTTCATTTTTAAAAAATGGATCTTTAGATAAAATTAAACTTCCAAAATTTTTAGAGAAGGTAAATCAGGGTTCTTTTTCATTCAACATTAAGAAAATACACCAATTTTCTTTTCTCTTGCTTATAAAATATTATTTTGGTACTTAAAATTTGTATGAATTTTGATTTTCATTCCTAAAGTTTAAAAAATTTGTTTTTTTTTTTAATCTCTAAACTATTGAAAATATTATACTTTCTGTCATTAAACTAAAAATAAAAAAGGTTCTTTTCTCATTCATAAAATATTGATTTTTGTCCCTATTATTATCTCTAAACTATTGATAAAAAGCATTTTACAAAGTTTAATAACAAAAAACGAACTTTTTGACAAGGTTTAGGAAAGAAGATAATATTTTAGCCTATAAATTATAATTACACAAACAACATAGATGAACTTAAGAGCATTTGCATTAACTTGTGTAAAAATTTCTATCTATTTTAATATAAAAACCTACTTTTTCTATTTTACATAAGCATTTTTCTAAACACCTCATATTATATTATTTATTTTACTCAACATTTCATTAAAATATATTTTTTATTTGTTTCTCTTCCTTCACATGCAATTACCATCATCTACTCACTTCCTTTATCATTTCATAAATAAACTAAATGCAAATAAAATTAAATACAAAATGAATAACATAAATGTAAATTTACACCGGTAATAAATTTATAAATTTATCCAATTATAAATTCAAATATTTTAAGCAAAAAATTGTAAATTTATTATTCCTTTCAAAAACATAGACTAACAAAAAAAAAAAAAAAAAAAAAAACTCTCTCATTCATTCTCTCTCTCTCTCTCTCTCTCTCTCTCTTTCTGCTCGTTTCTGACGTCTCTCATTGTCTAGCTCCTCAGACTCTCTCACCATTTCCTTCTCTCTCACCGTACCTCCATTTGCCAGGTATACACTCTTCCCTCTCACAGCTTTGGCTCGTCAATAACATCTTATATTGCCTGAAACTTTGTGTGTTGCTCGATGATGCAACAAATCTTTTTTACTCCTCACAATTGCTTTTTTTTTTTTTTTTTTTTTTCCTTATTGGGTTTTGGTGTATGATGTATCCTTTTCCATTTCTATTGTTTATGTGTGTGTGTATGTTCTTAAAAAATCTGGGCTTTGTTCATATTTGTGTGTTTGCTTTCTCATTGGGTTTTGATGAATAATTGACCTTTCCATTTCTATTGCTTCTATATGTATTAACAAATAAATAAATTGGGCTTTGCTTTCTTTGTGTGTGTGTGTGTGTTTTTTTCTCCCAATTTTTTATGTGCACTTCCAGATTTTCTATTGTTAATTTGTGCTATGTGAAAAAAATGGAGTATATTACCTTTTTATTTTTTTTATGCTTTTAATTTTCTTAGGAAGAAAATGGAGGCGGAATGTGATGTATATGGTTTGTTTTCATTTGGTGAAAGTTGCATTTGAATGTTGAAATATTTTTGTTGGTGGTTGCTGTTGCAGGGGGCTACAGGTTGAATTTGATTTTAATTGAAAGATTAAAAGAAGAGAGAATGCATCCCCCGTTAACGCTACACAAGCACCCAATGTGCGCTGAAGTGAGTCCATCTTCGCCTACTAGCTTTAGTTGTTACTTGTTATTCACAACTAAGTATATGTTACGCTTATAAGTTGCTTGTTTTTAATATTTATTTTTGTGGGTTTAACTTGAATGATTGGATGCATTTGTGCATTTGTGCATTTTCTTGGTTATTATTATTATTTTGGATGAATACAGAATAGTTAACTTTTCATTTAACCAAAGCAGCCCGGCTGCACTACAGTTAAACCAAACAAAACAGCCATTAACAAAAAGAAAACAGACAAGCTAAATTCAATTCATTGAATAATGCAAGGCAGCCTCCACACACAACACAAATCCCATTTTGGATTGAATTCTTCATTCTTGTTTTTGTCACCGCTCTGCCCCTCACATCAGCACGGATTTTTTTCAGCAGCATCTCTTCACTGTTAACTTGACCATTGTGAAACTCTTTCATTTCTATCCTTCCAAATGTGATATATTGTAGCTTGCCATGCTTTGCAGATAGTCTATCTTAAACCATTTTCTTTCAACTTGTTAACTGCCCAATCTAGCTCATCATTCCATCCACTTATTGGTCTATCAATGAGGCTTTTTTTAAGAATCTGCTTCCAAATTCTCTGGATTACAGAACATTCATAAAACAGATGGTCCCTTGATTCAATAATTCTTCTTCAGAATTATCATAGAATGGATACATTATAACCCCATTTTAATGCCTCTCTTTAGTCCCTATCCTGTCTAGAATCACTGGAAAAGTTGAAAGGACATTTTGGGAACAAACCTGGAAACCACATAATCCTCCACCACCATACAGTAGGCTAAATTTGCTTGGTTGAAAAAAAAAAAATATATATATATATATATATATTTATAGGGAGGCACTCAGCAAACAGGATGGCTTGGAATGGGAATTCTACTTCAATGGGGTTTCCAAAGCCCGGGCAAGGTGGTGGTGTCCACCTCTGAGGGCTATATATATATGAATGGTTGGGATATGGCTAGAGTTCAATAAGGGGGAATGTGATTTTGTGATGAACACCTTATCATCAACTGTGAGCAGGAGAAGTCAAAATAATTTGCATGGGAACATTTTTAAAGTGACCTGTCTTTTGCATCACTAACCATGAAAGTTTGTGTTATAATTTTGATTATCATGTTTGGTTCATTTGAAACTTTCCATTCTTTCAAATCAAGTGGTGTTGGAAGATGGCAAAGAAGCGGATAAGTGTTTGGTCTGACTGATATATCATCTGATTTGTGCAGATTATTGAAGAGTTCCAGAAGTGCCATATAGACCATCCTATTGGAAAATTCTTTGGCGAATGTACAAATCTCAAAATAAAGCTTGATCGTTGTTTCAGGGAGGAAGTGAGTTTTTTATGGATCTCAGTTTCTCTTTGGTTTAGGTCTTTATTTTGTAATTCCTTTGTATTAAGATCTTTCAAAATTTTGACAGAAAGCTATAAAGCGGAAAGCAAACTTTGAACAGAGTAAGATGTTGAAAGAGAGGCTACGAGCTCTTAGGAAGGAAGCTTCTGAGGAGAATAATTTTGTGCAATCGTAATGGCCAAGTGAGAGAAATTGTCTTCATTACCAAATCGAGGTTTGACATGATGCCTTCTAGAAAAATCCTGCAAGAATATAATGTTGCAGGAACAAACTATAGTTTGCTGGCATCGTGCAATTTGGTTGATATTTTGTTGCATGTGATGTTGTCAAGATGTTTACTCGTTCCGTTGAACTATGAGGAAAATAAGATATTATTTTGTATAAGAATTATTAATTTAGACCTTGGATGCTTAACATGGAAAGGTTCTTGAAAATCTTAATTTTGTTCCTCCAAAGAATTGTTAATTTAAACACTTGTATTCCGAATAAGATCAATAACTTATGGGAAACTCCTCTTGGGTTTTCTAGTTGTCTTGGCCTCCTCCTGGATAATGTAGATGTATTATTTGTGTTCTGTTGGCACATTACGATATTTAGTGAGGTTTTCTGTCTATTAAAAGGCATCATCAATACAATATGGTATCAGAAAGATATATTGAGAACGAAATCAATATGAAAATTATGTATTTCCTGCTTTGAACTGTTTACATTTGTTGCAAAAAAGAATTTGATCTTATTGCGTAATAGGAACATTTGATAATTATGCATGAATGACTTTCACTCAGTTCTGTTTTTGCAACAAGTTTATCACCAGACAACATTTCAATTCCCTGATTTACTTGCATCTCAGGAGACAAAAATGCTCCTTTTGACCTGTTCAGTAAATGGATTCCCTGGTAAACAAACAACACTTTGGAAATTTAAGAAGCATTGATGTTCAGAAAAGTCACTGAAAATACGGTAGGACACTTTGATCAGAACACTAGGAGGTATCAAAGAAACGAAAGGGCTGATTGCTAAATAGATACAGATATGTATAGGATATATTTATCTAATACACTCTTAAATGAAAAGTAATAGTTTTTATTTTATTTTAAATAAAAGTAATAGTTCCATTTTTTTATTTTTTATTATATGATCAGTGAACCTACTTCGGTAAACTGCTTAATGTAAAGTTTAGATTTGGTGCAAAATCGTTATGAATGGCTCGAGAACGCAGGTCTTTACTATTAACATTTCCATTATCTTAAATTATGACAATTTATATTTAGTTCCAGAAAAGCCTGCTCTAGACCTTGCTTCAAGCAGCAATGAGTAAATCTAACTGCACTCGAATTTATACTCTCGCCCAATCATTTTTACAACAAACATTTTGTCGCTTGCCATCAACATAATTAGTTAATTACAGCATTGGGAAGTTGAACTCGAGCAATTAATTACCTCATACATTTGGCAGATGCATTATCTGTCTCACAACACGTGAGCATCACAATTGTGTAAGACTCACATGATGTGAGAGAGATGATATATACATAGACATCTAGTCTCCTAAACCATCGCATAAGCCAACTTTTCTTCCAACATTGACTCACCATGTAAACAAACTAAACACACTCATTTTGCCAATTTGTTCATTCAGAAAAAAAAAAAAGTACTTAAGGAACCTTTGAATTACTCATTTGAGTTATTGGCATCTTGCAAGTCACGGAATTGATCCTTTCAACATCTTTATTTTGGGCTAACACTTGGTTTAAGATGGGGAAAAAATTAAACTTGCCACAAGAAATAACAGAAACAAGTAAAAAAAAAATTTAATTAAGTGATAAATTGCTAGAACTAATTAACATCCATATAATATTTATTGTCATGTACATCCCATTGCAAATTCCAGCAGTAGTGACCTTGATATTCAGATCAGAACATCTATTCAATCTAAAGGATTCTTTCTGAGTATGTTTACATTCTAGTTCCATGTGAACACACTTGATGCATTTAAACAAGTTCATATGTAGTTGATGGGCTCTCTCTTCTTTACTCTATAAACTTCAAATATAAAGACATCATAGTAACAAAAACCTTAACCTTTTGTATTGAAAAGAATTCTGGCAAAGAGCTTCAGTCAAAGAGATTGCATCTTTTTCACTCAGATCTCTCCTCCAAACCTTGATGTTTGATGCATAAGACCTAGTATAGCTCCAACGTTTGAGTGATCACATCGCTAAGGGACCGCTTTTTACACCATGTATCATAGAGGGCATTCACTGTTCTCAAATGCTTGCTTTCTAGGTGCATGATTCAGATTATGTTCATCATCATCACTTAACTCGATAAACTCAGGTGCTTTGCTTTCTCTCATTTGTTTGCTCTTGACTGATTTTTTGAGAAACAACATCACAATGGCCTTCAAGAGCAAAAGTACGTTAGTTCGTTGCAATTCTTCAAGAAGTGATGACTTTGAATAGTGCTGCTTTACTTCAGGAGGAAAAGTGAGATTCTCGAGGCAGTTCTACAGGATGCCTTGGAATGGTGCTGCTCACTTTGAAGAATGTCATCACCTTTAACATCAGGGGGAAATAAATTAAATTATTCAGTCGATTTTTTGAAAAGAGGTCCTTCAGACTGCTGCCCCACTTCTTCTAGAATAGTTACACAGAATTGGTCTCCCTTTACTGGAGCAACTAAAGTTAAATCATGGAAATGAACACACAACATAGAGGGTTAAACTTTCTACTTTATCAAAAAAATATATAGAGACTGAATCCAAAGCTAAATTGAAATTACAGAGCATTTAATTATATCTAAATTGGGGCCAAATCAAAAATAGAACTGGACAGTGTTTGCTGCAAAACCCCCCACAGCTCCCATACAGGCAATCAATATTGCATGCAGTTTCTGCAGTAAATGCAGTAACTCCCTAAATGGAGTATGCCATACGTAGGCCAAAATCAATTGGATGCTAGATTGGTACCACTAGTCCAATCTTATATAAAGATCAATGAGGATATGAAGCCCTGATGGTAAACTATACCTCCAATTAGTGTGGTTCATGATTTCTCAACGGTTTCGTGTATGCTGTGTGTTTGTGGGCATAGACCAAAGCCATTTGCTTGTTTTTGCTTCACTAGTTTATATACAGGACGTTGACATTGTGGAGTTTGGTAGAAAAATGGTTTAGAGTTCAACAACAGCCGATTCTTGCCAAAAAGAAGCTAAGAGACAGTAACAAAGCTAGTCAATGTATTTGATAGTTATTGTTATACTCAATACAAAGATGTTGAAAATTATATAGACAAACCAGTTGAGAATTTTATATGAGTACATCAAAGGTGAGATTTTTAGCCATTTTTAGTGATGCATGATTAGATTGCAGAAGTAGAATTGTATTCACAAAGGATTCTGGAAGAGACCAGACTAAAGAGTATAGAAGCTGATTCTTGGAAAACAAAGGATCACAGGCTTCGAAAAATTAGGTACTAAGACATACTGCAATGATGGAAATAGAACATGAGGCACACACAAAGACAACATGACATGAATATAAAAAATCCTTCATTCCCCACCCCCCAAACACACACACTCAACTCAAGGGATAAAGTAGAAGGCATACCTACTTCCTACGCTTGTAAATTATCCAAGATTACATGGATTGGCTCCGGAGGATTGTAATGGTATGTGTTTTTGCATGGCCGGTATACAAATTCAGGAAAACTTGTCAACAAAGGAAAATTATTGGCCTTGCACCCCAAGTTTGTTGATTTTTGTTAAACATTCAAGAAGCCTTGGGATATTCTTTCAGAAAAAAATCTGTAATTCTCAATCCAATGTTAGAAAAAATAACATAAATATATACCCTTATATTTGAAATATCAATGCTTACGATTAAAGAAAAACAATGCTTGGTCAATGCATATATGTTTGAACTATTGGTTGCAAATATCTAATGAATGATGTGTCTGAGCCAACAATGCAGCACCCCAAGAATAATATTTTATTTCTTCAATGTTTTCCAGAAGGCCAAGGCAGGAGCTTCAAACTGCAGATCCTGATGTATCCGGCATCACTATATAACCAATTACATACAATACAGCTGCTCTAACGTGTTGCCTAAACTCGTCACTGTTTTCACTTATTTCTGGAGGAGCTACCGTAAAAGTCCTCCTAAGATGAGCTAATTTTAAGTTGGTGATATATTCAACTTTTCCATCTCTGTCTCTATACATATTTTGCATCTTACCACCCTAGTACAAAGTAAAAAAATTATTTGCATCTTTTTCATTGCTTATGACCGGCTTTGCCACTTTTTGGAAATCCGGATATATACAACACATCTTCTAATCCAATATGAAGGCTGTGTTCATTCACTATGAAACACCTTTCTTCAATATCATAATGTCTAAGAATCTCCTCCAAAAAGAGGTATTATGCAGCCACTTACTAACACTTGAAATGGTCAGCATTACTCTATGTCTACTAGATTGAGTCTTGCAAGTGGGTCTGACACCCAAGTGGATGGATTTTTAACAGGGTAGTGCTCTTCAAAATTCACACCAGTTGGGACTTGGGAGTCTTTGCAATATGAATCTAATTTTGAGTATTCAAACATACTTCTGAACTTTCGTTCAATCCTGCATATTCTAAAGTAAATTTCCAACCCCACCCATTCACACCCTTACTTTCAATCACTCATTTGACTTCTTGGCTTCTTGCAAGTCATGAACTGATCATTTTGACATCTTCATTTTGGCTAACACTTAGTTTAAGAGAAATAAAATAGTAAACTCAAAGTCAAACTTACCTCAAGAAATAACAGAATTAGTAAAAAAGATTAATTAAGAGATAACCTCTAGAACAAATTAACATCCATGTAATATACTATTGTCATGAACATCACACTGCAAATAGCAGCAGTTGCAACCTAAAATTTTCAGATCAGGACATCTATTCTATCTACAGGATTCTTTCTTGAGTATACTTACATTCTAGTTCCATTTGAAGATATACACATGATGCATTTCAACTAACAAGTTCATAGCTAGTTTATGGACTCTTCCTGTTTCCTACTCCATAGACTTCAAATATAACAGACATCATAGTAACAAAACCCTAACTTTTTCTTCTGTTTGGGGGAAAATTCTGACAAAGAGCTTCAGTCAAAGAGATTGCATCTTTTTCATTCTGAACTGTCCTCCAAACCTAGAAATTTGATGTATAAGAATTAGTATCGCTCCAACATTTGAGCAATGACATTGATAAAGGATCCCTTTTTCACCATGTGGACCCACATAATACCATAAAGAGCATTCACAATTCTAAACTGCTTGCTTTCAAGGTGCATGACTCTGATCTTGGGGAAAATTCTCTGGCAAAGAGCTTCAGTTTTGGGGAAAATTCTGGCTAAGAGCTTCGGTCAAAGAGACTGCATCTTGTTCACTCTGATCTTTCCTCCAAACCTTGAAGTTCAATGGAGAATTAGTATCACTCCAACGTTTGAGCACCGACATCGAAAAGGGACCCCTTTTTTCACCATGTGGACCCACACAATACCATATAGAGCATCCAGTGTTCTCAATTGCTTGCTTTCTAGGTGCATGATTCAGAATTTGTTCATCATCATCACTTAACTCAATAAACTCAACTGTTGACATGTTTTGCTTTTTCTCATTTGTCTGTTCATGACTTATTTTTGGAGAAATAACATCGCAATGGCCCTCAAGAGCAAAAGTGCGTGATTTTTGTGGCAATTCTTCAAGAAGCAATGACTTTGAATGGCGCTGCTTTACTTCAGGAGTAAAAGTGAGAGATCCTTGTGGCAAAACTTCAGGTTGCAAAGCCCTGGAATTGTGCTGCTCTCTTTGAAGAATGTCGTCACCTTTAACATCAGGGGCAAATTTATGAAATTGTTCAGTTGATTTTTGTAAAGAGATCCTTCAGACTGCTGCTTCTCTTCTGGGATAGGCACACGGAATTGGACTGCCTTTACTGGGGCAACAAAAGCTAAGCCATGGAAATGAACACACAATATAGAGGGTTAAACTTTCTACTTTATCAAAGAACATCTACAGACTGAATCAAAAGCTAAATTGAAATTACAGAGCATTTCATTATCCAAATTGGGGCCGAATCAACAACTGAACTGTACAGTCTGCTGAAAACCCCCCACGGCTCCCATGAGGGAACTCCATGCGCTGGCAATAAAGTATTGCATGCATTTTCTGCAGTAAATGCAGGTCCCTTAAATGAAAATAAAAAGGATGCTTGATTGGTACCTCTAGTCCAATTTTAGACAAAGATCAAGGAGGATATGAAGCCCTGATGGTAAACTATACCTCCAATTAGTGTGGTTCATAATTTCTCAACAGTAATGTGTATGTTGTGTGTGTTAGTGGGCATAGACCAAAGCTATTTGCTTGTTTTCTGCTTCACTATTTTCTCTACAGGGTGTTGGCATTGTAGAGTTTAGTAGAAAAGTGATTTAGAGTTCAACAACAGCTGATCTTGCAAAAGAAGCTAAGACAATAACAAAGCTAGTCAACTTATTTGATAATTATTCTCATACTCAATACAAAGATGTTGAAAATTATAGACTTACTAGCTAAGAATTTTATATTATGAAAATATCAAAGGTGAGATTAGCCATTTTTAGTGACGCACAATTAGATTGCAGAGAAACAGTAGAATTAAATTCACAAATGACTCTGGAAAAGACCAGACTTATAGAAGCTGATTCTTGGAAGACAGTTTCCTATAATATTTTGCAACCATCAAGATACTCAAAATTTTGCAGAAGAATCATTGATTTAGTTTGACATATTAGATTTCGAAAAGGCAAAAAAAGAACGGAATCTTGAAGTATTGTCAGAATTTAGAAACCTTGATTCTGCATGCATACATGTCCAGCTCCCATTCAATTATTGGACACAAAAACTACTGAAATTTCAAACAAAGATCAATCTGCAAAATCCACAGTAATAGACACGAGTACACAACTCAAACAGACAGATACATGTCTTTATTATGCACATATAATTTTTTTATCATAAAAGTCAAAACTCAGCAAACCTGCAGGATATTTTCCACCATTTGGGTGGCAAGAAGTTCCTTTGCCTTTTAAATCAGTGCAGGGGAGTTCAGAAGTCCCAGGGGCTAATTCTGGCAAGCATCCTTGTTTATCTTTTCTAGAAGAGTCCTCAAAAGTGAGTTCATCCTCTACTACATCAGCAATTACTTCTGGAACCTCGTGCAGCAACCGTGACTGTTCTGATGGTTTCTGAAGCAGCATCTTTCTATCCATGTATTCAGAAAGCTTATGTGCAAGTTAAGCATCACATTTTTTTCATCAAGAAATATATAGACCAGACTAATTCTGGACACTACAAATACAGAAATCAATTAAACTGGAAGAAATAATAAAGACACTAATAATTTATACTGAACATATGAAAATGCCAATCAACAGAAACTTCCAATTGATATGAGGTTTGAATGGACTTGTCATCACATGAATAGAAGAAAGCTGTGAGCTTGTGACCCAGTAGAAGGTGTCTTTAATGTAAGAAGTATACACATCACTAGCTTTCTATTGATTTTATTTTTCTGCATTTAGAATTTAGAATTTTATGTTCCAACTCCAAGAATTGTTGATTCAACAATCCCCTCTTTCATGGGGCTGGGCTCCATCCCATGAGAGAGGGGCTGTTCAAGCAACAATGAGGAGAGTTGAAATAAAACCCCTTATAAACAAACATAACAATACATACGCACATATTATAGGTAGTTGTTATTTCAAATCAAAAATTGTTTTCACACTCCCATCTCTCATGGTGGTGGGTCCCATCCCATGAGAGGGGCAATGTTCAAGCAACAATCTGGAGTTGAAATAGCAACTCCCATATATATAATGGTAAAGTCTTCGACTACCAAACAAAAGTGCAAATATGATTCTTGAGAGCAGTCACTTAATGCATGAAAGAAAAATGCTGAAATGTAAGACTGTATTCAAGCCACCAGTTAACACTGGCCAATCACCTTTACATGATCACCTCAACCTTAATCTCATGGTGTGTTTTAATAACACAAGAATCATATTTGAGAATCCATAGCTTCCCAGAATGGTCCATTAATACTGAATTTGAGTTACATATACTGCATAAAGAAAGGATATTCTCTTCTCCAGCCCTTTTCATTTGCCTGATCAATGCGTCTTTGCAATAAAATCAGCTCTCGCACAATCCACTATCATATAAAAATTCCAAGATAATATAAATCATAACAGCAAAATCAGGAGAATAACAGCAAAATCAGGAGAATAGCAGCTATCAAAATAAATAGAGAGGCACAACACAGAATGGGGTGTTTGGGAATTTTAGATTGTGTTTGAACACACAAGGAGGTTAGCATAACCAAGATTAATATAGATAAAATAGAGAGAAGACCGCTTATAAAACTTCCAACTGAACCCTTATAAATAAATTCCCAAAAAAAAAAAAAAAAATGAAGAACATATTTAAAGCTGGAAAACAGTTTGACTGTATTTGAGATGCTGCATGTAAGACAGTCAAATGACTTGATTTCAAGGAACTAGAAGTACATGGAATTAGCCATGCCCACCCCCCGCGTTTTTTTCTCGGTGGTAGGGGTGCAAAGAAAGAATTAGGGAACGAATTGAAGAATATGAATCCTTAATACTCCACATTTATTTAACCATCCATAAACTTCAAAAAAATCACAGTTACACTCTTCTTACTCTAAAAAATCTAAAATATATCTTGAACTCATTTCAAATTCAACTCTACAACTTTAGTGAATAGGTGAATGAGCACCAAGTCGCTCCAGAGAAATGATTATGAATATCATATAACATGTCCGCAAAATTATGATTTTTTTAGATCTTTCATTATCTTGCTTGAGTTTTTTTTTTTTTTTTTGGCTATCCAATATGAGAAATTCAGTTATCAATCTGTCTCTAACAATAATCAGGAGGCACCCCAGACCTGAAATGTCTTTCAATTTATACTCCAAGACTGCAAAGAGTAGGCCAAGGAGCCCCAAAGTAAACATAAAGAAGTTATAGTGAATCCTAATATTTGACACATCCAGAAAAGTTTTTATTTCTTTTCTTCTTCTACCATGGAATGTCATTTCTTCCTTTTCCACATGCATGCTTGTCAGCCCATATGTACTCTTGGAATTACACTATAAATGACATAATCTTCTAACTTTTTAAGTAGATAGAGAAAAATTAAAATAAACACACATATCAAAAAAGAGAACATATAGTCTTGATACATACATGCTTTATTATATCCTCATGCAGAGTTCTAGCCTTCTCCTCAAACTCCACCTATAAAAGAAGGCAAACTATTTAAGGAGCTGGAATAGCAGTTTTTAATTCATTACTTGCAAGGTATTACATAAGCACCATAAAATTATTCACAACCAATACAGCAAAGGGTGAAAATCATATCATCCCAGATACATGATATAAATGAAATATATCATCCCACAAGGTAAAAAAACCTCAACATACACCAATATTAGGGAAAATATAAATGAAATATAAATTTTTTTTTCTTTTCTATTGATAACTTAAATTTATTTAAAGAAAGAAGAAAGAAGAACAACTTAAGTATATGAGGAGAATACAAAAGGTCCCCATAAAATTTACAATCTAAAGTCTGCTTTTCTGTTTTGGCTGCTAGTTTAGAATCCTCATAAGTAATAAATATATTCTTGGAGCAATGAACAGCAAACACTAAAATACACATAATTACACTATGCAAGCACAAAAAACAGTTTAAGCATGAAAAGACAGGCCACTAATTGTACTTTTTTTTTTTTTTGATAAGTGACAGGCCACTAATTATACTTTCTAGATCATGTAGCAAAGATGTAGCACAACATAAGAGAAGGTTCCTCAATTCCTTACGAGCAAAATTGTTTCCATAATATGTGGACAATTATTTCCTAACTAGGTCTCCTTCCAAGAATTTTAATCATTCCTGTTTGACTGTTCCAATATTACAAAGGTGCTTATCTAGAATATTTTAAAGCTAGGCATTAGGGGATAGATTTTTCAAGGAAAACCAAAACTGATGCAACTCTGAAATTAAAGAACAGAAAAATAAAAATAACCAAGGAATCAACACCTAGGCTTGCTTGGAATCGGTACCAAGCAAGAAAGCAAAGCCTAGGAATATGCACCTAGAGTCACCTTATAGTAACACCAAACTATTGAGGGAAAACTCCAACTACTAATTTTATCACTTGAGAAAATTGTTTAAGTGCGCCTCTGTAGGAGTACAATAGCGTGCTTATATAGATTACTATGACTTAACCCTAATTCTTTTTTTCTTTTTTATGAGAAGAACCCTATATCTAATTGACTTAGGACTTCCCAATTATATGAATTATAGATATACTCTTGACTCTAGGAAATTAAATAAAATATATATAACTTAATTAACTATTAAGAATCAAAATAAAATCTAATTGACCAATAAAATGCAAAATGACTTCTAAAATTATATAAAAATAAATTTGTCTTCACGCTTCCCGAATCACTCCCATCCAATTTGTTACTTTATTTCCACAATAGAGTGGTCTGCTATTCAAGAATAATTATTACACAATTTAGCAGATATAGGCACCACTTAGAAAGTGGGAAGTGTTTCAATTTCAAAAGAAAGATAAGCTCTGAAGCATAGAGCCAATCATGATATATCCAAGTAACAGGTAGCTATTTCCCAGAAGAACATTAAAATGGTGTCCATAAATAGTCGTGAAAATTCTTGAAAATGCTTATGAGGATTTTAATTATAATCTACATAAAGTTGAAAATTTGAGGTTCATGCATGTTCCATCCTTTCATTTCCAAATTACCTCAGTTTAAAAGCAGATTTTCTAAAAGACTCACCCCACAGCCAAAAGAGACAGAACTTAAAAAAGAAGAAGAAGAAGGGCAAGACCTTCATAAAATAATGTCTACCATGTGGAAGAAAATTCCAATTGTTTGTACCCTACCAATGACTAAGGCTCAAGATATATAAAATCAAGAGTCCTTTGCAAAAGACTGTTGTTAGTTGTAATTTGTTTCCACAAAGAAAGCAATGTGCTTTTACATATTGTTTCCCATTTTAAAGATAATCAAATATTGATTCTATTAGTATAGTTAATCCCTAGTGTATCTGGGTGCCGTCCCCTTGGCATCTTTTACATTAATTTTTGCACTTGTCAAAAAAAAAAAATCTATTAAAACACTTGATCAATTTCTTGAGATCTGATATATATTAGTACTAGTGACTTTGAAGTTTCCACAATGCCTTTTGAATTTACAGTAAGTGACACTACTTACAACAGTAGGCTTTCTGAGCAGGCCATCTTTCACTCTTTGGAGCAGATCCTCACATTCTTCCTGAAAAAGACAGCATCTGATCATTGGGATTTTCATTTAAAACCAGCACATATTTGGAACTAAACAATAATTTCTGCTAGAAAGCGAGGGGTATGTCAATTGATGAGGAAAATATTGTAATTAGGAAAGGTTTCACTGATGAACTATGGCTAAAAACTCTACTCAACCAGAAAATTAAAAAGCATTTTTCCTTTGCAATTACAGATCAGTAGAAACCATATTTAAGAAAATCTTTTACAACATCAACTCTGGATAAACCCAGTGCTCACTGTAGAAACATGTCCTAAGATTTTCATTTTCTTTTTCCAGCAAAGCTCATAACTAAACCATCATTTTTTCTGATAGGTAGCTCATAACTAAATCAACATAAATTAAACTAGTAGATATATAAATTTAATTATTATAATTGACTTAGGAAATTAATCATCCCATGTTTCTTTTGATTTTTATACTATTGTGCTTTTATATCTTTATAAATAGGACAAAAATACTATAGAAACAAAAGAAAATAAAGACATTCAAAACACTAACACTGTTGTTACCTTAGAGAAGTCATCATCAGAAAGCTTGCAAATGGATACATCTTTTGGACGATTGGAAACTTGTAGGAGTGTTTCACCATTTGTTGAAGCTCTCTTTATGCCTGTGATGATAAAAGTTACAACACACAAAAGAAGGTTTAGTCACCCAAGACAGGAACTTTATAGCATTCACTGAAAGAACATTCGCCAAAAGACTGATCTAGTTTCATGTCCAGTGCAAGTGATAGTAAGGAGATATATATAATTAGATGAATCCTAGATCTTCTGAGCTACTCTTCTCTATCTTCCCATAAGCTGTCTTAACATGGCCTAGACTTGGAATCAACTTCATTAAAAGAGTAATTTACATTTCCCACCGGGATGGTTTTTGAAATTAAAGTTCATAATGGGGAGTAAATTATGGTTTTTTTTTTTTTTTTTTTTTTACACTTAGTTTCCTCAGGTTATATAGTATTTATTTGACACTTAGATTTTCATGTTATCAGAACCAATTCCTAAAACTACAAGCCACATCATTTATTTATTGCTATATGACAAGCCACATCTTTAAGGCATTCAAACGCCACAAATTTGTGAAACCCAGAATCTTGTACTACTTTTATGTGTATGATCCATGCAAAGGTTTTTCGGTCCAAGCAGAAAATTCCGCACCACATTTGTACCTAAGTTGTTTTAGTGATTAAAAGTATTAAATAAAAAATTGTTGTTATAATAAAGAATTAAGCTTTGCCATAATTTTTACTCAGAAACAACATTATGTTATTAAAGTAAATTCAGAAGTGACAAACGTAACAATAACTCTCTGGAACAGCTATGACAGCAAAGATCCCTGTAACTATTAGTTATTCATAATTTGTAGCCATTAATAAGGAAATTACCTTTAACTTGCACAAGCTGATGAGTATTTTTTTGCAAGTAGTCATTTGGGTCTGACTTTATTCTCACAAAACTTCCCATTAATTTGCCTTCAAAAGTTTCAGGCTGCTTCAACAGCTCTTCCACTAAACTCCTCTTCAAATAGACAAGCTTGATGTTTTCAACAACTATGGATGCAAAACAGCTTCGCTGGACAACTGGAGTTACATTTGGAGTTGATTCCTTCAGAGATATTCCATCTGAGCTCAACTTTCTTTGCCTTTTAGAGGGGAACAAAACACCTTCATCCCTTTCTTCTGAACTACACCCAAACTCAGATTCCTCCCATTGCTCAAGGTTCACAGCAAAGTGAGCTTTCAGGAGGTTATGTATACTATTTTTAATCACCGACTTTCTTCCTAAGAGAGATTGTAGCCTCTCATCACAAAGAACTCTCTTTTTTTTTCTGGGTCAAAAAGCTTGTTCTCTCTACAATAATTAGTAATGATAGTCGTAACATCATTTTGTGATAATTCTTTGGTTGAATCTTTACCGATAGAAGAAAGAAATTCTATGAGAGGTCTTGAGCCCCATCCAATGAACTCCTTTTTCTTTGATTTTGCCTTCTTTTTCATTGCACTTTTATCTCCCTTGGATCTCTTCTTTTTCCCACAGCCTTGTGTTCTACTATATCATCCAGGTCCTCATAATCAGATACTATAAGGTGACTTTCTTCGTCAAATTGATCATCGTCTTCATCTTCTTCCCCTTCACAAGTTTCATTTGAATCATAGCCAGCCATGTAGTTCTTATTCTTCTTCAGTAATTTATCTGCGGAATGGACATGCTTTGAAGTTAACCCTTCCTTTTCTTTGATTATCTCCCAATATTCCTTGAAAAGGCCCTCATATGTATCTCTATCTTTGAAGTCTATCTTGCCCTGTATCATAACCAGATAGCTAATGGGAAAAAAAGTAACAAGGCTTAAATTTATTTGGCCAAACCAATAAGACACTTATTGAAAGAAGAAAAAGAACCCTCAAGAAGCTGAAACAAAAGTAGGAAAACTGATTATTTGAATCCATAGATGAAAATAAGGTTTAGGTTATTTGCAAAATATAATTATGCCTTTTTTTCACCTGAGACTTAACCTTCATAATCTAAAGATCAGCATTAAATTCTCATCTTTTCATTTCACTTACAAGCCACTTATCCTTGTAATGAACTGTGGCTAGCTATAGGCTGAAGAGCTATTTTCTTTTGTTATTAAATCACTAGTTCTGTGAATGATTGGGAGAACTTCCTTAAAAAAAATTATTTTGAAAAATTCTGAATGTAACAAAAATGGAAACAATCAAACAAAGGAGATAAGATAGCATCATGTCAAGACAGCCATTCTCGCTCTCTCTCTCTCTCAGCATTTTTCTTTGTCTAAGACTTTATGTTGCTCCTCTCTTGTATACTTATGGACTAAAAAAGCGGATTCTTGGTGGCTTTTAGACTTTTAGTTGAATTCTAAAAAAGGAAAAACAATATAAGAAGATAGTTGAAGAAGCAACAAATCCTGAATACAAGAAAGAACGAATTAGAGATGTTTTATATGGTACTGGCATGTCTAATGTGGTTAATTTGGCAGGAATGTAAAAATGATCTTTTGAAGATATTGAGAGGCCCTTAGATCTGGTAAAGTCTCTGCTAGTAGGGACTTTGTTTGAGTGGTCTTGTATTTGGGGTTTTACGCAATGTATTTCTATTTTTGATTTCTTACAATCTGTTAGCATTTCTTATTGATTTGTTAATATTGTTTCAAGTACAGTGTGTTCATCATTGTGAACACAGAGTACATTTTTATTTAATAAAACTTCTATTACCTATAAAAAAAAAAAAAAAAATTCAAATTAGAGATGTATTTCCAGAGTCAGACAACCATACCCCATCAAAGTCGACATCGATGTTTTCTTCTATAAGTTGTGCAAGAATCAAGCAGTGATTGCAAAATCCTTTCTTCCCTCTAACACATGCAAACTCAGCATCACAGATGCAGCGTCCACAAACAGCATTTGGGCAACAAAAGCACTGAAATTTTGAGTTTTTCTGGCAAATGAAGCAAGAATGCCAACCTAAAATATAAAACTTTAGCTTTTTATAAGCAGGTACAACTACAATGATGCAAGCATAAAATAGAGGGGCTAATAAAAATACTAAGAAAGCACCACAAAGTACTATAGAAAGGCTTAGTTTATTTAGAAAGTAAAGTAATTTGCCGATGAAGTGGAGCTGAAAGATGATCTATCTTCCGTAACTGCACAAATTTAGGATGAAAAAAACATTGACATAATATGAAGGAACATATTTTCTCTATCAATTGCAAAGTTGGGTATGCATTTTTCATTATTTGAGGTAAAAAATCATAGTAATATTACTTAATTCAATATCCAACAGGCAAAAATCTGGTCCAGATTTAAATGGAGCTATTTTCCTAAACCATTAAGATAATGAGGCAGGTGTGACATCTAGGATAATCAAAATGGGGAAAAGGTTGTGGCACGCATATCATATGTATCATACATAAAAAAGGGATGTGTTGTCAGGCTCCATGTATTTCACATATACCTAATCTGCATGATGCTTGAACAGTAGAATTCATTCAAAATGACAGAATATTACACAGAAGTATCATCATAGATAAAATTTAGTAGCTAACCGCAAGTCCAGCGATCTACAGTCTTCACAAAAGAATCATCTCTTCCCACACAATGAGGATGATACGCTTTAAGACAATCCCTGAAAGAAATGAATATGCTATTAAAAAAAAACTGAAAATGTCTTTTGACACCACACCAAAAAGTATATTTTATATGAAAGTTCTTAGGAGAGAGACATAATAATTTCCAATTATATTTGAAAGTTCTTAGGAGAAAGAGATGTATCAGTATCCAGTTATATGGGATATATAGGAATTTATACATCTGACCAGCATCCCTAATCACCTAGCCCGTTAGAAACATAGCATGCTTGTGCTAGCAAAGACCAAGTTTGTAGCAGGGAACTGGTAACCAGAAATCAAATATGCACCATGACAAGTTTCTTAATTCTGAAAACTAAAAGTAGATATACAATTCCTTTGATCAAACATGTAAGATATTAGCAAAATCATAAATTTGAACAGACTTTCAAATCATTCGGTGCCGTTAGTAATATATCATGGTAATACTCGTGTGCCTAAATGCCAAGCTTGTATCTAAATACTGTTTACCACAAAGCAAATGTATTAAATTACAAGTTTCTTAATTCTGAAACCAATACTACACCTACAATATCTTTGATGACTTAACCTAGCATTTTAAGTTTTATTTTAGACAAATGGATCAGATTGTAGAGGTGGAAAACCAGCAGCAGTAAACACTTAGCAGCAGAAGTCATTAAGCTGCAGCAACCCACCATCAGAAAGGGTTGGTAATCAGGTAATGACAAGTTAATTTATCCAAATTTTGGGCAGATTATTTAAACATCATTCTAATACCACAAAAACAAAAGTGACCATATAAAAATAAAAGGACCAAAATATTTCATCCAAATTTACTGTTCATTCAATCCAGGCACCACACCCTTGCTTTATATCACAGTTATAATAATAATTCCAAAGCCAATGAGCTACCCTCCACCACAGGTGCGTTACATTCCTCACTCAATCATATGCATGGCACGTGCAACAAATCCAACAAACAAACATGTTTGATACTGATTTGGACACCCCGTTATTTTATTTTATCCAACTCTCTCTTCCATAGCATTGTAAATGACAAAACTGCCCTTATTACTAAAGATTGAGAGGACCAACTTTTGAATTTTTTAAAATAAATAATTGGCATGCCCAAATGAAAAAAGTTGTGGTTTTTTTGAGAACTCACTTGTACTCACAGACCATGAGCAACCCTCCATCTTTGCAGATGAAGCAGTAATCTTCTGCAATCTCTTCCTTCTTTCTCCTATTCTTCCTTGCCATAATCTTTGAACCAAACACTATCTAACTTCCAAAATTAATCCCAGGGCAACCCAAATCCTTGAAACTCAAAAGCTGAGAAACCCTGTCAAATAAACAAGAAATATCAGATATACATACACCATCTCTCTCTCTCTCCCCACCACGATCAAGTTAAACTAAACTTATGCTAAATTATCACAGTCCCATTTGCAAAAAAGAAGCAAAGAATGTAACAATAAATTTGCCAATCTAAGGGAAAAGAGAATTAATCATAAAAAGTAATGTTGAATGAAAGCCTAAAAATATATGTATAACACAATAATATAAAACAAAACAAAAGATATATTAAACCAAATACTAGAACAGCATTCTGGGCAATATATGAAATTCTTTATTATACATTAAAAAAAAAACCAACTTGTGAGAGATAGACCTTATAAAATCAGAAAAGTAATTTAAGATGTTCCTTCTCTGAAAGTTGACGCTTTTTTTGTCTCTCTAAAACTTGGTCATCACAGAAATGACCTTTTTTTAATTTGGGTAATTCTATGAAGACCCATCTGAGAAAAAAGACCAAAAAAATAGAATAAAGCACAGACCTTTACCTTTCAAATTTGCAAACCAAACAGCTAAAAATGTTGCAATGAAGCTTGGGTAGAAGACCCTTGTGTAATGAAGAGCTAAAAAGATTGTGCTTGAGACTTGAGCCAGCGAGAAAACACAACAATGTTGGGTGGCAACCGTGGCATTGGGATTGTATTTATAGTGGGTTTTCACTTTTCAGCGTTTATGTCAGAGGATTTGCGTCAAGTGTCAGACGTTAATATCATTATCCAGGTTCTGGATTATTAAAATAAAAAAAAATTTCATGTTCTGAAAAATCTGCATTTTCTTTTTTCGTTTTGTTTTTACATAGTAAATTAGTAATAGTAGTACTCTTTTTTCTTTTTTTTTTTGAGAATCTGTAATAGTAGTACTCTATTGCCAAAAAATAGGCCAAATAAATTTTGACCTTTTCAATATAAATCTCAAGGTAAAAAAATATAATGTTGATAAATTAAGATTTAAGTAGGTGATTTTTTCTTTCCTAAATGGAATTTAGACTATTTAACGTCGTTTGAGATGACATCTTACGTAGGCACTTAGACTATTTAACGTCGTCTGAGATGGGTTTTTTTGTAACAAACTGCATGTGACGCCATTTTCATTATGAGTCCATAACCATATAAGAAAAGTAACTGTTACATAATCTAATAAATCTGGTTTGAAGAAATCGAGGCTCTAGCAGCAAGACGTGTGGTGAAACTTGCATGCAAGATTGGACTTTGGGTTGGGATTTGTGAATTTGTAGGAGGCTCATCTTATCATCTATGATCGTAAATAGCCACAATGGATTGCACAAAAACTATGGGATGGTATCGATTTAGTCATGTAAGATTAGTAGAAAATTCAATAGCTGATGCATTGACAAAGCTTGCAAAGGAAATAGAGGGTGAATCAATTTTGAATGGAATTGGTTCCTACACATCTTGTAAACTTGCTTAAGTGTATTTGTGATAAACAACTTATATCTTCATCTAAAAAAGAAATTTTACTTTCAAAATCAACCTTTTATTGAACAATCAATGTTAGGTGTTAGGGTACAAAAGAATTTTATAATTTTTTTTTGTCGCAACTTATTAATTGGCAAATTGTGATTAATACCATATCAGGTTTGCATAGTTCACTATTAGCACTATTGTAATTATACTCAAATTATAACATGCTAATTAATTGGAAAAAAAAAATTTAAGTGAACAAAAAAGTAAAAAATTGTCCCATAAACTTTTTTTTAATATATTTCTAAGTCATTTTTTTCAAAAAAATAAACCACTTAAAAAAGCTAAAAAAAAAATAAATTGTATCACATGAACACTTAGAGATATAATGAGTACAATATATGTCTCATTTAAAAGAAGAGATAAACATTAATTAAAATTTAAAGTAGGTGATTTTTCTTTTTCAAATAGACTATTAAGTGTCGTCCAAGGGAGCATCTTACGTAACAAATTACATGTAACACCATTTTCGTTGTGAGGTCCAGAACCATATACTAGCCTACGAGCACGCGTATGACGCGCTCACGTGCGTACTATCAGAGGCTCTTCTATTTTATAGGTAAAGGTTAATTTAGAGCATTTATAATAATTTGAGATTACTACATTTTTCAATTACCAAAAAAACTTAGGGGTGTGATGAGTATTATGTGAGAAATAATTTTTCATCACACCCTTAGATTTTTTTTGTAATTGGAAAATATAGTAATCCCAAATTATAATAAATACTCTAAATTAACCCTTACCCAAAAAATAGAAGAGCCTCTGAGCATGTGCTCATGTGCATGCTTAGAGGCTAGTCAATACTTATATTGTATTTTATAAGGTACGTAACATTTTCTATGGAGTAGTAAATTAATAAGATTTTTGTTAAAGGAAATGCTTCTAAAAAGATCCTAAAATTTAGTAACCATCCATCCAATTTTTTTTTTTTGTTTTTTCCTTTTTGGTGTTGTTGATGTTGTTCTTTTTTTCAAATTTTATGTATGACAGTTGTCATTTTTTGTCTAATCCTAAAATGTAGTTTTTTTTTTTTTTTTTTTTTTTTTTTAAATCCTAAAATTTAGTCATTTACTACACATCCATAACATAAGTAAATAAAAGCTTAAATTGAAAATTTTATGGCAAGAGATACACGTTAATTGTATAAAACCACAATTGTATTTTGAGATTTTTTATTTTTAATAAAGTATTAAATGGTGCTTTAACCTTAACAAAAGGCTAATACAATTGGGAATTAATGATTAGAAGTATCTAGAAAAAAAATTGTATAAAAACTTCATGATTGCTTGTTGAGAAGAAAAAAAAAAACCATAAAGTATTATTAAAGGTGGTTTAACAAAAACCCAATATAATAATGAACTTTTATTTTAATTCATCAATGTTGTTCTTCTAAATTTTTTATTGAAAAAAAGTACACTAAATATAGTTTAAGTTCATACCAACAGGAACATCATCCATATTCACGTTTAAGTTCAAATTCATGTTTTCCTTTTTTTTTTTTTTTTTTTAATCTCTTCTATATTTTGGGGGAAAAAAAAAGACTTCTACTATAAAACCACTACTATAACTTCTCCATCCATATCCTTATATTTAGGCACTAACATAAAAGAAAATAAAAGGCTAAATTTTAGGGAAATTTAAAAGATTAAGGTGGGGAATTGGTGTGACCCTATCCTTATTTAAAAGTTTATCAAAAAAAGAAAAGAAAAACTATAGGTTTTAAAAAAAATCCCATGTTCTATCCATGAACTATTTAAAAAAAATCCTACTTTCTATCCCACATTTAAAAACTACCTGACCACCTTTTTTTTTTTTTTTTTTTTTTAACTCAAATTCACGTTTTCCTTTTTTCATTTTTTTTTTTTTTTTTGTGGTAAATCTCTTCCATATTTTGGGAAAAAAAAATCTTGCTTTTCGACTCCTCGGGAGGAAAGGAGGATTTTGAGGGGCTATTGTGGGGGTTAGTTAGTCAAGAAGTATTATTAAAATCGTATGAATTGGGCCATAGGCCCAATCTGAGGATATTAACCAATCCGAGGGTGGTCAAATAAGGTTATAATGGGAATGGTATAAGAAGAGAAATAAAGATAGTATGTGATAAGTCCAATACACGTCCGAGAAGAAAAGTTATCTCGAAAACGGGGATCCGAAGTCGATAAGAATGTCCTATCATCTCAAACATTCTTCAAGGTTGCATCACAACTAGGAGTTGGACGTTGGACAAGGAATGAGTAAAGGGAAGAAACAAATATCTTCAAAAGCTACTACCTCCACATTAAATGCCTCTCAACTAACTTTCTATTTGCATTAATGTGGAGGTGATACCTGAACAGTGGTCAAGCGGCCGTACAACTACTAGTTGATGGTTCTGGGAGGTGTTGGATAGGACAAGGAGTTTCTTGCATCTAACCTACACATGTATGGTGGAGATGACACCAAGATCGTAGTATATAGCATGGGAAGGTGGCCTAAAGGCGTAGGAGGGGAAAAAATCAAGAAATCTTTGTAAGAATACTGTGAACTCTTGTAACTTTGTTCATGTCCAAGATATTATAACATAAGCTCTTGAGGCTATGCCAATGACAAATTTTCTTATCCTATTTGTGTTTAATAGTCTTAAACCAACAACTTTTATTGTCTTTCTTCTGGAGTAGAACCAATTCTTTCACCCACGCTCTATAAATTCATTATTTGGGCTTATTGAGCTAAAACCCAATCCTATCTTGGGTCTAATCCAAATTCAGTCCTTACACCTTATATTTAGGCACTAACATATCTGATTTTGAAAGAAAATAAAAAGCTAAATTTTAGGGAAATTTAAATGACAAAAAATTTAAATTGAATTTGACATAGAATTATACAAATGATAAATATAGTTTCTATTACAAAAGAAAATTTTTTACAACAATTTCTTAGATAACAACCACTTTATGTGAGGTTTAATACATATAATAATTCTTGTAAAATCTCTCATCCGAACTTATCTAATATTCCATTCCAATGACTCCTCAATGCAATCCAAAAAATTTATGCCTACGTGAACCTGAGAGAGATAAAAGAATTAGGGTTAAATCAAGTATTTAAAAAAAAAAAATTTTTAATCAACAAACCAAAGTTAGCATGCGTGTTATTAAAGATAATAGCATAAGTTTGTTAGAGTTTGTGTTTGATTTAAATTTTGATGAGATCATTTTTCCTGAAAATCCTATTAAAATTGTTTAGAATAAAGATAAAGATTTTTTAGAATTTAACTCTATCATGGACTCTTTGAAATCTTATCACCACATCATCAACTATTTAAATAAATAACTAAAGGAGATCTTAAAAAAAAAGTAAAAAAAAAGGAGTTAACATTTCAAAATTACATTTAAAAAAAAAAAGAAAAAGAAAAAAAAAGGAGTTAACGTGATACATATATATATATATATATATATATAAATAGAACCCAAGGTTGCTACATACCTAAATAAAAAAATAAAAAAATTTAACGCCAAAAACATATACAATGATGGTAAAAAAAAACTTCCTTAAAAAGAAAAAAAAAAGTGAGGAAGGAGAAGGAAATAGTAATTGATCATTTATATTTTGATCATTAATCAGGGAGTATTGTGGTCACCATTTTTATTTCAATTCCAAAATTTTAAATAAAATGTAAACAAAGGCTACTAAAGGAGGTAAGGGAAGCCATCTTGTTTAACTATTTACGAATGATTTTGAGTACTTCTTTTGTAGCATAAAGCGACTCTGTCTTTGGATCACAATACCTACAATATGAAATGACAATTCATTAAGAAGTATAGTGGTAGAGTATATGAATGAACCATTCATTTCAAAATTACATTTAAAAAAAAAAAAGAAAAAGAGTTAACGTGATACACATAAAAAATAAAAAATAAAAATAAAACTTAAAGAAAGTCAATCATAAACAAAAAGAAAAGAAAACAAAGAGGAACTTGCAAAAGATAGAACCTAAAAATTTGTTGGAGTTTTGAAAAGTAAATGTCTTTAATCTAAAGAAAAAGAAATGAGAATGTAGAGCTAAACTAAATATCTTCAATCTGAAGAAGAATGAGAGATAGAAAGTGAGATAGAAACTGCAAAGTGTACGTGAGTTTGTGGGTCTTAAAGTGTAAGAGTTTTAATTTACATATTTATCCTCGTTAGTTGAAAACTTGTAAGTGGGTATGATGATGGTATTTTAGACATAAAAAAATGAGGAATCTAAACAGGGAAGCCCTTTAGAGCATCTCCAGCAGATGTGGTAAATTTTTATCCTGTTTGGAGAATGAACAGTGACTTTTACCTTTTGACTACCCACTTTTTCAAATATACTTTCCAACATATTCTCTATCTCATTCTCTATCTCATTTAAATATTATTTTTTATTCATTATTTTTTTTTAACAACTACACATCTTCTAACATTTTTTTATTCAATACTTGATTATTATAATAGGAAAAAAACATTTGAAGAATGAACAGTAGCCCATCGGACTTGATGAGCTACTGTTTATGAACAAAAAAAAATTCTGGATATAGAGAGTCTATTGGAGACCTATTTTGTGGGTTTACTCTCTATAGTAGAGAAGATTTTGTGTTTAACTCTCCTGTTGGAGATGCTCTTAAATAGTAGTATAGAAGAGGACTAACAGTTACACGATATAATATATCTATTTTGAAGAAGTCGAGGCTCTAGCAATAATGCATGCGATTCAATAGGTGTAACAAGCAGAAACCATGGGATGGTATTTGTTTAGCCTTGCAAAAGATGAGAAGGAAATCAATGGCTCATGCATTGGCAACGCTTGCAAAAGAGGCAGAGGGTGAATCATTTATTTATGGATTTATTTTTAATAGAAGAGGAGGGTGAATCTATGTGCATGGAATCAGTTTTAGCACATCTTCTAAACTTGCTCTGGTGTTTTCGTAATAAACAACGTCTACCTCATCTAAAAAAAAAGTTGTTTACAAAGTCAACATTTTGTAACAATTTCTTATGTGGAAAGTTGTGATTAATGCAAAGTCATTTTCACATAGTTCACTATTGATACTATTTTAATTATAAAAAAATCATAAAATGCTAACTTAAGATAAAAACCTGAAAATTTTCTCCTAAACTAATTATTATTATTATTATTATTATTATTATTATTATTATTATTATTATTTAATTTGGTTCAAAGTCCAAATTTTCAAATAACTCACTTTGAAACAAAACTAAAGAATAAATCGTATATCTTTTTTAGTTATTTATTGAATAATGTTAGGGATACAAAAGTGTAAGGACTTAATTTGATTCCCAAGCCCAAAGGATGTATGAACTTAGACCCAAAGAGCTCGATACAATAAATTTGTAGAGAGTGGGTTGAAAAATTGGGTTTTAATGAATCGGATCACAAGTAAAGCGGATCCGGATGACAAGAAAATGAAGATAGACTAGTTTAATCTAAAGAAAATCGTCCTCAAGACAATCCGAGGATATCGGTTTTTATATATTTCTTCTCAAGTTTGATTACAAGTTCAACTTTTGATTGCTAGAGTGTTTTTCTTTTAATTTCTCGACCCTCTCTCTTGAGGGTCTCCCTTTTCATTTTATACTACATTCCTTCTTTTTCTCTTTTTCTCCACATGTAGGGCAAATTGTTGATCTTGATACTTGTCCTATCAGCACATTCCTGAAGTTTTCGGTAGTAGTTTGTAAAGGGTGAAAATTATTGTTCAGGTATCACCTTCACATTAATGCGGTCAGAGAGTTAACTGCAGAGCATTCAATGCAATGGTAGCAGTTTTCCCTTAGATATTTCCCAGCTCCTATTTGTCCTGTAAGTTCACAAAGCATATCCTCATCAATAGAACTTCTTAGAACATCACCTTGGATGGCAGAACACACTTTCTGACCTCCACTTCGTTAGCTAAGGAGATTCACCTCCTCGGCATACTTCCCCCACCTTTCACAGTCATAACTTGCTCGTGAAGTTCAAAATCTTATATCTTCCTTATTGTTGATCTGTCCTCGGACCATCGAGCCTCCTTAGCCAAGCCCAAGGCCCAACATATATTTTTGGGCCCCTTGTCCCTACAAAAAGAATTTTACAATTTTTTGTCACAATTTAAATAGCAAATTGTGATTAATGTAATGTCATTTTTGCATGTTCACTATTAACACTTTTTAAATTATATACAAATCATAATATGCTAACTTAAGTGAAAAAAGATTTAAGTGAGAAAAAAAGTAAAAAATTTCTCCTAATTTTTTATATTGGTTTCTAAGTCCTTTTATAATAAATCACTTAAAAACTAAAAAAATAAATTGTATCATAAGAATAGTTAGAGATACAATGAGTACAATATATGTCTCATTAAAAAAATTTGATCACCATAAATCAAGATTTTGATGATTATATTTTCACTCAATATATACCATTTTCACCTTTTAACTTTGAAAATCGAGTATAATTTTGACAAGTATGATAGAAATAAATGAGATGATACATTATGTACATCTGGTAAAAAGAACTTTGTAATTTTTTATTTTAAAAACAAGACATGGTAAAATAACTTTTTAAAAATTTTATGTTTTGGAAATTTTGCAATCTTTTAATGTAAAACAAGAGAAAAAAGAGTTTTTTTTTTTTTTTTTTTTTTTTTTTTTTTTTTTTTTTTTAAGATAAAAAAAGAGATAAACATGAATTAAAATTTAAAGTAGATAATTTTTTTTTTTTTTTTTTTTTTTTTGAGAAACTAAGGGTCGTCTGAGGTGGCATCTTACGTAACAAATTGCATGTAACGCCATTCTCCTTGTGGGGTCCATAACCACATAAGATGAGTAACCGTTAGTCAGTTACACAATATAATATTTCTATTTTGAAGAAATTGAGGCTCTAACAATAATGCATGCATTACAATTGGCGCAATAAGCAAAAACCATGAGATGGTATCGTTTTAGCCATGTAAAAGATGAGAAGGAAATCAATTGCTCATGCATTGACAAATCTTGCAAAGGACATCGAGGGTGAATCTATGTGCATGGAATCAGTTTCAACACATCTTGTAAACTTGCTCTAGTGTATTTGTAATAAACAACATCTAACTCATCTAGTTATTTATTGAACAATGTTAGGGATACATGTACAAATGAATTTTACAAATTTTGGTCATAACTTAAGTGACAAATTGTGATTAATGTAACATCATTTCTTCATGTTTCACTATTAACACACTATTTTAATTATACACAAATCATAACATGCAAACTTAATAAATAAAAAAACCTTAAGTGAACAAAAAAGTAATAAATTGTGTCATACGAATACTTAGAGATACAATGAGTACAATACATGTCTCATTAAAAAAATGTTGATCATGATAAATCAAGATTTTGATGATTATATTTTCACTCATCTTAAACTATTTTCATTTTTTAACTTTGAAAATTGAGTATAATTTTGATAAGTATGATCGAAATAAATGAGATAATACATTATGTTTCATTTGGTAAATTTTTTAAAGCAAGACATGCTAAAAAAATAACTTTATAAAGATTTCATGTTTTGGAAATTTTGTAAATTTTTAGTATAAAACTAGAATTTTTTTTTTTTTTTTTAAGGTAAAAAAAGAGAAACATTAATTAAAATTTAAAGTAAGTAAATTTTCTTTTCCAAATAGACTATTAAGTGTCGTTTGAGGTGGCATTTTGCATAACAAATTGTATGTAACGTCACTCTTATTGTGAGCCCATGATCATATAAGAGGAGTAAACGTTAGTCAGTTACACAATATAATAATTCTATTTTAAAGAAATCGAGGCTCTGACTGTAATGCATGCATTACAATTGGCGTGATAAACAGAAAGCCATAAACCATGAGATGGTATCGTTTTAGCTTGCCAAGTAAAAGTTGAGAAGGAAATCAATGGCTCATGCATTGTCAAAGCTTGCAAAGGACACAAGGGGTGAATCTATATGCATGAAATCAGTTTCAACACATCTTGTAAACTTGCTATAATGTATCACAAAGCACAGTTATGGAAAAATTAACGCTCTTTTTGGTTAGAGAATCATTAATGCCCATAAAAAGACACATTTGAATTTTTTTTTAAAAAAAAATTCTATAAAAAAAATTATTATTTTCAATTCACTTCACCTCCCAATATTTTGATTTTACTTACCATGTCAAGTTTATTATATATCCTCTCGAAGTGGCTAATGAGTACTTCACATAAATTCTATCATCTTATACCACTTTTAACAAATAAAGTTTAAAATGCTACATCAAGAGTCCTGTAATTTAGCTGATTGATACCTCCTAATATTTTCAAGACATCCAAGATTCATTATAGGGTTTTAATAGTGCATTAAGACTCACTGACAGACTACATTTCTTCTTCTTTTATTTGTTACTTTCCAATCTTGGCAAGTAAGTCAAATTCATTAAGGGGATTCAACAACTTAATTAAGATCTTTTACAGTATTTAAGATAATTCTATGGTAGAGAGTTTTTAGGTAACTTAGTTGCAAAGTTTATAAAATCTTATTTCTTATGAAATAAGTGACTTGAGTTTTATCACATTAATAATTAATATTTAGAAAAAGATTGTCCGTCACAATTTTGGTATCTATTTAATTATTAAATTATTAATGATGTGGTAAAATTTAACCAACTTATTTTTAAATGAATTGATAGAATATTTTAAAAACTCTATGGGCTCTAAAAGAATTCTAAAGATGCTCTCCGACTGGGTAAATCCCTTTCAGGTTTCAATGTTGATATGGAGGCAATTTGCCAACTTGTGATGCAGTCCTAAAATTCATCATCAACAACACACCTAATTGAAATATGCGAAGAAGAGGGATAAAACAAATCAATTAAACTCACTTCCATGATAATTTTTAATAAGAAAACCAAGAAAAAAAAGTGCAACTCAATCTTAAAATATATATATGGTTGGGTTGGTCCAACATGCTAGTACAACTAGCAAGAAAGCTTTTACTCCCAAATTTTTTAGGATTGGTTATGGATCATCAAGAACGTTCTGTATTAGATCTATTCATAATCCAATATACTATTACATTCCCAAATTTATAGAAACAAATTATAGAAAAAATAAACATAATAAATAAGCATAATTACTATACTCAATTTCCTAGGTGGTGGTCAAGGCCGTGAAGCAAGTATTTTCACCCAAAAAAAAAAAAAAAAAAAAAAAAAAAAAAACTTTAACCAATGCCACTTATCCATTGTTAATAACTAATTATGAAATGTAGTAAACAAGTTGGTTTTCTTATTGTCTTTGAGACTTTCGCTTGGACTTTGTGTAATTTCATGCATCTTCATGTTGTTAAATGCTCTACATCATCCTAAAAAAAAAAAAAAAAAAAAAAAAAAGCTCTACATCAACCCTAGGTAGAAGTAGAACTACTTATTACCATACACTCTTGATACGATGATCACTCTATAAATATAAGTGCTTGTGGATGTGGGGTATAAGGACTGGGGTTCAAATTTCCAGGAGAAAGTTTCACACACTTATACATTTAGATCAGGCTAATTCAAGTAGAGTTTCTATCTTGTTAAAAAAAAAAAAAAAAGAAGTAGAACTACTTAATGCAATAGCACCAAATTGGTAATGTATACAATCTCTGTTATTGAAAGAATAAAGTTTATATTTCCTACATAGTTTTTTTTTTCTTAAAATATTTCCTACATAGATAGAAAACATGCAAGAAACAACTAACATTGTTGCAAATTTCACATTTAGAAAAGGTACGTACCTTTTTTTATTTTTTATTTCGTATGGTAACTGTAGGGACACAAAATCTTTGAGGGTCCAACAACGGAGTTGGGCTCGCGCACGGTAAGTCCCTCACAATAACATTTGTAGAGAGTGGGCTTGAAAGGCCGGCGTTGGGTCACGGGGCACTAGTTCGAGTCGAACTGCTGGGAGCCCAGACAGGGAAGAGCTTTGGGCTGGATATTCAGGCCCTTTAACCCTGTAACTCGATGGATTTGGCTCCTCGGATCGTGTCCGAGGAGCAATGGTGCCGCCCTTGATTACCCGCAGGTGGGATTTTTGTGGTGGCCGGCGTATATCATCCGGAAATTCTCTCTCCTTAATTCTTTCTCCAGAAGCCAGATGTCCCCCCCCTCCTTCGTGTTCGCATAACATTCTCATTTATACTAGCCTACGCTCGTTGTCCTTCGTCCACGTGTAGGGTCGATCTTCCCAGGTGATGGATATCTGTCCCATCAGCCTAATCCCAAAATGGCTGGAGGTGATCCATAAAGCCTAAGATCCCGGCTCTGCTAGGGGTAATGTCATGTCGAGGGAAGGGTATTAGAGACAAACTCCCTAGATATTTTCTCGATATTTCAAGTTTACTCATGTTCCACGTCAATCCGTAAAAGGGTCTGGGCTCGCGAGGACAAAACCGTCCTCGGCTGTGTCTTTGGGCCATTTCTTGTTTCCTAGTTTCGAGCTTGGGCCCCGATCTCCTTCGGTTTGGGCCGGTGGACTCCTCATAAGCGATCGGACCGGGCCCATAAACCACTGGGCCCCACAATAGCCCCTCAAAACCCCTTTGTCCAACTCCTCGGTTGGAAAGATGGGTTTTGATGATACCGAGCCTCTATGGCGGCTCATTTAATTCGGCCCTTGATCTACGTTGGCGACTTTTCACCTCCCCAAGGAATGCGCCGGTCTACGAGATGTTTCCCTCGACTTACGCGTGATGCGTTTATTCCGTTTGGTTATCCGTAGTGCGCTTTTAATTCCTTCCTTTACGAGGCCTCATAAATCCAGCGATTTACGGATAGCTTGGAGAAATGAAACGGATTCACATTTATTAGTAGTTTCCTTAGAGGATCGGAGCGTGTCATGTACCTTCGTCTTTCTCTCCTATATAAAGAGAGAAGGCAAGAAGGTGATTCTCTCATACATGAATCCCTCATACTCTTCTCAGAATTCACTTCTTCCGTCTGGTTGTTCCTCATTTGATAACACGTTCCCCATAGTGACCAACCATGAATGAATCCTTCCTTTCCCAGAAACACCATGCCCTAACAAAACTCAAGATGGCTCGGTCGGGGCAAGGGTGGCGGAGACTCAAGATTTGTCTCCCCATTCTTTCAGCCAAAATCCGACGCAGGGGCTCGTCACATCCTATTTCCGGTGTGATTGAGTCGAAAAACTCCCTTGTCATCTCCATCCGCTCTCTCATGAGTATACCTAATATGTCTCCCCTTCTCCCTCTTTTGCTCCTTTTACTTTCTTTTCATTGCTTCCCTCTTCTTCTCCTCCTTCCCGCTCATGTCCTCCATCTTCTTTTTCCCTCGCACTCTTCAAATGACAAGAGTTTCTTTGCAGTGCTTCCATGTGTTCCAATTCTTCTTCCTTCTCCTTCATTATTTTTGTATAAGGATCTTCTCTTGATATGAGCAAAGACCAAGCGAGAGATTTGAGAGAGACTTTGAAGGCGAGTTCAGAAAACACCTGATGATTTAATTATTTGTATTACGGATACTGTTATTGCTTTAGCAATTCGTTTTTTGTATAGGCTTATTTAAGCCCTTCCTTGTATGTTGTAACCATTTTTCATATTAATAAAAATTATTGTTACTCTATTTTGTATGTTTCATTTATATATTCTAATAAATGTGAATGTCTTTCGGCATAATAGTACAGCGTTTGAATCAATAATGACTAAGGCCAAAGTAATCGTTGATAAAAAGGTGCCGCGATAATTTTAACAGAATTATTATTTAACATAACAATCCGACTAGTAAGGAATAAGACTTATCTCAAAATTAGCCGCGATGAGTGCTAAATACTCGATAAGATGCAAGAAGGAGTTGTCCTAGGACGTGTTACCCATCGGATGAACGGCCTCCTTAGGTCGACGATCATCGGTTATTTTGTCCTCTTCCACGATATGCGAGCCTTGACCTTTTCTAGCATTTAAGCCGAGAAACTTCTTCGTTCGAGCGAGTTGATTTCCCTGAAACCTGAGTCCGAGGACTTCGCAAAACCTGGGTTTTGTTCGGGACTTATGCGTTTTATCTTATGTACTTGATTTTTCCCTTAGGCTTGAGTCCGAGATTTGTGTCTTTATCGGTGCCAGTTTTTTTTTTTTTAGCTTGAGTCCGAGGACCATGCGGGCCTTAGGTTCTGTCCAAGGGTACTTGGTTTCCCCTTTAGCTTGAGTCCGAGGACCATGCAGGCCTTAGGTTCTGTCCAAGAGTACTTGGTTTCCCCTTTAGCTTGAGTCCGAGGACCATGCAAGTCTTAGGTTCGTCCCAAGGGTACTTGGTTTCCCCTTTAGCTTGAGTCCGAGGACCATGCAGGCCTTAGGTTCTGTCCAAGGGTACTTGGTTTCCCCTTTAGCTTGAGTCCGAGGACCACGCAAGCCTTTCCCGAAGCGCTTAAACTGGGTATCCTTGGGCCTTCACGCAAAGCGGGCCTGGGCCGCGAATTCAATTAATCCGCGGATAAGGAGATATTTCTGCAACCTCGGGCATGTAGTATTTCTCGACGCCCCAAGGATCGGCGCGCTTTACGAGGCTCCTTGAGCCTCGTGGGCGCAATTGACGTTGGAAGTTGAGCCAAGACCACTTTGTCCGTAGTGCTCCTTGGGGACGCCGCGTGAGTTGATTGCCATCATCTTGTCTTTTCGGATAAATAGGAGGGAAAGGGTTGCTTTATATATACACCCATCCTTTTAGTTTTCTCCCACATCATACTCCTCATATCCAGGAGCTCTCCTTTCTTGGCATAACATGTTGAAAGCGAGGGTTGGGAAGAAAGAAGCGCCTCCCGCCGCGAAGCGTCCTATCCTCATGAGGCTTATAACAAAGAGGGTATGGGCACGGGAAGCACAAGTTCAGGAGAGTACTCCATCTCGACCGAGGGGGAAGGGCATCTTTCCCTCTTTTAGTCAAAATCAAGCGGGTTCGCTCACGCCAGAATTTTGGTGTGTCAGAAGGAAGGTTCTCCGCCATCATCGCCTCTACTACGTAGCAGGCGAATATTTAAAGAAAGGCCCTCCGTTTCCCGCTCCCGGCACCTTTCCTTCTACGGTGTCAGGTTCAAGTTGGGTTTCTTTTCTTTGCCTGAGTTATGGGCATGTAAGAAAGCGGGGAAGAATAAGGTCTCGGAGTGTAGCCAACCTCTCCTCGACATACTTCCTCGGCTTTCTCCAGCTTTCTTGTATTTTTCTTTTTCTTGCTTATGTAGTACTCATGTAGTAAGCTTTGACGCAGGTGATTCCGACTTTTCATTGTACAATCGTACTATCTCATCGTTGTAATAAAAATAGAAGTTCATATACTTGTCTTGGGTATGGTTCTTTTAGCACACCGCCTCGTGAATGAGTGTACTCCCTGTATGCGCTTTCTCTCGGCGATACTTAGGGCAGGAGCCCCTCAAAACCCGATTCAATTCGTTCTAACGCCTTCTAACTTACCGTATTTACGGACATAATAATAATTGATAGTAGGTTAAATTTAGGAAACTAACTTGGGTAACGGTTGAACGTTTCGTAGTAAGCACGAGAATATTGCATGAGGACGACAAAATTTTAAATAATTCATCCAAGGGAGTGACCGAGCGTTGCATGACTTCGGTTGTGCTTTTGGAAAAGCATTACTCCAATCCATACTGGTCCCTTTAGTGTTGAGGATCCGAAGGCAAACAAGAGAATCCATGTAACTCAGTTTTTCCTTTTAAGCAGTTGGTTTCCCCAGAGGCTTGGGTCCGAGGACCATGCAAGGCCTTGGTTCTGTCCCTTAACTTGTATTGTCTTCTTTTTGTACTTGGTTTCCCCACAGGCTTGGGTCCGAGGACCATGCAATGCCTTGGTTCTGTCCAAAACTTTTAAGATTTCTTGTTTATACTTGGTTTCCCCACAAGCTTGAGTCCGAAGACCATGCAATGCCTTGGTTCTGTCCAAAACTTTTAAGACTTCTTTTTGTACTTGGTTTCCCCACTGGGCTTGAGTCCGAAGACCATGCAATGCCTTGGTTCTGTCCAAAACTTTTAAGAATTCTTGTTGTACTTGGTTTCCCCATAGGCTTGAGTCCGAAGACCATGCAATGCCTTGGTTCTGTCCAAAACTTTTTAAGAATTCTTGTTGTACTTGGTTTCCCCATAGGCTTGAGTCCGAAGACCATGCAATGCCTTGGTTCTGTCCAAAACTTTTAAGATTTCTTGTTTGTACTTGGTTTCCCCACGGGCTTGAGTCCGAAGACCATGCAATGCCTTGGTTCTGTCCAAAACTTTTAAGATTTCTTGTTTGTACTTGGTTTCCCCACAGGCTTGAGTCCGAAGACCATGCAATGCCTTGGTTCTGTCCAAAACTTTTAAGATTTAGCCCCTAAACCATGGCGGGGAGGGGGAGGGATTCGACCTGAAGCCGGAAGCCCCTAGAATTGCCCGCGCTGTTGACGCTGCAGGGCGTAGCCTCTAGCAAAAGTTTGGGTTGGAGCATCGAACGCATGTCGCCGGAGATGGAAGAAATCCCACAAACCTCGGTGGCCGGAGGGTTGACTCAAACATCCCCCGCACCTACGCGCAAGCCTCCCCACAGACGGCGCCAATTGTAGGGACACAAAATCTTTGAGGGTCCAACAACGGAGTTGGGCTCGCGCACGGTAAGTCCCTCACAATAACATTTGTAGAGAGTGGGCTTGAAAGGCCGGCGTTGGGTCACAGGGGCACTAGTTCGAGTCGAAGCTGGCTGGGAGCCCCAGACAGGGGAAGAGCTTTGGGCTGGATATTCAGGCCCTTTAACCCTGAAGTTTCGATGGATTTGGCTCCTCGGATCGTGTCCAGGAGCAATGGTGCCGCTTGATTACCGCAGGTGGGGTTTTTGTGGTGGCGGCGTATATCATCCGGAAATTCTCTCTCCTTAATTCTTTCTCCAAGCTTGAGATGTCCCCTCCCTCCTTCGTGTTCGCATAACATTCTCATTTATACTAGCCTACGCTCGTTGTCCTTCGTCCACGTGTAGGGTCGATCTTCCGGTGATGAGATATCTGTCCCATCGCCTAATCCCAAAATGGTGGAGGTGATCCATAAAGCCTAAGATCCCGGCTCTGCTAGGGGTAATGTCATGTCGGGGAAGGGTATTAGAGACAAACTCCCCTAGATATTTTCTCGATATTTCAAGTTTACTCATGTTCCACGTCAATCCGTAAGTAAAGTCTGGGCTGCTGAGGACAAAACCGTCCTCTACTGTGTCTTTGGGCCATTTCTTGTTTCCTAGTTTAGAGCTTGGGCCCCGATCTCCTTCGGTTTGGGCGGTGGACTCCTCATAAGCGATCGGGCCGGGCCCATAAACCACTGGGCCCCACATTAACTTTTCCTTTTTTTTTTTCTTTTTTTTTTTTTTAAAGTTTTCATAAAAACCTTTTCCTTTTCTTGAAGTCGAGTCTTGTGTAATGTTTTAAAAAAATGTAAATTTGATATTATTAGATGGACCAAATTAGACCGAATAGGATGAAATTAGACTATAGTTTTTGTATATTTTTTTTATTGATTCAATGAGCTATCCCTCCTTTTGGAATTTTATTTTTGGTAATCATTAGTAACTCTATTGTCAAAGGAATATTATTATTATTTGTAATTCTTAGTTGTTATGCATTTAATGATAATTAATTACCAAGTGGTATTATTGAAGGAAATTAATGCCTATGTATTATTATGATACTAAATTTTTTTTGGTGGTTTTTTTTTTTTTTTTTTTTTTTTTAATTATTAGTTCCATCTTCTTTGATTTTTTTAAATGATTAGTCAATTGAAAGGACCGAATTGGACCAAATAGAGAGAATAGGACTGAATAGAAACAAGGTAGACCGAATAGGACAGAATAAGAACAAATAGACCGAAGTAGACAGAATGGACTGAACAAGACTATATTGGACCGAGTAGACTGAAGTGGATAGATTGGACCTAAGTAGACCAAATAAGAGAAATTTGGACTGAATAGGACCGAAGTGGACAGAATGAACCGAATAGAACCAAAGTGCACAAAATGGACCAAATAAGACCGAATAGCTCGAATAGGAATGAAGTGGATCAAAGTGGACATAATGGATTGAATAGGACCAAGGAGGACCGAATAGGACCAAATAAACCAAAGTAGACATAATGGACCGAATAGGACCAAAGTGGACAAAATGGACCAAATAGAACCGAAGTGGATAGAATAGGACCGATGTAGATTGAATAGGGCCAATGTGGACTGAATGGATCAAAGTGGACTAAATAAGACTGAATGGGGCGAATTGAATTGAGTAAAACTTTAGTGGAAAGAATGGAGTGAATAGGACAAAATGGATAAAATTGGATCAAAGATTACAAAATGGACCGAGTAGAACCAATTTGGACCGAATAAGACATTTGAATATTTATCATTTTTATTGCATTTTTCGGGCTCATATTTCTAATTTATAATGTTTATTTTCTTTGTATTTTTTAGCGCAAAACTAAATAGTTTAGCTCAAATGTAATAAAATTTCATACTTTTCAACCCAAAAATGAAGAAAAAAAGAAAAAGAAATTTTAAGCTAAACTTGAAAAGAAAACCTACAAAAGAATCAATTTAAGGCTCAATTAGTTTAAAATGTACTAAAGGGGGACCGAAATTGAGTGAGTGGACTAAATTGGATTGAAATGGACCTAATTGGACCGAATAAAAATTATTTGATTTTTAGGGAGAACAATTAAATTATTTTCAAAAAATTTTAGAGAAAAAATTATACATAATATTACGATACAAAATAATTATTTATTTCTAAGCATCGCGTAGGTCTGCGACTAGTTTAATTATAATGAATAAGCCCAAGGGACACTTATAACTGTAGGATAATTTTAAAAAAAAAAAAAAAAAAAAAAAAAACAGAATTTCAATTTATGACATCTACTTTTGATAATTGTGTCTTTTATCATTAGATTAAGATACCAATTTTTTTTGGTGTAGACGAGGATTGAACCTCAAATTTCTTATTTAATCATTAGAGATTTTGCCAGTTGAACTAATCGGAACCCACAACTATAGAATACATGGAATCATTAAACTGGCAATTATAAAATAATATCATTAAAAGAAAAATGATAGAGAAACCGTATGAAACAATCATGGGCAAGGCAAATTAAAGCTTTAATCTCCTCATAATATGGCCAATGTGTGGTTAACTTTTGGTGAGACAAATTATAACTCTGGCTTTTTGTGCCTTTTCCTTTTACAAGTAAGAACTTGTTAAGTGCAGCAGCTCTATGATCAGCTCTATGATTGGCATTTTTCTCATTCAAGAATATTATTATTATTATCCAGTGCCAGTGGATTCCTAGTGCACTTTGGGTTTATGGTTGTATTTGTTACAAGCATATACGTAAGGGTATAGTTGCAAGATCCACCAGGTACTTGTCAAAATTACTAATATTAAAAAGTTGCATGTACAACAATTTTGCTGTCACCAGGTATAGTAGTAGTCAGTGATTCAGTGAATAGCAATGGCAGAAAAAATTAGTTGGGAAGAGTGAAAGAAGATTATAAGTTTCATTGGATTTTCCAACATCTAAGCTACTAGGACACGCCGTATATTTGTGCACAAGAGAGGGAGAGTTGGAGCAAAAAAACGAAAAAAAAGAAAAGAAAACTTGGATACTTAAATTTATATATATATATATATATATATATATGATTTCATTGCTCACTCGATGAATGATGAGCATACCTTTAATGAAAGAGATTAATAAATCAGCACTAACATTTCACATCTCTTTATGCCAAAAAATCACAAATGCAGGTCAGTTAATGACTTATATGTAGGGAAATTCTCTAGAAATCATGTACTACTCTTTGGTGTAGTCGTTGGTCATCCATGCAAATGGACAATCCATCTAAATCGAATTTCTTGTCTTGCCCCGAGTCCAATGTACCTTCGCTTCTAGTTCTAAATGCTTGAACCCAATAGGTGCTAATATGCTGTAATACTGCCACTGGCCATGACAGCAAGTGCTGCAAATATAACCGTGTTTGCATGGAAATCATGGCAAAAACTTGAGATTCAGTAATTAGTGTGGTTTGTAGATCTCTTGTGACCAATTCTTTTGCAAGAAGATGTCCCTAATGATACCTTGGAGCACCCTCTGCAACAAACATCCGAGATGATTTCTTTTTCACCTTTGCAATGCAAAGAAATTCCAAGACTGTTCTTGAACTTCCTAAAGTTAATATTACCTCATTTTGATGAATGTGCTCTACTTCTTGCTCGGTAATCTCTTCAAGGCAAGTGGCAATATCATGAATGAGTTCATTTACCTCCAGAGTTACATCATGCTTCGGCTTCCTACTTCTGGAACTTTTATCAGAATCCCCAACTCAGGCACATCCTCCAGAAGAGTTTGCAAGGAAGGTGGACACAACGTGCTTCTTGCAGCAGCAACAACAGCAGCAGCTAATAGAGCTGGATGATTATCCAGCTCAGCATCGGTAATTTATCAGTGAAAGCTTCCAGAAGAATCGGAAGATCAAAAAGATCTCTTGATGGTTTAAAATTAAGCATTACCAATAATCAAGGCAAGAACATTTTCCCTCCTTGAAATGATGAAATCTGCTATAATCCCTCACTATAATTTCTCTGTCAAACACCTTGGAAATCATCTTGCTCGCCTCATGACAATCCTCACAAACCCTCAAATTCTTCACTATTCGAATGCAATCCCCTACCTTTGTTACTAACATACCATAAGCAATTGCTAGCCTCTCACTATGCTCTTTAACTACATTCTCTTTTTCTTCTTCCCCAATATCATGCAATACAGATGAGATCTTTGGAGAGTAACCAGCTTCTGCTATTCGAGTTCCAATTGTTTCAAGCATGTTGTAGATCTCCAAAGAACGCTCATGCTCTTTATCCCCTGCAACAAATTGATGAACTCTGCCCTGTGCTTCAATCAAACTCCAACCTGCAACTTTGTTAGTGTTTTGCTCCACCATTAATCTCCGAACTCGAACCACATCTTCCCATTTCCTTGCTTTGGCATATATACTGGCTAATTGTACATAATGCCCATCATAGGTTGGATCCAATTGTATTAACTTATTTCCAATCTTTTCACCCAGTTCTACTGATCCATGAATCTTACAAGCACCAAGCAATGTTGCCCACAGTACGGGATCTGGTGGAGCTTGCATCTTCTCAATCAATTCCACAGCTTCATCAACAAAACCAGCACGGCTCAATAGATCAACCATGCACCCATAATGCTCCATCTCCAGCTCAATATCATACTTTTCTGTCATTAGCTTGAAATAACGCCTGCCCTCATTGACCAAACCTGCTCTACTACAGGCATTCAAGACCCCAATAAAAGTCACACTCACTGGATGAAAACCTTCATCTATGAACCTTTCAAAAAGTGCAAGTGCTTCCTTTCCAAGGCCATGCGAGGCCAACCCACAAATCATGGCATTCCATGACGAAATATCTCTCCGGGGCATATTGTGGAACAAGAGTTTAGACTGTTCAATGCACCCACATTTTGCATACATGTCAACTAGTGCTGTACCAAGGGAAACAGTCATCGGAAAATTCAACGAATCTACAATGGAATGAGCTAATCTACCATTTTCAAGCAAACCCATTTGAGCTGATGCCGATAGCACTGTGACCAATATGGCCTCATTCGGCCTCAACCCCTTCTCTCTCATCTCCTTAAAGCACTCCAACCCTTCTTCCAAATGTCCATTCTGCACATAACCCATAATCATTGTACTCCACGAGATAACATCTCTTTCAGGCATTTCATCAAACACTTTCTCCGCATCACCAATCCGCCCATCTCTTACAAACCCCGCTAGCATTGAATTCCAAGTAACAACATCTCGACAATGGCCATTCTCCTCGAACACCCGTTTCGAACATTCTACCCTACAACAAGCAGAATACAAATGAATCAAAGCATTCCTAACAAACACATCCTCACAAAAACCAAGTTTCACCACATGGGTATGAACCTGAGCCCCTTCACATATAGCCAAAGCTTTACTACAAGCTTGCAACAAAAACGTATAAGTATGGTTATTGGGTATCAAATTCCTTCCCAGAATACACGAGTAAAGTACAACCGACTCACGAGGCGACTCGCTCTTGGCGAGGCACCGGATCATGTTATTGGAGGCGAAAAGAGATGGGTATTGGATTGTTTGAAAAATGGAGAGTGAATAGGCAAATGGGGTTGATGGGGAGAGAGCAAGAGAGGCGAGGAGGTGACCCGTGAAGCTGGCATTGGCGGCGAGGCCGGAAACGATGATTTGAGCATGGGCTTGCTTGGTTTGGTTGATGGAAGGGCGTGGTGGGAGAGAAGACAGAGGTGAGTGAAGTGTAGTATGTGTTGAGAAGAAGAAGAAGTGAGGATTTGAGAGTTGTTGTTTTGGGAACGAAAGGAGGGGTTTGGGTCTCTTTGCAAACATAAATGTAAAGCAAAATCGCTCTGTTCTAATCTTACCAGAGATTTTGAAAGTTTGGTGGGTAAGAAGTGGCGGGTTTAAGATGTGAATTGCTCGGCATATTCATCATCTTTCAATTATATTTCTTCTTTATCATCAACATTTATTATAATTTTCTTGTTCTTTTATTTTAATAATTTTTTTTCTTCATATTTCTTCTTGGGATAGAAAAGAAATTTGCAATTATGAAAGTAAAGGGTAAAATATGTAGTCTAAATTTTGTAGGAAAAAAAGAAGAGGAAAAAAAAAAAAAACTTATGAATATAGTATTTTATTAAGTTCAATTAAGTAACTGAATAATTTTGTGTTAAAATAAGTCTAATAATTTGTTGAACTCAAATAAAAGTACAAATTTTAACAAAAAAAACTCATTTTAAACCTATATGTTTGTGTATTGTAAGGTACAAATGATTTTATGATACAATACTATTATATAATTTATGAGCACTTACAATAAACCCTTACAATACAATTTTTTTTTTTTGTATATGATACTAATAGCTATAGAATACTTTATTTTACTCTTGGGATGTTTTATTTTGTGCCCAAAATACATTGTTGGTCTTGTAATTGAGGGTTTTTTTAGTTTTAAAATTTTCAAATGAGCATTATTAGTCCTTAAAGTATAAAATATGAGCACTATTATTATTATTTTTTTTTAGGTGTCATGTCATTATTTTTTTAATATTAAAAAAATTCATATCAATATTGCCACATAAAAAAAACCCATTACCCAACAAAGACCCAAACCCAGACCGTTATAAAAGGGTTCTTCCCCAATTCAAACCTAAACCCAAAAAGAGAGAGTCACCCTAACCCACCCCCACCAGTGATGGATCCTACCTCCATTAATTGAAGTCCAATACTAATAAAGTACCCATACGTCTATTATCTATAATTTATGATATCTATTAAATCAAATCAAATCAAATCAAATTGAATATATATATATATATATATTTATATATATAATCTTGCCATGTCATATTTTTCTTTAAATAGTAGAATAGTTAGTCCATATATGAAATTATAGGTTACAAGAAATTGAAGCTAGAAGGAGGTAGGTTGAATAAAATGCTTATTAATAATTTAACAAAACTATAAAATTTCCTATCTTGAAAAAAAAACTAAAAGGGAGGAAAAAAAAATCATATTTTCTTATACTTTTATGTGTTACATGTTAGTTTAAACTAGTCACTAAAAGTTATTAAAAAAAAAAAAATCCAACAATGAGTAATTAGACATTTTGCTAATTAGTTTTTTTTTTTAAAAATGAAGAAATATTTAAGTTCTATTCTTTTCCATAGTTTAGAAGTATTGTCTAACATAAAACGTCATTGAGTTGTAAGTGCATAGTTACCAAATCTACAAAGTAATTTACAATTCTTAAATTCATAAGGCAAAACTCCCAATAGTTATGGTGTGTATATATATATATATATACACACACACTTAAAACTAATATAATATGCAAAGATATAAACAAAGACCATGTTATGAGGAAGACACATCAAGTTTCAAATTTGAGTAGCAATGTGACTTTCTTGTAGTAATAACAATATAAACAATTCAAAACATGTAACAATATCAAAATTATAATAACTAATTCCATTATCTTTTATGTTGAATCCAAACAAATAATTAACCAACCAAAAATCACATGAACCTAAATAAAAAACATTTAAGGTGAAGAATTAAGATCAACCTATTGAAATGCAAATACCAAAAACTCCATACCTAAAACTTCAAAATTTATAGAATCCCCAAATTCTACTTCAAAACCAACCAAATTCAACAAATTTATATATAACATACCAAATAAAAATTTATCAGAAGACATATGTTGCAGTTTTGATTTTTCTTCAAAAAATTAGAGATACTTTATCTGCCATATACAATATAAAATAATTAGTAGAAATTCCAACCCAAAAACCAAACCCACGAAAACAATGTCAATATAAATGTGGAGATTAATCTAAATGCTCAAAAGAAAATCAATTCTAAGCATAATAAAAGAATAAGATAGAAAGAAAAGCTCAGGCACATATGAAAGCAAATAAGAAATTCAACATTAAAGATAAAATTCATTAATAACAATATAAACAAATATCCGCATATGTTGAATTGAAATTCTATTAATAATAATATAAAGGTGGTAATTTTTTTTTGAGTCCTATTTTCAACGTGAGTGTCTTTTTTTTTTTTAGACCTATCAGAATTTTTTGTTTTATTTATTCAAATAATACTAATGTGTAAAATTGTAGTGAAATTAAGAAAGAAAGACTTACCCGGCTCTTATTAAACTGATCATAAAAGTTTTTTTATTTCTTCATCCATCATTTCACGCTTTGCTATATATTCATATACTTTGCCATCAATTATGACCATTTTTTCAAACTTATTGCCCATTCATGCAATCGTAGTCTAGGCTGAATTGGAGATCGTTTTCTGGGTTTCTTTCTGTTTGTGCAAAAGCGTGAGAGTGAGAGAATGAAAGGAGATTGGGAGATAAATCATAAAACTATTGTGTTGTAGACGTGGGGTGTGTTGTGCTCTTCTTGAGCCGAAAATTAGTAGTATTTATATGTTATCTCTTGGATATATTAGACTTTGAGTGATAGACAACCTCTTTCTATTTTTTCAATATTTATCTTTCTTGGATGTATTAAAATTTGAATGATAGACAATCTCTTTTTAGGAGGGGAGAGATAGTAGCCTTCTTCTTCTTCTTCTTCTTCTTCTTCTTCTTCTTCTTCTTCTTCTTCTTCTTTTTTTTTTTTTTTTTTTTTTTTTAATTTTATAGAAGGAGGAGCTTAATTATAATATTAAATAAAATATTAATTTAAGTAATGCTGATGTGGAAAATTGTGGTGCTTACCTAAAAATTGAAGGTTTCGGTTTTATATATTGAATATATTGATAATATATATAGATAAAATTATAATTTTATTTAAATATTAATGATAATGATGAGTTTAAGTTTAAGTTGGACTTATTAGAAAGATAGAGTTTTACTCCTTGTTAAATTTGGACTAAATAAAAATAGTTTCATTTAAATAAAATGATAATTTTATTTAAATATTGTGCTGACGTGGAAAATTGTGAGAGTTTCAAAGGTTTCGGTTTATATATATATATATATATATAGATAATATTCATATCATTTTTGGCAAGATGAAATTGTTGCAAAATCATGTGATCATGAACCTTCCTGCTTTAAAGATTCTCCAAACATACTGGAAGTACAAGAAAAAAAGTAGGTTTGGATATCCAAAACTTAAGTAAAGTAAGATTGTCATCTTAAATAGTATAAAAAAAAATCATAAAAGATTTGAGACAATCATTATCACCTAGAAGGATGGTTTGAATCTAACATGGCCAAGAACTTTTTAGTTCTATTACTTAACTTAAGGGTGTGCGGTGAACCCGCCAAAATCGATCTAATCCAACCTAACCTCTTTGGATTGAGTCGGTTTTTAAGGGTTGGTGGGTTGTGTTGGGTTACGATTTTTTTTTTAGTGGGTCGAGCTGGATTTGGGTTATAAGATTCACAAATTCGCCTAACCCAACCCGATCCACCTATATTTAATATATATTTACATTTTTTCCCATCTTCCTAAATAAAACCCAAACCATAAGTTCTCCTCATATAGTTTGTGTTTATTTGGTGTTATGTTTATAATTATTTGGTTATAAATTTGCTATTATTGGTGGTGGTGTTGTTTTAACGCTCAATTTAATAATAATAATAGTAATTAAAAAAAATCGTCCAATCCGATCAATGTGGATTGGGTTGAGTTGGGTTCTTGTTATAGGTTGGGTTGTGTTGGATTTTTTTTAACCCACCATAATGGGTTGGGTTGAAAAAACTCCTCAACCAGACCCATTCGCATCCTTATGAAGGGTAGTTTAGGATTAACCAAGCTGCCAAAGGATGTGGATTGAGAGAATGCCAAAGAGATTTTCTAGATAGACAACAAGTTGTCCATTTTACCTAAGAACACGCGGTGCCCAATCTATCGCCTTCGTTCCTTCCAAGAAACTACAAATTGAGAATGATTCCTCCCTCATTTTTTTATTTTAATAAATTGTTACATCCAATTCAATTAAGAAAACATAAGTCGAATTAATGGAAGAACAAAAGTCTAATTAATGGAAGTCCAATTCTAACAAAGTACCCATACATCTATATTTATTTAAAAGTTGATATGCTTCTATTGAGTCACATTAGCTTAGCATTTCGGTATGTTTGTAAAGAACATTAAAAACAAATTCTAACCATACATTACATTATTTTCAAAATATCTCGCCTTATATAATTATTGAATGTAAAATGCATTATATTTCCTTGAGGAAAAAAAAAAAAAAAACTACATACAAAATTTAAAACACTTTCAAATAACAAATATAGATAGAATAATTTGGAAAATCTAATATATTGCATAAGCTATACTTTGTTAGAAAATAATCACATCATTTTAAGAAGGGTTTGAGATTAACACTTATGTGGGGCCCAATAATTTGCAACCCTGGCCCATTTTTACATTGGGGCCCAAGGCTCGAGCCGAGGAGGGATAGAGCCGAGGACGTATAATAAAAGTCCAAGTAATCTTGAGACATAACCGAGGATGATTCTATCCTCGGCATTCCCAAGGCATCTCTAAAAGAAATGACAAGAGCGACATAGGAACAGTTTTGGGAAGAGCCGAACACATCCGCATCGATAGATAAAGGAGTCCTGGACAGTATGGCGACAAAGGACAAAAGAAAGGCTGCCATTATCGCCATTAAAATACTGCGTCAGACAGAGCAATGCTTTTCGTTTTTACAACCACCCCAACCACTGGGTATGGGTGATGGGACAAGTATCACCCCGAAAAGTTGAACCTACACGTGGACGTTGGGAGGGGAGTGAAATCTACTATAAAAGGAAAAATAAGCAGTCCAGGAAAAGGGCTGGGAAAAAAGGCCAATAACCAGAGCCTCCCGGACCGTCTCGAGGAGAAAGACTCCTCGAGCGAACACGATTTAAATCAGTATGAACACTATGACCAACCACCGTCCGGTGACCAAGGCCTAGCCTTTCAAACCCACGCTATACAAATTATATTATTTGGGCCTTTTTACGTGCGAACCCAATACTATTTTGGGGTTATCACAAATTGAGTCCTTACAATTGGCGCCGTCTGTGGGAAAGGCTTGTGTGTTGGCACAGGTGATGGATCGAGAAAGTCCCCCCATAATTTCTAACGATCTGTTGTAGTGTCTTAACATAAAGTTCCACTAGGGGCTACGTTTCTTCAATAGGAGCTACGCTTCAAAGCGTCGATGAGCAGCGGATGATTCTAGGGACTTGACCGAGGAGCTAATCCCCCCAAACCAATGTCCCACACCTTGGCCGAGGGGCTAATCTCCCCAAACTTAAAAACTAAGTTTTGGACAAAACCAAGGTATTGCATGGTCCTCGAACTCAAACCTATGGGGAAACCAACTACTTAAAAACTAAGTTTTGGACAGAACCAAGGTATTACATGGTCCTCGGACTCAAACCTATGGGGAAACCAACTACTTAAAAACTAAGTTTTGGATAGAACCAAGGTATTGCATGGTCCTCGGACTCAAACTTATGGGGAAACCAACTACTTAAAAATCAAGTTTTTGACAGAACCAAGGTATTGCATGGTCCTCGGACTCAAACCTATGGGGAAACCAACTACTTAAAAATCAAGTTTTGGACAGAACCAAGGTATTGCACGGTCTTCGGACTCAAACCTATAGGGAAACCAACTACTTAAAAATCCTCGGACTCAAACCTATAGGGAAACCAACTACTTAAAAATCAAGTTTTGGACAGAACCAAGGTATTGCACGGTCCTCGGACTCAAACCTATGGGGAAACCAACTACTTAAAATCAAGTTTTGGACAGAACCAAGGTATTGCATGGTCCTCGGACTCAAACCTATGGGGAAACCAACTACTTAAAAACTAAGTTTTGGACAGAATCAAGGTATTGCATGGTCCTCGGACTCAAACCTATGGGGAAACCAACTACTTAAAAACTAAGTTTTGGACAGAACCAAGGTATTGCATGGTCCTCGGACTCAAACCTATGGGAAACCAATTACTTAAAAATCAAGTTTTTGACAGAACCAAGGTATTGCATGGTCTTCGGACTCAAACCCGTGGGGAAACCAACTACTTAAAAATCAAGTTTTGGACAGAACCAAGGTATTGCATGGTCCTCGGACTCAAACCTATGGAAAAACCAACCACTTAAGAAGAATTCTAAATTGCTCAGTCCTACAGGATGATTATATACCAAAAATTGGGTTACGTCCTAGACGGAATGAAGGTCCCAACTTGTCCTCAGATTCTCAATTCTAAGGGAATTGGTGAAAACGAGCGTTTAAGTTTGGTACGATCGTACCTCGGTCCTCGGACCGGATGCCAGAAAAAACTAAGGCTATGAAGGTCACTAGGAAGGTGGCGAAGCACCCTAGTACTTGGCGACCCGCATGGGCAATTCATTTTGGGTTACACATCCTCGGATGATTACCTCCGCACAAAGACCAAGCATTCAACTATCATCTCGGTTAGTTTGGGGTATGCGACCCTTTTTTGGTCGACATTATTGTGCCGGATAGTTTCAATAAGCTCGAGAATAATATCTTTTTCTTAATAAGGGTTTCTACCCTAGATATCGCTTTTTCAGGTCGGCATTATTGTGCCAGATAGTTTCAATAAGCTCAGAATAATCTTTTTCTTAATAAGGGTTTCTGCCTTAGATATCTTTTTTTCATGTCGGCATTATTGTGTCGGATAGTTTCAATAAGCTCAGAGCAATATCTTTTTCTTAATAAGGGTTTCTTCCTTAAGCATCGTTCAGAATATAAAAATAAAAAGAAGTCATACGATAGCACATCTAGTCACAGCATAACTATTGCGTAAAAGAAAGAATACATAGAATGAAATAATGTCAATTTTTATTAATATAAAGAAGTAGTATAGTGCACATTGAGGGGCTTAAACAAGCCTATACAGGAAGCTAATTACAAAAAAAAAAAAAAAAAAAAAAAGGAAATACAATGAAACGACAAATCCTGCTAAACTCTGCTCAAAGAGCGACCGTGTATGAGAGGGAGACCCCCTTTGATGGATGAGGAGAAGAAGAGGAAGAAGTAAAAGCACCAAGATGGATTTGGTGATGGGAAAGAAGAAGAAGGGGAGGCAAAAGGAGGCACCGGTGAAGGAAGAGAGGAAGAAGCAGAGATACTTAGTCCCCGTGTCACCCCGACTCCTAACACACCGGTGCCATATTAGCTATGCTCATAGGAGAGCGGATGGTGCTGATGATAAGCAACCCCAGCTCGGTTGCACCGAAAGCTTGATGCGATTGGCTCTTGCTTCGGATTTTGGCTGAAGGAGGATGAGAAATCTCTTAAGTCTCTGCCAACCCCGCCCTAACCGAGCCATCTTAAGCTTCGGAGGGATACGGTGCTTTTGGAAAGGATATGGTTCCTTCACCCCCACTTTTACCTCGGACATATCACACTCTAAGGTTTGATTGTGCTGATAAGGAAAACTTTGAGCGTAGCTTGAGGTTTAAGGCTTTAGAAAGGTTAAAGGGTCATTATGCAAAGGAAGTACTCTCTTGTCTTGCTTCTTATATGGAAAGTAAGTTCGGTGGCATTTAATCCATACAGATTTCCAAGAAGAGTCGCAAACGAGATAGTGTCCATTCGACTCCCCAACGTTATCTATAACCGTCAAATTTGATTGGCCTCGTAAAGGAAAGTTATTAAAGACGTGCCTCGTACACGGGAACGACAGGAGCACATCATGAGTAAATCTAAAAGAATGTCTCAGAACCAAACACATTTCCTAGGCAAATGAAGAGACACCGACATTAATGAGGGACAAAGCTGGGTAAGCCATGATACAGGCCCGACATAAGCAAAATCCTCCTCCCCGACCAAGAGGTAGGGCAGTAGGATTTTGAGGGGCTATTGTGGGGCTCAATAATTTGCAACCCTGGCCCATTTTTACATTGGGACCCAAGGCTCGAGCCGAGGAGGGATAGAGGCGAGGACGTATAATAAAAGTCCAAGTAATCTTGAGACATAGTCGAGGATGATTCTATCCTCGGCATCCGCAAGGCATCTCTAAAAGAAATGACAAGAACGGCATAGGAACAGTTTTGGGAAGAGCCGAACACATTCGCATCGATAGATAAAGGAGTTCTAGACAAGATGCCGACAAAGGACAAAAGAAAGGCTACCATTATCGCCATTAAATACTCTGTGTCAGACAGAGCAATACTTTTCAACTTTTACAACCACTCCCAACCACTCTGGGTATGGGGTGATGGGACAAGTATCAGTCCTGAAAAGTTGAACCTACACGTGGACGTTGGGAGGGGAGTGAAATCTACTATAAAAGGAAAAATAAACAATCTAGGAAAAAGGCTAGGAAAAAAGGCCAATAACCAGAGCCTCCTAGACCGTCTCGAGGAGAAAAACTCCTCTAACGAACACGGTTTAAATTTGTATGAACACTATGACCAACCACCGTCCGGTGACCAAGGCCTAGCCTTTCAAACCCACGCTCTACAAATTATATTGTTTGGGCCTTTTTACGTGCGAACCCAATACTATTTTGGGGTCGTCACAAATTGAGTCCTTACAACTTATAAGTCTCATTTGCTATTTTTATTTTTCACTTAACAAAAAAAGAAACCATCAAATTTTCCACACGTCACGCAAGTCTACAACTAATCTACAGCTAGTCTACAATTAGTTTAGGTCTACAAATTTTCCGCCATAGACCCACTTATATCTACAGCTAGTCTATATATATATATATATATATATATATAAGCTGAAGCGTAGCATTTATTATTACTACGTTCCTGTTGAGCCACATCAACGGTCATGCCACTATTTTTTTTTTTTTTTTGGTTTTCCATCTTTAATATTGATTGTCTACGGCAAAATTGATTCTTTGTGTCCAATGTGATGTACTACACGCCATTATAAACTCTAATGGAACATTAAGTATAATTTTCTTTACATTCTTTTATATATATATGCAATAAATTTTGCTACTTAATCATAGAGCGACATCATCTACTTATGATTTTTATATAAAATCATATATACATATGTATATATATCTTTTTTATTTTTATTTTTGAGAATACTAAGTATTTTAAACACGTAGACACACGGGGTGAGAGGAGAAGGTTTTTTAAAGAAACTTACAGTGGTGTATATCCAAAAGAGCCTAACTCTTGGATACACAGCACAAACTTTAATATATCTATATATATATATATATATATATATATATATATCTCTTCTTTATGATTTTTCTATTTTATTTTATATAAAATAATTGGGTATAGTTCATGGACAAACAAATGCACTCCATTACTATTCAACATGTTACAATTCATTTGTTTTAAACGCAAATATTTGACTATTCAACTACTCAAATTGATTTCAACTTTTTATTTTCTTCTTTCTAATTTCAAGTAATTGTTAAAATTGAATATTTAAACTTTTCATCTTCCTATTCTAAATAAATAAATAAATAACTCTTATTCTCTTCCTCCAACCCTTCTCCTCCCTCTTTGCCTCTTTATCTCCCTACTACTCTTTACTTTATTGTCAACCTTCCTTCATCATTTCCTATTTCTTATATTTTACCTCTTCTTCTCCCCATCTTATTTTGTATAAATTTGATATCACTTATTCCATTCAATTCATATTTTTTTCACACAAAAACTGTGAGTACTCTCTCCCTCCCTCTTTGCCTCTTTATCTCCCTACTACTCTTTACTTTATTATCAAACTTCCTTCATCATTTCCTATTTCTTATATTTTACCTCTTCTTCTCCCCATCTTATTTTGTATAAATTTGATATCACTTATTCCATTCAATTCATATTTTTTTCACACAAAAACTGTGAGTACTCTCTCTCTCTCTCTCTTGCTTGATTTTTGTTCTTTCTTATAACTCTAATTTAGGTTAATGGTTTTTATTTATTTATTTAATATATATATTTTTTAATTTCCCATCACAAATGGCTCTTATAGCTTTGGTTGAATTTTAGTTTGGGTTAATACGCAATTTAAAAAAAAAAATAGAAATTTGAGCTTATATCAAAACAAAATATAAAAGGTTACGAATTTGAATGTGCCTACCAATGGACTTCCACTGAATAGAGATGCATTCACAATATTTTTAGCTTCAAATACTTTTTTGGTAATGTGAATTTGAGAAAGAAACAAGGGTAGGTAAAAGATATATGGTCTTTCATAATTCTCCATGTCTTGAAGAAAGTGGAGAACCTGTCGATCTCCCTTCTACTGAAATTTTGTATAGAAAGTCTTTTGTTATAAGTTCCTTGACTTTTTGTTATTTTATAATGAAATGGGACTGAAAGTTTTCCTCCGCTTGATTAAGCAACTAGAGATAGATATACAAATACTTTTGGAGAAGCCTGATATGACTCTCAAAAAGTACAAGATACATATGGTTGTGGCAAATGAGCTTTTAACTCGCAAAGACGAGGTTGTAGTTGTTACAAGCAATGAAAAGATATCAATTTGTCGTTACAAGACTCAAGTTGGTGATGTTGTGGAGAATCCCCTTATTAGACTTATTATGGAGAGACATTTAGCTTATGTTGAGAAGCCGAATCTATGATATCTAAGTCTAAAATATCACCAAATGTTTGATATAACAAACATTTACCGAAAATTGCTCTATGGTAGTAGGCCCTTATGATAATCATTTGGATTATTTGGTAGGCTGACTTGCCTTTGGGCAAAAAATAAAAAAGAAATAAAAAGCATATTTTGATTTCAATCAAAGTGCTTATAAAATAACCTCAAGGGGGGTAGATTATAATAAACATTGTAATCGCTCTATAGCCTATATTGTGACAAAAAGTAAATAAAGTTGTTTTATTTGTAGAGTATCAAAAAAGTCAAAAAAATATTCAGTGTAGTAATTTTGTGTTGTTGCATTGCATCCCATGTGTTTGGTAAAATTTCTTTTAGAAATCTTATGGGTTTTTCTCAAATCTATTTGTTATTTTTATTTTGGTCATTTTATTACAAATAATTAGTATCTCCACCATCAAATTTTTAGTTAATCTGAATTTTCTTGATAAGCTTTTACTTAGTTGATCATCTTTACTGAAAATGCCAAAAAGAGAATAAGATAAAATTTAATTTAATTTAAAGCATCATTATGCTATTAATGTTTTTATGTATAGATACTTAAGGAACTTTTTCTTTTTGCAGTTTATTTTATTTTATATTTCCATTTTATGATATATGATTTATTGATAATGATCTATTGCATAGTTATCTTTATTTACTTTTCCACTTAGTTTCCATTGTGAAGAAGAAAAAGAAGTGGATCTATGTTTTGGAGAAAAATATATCTATAAAAGTTGAATCACATACATCTGTATTGCAATAACAAAGTATATATAGTTACAACTTGGTCTAATAGTTCCCCCACACTATCAATTTAAAAAAAAAAAAATTATTACATTATGTTTTCATATATATCTCACTATACATAATACCTAATTACAAAATATATTTTGTTACACTACAAAAAACTTCTAATTTAAAACATAAATTCAAACAACACATATTGAATTTTTAAAAATATACAATCTAATATATTAATTCAATAATTATCCAATAAAAAATAATCATATCATATTTTTCTGCGCATCACGTGGGTTTACAACTAGTTTAAATAATACTCATAACATTTTAGGCAAGATGAAGTTGTGGCAAAATCAGGCAATCATGAACTATCAAATTTTCGATCTTTTCTAAACAGCTTAGAAATATAAGAAAAGGGTAGATTTGGCTGCCAAAATGTTTTTTTTTTTTTTGCTGACGGCTACCCAAAACTTAAGTAAAGGCAGATTACCATCTAAAATGGCATAATTTAAAATGTTAAAAAAATTCACAAAAGACTTGAGACAATCATTAACTCCAATAAGGAAGGTTTGAATCTAACATTCATGTATCATAAATACTAAATAATCACACATATTAAGATAATAAACAAACTCACAACAATCATATGTTATCTCGAAAAGGACATAATAAAAATTTTAAATCTAGCAAACCAAAAGTAGATGGAGAAAACATTTATACGACTAGCTTACATAGAAGAAATGCTGCGAAGAAGAATGGTTAGTTGAACATGCATATAGACCATAATCTTTGTTCAATGGCATCTTCTTGCCAACCAACGCACTCCACCATGACTGATGGCCTTCAGCACATCTCAAAATGATCGGATTCTCATTGTTGAAGCACAATCTTATCAATAACTAGCACACGGATATCGTAATTCTCTCTAAAGTTGGCAACTTCAATGAGTCATTGATCCAAGCGCTTTTTGCTCTTAGAAGATCAGAAAGCACAAGCATCTTTAGACTTGAAAGCACACCAGGTTACAACCCATAGTATTCTCTCAGATTTCAGGACATTATTCAATTCAAGCTATTCAATCAACTTTGGACATCTGCATAAAGTTAAAGTTGTTAGTCAAACCATGCTTCCAAATCCAACATACATGACCTTCTTAAATGCTTTATGGAAGCAACATTTTCCATAAGAGAAAATTTTCCATTATTCACAATCTCATCATTGATAAAATACCTAAGGTAGTTTTGGCTATCCCTTTAATAGTATAATTTAAAAGTTCAAAATTTTTCATCACAAATTTGAGACAATCATGACCACCCACAACAAAGGTTTCTTTCTAACATTCATGTATCACAAATACTAAACAATCACACATGTCAAGATAATTGATACACTCATATTCATATATGATCTTGAAAAGGAAGAACACGAAAATTTTAAATCTCACAAACCAAAAAAGTTGATGGAACAAACATTTCTACCATTACCTTACACAAAAGAGTTACCGTGAAGAAATCTGAAGCCGAAAAGACTAGTTGAAAATGCATATAGACCGTAATCTTTGTTCAATAGTATCTTCATTCCATACCAACGCACTCCACCATGATTGTTGGCATTCAATACATCTCAATTTGACTGCGTTCTCACAGTTGAAAGGCAATCTTGTCAACGATTGGCACCTGGATATCTTAATATTCTCTAAAGCTGGCCACTCCAATGAGTCATCAGTACAAATGCTTTCCAATTCTGGAAGATCATAGAGCTCTAGCGTTTTCAGTTTGGGAAGCACCTTGAGTTCAAACTCATTGGAGAATATTTTTTTCAACTTCGGACATTTCTTTAAGATTAAACTTGTTAGGTTAGCTAGGCTTCCACTATGTACTGGACCTTCCCATATGCTTTCTAATTTTGGGACATTATTTATGTACATCTTTTCCAAGTTTTCTAATGCACTTCTTCTTTCGCTATCACCATCAATAATTGTTTCAATATCATCGCAGCCTTCAATTAAACAACCTCGCATTTTATTGATATTTTCAATACCAAAATCTGATAATCTTGAAGCTCCTTTATGACCAATCAATTCTAATGTTTCAGAATTTGCAAGAACCTCTGAAATTGCAGGATTTACACCTTCACCATTTGCAAGCTTGAAACACTTCCTTATTTGGTATTCAAAACAATCTTGAATATGGTAACTTGATGAGCCATGATAACCAACAGAAAAGTGGAATGAGAAGTGCATTTCCTTCCACAATGGGCTTGTCGAGATAAAACTCTTAAGGCAGTCCACATCGGGAAAGAAAATTGAAAGAGAAGTCAAACATTTCAAGGTAGCCACCTCCTCTGTAATAGACTTTACAACTCCCTCCCACCTTCGATTGTTCGGATCTACATCAATTCTTAGTTCTTCCAATAAAGAAAGATTTGAAAAGACATTTTGATGACATTCAACATCCCCTGATTTTCCCAAGCCAAAATTTGACAAGGACATACGTAAGCATTTCAACTGAATCAAATATCCAATTTGAATTGGTAAATGATTAATCCCAGTTTGTCGAATATCAAGCACCTCAAGATGCTTTAGTTCTTCTAAGTACTTAAGCCCCATTAAATTGATGCAAGAATTCAGATACAATGCTCTTAAACACGTCAAGCAAGACACAGATGATGGTAATGACGCAATTCCAGTGCCGTGTAAGTCTAGAACTAGTAGATTTTGCATGTATCTAAAGAATCTATGAGGAATCACTTTCAGGTCATTATTTTTTTGTAGCAGCAATGTTTTAAGATTGTTGCAATCTGGCAATTCTGGTAAATTGCACAATTTGCTATCCATCAAGGAGATTCGATTTACCTGCTGCCACTCTTCCTCATTGGGGGGCTCTTGTAGCTCCTCTTGGCTTTTCACCAAAATCTTAAAATCTTCGCTTTGGGAAGAAATTTTAAGGGCCATATTCCGCAACACTTTGTTCATACTTACATGATTCATCTTCTTGCTCCTCTCTAGCAAAGATACTTTGATAAGTTCATCCAATATGGTATGCCCTTTACCACGTGCAACTTTAAAATCATCAGCATCATGAATAAGACCTTCAGCTTTCCAACATTCCAACAAATAATCTATATATATGTCATAGTCTTCAGGATATAATGCAGTGTACAAAAAGCAAAATTTTTTATTGTCAGCATCTAAATCTTCGTAACAAAACTTTAGACACTCAATAAATTCATCCATGCCTTGGACTTTGATACTGCGCCATCTTCGCAAACGAATTAATCCATCACGCCACAGGTGGACGTTATCCTTAAATTTGAAGGTGGTTGCTACCCTATCTATTAAGAGCGGCAAACCAGCACACTCACGAACAACTAGCTTGGCTATTGGTTCAACACCTGAAATATTTATATTCTGACCGACTATTTCCTCAAACATTTTCCATGCATCAACTTCAGACATTCGTTTCATAATAATCAACGCATCCATTTCATGACAAATCTGATGATATCTAGTCGCCAATACCACCTTGCTATCCTTTTGGTTGCCATAGATACCTATCTTTTTTAGATCCAGAATGTGCCAAACTTCATCCAAAAGAAGTAGATACCTCTTGCATTCCAACTCCATAGATATTCTCCAAGCAATTTCATCAACGTTAGTGATGCCCTCCATATTCAATTTTAGCCGATCTATAATTACATGTTGCAACTTTTCTACACTCCAATCTTGTGATACATGAACCCATATGACAATATCAAACATTTTAGCAATATCTTCATTGTCATTTAAGTTCTGCATTATTGTTGTTTTTCCGATTCCTACCATTCCCCAAAGTCCAATTTTTTTAACATTCCCATCTCTTAGGAGGCTCAATATATCTTCAACAACGCAGTGGAGTGATGGCTTGTCTTCTATCTTGGGTGCATGCATAATTCTCACACATTCTGGCAATTTCTCAACCATCATTCCCCTCTCAAATTTTGCCTCTGACCAGAGGTTTTGTAGTTCATCGCACTTCTCTGCCATGCTTTTGCTAAGTTTTGCACGGAAACGATGGTGAAAAACCCTCCATAACCGCTTTTTACCTCGTACTTTCTCGTACTTGGTTTTCAGTTTTTGCACATCTTCTTCTCTCTTCGTGACTGTGGACATCCAAACTTGGCATTCTCTAGTGAACTGTTTCGTCTTATATTTGTTTGCTTCAGCCTCTATATCTTCCTTTCTAGCAGATAGCTTCTCTGCAATATCTGTTAACCTTTTATAGTGTTTTTTCAGGTCATGCGCATAATTAACATTCTGATTTATGTTATTGACAATCTGTCTCCCATCTTTGTACACCTCAGCTGCAACTGCAGAACCTACTATCTCTGTTCCCAACATACCTGTGGTACTACAACAAAATAAGATTTAAGACGTTGACAGAAATTCAAAATGCAAAATGAGGACTAACTTTTCAGTTCAACGATATAAGGATTAAATTGTAGTTAACAATACAAACAAGGGCATGGTTGGTCAAAAGATGCCAACTAGATTCCACTGAAATGTTAGTGGACAAACTCACAAGATTAAAATACAAATTCAAAGCAACGGTGTTAGAAATATATTAGCCCATTAGCATAGGCCTAAGTCTAATTCTACTTTGTATGCAAGGCAAGTTTTCTACTTGTACTAAAAATCTACTAGTTTAGGGTTCAATCTACTATATATACATATGTTATGATTCATTGTAATATATGATTTGTACTATACTCTAATATATTATTGAAGTAACCCTTTAGGGTTTTCTTTGTGGATGTAAGCTGTTAGGGTGAACTACGTAACCCTTGTGTGTTATTATATTATATACTTTATACTTCCGTTTCCGCATCCATACTAGCATATTTAACATGGTGTATCAATGCTAATATTTAACATGAAATGTTAGTGGGCGAACTCACAAGATTAAAATACAAATTCAAAGCAACAATATTTCACAATCTTAGAAAAAGACTTTACAGATGAGACTCTTTTCATCAATGAAAATTATCTATACATGGGCTTATAATTTACATAAATGGTTTGTAATCTATACACCTTGTGTCAATTTGGTCCATAACTTTTAAATTGTGTCAATTTGATCCCTAACCTCTTTTTGTTGTGTCAATTTATTCTCTACTATTAACTCTTAGACAGAATTTGCTGACATGTCTAATGGATTGAATAAAAAATTATTTCTTTGGCACGTAGGCGGACATCTGGAATGCCACATCATTTTACATTAAAAAAAAAAAACACAAAACAAAGAACAAAATAGAAGCATGCCCTGCCTCTCTCAAGTCCTATTTGGGATCAAAGTTTAAAAATCCCTAACTCTCTCATTAGAAAATCAGACCATCCCTCATCACTCAAAACCACAACCCACAACAGCCTCTTCACATTTTGATCGATAGATGGCGAGGACCGGCGGTTCTCTCTCTCTCTCTCTCTCTCTCTCTCTCTGTTGCTATTTTTTATTATGGTTTTGTTTCGAATATTTGTGATGCAGGATTTTACTGAATTGGCACAAAGATGGGAGATTTTGGTATTGGGTTGAATTGGGCATTGGTTGAAATTGAGCTTTTGTGCTATGTGTGTGGAAATGTGTTGCTGTGATTGTTTACTTTGAATTTGTGGTCTTGGAGTTTGTGCTGGGACTGGATTTTGTTTAATTTGTTGATTGGAATATAAGCTTTTGAGCATTTGTTCCATTTTACCAAAAAAGAAAAAGAAAAAGAAAAAGAAAAAGTAGAGCATTTGTTCTTATTCTCTATGTGCATTACAATGATTTGAATTTGTGATTTTGGGGTTTGGTTTGATTTGTTGAGGTAGAGGCATGATTCCATTTTGTTCTTTGGATTTTGTAATATGAGGTGGCATTTGAGATGTCTGCTTATGTTGCAGAGAAATAAATTTTTTTTTTTTTATTTAGTCCGTTAGACACATTAGTAATTTCCGTTCAAGAGTTAATAGTAGAAACCAAATTGACACATCTTTGAAAGGTTAAAGACCAAATTGACGTAAGGTGTAAAGGTTAAAAACCATTTATATAATTTACCCTTAATTTTTTTTTTTTTTTTTTTTATGGAAAAAGTTACATCTTTTTTTATTTGAGTAATAAAGCAAGTAATGATAATTTGTTATTTATATTAATGTTTCAAATATAAAATAAAAGTAGCTCAGAGGTCCTTTTTCCCCACGAATTTAAGTAGCTCAAGCACGTATTCACCACGTGAGTTATAAACTTTAGAGAAAAATTATACTAGTATGTCACCAGTGATTTTGTGATACATACATAGATGAATTTGGGTTGTGGGTCATCAGAATTCTTGTAGGATAGTAGGAGTGATATGTAGTGCATTACGTGATTGCTTGGTTCCCACTTAGGAGATGTGTAGTAATGGGGGCTGCTTTTGCATGGGATTGGTAGAGTTGTTTTAGTCGGTACTGATATTTAATTTTGGGTTTGTTAGAATAAGCCCGAGTCTTTATAGTTTATGGGGTAGTGGTTGTTTAATCTTAGTTAGAACCTCTCCAAATCCTTTCCCCTTATTTCTTAAAAAACATCCAAACAAGGTAATTTATTTTAGTTAGAATACTCCCCTCTACTCCCCTTTCATCCAAACAAGCTATAAGGGGTTTCTCTTGTTTAGATTCCTAATTTTTTATATGCAAATTAAGTACCCTCGATTTAATCTATTTAGAAGATATAAGCATCTAGGATAAAAACTTCTCTCTCCTAGACTCCCTTAGGTCTTGGAAAGTGGAAGCCCCAACTTGTGTTTTTTCACGCAAGATCCAAACTCTTCCAATCTGTGATAACAGATTGTCATAGGGGAATTTTGTTCTTTGTTTGATCTCCCTTCCCCCTTATCCATTCGGTGATACCTGATTGTTGTAAGGAATTTTATTCCTTGCTAAATTTCCCTACTCTATACCTCCCATTCTTGCAACAATTAATATTTTTTTTCAAATTGAGTAATCTTCGCTAATGGATGCGTCCTTGGAGGAGATGTGGAAACGCTTTCGTCTCTCTCATGTAGAAAAAGGTGTGATGTCTGTTAAATCAGAAGTAGCTTTTCACAACAACAAAGTATTAGGAGATAAGTTGGTGAGTTCATCTATATATGTCAAGGAAATTTTTGAATTGGATAAGGATGAAGATATGGAAATGATTCCAACTGTTCATGAAGAGAAATTGGGCCGTACCAAGTCTTCCTTAAGGACTTGGAAACGTATGCTTAGGAGTAGTGGAAAAATTCCAACAGATAATTCCTTCTCCCTTGGTGTCACCACAAAAAAACGTGGTGCTAAAGAAAGTTCAGAATATGCTACTGAAGCTTATTACAAGAGGCAAGCTATCAGTAGAGAACAATAGCATTCAATGCATTCCGCGGTCGAGGTTGGTCTCCAACCCCTTTCACAATATGAAAACTCAAAACCTGAATTCGAAAAGAATTTGCCCACTAGAAGTCGCATGGATTCTTGAGGATATTAATTTGATTTTTGAAAGTTTTTTTTATGTAATTTTTTTAGTGTTCCTTTTATTATATTCATGTTACTCTAGCACTTGATAGTGCTGTAAAAGAGAATGATGATGTCATTGTTTAATGCCCTCTCTTTTCTTTCTTCCCATTATATAGCGTGATTTTTAATTAATAAAGTCTACTATCATTTTTTCTTAAAAAAAAAAAAAAGTATCTATACTCTACTATACTACTATTATTTAAGGGGCTTCTAAGCCATTTAAACCGTGGTGTCTAAATAAAACTCCTAAATTTTAGGTAAATTTAAAATAATAATAATAAAAAACAGTTTTTTTTTTTTTTTTTTTTTTTTTTTTTCACCACGTTTCTCTATATCCCATAAAATTAGGCACCACCTCTCCTTACACCTTCTAATTTTTTTTTTTAAATTTTTTTATAGATTATATCAACTTGGGTTTATTTTTGATAGAGTTGAACCCTTACAAAAAAGAAAAATGTGAAAGAGAAACAAAAAAGGAATGTGAGCGCATGGTCAGAGGCCAGTGTAAAATTAGTAATTTAAAAACTCCTATATTTTAGCTACATTTTAAAAAATAGTAATTTTTCCTACTACAGTTATACGTACATTGTTTTTTCTTTGTTCTTCATTCTATATGTCTCTCCATCTTTTTCATCTTCTCTTTCTTCAAATTAAAAAAAAAAAAAAATCAATCAACGAACATCTATTACCATATTTCCACTAATTTCAAAGGAAGACAATTACTCAAAACTCAATTAGGAAGGTATGAAGTATGAACATACCATTTGTTTTTAATAAATTTAATTATATTGTTTTCTCTTTCCATTTGTCTTTCTCTTTATCTCTCTTTCTCTAATTGCTCCACACACACACACACACACAAAAAATAATAAAAAAAAAGCCTTATTGCACGCGTGAAGCATATGTGTTGAGGCTAGTCTTCCATAAAGCATTTGAGAATTTTAATCCAAATTGAATCCCAGAGGTTCAAATTTGTTTGGTCAAATCCAAATATTATCCCTTGTTTTCTTTTGTCCTCATTATACACTAAATATTTTCCAAGCAACCAGCATTTTATTTCTTCCATCTACTCTAATATAATCAACTAGGTATTTTAGAAAAAAAAAAGGTTATTCATACTATTGTCTATCTTTTTTTTAAAAAAAAAAAAAAAAAAAAAAATTAGGGATGTAACTATGATGATCCCCCATATCATTTTTGTTGACACTACACCCATTTTAAATTTCTATGATGCAAGCCCAACTCAACTTTGCTATTAGAGATGTATCCTTATTTGTTTTAAGGCAGTATCAAGTTTGAGGATCGATTAGAATGAAATTGTGCCAACTGGAGAGGGGTTGAATTTTTTATGAATTTTAAAGCAATCATCGTGGCTGTCGTGTTGCCTCCCTTCCTATGAAATATTTGGGTTTGCCCCTAGGAACTTGCTTCAAGGCGAGGCACATCTTGGACATTATCCATTTATCATTGAGAGGATGAAAAAGAGATTGGTTGGCAGGAAGAAATTGTACTTATCAAAAAGGGAGAGACTTATTACCCTTTTTGTTATACATAAGTTACACATGCACCTTCCATTTTTTTTTTTTTTTTTAAAGAAAGAAGTTACACATGCACCTAGTGAGCCTTAAACTCACAACCTCACCCTTATTAAAAGTAGTTTATCACTTTATTTCCAACTTTTCTTATCTTTACTTTTGTTGCCTACAGGAGTGGCAAAAGGCATGGAGAATACAAAGGGGCTTTCTCTGGTGGTGGCTTTGTTGAGGTCAAACCGCAAAAGGGCCTTATAGTGTGGGCTTGTGGAATAATATTTTGAAGAAGATGGAACAACTTCTCACTTTTATCTGATTTGTTGTTGGTGACAATGCTAGAATACGTTTTTGGCATGATTTGAGGAATGGTAAGACCACTCTTTAAGGAGGGGAAATTCTTGTATGCACTCAGTGAGACATAAGTCTTATATGCTGGCGTATAAGATCCCACCTCCTTAAGGAGAGATATCTTAGCCTCTTTCTTTTTGTCTGGGACAAAGACACTGAGGTTACGGATTATATATGTAACACAAATGGGAGCTTTTATTGGAATCCAATATACATTAGAGAGGTGCAAGATAGTGAACTAGAACATATGGTTTAATTAATGGAGGATATAGAAACACATACTAAGAAATTACCTAATGGGGAGGAAGACAAATTGGAATGGATCCCGTTGAAGTTTCAAGGCTTCCAAGTGAAGGGTTATTATAAGACACTGAGAGGAGATAAGAACCCATTTCCTAGGCAAAGAATTTGGAAGCTCATGTTCTACCAAGTGTGGCTTTTTTCATATACCTAGCTAAGAACTTTACTACAACTCTACAAGAAACCTTCGAAAATAAGGGATAATCATCATAGATTGGTGCTTAATGTGCAAAATCGGGGAGAATGTGACTCATCTTTTCTTCATTATGCGGTAGCTAAAGATTTGTGATCTTTGATTTTTTGCTTATTTGGTTTGTCATGAATAATGTCTTGTTTTGTGTTTGTAAGGGTCATATATTTATGTACTGGCAAAACGCATGTTAGTAATTAAGTCTTAGTTTCTAGTGTGTTAAAGAATATTTCGATTGAATAAACAAGTGATATTATTGAAAACACAAGATTGCTTAAGAAATCGATCAAGAAAAGCTGTCAGAACAAGACTTAGATACCTTTTGATACCTGTCAATCTATCGAGACCTAATGGATCTTGATACCTCTCAATCTATTGCGTTATTGGATTTTTTTTTTTAGCTAGCAACATTTTATTTTAAGTGCCTATTTTTTATGGGTTTTTTAACCTAGTTGGAGAGCTATTTAAAAGCCCATTAAGCTCCAATTTAAATAAGGTGGTAGAGATAGAAAACATGAGGCTTTTCATATTGAAACTCTAGCCTCCACCTATTGAACCTGTGAGTTCAAAAAATAAGCAAAGTCTCTAGCACTAACAATTGAAGATTTTATTGGGGTTTTTAGAAAATCTGTTGCAAAAATCAGCTACAACAATCAAAAGAGCTGTTGTGCTGTTAGTCACAAATAAGATATTTGTACAAAGGAAAAGTCTATTACAATAAGTAGTTCAATTGGGGATTGTAGCTAAGGCTTTACTATAGGTAGATACTTCGGGATGGTGTAAGATTCCTTGTATTTGTAACCTTTATTATTGTTAGTGGATAATTCGGGAGTAATAACCTAAAATTCACCTAGTAAGGTTTTGCCTACAATGATTTTTCCCATCCTAATCAAATTACTATGTCAAACTTATTTTTCGCTACATTTAATTTAGTTTGGTGATTTGATTGTACCTTAATCTAATTTGCATGTAATTTGGACTAATTAATCAACTTGGGTAATTGGTTAATTTAATTAGGGTCATTCTAAAATCCAACAAATGGTATCAAAGCAAACATACTTTGATTAGGTTTTTAATATTTTTTGTGTGATCCATTAAACCTTGTTGTTATGGAAACTGTTAATTGTTTTGATTTGCATGACCACGTTTTTTTGAATGATGATGATGACCTTCAAGAAGCCTATAATAAGCTTTATAAATTATTTGTTAGGTCTCTTAAAAGAAAACAAAATTAGAGGCTAAACTTGAAGAGATCAAACTTGAAAAAGATGAATTGATTGTAAAATTGGATGAAGCCAATAAATTAAATGAAACTTTGAAAAATCAAATTTCATCTCAACTAAATAAAATTAAAAGCTTGGAAGAGCAACTAATTGAATTTAAAGTTAAAGTTGAAAAATTAATTGGTGCCAAGCTTGTTGTTGAGCCTAACTCTAAAGATAATTTTTTTTTTTTTTTTTTTTTAAATTCCTCCATTTACAAAGAATAATGAAGAAGAGTTAAAGGCTAATATAGCTAGGATAGACAGAGGTAAAAAAATTTATGTTGACTCTGAAATTTCTAAACCTATGTCTAAATCCTCTCCTAGGCTACAAGAAAATACGAACTTGTCCCCATTTATCATCATTATCATGTTGTTGGTCATATTAGGCCAAATTGTGCTAAGTTGAGGTCTTTATCAACCTCCAAATCTAGACACCCAACTAGGAATTCTAGTAATTCTAAAACTACTCATGTTTGTCACCGTTGTGGTGTTTCCAGTCACTCTCATCTTGATTTTTCAAGTTGTTTCCTCTTAAGCAAGTGTCTGATATATCTCATCCTTTGTCTCAAGGCTCTAAACCTATTCGTTGTAAGTTATTAAAAGTTGAGTTTTTTAATTTAGTTTCTGGGGAATGCTATTTCCTCTATTTTTTTTTTCTAAAATAAAATACAAATGCATGAACAATTTGCATTTTTTACTAAAGAATATTCTTACAATGTTTTTTTAAGAATTAACAAAAATATAATAATAACTATATTTAGCTTATGTTGGAATTATAAAATGCATCTAATTGCATATTTTAAAATGTACTCATGCATATACATGAAGTTACAAGTTAGTATAAATATATGTGTGTGTGTAACTTTTGAAACCACAAGTTTATTTATGAAACTCTTTTTTGTTAATTATAAAAAAATATTAATGACAATTTAAACATGATATATATAAAATGTCACTTAATTTACGTTATGTCAATGTTTTTGTTGTCTCAATTCTATGCCAAATTTATTAACTTGTAATTCTGCTTAGTTTTTCATGTATTTTTGGGATTACATTGTAATTGGGTAGAGTACTTGAGCCTTGGTCACTGTTGCTAGTTGAAGAAGTTCGCTTCCGTGAAAGTAGGGGTGTTCAAGCAGCCCACCCACCCAGCCAACCCCCAGCGTTCGAACCGCCACCACCCGATCCGACAACTCCGACGATCGAACGCAAGTTCCAAACTCTCTAACCCAACCCTAGTGGGTCGGTTGTCGGTTTTTCCTTTCAAAACCAGTGAAACCCAACTTGCTTGTAAGCTTCCCACTCATTCCGGCAATTAGTAAGCATTCCAGACCAAATTTGGTGAGATCTCATTGAGATCCGTCGAGATTTAGTCTAAATCCTTTGATATCCAGCGAGATCTCACCATTATTTGATGAAATCTAGGCCAGATTTTGATGGATCCAGCCAGATTTTGACCCAATCTCGATGGATCCAGCTAGAACTCAATGGATCCGGCCAAATATCGGCCCCAATGATAAAACCCGAGACCAACCTGATACAACCCAAAACTAACAAAACCCAAATTGAAAGATCCAACTAGATCATCCGGGTCGATTTCGGGTTATATTTTCATTCACCCGAATTATTCGGGTCAAGTTCGGGTTGGGCACAAACCCGACCCGTGAACAGCCCTACGTGAAAGTAAGTATTGCCCGCAAGATGAACACGTGGCAGAAAAAGGAGCAGCCTTTTTCTTTACAACTTGGTGGGTTTTCATGGTTATGGTTTTGAGGACAAACTTCTAGCTTTTCATGGTTTTGGTGTCCCTGGTAGTGGGTTTTGATGATAGTGGTAGGGGGATGTGAGGGTGATAGACGGTGGTGCTTGGATTGAATTGGTTTTTGTTTTTGTTAATTTTTTAATATGTTTGAATTTATTAATATCATCTTAATGTGATGTAATTTTAAAATAGAAAATGTGATGTAGAGTGCATTGAAAATGATGTGCTAAAATTGATAAAGTAAGTTACTAAAGTAAGTTTTGGTGCGGTAAATAGCATTTGGTATGATATTAGTATCACAGTCAATAAGTAACACCTATAACAGAACGCATTTAATGGTTCAATTTCATTTTCTAATAGAACGTTGAGAAACTATAACAGCTAACTATTACCTTCTTAAATTATTTTATTTCATTATTAAAAAATAAATTAAAAAAAAAACAGTTTAATAATGGACAGCTAAAAATCAGATTAGATTTGACAAAGAAGACCGTTTTGGTTTTTTTAATTTGTTATTATAATATATATAGATTTCATAGACTAACTGGTCGAAAGACCAATAAAAAGTACATCTCTTTGGACATGATTAACAATCACGGGAGTTTCTTCCACCCAAATTCCACAATCAGATCAGATTTGACAAAGAAGACCGTTAATCCCGGCCGAATTGAACACCCAAATGGCATACAGCTTAGTCATTTTCCCAGTCAAAGAGAGAGGGCATATATGTATAGAGTAATGTAATAAAAGCTTAAGCAGTCCATTTCAATTTCCAAACGCATAAACCTACACATGAATGAGAGAATAGTATATGTGGATAAAGAAGACTAACCTTAGAACAGCTCAAGAAAATCACCAACATGGAGATATGCAATTCCGGCTCCCCTTACCTAATTCCAAGAAAAAGTACTAGACCATGAAAGTCAACAACAGAGAGATATGGAACTTCCGGCTCCCCCTATCCACTGACAAAGTAAAGACTAGATAGGGTAAGTTTTGTCCCCACCGGAGTCATAGAACAGCAAAGTTACAATTATGAAAACTCACCTCTTTAGTACAGCTCAAGGAAATCACAAATTAAGAAGGAGATTTTTTTTTTTTTTTTTTTTCGAGTACCTGGAAGAAGATCTGGAACTTCCTGCTGCTCTATCTAGCCGACAAAGTATAAACATGTGCTCCTCTGGTCATAGACAAAAGTATAAAGACCAAACGGCAAACGGAGTAAGGTTTGGGCCCATATTAATAATGGAGCAATGTTACAAATGAGTTTGGCAAATGGAGTAAGGTTTGGGCCCATATTAATAATTGAGCAATGTTACAAATAATGAAAACTATTAAAAAAAAAATTAAAAAAAAAACTGTGGAGACATGCAGGTAAGAAATTAAATCATATACTATATAATACTAGTTAGGGCGGCACGTGCTTGCACGTACCGCTCCTTTGTTTTACTAAAAAAATTATATTTTTCATTAGATAACACAAAACCACAAGATTTTGTACTAAAAAATGCATAGATAATACTAATTTCTTAATCTTAACAAATTTTTCTACATGATTAGAATAATTAAATATAAGATACGGATTTATCTATATAATTAAGTTATCTTTTTAGAGCTATAAAATGTAAAAGTATAACCTAATCATTAATCACTCTCCAAAAACTTCCAAAAGTTAAAAAATAAAAAAATAAAAAATAAAAAAATTTCCTCGAGAGCTTTTCTAAGAGCTACAATGAACATCTCTTTTTCTATTGTGGCAGTAGCACCATAACAGTAAAGCACTATAGTTCTCTCCAGGTTGTCCTTGCATGCAACAGTTGATCCAATCTTTTCTTATTGAAGGGATTAATTTTGAATGTTTGATCTTGAAGTTTAGCAGAAAACTTGTCACCACCATAAATCTCTTATCTTACCAAGTGATATTGTCATGCCACCTGAAATGAACACAACAATCATAATCATAGTTGGTTTTTATGATGGTATAACAAAAACTTAACCAACTGAAAGTCCAACATGAGGGTAATATCAAATTTAAAAAATAAGGTAAAAACCAATGATTTAAAACACCAAAACATGAAATCAATTAAAGGTTGTTCTTTTTACCCCTCTTAGTTAACAATTCCACCAAACTCTTTCTTAATGCATCCTAAAACTATTACAATCTACATATCAATAATCCACAACAAAACATTTGGTCAAGAAAACAAAAAATAAACATTATATCTAGGACCAAAGTAACAAAACACAGCACTACAGCTAGTTTGGTTATTTAAATAGAATTTTTCATTTTTCAAAAATCAAATCAACAAATTAAGCCACCACCCAACTCGAGTCAATAAAACCAACATCAAGCTACTTGGAACAGCTATACAGTTAAAACTAACAGTACACGATAATAGTTCCAAAAAGCTACTTACAGGGCCTACATAAACAGCGAAAAACTATCACACACAAGTCACATATCAGACAATTTCCCTAGACTCAAGCAACAGACCTTGCATGGACTACTCACTAACAACTCTCCAAAATCAATAATCTCTAAGAAAAATTCGGCAAAAAAAAATGATGACATGATTAGGTTAAATGACTTCTATAATGCCAGAAAACATGTATGTTTTTCTTATAGTTCTCACAAATGACAAAGATTTTTAAATTCAGCAGGTTGAACTCCCATTAGATTGAGGTCCTTTAGCTGGCTGTCATACCAAAGAAAAGAATGAAAGCAGTACAAAGTGTATGAAAGAAGAATGCAATCAGTAATCTATAAGTATTGGTACATTCAAGAACTACCAATTTCATTAACATTTCAAACTTTGTTTTAAATTGTTCAAGGTGTAATCTAAAAATTCCCCATGCAAATAAGCTTTAGCCATCCAATTGCATGATAGTGTTTTAGGGGTAAAATGAATAAAATTGATTAGGATAAGGGAATTATAGATTTAGGTAACTAATCTAATATGTTCCCATCACTTAACATGCTCCGTATTATATATAGAAAAATAATTTATTCACACATCCAATGTTAGAGCACAGGATGACATATCCTCTAAAATTAAAATAAATAAAAATGTAGGTGATTGATCTTTGATAAATCAGTAAATTTCCACTGAACAAAACAAAGCTATAAACAAATTAACAACACAGCCCTACGAGACAGTAGAACCAAACATATCACAGATCCCAAGCTAGAAGTAGAAGAGAAGACACTAAGGCAACTGTAAAATAGTGAAATCAGCCAAAAAAAAAAAAAAAAATAGTATAAAGCACAGCGTAGGTCCTGAAACAATTAGAGGTTTCTAGTTAAAAAGACAAAATACAAAGTTGTTTCATGTAAAAGACTCACCAGTGATTTGTGAAATGAATAAACCAAAGAAAAATTTAGAGAGATATAGAATACTAAAATTCGTAAATTTGTTAAATATTAATTAAAACTTTTTTTAAATTAATGTATTGTAAGATTTAGTTAATAGAACTAAAGGAGGAAAGAATAAAGTGCAAGTACCCATCTCAATCTGTCTGCATCCATGAATGTTCTTCTAACTGCATTCAAAGTTCCAAATACCATTAGAATTCTACTAAGGCCTCAAAAACAAAAAAAAAACCAAGAACTGTTCAGAGCTTGGCATTTGAGTATGTTATACACATCAGGAATTAAAGTTTCTACAAATCCATTAAGAGAAAAGAAAAGAAAAGAAAAAATGAATCATACAAAGATCAAGAATGAACCAGTAAGTGATACAAAGCATAAAAATTGATCACTTGGCAAAATTGTGTTTCTAAAAATAAAGATCTTGAAAATCCAAATCAGAATTGAACAATTTAACTTCATAACCTCTGAAAACTCCTAGAAATTCACAATAACAATAGAAAAAAAAAAACAAAACCAGAAACAAAAACATTTATGGGTCTCATCATTTGCAGTCAGATCTTCCTGTGTTGATACAGTACTCTTTCTATATATATACAACCATAGGGAGAGAGACCTTTATTCAGAAATCATGCCCATAAATACAATACACCAAAAACAAAAAACAACCGCTACATCTTCATCCGAAAATTTAGTTGTTAAAATTTTAAGAAATGAAACCAAAAAGAATGGAAAGAAGAAAAGAAGCAAACCATAGAGAAAGATAAATTTTTTAGAGAGAAAAAAAATACCTGAAGTGTGATTTGAGTAAAAACACCAAACCCACCCCACTCTCTATCTCTCAGATTTGTCCAAAGAAAAGAGTGAGATCGCTCTTTTTGTATTTTCTCACCAAGCCTCTCTCTCTCTCTCTCTCTGCTGGCCTCTTTATCTTCTTCAAATAGTACGTACCCCACTCCCTGAGCCAGAAGATAATTTATTTCTCTCTCAGTTTTGTCTTTGTTTGGTCTCCCACTAAAACTCACCCAAACACGCCATTTTACTCACCAAAACTTGAATAAACCAAAATACTGTAGATAGAGCTATTTGCTCTTTTTATATAGAGGGCGTTTGGGCTGGGCGTTTCCTGCGTCCGCGTTTGATCAGTTCCCGTTTTCTTTTTTTTTTTTTTTTTTGCCCGCATTTGTTGTCTTTTTGGAGACAAAATTCACTGTTATGAACAGTAAATTTATTGTTAATGTCTTCAGATCTGATACTATTTATGTATTAAAAAATATTAAAAATGGGTCTCACAATCTTATTTACACATTTAAAAATTATTTTCTTACTGATGTTTTGAGTTTTTAGTTTTCGATTTCAAAGAATAATAAGCTCAATCCAAACAGACCCTATAGTGTATGTTTGGATCCACGTTTTCTTGCGTTTGCTGTGTTTTCCTTTTTTTTTTTTTTTTTTTTTTTTTTTTGGTTTTCATGCGTTTTGAGTATTGCGGTTCTTGTTCAATAAACAAGAACCGCAAAAGTGGATTTTTCTGCGTGAGCAGTGCACATATGCACACATTCACGGACCCACAAATTTCATTTTTATCAATTTTTTCATTAAAAATGGGTCCCACAACACTATTCACATATTTAAAAATTATTTTGCTACAGTGTTTTCAGTTTTCAATTTCAACAAAATAAGTTCTATCCAAACACACCCATAGTTAGTAGAAATAACACATGCTTGGCTTCCAACAATAGGCACATGCTTGATCTATTAGAGGATTATATTCTACCAATATAACTTATATCTAAATATATGCAAATCACACAATTAGTTATATATTGTAATCCTTTATAGTTCCCTAAACCCATCTAAGATTCACCAAAATGCAAAACATTTATGTAGTTCTTGTGCGTGCAACATTATATGATTGAACCATTAGTTATCAATCAAACTTACACTTCTACATTTAAAATTAAAATTTTTATTCCAAAATACTAATGAATAAACAAATGAAAACATTAAACAAAAACAAATTAAATACAAATTTTCCAAAACCAACTTCATTGCCCACAAGGACCGCAACCAAGCCCCATCCCACAAAGGTCTCAAACCCAACCAACAAAGCAAGCTACAATCAGAAATACAAAACCCAATTCCTTCTCTCAAACCACCAAAAACTTGAACTTTGGCCAATGTCCCTATCAAAACGCAACCAAACCATCCCAAAATTCAACTCTTTTGTATCATCATAACCTTCTCATTCTTCTATAGTTGAGTGGCATAATATTCTTAGCACAATCAACTTTCAAGTCAGGATGAAAATATATATATATATCTATATATGTGCACAATCAACTTTCGAGTCAAGATGAAAATATATATATATATATATATATATATATATACATATAACATGACTATGTATGGAATTAAAACATATTAGATAGAAGGAAAGTAATAATCCACATTTTCTTATCTTTCTGTCCAACAAAAAAAAAAGATGAACCAATTATGAAGAAGCTAACTCTAAGTGAGATAAACATATCTTAAAAGGGCATAAACAGCAAGATCAAGATAAATATAGCTAATTCATAAATAACAACACTTTGATAAACACTGTGAACTAAGTTCAAGGCTTAGAGGCCACCAGTTTGATTGAAATTATAGAAGAAACACCTAGTAACTTCCAATTCTAATACTTTCTAAAGTGTAAATAGATTGCCAATATAAATAACAACCTTATGCATTAGTCTCCAACAATAGACTATAAACCCCATCACAAGTAAATCCACTTGCTAAAGCTGATTCCCAACAACTTTACAAATATTCTCATTTGGTTCATCAACAACTACATGTGTTTTGACGTTCGCCTTCCTATAAAAGAATATAAAAATATCTCCAATTAAATTAACTAAAGCACATGGTATGACAAAAAAAAACATGGGAAGCATATACTCTGCCAATACTCTCAAATGAAAAGTGAAAAAAGCCCAAAAAACTCACTCCCAAATCTTAGCACCAAAATGCTATTATATATCAAATAGCCATCCAGTACCCCCTTGTCCTATCTACAAGTCAAAATGTTAAACCCCACAACTATATTAGTAAGACCTATTGGGTTCTTCAGCAACCAAATTGAGTTTTATATGAATTTATTGTACCATACAAAACATTTTGCATATATAAAAATATATATTCTCATCAATAGTTAAGAATTTATGATGCAATAACATGATTTAAAAATAAATTAATCTAATCAATCAATTTTCTGAAATATATAATTACAACATGTATACAAAAATATTTTACAACATGGATACTAAAAATTACTAAATTTTGCAAATTTATAAGTGTGTAATAGTGTTTTTATGGGAAAAGAAAATTGCAAAAATATTATGAGTATAAATAAACTCTAGTAGAGACAGGAACTTAATCTTCAATGAACAAAATGCCAAAAAACTCAAAGATTCAAGCTTGAGTTTATGTCTCCAATGCGCTGTTATAATATTAACTTCTTGCTTACAAATTGTTGTATATAATTCCAAGTTTGAATATTTATTCAAATGAAGATAACAACGAAGGGAATATATGCAAGTATTGTGATGTTAAGTCTTATCATGCTTGAGGTGGCTGTATATGAACCTTACTTGAACTCCAAATTTTAATGAAGAAAAATTAAAACTAAGATTATGAACCTGAATATTAGTCCTCATGCATTGTAAATTCTTTCTTGGATTTCTTGGATCGTGAGTGCGTGCTCAGAGGCTCTTATATTTTTTGGATAAAGGTTAATTTAAAACATTTATTATAATTTGGGATTACTATATTTTCCAATCACAAAAAAAAAACCTAGAAGTGTGATGAGTGTCATGTGTGGAGAAATAATTTTCCAATCACACCTCTAGATTTTTTTGTGATGAAAAATTATTGTGATTGAAAAATTATTTCTCCACACATGACACTCATCACACCTCTAGATTTTTTTTTTTTGTGATTGGAAAATGTAGTAATCCCAAATTATAATAAATGCTCTAAATTAACTCTTACCCAAAAAATAGAAGAGCCTCTGCGCGTGTGCTCAGAGGCTAGTTATAATAATGATAACGATGTTGCTATCTAGTTTATTTATTGTAGCTAGGATTGATATCGGGTCGGGCCGGGTCGGTTTTACTACCACCCACGACCGACCCGACCCGATAACAATCGGGTTTATCAAAGAGAAACCTGATCCAACCCGAAAAGTACGGGTCTCGGGTCGGGTTGGGTGGTTGGATATTGGGTCGGGTCTGTCCTTGTTTTAAACCAAAAAACACACCCTTTCTGCAATAAAACTCTCTCTTTCTATCTCTCTCTCTTTCTCTCCTATGGTGGCTGAAAGGTAAAAAAACCCTAGACGATGAACAAGGCAGAGTCTCCAACAAAAAATGCTTTCAACAACAACAATAGCATACATACGACCATTCACCAACGCCGCACGTTAGCACGTACCACTCCTTTTAAGATTTTTCATTCTCGTTCTCTCTCTCTCACGACGCCGCCATGTCTAGGTTCGTCTCTCTCTCTCTCTCTCTCTCTAGCTCGAGATTTTAGGGTTAGTTTCTCAAATTTCGGATTTGTTTTTGGGAGTTCGAAAGGAGCTTGATTGTATATTGCTGACTCGTTCCTCTATTTTTCTTGGAATCTTGCGAAACTCGGTGCAAATATCAGTCTTTATTTTTTTTTCCTGGGTTCTTAGAGTGTTTGATTTATGGGTTTTTTTTTTTTTTTTTTTTTCTGGGTTCTTAGAGTGTTTGATTTATGGTTTATCTTTGCTATTTTAATGCAATATTAGCTGATTTCCTTTGTGTTAATTGAAATTATTTAAGTGTTTTACTTTTCGATTATGGTGAATCTTAATGTATTTTAGTTCAGGAACCACACTGACAATGTTGTCACAGGCAATTGTCCTATGAAATTCTCTCAGGATGTAAATGTTGGACATGGTAATCGAAACTTGACTGTGAGAATTCCGGTCAGGAGCGGTTCAACAAATGATGTATTGAGTCCTGCTGTTAGTTCACATTTAAGACCGAAGAGTCAGGAGTTTTTTCCTCCTTATGTTACCACAAGTTCGGCTGAATCTTCAACCAATTATCATAAGGGATTCTCTCCTCAGGATCTAAATGTTGAAGGTTACAAACGCAACTCAAGGCAGAAAGTTCTTGTCAAGAGTGCTCCGGTAAGTGGCTTTTCGAGCCCTAGTGTAAGCCCACGAAAATCAGACTATGGGGATCTCTTTCCCTCTATTTTGGATTTTCAAAAATTTCAGGCTGGCATTGTTGGGTCTTCTTCAAAAGTGCAACCAGCGAAAACCTTGAGAAGTCCTGACCAGTCACCTCTATGTAGCCCAACAGCCCAAAGTCCTCATCTCACCCCTAAAAGTCCAAAGAGATCTGAACTTGCCTCACATCATAAATTGCCGTTAGAGGGTCATATAAATTGGCCTGAAAGTAGTAATCATGTCAGTGCTTACCCTTTGCCTCTTCCTCCAAGAGCTACATTACCATCACAATCATCCCCGCAATCACATTTAAGTACCACCCATCACATTGCAGAACAACCACACGTGTCATCTTTTAAAGGTCAATGGCAAAAAGGAATACTCATTGGACGTGGTACATTCGGAGGTGTTTACCTTGCAACGAACCGGTATGCAAGTATTATGAAGTTTGCTTCTAGTTTTATTGACCTTCTTCTGTAGTTAATCTTGCCTTATTTATTTATTTGGCAGAGAGACCGGAGCTTTGTGTGCCATGAAGGAAGTTGATCTGATTCCTGATGATCCTAAATCTGCTGAATGTGTAAAGCAATTGGAGCAGGTACTTGTTAGAGTTTTCATTCGATTGGGGCATAGTTGCTGTTATATGTTGTTTCTTGTTGAGGGAAGATTCAAAATTTGACCAGGAAGTTTTAATGGCAAAAGGTGATATATTTAGCCAACCCCAGCCAGTTGGGACTTGGGATTAAGACTTAATTGGGTTGAGCTGCTACAATAAATTCTAGGAAGGGAATGAACATTGGTTTCTACTACATGAAAGAGGTTTAAGTCGGCAACCTGCATTATGGCCGAAACTCTAGACTCCAATTAGAGGCATTCCCAAAGACTCTTTCCACTTTTGTTTTGTCCTCCTTTCTCCGGTGCTGAGTACCTAAGACCACTTGTTTCTTTATAGAAAAATTCCCCATCATAACTCTCAATGATCAGCATTGTTGTTTGGGATGTTCACATCATGCTTTAACCTTTTCCATGTCATGAATTGAGGTCATGCATTGTGACCAAATCCTAATAGTTAGGAGTTCACTTATAACTTTATGTCTGCTCTAAGTATCTTTATAATGTTCTAGTGTTGGTCTTACTATATTTCTTGATACAGGAAATAAAAATTCTCGGTCAATTAAAGCACCCAAACATAGTACAGTATTATGGAAGTGAGATAGTAAGTATTTCTTTGGTTCTTGTCATATTATATTAATTAAATTAATTGCTTATGATTTCTTTGCAAATCTGACAATTTAAGGTAACGATGTTTATGAGCAGATTGACAATCACTTTTACATATATTTGGAGTATGTTCATCCTGGATCAGTCAACAAATATGTACAACATTTTGGAGCTATGACTGAATCTGTAGTTCGCAATTTCACTCACCATATCCTCTCTGGGTTGGCTTACTTGCATAGCACAAAGACTATCCACTGGTAACTATCATGTTTGATAAGAAAGAACAAATTTGCATTGTAAGTTAAGTTCTTTGTTGATCATGTACTGTACTTTGGCCAATGAGCTCTAGCTCAACTAGCACCTCCTCCCCTTATGAGTTCTAGGTGGAGGGTGAGGTTGTGAGTTTACGACCCATTGGGTGCATGTGTAACTTACAATAAAAAAAAATCCATGTACTGTACTCCATAAAATGATATGTTAAAAAAATGAGGGAAAATTTGATTCTTGGGCATTCTTTAAAAGATTATAAGGAATACTTATTGTTCTGCTATATCTACCTAGTGGTCAGTAAAAGCACATTGTTGGAGTAGTTTGGTTGCTTTTGTTAATGTGAATTTTCAGTGACTTGGATGATTATGCTCTACAGGGACATCAAAGGTGCTAATTTGCTTGTTGATGCATCAGGCGTGGTTAAGCTAGCAGATTTTGGGATAGCTAAGCATGTAAGTTTGAATTATTTATCCACACATTAGAATTTGATGGTTATTATACTCCCTCAAGCTAGTGTCATCTTTAAGGACTGTGTTTCTGCTATTCTCTTTGGTGAATAGAGGTCCACCAATGCTTCCTGGATTTCCGACCACGCCACCCCCCCCCGGCATAATCTGGACCAGATGTTTTTACTTGGTCTGTTCTTTGTGGTTATAGGTTATTTTTTTAATCAGATTCTTTATTGACAGACCCTGGAGTTTTTTTGGGGTTGTTTTCTTACTTGAACCCTGGTTTGTATTCAGCTTACAGGACAATCTTATAATCTTTCTCTGAAGGGCAGTCCATACTGGATGGCTCCAGAGGTACTTCACATTGCAGTTGGAAATAACTTTGTTGACAGCTAGTACCCTTGCTAATTTTTTTTTTTTTCTTTTTTGACTCTGATTACTTTTGTGCAGGTCATGCAGGCTGCATTGAATAAAGATGTCAATCCTGACCTTACATTGGCCGTTGACATATGGAGTTTGGGCTGTACCATTATTGAAATGCTGAATGGAAAACCTCCTTGGAGTGATTTTACAGGGGTGAGGACATTGTTAACCTTGTTATGCTTCATTGATCATAATCTAGGCATGTAAAATGTCATCTACATGCTATTGTTTCATGTGCTCCGTATGAATTCAACCTATCTCTGATTTATATGGACCTATTAAAGAATCACACTTCTTTTGAGAAATTTCTTGTGGCTAATTTTTTGATGTACAACTGGTACTTATTTGTACCATCCTGTTTTGAAGGAGGAAATTAAAAAAAAAATCATTATTATTATTAATACTATCCTTGTGTTTTAAACTTGATCCCTTTAAGTATCCAACTGTTCTTCTGTTTTTCAGGCTCAAGCTATGTTCAAAGTTTTGAACAGAACTCCACCCATACCAGAAACATTATCCTCAGAGGGAAAGGATTTCCTTCATTGTTGCTTTCGCAGGAATCCTGCAGAGCGATCAACAGCTATGAAGCTACTTGAGCATCCTTTTGTAAAAAATACATATGATCAAAATGTTGCAGTCTCCATGCAGGCATTTTCTGCGGTAGAAGGAAATGAAAAACAAATACTGTTATTGCCTCAACGAATGGTGTTTGACACTGAAGCAGTTGAGATGATATCTAACTCAAGTAAACGAACAAAATCTGAGATTGAAGTTATTGAGGATGAAGCTTCACAAAGATGGCCAGAGGGTTTACAGGTTGAGGAAATGCAACAAGAAGCAATAAGTACTTTGAAACCTCAAGGAGTGTTTGATGTTGAAGCAGACAAGATGCCTGAATCTGGTGGACAAATGAAATTTCCGATTGCAGACAAAGAGATGGGGCCTGAAGCAGATCGACCTCAGGAAGCTCAACAATTTCTGATGCAGGCCGGTTTAAGATTAACTGAGCCACCAATGGATGAGGATTGGGAAAATGCCAATGAGATTTACTTGATGGACAATGAGTTGTCTGTTTTACCAGAGAATCCAAGGTGTCCCAAGTTGTCGGCACTGTTCCTTCAAAGAAACTACAAATTGCGATTGATTCCTCCCTCATTTTTTGATAACATGCCTGCTCTTCAAACCCTGAACTTATCCGGGACAAATATAAAGTCTTTGCCCAATTCCATTATCAAATTGGTCAGCCTAAAAAGACTCTTTCTAAATGATTGTCATTGTTTCATGGTGTTGTCGCCCAAAATTGGAGAACTCAAGCGGCTTGAGGTTCTTAGTCTTGAAGGGACAGAGATTATGGATTTACCTCTGGATATTAAGAAGTTAACTAATTTGACATGCTTGGAAGTTTCATTTTGTGAATTTCAGAGTAACTGTAGGCAAGCCATGCAATTAAATGCAGTGGTGCCTTGTGGGGTAATTTCTGTCCTGTCTCAGTTAGAGGAGTTGAGCATTGATGTGGATCCAGGTGATGAGCGGTGGGATGCGTGTGTGGAAGATATTGTTAATGAAGTATGCACCTTAAAGAGCTTGTACTCTCTTAAATTCTATTTCCAAAGGGTGGAACTTTTGAGTCACATTCAGTGGAATATCCCATCGCTGTTATATTTCAGATTTACTGTTGGTCGTCATGTCAAGCGCATTATGTCTGGAGTCCCCCGTGATGTTGAGTTTGAATTGGAACGATGGGATAGATGCTTGAAATACATAAATGGTGTGGATGTCCCTAGAGATATAAAGAAGGTACTCCAACATGCCACAGCATTTTTCTTGGACAGGCATGCAACTGTTAAGAAGCTATCCAATTTTGGGATTCAAAATATGGAGAAACTAAAATGCTTAGTCATGGGGGAATGTAGTGAGGTTCAAGTGATTATAGATGAAGCAGATGGTTATGAAGAAGATGATAGCGATGAAATAGTATCTGAATCATATGGTACTGAAAAAATTGTTCTTGGTTCACTTGAATACATGTATGTATATTATATGGAGAGTTTAAGGAGCATGTGGGAGGGGCCCGGGCCACTACAGCCGGAGTCTTTATTTTGTCTCAAGTCCTTGACATTGTGCACGTGTCCCCAATTGACCACTATTTTCACACCAGGGTTGCTTGCTAACCTGTGCAACTTAGAAGAGCTTAAAGTTGATGACTGCCCCTCCATCAAAAGCATAGTAAGCCATGATATAACTGCTGAGCATAAAATCTCTTATTTTCTCCCAGAATTGAAGAAGATTTCACTTCATTACATGCCTGAATTAGTTAGCATCTCTAATGGTTTACGCATTGCTCCAAAATTGGAATGGTTGAGTTTTTATGCTTGCCCAAATCTTAAGAACCCTTTAGTTGGGGAAGTATCTAGTCAATGTTTGAAGAAGATCAAGGGTGAGACGAATTGGTGGGAAGCGCTGGAGTGGAGCAATGGTCGTCCAGGTTATTTGGATGAAATTTTTGTTCCAATTGATATATGGGATTGCTGAGCACCTGAAATGTTCCCTAATAAAAAATTAGTCTGTGCATTGCCTTAGGCAAACTCAATGTTTCAATGTCAATGATAATGTGTGAAAACTGAGGCATCCTTAGACCACTTTCTTATACCCTTGTAGCTGCTATGGCGATGAGACATTACTTTCATTGAATATAGACCTTCTAGCCTGATGTATCTTTCTCATGCTGCTGTTGGGGCTTTTTTCCAACAGACATCTGTAAAAAAAGAAAAAGAAAAAGAAAAAAGGAAAAAAAGAAAAGAAAGAGTAATGTGTTTTTAGATTTCTAATACTCCAAACACAAAATGCTTATGAAATCCGAGTTCATGAACATGTGGGGAAAGTCCATTCTGGAATCCTACAAAGTTGGATACGTAAAGCTCTAGACTAATGTAGTCCATTAGTGTTGGTTGTCACTTGTCTGTCTGTAACTGTGAGCCTTTTTTTTTTTTTTTTTTTTTATTTATCGGAACCAGAATTCTATCATGGTTACATGGTCAAAACTGTTGTATGTACTGAAGTAATGACCTAACATGAGTAATCTTTTCTGATCAATTTATTTAATGGATTATAAACGATATTGTTGTTTTGTTTCACGAATGTTAGTTTCTTGGATGTTACAGGCCTTTTACCAAAAATTATCTTTGAATTCTATTGTTACATTTCTTTAGCTAGGCTCAAAGTCTATGCTGAGCTCAGAGCATTCCCATCAGCCTAGCTAAAGTAACATTAATCAACAAAAAAAGAAGAAGCTAAACTCATCCAAAATTTCAATACATCAATCTCAATATTTTGTCTCAAAAACTTATTAAACATTGTCTTCAACGCATCTATGTGGAGCACTGTTCACTCAATACACCAAATAAAAATCTTAATTCACTTTGGGAATGATGGGTTAAGAAAAATATATTTAAGGAGAAAGAAATAATATTAAAATAGAATAGTGGTAGAATATTAAGGTCAATATAATTGTCTTTAAATAGTAGGTTAGTTAAACTAATAATAGTGAGCTTTTTAGACTAAATTTGGCTGTATATAGTAAATTAGCTAAACTAATAAAAGTGAGTTTTTTTATACCAGATTTGGCTAAAAACATACCGAGGCTGATGTGAATACTTTGAGAGAGAGAGAGAGAGAGAGAAATTTTAGGACGTTTAATTGTTTAAATGTTCCATTTTTTCTTATTAAAAAAAAATTCACCTTCTGCTATCATATGATGCATAAAAATTGCTGCCCTGTGTAATGGAATGTTTATGAGTCATATCATCGGAATAAAAAATACTTTACATAAAATGGCCACCTTAGTAGCTTTTCTATTTTTCATAAGAACCTCAGTAGCTTAATGGCCATTTATGTGTCATGTTAGTATTTCATTTTTTTTTTTTTCCATTCTTTTCTATCTCTCATTTTTCCCATTTTAATTTCGCTTTCCAATTCTTGGTAACCAAACAAACAACAAAATTAGAAAAAAACCACTCACAGAAATTGTCACCCATCCATCTAGTTGTACGTGTGGGCACCTAGTTCTTCCTCTTTGACCAACAAGGTTGTTGTGACCACACTTGCGAAAATTTCTCTCTCTCTCTCTCTCTCTCTCTCTCAGCATTCACATCAGCCTAAGTAGGTTTTTAGCTGAATTTAGTCTAAAAAACTCACTTTTTTTAGTTGAGCTAATCTATTATTTACAGATAATCACATCAATCTTAGTACTCTATCTCTATTATGTTTTAATATTATTTCTTTTTCCTTAAATATATATATTTTAACCGATCCTTCCCAATGTGTGAATAAAATATGATTTTTATTTGGTGTATTGAGTGAATAGTGCTCAATAGATGTATTGAGGGTATTGTTTATTGTGAAGTTTTTTAGACAAAATAGGTCAGCAGCATTTTTTATGGAATTTGAGTATTTGAAACTCGAGTTACATGTAAAACTCAAGTTTTAAAAAGGTGGTAAATCACTAATGTAAGGACTCAATTTGTAACGATCCCAAATTGGTTTATTGGACTCGAACGTTAAAGGCTCAAATAATAAATTTGTAGAGAGTGGGGTGAAAGGTTAGGCCTTTATCACCGGACGGTGGTTAGTCATGGTGTTCATGGTGGACACACAAGGGTGAACCTAGCATATTTAATAAGACTCCTTCCCCGGCACGGCTTGAGCGGCTCTGGTCCTTAGACCTCGTCTGAGGAGCTCCATGTTCTTATTATTCTCCTTTTTTAGGATTCCATGGCCTGGGAGACGATATGTCCCCCCCTTTTCTCTTGATTGCTTCCTCCTCCTTTTATACTAACTTTTCCCTTCTCTTATACGTTCATGTGTAGGTTTTACTTTTTAGTCTTGATACTTGTCTTTTCGGCCCATACCCAAAGTGATTGGGGGTGGTTGTAAAAAGCGAAGAGCATGACCTGTCATCGGCATGAGTACTTAATTGTAGTATTGGTAGCCTTTCACTTGAACCACTCCTACATTGTACTCGCCTTTCCTTCCTGGGGCGCTCGGGGCCACCTTTGATGACGTGTCGTTATTCCCTTTTAGTCCTTGGGCAGCCGAGGATAGGGTCATCCTTGGCTGCCTCTCTAGGCCATTTGGACTTTCGCTACTTGTCCTCCGCAACCACTCTCCTCGGCGCGGGCTTCGGGCCTTAATATAAAGTGGGCCGGGGTCACACATTCTCTGGCCCCACAACTAATTATTTCTCAAATAGTGGTAGAACACTAATAATTTCAGCCAAAGATGTTATTTGGTCATTTTTGCACTTTGATCAATACCAAATATTTTTGGAAATTCTTGGAATTTTGGAGACTCTTGTTTGTCTTATGCATTTTGAAGGAATTGTGGAGACTTAGTCAATCCATTACCAAAATGATATGAAGCAGCCAAAAAATATGAGTGCCATGCAAGCTGCAATCAAACTAAAACTGTAGCTATTTTCAATAAAGGGCATGTTACCGCTTTACCAATAACATGAAAAGGCTTTTCTAGCTTCCTCTTGTATCTATTGATATCTATTGATTTTGAAGGAATTGTGGAGATTTTGGTCAATTCTACTGCATCTGTTGATTTTGAAAGGATTGTGGAGACTCTAGTCGATCTAATAGTATCTATTTATCAGCCAGAGTTGTGAATTACGTTTTTAAGAGTAAATTTATGAGCTTCAGAGGATCCTTATTCCATGAAGTCTCACCTTATTAAGCAAATACAGAGAAATATTAACATAATATAACTCCAACATAAATTTCTTAAAATCTTTGCATTTCAATGTTAAATAAGAGGTTTAATTTTTGGTCTTGATCATTCAATGAGACAAACATTCCTGGTAAACCCCATATATTATTTGAGACAAATAATTTATAGGTCTTGACCATTTATTTTATTGTTGATAAGATGATCTTCGTAAATTCTTAAATGGAACTCAAGATTGATCATATATATGTTAAAGCAATATAACCCCAGTTTAATAATATGGGGGAGAGACCTTCTGGCCAGTTAAATCAAGCCTAGCACCAACTGTTTCAATTTTCAAACAAAAAACCAATGGCTCTACGCTAGACAACCAGAGGAGAGTTGGCAATGGCGACTCTAGGATTTTTTTTTCTAGGGGGTTCAACAATAATAGTGCAAGAAATTTGTCATGGGAGTAAATAAAAAATAAAATGATATTTTGTTTTTCTGTACATCTTGTAAGGTTGAATTTAATCAACCATCTTGTTGGCTTTATTCCGTGTCAAATTTGCTGTATTTCGATTTAGTAACCCTGTATTTAGGTGGGATTGTTCTAAGGGTAGTGAGTGAGATAGAGTGTTGAAATGCTCAAGAGTGTGTAAGAAAACAGAGACTTGCGACTTGATCTCGCGGGTGACTCGCGGTTTCAAGTCGCGAGGAAGAAGACACACGTGCCAAGCATGCTAGAAGTTGAAGCGTCATGCTAATTTGGAGCACTACAGGAAAAAATAGGATAACTGGTCGTTCTGTTATTGCGCGGCTGGATCTCACGACTTAGTCAAGCCGCGAGCTACCCCTGTTTTGAAAAACCCGACTCTTCACATTCCATTCTCACCCCAGTATAAATACCCCTTATACCCACATAAGAAAGAGAGCTTCCAGAGAGAATTTTGAGAGAGAAACCCTAGAGTAAAACAAGATTGATTCATTTACAATTTTTACATAAGAGTCTCTTCAAATTCCTCAACTCTCTTCCTCTCCATTGTTAAACCCTTGAGAGGTCTTTTACCAAAACTTGTTCTCACCATATCCATTACTATGAGAAGGTTGTTTGGTGTTCTGGGAAGCGATTAGGAAGGAACCAATTTACATTGGTTGATGTTATGGTCAAGTAGCGGAATCTAGGAAGCTAGAAAAGAAATAGGTTCGGCGCAACTTCATTGGAGCAAGAAGCTTGGAGGGCTTAGGTACTTTGGGTAGATTAGACTTGGAGGGTCTATTGGTGTTTATGTATCCCAACTACATTTTCTAGTGAATTACTTACCGTTTGGAGGGCGGCGGAGAGGTTTTACGCCGAGGGTTTCGGTTTCCTCTTCGATAACATATCGGGTGTTATCCTTGTGTTTGCATCTTCCTTCCCTTTATCTTTGCCTTTTATTTTCTGCTGTGGATGTGATTTATAATTGGCTTAGATTGATTTCCAATTATTTTTATAGCTTATGTTCATTTTTCGCGCCCTAGTTATTTGTCATAAAGCTTGAATTGGTTATTTTGTATTTGGGGGTCTAAACGTTCAAGGGTGTTTTATACACTATTTGAACTTTCACATACAACTTCCATAATATATACAATAATCTAAAATAGTATTCTAAATACAATTTAGTATGTAATAGTTTAAAGATCAGTAAGACAACAAATTAATATAATTAAATAATTAATCATACATTTTTTCAAATTAATAATAACTTATTATATTTATATGTATTATCAATTAAATAAAAATATATGATAAAGAAGAATACTAACACACACCTAAGAGTAGAACTAAGAGTAATGTGAAACAAAGAAAAAAAATAGTAACTAATATAAGTTTTTGCTTTTGAAGTGTATAGTTTTTTTTTTTTTAGAATCATGTATGGCTTTTTAATCATCCATATGATCGCTCTCTTAGAATTTAAGCAAGTACTAAAAAACTTCTTGGACTTGAAAATATATAGAGTACTTATCAAACAATTTGATCAAATAAAGAGATAAACTAAGAAACTACAGAAGAGAGAAACAGAGATAAAGAGAATGGGAAAGAATCACAAATGTAGATAGAGATATATCGGTTGTAACAATAGTGTAATTTTTTGCTTATGGAGAAAAAAATGCATGAAAAAATTGCTTCATTTTGCTGTCTACAGTAAAGCAAGCCAAAGTCCTACAAAAAATATAAATATATTTTTTTAACAAAGGAGCAAAAATGAAACTTTTTTTTTTTTTTAATAATATTCAATACACACTACTTTCACAAAATTTTATAACAAAATCTAAGTGGCAAGTTGTTAATGATAGGTGATAGGCCAAAAACAAATTGACCCCTTGTGATAAATTAAACAATTAATTAGCTAAGTTAATTAATTAGATTCAATTACATGCAATACGCGTGATGGCATAAACAAATCACCAAATAACTAAATGCAGCGAAAATTAAATTTGACATAAGTGATTTGTTTACGAATGGGGAAAACCATCGAGGCAAAACCCCACCGGGTGAATTTAAGATCACCATTTTCGAGAATCCATTATTATCAAAACAAGCGGTTACAAGTAAAGGAATCCTAGTATCTTATACCAACCTACAATTGAATCCTTACCCCAATACCCAATTGGACTTGTTCTATAGTGACAATCTCTCCTTTCGATACACGGCTCCCAAGTACGTGATTAACCAATTGTGCGGATCCTAGTACGCAACTTCAATTACCAACTAGAGAAGGTTGTTGACTGCAAAGTTCTTCAATTCATCCCAACGATGAAGATCAAGAAGATGCTTGGTCACAAAACCCTACGGTGCACATACACAACAACTTCTTCAAGAACGATGAACTAAGAGCAAATTCTGTCTCCGGTCACAATTTACTTGAACAAACTTTGCTCAACACTTTGTGCAACTTGTGAACCCTTTGATAGCCCTTAGAATAATCCTTTTATATGTCTAGAGTTAGGAGAAAAGAAGGCCTAAAGACACATTCATGGATTCCAAGAAAACAGATCAGAATTTATGGTTCTTTCTTAAACCTCAACAGATAGGAGATGTCGAGCATTTGCATCGAGCACACGGTGAAAGCTTGACTTTCTTAAGCTCAATAGATGCATTTGTCGAGCCAGCTGTTGAGTTTTAATGAATTTGCACTATTTAGCTTGTTTCTTGGATAGACTTGAATGACTTCAATACTTGATTTTGAAACCTTATTTCTTGAAGTATTAAAAACACCTAGATCTACCCAATTATAAGTAAAGTGCGTTTTGTTAAAGGATTAGCTAATTATATAAAATATTGACATATCTTCCTAATAAGTGAATTACATATGTCCTAACAATAGGTAAAAAGTGATGTTTATTATGGGTCCAAATAAAAACCAGTTACAACTTGTCATATAACATTTATTGTGAAAATAGCATTAAGATAGTCATATTCAAATTTATTTTAGTTGGGTTTAAATAAAATTTAGGATCAAGGTGTTCAAATTTTTATTTTAGGGGGGTCAAAATAAAAATTTAAAAAATTATATATAAAAAAAATAAAAAAATTGACAAGTTAGGGGGTTCATTTGAACCCCTAGCTTGAACATAGCGCCACCCCTGAGTTGGAGGAGGTAGCATTATTAGGAACCACAATGGTGAGTGGGTCAGTGGTTTTGCCCAATCAATTGGTATTGCCACTAGCATGGTTGCAGAACTGTGGGTGCTTAGAGATGGCCTAAATCTTTGCATTCAACTTCACCTCTCCTCAATTGAAATTGAAATGGATGCTTCCTTGATTGTTAATTAGATAAATAGAGGAACCAACACCTCCAGATCCTTAGCTCCTATGTTTGATGATTGCAGAGCCCTTTTGAGTAGGAATGTAGGATCCCCCCAATACCACGTAAAGCATTACAGCTACAGGGAAGCAAATGGTGTGGTTGATGCTCTAGCAAGGACTGTCACTAATCTTGGAGAAGATTTTGTTATTTTTGATGCCTCTCCTTTTAATATTTTGTTGTTACTTAAACAAGATGCTTTAGGTTATGTATATTTATGGCGTTGAATTTGTTGTTTTTTCTCTTTATCCATGCCATATAAAATTACCCCCAAAAAAATAACAATTAAAAAAAAAAAATTCTTTGTGTTGTATGATAAATAAAATGCTATGTCTATAACATTTTCATAACAAATTCTAAGTGAAATATTCTTATTATACCAAAAAAAAAAAAATGCTCACCAAATGTTAGAGTCATTATAAATATTGAAGTTACCAATTGATTTTAAGGACAACTTTTTAAATAATATTAATTTAAATACATCTTAGGAAGCAAGTAAAAAAAGCCGAAGAATGTACAAGGTTCGACATGATTTATATGTCTAGATGATCATATTTACTATGCTCAACTTCTTAACTCAATTTCTCACTATTGAGAACTCTCTATTCTGTGTTTTCCAGTGTGACACATTCATAGGGTTTCGCACAAGAGAAAAATATACTCTTTAAGGCTTATAATGTGTTCTCTAAGTATTGAAAACATTTCTCTATCTCTCAAAAAAAAAAAAAAAAGTATTGAAAACATAAATGACAAAATAAGTTAATTCATGGGTCTTGATCATTTAATGAGACAAATAAATTTATAGGTCTTGACCATTTATTTTATTGTTGGTAAGATGATCTTTGTAAATCTTAAATGGAACTCAAGTTTAATCATATGTGATAATATGAAAGCAATATAACCCAAGTTTAATAATATGGGGGTAGATATCTTCGGGCCAGTTGGATCGAGCCCAGCACCAACTATTTTAAACTGAACACTAATGATTCTTCCTTAGACGAGATGAGAAAGCGGCATTATTGATATTTAACAAAAGGAGAATAGAAAACAAAAGAACCGTTCACCAAATGTTAAAGTCATTATAAATATTGAAATTATCAATTGATTTGACGGACAACTTTTTTTAATAATATTAATTTAAATAAATCTTAAAAATAATTCCAAATTCTAATTCACCTAAAATTAAACGGTTCCTTTATTATCTTCATTATCAAAAACTTGATTACAATGTCTTCTTAAAAAAAAAAATGATTGTCTTTTCAGGTTACCGCTAATTCTATAAGTTAATAACAATACGTTATCCTTTTTCAATTAAACTGTTATTTTAAATTCTCCAAGTTACACTTTCTCCTTAAATTAAAGCCCAATTTTCATCATTTTCATTACTCTCTCTCCACCCCCCCCCCCCTCTTCATTTTTCTAGCAATATATATATGTTCTCATCTTTCATTTTGGTATATATTTTTTCAAAAACTTTCAAGTTCATGAACAATTTGATTAGATATTTGATGCACGAAATCTGTATGGTTTTCATATTATTCTTTGTAAGTCAACTTGTTATTTCATTCTCACATTTCGATACATTCCAATATCTTAAATTTTTTGTGTCATTGCAAAATTTGCATGCTCTAATAGTGCTTTCACATTCTAATTTGTTCAGGTATAAAAGAAAATAAATAAATAAATAAAGAGAGATTTTACTATCTTGATTATACTATTGCTTAATTTAAAGATCATATCACCATGTTTAAGGTTTGCAAAATCTTCACCAAGAAAAATGATGTAAAATATTAAAATACATGCTAACGGGGATTCCATAAACAAATGCGGTATTGATGATGCAATACTGGAATTAGCAGGGAAATATTTAAAAAAAAAATGATATTTTAGAAATTTTTTCTTTTATAAAAAATTAAGACTTACACAGAGATGATTTGGTAAAAAAAATGGGAGAGGATTAATATATATATATATATATATATAAACTCAAAGAATTGAAAACCTTGTCACTAGAATCAAGAAAGAGAGTGCAGGACAAAATAGTTTAGCTTTCTATTCTTCGTATTGATGAAGAAGAGATGAGGTTGTTTACTTTTGTTTACCAAAAAAAAAGTTGTTTACTTTTAGATCTTGAAAATAGCTAAGATGCTTTTATTATTAAGTCGATCGTATAAATTATCCAAAATAACTGATCCCAAAAAGAGGTGATGCTGCGGTAGTAGTGGTAGTGGTGGCGACAAGTGAGTTAATTTCGTACTGAAAGTCATATTAATATAGTCAAGAAAAAGATATATTTCGGTATTAGTCAATACATGTGTATCGTTTGAGTTCTTGCTAATTCTATAGTAATAATAATAACAATAAGGTCAAAACTTAGGTACAGTACCTTAAATACCGTTCCTTAGATTTCTCTTTTAAGATTCAGTCATGTGACTATTTAATTAAAAAATACACTTTCATCTTATGAGAAAAAATTTACATGGCAAAATCTTAAAATGAGTACTTTACCTAAGTATTGCTCTAACAATAATAAGTATACAATTATTTCTAAAAGAAATTAATACTATTTAACTAATGTACAATATATATAGTTTATCTTTCTCAAAAAAAAAAAAAATATATATATATAGTTTATTATAATATATAGTATTTATATTATATACACTAATGTACTTTTTTTTGAGTTAAAGATCCGAATTGTACTATTACCGGTTAAAAGGAAAAAAACATACATCACAGGTCACGTGAGTGAGACGTGACCATTTGGATGGGTAAAAAGTGAGCATAAAAAGCCTTGTCTTTTTCACTTGCCATTACTGATCACACGTTTCAAAATTTTGCACTGTGTTTCACAGGCGGTTAAAACAAGGAAAAGAGGGTGCAGGGCCAAAAGTGTGGTAGAAAAAAATAAAAGAATAAAGAAGTAAAAAAGAAGGGGAAGAGGCCTAATCAGAGAACTGAGAAAGAAGCAGAATCTGCAGGTAAAGAAAATTTTCAAAGATTTACAAAAGCCTCAACTGCTTCTTCTATTTTTATTCTTGTTCAAATACCTTCAATTTCTCAGAAATCTACAAAACAATGGAGGTTTTTTATTTCGGCCCGGTATCCATTTACCAGCCGAAATTCGGTATACGCTCCGGAGTCAATTCGATATCTCTTGTGGTTTACACATTGCACCAAAGTTAGAATGGTTGAGTATTTATAACTGCCCAAATCTTAAGAACCCATTGGTTGAGGAATTATCTAGTCAATATTTGAAGACAATTCATACCAAGTACATCTTTGAATGGAATAATCACCATTCATAGTAATAATAATTTGCGATTGGAAGTTGTCAATGAGGAAAAATATGAATTTCTTTACATTTTTCAAATTTATTCTTTAAAGAAAGGAATTATTACTGTTTGCGTAATGCCCCAGAAAGCCATAAAATTATTGAAGAGTTTACATTGATTGTACATATATTTCTATGATTAAAGGCATTTGTCCAAGCACCCTCCCTTTTCTCCAAAAGAGTCATCAGCACTACTTCTGGGGGTGTTATTCAACTTATATAAAGAACTTTAATCTCTTGATAGGCTTGTATAAATAACTTTCTTCTAAATAGATGGGGGATATTTTCAATTTATGAATACTACTGTCTGCATTTATAGTGAGATGATTCCCTCTAGACATTTACAGGTTTTTTATAGGTATCAGGGCACGATTTACATGGGTTTAAACTAGTCTAGAGACAGCATTTGGTATCTCAGCTAGCTGGTTGTCTACTGAAGAGAAATATGATTCAATGATCCACTAATGATTGCTGTCACGTGTGCCTATTTACATAATCTTGATTCTTGAAGAAAAATATCATAACTATGATCATCACAAAATGATGAAAAAGACATTTACAGGTATAAAAACACAAATTTTCTCCTTCAAGGCCTTAAAGGGACCAGACTCATGCAAGAGTTTCATAACAAACCTGACCTGCAAACAGAATAACTAATTAGATACTGTAAAATCACGCAAGGCATGTATGTAAGAATACTAAATCTTCTATTTCAGCAAAAAGAGTACTTAATCTATGCAGACAAATATTATCAGCATTAAGGGACAATTAATTACACTGAAATTTCACTGCTCAGAGAGAGAGAGAGGGGAAAGAGGTAGAGGTTGAAGGGGCATTGGAAGAGTATAAGAGATAAGAGTAAATTTGAAATTAAATAGCTTCCTATAGAGAAGAAGGGTCACTTTTAATATTATGCATGTGACAGAAGAAACTACACCACCACTCATGCAAAAAAACTATGCTATATGTATATGTAGTCTTACATCCACCATACACACCGGCTGCCAATTTGGATTATGTGTATTCGTGTACTCAATTTCCTGATATTCAACCCTCCTACCCATACTCTCGTGATTTTGCCGGTAAGCTTGAGCTTTGTGATAAAGTGGGAGAACAATCACCCTGGGCTCAAGGGTTATAAAGTGCACTATCACATTCATAGCTATTTTTCATTTTTTGACAAGTACTTAATTATATTGAAACAAGAGCAAAGAAGAGTGCGCAGCCCTAATACACAGGATGTGTACTATAATGTTCATACTTATAGTCCAACATTATCATAGATATAGCTGTTTTTTCATAACATGAAAAATTTTCGAGATTGTTCTTCCGGTTACAGAACTGAAGGTAAGGAGTTGAGAATTGTAGATTATTTAGGTTCAACAATCAGATACAAACCTGGTAATAGCATACTTCAAAATGCAAACTTGGATAGTAAGCTCGTGGCTGACATCCCCATCGCCGCCCAAATAAAGTATCTCCTCCAATAAGATTAAGAGCTCCAGCAACAAGTTCTTCCCTTCTTCAGCAACAAGTAGTACCTGATCCCCATCTTTGATCCCATATTGTGGAAGAACTCCCTTGTTTAGATAAGGACTACCCCACCTATGGATGACTCAACGGCATATCTAAGATGCACCACCTCAAGTTTTTTGTATAATTCAACAAATTTTTGACAAAATAAGGTACAAAAAGCATTTTGAAAATGGTTTTGGAAATTATATACTCTCACTAAAAAGCCCAAAAAAAAAAAAAAAAAAACCATTGGTTGAGGAAGTATCTTGTCAATATTTGAGGAAGATCAAGAGTGAGAGGAGTTGGTGGGAAGCATTGGATTGGAGCAAGAGTCGTCCAGGTTATTTGGATGAAATTTTTTGTTCCAATTGACATAGGGATTGCTGAGCACTAGCGGTGTTTCCTAATCAAAAGTAGTCTCTGCATTGCCTTATGCAGGCTCATTGGTTCAATGTCAATTGATAGTATATGATTGTAACTTGTAAGCTGAGGCATTCTTAAACCACTTCCTGTCTGCTATGCTTATACTCTTGTAGCAACTATGACGTTGAGACCCTCTGTTTAAGAATCCTAAGGAATTGCAATTCAGATCTTTGGTATGTTAATCTTATCAACATATCTAAATCGCATATAGTGTAACTCATTCACTATTTATCAAATGAATGCATAATGTCCAAAATACTTTTATTAATTAAAATCATCATACAAAATAGATTTTAAAGAACAAATCCCATCAATTATAACCACGAAGGGTGTAATCCCAGGTGAATTATAACTACAAAGGGTATGATTGAGGTGAATTAGAAGTTAGAACTGTGAGGGGTCATATAACCAAGGAGGGTGTGATTCGAATGTATTGTTGAGAAAATTTTGGCCGTCGTGTATGATAGAAGGAGGCTTTGATCAATACCAAGGATTTTGGAAATTCTTGGAATTGTGGAGACTCTAGTCAATCCATTACCAGAATGATATGAAGCAGTTAAAAAATGTGAGTACCCCTGTGCAAGCTGCAATCAAACTTCTTTTTTTTTTTTTTGAGAAACCAGCTAAGAAGGCTACTTAATTAAATAACGGAAAATCCGACAAATAACAGTTATAAAGATTTGGAGGAACAGACTCCTTCCAAACCACAATAGGACAAGATAACCTAGCTCTCTTAGCTAAGGCATCCGCTAAAGCGTTACCTTGCCTACACACATGAGACAAAGAAAAGCTCTGAAACGAGTTTACAAATAGTGAAATATCATGAATAATATGCCCCAAAATGAATGAGTAAAAAGTCAATTACGAATAGCTTGAATGGAAGACTCTGAATCACCCTCAAAGACCACATTACGAAGGCTAAGTTCCTGAACAAACAGAACCGCACGTCTAGCTGCCAAGGTCTCAAGAGTAAAAACTGAATCGGGCAATCGGATCTTCTCTGCCATAGCTGCAATGATCTCTCCATGCTCATTCCGAACAGCCACTCCAATACCCGCTGCACTTATATCCTCAAAAATGGCCCCATCAAAGTTTGCCTTCACCCAACCCGTATCAGGGGGTTTCCATCGAGGTCGCTGTGCACAAATTTTCTTGCTGGGACAGCGCCGAACCTGCTGAAACTCCTGCAAATGACGCCTCGCTATGCCAGCCACTTGAGTCAACGGCCAAACCACCTCACCAACCCGCATCTTGTTTCGACGATTCCAAAGAGCCCAGCAAACCATCGCAAAAACTTCAGCATTTAGAGAGGAACAGACTGCCAACTCAAGCAATTCCCTGAACGAACTGACCCTGGAAAATTCAGAGGGTAGAGCTGGGAAGCAGGAGCTCCACACCGAACATACAGCCTCACAAGACCAGAGGGCATGAAGAACAGATTCCTCCCCTACACGACAATGATTGCACGCCGCGGATGGAACAATTTTCCGCTTACATAAATTAAGCATAGTTGGAATAGAATCCGTACAAGCACGCCAAAGGAAGAATTTCACCTTGTTTGGAACATTCAACTTCCAAAGGCTATTCCAAAACTTTCTCTGCCTATCTGTATCCAGGGATGGAGCCACCCCATTACCATGTGACTCACATAACAAGTGGTATCCGGAGCGAACCTGATACATACCAGTCCGTGAATGAGGCCATACCAGCAAGTCCCGCTGGGCAGAGAGGCAAACCGGAATAGATTTTATCAACTGTGCTTTAGAGGGAATGAAAATCGAATTCACCAAAGCTGAATTCCACCACCGAGAGTCTCTATCAATCAGCTGGTCCACTGTAGCTTCTTCAGACAAGATTGACAAAGGAGAAAGAACTCTACCTGCTTGGGCACCAGGCAGCCAAGAGTCTTTAAAAATTTTTACTGAGGAGCCATCACCTATCCGCCATCGAGCACCTAACAAAATCACCTTGCGGGCTTTGAGAATACTCCTCCAAGCATACGATCCCGAACCTGCCTTGGCATCAAAAATGGTACCCGTAGGGAAATATTTAGCTTTGGACACTCTAAAAAATAAGGAATTAGTGTCATGAACCAATCTCCAAACCTGCTTTGCTAACATCGCCTCATTAAACTTACCCAACTCCCGAAAACCAAGGCCCCCTTTTGATTTTGGTTGACATAAGATTTCCACTTAAGCTCGTTAATCAGGCTGTTTTCAATAAAGATCACGTTACTGCTTTACTAATAACATGGAAATTTAAGCAGGGCTTTTCTAGCTTCCTCTTGTATCTATTGATATCTATTGATTTTGAAGGAATGGTGGAGATTTGGTCAATCCTACTGCATCTGTTGATTTTGAAGGGATTGTGGAGACTCTAGTCGATCTAATAGTATCTATTTATCAGCCAGAGTTGTGAATTACGTTTTTTAAGAGTAATTTTATGGACTCCAGAGAATCCTTATTCCATGAAGTCTCACCTTATTAAGCAATAACAGAGAAATATTGACATAATGTAACTCCAATATATATTTCTTAAAATCTTTACATTTCAATGTTAAATAAGTGGTTTAATTTTTGGTCACATCATTAATTATTTAAATAGTAGATATTAAAAATGTAGTTGATGATACGATAAATAGTAAATGGTTATGATTTTAGGAACTCTATAAAAGAAATAGAATGAACCTTTTGATTGGGCAAATTCATTTTGTTTCTTCTTTTCTTATTTTTTTCCGCTTGTTATGACATAATCCTCAATTTTTTCCCCTCTTTTTATTTTATTTTATTTTTTATGAACATCTAAGTGAGTAATGGACATTTTAAATGTTTTTCTCTTACATTTTACTCATCAAATTAATGAAGACTTTAGTTTTCTTATTAAGAAGTAACGAAAACGCAAGGAAAATATGCTAAACATGAAAAAAAAAAAAAATTGCCTCTTTTCTAGAAAGAAAATTAGTACAATTACTTCGAAGTTTTGGCATGGTGAATTAATAGAATGTCCATCCATTACTACATGGAGCTTCCTTGTCAACTAGATTCTAAAATTTGGGTGCTTGAAAGAAAGGAAGGTGTACATAGGTACATTAACAAATTGAAAACTTTTTATTGCCACAGCTCAAATTGCTTTGGACATTGAAATTTTAAGCTTGTCAGGCATCAGCCATTACCATTCATATTGATAAATGATATCTCGAAGGAATATTTTATGGAGACAAAAATTCCTGTTATTTAGGATATCGTCATATCCAAGGTTTGTTTGTTTTTTTTTTTCGGTTTTTATTTTTTATTTTTATTCATAAATAATTTTTTTCTTACAAGGCTTTTATCATTACTAAGTGGGTTAAATCAACAAAACTACGTAGTGTGGAATGGTTTATTTCAATTGCTTATTTGCATAATATTTATCGAAAGATATAATTTTTTGTAACTTTTATTTTAAATATGTTACATAAAGCTAAAAGCTAATTTATTTCAAAATATCTAAAAGCTAGAATATATGCAAAAAAGTGGAGACAAAAAATAATGAAAAACTTTTTTCAACAATTCGCACACGCACACATAGAAGAGTAGAAGACCAATAGCGTAGTTTGTTTTCAGACCTAAATTTTGGAGGCTTAAGAGAGTGTTGGGTTGGTCGCAAAACTCACAACCCTCATGTCCTTTTGCCTCAACTCAAATGTCACCTATTGCATTGGAAAACGCTAGTTCTTGAATAATAATAATAATAATAATAATAATAATAATAATAATAATGATGATGATGATGATGATGATGGAAGTCGTGCTGATAGTTTAAATCGTCTATATCTATATATTATTAAAAGTTGAAACGTAACGTTTAATGTTGTTACTCTTATGTTGCGCCACATCATTTGCCACATCATTTTTTTTTCTTTTCTAAAATATAATTTGTCCTACAATTTTAAAATGATTTTTACAATTTTCAGCCTTATAAATACAGCCCACTACTTATTTATTTACTTTTACTATCACCCTATGATAAATCAGTATAATTAATTCATCTCACCTCTTATTTATTTAGTTTCAATATCAAGCTCAACCCAAAACCTTTTTAGTTCAGTTTTAGGGTTTTGTGTGAGCCTTTTCAGCTTTAAAAAAAAATGTTGAAGCCTTTCAAGCTTGAAGCGTAGCGTTTAATGTTGCTGCTCTCATGTTGCGCCACATCAGCCGCCACGTCATTCTTTTTTTTCTTTTCTTTTTTAAAATATAATTTGTCCTACAATTTTAAAATAGTTTTTACAATTTTCAGCCTTATAAATGCAGCCCACTACTTATTTATTTACTTCCATTATCATCTTATAATAAATTTGTACAATTAATCCAGCTCACCTCTTATTTATTTAGTTCCACTATCAAGTACAACCCAAAACCTTTTTAGTTTAGCTTTAGGGTTTTGTGTGAGACTTTTCAACTTAAAAACAAAAAAAAAAAAAAAACAAAACGTTGAAGCCTTTCAAGCTTTAGGTTTTTTTTTTTTTTTTTTTTTTTTTTTTTATAATAATTGTTTTTAACATTTATTTTTTTAATATTTACACTTCTCCAACCTTTCTCTCCTCCTTACTATTTCATCTCTCCACTACTTCTTCAATCTTTTTCCCTTCCTTACCTTTTTATCTCCCCACTACCCTCTACATTAATATCATTCTTCCTCTTTCCCTTCATCTTCCTTTATTTTTGTCTTTTCTTATTCACATCTTATTACTATAAATTTGTCACTATCTCTTCTATTCTATGCATAGTTTTCCCTCACAAAAAAAAAAAAAAAAAAGGTTCCCTCTCTCTCTCTATAAATTTTTTTGTGGATTTATTTTTTATTTTTTTTGCATCTCTACTTTAGGTTGAAAATTTTTTATATTCTTTGAAACTCTATTTTGGGTTAATGCGATTTAGTTTTTTTTTTTTTTTTTTAATTGTGATTTAGTTTTGTTTTTTAAATTGTTGTTGTTTTTTTTTTTTGTGTTTTTTTTTCTTTGATTGTTAAATGTTATCCTATTGCGTTCTAAAGAATTAAATATAGCATATAAAAATATAATATTATTCTATGACATAGCATGATTTAGATAATTTAGTATCTATTCTGTTACAAAGCATGATTTTTATAGTGCTCAATTTAGATGTTAAACTATGAGACTTTACTAATTTTTGTTTATTTTCTAATCCTTTGTGGTGGACAAAGTACTCTTAATAGTTATATTAGAAATACTCTATAATGCCATTTATTTAAAGAAAAGCAAAGGTTAGCCAAACGAAAATAATCAAATAGGTGACAAATTTTAACTTTTTCAATTTTATTTTTATTATTATTATTTTATAACAATGCATGTATAAAAATTTAATTCTTAGATTTTGCTAATAATTGTTTATTTGATAATATGTTTTAGGCGGCTGAAATTATAATTTATATAAAGAAAATAACCTTAATAGATTATCAAAAACAAAATTTTATCCTAATATTGGTTCAATTAATCATTGTTAAGTTTTATTAATTTTTTTAGTTTACATTTTTTTGGTGTTTTGGACTATTCCTATATTATATTTATGATTGTTCCTATAATAAATAAAAATATAATTACGAAATACATTACTCATTATTAAATTAGTTTAAATTGTAATTTTTTTTTTAATAAAACTACCATAAAAATAATTATCATGCGCAACGCGCGGGTTCGTTGCTAGTATTCATAATATATCAAACATAAAGTTGTGCTTGGCTGCCCTGGTATGGCAAGAGGGGGAGGCATAATTAGAGATTGCCTGGGAAGATGGGTGAAGGGGTTCGCTTGAGCTATAGGATGGGCAGACAGTCTTGAAACTGAACTATGGGCAATCAGAGATGGGCCCACCCTTTGTATCCTGCTGCAAATCCAAGCCATTGAAATTGAGATTGATGCTAGCACTGTGGTTATTTTGCTGTCTAATAACGAAAATAGCTATGCTGAATTTGCACCAATTGTTGATGATTGCAGAACCTGTTGAACCAAATTCCTTTGTGGAAGCTGAGCCACTGCTATAGGGAGGCAAACCCGTTTGCTGATGCTCTAGCAAGAAAGGCTATTCAGACACAACATGACTAATGACTTCCTCATTTTGAGTATTCCTCCTGTGGAGTTACAACTTACAACCTCTTTTGATGGATGACCTGATGGGTCTAGCCCTCTAGGTTGTAACCGTTTATGCACTGATACAGCTTCTATAGCTGCTTCTTATTGTTTTATAATATTCCCATATTACCAAAAAAATAATAATAATAAACACAAAGTTGTGGCAAAGATGATCATGATCTAAGCTGGACTCGAACTTTTCCAAACAAACAGTTGAAAGTAGGAGGTGTATGGAAAAGGTAGTTTTGGCTACTAAAAATCAAGTGAATTAACAAGATTGCATCTTCTATAGTATAATAGAAAATAGAGAAAATCAAACTATAAGGAAGCGTTCCCTTTTTTTTTTGAGAAGAGGAAGGGTTTCGGTCTAACATTTTTTTTTTAATCACAAATACAAAACAATCACACGTAATATAGTAGACACTAGCATTCATGTCATCTTAAAAAGGGGGAAAAAAGTATTAAATCTTACAAACCAAAAGTTGGAGCAAACATTTTACCACTACCTTAGATAGGACTGTTGTGAACAGGAATGAAACCAAATGCACCAGTTGAAGATGCATATATATCATAATTTCTGCTCAATAGCATCTTCTTGACATGACAACGAACTACACCATGATTAATGGCCTTCAATATGTCTCATATTAACTACATTCTCATTCTTGAACGGCTATTTTGTCAACGCATAAATATTGTATTACATTCTAAATATAGCCACTTCAATCAGTCATCAATGCAAATGCATTTCCAAATTCCAACCAAAAGTATCTCTTTGATTTCAAGTCATTGTTCAACTCTAGTCTTAAGTGTTGAAGTTGAAAAAGTTGAAAGAGCTATTCAATCATAGGAGAATGTCTTCAACTTCAAACATCTGCGTAAAGTTAAAGCTATTAGTTGAGCTAGGCTTCTAGTATGTACAAGAAATTTCTAAAATGCTTTTTGGAAGCAATATTTTCTATATAGTGACAAAATTTCTGTCATTCACAAATCAACAGAAATTCATGAAATACCTATGTAAGGTAGGTTTGGCTACCCAAAACTGAAGTGAAGCAAGGTTGATATCTTATATGGTATAACTTAAATGTTCAAAAATTTTCATTAAAGACTTAAGATAATCATGACCAAATATGAGGAAGGTTTGAATCCAACATTCATGTAATCACAAATGCTAAACAATCACACACATTCATAAGATATCTTGAAAAATAAAGAAAATGAAAATTTATAGGAGTAGACATTTCTACCATTACCTTATCTAGAGAACCTCTATGAAGGAGATTGAAACCATAAAGACTTTAATCTTTGTTCAATAGCATCATCTTGGCATGCCAATGCACTCCACCATGTCTGATGGGCTTCAATACATCTCAAGTTGATTGCATTCTCACTGTTGAAGGGCAATTTTGTCAACATCTGGCACATGGAGATCTTAATCTTCTCTAAAGATGGCCATTTCAATGAGTCACTTGTCCAAATGCTTTTTACCCTTGGAAGATTAGAAAGTTCTAGCATCTTTAATCTTGGAAGTGCGTCAGGTTTCAAGCCATTATTTTCAGACTCTGCAATTATCTCTTCAATTTCAGGACAATCTTCAACTTTCAAGTGTTGAAGTTGAGAGAGTTGTTTAATCATGCCACCGGAGAATATCTTCTTCAACTTCAAACATTTGCATAAAGTTAAAGTTGTTAGTTGTGATAGGCTTCCATTATGTACAGGACCTTCCCAAATGCTTTTTAAGTTTGGAACATTATTTATAAACATCTTTTCCAAGCATATTAACGCACTTCTCTTAACTCTGTTACCATCAACAATCGTTTCAATTTCATTGCATTCTTCAATCAAACAACCTCGCATCTTGTTGATACTTTCGATACCAAAATCTGATAGTCTTGAAGTTCCCTTGTGACCAATCAATTCAAATGCATCAGTTTCCAAAAGAACATCAGAAATTATTGGATCTACACCTTCACCATTTGCAAACTTCAAACATTTCCTAATTTGATATTCAAGCAATCAAGAATTTTATAAAGAGTCGTGTCATGATAACCAACAGAAAATTGAAATGTGAAGCGGAAATCCTTCCACAATTGACTCATTGAGATAAAACTCTTAAGACAATCCACAGTAGGGAAGCAAATTGATAGTGAAGTCAAATGCATCAATTTAGCCACTCCCTCAGAAATAGCCTTTATAGTCACCTCCCAACTTTGATTATTTGGATCCACATCTATTAGTAGTTCTTCTAGTAAAAGAAGACTTGAAAAGACATTTTGACAATATTCTACATTACTTGAATGCCTAATGCCAAAATTCGACAATGACATACGTAAACACTTCAACTGATTCAAACGTCCAATCTGAATTGGAAAATGATTAAGGCTAGTGTCTCGAATATCAAGCACCTCGAGATGCTCAAGTCCTTCTAAGTAACGGAGTTCCATTAAACAGCTGCAAGAATGCAGATATAATGCTTTGAGACACTTCAAGCAAGATATTGATGATGGTAATGATGTAATTCCAGTGCCATGTAAATCTAAAACCCGTAGATTTTGCATGCATCCAAAGAACGACTCAGGAATCACTATTAGGTCTTGATTTCTCTGTAATAACAATGTTGAAAGCTCATTGCAATCTGGCATTTCCGGTAAAGTGCACAATTTATTATCCATCAAGGAGATTCGATTTGCTTGTTGCCACTCTACCTCATTGGGGGCCTCTTGCAACCCTTCACGGGGTTTCACCAAAATCTTGAAATTACAACTGGGAAGAAATGTTAAGGGCCATATTTCGTATTACTTTGTTCATCCTTACATGATTCATCTTTGCACTCTTCTCTAATAAAGAAACGCTGATAAGTTCCTCCAATATGGAATGCCCTTTGTCACGTGCAACTCTAAACTCACTTGTATCATGAATGAAACCTTCAGCTCTCCAACATTCCAACAGATAATCTATATATATCTCATAGTCTTCAGGATATATTGCACCATATAGAAAGCAAACCTTTTTAACCTCATCATCTAAATCTTCATAACAAAACTTCAAGTACTCAATCAATTCATCGATGCCTTGGATTTTGATACTTGGCCATCTCCGCAAACTTCTTAATCCATCACTCCACAGGTGAAAGTTATCCTTTCTTCTAAACATACTTGCTACTTTGTCTATCAATAGCGGCAAACCAGCACATTCACTGACAACTAGCTTGGCTATCGGTTCAATACCTGGAAGATTTACATTTCGACCCACCTTTACCTTGAACATTTTCCATGCATCAGCTTCAGACAATCGTTGCACATTAATTTCCAAATCAGTTTCCATATCACAACAAACATGATAATTTCTAGTTGCCACTACCACCTTGCTATCCTTTTCACTTTCACACATTCCTATCAGAGGCAGATCAAGAACTTCCCGAACTTCATCCAAAAGAAGTAGACACCTTTTGCTTTTCAAGTCTCTACATATTAGTTGGGCAATTTCATTAGGGTCAGTGATGCCTTCCATATTCAATTTTAACCGATCAGCAATTTTGTGTTGCAATTTTTCTAAATTCCAATCCTTTGATACAGTTACCCAAATAACAATATCAAACATTTTAGCAGTATCTTCATTGTTATTTAAGCTCTGCATTATGGTTGTTTTCCCAATTCCTGACATTCCCCAAAGTCCGATTCTTTTTACATTTTTATCCCTCAGATGGCCCAGTATTTCTTCAACAGTTGAGTCAAGAAATATCTTGTCTTCTGATTTGGGTCCATGCATAATTATCACACGATCTGGCAATTTCTCAACCGCTATTCCTATCTCAGACTTTCCCTCTACCCAAAGATTATGCAGTTTCTTGCACTTCTCTGCCATGCTTTGGCTAAGATCTGTGCGTGACTCACTTGACCCAATCAAACGTTGACTCCATGTCCTTTTTTTGCCTTTTTCTTTCTTGTACTTGGTTTCTAGATCTCGCACCTCTTCTTCACTCTTCGTGACCCTAGAAATCCAGGCTTCATATACTTGAGTGGCCAGCTTTGTCTTTGCTTGAGTCAGTATATCATCCCTGCAGGCATACAGCTTCTTTGCTTGCTCTATTAACCTTTCATAGTTGTATTCTAGATCATAATCAGCTTCATTATCAACTTTGCAACTCAGGTTATTGATAATCTCTTTTGCATATTTGTAGGTCTCATCCCCTGCTGCAGTACCCACAGCAGAAGCTGCAGCTGAACCTATACCAGAAGCTGCTGCCCCCACATATCTGTGTCGCAACAATAAAAATTTTAAACATTAACAAAAACTCTAAATGCAAAGTGAAGAATGAATTTTCAGTTTAGAGAAGTAATAAGTATAATATATAACCACACAAAAAGGATTTTGTTAGTCAAAAGGTGCAAACATGGCTAAATTACAAAAATTAAAGCATAGTTTTCACAATCTCATGAATGGTCTTTAGACACGGAGCTTATTTTTAATCAACAACAACCAAACCTTAATCCCAAATTTGGGGTCAGATATGGATCCTCAACATACTTGTTAGAGTCTCAACATACTTGTTAGAGTCAGCCACAAGTGTTCTTTTTCGCCATTTCTATTCAATACGAAGTCATACTTTCAGTTACTTCCTTAATTGATATGTTATTTTTTACAATTTCTATTAATTTGGTATTCCTCTACCTTTTTTCATTCCACTTAAATTAACTCACTGTTTCTCATTAGTGCATTAATTGCTTTCCTCTAAACATAACTAAACCATCTTAAGGAGAATTTTTAATCAATGAAGATTTATTCATTCATGGGCTTATGTCCCTTTTTGTAATTTTCTTTTCGAAAATCTAATATTAAAACACAGTCATAATTTATTTGTGTTATTGTTTTAAATATAAAATGGTAATAACATTAAAGCCTTTTTTCTTGTGGATTCAATTTGCTCAAGCACATATATGATTTCCATATCAAGTTGGTATGTACATCAAAATAACCCAACTTTAGAAATATATATCATACCAATACGTCACTGTATGATTATGACATCAGGTCACCATGGCAAAATTAATCTATTCTAACATAAGCTTTTTTTTTTTTTTTTTTTTTTTCCTTTTTTAAGAAAGAGTAATATAGGTTATTATAGAAAGGGGCTTTGCTTGTTTCACATCCAACTGCATCCACACTCTTTCACATTGTGTCCACATTTTTTTTTTATATCATGTGGAAAATGTGGACATTTGTTGTGAAAGTGTGAACATTTGGGAAACATTTCATATTTGGGAGTGTGAAACAATAATTACCGACATAGAGGGTGGTGTTAGGGGATACAACCACTTTTCATGAAAATTTTCACATATAGAGGTAGCAATCTATGTGGAATGTGCCACATCCACTACTTTAGCCATGCTATGTTGTTAATTGATTTTTCTTTATTGTGCTTCAAAAAAACACCCATGATTAACAAGAGCTGCAGCAAAAAAGAATAGCCTCTCAAAGAAGACCTCTTTGACAAGGCATCCAACACGATCTAACAAGAAATTGTGAGTAGGAGAAGACCTCAATCACAACCTCAACACCTAAACCATACCTTCAACCTATACCAAACAACACCCAAACCTGAGTCACACAGCTCAATTCCCACCACACATGAGAACAAAGCCAAAACTAAAGCATCAGCAACAAATCCAGCCTGCCCAAAATGACGAAAGACAAAGGGGAACATGCCAAATTAAATTTAGAATTTTTTAAGAATTAGGGTTAGAATTTAGTGGAAAAAAGGCTTGACAATTGTAAGGAATATAGGATTTCTAACGAGTAAAACCTAAGGTTTGGGTTGCTATTACAGGACTGTGAATAGTAACCCAGTGCAAGGTTTCAAATTGTTGAAAATTTAAGGACGGAAAAAATAAAATAAAATAAATCTAGGCATGACACCTAGCATTTCCTCGCATCACATTTTTTTTTTTTTTTTTTTTTTGAGAAAATCCTTGCATCACGCCTCATAGAAGATTATAATATCACACAAACCTCAAACTTAGTTTCATAACTTTTGAAAATTTATTCTCCTCTTTTGATTTGGAAAATATTACATCCATATACATAGATGATTAATACCTATTCCTAATTTCTAATCGAACTTGGACTTCTTCAAAACTTAATAAGAGTTTTTTTTTTTTTTTTTTTTTAAATAATTAGAAAAGAAAAGGGAGGGTCACACAAATCCCTTTCCAAAGAGTAAAATCACAAAGACAAATCTACAAAATTAACGAAAGACAACAAGGGGATGGTACCTAAGGCAGTCATCTAATCATACAAGAACTCAAAAAAAAAAAAACACTATTTGATTACAAAATTAGATTACTTAGCACCATAAAAAAATCCTCATGTTTAATTCACACCAAGGATTTCACATAACAGTTGTGGCTTGCTAGGCAATGGAATCATCCTTGCCAACCTTCCAAGAACTCAATCACAGATTTTGGCATCACCCAAACTGTCCCAAACAATGCAGAAACAAATGACCAAATATTTGTTATAAAAAGAAATAGAATGGAAAATGATTAATTGATTCCCCACTCCTTTTAACCGGACAACACTAATCAAATTATCAATAAGTGCTGCCTATGGAGATTATCAATTGACAAAATTTTTCCTAAAACTGTAGTTCACACAAAAGACACGCTGCCTTTCAAGGGACCCTAACACCCTAAATACTCTTCCATGGAAAAGAGTGGTATGTGAAACCCCTAAAGGCATTATAATAGGAATGAATCTTAAATATCCCACTCTTTGTTGGAATCCATAAAACTCAATCTCCACTGAGAGATGAAGGCAAGCGCTTATAGAGCAACTCAAAAAAATTTATCACTGATTCTAGTTCTCAATCTTGAAAAGGCTGAACAAACGGAGGATTCCAATGCCTAACCTCATCCTTGGATGGGTTGGCGAGGTAAGAAGCTACTGTAGCTTCCCTGTCAACAACTAAGGCATACAAATCTGGGAAAAAATCTTTAACCCGCTCTAGATGTCCAAAACCTCACTCTAGATCCTTCTTGTACGTCAAATTTTAAGAAGTTGAAGGAATCTCATCCCCCACTTATACTCTTCCACAAACTAACACCATAAGGTCCCTTAATCTGCTTCATTGTCCATCCTCCCCGTTCTTCTCCATATTTCATCTAAATGACTCTTCTCTAAAGATGATTATTTTCCACTACAAAACTCCAAAGCTACTTTCCTGATAGGACTTGATTAAAAGAACTAAGTTTTTGAATACCCAAACCACCCTTGTGGGGTTTTGGTATTTGTAACTCGTTTAGGTGAAATATGGACAACAAACCACCCAAATAGGGTTGATTTTGTGATGAAGGACCATGATAACAACCATAAGCTCCCACAATGAAAACGAGTTACATAAATCTGATGCAAAGCATTTGAAGCAAGAAAATTCATATGGCTGAGTAATGTCTTGAGGAAGCCAAGTGAACAAGTTCCAACTCCTATCTTTATGACATGTGATCAAACAATTAGGCATATTCTTAATTGATTTATAAGTTGATTAGACATGTGGAATAAATGTTGTGTTAGATATAGTTTGTGATTATTTTAACATGTAACTAATTCAATTACACACTTGCTTAGGTGCAGTTAGTTAGTTATGATGATGTCATCATAACTTAGTCTTTGTGGCATTGTAAAGATAGCTATTGATAATTGAATGAAGAAATTAGTCTTTGTAATTGAATGAACAAGCCTAATCAAATTTAGAAGTTCTAGACAGCTATAATTTTTAAGCATTAGGTTTAGGTTATTGTGAGGAATATAGGGTTTCTAACGAGGAAAAAGGAATGGCAGAATTTTTGGATGTTTGCACTTTGCAGGTTATTTGGTTCAGGGTTTGAAGTATTTGATTTAAGAGTTTACTAGGTGACAAAATCATTATCAATATGTATTTGCAAGGTTTCAAGTTGTTGAAAATTTAAGGATGGATAAAGAGAAAAAAAAAATTCCCAGCATGAAACCTAGCATTTCCCCCCATAGTAGCTCAGAGAAGGGTATATAACACAAATCTCAAATACAAATCCCTTTCCAAAGAGCACAATCAGAAAGATAAAAAATCTACAAAATTTACAAAAGAAAATGGGGGAAGGTACCTAAGGCAGTCATCTAATCATACAAGGACTCAAAAGAAACTCTTTAATTACAAAATTAGATTGCTCAACACCATCAAAAGTCCTCATGTTTCTTTCACCCCAAAGAGTGGCTTAACATGGCAATGGAATCATCCCTTTCGACATTCCAAGAGCTCAAACTTAGATTTTGGCATCACCCAAACTATCCCACAACAATGCAAAAATAAATGACCAAATATTTGTTGTAAAGAGCAATGGAGTGGCAAATGATGAATTGATTCCCCACTCCTTTTACACATACAACACCAATCAACCATCAATAAGTGCCTCTTACGGAGATTATCAATTGTCAAAATTTTCCATACAACTCCAGTCCACCAAAAAAACACTCTGCCTTTCAAGGGACCCTAGCGCCCCAAATCCTCTCCCTCAGAAAAGAGTGGCACGTGAAACCCCCAAGGGCATTATAATAGGAATGAACCTCAAATATCCAACTCTTTGTTGGCAGCTACAAAACTCAATCTCCACCGTGAGATGAAGGCAAGTGTTTATAGAAGGATTCCAATGCCTAATCTCACCCCCAGATGGGTTGGCTAGATAAGAGGTTACTGAAGCTTCCCTATCAACAGCTAAGGAATACAAATCTGGGAATAAATCTTTAATCCAATCTAGATATTTGTCCAAAACCTCACTCTAGATCCTTCTCGTACATCAAATTTTAAGTAGTTGATGGAATCCCTTTTCCCCACTTATACTTTTCCACAAAATAACACCATAAGGTCCCTTAATCTGCTTCGTTGTCCATCGTCCCCATTCTGCTCCATATTTCACCTAAATGACCCCTCTCCAATGATGATTCTGTTCCACTATGAAACTCCAAAGTTACTTTCTTAATAGAGCCTGATTAAAAGAACTAATTTTTGAATACCCAAACCACCCTCATGGGGTTTGGGTATTTGTAAACCACCCACATGGAGTTGATTTTGTGATGAAGGACCATGATAGAAACCATAAGCTTCCACAATGAAAACAAGTTACAAATATCCAAGGCAAAGCATTTAATGCAAGCATATTCATATGGCTGAGTATGCGATCAAATATTTTAGGCATGTTCTTAACTGATTTAGAAGTTGGTTAGACATGTGGAATACAAGTGCTAGATATAGTTTGTGATTATTTTAACATGCGACTAATTCAACTACATGTTCTTAGGAGTAGTTAGTTAGTTATGCTGACATGTTGTCATCATAACTAACTCTTAGTTGTCTAAAGAGCCATGCTATTTGCTATGCCATTGTCAAGATAACTTTAGATAATTAAATATAGAAATTAGGCTTTATAACTTGTGTTTTAGGTTGAGAAATACCTCCCCACCCGCCAATTATTGAAATTCTGTCTTCGTTTGCCTGCAACTTTGATGTTTCTGCATCAATATCAACATTCATAAAACCTTCATTGCAGCAATTGTAAAACATATAAAATATTATCATGTTATGAATCAATCAACAACATCTTCCTCCACAAGATCATTTTAACTAATCTACATTATTGAAAAGAATACGCACCTCCATTTGCTCTTGTAGCTTTGCTTGAACAAGACTTTTTTACAATCAACTATATCCTTTTTCTTTCTTTTGTTCTCCTTTGAATATTGAATCTTTGCCATTCTCCACTAACCTTTTGGGAGAACCTGCTCAGATAAATAAAAAAAACTATTAATTATCAAAATATAATCCAACTCAAGTTTGAAAAAAAAAACAAAAAAAAAACAAAAGACCGAGTAGTATAAATCCGTGGGGAAATTTAATGTATTTGGGCAGCATAAATACATTGTTTTTTTGACTGAATAAGGTAGAGCATAAATACATAAATACATTGTTAACCCTTAGTTTTATAGTGGAATTCTTAGCCACTCACTCCCGATGATGTAGGCACACTACCAAACCACATAAATCTCTATGTTGATTGTGCTCTCTTTTCTCTCTATTTCCACTAACAATGATATTGCTTAGATCAGAAATTTCAACATACAGTCTAGTCATTTTCCAAAAATAAGGCATATAATCAGTGTGTAACAGGCTCAAGCAATTCCTTCCAAAGGCATAACTTCACCATTAACGAGAGAATACAATAGATAGATAGGAAGACTTACCTTTACTAGAATCAGAATTGCAGCTCTAATTAAGAAATCACCACCATGGAAATTATCAGGACCTTTCAGCTACCAAGCGTTGACTTCAAAGAAAAGAAAAAGTGGCCCCCTAAATTTTATTTTACTTCTATAATCCCAAAGAAAATAAAATCAGAATTGAAACCCAAGTTTGTAATCAAGTCAAGCACTTCTTTCCAAAAGCACAAGCCTCACCAGTAATGAGATAATAGGAGTACAGATGGACTGGAGGACTAACCTTTCATAGAATCAGTATAGCAGCTCGAAGCAACCATCCACATGAAGATCAGAGTTCTTGAACTTTTGGGTCGCAGTACCTAGCATTAACTTCAAACAAAAGAAAAAGTGAGCAGTGAGCTTCTTTTTGAAATGGAAACTAAAGCGGGTGCTTGAATTTATAATTGCGGATCAGATCAATCTGGTAATCTAGGCTTTTTTTCCCCCAAATACAGTTTTGCAAAAAAAATTATTGAAAGGCCTATATTTGAAGTTATTTTATTATGCAGCCTCTGCTTGGAATTTGAGTTTTCGAGTTTAGGAAACTTGAGTTCCAAAAAGAGTTACATAACAAAATAACTTTAGAAAGAGAATTTTCAGTAATATTTTTTTTTGCAAAAACTGAATATTTGGCAAAAAATGTTGGTAATCTAATCTAAAATGAGTAAAATCATATCATTTACCGTTGTTTGGTAAAGTAGTGTTTTCTTTTTAAACAATGCTCTCCACCATAAGAACCTGCTACACTCTTCTTTTGGTTACCTTGTTAGAGAAACTTTGTTTTCTGCTAGCTCTTTACAGAGCTTAACTTTCTCTCATACTTTTCAGCAAGGCAATGCGTTAGCTCATGCCATAGCCAAGAAAGTGAGACTTTCTTTTCTTGTATTAGTTTGAATGACGTTTGTTTCTCCTGATCTCCATGATTTTTTTGTTATAGATCTTATTGCTATGAAAATAAAAAGCAGTTGTTTTTCTGCTCCAAAAAAAAAAAAAAAAAAAAAAAAATCTTTTTCAAAGAATTTAATATCTTAACTAATTGTCCAGAGTATTAGTCAAAGTTTATATGCAAAACTTAGATATACTCCCTTTTCTCTTGAATTTTTTTGATACATACATAAGAATTTTTTTCTAAGCATGACACCTAGCATTTCCTTGCATCACACCTCATAGAAGATTATATCACACAATCCTCAAATTTAGTTTCATAACTTTCAAATTTATTCTCCTCTTTTGATTAGAAAATATTACATCCATATAAATAGATGATTAATACCTATTCCTAATTTGTAATGGAACTTGGACTTCTTCAAACCTTAATAAGAGTCTTTTGTTTTTTGTTTTTTTAATAATAATTAGAAAAGAAAAGGGAGGGTTACGTACAAATCCCTTTCCAAAGAGTACAATCACAAAGAAAAATCTACAAAATTAATGAAATACAACAAGGGGATGGTACCTAGGGCAGTCATCTAATCATACAAGGACTCAAAAAAAAAAAAAAAAAAAAAAACACTATTTGAATACAAAATTATATCACCCAGCACCATAAAAAAATCCTCATGTTTACTTCACGCCAAAGATTTCACATAACAGTTGTGGCTTGCTATGGCAATGGAATCATCCTTGCCAACCTTCCAAGAGCTCAATCACAGATTTTGGCACCACCCAAACTGTCCCAACCAATGCAAAAACAAATGACCAAATATTTGTTGTAAAAAAGAAATGGAAATTGATTCCCCACTCCTTTTACATGGACAACACTAATCAACTTATCAATAACTGCTGCTTATGGAGATTATCAATTGACAAATTTTTTCCTAAAACTGTAGTCCACACAAAACACACGCTGCCTTTCGAGGGACCCTAGCACCCTAAATGCTCTTCCATGGAAAAGAGTGGCATGTGAAACCCCTAAATGCATTATAATAGGAACGAACCTTAAATATCCCACTCTTTGTGGGAATCCATAAAACTCCATCTCCACCGAGAGATGAAGGCAAGCGCTTATAGATCAACTAAAAAAAAATTTATCACTGATTCTAGTTCTCAATCTTGAAAAGGCTGAACAAATGGAGGATTCCAATGCCTAACCTCACCCTTGGATAGGTTGGCTAGGTAAGAAGCTACTGAAGCTTCCCTGTCAACAACTAAGGCATACAAATCTGGGAAAATATCTTTAACCCGTTCTAGATATTTGTCCAAAACCTCACTCTAGATCCTTCTTGTACATCAAATTTTAAGAAGTTGAAGGAATCTCATCCCCCACTTATACTCTTCCACAAACTAACACCATAAGGTCCCTTAATCCGCTTCATTGTCCATCCTCCCCATTCTTCTCCATATTTCACCTAAATGACTCTTCTCCAAAGATGATTATTTTCCACTACAAAACTCCAAAGCTACTTTTCTGATAGGACTTGATTAAAAGAACTAAGTTTTTGAACACCCAAACCACCCTCGTGGGGTTTTGGTATTTGTAACTCGTTTAGGTAAAAGATGGACAACAAACCACCCAAATAGGGTTGATTTTGTGATGAAGGACCATGATAACAACCATAAGCTCCCACAATGAAAACGAGTTACATACATCTGATGCAAAGCATTTGAAGCAAGAAAATTCGTATGGCTGAGTAATGTCTTGAGGAAGCCAAGTGAACAAGTTCCAACTCCTATCTTTATGACATGTGATCAAACAATTAGGCATATTCTTAATTGATTTATAAGTTGGTTAGACGTGGATTAAATGTTGTGTTAGATATAGTTTGTGAATATTTTAACATGTAACTAATTCAATTACACACTTGCTTAGGTGTAGTTAGTTAGTTATGATGTTGTCATCATAAATTAGTCTTTGTGTCATTGTAAAGATAGCTATTGATAATTGAATGAAGAAATTAGTCTTTGTAAATTGTGTTTTAGGTAGAGAAATACCTCCCGCCACCCGCCACTCATAGAATTTCTGACTTCGTTCTCATGCAACTTTGATGGTTCTGCATCAATATTAACATTCATAAGCAACTGTAAGACATTCAATGTTTCAGAAAAAAATAAAAATAAAATAAAACATGTATATTATCATGTTATGAATCAACAACATTTTCCTCCACAAGTGCTATATAACTACATAGTTTTGAATCTACATTATCAAAGAGAATACACACCTCCATATACGCTTGTAGCTTTACTTGAACTAGACTTCTTTAACAATTGTCTATATCCTTTTTTCTTCCCTTCGTTCTCCTCTGATATTAAATAGTCGCCATTCTCCACTAACCTTTAGGGAGAAACTGCTTAGATAAATAAAAAGCATTAATTTATCAAAACATAATCCAAATCAAGTTTGGGGAAAAACAAATAGACAAAAAAAGACCTTGTTGTCTAAATCAATTGGCAAATTCAATGTATTGGGCTAGGGTTTGTTCGGCAGTATAAATATGTTGAAAACCCTTATTTTTATATAATGGAATTCTAGAAAATACGGACATGGACATGGACACAGTACGATATGGCAACACAAGCAATTTCTGAAAAATTATAACATGATAGTGCGGATACGACACTAATATTACACGGGTATGACACTGGTACAGTAGCCCAAATGAAGCGTCAGTGCCATACCGGTGTGGTACCCGTGGATGTAGGCACAGTACCAAGCCACATAAATTGTTCTGCTCTTTTTCTTCCCATTTCCACAAAAATTCTTAGATCAGAAATCTTCAACGTACAGTCTAATCATTTTCCCCAATAAAATAGAAGCCATTTTAAATACTGTGTAACAAGCTCAAGCACTTCCTTCCAAACTCCAAAGGGGTAACTTCATCATTAATGAGTGCATACTATTACTATAGATGGATGAGAAGACCAATCTAACCATTTATGAGAGAGTACTACACATGGATAAGAAGACTCACCTTATGCAATTAGAGTATTGATCAGCAGTCTAAAAAGATATTGAACTTCCAGCTACCACTACCAAGCGTTGACTTCAATTAAAAAAAGAAAAAAAAAGTGAAGATGAGCTACCAAATTTAATTTTACTTACATAATCAGAATTGAATTCCCAAGTTTGTAATACAGAGATAAGAAATCATTTCAGCTAGCTAACCTTAAACAGGAGTAGAGTTTGTGCTGTACAGAGTGATAAGAAGACTAACCTTAAACAGAGTATTCGGTATAGCAGCGTGAAGCAATCACCCACACGGAGATGGCGATCTTGAACTTCTTGCTCAGAGACTCAGAGTAACTAACGTTGACTTCAAACAAAAGATAAAGTGAGCAACCAAATTTTATCTTACTAGTATATGGCTGCAACTGGCAAAACTAAACGCGTGGTAAAACTTATAATTGTGGATCTGGTCAATCCGGGACTGCCATGTCAGTTGTCACCTACTTTTCTTTCTGTTTTTTTTTTTTTTTTTTTTTTTTTTTTTCAACCTCGACCTCCCATTTTTTTTCCCTCCCCATTATTATCCACTGACTATTGCATGCTCACCGTAGCACACTACCATGTGGGTAGAAATCGTGTTTTCAAATAAAATTGTAATACCATTTCCTAATTTTATAAGGGGTATTTAACAAGATTTAGTATATTCTCCAACTAACGCTCAAAGCCAAACAAAATCGGATTTTAGATTACCACTTTAATCCTATGTTTGGTTTGGGTGAAAATGACCATAATGAAAAATGAGAGAAAAAAAAATAGAGTGGATGAAGTTTTCCATTTGAAGATCATGAAGTCACCATTTTTTTTCCTTCCAAATTGGTGGAAAAAGGTGGAAAAAAGAGAGAGAAGATGGTATTAAGAAAGAAAGTATAAAATTATCCACATTTTTTCATCATTATACTTTTAATAATAAAAACATATTAGTACTTTGCTTTTTATCATTTCACTTTTCTACTTTTTTTTTTTTTTTTTTTTTCGGTAAAAACTTTTCTACCATTTTTACCAAACAGCAAACACGCATGATAAAAAATATAAATATTTTATAATTTCCCAACATTTTTCATCCTCAAAGTTAAGGGTCATCAAATAGCCCATGACCCATGGGGTCGCCCAAAGAATGACCCTTAGCCCACAAGGCTAATGGGTAGCCCACCGATAATATTGAAGCCCGTGGGCAGCCCAAAGAGCCCAATGGGACAAGGCTATGGGTTGGTTTCTTTACCCATGGGCGCTCGGTGGGCGGCCCGTTAGCCTGACCAAAGAGTCTGACCCGTTAGCTTTCGACTCATTGCCCAAAATTTATAACAAAATAATTTGGGGTTGGGTGGATGAGGGATTGAACTTTAGACATTATAAAAACTTTAAGACCACACACCTAACCACTAAATACTTGGAATGATTGTGATACAATATGCATAATAAATATATATTTTGGTATTAGTCTAGTAGTTTTGATTTTTAAAACAAAGTTACTAAGATGATTGTTGCCCTACCTCTGTGCCTCTGGAAAGAAAGTCATTCTTTCCTTTGATAAATTCCAATTCTTTCCTTACAAGTTACAATTATAGAAGAAATTCCTTAAAAAAAAAAAAAAAAAGGCTTACTTGTTGGTTGGAAGAAATTCTTTCCTTAATGAGTTGATATTTGATTCTTCATAGATTTCCTTTAAGAATTGATATTTTATTCTTCAAATATTTCCTTAAAAGTTGATATTTAATTCAATGTACTTATTTATTCTTATCAATAAAAGTTAATTAATCTTATTTTAGTACCTTTTTAAGAGGTATGTCTTAGTATTTTTTTAATAGAATCTTTTTAGTAGATTTAATTGTTCAATTTGATAGTTTGTAATAATATATAATTATAATTTTTTTGGTTAAATTTTTATAACCCCATTGAAGACCTGTTAAAAATGCCCATGGGTAGCCCATTAAACCCACCTCACTGGCCCAGTCCACTAAAGCCCAAATGGGCATTGCCCATGGGTAGGGCCATGGGCTAGGGTTTTTCCATCCAGCCCGGCCCGACCCAGCCCATTGACTAGTCAATGACCCGTTAAGCCTTGACCCATTAGACCCATGGGCCAAGTAAAACGGGTCGGGCTGGCTGGCCGGCCCGGCCCATTGACGAGGCCTACTCAAAGTTTAGCCTAACTTCCACTTCGTTTATTACTTTCTAGTTTAATAATTATCCCCTTCACTAATTTTCTAGAGAAGTTTATCAGCTACTTTATAGGTTGTCTTTAGGGTCCACCTCAAGAGAGAATTTTCCCTTCGGCCATCCGATTCTTTCCACGTGGTGATGAGGGTGATAATATTCTAAAATCGCGGAAGGAAAAGGTTGAAGAAAGAAAATGCGTGAGGTTAGTGAGAGAGACATAAGAGGTATTCTAGAAAGGAGACATAAGAGGTATTCTAGAAAGGTTACAAGAGAAGAGGAGAATTTCTTAGATGAAAGAATTAAAAAAAAAAAAAAAAGAGGTTCCTTACATATTATAGCATTATGTTTGTTTGTTAATTTGGTAGTTGAATCTGAATAATGTTATTGGTGAAAGTTCAATATGTGTACAAACACTCTTGAACGTTTAGACCCCTAAATTACAACTTAACCAATTCAAGCATTATGTCAAACAATTAGTGTGCGGAAACTTAACATAAGCTATAATATGGAATTGGAAAAACTATCTAAGCTAAATTAAAAACACAACTCACAGCAGTTAATAAAAAGCAAAGATAAAAGGGAAGGAAAATGCAAACACAAAGACAACACGCGATGTGTTATCGAAGAGGAAACCGAAACTCTCGGCATAAAACCTCTCCGCCGCCCTCCAAGCGGTAAACAATCCACTAGAAAATATAGTTGGGATACATGGACAGCAATAGACCCTCCAAGCCTAATCTACCCAGTGCACCTAAGCCCTCCAAGCTCCTTACTCCAATGAGGTTGCGCCGAACCTTTTTTCTTTTCTAACTTCCCGGATTCCGCTACTAGACCGTAGCATCAACCAATGAAAATTGGTTCCTTCCTAATCGCTTCCCGTAAATCCAAACAGCCCTCTCACAGTGATGAATATGGTGAGAACAAGGTTTGGTAAAATGTCTCTCAAGGATTTGACAATGGAGAGGAAGAGAGTTGAGAAATTTGAAGAGACTCTATTACGGGGTTACTAAATGCTGAAATACAAGCAAATTTGGCACGGAATAAAGTTAGTTAGATGGTTGAATAAATTCAACCTTACAATCTCCCCATTTGGCTATTTCGTGACAAAACCCTAAAACAGACTCTAGACTTAATATGTGAGTTGGGAATAGTTGAGCAAAACTCACTCACATCTAACTCTAGAAACTGTGAAGCACTTAAATCATATGAACATAAGACTCCTGAAACACAACAATACACTATGATCAATGTAAGCAGAAAATCGTGAAATGCATATGAAACAGGCAATATGTGATCAAGCAAAGATGGAGTTAAGAAACAAACCATGGCTTGATCAACCAAGTAATCACTACAAGGTAGTGACCACAATGCTCATTCACACTTGGAATGAACACAAGGACATACAAGCTAACAAGCACAAGGCAAGATACTTGTATGCTCAACATTCAACCAATGCATAATACACAAAGTATATGCATCTAGGAACAATCCTACAAGGGCACAAGAGTGACAAGATATAAATCAAAATGCAAGACATTTAGATAGAAGTACTGATTTCAACATAGCATAAAAGGTTGCATTAAGCAAGGTACAAACCATAAAGCCTACAGAATATGCATAAAAACAGTCACCCTAAAAGCTTATATAAGCACATGGGTACAAACACAATATATCTTGAATAACATCAACAAAATATATAAAAGATTAAACCAAGAGTATAAGTTATGAGTTAGAAACAAATATACACCAAAACCACAGTGTATCAAACTCATATAAACATCAAATACCCAAAACATAAGCATATATAAACAAAGTCTCTGATTTTGACAACTCCCCCTCAACACATTACTCCCCCTTAAGAGCTGCTTTTCTGCTTCTCATCAACAATGTCATTAACAACAGAAAGAAACATCTCCCTTTTTTGACCGGAATGGCCAAAGGGTCACTATCCATGCTGGGTGGTGAAGCTGTTAAGTTTTTGAGACAAAATATCAATTTGGTCCTGCATGGCTCTCATCCTCTTAGAGTGCTCGGTCTGGACTCCTCCGATCCCATCAAGTCGTTCCAGAATGATTTGAAAAGCATCCGGAGGTGTATCTCAAGAAATTGATGCTTCGGTCCTTTTGCCACTCCTCCTGGGTGTTGAGGTTGATGCATGCCCTGTTGCCTCCGCCTCGGTCTCCATTGGGACACCCTCTCCTTCATCACCTTCATCTTCTTTCTCCGGAAGCCTAACACTTATCCTTTTGCGGGTAAGCTTGTTAATTGCGGAGGGTGTGGACATGAGACTGATGTCTTGTGGGATTGGAACACCCTTCTTTCTAAAGATCCTCATTAGCAAACTAGGAAAGATCAATTTTGGCCTAGAAGTTGTTCTAGTCTCATCCACAATAGTGTCATATATGTGGGAACTAATGTCAATGAAAGTCTTTTCTTTGAGATCCATCAAAAAGATTGTTGTTGCACAGTTGATTGTAGTCAACTTCTTTATGGGATATAAGTTAAACATCATGATTATTGTTAGACACCTCATGTCCACTGGAAAAGTTGTGGTATTCAGACATTTTCCTTCTCTCTGTCCACCTATCCTTTGTTGAACAGTTTCAATAGATACAATCCTATCTTTGTAATTGACAAACTCCCGATCTTCTAATCCTTCAAGTCCTAGCACATCATCAATGACATGTGCATCTAAAGTAAATTCTTTACCTCTAACCCAAAGACTTAAATCATTCTCCCTTATCACAGCATTTGAATAAAACTCCCTAATTAGGGGTTCACACACTACTGGGAGATCATTCAGAAGCTTTTCCTATCCTCTCCCTTCAAAACATTTGGGATAAAGGAGTTTCTTAAATCCTCCAAATCTATAAATCTTTCTTGAATAATTCCTGCTTTCAAGAAGAAATCCTTGTATCTCTCAAAGTGTTGAACCGACTTAAACAGATTAGAATCCATTTTCAATCTTTTGTCGGCCTTCTTTATAGGAGTTTTCTTCTTCGGAGGTGAGAGAGCCATCTGTGCACAATCAGAAAAGGCCACAACAATACAGTACAAAACATGTGTAAAACAAAACAGAACTTTGTTAGTGACAAGGACAAAAATACCTCCACTCGGATAAACTAAAACAATTAAACCTCATGCTACTGAAATCAACCACACGGATGAACAGGCTTAAAAAGTGAACACACAAGGACAACAGGGAGCAGCAGAGATAGAAAATATCCTAAAGACAATGTGATGAGAAAGACATGACTCATAAATAGCATAGTAAAACACATAGATGCTCTCAATAGATTCACACTATAGAACATGCCCATTCAAAGACATAAACTTCACATCCACAATAGGAACATTTTGAAACAACTCATCAGCACAAGTTCGGATAAAATAAAAAGAAACACTTAGCTAAGCACATGATGAAGACCAAAAAGGAAACAACTAAAATAATTTCAAACTTAAGCTACAGCATCCACAAGCTAAGCATGAACATAGAGCAATATCTAAAACACAAACCCATCTCAAAAACATAAACACATGCGAAAAATCAAGGGGGAAAAAAACACAAAATCAAGTAGAAAGGAGTTCAAGAATGAAAACCCATTCCTGTTACTTGAAAATTTTGAGTAGAAAATACGCAACAATGGAGTTTGAAAATAGGAGCACGGAGTGTTTGGGAAGGAGATAAGTTGAGAGAGAAGATGAACACTCACAAAAGTTCGAGGGAAAAACTGAAAAAGATTTAAAAACTGCCCCTATTTTTTGCCAAACACGCGTTTTTCGCGACTGAATAGAGTCGCCACAAAGTCGCCAGTTCAAGCCGCCAAAACACCCAAAGACAAAAGTTCGAAAAATTTTTCTAAGTGTTTTTCGCGATCGGAAAGTCTACTCATGAGAGAGTCACGAGCTGAGCCGCGAAAATTTCTGAGTAACCCTCACGATTGGACCTTTCACTCATGAACAAGTCGCCAAAAATGACTCGCGAAAACGCGACTAAGGCTCGCAACTTGACCTACCCATGATCGAGTCGCCAAAACAGGGCAAAAATGAATTTTTGAAATTTCAGATTTTTTTAAACAAAATACTTTCCAAAAACACCTAAAATATTCAAAAATCTTTTTGTGCTTGAATTAACAAAGATTGAACATGTGAAAACACATTTTATCAAATACAATCACACAAATGAATATGACATTTATTGAATATAAACTTGTGTGTTGTATGTGGATATTAACAATGAGATATTCCTTAGTCTAATGTGAAGTTTCAATGATCAATTCAACCAAGGCATACACAATTAGCACAAGATCATGTGATCCATCTCAATTATAGAAATATGTATTTATGACCTCCCACAAAACTTGATAACATAACTTGGAACTTTACATTTGACTCCACTTTCAATCATAACATTTGATCTTTTGAGGCAATCACCTCTCATTGTGAGAGTGATATATGATATTTCACTTTAATGAATAAGCTTTTGGCTTTTTGAATAAACATTCTCTTTAATATAAGGTCGCTTACCCTTTTTCTTAGTCGAATACTAGAATGTGCGATGGCTTTTTGCAGCTCAATATCTCTTTTCATTTGGAGATTTACATTTGGTGAGCTTTTTTTAGCAACAACAAAAATAAAGAGTGGGAAGATATATAGACACAACTCTATGCATGTCTCAAGATCAACAAAACCATTCACTAATCATTCATGGCAAGTTTGAAGATCTATTTACAATAATCACATAGATTTCAAGATTTTTCCCACAGTGATATGAGTGCAAAGAAACAAGCAATGCTCGATAATGCACAAAGTCATTAGCACAAAGGTACAAGGCAAAACAGGTTTTGAGACAAAAGCTCAACAATGTCAATCAAACTTTTTGATTTTCTAATTTTTATGTGATTTTTGGATTTTTGACACTAGAAGAAAAAGATTGATAAAAAAAAATTAAAAGTATGCACAAGTAGACAAGCAAACAACCAACAGCAAAAACAACAAGCAAACAAACAAACATCGTCGCAAAGCATAGAAAGTATTAATGCATGAACATGTTGTAATGCTTATGCATGAGTACCCTTTTTCACCCACACGTCACTTGCGTTTGGGGTGATTTCCTTATAGGATTGGGTACGGGAGTTACGGCTTTCAAACCTTCGTGAGGAGCTTTCCAAGTAGTTGGTGAATGCACTTATCATCTTCATCACATTCATCATTCCGGGATCACCATTTTGATCTCTAGATTGTTTACCCGCCCAATTTCTTCTATCATTTCTAGGTCCTCGTGACCTTTGAGGAGTTACACTATTCTTAGCTCTCAACTTTTGGCAATTTGGTCGAGTATGCCCTTGAAGTCCGCAATGATGACACACATAAGTTGCTCTAGGACCTCTTTGTGGTCGTGGATGTGACTTGGCACGAGATTCAGACCTGCCCACAGATTGATTACGGGGATTCAACAACCGTTGGTTCACCACATTCTTCTTCTCCTCCATCTTGAGCTTCTCATCGGTAAGGTCATCTTCAACTGGATCTTTAGCCTTTACAAACTTCACTTCTTTAGTGACAGTTCAGGATGAGCTACTTCCTCCGGTATATCCCAATCCAGATTTGTTTGAAAAACTCTTTTGAAATGAAATAACATCATCTAGCTTCTTGGTGGTGACCCTCTCTATTTTAGCATTTGCTTGCACAACCTCTTGCTCAAGAAATCTCACTTTTGTTTAAGCTTCCGATGACTCACCATTCGGTGTTTCTATCTCACATTTGGCCTCCCTATATCGGATTAGGAGACTTTTGTAATCCTCCTCTGCCTTCTTCATTTTTCTCACAGCAACCTTGGCCACCCTTGTGTACTCACCCGACTTCTCCAGGAGTGAGTTATAGTTTTCTTGAAGATTGGTTGTGCTTTCATCTTCTTCAAAGATCTCGATTCTTCAACAATTCCCAGTGATTCTTCGTCACTATGTTCTCCAAGGTCTCGTACAAGCAGATTCAACTCGTCTAAAGACTCAACATGAGCAATAGTCATAAAAAGCCGAGTAGTTCCCCTCTCCATCACAGCTTTCTTGATTCGAGTCGGATGAATCCGAGTCACTCAATGTTGTGGCATACACTTTGCCTTTCGATTTCAAATAATTCGGACATTCTTTCTTAAAGTGTCCATGCCCATTACATTTGAAACAAGTGACACCTTGTGTAGGTTGGGATTCTTTTCCATCTTTCCTTTTGAATTCATTTTTCTCCCTTCTTGAACTTTGGAATTTTCCTTTATCACCAAATTTGCCATTATTTTTGAATTTCAAGAATTTTCTGAAATTTTTAACAAGGTATGCAACATCTTTGTCAACCACATCTTCTCCCGATGAGTCTTGATCTTCCACCTTCTCATTAATGGTCTTAAGAGCAAGAGATTTACTCTTCCGTTGATTGGGCGCGACATCTCATAAGTCCGAAGAGAACCAACCAGCTCCCGGACTTTGATGTCATCAAGGTCCTTACTTTCTTCAATCACTTTGTCACTTTAGCACGAAAACTTTTCCGGCAATGATCGAAGGATCTTCCTTACAATTTTAGAATCCTCCATTTTCTCCCTAAATTGAACTTCTTTGTCAACCACCTCATTTAGCTTCCCATAGAAAGAGTCAAAGGACTCATCCTCACTCATTTTGAGCTCCTCAAACCGAGTGGTCGCATTTGCAACTTGGTGTCTTTCACTTTCTTCGTGCCTTCGTAGGTGGTTTCCAATATCTCCCATGCTTCTTTGGCAACGGTAATGTGAGAAATCTTGTGAAATTCATTTGGAGACACACCACAGAAAATAGCATTGAGTGCTTTACTATTAGCATTAGATGCAGCAAGTGCTGCCTTATCCCATGTGGATTTGGCTTCCTCGGGCTTGATCCAACCTATCTCAACAACATCCCAAACAGATTCATCAATAGAACACAGAAAAGCTCTCATGCGAACCTTCCAAAAAGCATAATTACTACCATCAAAATATGGAGGTGCATTTAGGGATTGAGACCGACCCATCTCAAAAGATAGTCAAGGATCACACAATGGTAATGAAACCACTAGAAGTGTACCCGCTCTGATACCAATTGAAAGTTCAAATATGTGTACAAACACCCTTAAATGTTTAGACCCCCAAATTACAACTTAACCAATTCAAGTATTATGTCAAACAATTAGTGTGCGGAAACTTAACATAAGCTATAATATGGAATTGGAAAAACTATCTAAGCCAAATTAAAAACACAACCCACATCGATTAATAAAAGGCAAAGATAAAAGGGAAGGAAGATGCAAACACAAAGACAACACGCGATGTGTTATCGAAGAGGAAACCGAAACCCTCGGCGTAAAACCTCTTCGCCGCCCTCCAAGCGGTAAACAATCCACTAGAAAATATAGTTAGGATACATGGACAGCAATAGACCCTCCAAACCTAATCTACCCAGTGCACCTAAGCGCTCCAAGCTTCTTGCTCCAACGAGGTTGCGCCGAACCTTTTTCTTTTCTAGCTTCCCGGATTCCGCTACTAGACCGTAGTATCAACCAATGAAGATTTGTTCCTTCCTAATCGCTTCCTAGAAATCCAAACACCCCTCTCATAGTGATGAATATGGTGAGAGCAAGGTTTGGTAAAATGCCTCTCAAGGATTTGACAATGGAGAGGAAGAGAGTTGAGGAATTTGAAAAGACTCTAATGTATAGATTGTGGGTGAATCAATCTTGTTTTTTTTTAGGGTTTCTCTCTCAAAATTCTCTCTAGAAGCTCTCTTACATTTGTGGGGAATGGGTATTTATACTGGAGTTAGAGAGGAATGTGAAACGTCGGGTTTTACAAAACAGAGGTGGCTCGCGACTTGACTAAGTCGCGAGACCTAGTCATGAGATAACCGTATGGCCAGTTATCCTATTTTGTCTTGTAGTGCTCTAACTAGCATGACTGTTCACCTTCCGGCATGCTTGACACGTGTCTTTGCGTCGGCGGCTTGCGTACCGCGAGTCACCCGCGAGGCCAAGCCGCGAGTCTCTCTTTTTTTGCACACTCTTGAGCAAACTTCACTCTATCTCTCTCACTATCCTTACAACAAACCCACCTAAATACAAGGTTACTAAATGCTGAAATACAAGTAAATTTGGTACGAAATAAAGCCAATTAGATGGTTGAATAAATTCAACCTTACAATCGGAAATAATTGAACTAGTTTATTTAACAACCAAACTCTTGCCAAATACATATTATAGGATTAGAAGATAAATAAATATATCTTAAAGGTCCATTTAGTTAGACGTTTTGGGAGATTGAATTAGTGTTTATAAAACTCAAAACTCTATTTTGCAACCACAACTCCTAATAGTTTTTTTTTTTTTTTTTTTTACAAATGTCATTTTAACTCAAACCATAGTATTCCAACAACTTCTACAAATGGATCCTTAATACGAAACCTCTAATATTATTTTGGCAAAAAAAAAAAACTTTTTTTTCAATAGCTTATTTACTATGAGACAAAATAATATTGAGTAATTTATTTGTTAAATATGTGAAAAAATAATAATTAATGTTGGTTTTTTAAAAATAAGTAAATAAAACGAAAAAAAAATCTTCTAAAGATCACAGTCATCTTCTCAACTCACACTCTAATTCTAATAGGGGGAAACTTGAGAGAGATAGAAAGAGAGAGAGAGAATTTGACAATGGACCACAAGCAGGAACAAGATGCACGTGTGCGAAGTCGAGTAGTAGAGATCACAAAAATTGCTTATGATGCTAAGGATCTCATTGACAAATTCATTCTTAAAGTCACCCCTAGAGAAGATATGGGGTTGTACAGAATCCACAAGAAGTTTGCAAGATAAATGTAGCAAAAGTAACTTGAAAAAGGAGAGTAATATGGGGGCCATGGCAATCATAATTCTTGATTATGAGAGCTTCTATATGGTATTTTTGTCTTGTCATTATCATTTTGAGTTCATTTAGGGAAGAGGAGCGCAAGCAACAATAAAATTAGCAAATTATGTATTACATTGAGTTCAAATCTTTTATCTCACTTTTTCTATCCTATTATATGCTCCACAAATAAAAAATTGCCAAGTGTACACCTACTTAATAAAATAAAAACCAACACATCCCCTCTAGCCACTACCACTAGTCCACCACAACCAACTAGCGTCGCCGCCACTTCATCAACGACCATCCTCCATCACTTATGTTTATGTTTCGATATACCGTACAATTTTTCGAATATGTTGGATGTCTATTCAACCAAAGTATTCTTAAGGGGTCAATGTTTGTTTTATAATGAAATTCTTTTTAAAATCGAACCAAATGGACCCTTGCATGCTCCTATATCATTAAATAGTCCCCTTCTATTTCAAAAGCAAATGTAAGATCCTAAATTCCTAAGATAATAATATCAAAGTATATAACCAATGTAGTTTATGTTAAATACCAAAAGAAAATCACAGCCATAGAACCACTTGATATTGGTTTTTTGTTTTCTAATATACTTTATCAATCTACCAAAATAGACCATTGGTTGGTGATTCAATGAATAGATGCTAGTTAATGAAAGGACACCGCAATTTCTCTATACCTGTGTACCTAGTCATGGATTTGAAAACAACGAGGTGTTGTTAGATGGCCATTGTAGACTTGTAGAGGCACTGGCGTTGGTTGGTGGTGGTGGACTAGTGACAGTGACCGATGGGAATGTTTTGGTTTTTATTTTAGGAAAGTGAAGTGAGAAGGTAGAAAATTAAGATTTAATTAAGTAGGTAGACATTTGGTAATTTTTTTATTTGTGGAGCATAGAGTGGGATCCAAAAGATTTGGACTTGTTGTAAATTCAAATATCCTATTTTTTTTTAAAATCATTTTACTGTTCATATTTTGTTTTTGTTGCAAATTCAAATATCCTATTTTTTGTTTTTTAATCATTTTACTGTTCATATTTGTTTTTTTGGGTAAACTATGTTTTTGGTCCTTATCTTATACACCATATTTCAATTTGATCCCTAACATTTCAATTGTGTTAATTTAGTCTTTAACCTTTTGGTAACGTGTCAATTTAGTCTCTGTTGTTGTCTTTTGGATAAAAATTGATGACATGTCTAATAGCCAAAATAAAAAATTAACTTTCATTGATGTGAGAATAAACTAAAATTTTATTTTGGCCTATTTTCATGTCATTAATTTTCATACAAGATATAATAAAGAGAGACTAAATTGACACGAGACTGAAAAATTAAGGACCAAATTGAAATATAATGTAAAGGATAGGGATCAAATATGTAGTTTACCCTTATTTTTTTAGCCTCAATTTTGATACAGATTATAAATGAAAATTATTTTACTATTCAACTTATTTTTGTTATTATTCATGACCTCATTGTATTTTTTGTTATTTTTAGCCTCAATTATTTTACTAATTAATTTTTATCATGATTTTAAAAATCAGATCGGACTGACTGGTTTAATCGGAAACTAATCCGGTCCGATTATTATTGTTAAAAACCGAAAATAGAAACGTTAAAAACCGGAAACAGCCGGTTTAACCGGAAAAACCGGAAACCAGTTTTTAGCCGTTCTTCATTAAAAGCAAAACTACAGATGCGGTGTTTTTAAAGAGAGAGAGAGAGAGAGAGAGAGATTTTGTTTTGGATTTGAGAGGAGAGATTTTTTTTTTTTTTTTTTTTTTGAGAAACTGAGAGGAGAGATTTTGATTTTGAAAATGTTCTCAAAATTAATGTGGTGAAGCCTAAAACACCAACAGTGACTCCAAAAACATCAGATCTCTTATCTTTGTTATGTTGAGGAAGGAGCCCAAAAACGAAGCTAATTTTATATGATTTTATCTGTCCACACTCCACTTCAGCCTTTGTTTTCTGCTCTTGCACAATTGTACTTGCACATACCCATATTGACGAGAGAGACACAGAGAGGGAGAGAATATTGAAGAGGGAAATCCGGATATGAAACTTTAGCAAAAAGTGGATAGGAAAGAAACTTTTTAAGTCCAGAGAGTTGTTTGAAAGTTTGAATAAATGTGTGGTGGGTGTGATATAAACGTGTAAGTGAAGGATAGGTGGGAAAAAAGTATCAAGTAGGCAATGATATTGTTACCCATTGGTGACTTTTTTCTGGTTATTTGACAAATTAAATAATAACTAAAAATGGTTTGTAATCGTTACGCTTAACCTTTTTATGGTTTTTTTTTTTTTTTTTTTTTGTTGGTAGAATTTTGTTAAGTGGTGTTCAAAAATTGGTTAGTAAATATTCAATGTTTTACTTGTGGGTACCTAAGGTATGTTTGGCAACGTTCTAGGCACGCTTTGCAATCTAGACATTCCACATCGAAGGAAAACCCTCCCATCCTCTCACTTTCTGCCTTATAAGCTGTGAAGCAGAGAGAGAGTAGTGTACCACCAAGCATTTCTGTGATCACAAAAGGTTTGGTAGTACATTACTCCATTTACTTCACAGTTTATAAGGCAACAAGTGGGAGGTTTTCTTTCAATGTGGGATTTCAAAGGCTGCAGTATAAAAGGGCTACAAGGTAAAAAGTCCTTGACCCAAAGATTCGTCCATCCAAAGAACACACATCAAAAAATAGCTTATAAAGCAGTAAGTGGAGGACGTTACAAGCATGCTAAGCATGCCTTAGCCCTAGTTACCCACATTATTATTATTAAATTTTTTAGGTAAAATGACTATTTTTATTATTTCGATAATTGAATCAATGATTGATCGATTGATTTTTTCTTGATAATTCAATAGTAGGCAGAAGGATTTATCCACCGAAAGTGTTTTGAGTTACGAAGTTCTTGTCAATCATTGATTCATCGGTGCTATTGAATCAACAAGCAAAAACAAGCCATTGGTTAATCAAACCGTTATAGAAAGCAAAAGAGAAAAAAAATTCAAATCAAAATTCTCAATTTATTCTCTGTGTGAAATCATCTTGATGAGGATTTATGAAGTCACTGCCGAAGAAGCCGAAGTCATTTCCTACATTCTGTTCGGCGGCATACATGCGAAAGCCAACAAGCCTCACTCGTTCCGCGGCACTCAAATTCAATCTCATGCCTTGGCCGAACAAGCCAAAGCCAAGGCCTACGCGGCCTTCTCCGCCGGCGACTTCTCCACCGCCGTCCGCCACTTCTCGACGGCGATGTCAGTTGGTCCCTCCAACTACCTCCTCTACTCAAACCGCTCCGCCGCCTACGCTCGCCTCCACAAGTACTCCGAAGCCTTGGCCGACGCCGAGAAAGCAGTCAAGATCAAGCCTGATTGGTCCAAAGGCTATTGCCGACTCGGCGCGGCTCACCTCGGCTTGGGCCAGCTCGATGAAGCAGTAACGGCTTATAAGAAAGGGCTTGAGTTCGACCCCAACAATGAGGGGCTCCAAGCCGGGTTAGTGAATTGTGCAAGAAATTCCATGATAATGGAATCATCAAATTCTGATGAGAAAAAGAAATATATACCAAGGGATGATGGGTACAACTGGCGTAAATATGGGCAGAAGCAAGTTAAGGGCAGTAACTATCCACGAAGCTACTACAAATGTACTTATCTTAGTTGTCCTGTGAAAAAAAAGGTTGAGCGTTCACCTGCAGGACACATAACTGAAATTGTCTACAAAGGCTCTCATAATCATCCAAAACCTCAACAACAACTCGCTATTAAGCCTGCAAAAGAAAGTATTAGTGACAGTGAGGATCAAGGATCATCATGCATTTGTGAGTTAACTGGATCAAGCGACAGTGAGAATGAAGGTGCTGCAGAAACCAGAGAAGAAGAGAGGGTTGGTGATGGTGATGAGCCAAATCTAAAGAAAAGGCATGTTCCCAACCTATTATTTTACTTTGTACATATTCATCTTTTTATTTATTTTTTTGTTGTGATTTTTGGAAATTAAAAAAAAAAAAAAAATTACCGTGGAGTGTAGGATGACATATGCTGTAACAGAACCAAAAATAACCAAGCAAACAAGAAGTGAAGTATGTGGGGGCAATGGCAATCCTTGTCAAGGTGGTAACTTCATCTGTTTTTGTTTATGTTTTTGGTGTTTTGTTCCAATGATTGCAAGGTGCAAGTAGATTCGAAGAATATTTCACCATTACATTTGAAAATCATATAAATTGAGCGACAGAGTTACATCAACTTTGGCCCTAGTTAAATGGCACAAGAACAAGAAAATAGAGGGTTGTATAAATTACCTCTAAAATGAAGCTTTGGAATTATATAATTTGGAGTGTGAAGAGCTTTTGATTTTGATTGTCTGATCTGATTTGCAATCAATTTTTTTTTTAAAATGATCTATTTATAATTTATTTCCTAAATTTTTGAAATTTAATATATATTGAAAGGACTGAAGTTTACCATCCTAAAATATGGTTAACATGTCAGTGAGGTTGTCTCTTAATATTAGCTTATAGTTTACTTTAAACTTTTATTAGAAGATTGAAAATGAAAGACACATAAAAAATGTCACCAGTTGGTTGAACCATGTTAAATATTGATGTCTTTTGTGAATTTTTTATTTCTTGATCATGTGAATGCACTTTGCCCAAATTCCAATAGTTTGTATGCTGTATAATTGGTTTATCCCCATTTTCTTGATGAGATCGTTATGATAAGTTAAGATTAAATTCTCATTTCAGGCTTGTATTTCCTGCTGTATGGTGATTACATAATTCAGTGATGAATAATGAGCCATACTTATCAAAAAGTATCAGTTAATTAAAAGAACTAAATTGTGTTTCCTTTGGTGTTAACAATTTGATCTTTGCATGCTTTCCAAAGCTAGTTTAGTCTTATCTTCCTTCGAAGACATGTTGTCGTGGCCTGAAATGTGGCACAAGCTCACTGCCAATCCAACCACCCAGGCCTACCTTCAAAATAACGATTTTGTGAGGATGATGGATGAGCTCTTTAATAACTATCTTAAGGACAAGAGGGTTATACAAGCGCTTGGGGTTTTGTTGAACATCAACATCTGGACACCTACTTCTGTGGACGCGGAGATTCCTCAGTCTTCGTCTTTGCTGTCGCTGCATCCGGAGAGGAAGAAAAGTGCGGTGGCTGAGCCGGCAAAGGAACTGGATCTGATGGAGTTGACAGCAGATGAGGGGATGGATAGGGAGTCGCAGGCATGTATGGAACAAGAATTGGGCAATGCAGCATACACTAAGAATGATTTCCATACTGCAATTGTGCATTATACTAAGGTGATGGAGTTGGATGATGGGAACATTTCGTGTCTCATGAATCGGGCTGTTGCTTATCTGGCAATAGGACAGGTATGACAAATCTGGTTACAAAATTTTCTAGGCCAGACTGGTTTACTTTTGATTTTGATTGCAATATGGTTTTTTTTTTTTTTGGTGGGGGGTTACAATTGAGTTTATATGTTCATTGGTATTATTTTACTTGTAATTTTGTTTGCTTTTGGTTACAATTTAGTTATGTTGTTGTACTTGACCGGGTTGATGAATGTCTCAATGATATGTGTGTGTGTGTAATTTGAACTCTGTTGCTCCTTAGTGTCAAAAAGGCTCAAAAATAAAGATTGGTGGAGTTACTTAGGTTTGATTACTTAGACAAGATGGGTTTGATGTTGAATTGCAATAATAGGGAGGTCTAATTTGTTGTTAATTTTTTGCCTTTTGATGACAATGTTTTTCTTGATATGCCAAATTTAAAACCTTTATGTTGATGACTTGTGTGGCAGCTTAGTGGATTGGTCCACCATGGTCGCTCTCTCTTAGATTAGGGTAACACTTATTACACACAAGTGTTTAATAATACTAAAATTGTGCATTTAACTCATTTTCAATTTCGAAATTATGAGTTAGAATCACTATTTTAGTGTTATTGCACACATGTGGATACACACTCTGCCCCTTTGATTATGTTGTCTGAACTTGAGAGTTGGGTTTGTATGCTTTGTGTTTAGAAGTTATAAAGTTCTCTCAATGTGGGCAACTTTTACCAAGACTGGAAAGTGGAAAAGGTTAGAATTTTGCAATATGTAACTCCTCCCATATTGGTTCTTTAGTTTGATGAGTTGGAGTTCATATGGATGTGGGCATTGGGGCTTATTATATGATTTCCATTAAAGCTCTGTCAACTATTTCTTTATCACAAAGTCATTGGATTTTGATTCATCAATTCATTGAAACTAAGTGGGGAAGAGAGAGAGAGAGAGAGAGAGAGAGAGAGAGAGAGAGAGAAGAAGAAGAAGAAGAAGAAGAAGAAGAAGAAGAATTCTATTTGATACGCCTCAGCTAGGTCCAACTTGCTGAGTTAACTAAATCGTATCATCTTGTCTACACTGATGAGTAACTAGTATATAAATCCTTCTTGGCTTTTTCATATGCTACTTTAGTTAATGCTGAGTCTGGTATTAAGATTTTTTTTAGAAGTTGTTGGTTCAGTTTTAAAGTTTTACCTATTTGGCGACTTCCAAATTTTTTGGACTGGGTTCTTCTAGAAGCCCAAAATTCTTTCTCTATTTATTTTTGCATCTCGAGTCCTTTTTCAATTTGGTTTTGAAGTTCTTAATTACCTTTCATTCTTTATAGGAGTTCTAGTTTTTTAAGGAAAAAGTTAGAAAATTACACTTTACTACTCTAATCTATACCCCATATTACACTTTGCACCCTAAACTTTTCAAATGCACGTTTTGCAACTTAAACTATGACTCTTGTAACACTTTGCACCACGACATCAAGTTTGTTGTTAATTTGGATGGAAAACCAAAGTTTAGGATGTAAAGTGTATTCAAGAGTATAGTTTAGAGTGGTAAAGTGTAATTTCTCATTTGTTTTTAAGGGAAGATGGGCAATTTGATCTTCTCACGTGATGTCATATTTTTCCATCCAAGTTAACGGCAAACTTAATATCGGGGTGCAAAGTATCACAATGGTGGTCATAGTTTATGGTGCAAAATGTGTATTCAAAAAGTTTTGAGTGCAAAGTGTAATCTAAAGTATAATATCGGATAGTAAAAGTGTAATTTTTCCAAAAGGTAATGTTGGTGTTCTAGTCTTTCTGGCAATATTGGCAACAGCCTATAAAAAATATTTATATATTCAATAAATAAAAAATAGTGAGATTGATTTTAATAAAATTCTACCAGCCTTTTCTCTCCTCGATCTTATTAATCATTGTAATTTGGGTTCTTGATTTGTGTCATTGTAGTACACTTCCCATGTACTAGGGTTTAGCAATCCGTTATAAGCAAACTATTGTACTCCTTTCGGAGATAGTTGATACTTTGATAAATGGAAAATATGGTCTTTTGATCTAGTGTTGGCTCCTGTTCCATCCTAGGTGCTGACTTCTAGTGGTTGCCTCACTTGGCGTTGACTCCTAAGTCATATCCCTTTATTTTCTTGTCTTTAAATTTTACTTTTGATTTTGTTTTGGTATTCATGCGTCAAAAGCACTTATTGGATATTTGAAACTATGTTCTGCTATGTTTGATGTGGTACTGTGGAAGGAGAGAAATAGTCATATTTTTGACACTATAGAATGATCAATCACTCAGTTACAAACATTGATCTTTACTCTATTTGATCAGGCTCGTGCGTGGGCTCTTCTTGTAGAATTTCCTTATTAGATTTCATATATTCACTTCACTCTTGCGTATGAGTCTTTTGTAGTTCTTTTAGATTAAGTTGTGCTCACCATTGTGAACATGAAATAACCTTTTAAATAAAACATCATTACTTATCAAAAAAGAAACCCTTCATGATCACATCAAGAACCCTAATTTAGTGTTATACTCCTAAAGATCCTACATAAAAATTGGTATATTAGCCCATTCAAGCTTTTGTCCTGCATCATTACTTACTGTATTCAATTGTCTGATATTTGCATTTATATATTTTTTTCAACTACACTTTGATCCAAGTTCTTATATCTTTGTTTTTTCAGTATGATGAATGTATTAAAGATTGTGACGAGGTTGTTGAAAGGGGAAGACAACTTAAATCAGACTCAAAGATGATTGCAATAACTTTGAGTAGGAAAGGAACTGCCCTAGTGAAAATGGCAAAACACTCAAAGGACTATGGACTTGCTATTGAGACCTTCCAAAAAGCTCTCTCAGAGCATTGCATCCCAGGAACATTGAAGAAACTAAATGATGCTAAACAAGCAAGGAAAGGACTAGAGCAACAAGAATATTTTGATACAAAATTAGCTGATGAGGAATGTGAGAAAGGTATTCCCTTTTGGAACACCTAACCCATTGTTCTATTTGTCTTATAGATGATGTTGCGGTTTGTTCCTCTTGATATGGATTTCATTCCTACAAGTTGGTTCTTCCCATATATATTCTATCATATTCTTAACTCATTTCATTCCTATTTACTTTGTTTCTTGTTATAATCATTTGAGTTTAATTGCAATTATTTAAAGTCTTACCCACTACACAAGGATTTCACTTATGTGGGGTTAGGAGAGCTGGTTGGTAGAGAGCCCTACATCCAATTTTTGGAGAGATTGATTCATGAACTTGAACCTGCAACATATTGCTTGGGTAGAGGGAACATAGATTTTCAAATAAAAATTATAATGGGTCAAGAAAAATGATAACTTTGAGCAACAAATTGCATCTTAGCTACTGAAACAAATACTCTAATTCAAGATCAATGAAAAATGAGTCACAAAACTGTCCTAGATAAATAAATATAAATATATATATTTTTTTCTAGCATTTATAGTTCCAAAGAAACCCTAGCAAAAATTTCTAAGTATCCATGCCAGTTGACTTAAGATAATTCCTCAACAGCTTCAAGGGAAGCCAGTGTCTCTTCCTCTGGCAATCAAAGTCAACCTCTAAAGCCAACCACTAAGAAAAACCAATGCCTTCTTGGAATGCCAGGTAACATTAAAGAATTACAAACAAACCCATATTAGTTTTGATCTCAAACTTAAGAACTTTTTTGCTTTTGACTTGTTTTTTGGGTTATTTTTATTTTTTGACAGATTTAGATGTGGAGGTGGTTGCTCTGTCTCCAAAGACCCTATTGGCTACGAATGAATTTGTTTGTGAAATTTGTATGAAAGGGTTTAAGAGGGAACAGAACCTGCAGCTTCATCGGCGAGGCCACAATCTTTCTTGGAAGCCAAGTCAGAGGTTAAACAAGAATGTGAAAAAGAAGGTGTATGTGTGTCCAGAGCCATCGTGTGTGCACCATGATCCATCAAGAGCTTTGGGCGATCTCATGGGGATAAAGAAGCATTTCTGTAGGAAACACAGTGGGAAGAAGTGGAAATGCAATAAGTGCTCCAAGAAGTACGCAGTATGGTCTGATTGGAAAGCCCATTCCAAGATTTGTGGCACCAGGGAGTATAGATGCGACTGTGGGACTTTGTTCTCTAGGTTTTTGTTTTGCTTTTGCTTTTGATGTTTGATTTAAATTCCAGTTTGTTAATGAAATTGTTTAGGGGTTTTGGGATTGTTGAAGTTGTTTTGGTTTTTTCATTCTTTGAAGGATGGATAGTTTCATCACGCACCGGGCGGTCTGTGATGGTTTGGCAGAAGTGAGCGCTAGAACTCAGACTCAACCAGTAGTGAATCCAAATTTGAAGTTAGAAACCAAAATTCAAGCAGTTGATGATCAAGGACGGAGCTACAACCCTTCTTGGCTTTTCAAAAATCTCCTTACTAGTAAGCCATGGCCCCCTTCATAGATTTGATTCTCTCTCCTACATCTATGGCCCTTCTTGTATTATATTTATTTAGCAACCATAATTAATTTGAGTAACAATAAATGTATTGCAATATATTAAGAAATACGGAGTAATCATTTCTCATTTGTTCATAGTTTTTAAATATTGAATAGACGTTATTTTGGATTTTTATAATTTTTTTTTCCATACTTCAGCCCCCCTCAATCCAAATCCTAGCTCAGTCTCTATAGTTGATTCATCTCCACCAATTCTAGCACCTGCTCAAGCTCAAACTCAAGCTCGACCAGCTTCTCCACCATCAACTGGTGTAATATCCTTGGTTTTGCCAACCAAGAGTCCAGGCAAGTAGAACAAGAATTTAGAAAATTTTCAATCTTTTCTATGTTGAGTTCTGTTGGATGTTTGTTTTGTTTGTCCAAACCAACAACAAATCTATGTTGTCTCTCTCTCTCACTCTCTTTCTGTGTTTTGATCTATTTATCACACAGTATAGGTAGGAGAAAGTTTTGAGAAAGGAAACCATTATTGATTCTGCTTTCTCTCCTAAAGTTTTTTAATTTTTAATTTTTTTAATTTTTAAATTTTTAAAAAAAAAAAGAAAAGAAGAAAAAGCCTAAGTTTCCGTATCATTTGAGGGTTTCAATGAACCCCTTTTGTTTTCTGTCATAAAAAAAGAAGAATTTTATATATTTTTATTATTATTATTTTGCAGAAGAAACAAGTGAAAATGAAATAGTGTCAGAGCATCATGGTATGGAGATTGATATTGAAGAATTTAAGATGACCGATTCAAGTGAACAAAAGAAATTTGAAATTGAAGAAATTGGGAATGAAGCTTCACAAACAAGACAACCAGATGTTATACAGGTTGAGGGTATGCAACTGCAAGCATTAAGTACTCTGAAACCTCAAAGAGCGTTGTTTGATGTCAATGCAGTTAATATCCTTAAATCTAGTGAGCTGATGCAATCTCAGATTGAAGACGTTCAGATGAAATCTGAAGCAAGTGAGCAATGTGGATTTTTTCTTATGCAGGGTGGTTTAGGATTAACTATGCCGCCAAAGGATGAGGATTGGAAGAACGCCAAAGAGATTCACTTGATGGACAACGAGTTGTCCATTTTACCTGAGAATCCAAGGTGTCCCAATCTGTCAGCTCTGTTCCTTCCCAGAAACTGCAAATTGAGAACGATTCCTTTGTCATTTTTTGATCACATGCCAGCCCTTCAAATCCTGAACTTATCCAGGACTAGTATCAAGTCATTGCCTGATTCCATTATCAAATTGGTAAGCCTCAAAAGACTCTTTCTAAATAATTGTCATCGTCTCATGATGTTGTCGCCAAAAGTTGGAGATCTCAAGCAACTTGAGGTTATTGATCTTGAAGGGGCAAAGATTATGGATTTACCTATGGAGATTAAGGAGTTAACTAATCTGAAATGCTTGGAAGTTTCATTTTATGGATATATTTGTAATGGCAAGAAAGCCATGCAATCAAATGCAGTGGTTCCTTGTGGGGTAATTTCTGCATTGTCTCTGTTAGAGGAGTTGAATATTGATGTGAATCCAGATGACGAGCGGTGGGATGCACGTGCGGAAGATATTGTTACTGAAGTATGTACCTTAAAGAGGTTGGAAACTCTGAAATTCTATTTTCCAAAGGTGGAACTTTTGAGGCACTTTCAGTGGAATAGCCTAACGCTGTCTTATTTCAGATTTACTGTTGGTCGCCATGTTAAGCGCATTATGTCTCGAGTCCCATGTGATGCTGAGTTTGAGCTGGAACGATGGGAGAAATGTTTGAAATACATAAATGGTGTGGGTGTCCCTGGAGATATTAAGAAGGTACTCCAACATGCAGTGGCATTTTTCTTGGACAGGCATTCGACTGTTAAAAAGCTATCCGATTTTGGGCTTAGAAATATGAAGCAACTAAAATGCTGTGTCATGGGGGAATGTAATGAGGTCCAAGTGATTGTAGATGAAGCAGATGCTGATGAAGAAGATTATACCAGCAAAATAGTATCTGATTCATATGGTACTGAACGAATTGTTCTAGGATCTCTTGAATACCTTTATATATATTATATGAAGAATTTAAGGAGCATATGGGAAGGGTCAGTACAGAAGAATTCTTTATTTCCTCTCAAGTCCTTGACATTGCGCACATGTCCCCAGTTGACCACTATTTTCACACAAGGGTTGCTTGACAACCTATGCAACTTAGAAGAGCTTAAAGTTGAAGACTGTCCCTCCATCAAAAGCATAGTAAGCTGCGAAATCTCTGCTGAGCCTAAAACCTCTAATTTTCTTCCAAATTTGAAGAAGATTTCACTTCATTACATGCCAGGATTAGTAAGCATCTCTAGTGGTTTATACATTGCTCCGAAGTTAGAATGGTTGAGTTTTTATAATTGTCCAGATCTTAAGAATCCATTAATTGATGAAATCTGTAGTCAAGACTTGAAGAAGATAAAAGGTGAGAGGAGTTGGTGGGAAGCATTAGTGTGGAGCAACAGTTGTCCAAGTTATTTGGAAGAAATTTTTGTTCCAATTGACATACGGGATTGCTGAGCACTTGAAATATTCCATTGTCAAAATTAGTGTGTGCATTGCCTTATGCAAAGCTCATTGGCTCAATGCCATTGATAGTATCTAATCTTAAGCTGAGTCATCCATGGGTACTGCATTCTATTTGCTCTGCTCATAGCCTCATACTCCTCTTGTAGCAGCTATGGCGTTTAGAGCTTAGCTATTTTTGAAAAAGTATGTAGTGTGTTTTGGTTTCTGGTCCTCCAAAAGCAAATTTGCTAACGAAATCCAAGTCATATAAGGTAAGCCCTAGACTAACATAGTACATTAAAGTTTGCGACTGTGATACTTTTTTTTCCCTCCCCATTTGAAGCCAGAATTCTATCTTGGTTGCATAGTCAAAATAAAAATCAGTGTATTTACTTTTTACTCAAGTAATGACAAATGAATGATCACGAGTATGCTTTTCCCGTCAATTAATTTTATGGTGGCAACGTCCATATTGTTTTGTTTCATGGATGCTAGTTTCTTCTTTCTTACATGTCACAGGCACTATGGCTTAATATTTGCAACCTAATTACCTAACCCTGTGGGTTTAAGTTAACTCAATTAGTAAAATCTCTGATGGTTGAATAAGAGATTTGAGAATTGGTATCTTCGTTTGATGATAAAGAGTTATCCCTATATCAACCAAATTTTTTTTCTTTTTTATTATTATTATCATTATTTAAGTACACAAATATCGACCATAGCCATAGGAACCCTGACCTTAGTAAAATCACTATGCGGATACTAAAAAGTTTTTTCCAAAATTAGTATAGAAAACTCATTATGTAATGATTCATAAAACCAACCATATGTTTTAAATCACTATACTCTTTAAATTATTTAAACAAGTCATGGTTTATTAAATAAATCACGTGATTAAAAGTACACATGAATGATAATTGGAATTGTTAGTTTGTCATGTAGTTGGTCTGAGGATTTTCCTTTCAACCAATTTGAAAATAAACTCTATTTATAATTTTCATGAGTTTACTTCAAATTATAAATTTTAACCCAAAAATTTTAAGAAATTAAAAGTCTCACCTTGTAGTATATGCTGATTCAATCTTAAAGAAGCCATAATTAGTGAAACAAACTCTTTCATGCTTTATTCTTTCAAAACCCCCTAATTTTCCCTCTAATTCTCATTCTTAGTTATTTATACTTCCTTTCTCTTAACCAATTGAAAAGTACCAATTCATATATCATTTTTTAATCAGTTCTTTTTTCCTTTTTTTTTTTCTTTTTTTTTCTATAAAAAAATTATATTTTTTTTATTTTAGTAAATTTCCTCAACAATAATGTTTTACTAATTTTAATTATGGATACATTTGCATGTTTATGTTTAAATTGAATATCATACATTATTTGTAATAGTTTAACTCCGTTTTTTCTTATATATTTTAAATCGACTCATATAATTTTTTTTTAAACTAAAATAATTTTTAATCCAATAATTGATATTGAATCCGTGAACCATCATATGATTATACCACTCAATATTGTTGAATGGTGAACTACTTTTCCGTCCTTCCCTTATTTAAATAAAATCTTAATTTTTTTTTATAATAATAAAAAATATAATTTTAATCATACATAAATGGAGAGAAGTTAAAACTCATAGTTAAGAGAGAGTGTAGAGTTTATTTCCAAACTAGTTCGAAATAAAGTTCCTATTACATTACATGATATATAGTTAAAATTACCATCCACAAGTATTGTCAATTAATCACATAACGTTTTCAATGAGTTCTATAATTTGTTAAATTAACACATGAATAATTTTATAAATAGACACATAGTTGGTTAAATTTAGTAGGGCTATAAACAAGCCAAGTTGGGTATTAAAAGTTCAAGTTTGGTCACTTAAATTTTATTTCGAACACAAGTCAAGGTCATATTCATTATCAAACAAGATTACATGTTCAATCTTGGTTAATTCAATTGTTGAATAAGCTCGAACTTGTTTGCAAGTTATTCGATTAGATTATTTAGATTGTGATTTGATTCAAGAAAATTTGTGGACACAATTTTATTTTACCACTTTTGTACCATATTTTATGAGTGATGAAGAAATTATGGTGATATAAAAGTGATAAACTTTTTTTTTTTTAGGATAAACTGATAATTAGCCACTTTACAATAACTCAAATAATAAATATTTTTATTTTTATTTATTATTTGCTAAGAATCACTAATATTGGAGTTATGTGTTATGATAAAAGTTGTAATTGAACTAGATTCCACTCTCTTTATCTTTACAGAAAATTATTAGATACACCATTTGCTTTCCTTTCACATTCACACTAATGGTCTGCTTGGAAGTTTAGAGAGGGAGGAGAGTGGTGGGGAGGAGAGTAGAGGGAAAGAATTATTCTCCACCTTATTTGGATGTTTTTAAAATTAGTAAGGGGGAAGGGAATAATTAGTCAATCTTCTTGTTTGGATGTTTTAAAAATTAGGAGGGAGAGGAGAGGAAATTATTTAAATAAAAAAATTTATCCCTATTTGAAAATAGACTTGCAACATTGGTCTATAATTAATTTGTTAGATTAAATAATTATGACTATAGCATGCAATATTTTTTTTTTTGATAATTTTTTTTTCTAATATGAATTTTTTTGCTTTTTTATTATACTAAAAAGAAACCATCCTTAATTGATAATAATTAAAATAAGAAAAAAATGTTTGGTTTGTTTGTTTACAGAAAAAATCAACAAAATATTGAATTTTGAGTGTTTCTTTCATTTAGTATTATTATTTTTAATATATATTTATTTTGCTTAGTATGTGAATTTAATTTTTTGAGGATTCGAAGAAGAATTGAGACCCAAAAAAAAAAAGTTAGGGAGAGTGATTCAATGAATTAACTCAAAAAATAGGATCCTACTATGTAATTTAAATTCAAGAGTTTACCCACTTACTATTTAGAAACGAAAGCAACTCAAAATTCTTAAGAGAATATCCCTGCTAAATACTGAGCAATAGCACACAAATTTCAATCAAAACAAATGACAATAATTTCTCAAAAAAATGCAGAATTTCACACACTTAAACATTTTTTTCATGACCATACTTATCCGTTTAGGAACAAATGCTACTTTGAATCATGACATGAGATACTGAAATTTGCCAAGCATAGAACCCATCGAGAATGCCTTCTCCATCTAATTAATAAAGCAACATCTTTTTATTTTATTTTATAATAGAACAGGGTCTAAAACTTTCAATAAAAAATATCAAGATTCAAGTGATCTAATAACTAAGGCAAGCCCAGACTAGGCCAAAAAAGAGAACCTAATCATTTACAAACAAGATTAAACTAGGGGCTAAAATTCCTGTACAACAACAAGACAATTTAAACTAGCACCTATACCAGTAAACAGTATTGAACAACTAGGGACATAACCTAAAAATAAACAGTAAACACAAGTTGTACAATAACAAGACAATTTAAACTAGCACCTATACCAGTAAACAGTAAACAGTATTGTTACAATAAGCTATGACCATATCTGTAATTGCTAACGAACTTGTTTCAAAAAGCAAAACTAAAAATAAACACAAGCTAGTCCCAAAAGAAAAATTAATCCCAAGAGTTTATAGTTCAATGATCAATTGAAAAGGTTTTTAGAAGCTGAAATTGTCTTGGAACATTTACTTGTCTAACTATTAAAGAAATTTAAGGATTAGACATCATTGTGAAAAATAGCTCCTTGCGCTCTTCCACTAGATAGCCAATAAAAGCTCTCAACATATATGGATTCTTAATAAGATAGAGATAAGCCCTCATTCACAATCTAGAATCAATTCCTGTCTCATCCAAGAGATGGAACACATCTTGCTCGGGAATGGGAACACGTCCCAAGCTCCTCTCAAAAATTAAATTTCCTTCTCTCATTGCTAAAACAACATCCCGAATTGCTCTCATAATTTGTTTCATGTCCTCATTTTTTTGATGTTTTTCTCTTTTTGGCTTTTGAGGAGGCTTCACCCACATTAATATCACCCACATTATCACAGTTTTCCAAAGTAACTTCATTTTGAGCAACTAAATGATCAATATCTTCAATGCTCTCCATAGAGCCCTCTGGTTGAAGTAGCCCACTGTTGCCTCATCTTCGATGCAGTTTCAGATTGTTCCCCAGTTGTCTATCTTTTCCATAAAGCTCAACCAATTTGTTTTAGTTTGGAATTGGTTTGTTCTTAAGCTCTTTTGCTTTAGGTTTAGCTTGTTAAAAAATGACAACAAAATAAACCCATTACACACAAAGCTATTAATTCTATTAATCCTTAGAAATATCTTTCTACAAAGTAACATATATATATATATATATATATATATAGCCCATTACACATAAAGCTAAAGTCACAATATCAAAGGAGCCAAGATGTAATCGTTTGTATATCATGGGTTATATATATATATATATATATATCAAGGTTCGATCATCTTTTACACCTTATGGGTTATATAACACATGAGTTTCAAGGTATTATATAACACTTGATATTTAAGGAATAGTTCAGGTATTATACAACACGTGCCAATAGGTGGACTACACCTGGGACCTTGGGTTGAATATCATTCAATGAGCCTAAAGTATTAAGAGGAGTAAACATTAATCTTAAGGTTGTGGATTCACTTGAGGATAAAAAATTGATCTTAAGTTTGAGAATTCAAAGAATAAATGTTTATAGTTTGAGGAAGCTTAACATAAGATTAGAACAGAAGGGACCTCATCTACGCAGCAGCTTGTAAAATGTACCACAAGAAACAATATGAACTCCTATTTTCTAAACTGTCCTTATAAGTGAGGCTCCACATGTTGAAATTATGCTCTAATACAATGATTATTGGTTGTCTTGAACAAATAGAAAATAGTGAATTTAATTGTTTAACCTGACAATTCACATGGGGTTGAAATGTGATATAATCTTAAAACTATTTACTACACTTTAAAAAGAAGCACAAATCATATTAGAGTAAATTGCATTACTCTTTTTTTCTTTTTTTAATAAGTTTATATTCTCAACAACTTCGCAAAATATTTCACCATTGTCAAGGTAGCAAGTGGTGAAATGCAAATGATAGAGGGATGTTTGATTTAGAGGTGAACTAGTAAAAACTAGCCAACTCAATTGTCATGAAAAATTTTAATTCTGTAACGTTACTCTTTGCTTTTTCTCTTTTTTGGCTAACGTAGGGTTTTAGTGCACTTCACAAAGTGACCCTGTCCTACACAGACCGGAACACCAGATAAATATTGGGTAAAGTGCATTTGTCCTATATATAGGTATACTTCACTTTCACTCATGCCTCATGAGGATAAATTGCTTTGTCAAGGATGAAAAACTCTTGGATTACCCAGTAATTGGTTCTAGTAGGTGGGGTCAGTTGCCCATAGGAATTTGCTTAACAGTGAGAATTGTTATTACTTGTATAGTATGCTCTACAACGTGTAACTAATATGAGTGAATTTCTCCTATGTCATCTATGAAAAAAAAGTATACTTCACTCACATGTGGTTTAGGACGGTTTTACATCAGCTACCTATGGTTTGGTCTTTGATAAATACACCTTAAAACATGAGTACATGACACAAATCACTAGAGGGTAAAATGATGCAACCTCCCCCCCAAAAAAACTCTACCTAAATTAATTTCAACCAGGCCAAACCTGCTGAATCACCCAATGACCTAAATCCTATCATCTTGACAGCACTGATGTGTATATAAACATGTAATCCATTTAATAATAAGGTAATATGGCTTTAATTGTGATGTGTTTGGAATTTTTGAATGCCCACATAGAATTGGCTCATGTGCCATTGTTAAGCTTATAGATGAAGTAGCATCAGAAGGAGATCGTCAATTCTTTTTATATCCTTTTAAGCATCAAACTATTTTTCTGACAATGTTTTGCCACCATCTAAAATGGTCCTAGTTACTGGCAACACTAAACTTGTTGCTATGCAACGTATGCATTGATTCTGAAACATGTGTACTGAGTTCCCTTCCTGTTATAGTTGATGCTTACACACAGCCAACATATGATATGAATACTGGATGTATTAAACTGTCTAATATTGTCATTTATTAATTTTTAACACGCTCTGATCCAACTACTAATATTATTTTGGGTTCAGTATGTGGAATGTATTAAAGATTGTGATAAGGCTATTGAAAGTGGAAGAAAGTGAGATCAGACTCTAAGATGATAGCAATAGCTTTGACCAGGAAGGGAACTGCCCTGGTGAAAATGGTAAAATGCTCTAAGGACTATGAACCTGCTATTGAGATTTTCCAGAAAGCTCTTACAGAGCATCACAACCCTGACACATTGAAGGAGCTAGATGATGCTATAAAAGCAAAGAGGGATCTAGAGCTACTACTAGAATCCTTTGATCCAAAATCTACTAATGAGGAACATAAGAAAGGTATTCCCTCCCTAGAACACTAAACCTATTGTTTTATTTGTCTTATGCATAGGGACGGAACCAGAATTTTAATCTAGGGGGGCCATAGTACAAATAATTTTTTCTTTTATGCAAACTAAACAAATTATCAACAAGAAAGATGCTAAAGTTGCCACTAGTTTTATTAAAAACTTATAAATTGATGTGGCAATGAATGTGATTAATACCATATTAATAACATAATAAATGAATAAATAATACCAAAACTGATGCAGGGTTATGAGGTGAACTGTTTGAGTTTGAGAGGGGTTTAGGAAAATAGAGTTGTAAAACAAGCTCAAGGCAATGTCAAGCTTTCTAAAGAGAAATCCATCTCTTGAAAATAGCTCTAGGCTAACCTCTCAATTTGATTATCAAAACTGTTTTACAATTTATGAAAGTCAAGCTTTTATATTACACAAACTTTGACTGTTCTCATCCGATTCGCCCATGGTAATGCCTTCTAATTGTTTAATCAATAGCCTCACTAAGTGGTTAAAAAAGAGCTCTCAATCTTGTGCTGTTACAAAAGACTTAACAACTAACTAGTTAAAAAAAGGAAATTCAGCAACCTATTACAAAAACTACAAAGCAGCATTTCACATTTACAAGCTTAGATGCTCCTGCATCAAAAACTGCTATCAATTTTTTTGCAAAATGTTTACAGTTTACAAACAGACATGGAAATTTGTGACTCAAATTTGGTTAAGTGGGGTCACATGTCAAGTGTGATGCACGTGTGTCACTTTTTTGTTAATATAACACCAACACAGACAGCAGGACATTGTAGCAAGGTTATAAAATTGGGGAGTCATTAATGAATTTTGAAAGCATGGAGGACATTGTAATCAAAGTAAAAGTTTAGGATTGAACAGTGTAATTTATCCTAACAAAAAATTTTCTTTTCAGAGCTACTCGGTCCCAACACTAGCATCAATTATCAAAGATTTTCCAGGATGGAATCATCAAAGGCATCTCATTCTGATAAGAAATACCAGGATAGTGAGCCTACCATTGTTGTTGTTAATCCTTTCAATTCCGATGATGGGTACATATGGCGTAAATATGGGTAGAAGGTGGTTAAGGGCAATGAATATCCACGAAGCTACTACAAATGTACATTTGTGGGTTGTAATGTCAGAAAATGGGTTGAGCAATCTCCTGCCGGAGAACCGCCTAAAATTAAGTACGAAGGCAAACATAATCATGAAATGCCTAATAAACTTGCAAAAGAAATTAGTGATTTGCAATATCTGGCCGGAAATATGAACATTCTAAGTCAATTGGAAACAAAAAGTGACTGTGAGGAGGAAGGTGTTGCAGAAACAAGAGAAGAGGTCTCTCATTCTGATAGGACATACCAGCCTACTATTGTTGTTGATAAGCCTGCCAATGATGGCTACAAGTGGCGTATATATGGGAAGAAGAAAGTTAAAGGCGGTGAATATCCACGAAGCTACTACAAATGTACATATCCGAATTGTCCTGCCAAAAAAAGGTTGAGCATTCTCACGCAGGACATATAACTGAAATTTTCTACGAAGGCACTCATAATCATCCAAAGCCTCAACCCAGTATTAAGCGAGCAAAAGAAGGTAGTGATCTAAGTGAAGAAAGCTACCCTTTTAGGAACCTTAACTTTCCAAATACCCTTACATGGAAATGGAGAATTAGTAGCACCTCAAATCTCTTGATAAAAAAAACCAAGTCTCAAACTTACCACTCCCTTTAAGGCACCAACGCATCCTGTTGGCTATCACTTCACTCACCATTTGGAACCCAAGAGTAAATATGATCAAGAAAAGAGAAAATCACCTCTAATTCTCAATCATAAAAACCTACGTGAATTCTCAAGTTCCAAGTCCTATTATTCCCATCTACCTAGTGGTCCAAAACATTAGAGATAATTCCTTATCACATTAACACTCAAAAAGATCGGGGTAAAGAGTCTTATGAGAAGTGTCCCAGGACCACCAATCATGCCAAATAATACTATGATTACCCTTTCTAGCTTCGAAAGCCGAATGTTCAGAAAAACTATCCCAAACTAATTGTATACTACACCATAAACCACACCCATGAGCCCCCTTACTAACTTTAGTACTCCTCCCCCCTCTATCCCCATATTTGGTGGGAATAACCCGTCTTCATAAATGAGAAACTTTTTTTTTATGACATAGGAGAACTTCACTTAGATTAGTTGCATGTCGCATAGCATATTGTACAAAAATTCTCACTATTAATCAAACTTCGATAGGCAACTAACTCCACCTGCCGTGACTAGTTACCAGGTAATTTAGGAGTTTTGCACCCCCGACAGGCTAAGCAATTTATCCTCATGCCCAGGAGGGAAACTTCATGCCCAAACCTCCATAATCATTTCCCTAGCAATGCTTACCTCAATGTGAGAAAAAACCTTGTCCCTTGCCACCAAGGGGTATTTAAAGCCCTCCTCTGATGCCCCCTGGAAGAAATTTCTCTAAATTCTTTCCAATCTGTCAGCCACAAATTTAGGGATGGTAAACAAAGAAAAATAGTATGTTGGAAGGCTTGACAAAGTGCTTTTCAACAAAGTGAGTCTACCTCCCTTTGATAAGTAGAGTTGCTACCAACTAGAAAGTTTTTTTCCATCTAATCCAAAATGGGATTCCAAATAGAAGTTGCCTTTAAACAATGTACCCAAAGACATTCCGAAATATTTCATTGGCAAACTACCCACCCCGCATTGAAGTATACCAGCTTAATCATCTAGGTTACTCACCTTCCTAATAGGGACAATTTTACTTTTCCCCACATTAACCTTCAATCCAGTAATTGCTAGGAAACATATAAGAGTCATCTTGATGTAAAACAATCATTCCCTAGAAGCATCGCAAAATAAGATAGTGTAATTAGCAAAAAGATGTGAGATACGCTCTCCATTTGTGTTATTAAGCCTCACATGAAATCCATGTATTAAACCACTTTCCTCAATTTTCTTCAATATCTTGGGCAAAACCTCCATGATTAGATGAAACAAAAGAGGTGACAAAAGATCTCCTTGTTTCAAACCCTATGTGCTTAAACCCAGCAGGGTGGAGCCATTAAGCTATGTTGAGAAATGAACAATGGTGACATAGGGCCTAATCCACCTCCTCCATCTATCCCCCAAACCCATTCTACTCAAAAGATTAAACAGAGAATCCCAATTCACATTATGCTTTTTCTATGTCCAGCTTGTAGGCCACATCAGGGATACAACCCTTCAATTTTCTATCTAGGCACTCATTAGCAATGAGTACTAAATCTAAAATCTGCCTACCTCTAAAAAACATCCATACTAGGTGCTCAACAATCTCAAACAAGTATCAATCACAACAAAAGCATCCACTTTGATATCACAAATTTCGCCACAGGGATTTATAAAAATCACATAAATTCTTCTTAATTACATATAACTCACATAAATTATGCCAATAAGCATGCCATGAAAAAATACACAAAAATATTACAAAAGTAGGAATTAAAGTAAGATTTTGAGAGAGAGAGAGAGAGAGAGAGAGAGAGGTCATGTGGGTTGGCGGTGATAGTGGGGCGGGGTGGGTTGGTTGCTTTGGGGGGATGGGGGTGGTCAATGGATTGGGAACGGAAAACAGCAAAAATAATTACAAAAAATTGTTCACTGTGGGTTATCTTGGCTAAAACTGGTGGATTGCTAGTCTAATCTGTTGTGTTAGAAGAGCTTTGTTGGTAGGCTCATGTAATGGTTTCTCTTGTGGTTTGGGGTGGTTAGCTTGGGGGAGGGAGTTGGCTACTTACTCGGGGGTTGGAGGGTGTTCTGTTCTGCTCTCTGAAAATGTTTTATGTGTTAAGGCCAGGCCTAAAACATTTTAGGCCTCTCTCAATTGTGTTTTCCCACTCAACCTAAAATATTTTTAGGAAAACCAGGATTCACCTACACCAAACACACAAAAACAATGAAAACACTTTTGGAAAGCAACAATCTTTTGCATTACTGTCAACATATTAGGCTTCACGAACTATTCCTTGGTGGACAAAATATACAACATTTTTTCTTTGACAAGAAATACCAATAGTTCTTTAAAACAATACTTTTTTTTTTTTTAATTTATAGAGATTTTTTTTTTGGCCATAACAGAAAATGTTTTTTTTTTTTTTTTTTTTTTTGTGTGGGGGGAGGGGGTGGGGAGGGGGTTATTTACAGGTTGAGGAAATGCAACCACAAGCATTAAGTACTCAAGGAGTGGTGTTTGATGATAGCAGATTAAGATCCTTAAATCTAATGGGCGAGATGGAATCTCAGATTGAAGACGTTGAGATGGAACTGAAGCCGATGAGCAATGTGGATTATTTCTCATGCAGAGTGGTTTAGGATTAACTAAGCCGCCAAAGGATGATGATTGGGAGAACGCCAAAGAGATTTACTTGATGGACAATGAGTTGTCCATCTTACCCGAGAATCCAAGGTGCCCCAATCTGTCGCCTTTGTTCCTTCCAAGAAACTACAAATTGAGAATTCCTCCGTCATTTTTGATTACATGCCGCCCTTTAAATCCTAAACTTGTCCAGGATGGTATCAAGTCTTTGCCTCGATTCCCTTATCGATTGGTACACCTCAAAAGACTGTTTCTAAATGATTGTCATCGCCTCATGACGTTGTCACCAAAGGTTGGAAATCTCAAGTCGCTTGAGGTTCTTGATCTTGAAGGGGCAAAGATTATGGATTTACCTATGGAGATTAAGGAGTTAACTAATATGAAATGCTTGGAAGTTTCATTTTACGGATATATGAGTAATGGTAGGATAGCCATGCAGTCCAATGCAATGGTTCCTTGTGGGGTAATTTCTGCATTGTCTCAGTTAGAAGAATTGAATATTGATGTGAATCCGGATAACGAGCGTGAGATGCACATGTGGAAGATATTGTTACTGAAGTATATACCTTAAAGAAGTTGGAAACTCTTAAATTCTATTTTCGAAGTGTGGAACTTTTGAGGCACTTTCGGTGGAATAGCCTATCACTGTCTCATTTGATTTCTTGTTGGTCGCCATGTTAAGCGCATTATGTCTAGAGTCCCACTTGATGTTGAATTTGAGCTAGAACGAAGGGAGAGATCCTTGAAATACATAAATGGTGTGGGTGTCCCTAGAGATATTAAAAAGGTACTCCAACATGCCACAGCATTTTTCTTAGACAGACATGCAAATGCTAAGAAGCTATCCAATTTTGGGATTCAAAATATGGAGAAACTAAAATGCATAGTTATGGGGGAATGCAATGAGCTTCAAGTGATTATAGATGAAGCATATGTGTATAAACACCCTTGAACGTTTAGACCCCCAAATTACAACTTAACCAATTTAAGCATTATGTCAAACAACTAGTGTGCGGAAACTTAACATAAGTTATAATATGGAATTGGTAAAAATATCTAAGCCAAATTAAAATCACAACCCACAGCAGATAATAAAAAGGCAAAGATAAAGAGGAAGGAAGATGTAAACACAAAGACAACACGCGATGTGTTATCGAAGAGGAAACCGAAGCCCTCGGCGTAAAACCTCTCCGCTGCCCTCAAAGCGGTAAACAATCCACTAGAAAATGTAGTTGGGATACATGGATAGCAATAGACCCTCCAACCCTAATCTACCCAGTGCACCTAAGCCCTCTAAGCTTCTTGCTCCAACGAGGTTGCGCCGAACCTTTTTCTTTTCTAGCTTCCCGGATTCCGCTACTAGACCGTAGCATTAACCAATGAAGATTGGTTCCTTCCTAATCGCTTCCCTTAAATCCAAACAGCTCTCTCACAGTGATGATTATGGTGAGAACAAGGTTTGGTAAAATGCCTCTCAAGGATTTGACAATGGAGAGGAAGAAAGTTGAGGAATTTGAAGAGACTCTAATGTATAGATTGTGGGTGAATCAATCTTATTTTTCTTTAGGGTTTCTCTCTCAAAATTCTCTCTGGAAGCTCTATTACATTTGTGGGTAAAAGAAGTATTTATACTGGAGTGTGAGAGGAATGTGAAACGTCGGGCTTTACAAAAACAGGGGTGGCTTACGGCTTGACCTCGCGGCTTGACTAAGTTGCGAGATCTAGTCGTGAGATAACCGTATGGCCGATTGTCCTGTTTTGTCCTGTAGTGCTCCAGCTAGCTTGATTGTTCACCTTCCGGCATGCTTGGCACGTGTGCTCCGTCTGGCGGCTTGTAGCCGCGAGTCACCCGCAAGGCCAAGCTGCGAGTCTCTGTTTTCTTGCACACTCTTGAGCAAACTTCACTCTATCTCACTCACTACCCTTACAACAAACCCACCTAAATACAGGGTTACTAAATGCTGAATTACAAGCAAATTTGGCACGGAATAAAGCCAATTAGATGGTTGAATAAATTCAACCTTACAATCTCCCCCTTTGGCTATTCCGTGACAAAACCCTAAAACAGACTCTGGACTTAACATGTGAGTTGGGAACAGTTGAACAAAACTCACTCACACCTAACTCTAGAAGTCTGTGAAGCACTTGAATCATATGAACATAAGACTCTGAAACACAACAATACACCATGATCATTGTAAGCAGAAAATCGTGAAATGCATATGAAATGGACAATATGTGATTAAGCAAAGATGGAGTTAAGAAACAAACCATAGCTTGATCAACCAAGTAATCACTACAAGGTAGTGATCACAGTGCTCATTCTCACTTGGAATGAACACAAGGACATACAAGTTAACAAGCACAAGGCAAAATACTTGTATGCTCAAATACTCAACCAATGCATAATACACAAAGTATATGTATCTAGGAATAATCCTACAAGGGCACAAGAGTGACAAGACATAAATTAAAATGTAAGACATTTAGATATAAGTACTGATTTCAACATAGCATAAAAGGCTGCATTAAGCAAGGTACATACCATAAAGCCTACAAAATATGCATAAAACATTAACCCTAAAAGCTTACAAAAGCACATGGGTACTAACACAATATTAAACTGAATAACATCAACAAAATATATAAAAGATTAAACCAAGAGTATAAGTTATGAGTTAAAAACAAATAAACACCAAAACCACTGTGTATCAAACCCATATAAACATTTAATGGTCCAAAAACATAAACCTATAAGTTTAGAGGATAAGACTTAAAAGCAAAAGTATGACAAAAGTATGTGTGTACTCCCCCTATCACTATGCACACTTCCCTTTGAACTTTCTCCTCCTTCTTGAATGCTCTCCCCCTTTTTGGCACAAATAGCTAAAGGCTGTCGTTCAACTTTTGTTGAATAGCGTCTAGCTGATTCTTCATAGTCTCGAGACGCATTTGGACATGGTTGTTTGTGGAGTAGAGAAGTGCCACAATCTCATTAATGCATTTCTGAATATGCTCAAGTAAACCGCCCACTCTATCAAGATGAGAAGCAATCTGTGCTTGAGGGTACTAGCTTGTGGAACTTCGGGAACAACATGTGAAGTAGATGTGGTATGTGCAGGTGTCTCTGACTCATGGGCGGATGGAGTAACCGGAGAGATGTGTGCACTTTTTGGTGTTTTAGAGGAGTGACTTCTGCTAGCTTGAAGAGTGTACATGGAAATAGGACGCCGACGGGTCAACATTTTGCCATCTGTAGGAGGAACGATGCCTTCACGAAGAATGAGCTTCATGATGAGGCTGCAAAATGGAATGATTCCTCGAGCTGCAGTTCGAACCGTGGTCTTCCTCAAGGTGTAATAGATGTGAGCACATATATCAATGGGGGCTCCTATAATAAGATCACAAAGGAATAAAGCTCTCCCAAGATTGATGAATGTAGTGTTGGATAGTGGGTAGAGGTTAGTGAACATGATCAACTTCGGTGTGGTCAGCTCTGGTGCAAACTTTGTGGTGCTGATGGATGTTTTCGTATTGGATACTTCATGATCGGATCCCAGGATTTGTAGAATTTCTTCAACCTCCGGAGTTCGATCATCGTACGGAGTTAGATCCACATTTTGAGGTTTAGTGATGCCGAGAAGATCTGCGATGGAGTTTGGGGAAATACCAAACTATTTTCCTTTGACCCAGAAAATAAGTTCGGCTCCAAGATCAGTTGCATTGGAGAAGCATTCTTTGACCAGCTCATCTATTGGATCGTCAAAGTTCCCAAATAAGTTTGCCTAATCTCGTTTTTCAAAGATTCAAGGAATAAAAGTGGTCCCTAAGGTGTTAAACTCCACCACCCGTTCCACTATGGGAGTTGACTTGTTAAAGATGTTTGAGTAGATGTGTGAGGTAAGCGGAGTTTCGAACCTCTCCTCATTGGGGTCTTGAGATGCCTGTGATGATAGTCGAGTCCTTTTAGCAACTGGTGTTGCTGGATCGTCAACAACAATGTCTTTACCCCCGCAAGAGAATAGGCCCCACAAGAAAGAACCAACAACAGTACCACACAAGATAAATATCAACATGATTAAATGCTAATAGAATTGAAAAACATAGATTTCAATACATAAATACAAACTGAAGATAGTGCAGACCCAACCAAACTTCCAACAATACTAAGGAGAACAAAATGATAGGTGCAGCAAAAAGGTGCATAGAGAGACAAAATCAAACAAAACTGTCAATGAGACAGTTTACCATGACCATGATATGCAAATAAATACAGCATTCGAACATTAAGAACAGATATCATAAAACATGCCACAAAAGATATGAACATGGGAAAAATTTTCAAAATGAAGTAACAGAGCACCCAAACTAGAGCACATGGCTGTGAAACACACATTATGTTAACATGAAAGCACAATAAACCAATGCCGTAAACCAACATCAACACACAAACAAGTGAAATGAGCAAGTCATATAAATACCAAACCCATTTAACAAAAGATTTTCAGAATCAACAACAGGCAAATAGCAGAACAATGAAAAAGCACATTGTGACCACACAACATAAAAATAGATGAAAACAACAACAAACATAACAAACCATATTCATCACACAAAGAGAGGAATGTTTCGAACACAATATCAATCCAAATGGTAATAAAAACATCCATGAAATAGGGAAAATGAGATGAGGAAAACAAGACCCATACCTTTTCTTGATGATTTGGATAAGAAATGAAGCACCAATGAGGTTTGAAAATGGGTACACGGAGTGTTTGGGAAGGAGACAGTTTAGAGAGAAGATGAACAGTCACAAAAGTTCGAGGGAAAACTGAAAAGGATTTAAAAACTGCCCCTATTTTTGCCAAACACGCATTTTTCGTGACTTGATTGAGTCGCCACAAAGTCGCCAGTTCAAGCCGCCAAAACACTCAAGGACGAAAATTTGAAAAATTTTTCTAAGTGTTTTTCGCGACTAGAAGGTCTACCCGCGAGTGAGTCGCGAGTTGAGCTGCGAAAATCTCTGAGTAACCCTCGCGACTGGACCTTCCACTTGCGAACAAGTCGCCAAAAATGACCCGTGAAGACGCGACCGAGGCTCGCGACTTGACATACCCGCGACTAAGCCGCCAAAACAGGGCAAAACTGGGTTTTTGAAATTTTTAGATTTTTTAAACAAAATACTTTCCAAAAACACCTAAAAACACTTAAAAATCTTTTTGTGTTTGAATTAACAAAGATTGAGCATGTGAAAACACATTTCATCAAATACAATCACATAAATGAATATGGCATTTATTGAACATAAATTTGTGTGTTGTGTGTGGATATCAACAATGAGATAGTCCTTAGTCTAATGTGAAGTTTCAATGATCGATTCAACCAAGGCATACATAATAAGCACTAGATCACGTGACCCATCTCAATTATAGAAATATGTATATATGACCTCCTACAAAAACTTGGTAACATATCTTGGAGCTTTACATTTTACTCTACTTTCAATCATAACCTTTAATCATTTTGATCTTTTGAGGCAATTACTTCTCATTGTGAGAGTGATATTTGATATTTCACCTTAATAAATAAGCCTTTGGCTTTTTGAATAAACATTTTCTTTAATATAAGGTTGCTTACCCTTTTTCCTAGTCGAATACTAGAATGTGCGACAGGCTTTTGCAGCTCAAAATCTCTTTTCATTTGGAGATTTACATTTAGTGAGCTCTTTTTAGCAAAAACAAAAATAAAGAGTGGGAAGATATATAGACACAAGTCTATGCATGTCTCAAGATCATCATAACCATTCACTAATCATTCATGACAAGTTTGAAGATCTATTTATTACAATTACATAGATTTTAAGATTTCTCCCACAATGATATGAGTGCAAAGAAACAAGCAATGCTCGAAAATGCATAAAGCCATTAGCACAAAGGTACAAGGCAAAACAGGTTTTGAGACAAAAGCTCAACAATGTCAATCAAACTTTTTGATTTTCTAATTTTTATGTGATTTTTGGATTTTTGACACAACAAAATTGATCAAAAACGAAATAAATTAAAAGTATGCACAAGTAGACAAGCAAACCAACCAACAGCAAAAACACCAAGCAAACAACCAAACATCGCCGCAAAGCATAGGAAGTATTAATGCATGGACATGTTGTAATGCTTATGCATGAGTACCCTTTTTCACCCACACGTCACTTGCGTTTGGGGTGATTTCCTTATAGGATTGGGTACGGGAGTTAGGGCTTTCAAACCTTCGTGAAAAGCTTTCCAAGCAGTTGGTGAATGCACCAATCATCTTTATCATGTTCATCATTTCGGGATCACCATCCCAATTTCTTCTATTATTTCTAGGTCCTCCCGACCTTTGAGGAGTTGCACTATTCTTTGCTCTCAGCTTTTGACAATTTGGTCGAGTATGCCCTTGAAGTCCGCAATAATGACACACATAAGTTGCTCTAGGACCTCTTTGTGGTTGTGGACGAGACTTGGCACGAGATTCAGACTTGCCCACATGCTGATTGCGGGGATTCAACACCCGTTGGTTCTCCACATTCTTCTTCTCCTCCATCTTGAGCTTCTCGGTAGTAAGGTGAACTACAACTGGATCTTTAGCCTTCACAAACTTCACTTCTTTAGTGACATTTCCGGATGAGCTACTTCCTCCGGTATATCCCAATCTGGATTTTTCTGAAAAACTCTTTTGAGATGAAATAACATCATCTAGCTTCTTAGTGGTGATCTTCTCTATTTTAGTATTTGCTTGCACAACCTCTTGCTCATGAAATCTCACTTTTGTGTAAGCTTCGGACAGCTCACCATTCAGTGTTTCTATCTCACATTTGGCCTCCCTATATCGGATTAGGAGACTTTTGTAGTCCTCCTTTGCCTTCTTCATTTTTCTCACAGCAGCCTTGGCCACCCTTGTGTACTCACCCGACTTCTCCAGGAGTGAGTTATAATTCTCTTGAAGATTGATTGTGCTTTCATCTTCTTGAAAGATCTCGATTCTTCAACAATTCCCAGTGATTCTTCATCACTATGTTCTCCAAGGTCTCGTACAAGCAGATTCAACTCATCTGAAGATTCAACATGAGCAATAGTTATAAAAGCCGAGTAGTTCTGTCCATCATGACTTTCTTGATTTCGAGTCGATGAATCCGAGTCACTCAATGTCGTGGCATACACTTTGCCTTTCGATTTCAAATAATTCGGACATTCCTTCTTAAAGTGTCCATGCCCGTTACATTCGAAACAAGTGACACCTTGTGTAGGTTGGGATTCTTTTCCATCTTTCCTTTTGAATTTCTTTTTCTCCTTTCTTGAACTTTGGAATTTTCCTTTATCACCAAATTTACCATTATTTTTGAATTTCAAGAATTTTCTCAAATTTTTAACAAGTTATGCAACATCTTTGTCAACCACGTCTTCTCCCGATGAGTTTTGATCTTCCACCTTCTCATTAATGGTCTTAAGGGCAAGAGATTTACTCTTCCGTTGATTGGGCAACGACATCTCATAGGTCTGAAGAGAACCAACCAGCTCCTGGACTCTGATGTCATCAAGGTCCTTGCTCTCTTCAATCGTTGTCACTTTAGTACGAAAACTTTCCGGCAAAGATCGAAGGATCTTCCTTACAATTTTAAAGTCCTCCGTTTTTTCTCCCAAATTGAACTTGCCGACAACCACCTCATTTAGCTTCCCATAGAAAGAGTCAAAGGACTCACCCTCACTCATTTTGAGTTCCTCAATCCGAGTGGTCAGCATTTGCAACTTGGTGTCTTTCACTTTCTTCGTGCCTTCATAGGTGGTTTCCAATATCTCCCATGCTTATTTGGCAACGGTGATGTGGGAAATCCTGCGAAATTCATCTGGAGACACACCACAGAAAATAGCATTGAGTGCTTTACTGTTAGCATTAGATGTAGCAAGTGCTGCCTTATCCCATGTGGATTTGGCTTCTTTAGGCCTGGTCCAACCTATCTCAATAGCATCCCAAACAGATTCATCAATAGAACACAAAAAAGCTCTCATGTGAACCTTCCAAAAAGCATAATTACTACCATCAAAATATGGAGGTGCATTTAGGGATTGAGACCGATCCATCTCAAAAGGGAGTCAAGGATCACACAATGGTAATGAAACCAATAACAATGTACCCGCTTTGATACCAAATGAAAGTTCAAATATGTGTATAAACACCCTTAAACGTTTAGACCCTCAAATTACAACTTAACCAATTCAAGTATTATGTCAAACAACTAGTGTGCGGAAACTTAACATAAGCTATAATATGGAATTGGTAAAACTATCTAAGCCAAATTAAAATTACAACCCACAACAGATAATAAAAAGCTAAAAATAAAGAGGAAGGAAGATGCAAACACAAAGACAACACGTGATGTGTTATCTAAGAGGAAACCGAAACCCTCGGCGAAAACCTCTCCGCCGCCCTCCAAGCGGTAAACAATCCACTAGAAAATGTAGTTGGGATACATGGACAGCAATAGACCCTCCAAACCTAATCTACCCAGTGCACCTAGGCCCTCCAAGCTTCTTGCTCCAACGAGGTTGCGCCGAACCTTTTTCTTTTCTAACTTCCTGGATTCCACTACTACACCGTAGCATCAACCAATGAAGATTGGTTCATTCCTAACTGCTTCCCGTAAATCCCAAACAGCTCTCTCACGGTGATGATTATGGTGAGAACAAGGTTTGGTAAAATGCCTCTCAAGGATTTGACAATGGAGAGGAAGAGAGTTGAGGAATTTGAAGAGACTCTAATGTATAGATTGTGGGTGAATCAATCTTGTTTTTCTTTAGGGTTTCTCTCTCAAAATTCTCTCTGGAAGCTCTATTACATTTGTGGGTAAAAGGGGTATTTATACTGGAGTGTGAGAGGAATGTGAAATGTCGGGTTTTACAAAAACAGGGGTAGCTTGCGGCTTGACCTCGCGGCTTGACTAAGTCGCGAGATAACCGTATGCTTTTTTTTCTGTTTTGTCCTGTAGTGCTCCAGCTAGCAAGACTGTTCACCTTCCGGCATGCTTGGCATGTGTGCTGCGTCTGGCGGCTTGCGATCGCGAGTCACCCGCGAGGCCAAGCCACGGGTCTCTGTTTTCTTGCACACTCTTGAGCAAACTTCACTCTATCTCACTCACTACCCTTACAACAAACCCACCTAAATACGGGGTTACTAAATGTTGAATTACAGGCAAATTTGGCACGGAATAAAGCCAATTAGATGGTTGAATAAATTCAATCTTACAGTTATGAAGGGGATGATAGCAACGAAAATGTATCTAAATCCTATGGTATTGAAAAAATTGTTCTTGGATCACTTGAATACCTGTATGTGTATTATATGAAGAGTTTAAGGAGCATATGGGAGGGGTCGGTACATCAAAATTCTTTGTTTCTTCTCAAGTCCTTGACATTGCGCACATGTCCCTAGTTGACCACTATTTTCACACAAGGGTCTTTAGATAACCTATGCAAATTAGAAGAGCTTAAAGTTGAAGACTGCCCCTCTATCAAAAGCATAGTATGTTGCGACATTCCTGCTGAGCATAAAACCTCTTCTTTTCTCCCAAAATTAAAGAAGATTTCACTTCATTACATGCCTGGATTAGTTAGCATCTCTGGTGGTTTACGCATTGCACCAAAGTTAGAATGGTTGAGTTTTTATAATTGCCCAAATCTTAAGAATCCATTAATTGATGAAGTATTTAATCAAGATTTGAAAAAGATAAAGGGTGAGAGGAGTTGGTGGGAAGCATTGGAGTGGAGCAACGGTCGTCAGGGTAATTTGGACGAAATTTTTGTTCCAATTGACATATGAAATTGCTGAACAATTGAAATATTCCCTAATCAAATTTTGTCTATGCATTGACTTGTGCAAGATCAATGGTTCAATGTCAATGATAGTATAACTGAGGCATCCATGGACCGCATTCTATTTGCTCTGCTCATATTCCTGTAGTCCTGTAGCAGCTATGGCGCTTAGACCCTACTTACATTGAATATAGTCCCTCTAGCCTGATCTTTCTCATGCTATTTGTGAAAAAATATGTATTGTGTGTTTAAGTTTATAATTCTCCTAACACAAAATGATAACGAAATCCAAGTTCATGAATATGTAGGAAATTCTTTCCTGGAATCCTGCAATGTACATACTGTAAGCCCAAGTTTATGGATGTGGGCTTAACCTTTGCAACCAAACACATATATGGACCAAAGGTTTTTGTTTTTTAATTTTAAAAAGTACACATATCGAGCATAGGTGCCTTGACCTGTTTCTCAAAAAAAAAGAAAAAGAAAAGCGTCCCTTAACCTTCTTAAAATCATGATGTAGATAATATTCGAAAAGAATTTCTTCAAACAGGTTTAGTGGATTCATTATATAACGAATTCATTAAACAATCAATGTTTAATTTTTTTTCATGTTAAACCATCCATGTGTAATTTAAATTACATGATTCATTAAATTATTCAAATGAGTCACATATTCATTAAACATGGATGGTCATTTGAATCGTCGCATTGTGTGGGAGTAGATATGAGGAATGCAGTCATAGCTCAATTGATTGACATTTCATGGTGTTTATAAAAAATTGAAAAAAAAAAACAAACAAACAAACAGAGGCATGCAGGTTTCCAACAAAATAAAGCTCTGATGTGCCTGCCGCAATGCGATCACAACTGAAATGAACCTGATGAAATGGGGGCTACCTGTAGATAAGACTTGCATAATATGCCAGCAGAAGGCCGAGACTATGACTCACATTCTTTGGACATGCCTTTAAGCGCAAAATGTTTGGGCTTTGTCCAAAGGAAAACTCCAAAAGCTGCCTTCATTAAATGAAGAGGATTTCTTCATCAACCGTAGCAAATCTTCGATGTGGCAAAGACTATGCTTGGTGATTTCAAGGAAGCCAATTCATGAACAGCTATTTTGTAGCCAAGAACCACCACAGAGTGGCTTCCACCTAAGCCGGTTTTCTTCAAGATCAACATAGCAGGGGTACTAGGCTCACCTAGGCAATGTAGTGTGGGGATATGTCTTCGAGACTCAAAAGGAGAAACGTTGTTGGCTTATTGCTTCAAGGGGAGGTTGGCTAATCAAGGGGCTCGAACTGGCAAAGGAGTATGGTGTGAGAAAAGTATCGGTAGAAGGTTGGACTGAAGCTCAATTTCAGAATCTTCTTTCATCATCACCAAGCTTTATTCTTACTTATGGATAATGGACACCTGCTGGAAGAAGCTCATTCTCTCTGTAATTTATTTTACACACATGGAATGGCATAGGACTTCTAAAGTCCTACAACTTTTAATTGAGGATTGAGCTTCAAAATTGATGTATAACAAAATACAAAGAGGCAATTTAAATACTTATTTATAAGGTGCAATGGCGGCTCTACATAGTAGTCTTGAAAGCCAGATTGACAGTGAAGTAGTGTGGAAAGAATCCATAGACAGAAGATGTTGCGGAAAGGCTTTTAACGACTACATTTTGAACACCTGACTTGAGAATCCCAAGAATTTAATTCTAAAAATAAAAACCGAAGAATTTAGGTTCAACAAAATAAGAGTAATGTTAGGGACACAATAAAATGTCACTACATTCTTAAATTAGCATGCCAACTCACACATAAGTGAAATGGCAATAGTGTAGCTCATAATCTGCCCAAATATGCTTTACGCATACTAGATTTTCAAGTTTGGATGGAGGATGTTCCATCCCATATTGTTCAGTTTTTACAGTTGGATGTAACTCATTTATGTTAATGAAATTCATAAGTTCTTTCTCAAAAAAAAAAAAAAAAAAAAAAAAACTAACACATAAGTTCACTACAATCTCTAATTTAAATTTTTTGGTATGTTAGTTTAAGAATGTTGTGAAATTTTGTTATGTACCTAATATTACTCACAAAAATAATAATGGCCCCCTAGACATAATACGTAATCTCTTAAAAAAAAAAAAAAATCTCAAATAACAAAAATAAAAATTAGTTCAAATATAAGAAAAATAGTCTAAACAAAAAATATCAACAAAAAGTTCATTCAAAAACAAAAATAAAAATCCCTAATAATTTAAATTTGTAACTTGTTCAACCTATTTCATAAAAATAATCTAAAATTTCATTTTTCCTAAAAAGCGGTAGCAAGAGATATTTTGTGGACCTTGGTTCTCTTTGACGGCACCGACAACTTTGCTCTTCTTTGCAACTTGGCTTGTAATTGTAGCAAGTATCATTTATTGTGCTCTCTCTCTCTCTCTCTCTCTCTCTCTCTCTCTCTCTCTCTCTCTCTCTCTCTCTCTCTCTCTCTCTCTCTTAGTTAAGGGTGTGCAGCTAGGGACGAAGCCAAGACTTGAAGGTAAGGGGGAGATTTTATTGTTAGTTGCATGTGGTGGCTTTGACTTTCGGCTCTACTACTTAGACGGCAAAGATTTTCTTTTATTATTATTATTATTTTTTATGTGTGTGCAGATCGTGTCTTTTGTTGGTAAGGACAAATTATTTGGTTTAAAGTTTTTTAAAGGGCTAAGTTGTTTGTTTTTGGTAAAATTGGTTGATTAGTCTCAATTTTTTTTTTACCTTTGCTATCACCTAGCGGTAATTTTTGTTGTTGAGCTAATATTTTGGGCTTGTATATATATATATATATATATATATATATATATTTAGATTTTAGATCTATAAAAAATTTTATGGACATTAAAAGGTGGAAAATACTAGATCTACAATTTTTTTTACAAATTGTTATTGTGATTAGTGGTTATTAGTAAGTAAAAAAGTGATATAAGTGGTAGACCCAAATGCAACCCAATAAGAATTTGCTACCTCAATAGTCTGTAAAAATATTGTAAAAAAATTTGTAACTGGAGCATTTCTCTTATAATGATCAATAAAGGGGACAAAATGTAATTCTATTGAACGAAGTTGCTAAAATTAATACCTAAATATATAGTTTTATAATTATATTATTTAAAAAAAAATAGGGGGCCATCCCCAGTCCATGAATGGCTCTATCCATGTGTGTAGCCAACCCGCCAAAATCGACCTAATCTAAGTCAAACCACTGAGTTAGATCAGCTTTTAGGGGTTGTTGGGTTAGATTAGGTTATGAAATTTGTTTTTACAATGGTTCAGGTTGGGTTTGGGTTATAAGTTTCAAAAATCCACCTAGTCCAACCTGACCCATATATATTTGAAATTTAAAAAATATATTATACAATTTTGTTATTTACTTTTTTACCCCTCTTCCTAAATAAAACTTAAACCCTAAATTCTCCCTATATAGTTTACGTTAGTTTGGTGTTGTGCTCCAGATTAGTTGATTATAAATTTGTTTTTATTTGTGGTGGTGTTGTTTTAATTGTTAATTTCATATTATTAATAGTATTTTTTTTATAAAAAATTTCAATCCATGGGTCCAACCCGATTTACGTGGGTTGGGTTGTGTTGGATCCCTGTAATGGGTTATGTTAGATTGGATGTTTTTTTAACCCACCATGGTGGATTAGGTTGAAAAAATCCTGCAACCCGACTCATGTGACACACCCCTAATCTCAGCATTTCTAGTTCTCACTTTATTTTTCATCAATTTATTTTGCTTTTTAATTGTCAGTAGAAGATTCTCAAAAATATTGTCAATGAAAGAAAATTGTAAAATTTCATGTATTTGCATTTTTTTTTTGGTCAAAGCCCACCACTTTATTTATGCTTTTTAATGACTACCCTAAAAAAAAAAAAAAATTAAGCCACCATTTATAAGGTAGTTGAAGCCCACTAATCATATTAATTGTAATATCAATTTGTAAGTTTTATGCAAAACTAGTAATACCTATATGTGAACAGTTGGCACAAATAATTTTATGCTGTCTAAATTTTCAATTTTTTGATGTGTTCTCTTAATGTTACATCTCGTTTAGACTCGCTCTCTTCTATTAATCTCCATTGCTATGGTGGCAATTATAACTAATAAGTTTCAAAATTGCTTATAAATTTTTGGGTTCGATGCGCATTTATGGCTTCTGCCAATCTCTCCATCTTGTTTAGATTCCAAGCCTCCCAAAGAAAATGAGAGAGATATGATCCTATACTTAGCAATAAAATTCAGTCTTCAATTTATACAACTTTATATTAAAATAGTAAACTACTGAACTCAATCCATGTCTGAAAGATAATTTTGCATGTGTATTGAGCCATGTTACATACGTTGATTGAGTTTTTTTTTAGATAATATAGACAAGGAATGGGGAAGGAGGTAGTGAGAAGACAAGACTTACAACACTAACACTTAAAAAAAAACCTAACCTAGACTCACTCACTAATTGACCGATGTGGTATTTTAGACAACTTTTTTTTTTTTTTTAAAAGATAATATAGACAGAAGACATAGGGACGGGGAAGGAGAGAGTAGAACGACAAGACAAGACGTTGATTGAGTTAAGTGACTCATGTGGCATGCACATATTGATTGAATCATGGCATGGACCAATCAATATGCAATAGCCACTTATTCTGCCCCTAAAGCCATGCCATCATCATTCTAGTGTTTTCCAAACTCCAACTAACAATACTCATAGCATAAGAATAAAGTTACAGAAAAAATGTTAAAGGTAAGTAAAAATATAATTTAAGTGTCAAGACGAGAATCAGAAATAATTTATTACTTATAATTTGTTAAGAAATTATTGTAAAATTATTATGTTCGTAGCATAAGGAATATCTAAGAGATGAGAAAAGATTGGCAAGGCAAACTTAGGAAAGCTAGCCCACTAAGGACCCACAAAGCTTGAGTTGGACTTAAAGCGAACAGCCCAAAAGAATTAGCCCACGGTGGGCTTAAGGTTTGGAAAAGAAAGGCCTATTCGAATGAAGATTTAAGCCCAAACGTGGTGAGCTTGGTAGATTGACTCATACTTAGCATGTGAGGTACACTAACAAGATATATACATTTGCAAGCAAAAGTCTCGGTACATGTATCCAGCATGTGAAATATACTATTACTTACAATATATCCAGGTACGTGTACTACATCTACAAGTGAAATTCAAATACTAGCATATGCATTTACAATTTATGTACATGTACTGACAATGCATGCATGAAAGAGTTAGAGGCTTACTTCATATTTTAAAGGAAAATTTTCATTTAATTTCATATTTCACACAATTCCCTTGCAAAAGAGAGAAAAGAGTAAAAAGGTTGGTTTGGGGAAGGGGGAATTGTAGAAATAGAGAGATGGAAAAATAATTTTAGAAATTCTTCAATATTTAAGAAAAATAATTTATTTTAAATAAATTTTAGAGAATAAATTATACATAAAAGCGATACAAAAATCTTATCATTTCTCTCTCTTGTGGCTTTTAGGAAGTCAAAATCTCCAAAAATCAAGGACTACCACTATTTAATTTGCAAAATCTCTTCAAACCCACATTTGAATCTTTTCAAAATCTCCAAAATTAAGGACCACTTTCACTTCTTCATATGCATCTTCTCCTTCTCATCCCTTACCTTCTTCTTCTTCTTCTTACCCTTTATCCATTGGCTTACTTACCCTTTGTTGGCTTCAAATTGGTTCAGATTAAGGGTGAGAAGTTGGAGAGATCTAATGTCATGGGGTTCTACCTTCTACATTCTCTCACAGGACGAGGGAATAAAAGAGAAAAAAAAAAATTTAACACTGTTTGTTTATGTTTTTAGATTAGACAAATGACAGAAATTTAAGAAGGAAACCTAAGGAATAGTAGCTAATGTGTTAAAACAACCTAAACTTAAAAAAATAAATGTTGTGCGAGGGAAGATTTTACCTGTTGAAACTACCTATACTTTAGAAATGAAATGTCATTGGCGATAGAAGGAATGGTGGAGACTTCAATCAATCCCATGGATTTAGGAAATTCTTGGAATTATGGAGATTTGTTTATCCCATGGATTTTGAAGGAATTGTGGAGATTCTAGTCGATAACAAGAATGATAAGACTCAACAAAAATTGGGAGTGCTCCTACACGAAGCACAATACATGTCACTAGTTCGAGGGATTAGAGGCCAAGATTTGGAGACAATTACGGTTGTTAGATATACTGTCCACACCAATTGTAGACTCATGTACTTATAAAACAAGCAACTTAACCCTGAGTTAGTTTAGGATTAGTTAAGTATTATCTTGTATATAAACCTTACATTGGGTTCATTATAATATAAATGTTTATCAATATTTAATCATCAAGAGCTTTCTCACTATGGACATAAGTACTTTAACAACTTTTTTAGAAAATCTAAATGGGGTTATATTATAAACTCTAGAGGATCCTCATTCTATGAAATCTCACCTTATTAAGCATAAGGAGACAAATTGACATAAAGTAACTCCAAAATAAATTTCTTAAAAATCTTTACCCTCCAATGTTAAATAAGTGATTTAATTTTTGGTCCACATCATTATTTAAATTATTTAAATAGTAAATATTAAAAATATATTAGTCAATGAATATTTAAATTCTGGTGATATGATTAACAATAAATGAGATTTTGAGAACTCTAGATAAGAAATAGAATGACTCTTTTGATTGGGCAAATTCATTTTGTTTCTTTTCCCGCTTGTATGACATAATCTTTAATTTTTTTTATTCCCTCTTTTCCACGAACATTTGTATGAGTAGTGGATATTTTTAAATGTTTTACTGTCATATATTTTACTCAGCAAAATTAATGAAGACTTTAGTTCTCTTATTAGGCAGTAACGAAAACGCAAGGAAAAAAAATTAAAATAAATAAGTAAGAAGAAGAAGAAAGAGAAGAAGAAAGTTGCCTCTTTCTAAAAATATTAGTGCAATTACTTTAGAAGTTTTGGCAAGGAGCTTCCTTGTTAACTAGATTCTAAACTTTACCTTTGTCTGTTTTTTTTTTTTTTTTGGATCAGAAAGGTGAGGAGGTAAGTCAGGTAACATGGATTTTGCTTCATTCTGTTAGGTAGGGATAAATGAGAGAGGGAACGAAATCTGATGCATGAAAGGAAGGGTGTACATAGCATAGGTCTATTAACAAATTGTAACCTTTTATTGACACAGCTCAAATTGTTGGAGATTGAAATTTTAAGCATGTCGGTCATTAGCCATTACCATTCATATTCACAAATAGTTTCTCGAAGCAATATTTTACGAATGGAGTTCAAATTTCCTGATATTCACATTATCATTATTACTAAGAAGTTAAACAAACAGAAATACACAAAACACCTATACATCGACAAGGAGTAGTTTACCACCTTTGCTCACAATCTCTAATAAACACAACTTTTCATGCCTCAATTTTGGATAAGTCACGCTCATATGTTTAAATCATACTCTCATAATATATCGAACAAGACAAAGCTTTGGGAAAGATGATCATGAGGCAAGCTGGACTCGAGCCTTTCCAATCAAACAATAAAAAGCTGGCGGTATGTGAAAAAGTTAGATTTGATTCAAGTGAATTTGCAAGAAATTGCATCTTAAACGGTATAACTTCATTAGAAATTTTAGAAAATCATAACCAACTATATAAAAGGGTTTCAGTCTAATATTTATTTAAATTACAAACACTAAACAATCACATCACATGTCAATATAGTAGTCTTAGTAGATGCTCATCACATTCATATGTCATTTTAAAAAGTAGAAAAACAAGAAAGTTTTAAATCTTACAAACCAAAAGTTGGGAGCAGACCCTCGACCACTTCCTTACACAGGACTGCTGTGAACAAGAATGAAGCCAAATGCACTACGTTTAAAATGCGTATAGATCGTAATCACTGTTCACTAGCATCTTCTTGCCATAATAATTAACTCCACCATTGCCTTCAATATGTCTCAAATTATCTACATTCTCATTGTTGAAGGGATATTTTGTCAACATTGAGCACATAGATATTGCAATCCTCTCTAACTATAGCCACTTAAATGAGTTACCAAACCAAAATGTATTTCCAAATTCCAACCACAATTATCAGTTTAATTTGAAGACATACTTCAACTCTTAAGTATTGAAATTCAAGGAGCTATTCAACCATGCCATTGGAGAATACCTTCAACTTCAACATCTGCATAAATGTAAAGCTGTTAGTCAAGCTAGGAATCTAGTATGTACAGTACATTTCTAAATGCTTTCTAGAAGCAACACTTTCTCGATATAGGCAAAAGTTCTTATTATTCAGAAATCAAACAAAAATTCATGAAATACCCATATAAGGTAGGTTTGGCTACCCATAACCGAAGTGAAGCAAGATTTATCTTACACTAGTCATGGAGTTGCGGGTGATAATATTTTTAGAATAGTCTCATTTAATTTATTTTTGCAATTTGGACTAATTTAATAAATAGTAGTATAATTTTTGTCATAACAAAAGGAAAACAATATAATTTTTTTTTCAAGAGTTCAAAAGGTTGAAAAAATATTAATTTTTTAATAAAAACTATTTATAACATTTTGTGTATCATTAAAAAGTAACTAAAATTTGGAAATTATTTTTTAGTCAAAAAAAAAAAATTCAAACCCAATTTTTTCTACCGTACAATCAAAAACACCGAGAAACATATCAAAAAAAATTATAAAATTCAACAAAACTACAATTCAAACAAAAAAGAAAGGAAAAAATAAAATTCACATCAAAGTCAAACTCATTCTCCCAAATATGTATAACATTTCAAATGTGATGTGATCAAGCCAAATATTCAATGCATAGTCAAATTCAAAAATTTTACCCTATTATACATAATGATTATAATCAAGCTAAATATTGTGTTAATACTATCATAATCTAATCTAACATGCGAAAAATGAATAGATAAATAAATAATTTTAAACTCGAAATTGAATTTGTTTTCTTAAAAATCTCAAAAAAATACACTAATGAGATAAGGAAGATGCACAATACAAAATATTCATAAATGCTTAAAAATTAAGCAATTACTCACGCATATAAAAATATCATATAATAAAGATATAACAATTTTGTGCTAATTGGCTAAACAATATATTTACAAATAGTGAAAGGAAACTGCACAAAGAACATCTTTTTCAAATGCACTAACTATTCTTCATCATATTGTCCAAACTATCCTGCTACTTTCCAAATAAATTATTTTCTCTCAAATCTGGTCAACAACATTAAAAGTATTTAGTATTGCAAATAAAATGACATAAAAAAAAAAATGTGCATCAAGGAACACATATGAGTTAGTCAATAATAAGACAATGGGTGTACAAAATTCATAAAAAATCCAACAAAAAATGAAAAAAAAAATGAGAGAGATAGAGGACCTTTTTGTGTGAGAAAATAAAATATGCATAAAATGAGAGAGAGTGACAAATTTATAGTAAGAGAATGAGAATAAGACGAAACAAAATAAAGTAAGATAAATGGACAAAATTATATGTGAAGTTAAAACCTTCTAAGAGGAATATGTATGGACAATATTTAGTTATAACATTAAAATTAAAGTAGATAAATATGTAAAGTTAAAACCGTCTAAGATGAATTCGTAAAGACAATATATTTATATATTTAATAATGTCAAAAAAATTAAAAGTAAAAAATAAATATGAAAAAAATAACGATGTAGCAATGACATGGAGGATGAGGTGGCTCCATAGGAGCGTAGTAACAATAAATACTACGCTTCAGCTTTTAGATATAATATAAATATAGATGGTATAACTTAAATGTTCAAGAGTTTTCATTAAAGATTTAAGACAATCGTAGCCAACTATAAGGAAGGTTTCAATCCAACATTCATGTAATCACACACATTTAAATGATATCTTGAAAAGGAAAGAAAATCAATTTAAATATTACAAACTCAAAGATGGAGCAGATATTTCTACCACTACCTTATGCAGAAGAACCGCTATTAAGGAGATTGAAACCATATAGACCTTAATCTTTGTTTAATAGCATCATCTTGGCATTCCAATGCACTCCACCATGATTGATCAGCTTCAATACATCTCAAGTTGATTGCATTCTCATTGTTGAAAGGCAGTTTTGTCAATATTTGGCACATGGATATCTTAATCCTCTCTAAAGATGGCCATTTTAATGAGTCACTTGTCCAAATTCTTTTTACTCTTGGAAGATTAGAAAGTACTAGCATCTTTAATCTTGGAAGCACGTCAGGTTCCAGCCCAATACTCTCAGACTCTGTAATTATCTCTTCAATTTCAGGACACTCTTCAACTTCTAAGTGTTGAAGTTTAGAGAGTTCTTTAATCATGCCACTAGAGAATATCATCTTCAAGTTCAAACATTTGCATAACGTTAAAGTTGTTAGCTGAGATAGGCTTCCATAATGTACCGGACCTTCCCAAATGGTTTTTAAATTTGGAACATTATTTATGAGCATCTTTTCCAAGCATATTAACGCACTTCCTGTTATGCTATTGCCATCAACAATCGTTTCAATTTCATTGCACCCTTCAATCAAACAACCACGCATCTTGTTGATACTATCGACACCAAAATCTGATAGTCTTGAAGCTCCCTTGTGCCCAATCAATTCAAATGCATGAGTTTTCAAAAGTACATCTGAAATGATAGGATCTACACCTTCACCATTTGCAAATTTTAAACAATTCATATTTTGATATTCAAAGCAGCCAAGAATTTTATGAAGGGTTGTGTCAGGGTAACCAACAGAAAACTGAAATGTGAAGCAGCAATCTTTCCATAATTGGCTCGTTGAGATAAAACTCTTAAGACAATCCACTGTAGGGAAGCAAATTGAAAGTGAAGTCAAATGCATCAAGGTAGCCACTCCCTCAGAAATAGCCTTTACAGTTAGCTCCCAACTTTGATTATTTGAATTCACAATTATTTGTATCTCTTCCAATAAATAAAGACTTGAAAAGACATTTCGACAAGATTCTACATCACTTGAATGTTTAATGCCAAAATTCGACAATGACATACGTAAACACTTCAACCGAATCAAATGTCTAATCTGAATTGGAAAATGATTAAGCCCAGTGTCTCGAATATCAAGCACCTCAAGATGCTCAAGTCCATTTAAGTGGAGTTCCATTAAACAGATGCAGGAATGCAAATATAGCGCTCTGAGACACTTCAAGACAGATATAGTTGATGGTAATAACACAATTCCAGTGCCATGTAAATCTAGAACTCGTAGATTTTGCATGTATCGAAAGAATAAATCAGGAATCTCTTTTAGTTCCCAATTTCTCTGTAATAACAGTGTGGAAAGCTTATTGCAATCTGGCATTTTCGGCAAAGTGTCCAATTTACTATCCATCAAGGAGATTCGATTTGCTTTTTGCCATTCTACCTCATCGGGGGCCTCTTGCAACCCTTCATGGGGTTTCACCAAAATATTAAAATTACATCTTCGAGAAGAAATGTTAAGTGCCATAGTTCGTATTACTTTGTTCATCCTCACATGATTCATCTTTTCACTCTTCTCTAGCAAAGACACGCTGATAAGTTCCTTCAATATTGAATGCCCTATCCCACGTGCAACTCTAAACTCACTTGCATCATGAATGAAACCTTCAACTGTCCAGCATTCCAATAGAGGATCTGTATAAATTTCATAGTCTTCAGTATATAATGCACAATAGAGAAAGCAATCCTTTTGAACCTCATCTTTCAAATTTTCATAACAAAACTCCAAGCACTCAATCAATTCACCAATGCCTTGGATTTTGATATTAGGCCATCTCCGCAAACTTCTTAATCCATCCCTCCATAGGTGAATGTTATCCCTTCTTCTAAAATTACTTGCTACCTTGTCTATCAAGAGTGGCAAACCAGCACATTCAATAACAACTTCCTTGGCTATTGGTTCAACATTTGGAATATTGAAATTTCGACCCACCTTTACCTTGAACATATTCCATGCATCAGCTTCAGACAATCGTGGCACATTTAATTCCAAATGAGTATCCATATCAAAACAAACATGAAGATACCTAGTTGCCAATACCACCTTGCTATCCATTTCACTTTCATACATTCCTATTAGAGACAGATCAAGAAAGTCCCAAACTTCATCCAAAAGAAGTAGATACCTTTTGCTTTTTAACTCTCTCCATATTTGTTGTGCAATTTCAGGCTCAGTGATGCCTTCCATATTCAATTTTAACCGATCTGCAATTTTGTGTTGCAACTTTTCTAAACTCAAATCCTTTGATACAGTTACCCAAATAACAATATCAAACATTTTAGCAATATCTTCATAGTTATTTAAGCTCTTCATTATGGTTGTTTTCCCGATTCCTGGCATTCCCCAAAGTCCAATTCTTTTTACATTCTTATCTCTTAGATGGCCCAGTATTTCTTCAACAGTTGAGTGGAGAAATGGCTTGTCTTCTGGTTTGGGTCCATGCATAATTATCACACGCTCTGGCAATTTCTCAACTAGTATTCCTATCTTAGACTTTTCCTCTAACCAAAGATTATGCAGTTCATCACACTTCTCTGCCATGATTTTGCTAAGATCTGTGCGTGACTTGCTTGACCCATGCTGACTCCTTCTCTTTTTATTACTTTTTTCATCACTGTACTTGATTTCTAGTTCTCGCACCTCTTCTTCACTCTTCATGACCCTAGAAATCCAAGCTTCGCATACTTGATTGACTAGCTTTGTCTTTGTTTGAGCCAATATATCATCCCTTCTGGCATACAGCTTCTTTGCTTTCTCTTTTAACCTTTTATGGTTGTCTTCTAGATCATTATCAGCTTCGTTATCAGGCTTGCGCCTCATGTTATTGACAATATTTTTCCCATAGTTGTAGGCCTCCTCCCCTGCTGCAGTACCCACGGCAGAAGCTGCAGCCAAACCTAAACCAGAAGCTGCTGCCTCAAACATATCTGTGTTACAACAAAAGGAATTCAAGATGCTAACAAAACTCAAAATGCAGGATGAAGACTTTTCAGTTTAGACAAGTAATAAATAAAATATACAACAACACAAACAAGGATGTGGTTAGTCAAAAGATGCTGAGTGGATTTAGCAATCATGCTAGTAGATGACTCTCACATGGTTAAATTATAGAATCAAAGCACAGTTCTCACATTCTCATGAATCATCTTTAGACATGGAGCCTATTTTTAATCATTGACAACCAAGTCTCAGTCCCAAAATTTTGGGGTTAGCCACATGTATATTTTTTTGCCATTTTATTCTATTCAAAATCATACTTTCTATTACTTAATTGACAAGTTATTTTTTACCACGTACTTCTATTCATATTATTTCAGCATTTCTTTATCTTTTTTCTTATCAAAAAAGCATTCCTTTACTCTTTTTTTTTTTTTTTTTTTCATCACACTTAAATCAACTCACTCTTTCTCATTAGTGCATTAATCACTCTCCTCTAATCATAACCAAACATTCTCAAGTAACAATTTTAATCAATGAAGAATTATTCATTCATGGCCTCTTTATTTTTTTATTTAATCTTCTCTTTTTATTTTTTTGAAAACTTCACAAGAGGTAGATGGGGCAATTCAAGTGAGATCTAATGTAGATTCAACTTTTTCAATTGTGAGATCCGGGCGGTTTGGGGGGGACCACCATGGCTTCTCTCTTCTTGAGAATCCATACATAGAATAAATTTCTTGTTAAGTTATGGACTTATTTAAAAACAAATAAACCAGCAATTCCAAGAAATCATATCTTCCACCAAAATCTAATATTAAAATACATACTTCGCTCATGGAGCATTTTCAGTCATAATTTATTTTTGCGCTAATGTTTTAAATATTAAGGCCCTTTTTTTCCTATGGATTTAATTGGCTCAAGCACATAAGCATTCCACATCGAGTTGGCATACAAATCAATAACCCATTAGAAATATATATATTATACGTCACTGTATGATTTTGACATCAGGTCACCATGCAAAAATTAATCTCTTTTAATATAAGCAAAAGTTTTTTTTTTTTTTATAGAGAGTAACATAAGCAATAGGGGCATTATAGAAAGGGGCTTTGATTGTTTCACATCTAAGAGTGTCCACACTCTTTCACATCCTGTCCAAAGAATTTCATATCATGTAAAAAATGTGGAAATTTGGTAGGAAAGTTTGAACATTATGCGAAACATTTTATATCAAGCAGTGCAAAACAATAATTAGCCTATGCGTGGTGTCGGGTACCACCAATTTTACTGAAAATTTCCACAAATAGAGGTAGCATTAGCAATCTATGTGGAATGTGCCACATCAAACACCATGTTCTTCATTTTTTTTCTTTACTGTCATAAAATAAAATAAAACCCACTCTTGACTAACAAGGCTTGGCCAAAACTAACTATCCAATCAATCTCCAAAAGTGGTAGCAGGTTCATTATTAAGATTTTGCCACCAATAGTTGTGGCGGATATGAATTGCCGCTCAAAGAAGACCTCTTTGACAAGGCATCCAACATGATCTCACAAGAAATTTTCCGGTAGAGAAGACCTCAATCACAACGTCAACACCTAAGACATAGCTTCAACCCAGACGAAACAATAGCTAAACCTGAATCACATAACTTAATTCCCACCACACACACAAGAACAAAACTAAAACTAAAGCATCAGACAAATTTAGCAACATAAGGCAAAGGGGAACAATCCAAATCAAATTTAGAAGTTCTGGACAGCTAGAATTTTTAAGAATTACGGTTAGGTTTTTGTAGAAAAAAAAGCTGGAAAATTTGTAAGGTATATAGGGTTTCTAACAAGGATAAAGTAATGGTATTGAAAGAAAAAAAGGGAAAACCTAAGGTTTGGGTTGCTATTACAGGGCTGTAAATAGCAACCCGAGCACAGTATTTGAATGTTTGGGGGTTATTTGGGTCTCTATTTCATGTATGTGTGGTTTAGGGTTTGAGGTATTTGGTTGTAGGGATTTATAGGTGACAAATTATTATGAATGTGTTTGCAAGGTTTCAAGTTGTTGAAAATTTAGAAAGCGGCTTACGTCCGGTGTCGGTGACACTGAACCCATTTGCGATTGTGACACGTGTCCATTTTTGGACACGTGTCACTATTTCTACAGGTCTAGTGCTTTGGATGTAATTCGCACCTGAAAATTTAAGGATGCATAAAAAAAAATAAACATAAAAAACAAAAATACATTCCAAGTATGATTCTAGCATTTCCTCGCACCATGCCTTAGAGAAAGTCATATCACATGAACCTCAAATTAAGTTTCATTGCTTCAGAAAATTTATTCTTGTCTTTTGAATAGAAAATATTACATTCATATAAATAGATGATTAATACCTATTCCTAATGGAATTTGGACTTTTTCAAACCCTAAATAGAGGGTTTTTTTCTCAAGTAATTTTCTTAAAAAAGAAAAGGAAGGGTCACATACAAATTCCTTTCCAAAAGTACAATCACAGAGACAAAAAAAATCTAAAAATTAACGAAAGACAATGAGGGGATGGTACCTAAAGGCAGTCATCTAATCATACAGGGGCCTCAAAAGAAACTTTGATGACAAAATTAGATTGATCACCACCATCAAGAGTTCTCATATTTCTTTCACTCCAAAGATTCCACATAACAATTAAGGCTTGATATGGCAAAGGAATTTTCCTTGCCAACTTTCCAAGAGCTCAATTACAAATTTTGGCATCACCCAAGGTCCCAAACTATCCCAAACAATGCAAAAATAAATGACCAAATATTTGTTCTGAAAGAGCAATGGAGCAGCAAATGATTAATTAATTCTCCACTCCTTTTACACATACAACACCAATCAACCATCAATAAGAGCCTATTATGGAGATTATCAAATGTCAAATTTTTTCCTATAGTTGCAGTCCACACAGAAAAACACCATCTTTCAAGGGATCCTAGCACCCCAAATGCTCTTTCATGGAAAAGAGTGGCATGCGAAACCCCTAAGGACATTATGATAGGAACAAACCTTAAATATCCCACTCTTTGTTGGCATCCACAAAACTCAATCTCCACCATGAGATGAAGGCTAGTGTTTATAGAGCATCTCAAAAAAAAATTATAGCTGATTCTAGTTCTTGATCTTGAAAAGGCCAAACGAATGGAGGATTCCAATGCCTAACCTCACCCTCGGATGGGTTGTCTAGATAAAAAGCTACCGAAGCTTCCCTGTCAACAGCTAAGGTATACAAATTAAATATGGGAACAAATCTTTAATTCACTCTAGACATTTGTCCAAACCCTCACTCGATATCCCTCTCATACATCAAATCTTAACTAGTTGAAGAAATCCCATCCCCCACTTATACTCTTCCACAAACTAACATCATAATGTCCCTTAATCCACTCCATTGTCCATCCTCCACACTCTTCTCCATATTACCTAAATGAGCCTTCTCCAAAGATTATTCTTCTCCACTACAAAACTCCAAATCTACTTTCCTTATAGGGGTTGATTAAAGGAACTAAGCTTTTTCAAATACCAAAACCACACCATAAGCTTCCACAATGAAAATGAGTAACAAATATCTGATGCAAAGCATTTGAAGCAAGCAAATTCATATGGCTGAGTATATCTTGATGAAGCCAAGCGAACAAGTGCCAACTCCAAGCAAGGCTATCTTTAGAACATATTATCAAATATTTTAGGCATGTGATTGATTGATTTAAAAGTTAGTCAGACATGTGGAATAAACGTTGTATTAAATATAGTTTGTGATTATTTAGCATGTGCTAGGAGTAGTGAGTTTGCTAGTTATGATGTCATCATAACTAACTCTTTATTGTATAAAGAGCCATGCTATGTCATTGTAAAGATAGCTTTTGATAATTGAATGAAAAAAATAGTCTTTGTGACTTGTGTTTTTGGTTGAGCAATACCTCCCCACCCGCTACTCATTGAATAACTCTCTTCCTTTGCACGCAACTTTGACGTTACTGCATCAAAATCATAAAACCCACATTGTATCAGCTGTAAGACATTTAGATAATAATTTAGAATAAATAAATAAAATACAACATATAAAATATTATCATGTATGTATCTACAACATTTTATGAATCAACAACATTATCAAAAAGAACACATACCTCAATTTGCTCTTGATGCTTTGCTTGAATTAGACTTCTTTTAACAATCGTCTATATCGTTTTCTTCCTTTCGTTCTCCTTTGATATTGACTCTTCATCATCATCCACTATCCTTTAAGGTGATCCTGCTTAGATAAATAAAAACTATTAATTTATCAAAATCCCTCAATGTTGTTCATGGGGATGGAGGAAATTTGAAAATTAAAGATTTGGCTAGACCCTTAATCAAGTTCCTAGCATGGGATGGTTCAAATATTTACATGTGGCATGATAATTGACACCCAGATGACCCTCTCTATCAAAATTTGGGCATAGAAAAGTGTTTGATGATGCCCGCTCAATAAATGCAAATCTATCTAGTGTGATTCTAGACAAGCTTGGAATTGGGGCTATGCAAGGTTTGATGAACTTGTTACTATAAGTATATTGCCATGGATTTATATTGGTGAATGTGATAAGTCTGTATGAACTCTCTCTAAATCTGGAAATTTTTCTGTCTCAAGTGCTTGGGACTAAATTTGGCTAAGGAGCCCTATTGTATTGGTATAAAATTGTTTGGTTTGTCAAACTCATTCCAAGGCATACTTTCATTAGTTGGTTGGCTTTGAGAGACAAATTATCTAGTAGTGAAACGATAGTTAGTTGGGGAATTATTTGTGACATTTTATATGTGTTGTGCAGAGCAAGCATTGAAAATAGAGATCACCCCTTCTTGAAGTGCCCGTTTTCTCAAAAAATCTGGAGGACAGTTAAAGCTGGCGCTGTCAAAGAAGGCCTTGATGATGAATGGGATAACCTTAACACCTGGGCAATACATAACTCGAATGGGAAAATCTTTAAGGGCTGATTGTTGCAGGCTAGGTTAGTGGGTTTCAGTGCTGGAATATACCACATTTGGGCTCGAAGGAATGCTGTTAAGCATCAGGGAACTATGTAAACAGAGGAACAAATTTTAAGGGTCATAAGGAATCAGGTGAAGACCAGGATTGAAAGTAATGGTGTATATCCCCTCAACAAAAAAATCTACACAAGATGGGGCATCTCAGATGTTGAATTCAAGCCTAAAAGCTTGATCTGTGTGGCAGTACAACGCTCTAGTAGTTGCAGAGTTCTCCTTGCTGATCTGCTGTGTGGATATTTGGTTGTTAGCTTTATTGCTGTGATTACCTTGTGTCTTGGTCAGTTATCTGCTGAGATTGTCCCTGGTCCGTGTGATTGTATAATTTGACTTGGTTGTGTAGTTTAGCTGGTTCTGTCTAGTTGTTCTCGATAGAAGTACGTGCTTAAATTGTAGCCTTTGGCTGTTGTGGCTGGTTTTGTTGCTTAAAAAAAGTCACTAGATTATCTAGACTTATGGATTATGACTTGTCTGTGGCCACACCTATGGGTGATTCTTTGGTGTGTAATTCTATGCTTAAGTCTTGTGTCATCCAAATTGAGGATAAGGAAATGTTAACAGACTTGATTTTGATGGACATGTATGACTATGATGTAATTTTGGGAATGGACTAGTTGGTGGCTTATCGTGCTAGTGTAGATTGTTTTAGAAAAGAAGTGGTGTTTCGACCTCTAGGAGAACCTTTCCCCCCATGGACAGCAAAGAAGAACGCGTCATCCAAAGTGAAAGGGCATTGACCTGGATTTGATTCCGTTGTCACAAAAACTACAAAAACCAAATCGGGTGATCACAGGAAAATCACATATGGCATGGTGTTAAAACCACATAAGCTCACAGGTTACATTATTTTGAAACACATAGTTCATATCCAGGTAATTTTGGAAAACCTTAAATAATCTAACTTCTACAAAGTTTATAAGGTTTTTAACTTCATTCTTGTCAAAAGATTTTCTAACAATTTCTCACATAACAAGACAAGATAAGCATCTTTAAATTTTCTAATATACCATAAAATCTAAAATTTTCTTATCAAAGATTAAATAAAAGATGCTCATTTTTCCATATCAACAATTCATGCATTTCGCCAAATGCAATACAAAATATGATGTATTTTCATATATAATCATATATATATATATATATATATATCTTTGTTAAGGTTATGACACAATAGTTTTTAGGAAAATATAATTTCCATAAGTAGTTTCCAAAAGCGTGTCTAACCCAAAAGCATTTATATAACATGGTTATTTTTCAAAATCCCATTAAAAAGCTACTTACCTCGCAAATGCAAAAGCCTAATTCTCCAAGCTCCAAAGGAGATTAGCTAGAACCTCAACAACATCAAGCAAACCTAACACAATAAGCATAAAGCTTAAAATTGTATCTAGCTACAATTTAGGAATTGTCAAATAAGCACTTAATTAGGCAAGCCTAATATTTAACCTCATCAATAACACATTCCTCTTCCAAAGTTTCTCAACAAATTGATTCTCAAGGCATAAACTCCAATTTATAAAGTTAACCCATTTAATATCATTTCCAATATTATGACTAGCTTCCATAAATTTACACTACATCATTAAGAGACCCATGAAAATAAAATCAAAATATCCTCCAAGACAAGAAATTTAGAACTTCAACTAACTCCAAATAAACCCAATAGCAATGGAAAAATTAGATTTACCAACCATCACATATTATACCTCAAAACCCCTAAATTTTCCACCATACATAAACCTTAGATAGTCATCATTAGCACAAATTATATACCCACTCATCAAATAATCCCACCAATACAAAACTCATACATAAAAACACATAAATATCACTTCCAATGCTCATAAATCACATGGGTATCATTATAAAAGTTTAGATAAAAATAACCTCAATCAAAAGTGCAAAACCCACCAAAAAGATGAGAAATTATTACCTCAAAAAAAGGATGTGAAGGTGTTTATGGGTTCTCAAGGATTTTCCGGTGACATTGCCGGAAAAATGATGGTGAAGATGGTGGCATGGAGGTACCAATGGAAGAGGATGAGAGTGATAGAGAGAAGTGTGTTTAAGTGAAAAGAAAAGAAAAAGAAACAAATGAAAGATAAGAGATGGCCGGCCAAAGAGAGTAGAGACATTTGTGAGATGAGTAGTAGGGGTTAAATGGGGTAGGTGGGAACATGTGGTCCAAAAAAATTTGACCATTACCCTTTTTTTTTATGACTGGGACATTACACTAATCTTCTCCAAAAGCATGGAAGAACATGAAAAGCACTTGAGAATTGTTTTTCAAATTTTGAGAGAGAAGAAGCTATATACAAAGTTTAAGAACTGTGAATTTTGGCTCGAGCAAGTGGTGTTCCTGGGGCATGTGATATCCGAGACAGGGATTTTTATAGACCCTAGTAAGGTTAAAGCTGTGGTGGATTGGGCAAGACCAACAAATGTGAGTGAGGTTAGAAGCTTTTTGGGCCTTGCTAGCTATAATAGGAGGTTTGTGGAGGGATTTTCCTATATTGAAGCCCCATTGACTCAACTAACTTGTAAGAATGCCAAGTTTGTGTGGACAGAAGAATGTGAAAAGAGTTTTCAATAACTTAAGTAAAGGTTGGTCACTACACCAATACTAACCATTCCTAGCAACTTGGGAGGCTTTGTCATTTATAGTGATGTTTCAAGAAAAGGGCTTGGTTGTGTGTTGATGCAGCATGGTAAAGTCATAGCTTATGCTTCCCGCCAATTAAAAAGTTATGAACAAAATTATCCCACTCATGATTTGGAGTTGGCTGCGGTGGTGTTTGCATTGAAGATTTGGAGACATTATCTCGTATAGTGAAAGGTGTGAGATTTATATAGATCATAAGAGCTTGAAGTACTTCTTTACTCAGAAATAATTGAATAGGAGACAACAAAGGTGGCTTGAGTTGATTAAAGATTATGATTGCCCAATCAATTACCATCCAGGCAAGGCTAATGTGGTAGCCGATGCACTTAGTTGGAAGTCTTACGGTTTCTCAACTGTCTTGTTAACTACTTAAAAGGAGATTATTAAGGACTTGGAGAGGATGAGAATTGAAATTGTCATGGGTGATTCTCAAGTCTTTATGGCCAGTTTGACAATACAACCCACTTTGATTGAGAAAATTAAGAGTTCACATGTTAATGATGCACAAATTGTAAAGATCCTAGGAGAAGTATAAGAAGGGAAGAGACTAGAATTTAATGTGTCTTATGATTGCATTTTGAGGTTTGGAACTAGACTTTATGTGCCAAATGATATTGCATTAAAGAAGGAGATTATGGAAGAAGTCCATCGTGCCCCATACTCAATGCACCCTGGTAGCACTAAAATGTATCGTGACATTTGAGAAACTGATTGGTGGAGTAACATGAAGAGAGATAGCTCGGTTTGTGGAGCAATGCTTGCCTTGTCAACAAATTAAGGCACCACACCAGAAACCTTCGAGGATTCTTTGCAACTACTTCCCATTCCCGAATGGAAGTTTTGGAAGTGAGAGCATATATGTATGGATTTTGTGACTAGTTTGCCAAGATCTCCTAAGAGACATGAGGCCATTTGGGTAATTGTGGATAGGATGATGGAAACAGTACATTTTATTCTAGTTACGATGAAATACTCACTTGATCAACTAGCACAAATATATATTGATGAGATTGTGAGTCTTCATGGAGTTCTAGCTTCATTTATGTCTGATTGAGACCCAAGATTCACCTCAAAGTTTTAGGAAAGCTTGCATAAAGCTTTGGGTACTAATCTTAGCTTTAGTACTGCCTTCCACCCGCAAACAGATTGACTATCAGAAAGGACTATTCGTACTTTGGAGGATATGTTAAAGGATTGTGTATTGGATTTCAAAGGAAGTTAGGAAAAATACTTGTCTTTAGTGGAATTTTCCTATAATAATAGCTATCATTCTAGTATTGAGATGGCTCCCTATGAGGCTTTGTATGGTAGAAAATGCAGGTCCCCATTGTGTTGGGAAGAGGTTGGTGAGAGAAAAATGTTGGGGCCAAAAATCATTCAGATGACATCTAAGAAGATTAATCTGATTCATAAAAGATTACAAACAGTACAAAGTCGACAAAAGAGTTATTATGACAACTCAAGAAGGAAAGTATAATTTGAAGTTGGAGATATGGTATCTTGGAAAGTCGCCCCAATGAAGGGTGTGATGAAATTTAGGAAGAAGGGAAAGTTGAGTCCCATATTTTTTGGTCCATTTTTGAGATCTTAAAATGCATTGGTAAAGTTGCCTACGAGTTGGCCATACTACCTACACTTGCAAGAGTGCATAATGTGTTTCATGTTTCCATGCTAAGGAAGTACATCCCAGATCTTGCACATGTCTTGAACTATGAGCCACTCAAGATCAAAGACAACTTAACTTATGAGGATGTTCCAATTCAAATTATTGACCACAAGGATCAAGTGCTAAGCACCAAGACCATATCTTTGGTTAAGGTCCTTTGGAAGAATCACACAGTGGAGGAGGCATCTTGAGAGCGAGAAGATGAGATGAAATCAAATTATCCAAAGTTGTTTGTTAACGAAGGTATGTACAATTTTGAGGAGGAAATTTTTTTAAGGGGGGAAGGATGTAACACCCCATAATTTTGATACTAATTTAATTCTTATACACAAATTAAAAAGGAGGCCCACAATTACATGGATTTAATTGATTTGAGCCTAAGATATTAAAAATAAGATAAATACTATGGAATATGAAGCCCAAGTGAGGTGGCATCAGTAAATATATGGGCCTTGATAAGCTTAAAAAAAAAAAAAAAAAAACCTAGTCTTTTACTTCGTAAGCTACACGTGTATTTTTGATGGGGCTTCCTTTTGCTTTAGCAGCAACACACTCTTGAACCTTGCTTTGCTTTTCTGTGGCTATGAGTGGAGACTACAGGTATGGCTCTCTTCTGCTCTAAACTTAGGAAGGTTGAAATACTCAATGGCTAGACACGTAATAAAATCCTAGAGTTCCATAGAGTTGTAATACAAACATGCCAATTAATAGATAAAAAGAATATGTGAAATAGAACAATTGGATTGAAGCTAAAAGTGAATTGGGTTGTAAGCAAATAAATAGAGAATTTTGAATATATCAATATTGTTTAGGATAAAATTGTTTAAGGGTGAAAACAGATTTTAAGTAGGAAATTGTGTATTGATGGATCTGTTTTTGGTGTTGTTAGGCTATAATTCTATTGATCTATTGTGATTCAAGGGAGGTAGATTTCTTTTAATTTTGCAAATAAGAGGTAAGTGGTGTTTACTAATTTTGGGGGTTTTCCCAAAATAGTGTTGATTATTAAATTATTCTATATCTAAGAAATATGTTGATATTCTATATATAAATTGTATTTTATAAATGTTTGATGTGCACATTGATTATTCGTTTTATGAAAAAATTGTGGGACAACCTAAATTTATTTAAACTTGTATGTGTGAATATATTTTTATATTTTTTAGAATTATGAATGGATTATTTTTGTGAGCATATTGAATATGTTTTGAAAACCTATGGCAAGTTGTGATTAAAAGCTTAGTATTGTATTTAGTCCTTAGCAAGGGACAATCATACTGCAGCTAGTCCTTAGCAAGGGACGGTCCTAGAAAAGGGGACAGTGCACATTTGATAACTCCTTATCAAGGGAGTATACTATTGAGGATCCAAAAAGGAAGCTCCTTAGCAAGTGAGTGCACCTTTAGGTTCCAAAGGAGCCATCCTTAAGAAAAGGGATGAAAAGGAGGTTTTAGTCCTAAAAGGGGACAGCACAACCCCGTCAACAGGACATAAACGTTGACCACAAGAAAAGCGTAGGAAATTGTTTATATGATGGTATTGATATATGTATTATGATGGCTCATAATATAAAGATTTTTTTTTTTTAAATGTGAAATATTGATGAGTTACAAGTTATGAATTTGTTGTAAATATTATTTATTTGAAAAGTTTGTTCCCACACCCCAATGTTAATGAATTCCACTTATTGAGTTATCTCATTCCCCTTTATTTTTCCCCTTGTAGATACATTAGAGGAATTATTGGAGTAAAGATTCTTGGAAGACAACAATTACGAATTATTTTGTGGAACTAAGGATTTTATTATGATTTTTAGGGCATTAAACATTGTACTAGAGAATTATTTTGAGAATGTTTTGTCTTTGGTGGATTAGAGCTCTGGCATTTGTGATGAGATTTTAAGTTGCTGGTTTCTTTTATTTAATATTTTTATGGATTATTCAGATTAAATAGACTTTTATTGCTTATGATTTTGAGGCGTTACAGTTTATGTAATCAATGAATTACAAATATGAATTTGATATTTTATAAACCTAATTACTTACTTACAAAATATATTCTCAAGTCTATTCATTATTTTTTGGAGAGAAGACATAAAGGATAAAATATTATATATAGTTAAATTGAGAATGCATGTTCACAAATTTGTTCATCAACAAATTATTATACTTGAGTTTTGATTGTTTAATAATTAAGCTTGTACTTGTGCTTAAGTTTAGCTTATTTGTTAAACAAGACATAAACAAGTTTAGTTGTTATAGCCTTCACTTTAAGGTTATGCTTAATTTGAATAACTTTGATTTTGCATTTTGTTATTATTTACTTAAGTGCTAAACTTGTATTGGGGTTGGATTTGATAACAAGAAAAAGATGTAGAAAAAAGTGCAAGAGGCAACATGGGTCCAGCTCATGTTGACTAGGAAGTCTGCGTGGAAAATGCGATTAGGAAAGAAGAGTAGAATTAATGGGTCCTAGCTCATGTTGACTAAAGGTCTGTCTGGAAAATGTTGGGAAAATGTTGGTTTACCTTTTGAAAAAGTGGAGTTTTCAAAAAGTGCATAATTTGAAAGTGTTTTTTCCAAAAATTGAGTATTTGGTAAAATCTATTAAAAAGTGTTTTTTTGAGAAAAACTGAATGTTTGGATAGCACTTATAAAAGTGGCAGTTTGAGGGGTAAATTACCAAAAATGACAATGTATATATAAGAAAGTTTATTTCATACTTAAATTAATATTGTGAAATTATTTTTTTCTCACTAATATTAGCTAATAATAACCTACCACTTAAGATTTATTATGATAATTATACTGATTTTAATTTGAACATACTATTACAATTATTTTTTTCTTTTTCTAAACAAATTATTTTTTTCTCACCAATATTAACTAATAATAACCTACCATTTAAGATTTATTGTGAAAGTATTGTGATAATTTATACTGATTTTAATTTGAACGTACTATTACAATTATTTTTTCTCTTTCTAAACAAATTATTTTTTTCTCACCAATATTAACTAATAATAACCTACCACTTAAGATTTATTGTAAAAGTATTGTGAAAATATTGTGACAAGATTTCTCAATTTTAATTTCTTATTCTTCATTTTATGTTTCCCTTATTTTATTTTATTTTTTTGTCCATATTTCCTTTTTCTTCTTTTTTCCTCTTTTTTTCTCCTCCACACACGTACCCTTAATTTTTTTTTTTCTTTATTTCCTTCTTTCCTCTTTTTACTACCACTTCCTCCACACACGTGCCCTTACTTTTTTTTTTTCTTTTTTTCCTTCTTTCGTCTTTTTCCCTACCACTTCACCCTCCAGAACATTCCACACAATCTCCGCCCCTTTCTCATCCCTTAAAGTCTCTACATCTCTTTCTTTTTTTCTTTTTTTTTTTTTTTGACAGTTCGAAAGTTACAAGGAAGAGAGAAGATGATGATGATGATGATGATGATGAAGATGAAGGATTGAAACATAAGGAAATCCCTCATCTCTCTCCTTAATTCTCAGATTCCTTAAGTCCCTACCACTATTGGGTTTGTATTTGATTTTGATTTTGGGTTTGGGTTATGGGTTTTCAATTAATGGTTTAATTTTGAGTTGATTTTCTGTAAATTTTGGGTTTGATTTTGAGTTGATTTTGTTTTGGGTTGATTTTGAGTTGGGTTTGGGATGGGTTTTCCAATGGAGTTTAAGTTGATTTTAAGTTGTTTTGTACTTTTGTGTTGATTTTGAGTTATTTTTGGTTTGATTTTGTTGATTTTGTGTTTGGATTATCAAATGTTGAAATGGGTTGTAGTGGTAGACCGGTGATAGTTGGGTGGGTCTTTGTGTATGTAGCAGCATGGAGAGGGCGGAGCGAGAGAGATGAGATGAGATGAGAGGAATGAGGGACAAGCGTGAGAAGCGAGGAAATTAACATGATTTATTGAAGGATAATTTGGTAATTACTCGAAGAGTCCAACAGATAGCCGAGAACGCGCATGGACTTTTTCTAAAATGGACCTCTAGAGCTCCATAATGGCTTGCACGTTCTAACGTAACTTTTTCCAAAAAGTTGCGTTTTATCTTGAACCAAACGAGCTTTCCACTCCGACTTTCTTCAAAACGGGCTTTTTGGGTTGAAAACATTGAAACAAACAGGCACCAAGTTACCTAACACTATGTTTGGTTCTAGCTAGGAAAAGGGAAGAAAAAGGGGAAAAAAAAAAAGGCAAGGAAGGGAAAGAAAAAATAAAATATTTCTTTTTGATGCATTTGGATAAAAGAAAGAAAGGATAGAAGAAAATATGAGAATTCTATTTTTCCTTTGTTTGGTTTGCATAAGAAAGATATAAGAAAATTCATATCTTAAAACACTTACAAATTCTTAAAAATGTCAACACGGCCAGCTCAACAATTTTGGGGGTCTTAAGTGAAAATTTTAAGTTGATTTTTTTAAAAACTTTAAAGTCTAAACCTGCACATGTAAAAAATTAATTTATTACATGATTTAATAAATTAGTATCACTATAATACAAGTAAGTTGATATACATCAAATGATTAATTGGTGTAATAATTTATAATAATTGATAAAGTAAAAAGTTTATATTTAAAAAAAAAAAAAAAAATACAAACAAACAAACAAACAAATAGATGTGATAACTTATTCATTGTGGGACGGTGGGGGCCAACTTAGCTTGGGCCAATAGCCCTTGTGATGTGTTGGGCCTTGTGGACAAGACTACACAATGCACGTAATATTGTGCAGTCTTGTCCTTTCAAGTTGTAAATGTCATGCAGTTTTATCCTATCAAGTAGTGTGTAATATTTTGTATTGTGCACGTTTATTATGTAGTATTCTCCATTTTATGATACAATGTGACCTTTTAATGCATTTTATTTATCAATAAAAGTACTTAAAAATTTTTTGTAATAAAAATATATAGATAAATATTGTATATATAATTTTTATTTATTTATTTACAAATGGAGGTTTTTTTTTTTTTATTTAGGGCCTTAAACAGTTGCATCAATTGCATCTATGGTTGGTTCAGCCGGCCCTGCAAACACAGTGTAAGTTATTACACTTTAATGCAATAATATGGTTGGTTCAGCCGGCCCTGCAAACACAGTGTAAGTTATTACACTTTAATGCAATAATAATACTATACTAGAACACTTGAATGCTAAGAAAAAGAGTGAGGGACTTCAGGGACAGGGCAGAGAGTAACGGTCTTTCTCTTCTAGAGAGAGACAGCAACAGCAACAGGAATTGTGGTTTCTATGCACCGTAGAGATCAAGAAGAGATGAAAACGTTGTTAGCTCTTGAAAATAGCTAGGATGCTTTGATTTAACTCAGTCATACTGTATTATGCATCACCCAATATAACTAACCCCAAAAAGCTAAAACACCCAAGTTCTTGATTATGGATTCAGCATCAGTTGCCGGTAAATCCGATCCGAATTGGGGAGACGATCCATTAGCAACAGAACCAGCTGTTCCAAGCTTATCACCTGCTTCACTGGATTGGTACGATTCACAAAAGCGTCGAGACTGGAACACCTTCTTACAGTACCTAGGGAAACAGGAGCCCCCTATAACTCTAGCCAGGTGCAATGAATACCACGTGCTCGACTTCTTGAGGTACTGGGAACAGTTCGAAAAAACCAAGGTCCATCTCACTGGGTGCCCATACTTCGGCAACCCGGAGCCACCAGGCCCATGTACCTGCCCACTTAGGCATGCGTGGGGTAGCCTTGAGGCGATCATCGGACGGCTCGGATCGGCTTACATGGAGCACGGTGGACCGCCAGAATCGAACCCGTTTAGAGCCAGAGCTGTAAGGGATTATTTGAGGGAGGTCAGTGAACGCCAAGCCAAAGCCAGAGGGATTTCTTATAAAAATAAAGAGGGAAAATGCCCAACTACTGTAACGGACAAAACTGTCGTGGCGAGTAAAGGACAAGGAGGTAATGCTACTGGTACTGGTACTGGTACTGGTGGCAATGGAAGTGGTAGTGCTGCTCAATCAACATTTACTACTACATCGATTGACGGAGTATGGTTTTACTCATCTCTTCTTCTTTTTTAACCTTATTTCTTGTTCGATTTTCATTTCTGTTTTAGCTTTCGATTGTGATTATTATGAGTTATATACATATTTTATATATCCGGCGATTCTCTTATTATTGGATCATCAACAGCATAAAGACTTCCTTTTGTTCGCTCGCTTTCTTTGAACCCAACAATCATCTAACTCATTTAGCATCAAACCCAATCCAAGAATGCCTAAGTGTGGGTTTCGATTAGAATGAAAAATTAAAATTATTTTACTATTTAGCTAATTTTTATTATTATTTATGGGCTTCACTGCACTTTTGGTACTATTTATGGGTCCCATTGTACTATTTCAACTAATCTTTACTTTTATCTATAGTACTTTTAATAATAAGTTTTCAGTTTAAGTAAAATAAGCGATATCCAAACACATTTTGAGTTCATTGAGTCATGGATAGTTAGTTAGATAGGGTTGGGCGGAGCTAGAATGTGAAATTCCATAGAGGTTTTCATGATTGAGAATTGGAGTCAAATGAATTCACTTCTAGAACCTTTTACACTCAAAAGTCTTAACTCTTTCTCTTGGTGATAAGGCCCCATGGACGCTTGAGGGAAGATTCTCGTTTACGATAATCTCATTAAGCAAGGTTTCTCATTAGTTGGTTGGTGTTACATGTGCTGATATTAAGGAGAGACAGTGGAACATTTGTTGATCCATTGTGAAGTGGCATACGGTTAGTGGAGTGTAGTCTTTAAAGCCTTTAGGGTTCAATGGGTGTTACCAAGGAGAGTAGACAATCTTCTGCTTGGTTGGAGAAATTGGTATGGGAAGCACTCATTGGATATTTGGAACTATGTCCTGTTATGCTTGATATGGTTATTGTGGAAAGAGTGAAATGGTCGTATTTATAACAATATGGAAAGATCAACAGCTCAGTTGGAAACATTTGCTGAACATTAAATAACCTCTTCTTTTTATAAATATCGTTACTTCATTAGTTTTTTATTTATTAAAAATAAATATTAAAAAAAAAAAAAAAAAAAAAAAAAAAAAAAAACCTTCAAGATCTCATCGAGAACCCTAGCTAATTTAGTACTGAATTCCTAAAGATCCTACATAAAAATTGGTATATGAGTTCATTCAAGCTTTTGTCCTATGTCATTACTGACCGTATCAAACTGTCTGATGTTTGCATTTACATATATTTTCAATTGCACTTTGATCCAACTTCTAATATTATTATTATTATTATTATTTTATTTTTTTCAGTATGGGGAACATATTGGGAAATCTTTTATAAGGAAGAAACTTGTGCGGCGGAGACTAGAAGGAGTCTCAAAGGACAATGAACTAGTTATTGAGACTTTCCAAAAAGCCCTCCCAGAGCATCACAATCCAGACACATTGAAGAAACTAGATGATGCTGAAAAAGCAAAGAGGGAACTAGAGCGGCAAGAGTACTTTGCTACAAAATTAGCTAATGAGGAATATGAGAAAGGTATTCCCTTCTAGAACACTTAACCTATTATTTTGTCTAATGCATGATGTTGTGGCTTGTTTCTCTTAATATAGATTACATTCCTAAAAAGAAGGTTCTTCCTGCATACGTTGCGTCTTCTTATTGACTCATTTTATTCCTATTTACTTTGTTTCTTGTTATATTCATTCGAATTTGATTGCAATCATTAAAAAAGTCTTATCCACTGTATAAGAAATTTTCTTATGTGGGGTTTGGGAGAGTTGGTAGGTAGGTAGCCTTCGTGCCTTACCCCAAATTTTAGAGAGACTAATACATGGACTCAAACCCGCAGCATATTGCTTAGGCGGGGGAATATAGATTTTCCAAATTTGTTTATTTATCCCCATGTCCATCTTGTGTTGCATTTGTATCCTGTATAGGGTATTTGAACTTCATAGTAGGAAAGTGTATTGGCACTTTTTGGGCAATTGAGAATTTGTCACATCAAATTTTGAGTTAGATTGTTAGGCCATTATTCACTAAACATGGACTCATGTTTGGAGTTCCAAAAACTGTTCATAATTCCCTTATTATTTTGGGAAGTTTTGAAATATTCCCAAGAAAGGCTCATGTTTGTGTTTAGAAATGCACAATAAAAGGCTTGTGAACCTGGAAAGTTGGTGCAGCAATTGTGAATCTGTGGTAATTGAGAGTTTGAGAGAGTGACGTAGGACAAATAGGGGAATTTGTCTACATGTGGTTGGAGTGGGTTAAGATTAAGGAGGATTTATGGAAATAGGATCTAGAGTTGTTGCAGAAAGGGTTATGGGGTTGTGTTAGGAATTAAAAGGTGGCTTGATGAGTTATTTGATGGCCATTTGGAAGAAGAAAGTATCTGAGGATTTAGGGTTTTGATAGGTAAAAGAAAGGGCTTGATTTGGTGTTGTAAGTAAGAAGGAAATGGGTAGTTTTTATGGTGTTTAGAGGCTATATGAACAGTATCCATGAACTATACCATAAGAGGAGGAGGAGGAAGAAGAAGGGAGAAAGAAACCAAATAGGCTGTTATGCCTCTATGCTCAAAACATTCAATAATTTTATTAATCAATTCCATCTCTTTTAAATACAATGAGCACAAATATATATAAAGGCAAGTTCTTGTACTAATAGCATTAGGACTCCTATTAGGACTACATTTTAATTAGTAAACTAAAACCTAATAAAATACTAACTTGGGCCTATGGTTGTAAACAAGCCCAGTTGGTAATTGAACCTATAACTATAAGGTCATTGCTTGATTAATTTATTCTTTTCCTATATATGGTAAAATCATAATTAAAATTTTTATCCCATCACAAATCTATAAATTTTTATTACGAATGGTTTGTTAATATTATCAATGCACTACAAATAACTATTTTATATCATATGAACCTATTTACACACTTAGACATTTCAATCTCAATTCTATATGTCTATATTTTTAGACAAGTATAATTATTTATAATGATTATTTATAATTAAATCGGGCCTTATGTTTAGAGCCTAAACTTGAAGTTGAGCTTGGCTTGCTTGCTAAGCAAACAAATATAAACAAGCTTTTTCATGAGCCAGGCTCAAGTTCTTCATGAATAGCTTGATTCATTTACAGCCCTACTTTAGACCCAAAGAAAATAAATCTAAGATACTTAAGATCTCCTAGAAGATTCTAGACTCAACTAAATTACCCAAAATACCCTTCATTTGCAAGAATTGCAGAAATTATAAATTTGTTTCTAACTAAAAAATTGACCATAGCTAATGAAATAAATATCCAAATAAAAAAACTATTTTAACCCTAAAAGACTCAAACGTTTAAAACCACATGACTTTTACTTCAATTGGACCCACACGTGAACCCCATAAAATAATTCTTGAATAGCCAATAGGCGAATTTGTAAAATATCCATCTTCCATGGTTGCACCAAAAAGAGAGAGATGGATTGTTTTGGGTGGCAACAACAGCGGGGTGCGTTGGGTTGATGGGTTGGTCATTGTAGGGGATGGGAGTGGGTCAATGGGTTGGGAATGGAAAACAACAAAAATATTTTCAATGAAAGCATTTTCAAAAAAAAAAAAAAAAAAAAATGAAATACGGTCTGTATATAAAGTTTCAAAATGAATTTGCAAAAAATACAACATTACTTCTTTGACAAGCAATACCAATTACTTTTTTGACTAGGAATAAAAACTTTTCTTACAAACCAAGAAAACTCAAATAGGTAACCAAGCCAAAATAAAATTTTGAGACCATTTCCAACACTTGTTTATGAGAGAACGTTAAAATTGTTCTTTAAAAATTATCTATTTTTTGTTATTATGACAACCTCTTTGGTGGTTCGGTGGTGGTTTGGGATTTTTTCCAACCTGCTAAGGTTGGTTGAGTTAACTATATTCTCCCCTCCCTCTTAGAAACGACCTGTGCACAATCCAAACATTGACCTTAATTATCCTATTTTTGGGGTTGGAACTGGCTTTATGAAAACTTAACTGCTAAGCATGTTGGTTATCATCACTTGGTATTTTTCTCTGCATTGAGTTTATTTTCTTTGAAAAATAGAATTTTATGTGTCCTTTGGTGATTGGTCCTTTTCTTTGAAAAAAAATTCTTTGAATTCTATTACCATATTTCTTTATAATTTTAAAATGGACAAAAAACTTAGTCTTCGTTTGGGAAATGCATTTTGCGTCCTAGCTATGCTTTTTTTTTGTGAGTCTCATACACTGTTCACAGGACCCACAAACTACTTTTATAAAAAAAAAAAAAAAAAAAAAAAACAACTATAAAACTAGGTTCCACGATATTATTTACACATTTAAAAATTATTTTGCTACAGTGTTTTTAGTTTTCAGCAATAAGCGGTATCCAAATAGACCCTTAGTGTGCGTTTGGAACACACGTATTCCGTGCGTTCCTGCGTTTTTTTTGAAAAATGGTGGGTCCCGTGCATTGTTCATGGAACCCACAAGTATGAAATTTAGCAAATTTTTATTTAAAACTGGGTCCCACAAGACTATTTACACATTTAAAAATTATTTTGCTACAGTGTTTTTAGTTTTCAGCAATAAGCGGTATCCAAACAGACCTTTAATGTGCATTTGGAACACACGTATTCCGTGTGTTCCTACATTTTGCTGAAAAATGGTGGGTCCCGTGCACTATTCACAGGACCCACAAGTACGAAATTCAGCAAATTTTTATTTAAAACTAGGTTCCACGGTACTATTCACACATTTAAAAATTATTTTGCTACGGTTTTTTTAGTTTTTAATTTTCAGCAATAAGAGTCTATTTGGATACCGCTTATTGCTGAAAACTAAAAACACTGTAGCAAAATAATTTTTAAATATGTAAATAGTGCCGTGAGACTCGATTTTAAAGAAAAAGTTGTTGAAAAAAGTACTTGCGGGTCCCGTGAACAGGACACAAGACCCACACAAAAACACAATCGCTGATGCAAACGCAATCGTGTTTGTATCCAAACTAACACTAAACGGTATCCAAACAGAGTCTTAATCAATTAGTTTAGGAATAATGGATGATACTCACATGTACTTTATTCAATATAGATCATTTGAATTTTTTTTTTTACCTATTTTTTGGGTCATTTCTAAACAGAAAGTATAAGTTTACTTGGAAGCTTTTTTTGCAGAAAAAAACTGAAGATGAAGTAGCGTCAGAGCCTCATGATATGGTGATTGATGTTAAAGAAGTTAAGATGACTAATTCAAGTGGACAAAAGAAATTTGAAATTGAAGAAATTGGGAATAAAGCTTCTTCACAATTAAGACAACCAGAGGGTATACAGGTTGAGGAAATGCAACTGCAAGCATCAAGTACTCTAAAACCTCAAGGAGTGGTGTTTGATGGTGAAGCAATTAAGATCCTTAAATCTAGTGAGATGGAACCAGAAGCAAGTGAGCAACATGGATTATTTCTCATGCAGGGTGGTTTAGGATTAACTAAGCCACCAAAGGATGAGGATTGGAAGAACGCCAAAGAGATTTACTTGATGGACAATGAGTTGTCTGATTTACCTGAGAATCCAAGGTGCCCCAATCTGTCAGCTCTGTTCCTTCCAAGAAACTACAAATTAAGAATGATTCCTCAGCCATTTTTTAATTTCATGCCAGCCCTTCAAATCCTGAACTTATCCAGGACTGGTATCAAGTCTTTGCCTGATTCTCTTATCAGATTGGTAAGCCTCAAAAGATTGTTTCTAAATGATTGTCATCGTCTCATGATTTTGTCGCCAAAAGTTGGAGATCTCAAGCAACTTGAGGTTCTTGATCTTGAAGGGGCAAATATTCTGGATTTACCTAAGGAGATTAAGAATTTAACTAATTTGACATGCTTGGAAGTTTCATTTTATGGATATACGAGTAATGGTAGGAGAACCATGCAATCAAATGCTGTGGTTCCTTGTGGGGTAATTTCTGCATTGTCTCAGTTAGAGGAGCTGAATATTGATGTAAATCCAGATGACAAGCGGTGGGATGCATGTGTGGAAGATATTGTTAATGAAGTATGTACCTTAAAGAGGTTGGAAAATCTTAAATTCTATTTTCCAAGGGTGGAACTTTTGAGTCACTTCCAGTGGAATAGCCCATCACTTTCTAATTTCAGATTTACTGTCGGTCACCATGTCAAGCGCATTATGTCTCGAGTCCCTCCTGATGCTGAGTTTGAGCTGGAACGATGGGAGCGATGCTTGAAATACATAAACGGTGTGGGTGTCCATAGGGATATTAAGAATGTACTCCAACATGTGACCGCATTTTTCTTGGACAGGCATGCGACTATTAAGAAGCTATCTGATTTTGAAACTAGAAATATGAAGCAACTAAAATGCTGTGTCGTGGGGGAATGTAATGAGCTTCAAGTGATTATAGATGCTGCAGATGCTTATGGGGAAGATGGTATAAGTGAAATAGTATCTGAATCATATGATGATGAAAGAATTGTTCTTGGATCACTTGAACACCTGTATATATATTATATGAAGAATTTAAGGAGCATATGGGAGGGGCCAGTACAGCAAAATTCTTTATTTCTTCTTAAGTCCTTGACATTGAGCACATGTCCCCAATTGACCACTATTTTCACGCAAGGGTTGCTTGATAACCTATGCAATTTAGGAGAGCTTAAAGTGGAATACTGCCACTCCATCAAAAGCATTGTAAGCTGCGAAATCTCTGCTGAGCATCGTACCTCTTATTTTCTCCCAAATTTGAAGAAGATTTCACTTCATTGTGTGCCTGGATTAGTTAGCATCTCTAATGGTTTACACATTGCACCAAAGTTAGAATGGTTGAGTTTTTATAATTGCCCAAATCTTAAGAATCCATTAATTGATGAAGTATCTAGTCAAGATTTGAAAAAGATAAAGGGTGAGAGGCGTTGGTGGGAAGCATTAGAGTGGAGCAATGGTCGTCCAGGTTATTTGGATGAAATTTTTGTTCCAATTGAAGCAAGGGATTTCTGAGCACTTTTAATGTTCCCTAATCAAAATTAGTCTGTGCATTTTCTTATGGAAGCTCATTGGTTCATTGTCAATGACTGTATAATTGTTAGCTGAGGCATCCTTGGACCACTTTCTGTTTGCTGTGTGTATACTCTTGCAGCTGCTTTGGCGGTCATACACTACATTGAATAAAGTTCCTCTAGCCCGATGTATCTTTCTCATGTTATTTGTGAAAAATGTGGTGTGTTTAGGCTTCTGATACTCTAAACAAAATGCTAATGAAATCCAAGTTCCTGAATGTGTGAAAATATTTCCTGGAATCCCACAAAGTACAGACTGTAAAGCTCTACTAATGTAGGCCATTTGTGTTGGTATTCTATCTGTGATTGTGAGTTTTTTTTTTTTTTTTTTTTTTTTTTTTTTGGAGCCAGAATTCTATCTTGGTTGCATAGCCAAAAGGCCCAAAACTATTGTACGTACAAAGTAATGACCTATGTTACTGGTATGTTAGTTTCACCAAAAAATTTTCTTATCAACCAGGTCCACTTTGCTCCTAGTTTCTTGGATGTCACTAGGCCTTGAGATTTGTAACGGAATACACATACCAGTAACATAGGTATCTTGACCTTGTAGTTGGAATAGTCACTATGCGGATATCATCCTTGAGTTCACCTCAAATCATTATTTTAAACAAAAAGTAAAGGAAATTAAAATCATCACGTTTAGTATATGCGTAGTCTTTCTAACACAAATCATAATTAGTGAAACACACTTTGATGCTTATTATTTCAAACCCCCCTAACTTCTCCTTCAAGTTCTCATGCTTAGTTAAACTCCCTCCTCTTAACTAATTGTTACTGTTAGAAAAAGTTTATTTGCCATTAGCTAATTTTACATTTTTGATCGTTTTTTTGAACTATTTGAGATCAGTTCCTGAAAACAATTTGTAGTACTTGTTGAATGCATATTTGACTCTATGGGGCCACATTATACCTGACAATCACTGCTTTCCCTTTTAGCGTATAAACTCCAAAATAGAGGCATAAGAGGCCATTTTGAACATTTGAGAAGGAAAGACCGATATAATGTTCTTTTTAAATAATTTTCTTACCTTCAAGAAGTTATGCAAGGGCACCCTATATTGCTAAATAGAGCACTTACATTGCATAGATTAGGCATACAGGCATTCCACCACATCTTAGTGGAAGGGTGCGTTATTTGTTTACATCCATTAGCTTGTAAAGGGATTCAATGCAAATTTGAGAAAAGCTAATTTTACTTTCTTTTTTTTTTTTTTTTTGAGAAACAAGACTGATTTTTATTAAGAAGAAGGCAAATCTGCCTGATACATTTCAAAACAATGGGATTGAACATCCTTCATCCAAACAGAAAAACTTGTGACATGACGTGCATGCCTAGCAAAGTCATGAGCTACACTAATTTCCTTCTCTACCAACATGCTGAAATTTTAAATGATTTAAGTCTTTTCGCTAGATCGTGTGCCTCTTTTATTAGCAAGCCGAAAGGAGCATAGTTTGACACTTGATCCATGAGGGCTCTCATGATTGTGGTGGAGTCGCCCGGTGGCGGAGCCATGTTGGGGCGAAGGGGGCCATGGCCCCCCAAATTTTAAAAAAAAAAAAAAAAATCATTTATATAAATGAGATCCCGAAATCTATAAAGTTTCTCAAAAAAAAAAAAAAAATCTATGAAACCAATCTCCCAATATAAGCTCCCAGCCCCCCAATCTTGCTATTAAAATTATTTTCATTTTTAAATTTTCTTTAAAAATAATAGTAATAATATGTCCACAATATTTTTCACAATAAATCTAAATATTTTTCAGAATAAATCTAAGTGATGAGTTATTATTGTTTTTAAACCACCACTTATATTACTTTTTTACCTAGCACTTAAATCTAAAATGACAAATTTATTGTGAAAATATTGTGAACATAACACTTTAAAAACACAAATACAGTAATTATTATCGGGATATCTATACAATAAAAGCACGTATTTATTTTTACAATTATCTCATAAAATAAAGGAGACAAAAAGGGGTTTCAATTTTTGCTCTTCCTCATTCACAAAAAATTTACTTGGCTTACTTTGAAATTAAGGTCGAAGGAGGCTGTGTTCCGTGCGCTTGTCTCCATCGACTTCATAAAACAACACCAATTTTTTTGCATTTGGGCTGATAGGTGGGTCTTTAAAATCTTTTCAGTTCCTCTCCGTTCTGGCTTTCTCTCTCACTCTCTCTTATTAGCTTTTTGTTGTTTTATTTAGTACTGATTGCCAAAGCCTTGGGCTTTTTACTCTCCAACGCTAAGAGGATGCCTTCCACGTGTGTGGTGAAAAATTAGACACTTCAAAAGGTACACAATAAACACTATTTTATCTACTCTCCATGTGGGTGATGTGACTCCTCTTCAATTTCTTATTTATTATTATTTTTTAAGAAGATCCTTTTTGTTTTGTTTAATGGTATATATTTGTTTTGTTTAATTGTATATGTTCTATAATATAAAATATAATTCACCTAATATATCATATATGTATATAACCATACACAAATAATATTGATTTATATAGACTTATAAAGTACTTAAACTCCAACAAAGACTTTTGAGGAAAAAAAATTAATAATTTCATTTTCTAGTCCCCCACACACAAAATCCTGGCTCCGCCACCGAATCGAAAATGATCCCGTCAAAACCAAGTTCTGCAGCAAGTTCTATTGCCCATGTGGCTGCCAAAGCTTCCATCTCCACCACGGAACTAGCAAGCTAAACATTCTGAGTTAAAGAAGCCATTGCTAGACCTTGTCATCACGGATTATCACCCCAAGACCTGCTCTACCAACATCCTGGAAAATTGCCGCATCGAAGTTAGCTTTGTACCAGTCCAAAGGAGGTGGTGACCACCTTACACGTGCTCTGACCGTAGGTGCCGCCACTATTTCCTTTGGCTGTTCAGACCAATACTCCATCAGAGCTTCAAACGCTCGCTGCACTATGAGATTTAGAGGAAAGCAAAGGTGGGTCTGTTCTAACTTTGTTCCTTCGGTACAAAATCGTCCAAATTTGCATAGCGAACAACTCAAAGACCGCACCTTGACTCAAAGATATGGTGGAGCAGTTGGGGAAAATCTTGGAATGCTTTTTGTTCTCTGAAACTCCATTGAGGGTCTTGGTTTGTCAATTGTCATAGACTTCTATTGTCATTTTTATACACTATACATTATATAATAAATAAAAGTTGGATAAGTCATAGTTGTTCCAAATGACTTAAGGTATGGAGAAAAATTATTCTAACCCTAAAGGATAATTCAAGTAATAAAAATACAGTGACACATTGAGAGTAATGGAGCCTGAGTTTCAGCAAGCTAACCAACGTTCTAGTGAGGAAGATGCAGAGCTTGAGAAGAGTGTAAGGAAAGACAAAGAGAAAGTTGTAGAGCCAAATCGGTCCCAGGTCGGCTACAAAGATAGGCTGGTGGGAGACATTCCTCGGTGCCTATGCACAAGCTTTTCGGTTTGACAAAGAGGAAGAGGTCGAGGAAGAGGGTGAATCGAATCTCGAATGGATGATCTAGTGGAAGGTATGGTGGATGTGAAACTTTCTAAAGAAACTAAGGCTAGGATTAGAGCTCCTTGGACTAAGGCATTGATAGTGAAAGTGTATGGCAAAACTATGGGATATAGTTACCTCACTTTCAAAATCAATACCTTATGGAAGCCTGTTACAAAGATGGTTTGTGTTGATCTTGGAAATGATTTTTTCTAATCAAGTTTAGTGATAAGTCCGACTATGACAAGGTGCTTCAAGGTGGCCCCTGGTTTGTTGGGGAGCACTTTCTAGCAATAAAACCATGGGAATCATATTTTAAAGCTTTTGAAGCTTCATTCTCTTGAGTGGCTGTTTGGATCAAATTTCCAGAGCTCCCTATTGAATTTTACAACCCTATGGTGCTTAGAGAGATCGGCTCAGCCATTGGACCTTTTTTGCGGATTGACTCCTAGCAATAAAACCATGGGAACCATATTTTAAAGCTTTTGAAGCTTCATTCTCTTGATGGCTGTTTGGATCAGATTTCCAGAGCTCCCTATTGAATTTTACGACCCTATGGTGCTTAGAGAGATCGGCTCAACCATTGGACCTGTTTTGCGGATTGACTCCTACACCGCGTCGGGTTCAAGAGCAAGTTTTGCTCGTCTGTGTGTCCAAATTGATCTTTCCAAACCATTAGTCAATCTGGTCAGAATGGGACGTCTAAGGCAAAAGGTGATGTATGAGGGTATCTCGGCTTTATGTTTTTGTTGTAGGAGGCTTGGGCACAAACAAGAATACTGTGGATACCGTGTAAGACCAATGGAGAAGAATAGGGAGGAAGGTCCTTGAGAGAGGCAAAAGGTGCAGCAGAATGAACGAGATGGTCATATTGAACAAAGTGTCCAATTTGATTCCAACTTTGGTGATTGGATGATAGTTACTAGAAGAAAAAATTCTGTTAGAATGGGACGGAACCGTGGGACCAAGTCACCCCACCAGCAACCAAGTGCCGCTCCCAAGGAAAGTAAGGGCAAAGGGTAAAATCAAACCCTATGCCATCTCCCAATTCTGAATTGACCTTTCGATTTAAGTCCGGTCACATGAAGAGAGCTGTTGGTGCTTCTGATAGCTTTGAGGCAACGCTTGCATCAAGCAAGTTTGGCGAGATTCGCACGCAAGTTTTACCTGGAGATTGCCAATATGATAAACAGGTGGCTTGTCAAAAGCCTTTCAACCACGATCCGGGTACTCCTTCTTCCCAAACGGCTAATCTTAGGAATAAGAAAGCAAAGCTCTCTAAAGCAGGCCGTGAGAAGAGGAATCCAAGCACCAGTAGCTCCAAAACCTTAAAGAGAGCCAACCCTAAACCTGATTCTTGCCTTAAACCATCCGCTCTTGCATCCGGTCCGAGTAGCCATGGCTTTTCCCTACCCAACCTTCCTTCCACTTCCCGTAGTGGGGTGGGCAATCTGGTACAGGAACAAGATGATAGCCATCCTAGAGGAGCTGATTGCTCAAAACCGTGCAGCCCCAACGGAATCAATGGGTTGGTTCGAAGAGGACCTAGCGGCAGCTTGGAGGCACATCTTCCAAATCACCCCGACCAGTGTAAGAACAGGGAGTTTTCCCTTGGATCATCCCGCTTGGGACAAAACCTCAAATCAATGGTGGAAGTTCCTAACCGACACGCCGTTGATCTCAAAAAAGGAAGTGCAGGAGTTGAACATGCTAAGGCGGCCATTAGTAGTGCCCCACTTAGACGAATCGGGCTGGCTTGTCCAAGAGAGGAAAGTGATAGATTTCCAGGGGATCGGTCTCAACGCATCTGGGGAATATGCCCACGTTGAAGTTGTTCCAAATTCTCAACCCAGTCAAGAGATGCGATCTTTTGGTATGTTGCAAAGAAGAAATTTAGGGGATATTGAACTATCCGGTGGTGTGGAAGCCGGATTGGGCGGCGTCCAAGGATCTCCTAAGGAGACTGGGATGGAGCATGGTTGCATCAGCAATGATAGGGACTAATTCTATGGAAGTGCCGAATATTAACTGCTCCAAAATGAATATCCTTTTGTGGAATTGTAGGGGTGCCCTGAACGGGGACTTCACGAGAAGGGTTTTTGAAATGGCAGTCAACCACTTTTCGGCCATAATGATTATCACTGAAACAAGAGTGGGTGGCGATAGGGCTACCAAGATTATTAAGGGTCTTCCTTTCGATGGATTCTTTGTCACTTTGAAACCATTGGATATGCGGGAGGACTTTGGCTACTCTAGAAAAAAAGAGGAGGTAGAGGTGTTTGTCCTGGCTACCACAGAACAAGAGATCCATGCTACTATTAAGGTATGCAATTCTGACTTTACTTGGCTTATTTCTTCTGTTTATGCGAGTCCTCGCCTTGCTGAAAGAAAAATATTATGGGCTAATTTGTCCCAAGTTGCTCTCTTACATAATTTTCCTGGTTACTTCTTGGTGACTTTAATGAAATTCTATGCGGAAATGATAAACTGGGGGGTAGGCAAATCAATCTTAATAGAGCATTAGAATTTAAATCTGTCTGGATGATTGTAACTTCCTGGACCTTGGTTTTTACGGACCAAAATTCACTTGGTCTAATCGTTGGCAAATTTCTGATCTTATTTTAGAGCGCATTGATAGATGCTTTGCGAACCCCGCTTGGAGAACTCTATATCCCGAAGCCTCGGTGACCCATTTGCCGAGGGTATTTTCCGATCACTACCCTGTTCTACTAGAGTTATCTAGACCTCCTCCCACGGCAATCGATAAACCTTTTAGGTTTCACACCATGTGGATGCACCATCTAGATTTCCCAAATGTGGTTAGGAAAACTTGGGAGCTTGGGCTTGACCTTCATACAACTATTAAGAGTTTTGCGGTTAATGCTAAACAGTGGAACAGATCGGTTTTTGGGAATATCTTTGCCCGGAAGAAAAGGGTTTTAGCCAGGATAAATGGGGCCCAAAAAGCCCTTTCCAATGGCCCTAGTCATTTCTTGATTCAGTTAGAAAAGAGTCTCATCGATGAGTATAACTTAATAATGCAGCAAGAGGAGGAATACTGGGCCTTAAAATCTCGTCTTAATTGGGCTGCGTATGGTGATTCCAATACTTCATTTTTTCATGTCTCCACGCTGGTCGGGAGGCATAGGAACAAGGTTAGAATGTTAAAAAATTCTGTTGGGGAATGGATTCTTGATGAAGAGGAAGTTAAAGAGTACATCCTTTCGGGCTTAAAAGAGATTTTCCAAACGGAGCTTTTATTCTCCCCCGCTGATCCAGTGGCCCTATTTTCCGATTGCAGACTTCCTTTTCGAGGAAGAGAGATCCATATTGGCTGGCCCTATTTTGGAGGATGAAATTAGACATGGCCTTTGGGCCTTAAAGCCATTTAAAGCTCCTGGACCAGACGGATTACATGCGGGGTTTTTCCAATATTTTTGGAATGATGTTAAAAATTCTGTATGTATGGAAGTTTCAAATATTTTTTATTCAAGGGTGATTCCTGATTTTCTTAATGAAACCTTGATTTCACTTATCCCTAAGTGCACCAGCCCCGAAAGTTTGGGTAATTTTAGACCGATTAGTCTATGCAACACCATCTATAAGGTGGCTACAAAAATCATTGTTGGCCGCATTAGACCCTTTTTGGATAAACTTTTTTTGCCAAATCAGACTGCCTTTGTCCCGGGAAGAAGGGGTTTGGACAATGTTGTTGTTGCACAAGAACTTATTCACTCTTTAGATAAAAAGAAGGGTAGAGTGGGCTTCATGGCCATTAAGGTGGATCTTGTGAAGGCTTATGACCGTCTTGAGTGGTCATTCATCCGAAAAATCCTCCAAGCCTTTTGTTTCCCTCATGAGTTGATTAAGTTGATTATGAGTTGTGTATCAACCACGACCATCTCTATTCTCATTAATGGAGGTAAATCAAGCACCTTCAAGCCCACTAGAGGGATACGTCAAGGCGATCCCCTTTCTCCATATTTGTTCATCCTTTGCATGGAGTATCTTGGATTTCTCATCAATGAAAGTTGTAGGTTGAAAAATTGGACACCATCGAAAGCTTCTAGGCAAAATGTGGGTGTTTCACACCTTTTCTTTGCAGACGGCCTTATGCTATTTGCCAAAGGCGATAAGGAAGGTGCTGAATCCATTAAGAAGGTGCTGAATATTTTTTGCAAGGAATCTGGGCAGCTAGTTAGTGCTGAAAAATCCCGCATTTATTTCTCGCCTAATGTCTCCCCAAACATTAGAGAGGATATCTGTGGTGTTCTTGATATTGTTGAAACCTCAAATATTGGAAAATACTTAGGCTTCCCCCTAAATCACAAAGGTGCAACCCGGAATAAATACAATTTTGTTGTGGAAAGGGTTATCTCTAAGCTTTCGGGGTGGAAATCTAAATTCCTATCCTTCGCTGGAAGAACGGTTCTTGTCAATTCTGTTATGGCTGCAATCCCAAATTATGTTATGCAGGGGGCTGCTTTGCCGAGTCATGTTTGTGAAAAGCTTGATAAAGTCAATAGAGATTTCTTGTGGGGTTCATCTACAAAGAAGAGAAAGCTCCACCTTGTTGGGTGGAGCAAAATAATTAGGCCCAAGGATGAGGGGGGGCTCGGCATCCAGGCAGCAAGTGCCAAAAACATTGCCTTACTAGCCAAGCTCAATTGGAGACTCTATCACGACCAAGATTCCTTGTGGGAAAAAGTCTTATTAAGTAAATATTGCTCCTAGCATCGTCGGGACTCTTTAAATCCGGAGAAGCTTCCTTGCTCTTCTAATTGGGCTGCAATCAAAGTGGGGTTTCCTATATTTAAGCAAGGTATTTGCTGGAATGTGGGAAACAAGTCAAAACTGAGTTTTTGGGAAAGTAATTGGGTGAAGGGTAATACTATGAGAGAATTAATTGAGGGCCCTCTTCCCCAACATGAGGAGTCTCTTACTATTTCGGATATTCACCAAAATGGGCATTGGAACTTTGGAAAAATTTCTTTTGCTCTTCCTAAGGTGGTCATTGATAGAATTCAAGCCATTCCTATTCAATCCTTTGGTGAAAGGGAGGATACTTTAATGTGGAAATTTTCAGCTGATGGAGAATTCAAGATGGACTCACCCTACCGTTTAACTATTTTGAGATCAACCTAAACCTCTATCTTTTCTGGTTGCTGGGTTTGGGGTGTGGATACTTTGCCAAAAATAAGGCATTTTCTCGTGGTTGTGCAACCATGCTAGCATACCTACTAGGCAAGTGATTAAACATAGGGGAATTGATTGCTCGCTCTCCGCCCCTTATGCAATGTGCAAGAGGAGTCGATCATACATACACTTAGAGACTCGCCCATTTGCGAGGAAATTTTGGCTATCCATTGGAGTGCCTCAAGTTCTTACTGATTTTCTTAGTCTTGAATTGCTGGTTTGGCTTAGAATTAATTGCTTGTACAGCAGAAACATTCAAGCTAAAGGTCTTCCTTGGTGCTTCATCTTTCCTTTTGCGGCTTGGTGGTTATGGAAACATAGAAATAGGGTTGTTTTTGATAACTATCCAGCCAACCCAAAGCTTTATTTGTCTTGTATCCAGGCTGTGAGAGAATATTTTTCTTGTGTAAGCAAAACTCAAAAGTCCAAACATAATATTGCTATTCAAGTGTGTTGGTTCAGTCCACCTATTGGCTGGTTTAAGCTAAATTCTGATGGGGCTGCACTTGGAAACCCGGGTAAGGCGGGTGGGGGAGGTCTAATACGAGATTATCAAGGGAAATGGGTTAAAGGGTACATGAGGCATATCGGTTTTGCTTCTAGTATCATAGCAGAATTTTGGGCGTTGAAGGATGGGTTGTCGCTTGCTTCCCAACTTGGCATCTCTAAGCTTCTTGTGGAGTTGGATGCTCAAATTGTGGTCAACTTGCTTCACTCTTCCAAACCTTACAATAACTCTTTTTCTTCTCTGCTTAATGATTGCAGATACCTCCTTCCCCAGTTCCAACAAGTCAGGGTCAACCATGTCTTTCGGGAAGCAAATAGATGTGCGGATTTTCTTGCTAAAGGTGGCTGCACCCTTTATGGGAATTTTGTTGTTTTGGACACTCCTATTTGGGAAGATCTTTGTATTATTTTAAATTCTGATGCTCTTGGACTGTACTCCTTAAGGCTTGTAGCCAACACTTCGCCTTTTATGGCTAGTTAATGCAGTATTCCCCATCAACCAAAAAAAAAAAAAAAATGACTTAAGGTATTGTTTTTTTTATACAACTTAAGGTATTGTGTTTCACGTTGGATAATGAATTTTTATTATGTATTGTGTTACAAGTTGGATAATTATTGAAATAGTTTATTTTATATAAAACTATATTACAAACTCCAAAAAAAGGCCTATCCTATATTACTATATCAAGTAGCTTATCAATTGTTAAACTCCAAAAAAAGGCATATCCTATATTACTATATCAAGTAGCTTATCAATTGTTAAAATAGTTTATTTGAGATAAAACTCTAATACTAAGTTTTAAGAAATATAAAATATTATTCCACCTAAAATTCTATACAAAAAATTTTAAGAAATTCAAAATAAAATTTTTAATTATTTACATCATATATTATAATTGTGCACTTTAATTTAATATAATAAAAGGTACATTCTCCATCCTACATATTGTTTGTGCTTGCTTCAAAGGTTAGGTTCTTACAAGTTACTTGCTGGTCATAAGAAACACCACATCTCATCTGACTTGCATGTATTAAGCATCCCACAAATGTTAATGAAAAGCCACAAGATTGAATTACCTGAGATGTCCATGTTCATAAGAAATCTTGGAGTCAATCTATATATATCTAAAAGCTAAAACGTAGTATTTATTGTTATAACGCTCCTGTTGAGCCACATCAGCAACCATGTCAACTACCTTTTTTATTTTTTTTATTTTTTTTAGAATATTAAGTATTTTAACATACACACACACACGGGGAGAGGAGAGAAGGTCTTAAAGAAACTAATAATGGTGTATATCCAAAAGGCCTAACTCTTGGATACACAACACAAGTTTTAAATCTCTTTTAACTCACATTTATTTTCCAATATGGGATTAACCCACTACTATTTCTCATTTCTCTCCACTACTTCCAACCATAATTTCTCTTTTACCTTTTTATCTCTCCACTACTCTCAACCTTCATGTCACTCTTCATCTATCCTTCCTCTTTCTTTTATTTTGACTCTTCTTATTCTCATTCTATTACTATAAATATGTCATTCTCTCTCCCATTAGTGAATTTTTTATTTTTTGCATCTTTACTTTAGATTGATGAATTTATGTGTTCTTTAGAATTTTATTTTGGGTTGATGCAATTTGGTTTTGTATTTTTAAGTTATTATCTTTTTTCTTTTCTATGACAGTTAAATGTTATTCTATTACATATAAAGATAGTTTACAAGAATATAATGTTATTATATTATATAGCATGGCTTGGATAATTTGGTGTTTGACTTGTGAATATATTTTTATTTTGATACTTCGTCTTCTCATTTTATTTTCTATTTCTCTCTTGAAAAAGGTGATTATTCTCTCTCTCTCTCTCTCTCTCTATATATATATATATATAGTATTCTTTTTACAACTTTACTTTAGGTTGATGAATCATTGTATTTATTTTATAATACTATTTTGGGTTAATATGATTTAGTAGCATGTTTGGTTTTTTAAGTTTTCCATCACAAGTCTTCTCTCTCCCTCTTATCGCTTTTGTTTGATTTTTTTTTTTTTTTTGGGACATAATACTTAGTTATTTTGGAAGTGAGATTTTGAATTTATATCAAAAAAACAATCTTGGCTATGAATTTGAATGTGTCTATCAAATGTTTGTTTTAATTTTTCATTGATTTATTATTTAGTTATAACATTAAAATTAAAGTATATGAATATGTAAAGTTAAAATTGTCTAAGATGAATTTGTAAAGCCAATGTATTTATTTATTTAATATTTTCAAAAAATTAAAAGTAAAAAATAAATAATAAAAAGAATAATAATGTAGCTAATGATGTGGCGGATGAGAAATCTCAACAGAGTGTAGTGACAAAAATGATATATGAAGCTTTATTTAAAGGAAATTAAATCTTAATAAATGAAAGTGTATGTAGTTTTTTTTTTTTTTTTAATATCGTTAGATCACGTTCTCTTTATGTTGTTATACAAATTATTTTCTTTCATTTCAATAGGTGAAGTGTTCAATTTTAGACATAAAGTCTACTTTTTTCCTGCATATTATTTTAAATATTAAATATTAAATTTATAATATGGTATAGTCTTTTAGGAATGTCTAAGAAATATATGGTTCCAATCTCATGTATCTATATTAATAAACAAAACCCAATCAATAGTTCGAAGCTACTCCTACGATAAGAAAAATTATAAATATAATAATTTTTTTTTAAGAGAATGAAAATTTTGAATAATATATTTGAAACTCAAACTGTTTAGTAGTACAGGAAAACAAATTAGGAAAATATAACGCATAATAACATAATTTATCAAATATGGATTGCTTAAAAAATGAATAATATCAATAAAAACAAATCCAAATAATAAAATGATGATATATTTTTTGAGATAGATAAATGAAAAATAATTTTAGAAATTGTTTAATTTTTTGGGAGAACAAATTATTTTCCACAAAATTTAGAGAACAAATTATATATTATATAATAACTAAAATATAATTATCTATTCCTAGTTTCCCACACATCGCATGGGTCTGCGACTAGTCTATATCTATATATATCTAAAAGTTAAAACGCAGCATTTATTGTTGCTACACTCTAATTAAACCACATCAGCGCATGTCTCTCCATTAGCCCGGACTCTTCAAATACTGTTATTATATGGAATTTTGATAGTTAGTGGTAGATTGCAACCGCCTCACCTCCTCACCTCTTTTTCTTTTTTTTTTTTTTTTCTTTATAAATTTTCAATTGTTCTCGCTCCACAAATTGATCGGTATGCCCTACAATGAGATATTTTCTTGAGTGTTTTTCCGTTCTTTTGGTCATGGCTTAAGTCCATCTGCCAAAACCCAATCAAATGAGTGCAAAAGACAGAGAGTGACTCTAGAGCTTGCGAACAAAACTGGGGTACATGAGAGGTGAACATTAGTAGCTCATGTCCAAAGGGTATGAACTCAAACTGAGTTTTGTTATTTGTATTATTCTTATTTTTATTTGTTTATTTCCATCTCATAACTAGGAAAAAAATGTAATTCAAATTTGGGGTTTTATGATGAATGAGTTTGAATTTTTATGGTCTCAAAACTATTCAAATATATTTTTGCTTTTTCAAAATTGATTTTAGTTGGGCATTTGATCATGTTTATTATAAATTCCTTTATAGTTGCCTTTCTTGAGACTACAGGAATGTTACTCTCAATATATTTGCTATTATGTTTTTCTAATTAATAATTAACTTCAATGTGATGTTTTCATTTTGGTTTTATTTTTTTTTATCTAAGAATTGACTTAGAGAAACAAATAAAAAATAAATATTTTTATCAATGATTCTAGTATCTCAACTTTGATTTGAATGAACTTTACTGTCTGTGGTGAATAAATGACTATCTACTACCTCCACCAATATGTGAAATGGGTTTTGTTTTGGGCAAGATTTGCAAAATGGGTACATGGACTAGAAATGGGTTTCAATTTTGGGGTTCTTTTGCTATATATTTCTTTGTAGGTGTAGTGATTTTGTTGTTTGATTCAGGGTCCTATTTTGTTATAGGTATTGAGCTTGGAAATATTTGTAGAGCAATCTGCCTGTTTAGAATAATTTGGTTGGTCGATGGGTATTGTGGTTTCTATCAAGGCCTCATGGAGATTCTCAAATGATTCAATTTGGTGCACATATAGTACTTGTACTTAGATATTTACTTGCTAACGAGCTAATGATGCTTTTAGAGATAAAATAATGAGTGCTGGTGATCTCATTCTATATATGTACTTTTCAAAAACTCCTCAAGTAAATGCATATTCTGGGTTTGGGAAGAACATTGTGAGAAAGTAAAATGAAATTCCGTTTGATTAAAGAAAATGTAAGAAAATAAAAAGGAAAAATAAAGAAAGGAAAAACAATTGGTACATAAAATATATAAAAATAAAAAAATATATATATATATATATAATTATATATATATTTAAATGCTTATGTGACATTTTCTACCGTCTAAGCATTGATAGGGCATAGCAACCGATACAATCTGATAATTTCCCATAGCCATTTAAAGTTCACTACCTAGAATGCTAATAGCCATCATCTCCAAGGCAAAAGCAACTGGCCAAGTTTAGCAAGTTTGCCACCAAACCACAATGTCATGGCAGATACAAGTGACTCACGTAGTTATAATTTGTATACCCACTATTTTGATTTTCTATGGAAATTCAAAACATTGATAAAATGAATGTAATGACAAGTGAGTGATTTGTATATGGACACATTGATGAATGTATGTAGTGGACATTGGCGGTGGACATGGGTGGAATCAATGGCACATTACTATCTTACAATTTGGTTTTTGATGGAAATTGGTATAAGTGAGGGTTTATTAAATTTTGTTGGGAAATTTAGACCCCGGTTTATAGAATTAACAAGTTTTAAACCCAAGTTGTTAATTAGATTTATTATGAATAAAACTTGTTAAAACAAACAAACATCAATATCATGTCAAAATCATGCAATGGAAAAATAAATAAGACAAGATATGATGACCTAGGAAAACCAATGAAACAAACTAGTTTCACAGTAAAAAACCTGAGGGGAAACCTTCCCGAAAAGCAATTCACTATAGTAAAGAGAAGTTTCAGATCTAATACAAAATTTTTGTCCCTAAATTCTACAATCCCCATAGATGAAGTTACAGGAGAAACCTTCTACCGCCCGTAACCTCTAAACTCTTCAATATATGAACGCCACCCTTTTTGTTGCACAGATCCCAAGACGTGACTAACTCCTTTGCACGAATCGCAGTACGTGACTCACTCACCAACTTGAGGAAAAAGAATGTTGGCTGCAAAGTTCTTCACTTCATCAACAATGAAGATCAAGAAGCACTTGGTTACAAAACCCTAAGGCGCAAAGACGCAGTAGCTTCTTTTAGAGAGAATTAGGCATCTGTCACCTTTGCATATATTCTCCTTGTATTCTCATATGTGACGGCCTCTAAAATAAGCCTTATATAAGTCTAGGGTTATGAGAAAGGAAACCCTACACAAGTACATAAGCTTAGGCTGAAAATCAGATTTGGAAATTTGAATTCCCGTAACCTTGATAGATACCTTGATCGATCGAGAATCTGACGAGCTTCATTCATTAAATCTTGATAGATAGCTATCTGTCGAGCAACTGTCGAGCTATCTGTCCGTAGGTGTCGAGCTATCTGTCTAGTTTTAATGAATAGCTTTTCTTCACTTGTTTCTTGGTCCAATCTTCATAGCTTTAATACTAGACTTGAATAACATGTTTCTTGAAGTATTAAACACATCTTAGATCTACCCAAATACAAATAAAGTGTGTTTTGTCACAAGATTAGCCAATTACACAAAATATGTCCTTAACAATCATATGTCCTAACAAATTTGATCATTTTACTCAAGTAAGGTTTGTTTAAAACGTATTTTATTTATTTACCTTATTGTAAATAAGTTTTTGTACATAATGATTCTAACCTATTAAACCTTTATTTTTATTTTTTTGGTCTTATCCTTTTCTGTTGGCATTTAACTAGACATCACTTTTAGGAATTAAGGATGCATGCAGTTAGTACAAAGAATGCACCTGAAAAATCAAAAGAATTAAAATATAATACAATCTCATCACGTAAAGAAAAAATGGAAATCTAACATTTTATTGGCATGTCCCTCGATTATTGGGTTATAAATATTGAATAAAAAAATCCAAAATAATAAAATGATATATTTGTAGAGATAGAGATTTGGAAAATACTTTTAGAAATAGTTCAATTTTTTAGGAGAATAAATTATCTTCGATAAATTTTAAAGAGAATAAATTATGGATTATATCATATTACAAAATGATCCGCTCCCGATGATAGCTCTTTATCATACAACTATCAGATATTTTACCAATTGAGCTAATCGAACCCACGGGTGTGCAACTAGTTAGTTATTAATAATAGTGGAACAATGTGCAAAGTTTCCTCCCAAAGTGATTCAACATGTGTTGCATGTTGGAATGTACTGATTATTAATATGGTCAATTATTATGGACAAAATGGGTTTTTGTCCTTTTCGGGCAAATTAATTAACTTTATATCCCCTTTCCCAAACTAAGTAGGGAAATGTCCCTCTTTTAAAACTCAATTTATGATAAATCGAGTTAGAAAAAAAAAAAATCTCAAACCCTATAGTGGCGTTTTAATGAGCCTATAGTAACGTTTTTTAACTCGACCTTAATGAAATCGAGTTATAGGTAAAAAAATTGCCTATAACTCGATTTCATTGAAGTCGAGTTAAAAAACGTTACTATAGGGCTTTAGAATTTTTTTTTTCTAACTCGATTTATCATAAATCGAGTTTTAAAAGAGGTGCATTTCCCTACTTAGTTTGGGAAAGGGGGAATAAAGCTAATTAATTTGCCCAAAAAGGGCAAAAGCCTATTTTGTCCCAATTATTATAGATGAAAGTCATGAAACCATATTAAAAGGAAAACTCCACGGTGTGTGTATATATATATATATATATATATATATATATGTATATAATCTTAGACTGTTAATAGAATATATTTTCTTATTAAGATAGTTTCAACTTTCAAGTGATTCGCTGATATATAAAGATAATTTCGATTATATTAATAAAATATTTTTAAAATTACATATATTTCCAAATAATCTGTAGGGATGACCATATGTATATTTTTCTCTCGGCCTGGGTGTGTAATGATAATAAGGTGCACCACACCTTGATGTTCAAGCTGGACCAGCCCACACGAAACCAAAGCCCGTGTATGAACTTCTCCTTTTTGATTTCGGTCACTTTCATGTCTTTTGTCTCAGTGTGAGACACAATCCCGTTTACTTTGTGTCCAGGGATAGTCTCTCTCCCACTGTTTCGAGCTTTCCTTCTACACCCATCTTTAATTCAACGCTTATAGCAAGTCCCTTTGATTACAAATGTACCCTTTTCCCATAACTCCCAAAATTTTATATCAATGCATCTGTTTTTTCATACTGCACGTTAGGTGTTTGACAAAATGCTTGACTCTCAATCTTTTGCATTTCTCTTTGTATAAAAATTATTGACTGATTATCTTTCATTTCCTCATACCCTTTCCAATGTTATGTATTCGACAAATGTTATTAGTTTTGGATTCTAACATTAATTTACAATTTCTGGGTATATTGTGAAGCTTTTGGCAATTGTAATTTTTTGGTGATGTTCTATTGTTTTTTATTTTTCAGGAGGATTGCATTGGTACTGAAATAATTTGTGTTTGTTAGAAAAGGGTATTGGGTGTTTGAAAACATGTTGAAGCATGTGCTTGGCAAGGTGTGTAACAGAGGGGTTAATGCGTATGGAGGAGACAAATTTAGGCCTTACTTGTATGTTCTCACGAGCGATGTTCATAATGGACAGGTATCTACTTTACATGTATTCAAAAAAGTTTCTCAAAATGTTTCCTTTTGTTGATTACTGCCTGTTGTCAACATTGCATGCGCTAAAACTGGCTAAAAGTTGAAAGAAAAGTAATATATAGATTGATAGTCAAAACTGCTTATTCCGATATCTCTACTTAGCGTAGTCAAACAGTTGTTCTTATTTGTGTTGTGGACTGGCACTACTTGTGGCTAGGTGGAATAACAAATGGTTGAAGTGTTAGGGGCACTTATAATGTATTAGCATGAGTCAATTGATATCCAATGAAGTTCAGGAACTGCAATGTCAAAACTTTTTCAGATACTTAAAATTTAATATAATTGTTTGAGCTTAAACAATTCTATGCATTATGAGCTTAAATATACAGTGAATTCCTATTTAGTTATGCCTGCAGTTGCCCCTACTAATTTGTTAATGCTTGATTTTATTTCTTTTCTCAAGGGATAAAGTCATGCCCTCAAAGTCCACCATTAAGCAAACTAAGAAAGGAATAGAAGGCATTCATAAATAAGAGAGAAATAGGCACTGTATCAGACACCTCATCAATAAATTATCTAAATAGCTGCACAAATGGAGCCTAGAATAGAGCAAAACATATCAGGTCTTTGTATGTTGCATTATTGGAGTTATTAAATTAAAGAAGTGTGGTTGACAGTAGTCATATACACACTTTTAGGTCTACTTGGGACTTGTAGGGTTACGTTACTTGTATCCTAGCTCCTACTTTTATGAGATATCAAATTCTCAATATGTTTCCCTCCATTGGCTAAAATGATGAATAATGGTTTTGGAAATCACAATTGCTAAGTTGCTCATATTGGCATCATTTGAAGATTTTTCCAAAAATTGTCAATTGAGAAACAAACATTTCTCTAATATTGTACTTTTACAGGTTCATTGTGCACCAAGAAGCTTTTTTGGGGTAGAGGATTTCCTAGATGATGATAATAGCCGGCCATACACTTACCAGAAGGAGAAGAAGTCAAAAAATCCAAACAAGCATGTATCATTCAAACAACGCACTGTAGCGTACATGGAGCCATTTACACTTGATGTGTTCATCTCAAAACGCTTTGTGTCAGCCTCACTCACCCACAGGGTGACAAGCAAGCAGGTTGCAGTTGCTGGTACGAACTCTAAGGACATTAAAGCTGCACTCAAGTCCCGATCAGATATACCTGCATGTTTGGCCATTGGTCAGATATTAGCTGACAGGGCAAGAGAGGCTGATGTCTACACTGCTTCCTATACTCCGAGGGATAGGGACAAGTTTGAAGGGAAGATCAGAGCAGTGGTTCAATCCCTTATTGATAATGGGATTGATGTAAAAGTATATCTTGACTAAATTCAGTGTTTTTGTATGTTAAATAACTTTCATATGGATCCCTGGAAAAATGGTGTATGTAATTCTAGTTTATGAGTTATGAAGGCATTATTTCTTATTCTGCGAATCAAAGAATTGTGGAGTGGCTTGGTTTTTTTTCTCTTGGGTTTGGGGTGTCAGGGTAATGATGAATGCATAAGCTTTGGTTGTTTATTTGTGAGATCCAATTCTCTCTCTCGCACTCAGCAGAATTCTATCTTGGTTGCATTCCCACATCTAGTGCATATATACTGAGGAGTAATGGCCTAATATGATTAAGCGTTTGGTCCCTATCAGCTACTTTTTATGGCAGATGTCACTGGGCTTTAATGCTTGAAACTTTACACGCATACCACAGGTGTCTTGACTCTAGACCTTGGTGCAATAAAATAAATTAGCAAAAGAAAAAAAAAATCACTATGCAGCTAGTAGCTACTATAAATTTAGATCATGATTTCTATCCAAAAAAATTAAAGAGAAAATTAAAGAACTTCATTGAGATTGAGTGCAACCCAACACTTTGATCCTTTCAGTTTTAAAACTCTCTAGTGTCTCCCTCAAATTTTGGTAATTACCTACACTTACCTCCTCTTAACTAATTGTTAGCCAAGTTTATTTTCCATATTCTAACCAATAATTTATGAACATGTCCCATACTGCTCTTAATGCATATCGAAATAAGCTCTGTTGCTATTAAAATTACCGAGTCACCCGAAATCGTGATACCCATTCTAAAAGAAAGTATGAGGTTGGAGAACGAAATGAATTTCTACAACCAAAAAAAAAAAAAAAAAAATGTGGAGTTAAAAAGATTAGAAAGGCCACGAAGGAGATGACAAAACTAAGTACAGTGTCTAGATCATCTAAACCAATGTAGTTACTTGCACAGTGCGCGAAGTCCGAGCCTGATTTTCATGGAAGTTGGTTAAAACTTAAATATTTGATCTTAGAAAACAAGGTTCTCTAAAGAAAAGAAAAATAAGAAAGCAGAAAACACACAAAATTGACAACCTCTCTTTCTACTAGTAAGCTGTACATTCAAATATATCTCTCTTTATGTACATTCAAACTTTTCTGTCTACACTTGCACTGTCTCTAAATCTACATTTGATCCAAATGTGGCATCTATTTTACAAGCTTCCACCAGACCTGACAGTAACCCAAATCTCTGATGAAGCCAAGTCACTCTCTGCTTGCTCTCCTCTTGTTGTTTCGTTTATTTCACTACAACACCTTGAAAATGGGTTTTTGCTGGGGAACTCATCTAAATTAGAACTCTCCGAAACATCCGAATCATCTGAATCATAATTTCCAAAGTCCAAGATACTTGCTGGTGAGCATATATGTTCCTTTCTTGTATGCATCCTCGTTGAATTCCCAGAAACAAAGGGATGATTAAGCAATTCCTCAGATGTCCACCTTTTTTGGGGGTCTCTCTCCAAGCACTTGGCCAAAAAATCCTCACCATCCTCTGAGAGCTGAGTTGGGAACTGAGGCCTCTCATTGCTACATGCAATCTTCAAAACTGCAGCTTTTGGATTTGAAATCTCTTCACTCCATGGAGGCCTGCCAGTTGCCATTTCAATAACCGTGCATCCCAATGACCAAATATCAGAAGCAAAGTCCAGCCCTTCATTTCTCAAAACTTCAGGAGCCATCCACAATGGTGTCCCACCAATATAATTCCATAAACCTGATATACCCTCAATAGCCTTGATTTCCTTATTTCTCTTTGCACAACCAAAATCAGCCAATTTGACATTCCCTGATGAGCCTAAAAGTACATTCTTGCACTTTATATCACAATGCACAATCCCATTCTCATGAAGATACTTAAGTCCATGAAGAATCTCTCTCGTATACAATCGAATCACCTCCTCTTCTATCACCCCTCCAAATTTTTCTGCCACATCCGACAAACTACCCCCTGCCATGTACTCCATGAAGACATTGAGTTTGTGTCCACCATTTGATCCTCTCAACATATCCCTCCCTATACAATGGACAACATACTGTGAATTCAAACTCTGGAGGATTTTAGCTTCATTCTCTAGGGCCTTAAGTACTGCCCCAGACTGCGCGGACTTCACAACAAATAGTCCTCCAGTGGCTTTGTTCATGGCCAAATGGACAGTGCCAAAAGATCCTGATCCAACTAACTTGCCCTTCACCCATTCATCAGGCTGAAGAGTGGCACATTGACATTGGCAATCTCTGGCCATTTTTTCTGCTATTTCCCTCCTGGGAAATGTGATGTGGAAAATTGTGGTGTCTCTTGAATTGGGCTCCAAAACCCAACTCAAAACAGGAATCTCTTAGTCCTTCAAAATGCATACAGATTTGAAAAAGTTTCCCCCTTTAAAATTAAATACAAAGAAATGTAAAGAAATATCTTCAGAGGATTCAAAAACGACAAGCAGAAAGAAACAGGTTGATCAAACTTTTTATCCAATACCCAGAATGAAATGTGACAACAAGGACAATTTAACAAAAGCAAAAGACAAAAAAGCTTATATATCAAAGTTATGCTTTTCACTATGATAAAGCAAATAGAAAAATACAAGTTCTATGACTTCAACACACACAAAATTCACTAAGATTTGAAATCTTACTTTGTTCCCTGCTGCAATTTTAAACATAAAAATACAAAATCAAAAGTTTTGAGCGGTTTCCGATTAATCGGAAAACCGCCCTCAGGGCAAAATATAAATATATGTAAACCCCTTCTTTCACCAGCAGGAGTCTATGTTATTTTGTTTGTTTACAAATGTTTTTGTTGGAAAAGATAAGAATAATTTTGAAGTGGGGATTGAGCTTATATAGAGGTAGTTTAGTGGAAGAAAAAACGGTTGGTGATCCTAGTCCTAGACTTTTGGAACCTGATTTGGACATGCCAAGAATGAGGGTGTAATGGGTGACTGCCATGTGGCATTCCTGTTGTTTTAATGTGTGATTGGTAATATTGTACTTTGTCTTTGGAAAGAAGGGTATTCTAGATAAAGAGAGAGTTATGGTGGTCCTTGTATTTCCGAAAGAGATGGGCCTGAGTTGGTTATTAGTATTATTTTTTTTTTTTTTTCCTGGTAGAAAAAAAGTTAGAAAATTTCATTAAGATTGCGATTTAGTGGTAACTAACAATGTAACTCAATCGAAGACCACTTTTCACCTCTCAATTCAAATACCAATTTCATGTAATGACAAAATTAAGAAAACTGTCATGTTATCATACTTTTACAACAAATTTTAAATGATAAGTTGTTATTGATTGTAATTGATTGGCAAAAAAAAAAAAAAAAAAAAGTAACAACTTACCATCTAAAATTTGTTGAAAAAATGTTTTGGACATAGCATTTCTTAAAAATTAAAGGAGTCAGTCTCACATTTTAATTGATCCTATCAAAAGATATTCTAAACCTCTTTTTGTTTTGTAGAAAATAACTTCCAGCCAAAAAAAATGAATATGTGTCATTGAAGATCATTCGGCACATGTCTATCAAGCTTGAAACAGGCATATCAGGTGCATTGCTTGATGCTCGCAAGGTCCACCGTGACATATAGAATATAGATTGGTGAATATGTGTCATATAATCTCTTTGAATTGGAACATAGTGGCAGTTCCATATGTGGAGAGGACTAACATATATGCATGAGTAAGAGAGTGAGGTGGGATTGCAGTAAGTAGAACAATGATGAAATTACACAAAAAGATTAACATGGACAAAGCCTCACATGAATGGGAAGACGGGTATATTTACGGTTGCTCTTTACATAATTTTTCAGTTTTAGTTTTGATTTTGTTTACAATGCCCATCATCAAATATCAGAGCCAAACAAGGAAATTTATAAATGATGGGATTTTAATTTTTAAATAGAATAATTTACAAGCCTCTGCATAGTTGTGGAACTTGATTTAAATCCCAGTCCTTTTGAGGTATACTGTTAAGTGTGTGACTAGCTCTTTTTCTTTTTTCTTTTTCTTTTTTTGATAGGACTAGCTCTTTTTCATATATAAAACCAGTGAGAATCAATACATCCCATAGTTGTAGTATAATACAAATCAATCAATAAAAATATATATATATATATATATATATATATATATATATATATATATATATATTAATATTATATATGTAACAACAGAGATCTCATGTGAGAAAGCACGAGATTCTACCAAGTAGCACATTTCTCGGAACTCTCTCATTTAAGTTTCAATCTCATCAAAGTATAAAAACATAGACCTTATTTGTCAAAAAAAAAAAAAAAAAAAACATAGACCTTATGTGAGAGACCATGAAACTCTATTAAGAAGCACATTCCTTGAAACTCTTTTGTTTAGGCTTCCACCTTATCAAAGTTTGCATTTATGTCAAATTTTTAATTCATTAAATATGTCAATAAGTAAATACACATTAATTATTTATAAGTGTGCACTAATTTTATATACACACACGTAATATATATATATATATATATATATTTATTTATTTAAATTTTATATAAGAAAGCAAAAATCTCATATAGAAGATTATACAATTCTGCCATGTGGCGCTTTGTTAAAATAATTTTTCATTTAACTTTCCACCTCACCACTCTTTACCTCTTTACATATTTTGGATTATAATAAAATTCATTTAATAGAATATTACTATTTTCACTAAGTGTTTTACCTATCACTATCATACTTCAATAATATAAACGTGACATCATTAAAAAAATTTAAGAATGATATTACAAAAAAATTAATACTAACTCCAATGCATTGAAAAAACAAAAATTATGATTAAACAAACAATCAACTTATTAGTTACACGGTTACACCACATAATAACTAATTTCTAATTTATATGACATTTACTCTATAGTCCAAATTCTCCATCCCCTTAATTTTGTATTACATCATTAATTTAAAATAAACCTCATCTTCTTCTCAAAAATAAAATAAACCTCATCATATTATCACAACACTACTTCATGTTATTACTTTAAAATATTTTGAATATTTTATATAATCTTCTCACATAGTAGCTTAAAGAATTATCTACACATCGCGCGGGCCTATTGCTAGTACATCAAATACCTGTCTCAACTAAGATTCAGGGTGCTATATAGTATATAGTAAATACAACAATCAAATAGAATGATTTACAGGCCTCTGGATAGTTGTGGAAACCTGACTTAAATCCCGACCCTAGTCAAGGCGAACTCATATAAAGCCTGTACAAGACTTCTAGACTTTCCCTCTTCAGGCAACTTTAAAAGGCGAGCAACTTTTGAGAACCCATAATGGTGCACAAACATAGAATCTTCCTCCACTTCTTGTCTCACCTCTGCGTCAAGAAGGTTTGGTCTCGTTAGTGCTCACTGCATGGCCCATATGGCCAAAGGGCGCATGTAACATAAAGATCTGTATTGGTCCTTGTTGTTCCAAGCTTCCGGAGTTTGAAAAGAATAACTGTGCACAAAATGGTAACTTGTTAATAATCTAAAAGAAGGAAATTTAGGTATGACCTAAATGAATTAACCAACAGTTAACTAAAAAATTCTTCCAAGAATAAACAGGGCAAAAAGTGTCTTGAATGACATCATGAATATCCAGTTTTGTGCTGTATTTCAGAATCAAGAAAAGATCTGATGGTTTGAGCAACTAAAAAAAATATATGGTTCTAATAAACAAAGATGTGAAGTGCAAGCAACCATTTAGGTTTCTTTTTTTTCTTTCCTTTCATTTTTTGCCTTCTATACTTTTGCCTATTTCTTGCTACATAAGATGTCATGACCTCAAGGTGACAGCACAGAGCACGATTTATGTCAAAAAGATCATATGGGCTTTAGTTTTGAATAATGGGATTAAAATTATTACTGACGAATGGTTCACAATGAAACTCATAAGCCAAAAGAAATATTATCAAGAAAATAAGCTAATAGCATGCTACATCCGCATCCTTTCTTTTTTGATGAAAATATCCTCACGCTTTTGGCTCTTGTAAATAAAGATATAGTTATATAAAGTTGCATAAGTGATATGATTTTATCAGGCCACAAAGTCAAAGAAAATATCAATTTGATTTAGGCAAACTATTGAATCTACTAACAGTTAACGACATAGATTTGCAAGAAAATTTGTACAAGATTGACAATTATATATATATTGCAAGGAGGGGGAGGAGTAATAGGAATATAGGATTAACCAAGCATCCTTATCAAAAACAAGGAAAACGAAACGAGCAAAGTTCACTTCTGTTCGATGCAACAAACAGTCATAATAGCTTTTGGTTATTAATCTTGAGCTGCTTGAGTTAATAAAACAAACTAATTCTAGAAGAAAAGGCAAACGAAGAGCTAACTCACCCAAGTCCTTCTTTAGACCATGCAGCTTCGTAGACTCCAACTGCAGTCTGAAATGCCATATCAATCATATCTTCGTGGATCATTGTTGCAGCAACAGCATATGTGACTCCAGGCCATATTTCTCTTGATTGCATGGATGACATGTCAACATTTCCATCAGGTAACATCCCATTGACAGCTCCCCACCTTCCATTCTTCAACTTTGAGACATTGTAATTAAAGACCTTTTCTAGAGCACTTTTGGCCTTGTCTTCGTCAACAATTGGTAAAAGACCGCATGCTCTAGCATACCTACAGAGTTAATACACAGAAACTTCTAATCCACCACCATTGTTACTGAAAGAAATAAAATAACCATGCATGACACAGTACAGAAAAATATATATATATAAAAAATAAAAATAAAAGACCATTTTAAAGTCAAGAGTATGGACACTTTAGTTCTCCCACATTTTTTTTAAAAAATTCAAAAATTATTTTTTTACACAATACAGCAATAAATCCATAGTCCCAAAATTTTGGAGTTGGCTGCTAGTAGAGGATACCCCAACTTGTGTCTGTAAGGGTTCTATTCATAATTAAGTGACTAAATTTTATGCTAGCCGTCAGCCTACAACCACCTCCCCTCCTTTTCTGGGCTTAGGACTGGCAATGAACAAAATATATGACACAAAGCACTAACATAGGTGGAGTTATGCACCTGTATATGTATTTGTATACAAAATATAACATAGGCTCTAAATAAATCCAGAAATTGTCCCACATGGAGACTATTGTAAGCATAATGTATACTAGAAACCATTTGGTACACATGCTAAAGATATTTCCCTGGCCTTGGATAAGAAAAATCAGAGGATTTTATCCTGATTTTAAAAGCAAAAATTGGATAAGCAAGCACACGCATGCGCATGCACACACACACACACACACACACATGCACATGCACACGCACACACATATGCAAGCATAAATTGAAAGAACCATTCTTAATGTACTTAAAGAATATGATATTAAAAAAAATATCTAGAAAATTGCTTCAGTCACAACATACCATTGTCCAGCTAATTGGTCAGCTTGAATGGATGAACTTGAACTTCTGCCACTGCTGTCATAATTGAAGTAAGAACCATTCCATAATTTATCATACACAGATTTTGCCTTCTGAAACTTAAACCAAAAGTAATCCTCAGATGCCTTATCACCTACTTCACGTGCCATGGCAGATGCAGCCTGCAAGGCTGCCACCCACAACCCTCCACTGTATGCACTCACACCAGTGACAGACCATGTATCATAAGTTTGATCAGGGAAGCCTTCATTCTCAATCATCCCATCTCCATCCTTGTCAAATTGTTCCATGTAAGCCATTGCAACATAAACAGCAGGCCAAACAGCTTGTGCAAAATTCTTATCCCCTGTGGCAACCACATCCCTATAAACTTGGAGGACAAATTTTGGATTCAAGTCTTTCCACCTGTCAGTGTTATAAAGGCAATAAGCATTTACTTCAAACCATGGGTCATTCTTTCCAATATCATGAGGAACAGCTCCAAGCACCTTTCTACCGACCCACTCTCCATCATGTAAAAGTTTCATCTTACTGGGATCATGCATCATTACTGCCGCCGCAAAGTCTCTTTGGATACTAAGTTCAAGTTTTGGAAAAAGCATGACTAATGCAAAAGATGAGTAGAAATGGACATCGTAAGTGTTCCACATGTGATATTCAATCCCTTCAAAATAAAGGAATTGCCCAATGTTTTCTTCTCCTTTCTGAAGAAGATTTGGCCCAAATGCAGAGTTTGATGAAGTTGTGGTGTGGATTTGATCAAGTACTGAAGTCATCCTTTCAAGAATATCACCAGCAGTATCATTTTGATCAGGTACATCGATTATGTCTTTCAAACCTGGCCTGGAACTATCAAGGGAAAACTTCTTTTGTACAATGCTTACTAAACTATGAACTGGCGGTGATCCATCTGCAAAAATAAAAACTAACTCGTGGTTACTTACTTGAGTCAACAATCACAAAAACGTTTTTGATACAACACCACCCAAGTCATAGTCCCAAAACTTTGGTGTTGGCTAAGCTTTATTAGAATAGAGAGGAAACCTCATGTAAACAGGATGTGCACAAAATGCTGTCCTAAAACATGAAGAGAAGCTCCACAATACCTGTCCAAATTGTCCCCCCTGAATTAAGATAATAGAGCTCATTGAAGAGAGTAATAGGGTACCTGTAGAAAACCATCAGAATAAGTTAGAACCTGACTATACATGCACAACAAATAACACGTCAAAACTCACCATTCAGGAAGCCTCTTGTCTTCAAGAATAGGTCTTTGCCATGCATCTATCTGGGACTCCCAATGGCCATTCTCTATATTCAGAAAGAATAAAACAAAAATAAGGGCATTGAAGTAACAATTTCTCCACAATAAGAACAATTTATTTTGTGTATTAGCACTCCCTAGCAATCAAAAATCTTATGAATGTACGGGCATTATGGCCAACTTTATTACATATGAGTTGAACTATAGTTTATATTCTTGCTCTCAAGCATGGAGTAAAACTTTAAAATCCTAGAGTTGAAACAAATCATCAATGTACACATAGAATTTAGTGTGCAATCTTTGCAATCATCTATCTGGAACATTACCAAGAATAGCATAATGTGCAATCTTTGCAGCAGCATCCCCACGGGTACCATAGAATTTAGTGTAACGCCTGTTGATAAAAATTTTCAACACAGATAACTTTTTAAAATGTGATATTTCTCAAGCAAAATTTTGGCTAGCCACCTGTAATAAGTTTTTCCACTCGAAAAGTTTACTTCAGGGCAGTCCCATGCCAATGAAAATGTTACAGAACGTACTGCATTTGATGGAATTGTAAGAGAAGCAGCAATGGCTGCCCCAATAGATGATCCTGGTTCTGAAGGCACTGACGTTTCTGTGGAACTAAGGCGGTCAAAGGATCCATACTGTTAGAAAAGAAATACACATATCAAGTTATGTGAGAAATGAAGATAAAGCTTTTTCTTTTTATGCATAACAGAAGAGAAATAAAGATGGGTCAGATTCCTTTGAGGAAATTTGATGCCAGATGGCTAGGTTGAAAAATAGAGATAAGGGAAAAAAAAAAAAAAAGACAAATTGTACTATTCACTACCTAGAATCTGCCTAACTTCAGCACCTATGTTGCTTGCAATCACCACCAAACTTAGAGAAACATCTCAAATGCAAAAAAAATTATTTCAAATTTCAATGCTTCAAGCCATTCTTGGAGCCACTCTTTAATAGGCATCAAGGAGTACATCAAGACTCAGTTACATTCCATAAAATCATGAACAACATTAAATTCAAAATTCAATAGTAAAACTCTAGAAAATATGAAATTCAAAAAATTAAATCTGAGATTTCAAACAAAATTTAAATAAAAAATAATTTTGGTTGTGCTCCCAGCATCAAAATATAAACATCACCATGTACCCGAACACCCTCTCCCCCAAAAACAACAACAACAAAAAAAAACCCCTTAAGACTCAAAATGTCCCTTCGACGGTGGGACGGGAGGCAAAACTACCAAAGGTGAAAACACAGAAAAAAAAAAATTCTTTTTAAAATAATTGTTAAATGATTATTTCACCTACACCCAACTTAAGATTTTGAGATCAATGTTATTTATCAAATCTCACTTAGACAGTAACAGTTTCATATTCTTAAGGCATAATGCCAAATCTTATAGTTTCTGATCTATGAATCCAATTGTCAGATTTAACTGAAATTGTAATTTATCCAAACCAAGTGCAACAAGTCTAGTCCAACCCAATTAAGGACGTGTGGATATGACCAAAGTGCAAGACAAAAGCCAAGATAGTTAAATAGTTACAAAGTAGTTGTTCAGTAGTTGGTTAAAAGGACAATCTTGAGCTTTTTTCTTGATACTTGCTGTGTAAGATCCCTAGTATAAATACTAGGAGCCATGTAATCGGTCTTATATTGAACATTGATACAAATTCCTCTATTTCCCCTCTAGGCTCTCTACCTAATCCCCTTCTTCTTTGGAGGCTGGCTACCTCAAAGAAAGTCAAATCCCACTTGATTCCCACACTTTTTTCAACCAAAATCATCAAGATATATTATTCTTCTTCAAGCTCATGATAATCTTAGATAAAAAGGTGAAAAGAAGATGATTGGTTCAGGTAAAGAAAAAAAAGATAAGACAGCCGATCTTTCACCAAGAAAAAGCCAGGCAATATTAATTAATCAGGTTACAATCTGCTGAAACCAAAATCCTTCTTGAGTTGTAAATACACAGTAAGATTAAAACTTAAAAGACTGGAACAAATGTGCAAATGTAGGAAACTGATGAGATGTCTTTTATTTTATTTTTTATTTAGGTAAGGAAGGGAAACTTTCTAAAGAAGAGCCCTATAGACTTGTCTCTAGCCAGTAAAACCTACGGACAACTGACTACACCCACCAGAACCTTTCTAATGAAATGTGCATGTAAAATATGGGAAGTCTACCAACCTCCTTGATTTCCTGCCACATGTCTTCTGCAGTGATACCCTGAGAGTTACCGGATATCACGAAGCACGGGCACTCAGAGACATGAACACCATCAGTCTCCTCTGCTGCAATTGCAAAAGTCACAGGTGGTCGTTCATTTGCAGTCCTGTAGTGGCATGTGAGGGGTATTGCATGGAGAGTATCAGAACATATACTATATAATGATTGAACTGATCAAACAAAGGGAAGAATTGAAAAGAGCGTACTTGTGATGTAGAAGTACAGCATGCACACCATCCTTCATCCTAGCAGAATAAATAATCTTATGGGTTAGTATAAACAATAGGCATGCTATAAAATAGATAAGCAATCTTCACACACACGTATGCTGGCACAAGTATCTAATCCTTCACAAACAAACACACACACGCATATGTATCTAATTATAATTTCGAAAATCAATAAAAGAAAAGTTAAGATATATATAGAAGAAGTCAAGCAAATGACAAATTTCTTACATTATTTTTGAATTGAAGTGCTGACCAGAAAATTCAGAAAGCCCCCCAACAGAATTCTAAAATGGCATTGACAAGAACATTTTGCATTAGTTTTAATGACTTCTGGCACATCAGATTCTTTTCAGGAATCTACATAAAATATACTTGGTAACTCCAAGAAGGAAAAAGCTTTAAAGAAATACAACTAACATAAGTATGGAACCAAAGGACATAAATTTGAAAGTGATGAACACATGAAAAGGAGACATACTGCCCATGTGAAAAGCAAGGTAACATCTGCAGCAGTCTTTCCAGAATTGTACAGCTGAAGAAAATTAAAACCACAACTCAATACTGAGGCTAACTATATATCTGATATAGACAACCATGTATCTAATAGATCCTTTCCTACCGTGTAAGTAAAAACTGATACAGGGAAGCTGCTCTCCTTGTAATTATGGGGGATAACAGGTGAAATTTGACGACAAACCATTTTAAGTTCCGGATCAGGTTCTCCTGGATTTAAAAAGAAACGGGTGACCAATGCATGAGACAAATTATCCTTGATAAAGATTATTGTAGACTCAGAAGTATACCACTTAACGATTACCCTCATAAACAGTCCATGACCTTGGGAATAAAGCATGATATGTAGAGTTTCCTCCATTCAGATTCCAGTCCCAAGATCCAATCCCTGAAACAGCAGTTTCTCTGTGGAAGACATAGTATTCAATAAGTTCAAACACAAATGAAATGAAGCTCTCAAGAATTTCTTAAGCATTCAAATTAACAGTGCAGCTAATAGTTGCTTACTTAAGCACCTCTGGGCTCCCTGGGCACAGCACTGTTGAATATTTTTCACCACTTGAGCGCTTAACAAAAACCTGCACAAGTATTTGTATTCCAAATTTTGCAGAAACTTGATAATAACCAATGAAAAGATACCAATGATAACAGATGTTCCGTTCTTCATTTTATTTCCATCCAATGAAAGATCAACTGTAATATCAACTATAAAAGATAGAAACAAAAATTTATCTAAGTAACATTAAGTGCTTCAATGAACTTTTCATCAAAGACACATCCCAACATTTTCTGATCAACCATTGAAAGTCTTTGACCATTTCCCACCATCTAAGGTCACATATCCTGTAAATTGTATAAATTTCTCATAGCCATGGATGACATTATCCTTCATATTTTCTTTGTAAAACGTGAAAACTAGGACCAAATCAGCCATGTGCATTTTATTTAATGATGATATCAGAACTAAATACCAAACCAAAGATCCATAAAAAAAGATGTGTTAAAAGTCTCCTTTAATTTCTTTGTTTCGACAACAATCAAGCCTTGGTTCCAAAATTTTGGTATCACCTATGGTCCTATGGACCCTCAACAAACTAGTAAAGACTGACCACAAGAACTCTTTACTGCCATTCTATTCTATCCGGTGTCATACTCTTCGTTACTTCATTAATTTACGTGTCCTATTTTACTACTTCTATAAATGTTATTTTTTGTTTTCCTCTATCTCTTTTCGTTCCGTCAACTTAAATCAACTTACTCTTTCTCACTGCGGCATAAATCACTCTAGTTTGAACAAAGTAAAACTTTAAACCTATTTCTTAAAAGTTCAAAAACAGATTAAAACAGTTGAATCTGTCCTCAAAAGCATTATGATAATAGCTTTTTTAGGATAAATGGACCAGATAGGGCCAGGGAATGCCTCAACATATCACCCCTTTAGTTAAATTGGGAAGACAGATGCGGCATTGCATTTTGACAGCTACACAATGTCTCTAACCCTAGAAAAAACATAGCCCTAGATAAAGGAATATTTATAATATCTCCTTCAACATATCAATGACAAAATGCTTCAACAATATATTCATTGAACTTACCGAAAATTGATTTGCTAAAACTGGTTTCTCTTCACATATTTTAGGGAATAGTTGCCAGCGCTGAAACTCACCTCTGTAACTCCTTCCTATGCTTCCTGAGCTGAACATTATATTTTTACAAGAGATGATTATGTTCTAAAACTCACAAAAAAGAAGCAATATACAATAATTTGGGTAAGATCCGAAAGTTTTCAGCTGGTTATAATCAGTAAAGATAATGCCAAACAATGTGAGGAAATATTCTCAGCTTCACATTTTTTTCACATAAAATTCTTTTTAATTGGTCAACTACAAATGCACCTGGTGGCTCTTAAACCCATAACCTTACCCTCAAACTTACTTTTACAAGGGGAGAAGGTGCCATTTGAGCTAGAGCTCATTGGCATTTTCTTCACATAAAGTTGTATAATGTTCAATAATAAATATCTTCTACTAGAAACACAAATGCCTAGTATATGTATTAAAGATGGTATAATATGTATGGCTTTTATGTTACATTATATAGTAATAAACATCTATCATGAGTGATTAAGATTGAACACATACCCTATACCACCTAAGGGAATGCCATGACAAGATGTTACAAGGCGTTTAGCAAATGGATTGATAGTAACCCCCTGCAAAGAGAACAGAAAGATGCTCAAGGATCCCTTACCATAACCAATGCACCAATACAAGCTGGATAGGTAAAAAGAAAGAAAGTTACATTTCCTTTAGCAGCCTCTTCTCGGATATGGCGCCACAGCCGAAATCCTATTGGAGCCTACCAAATATAACAAACAATATAGTTGGCACCCATGAAACCATAATAAAGGGGCTAAGGTCCTAATGTTCGTGAATTTGTCATGTGATTCTGATGCATCAGCAAGACCATGGTAAGGATGCAGAAATAAAAGCAAGTTAAAAATATCTGTGAAGGAAAGCATAAGCACATACATACACGACAGATATGTGTGCATGTGTAATGTATGTATGTATGTACAGATCTGCATGTATATGTTTGTGTGTGTATATATGTCCTTAGCCCTTTCAAAAAAGAAATTAATACATCTATGTGCTTGATTATATAAAATAAGGGAAGCAAAGGATTTTAATGGTCCAAAGAGAAAAGGTATTAAATCTAAATCTGTAAGCGTACCATCTGAACTATCTCTTTCAAACTTAGAGTGAACTCAGAAAGGGCAATTCCCTCACTGTTTAACTTTCGATGCCAGGTCAGTAATGCAGGTTTACCAGGGTCAACCTTAGACAAACAGAAGAAAAAAATATTAGGCAAGCAATTAAGTGTTTTAAACATTGAGCTCAAAACAATCGTTAGTTAGAGTCATATCACAAAATATTGAAAAAGAATACTTGACTACTTTCTGTAATCTTAAAAGTAGTTGTGTCATTCATAGTTTTCATAACTGGACCAGCCAGTTCGACTGGGTTCACCAGAAACCGGAGGTCAAGCCGGTTTTTTCAACCAGTTTAGGGGAGTGTGTTTTGGAAAAAAATTGATAAAATGCACCCGTGGGAACTCGAATGTGTCTTTATGTCACAATCTATTATATTTATTTTATGTAATTGAATTAATAATTTTTATTTTGTCATGGTTTGACCTCGGTTGAACCCTAATCCGACCTCAAAAACCTTGAACCTCTCCCTTTTCCAGTTCTTTGAATGCTCCGGGTTTCAAAACTGTGGTGTCATCTGCTGTATCAATGATTATGCTAAAAAAAATTTCAGAGATCAACTTAGAAAATGATAACTTGATGGCAAAGCTCACCTATCACGCCAATTACATCCATAATCGCATTATCTATTGCAACAATGTCTTTACATACGTCTCTAGAACATAACCCATAGCAGTTAGATTTTGCAGCTGAATTAATTGGAACAGACCTATGATCCCCCAGAAGGATTTGCAGCTTGGAGACTATAATTCTTATAAAAAAACCTTTGCAAGGTGACTTATAAAAGATTTCTAAATAAATAAAACCTACATAGTATGGTTTAAACAGATTTGAAGAGAACCTTTGCAACTCTTTCAGAGACAACAAACATCTTTGATGTCTAAAATGCTGAACTTTTATGATAAAATTGCATATGACAAACCAGAACCCTATGAAGCTGACTAAGGATAGAGATGGTAATCTGCACAGCAAAATCCATGTAAAATACAGTTTTGTACTTGTATCTACTTCTGCTATTTATAATGGCCCATCCCTTCATTCAATGGAGTAGATGCCCAAGCACTTGATTTAGCCATGACTTGCTACTCACATATTTAAAAGCCTAAATTTCAGGGTTGATGTAGTTATTTCCACTGATGTGGATGATTTATAGCATCCCCCCCTCCAAAACGAGAGAGAGAGGTGGAGATGAAAGGATAGAGGAGCAGCAGCAAAAAGTAAATACAAAGACAATGAGCTCTACCTCAACTTCAAGACCCATCGGGAGCATGCGTAATTTACCAATCAAAAGAAAAGGTAAATATAAACATTGTATGCAAAAAAATCATTCAACAATCGGCCAAGTATGGGATAAACCATATCTCTGCCAACAAAAAAGATGGGATTGATTATCCAGCCTCTTGTAATGTAGTTAAAATTTTGTGTTAAGTTACTAAAAGTATGTGCTACCAGCTGTATATTTCAGTGTTGTTTACTTAACAGTATTCATGCCTAGGGGTAATTCTATACTCATTTGTTCTGAAATCTTACAGAATTATGGATAGCAGATAATAAAGTGAAATAAGTAATAAATAATCAAAATGACAGAAAAAATACCTAAGGTTTGCTGTTTTCTCTCTCTATAAACATAACTAGCATCATTACTAATATAGAATAAGCTATACTCATTAGCTTACAACCAAAGGCAGAAAGACAAGAAAGGAATTTCTACCGCTGAGTACAACACATCTAAATGTTGCAGCAGTTTAGAAAGTAGGCAGAAAAGCTAATTAAGAAGCTTGACAACTATAAACAGAAATCACTTCACCTTTTCAAGAACAGTATACACCATTTAAACCTTTCAAACATATAGAGAAAGTTCCATTGTAGTCCTTAGAAAGTAAAAGGGAGATGCTGTCTCAGTATATAACCAAGTACCTTATTAGTTGAAGACTTAGAAAGTTCCCTCTCTTCTTCAACGAGACCATTTCCCAACACATTCCCCTCAAACATTTTTCCTGTATTAAACAAAGAACAACCACATCAGGCCATTTGCATTTTATATAATTCATCACATAGTTCACATTCTTTTGAAGCCCATTTGGTTACCAAGAAGTCAGAAGACAAGGGTATAAACATAGAAATCTTACAAACATTCTAACCCCAAATGTACAAAATTCCAATTCTCTTTTCCTTTCTCCATTGTCTCATAAACCACAAATAGCATTATACATTCTTTCCCAAATCAATTACTACAATATTTCATAGGCAGAACAGTTGTGGATGGCCTCTAGTTATAAACTTTAAACTATCATTATAATACGTGTGAACTAGTTTGAATTTGTACAGTGCACTTCCCATCATAAACAGAGCTCAATTGAAGTTATGCTCAACATTATTTAAGTATACTGAATGCGCAGCACTGGAAATCACATTAGCAACATATTTACACAAAGAGTGAAAGGTTATAAATTCCAATTCTGTTACTCAATAACACATTCCCATGAATGCATATATCAATACAATAAGTGTTAAAACAGATTTTTTTTAATTTTTTTAATTTTTTTTTTTTTTTAATGTTGAGGATAAGGCAACCTACAATCACCTTTCACAGATCCCACAAAAGTGGGAGCTTTGTGTAGTGGTTAGAACTTTTTTTAGGCCTTCGATTCACCAAAATAATATTGCAACTACATCAAAACTTCCAACTTCTGTAAAATTCATACCAGATCTCTCTCTCTCTCTCTCTCTCTCACACACATGCTGCATATTCATAAGAATTATAACCCATTTCATAGCAAAATTCGTCTGATTACTTTGCATCATAGAAAATTCAACTACATTACTCACCAATCACCTACAGTCACACACCCAGAAAACCATCATATATTATCCAATAACCCATTAACTTCACATACTATTCATAACCCATTTCACAGCAAAATTCATCAGATCAAAACTCACCAATCACCAACACACACACACACACACACACACACACACAAGCATCATATACTATCCAATAACCCATTAACTTCATAAATTATCCACAAACCATTTCCAAACAAAATTTCATCTGATTATTTTGCATCACAGAAACTTCATGACAACTCACCAATCACCATACAAACTTGAACAAAAATGCACATTTTCAGACACACAAAAACCCACAAACAGTAACACATACATACATATATGCATGTCGATTTTTCCCATAACCCATTTCTCAGCAAAATTCATCTGATTAATTTGCATCACAGAAACTTCATGACAACTCACCAAATCACCATACACACATGTACAAAAATGCAGACTTTCAGAACACAAATACCCACAAACACTAACACATACATACATATATGCGTGTCGAATTTTCACGTCAATTTTCAATTAGACCATGAAAAATGAAGTGGGTCAAACCAAGTGATTAATCCAACAAACTTAAGACAAGCAAAGATTTAACATCGTCCAATGCAACACAGAAATCATAAATGCAAAACAAATTGGATGAACCATACGTTCTCTAACCTGAGAAGTTTAATTGTCAGACTGATGAAACTAAGAACTGGTTGTGCAGATAAAGAAAGAGTTCGACGAATAGTTGTTGAGTCTGACTCAGATGCGTTTGCTTGGTCTGAAAATCTTATGTAAGAGTCAGATTTTGACCGTTTTTTTTACAATGACAGATTTTTATGGTTACCATTTTTTTTTCCTGTCTTCTTATTCCTTGCTTCTTTTTTTTATGACCGGTTTTTTTTTTTTTTTTTTTTACCCGTAAATTAGAAACACGCCAAATTTCACTACATGGATGACTTTTAATCTCAATTCTCATAAAAAATAAAAAATAAACTGAAATAGATGACTTTTTGTTCATTACCTTTTTTTTAGAAGGATTATGTACACAAGTTTTTTTTGGGTAAAAATTTAAATATGCCAAGTTGTTATTGATTTTAATTTAAATATATTATTTAAATTTTTTTTTTGTCTATTAATAATAATCTGTCATATAGAATTTGTTATAAAAATATTATAGATATAGTATTATTCTTACTTTTTATATGAAACTATAACCTGCAAACTTACAGATGACCAATTCAACAAATTAAAGTGTTTAGTTTTTTTTTTTTTTTTTTAAATCATTCCTATGTAATTTTAGTTAATGACCTATTTAATGAGTTATGTGACTTATTTAAAACAATACATATAGATTTTTTTTTTTTAATTCAATAATTACAATGAAGGATGTAGATGAATTTATAAATTAACACATAATAGGATAGATGATATTCTTCCAAACCAATTTGGAGGAGAATCTATAACTTTTTTGTTAATTTTTGTTTGTTTTAATGAAAAACCTTATTTGACGATAATTTTTCGCGTTTTTCTATCTTTAGTAATATCAGAAAAAAATAGTTTAAATTAAAATTATCTCTTGACTTTCTTTATATAGCTTGACATGAAATAAAATTGTTTTTCTATAAAATTTTCTGAAAAATGACTTTATCTTACCCTAATTTGAATAAGTAAAGTCAAAAAATAGTTTCCAACTCATTTTAAAGTTGCTATTTTTTTTATGAGATAAAAGTTGCTATTAAACATAGGAAAATGAGATATTTTTCAAGAAAAAACTTTTTGAACAATGATATATTTTAGAAAATTTTAATGTCAAAACAAATGGAAGGAGACAATTTTTTAAAGGAATATTTAAGACAAAGTTAAATCCTTCAAGTTCCAAAAAATAACACTCTTCAAAAATTCCTATTTAGTAAAGGGGTTGGAGGTTCATACAATTTTGTTATCGCCGTTGTCTGTATATAAGAGTAATTATTTTGTTTTTTCACTTTTATATTGGAGGAATTTTTCATCAACAATAGTGTGTATGTATTGGGTCTACACTCAAAATCAATGGTGTAAATTGACCATTTTGAACTTGGGGACTAGACAGCAAACACAAATTAAGAGGCATCAAAATGTATTTTTGCTTATCGTCATTTCTCCACCCCCCCCTCCTCCCACACACGCACACAAAAAAAAAAAAAAAAAAAAGTATTTTTGCCAAAAACAAAAGTAAAAGAAACCAAATCTGTTTATTGATGTGGTATTGTGGTAATCATATCCCCACATGCGCTATGACTATGATGTTTGAAGTCTTGAAGTAAAACGAAAGGGTGAGGGACAAATATATATATAAAAAAATAATAATAATAAAAAAAAAAAAAGAAGGGTGTGATTCGTGGGGTGTGATATAAAATTTATTTAGTACCATGTTATTTTTCTTATTATCTTTTACTTGACGTATCAAAAATTTGTAAAAATATATTTTAAGGATGTTTAAATGTTTTTTCTTTACTTAATTTTACCATGTTATAAAAATTTAATATTTATTCGTATTTTGATTCTCAACAAAAATTATATATATATATATATATATATATATATATATTTATTTATTTATTTATTTATTTATTTATTTATTTGTTCATACTTTAATCGTAATTAATTACTAAATCGATTATGATTTAAAAACCTTGGTAATACTTTTTATTTATTAGACCTTGGTAATACATTGAATATAAATCTTTGCTAATTTCTTTTTTCTTTTTGGAAGGCCTCGACATAATATATATAGACGCATGTTGGATTTTCTTATTGAACATTTCAAGAAGGTTACTATCTGGATAACCTTAAATCTACATTAAAAATTTATTAGTTTATATGGAATTTTTTAACACAAAAAGTCGTTTTAATATAGATTGACTACAATAAGGCATGATAATCAACAATGACAAGTTTATATTAGTAATGAATTATTCTAAATTTTTATAAAAATTTCTATACAAAAGTTTAACAATAGTTAGTAAAAAAAAAACTGATAAATTTAGAATAAAAATGTAAAATTTATCAAGTACCAAAACACTTGTTATGGCAAATCTTTCCATAACCCATTGAAAAAAGAAAAAAAAAATACTAAGTAAAATTCACACATAATATTTTTAAATACACTTTAATAATTAAAATTTTAAAACAATGAATTTAATTATGAAGTAAGATAATTTTGAAAACATGCCCTCAAGCGAAGGGCATGTTAATACACAACATTTTAAATATTAATTTAATAAAGTTTGGTCAATTGGATGTTAATTGAAGGAAAATTATTTTTCCCTTCGAGTTTTGGGGTAGAATATCATTTCCCCAAACTTCAAGAGAGAGGAGTCTAATTTTTGTGTATATATAAAAATTAGGATTAACTATATATGGTATCAGTTTCATAATAATTACTTTTTCTTATAGATCAAGACATCAAAAAATTCTTTTTTTTTTTTTTTATTTTTGAAATAGGTGGGATTGCTTTGATCACAAATTTTCGGAGTACATATATTTATTTAACTACAAGAGATTTTATCATTTTAAATCACGCCAAATTTCAATCTATAATATTAGTTTACTAATAATGAACAAAAGAAACTAGTATTGTGCATACGTAGTGCATGGTTATCCAAAAACAAAGAAAACTCGGATGCATTCATTTAAAAGAAAAAATGAAACTGTTGTGCAAGCTTTTTTTAACTTATTTAAAAAGTCTGTGTTAATTTTATTTAAGGGTAAATAATTTATTTGATCTCTATTGTAAGAACTCAATTTGTAGCGACCCCAAAATGGTATTGAGTTCGCACTTTAAGGGCCCAAACAATATAATTTGTAGAGCGTGGGCTTGAAAAGCTAGGCCTTAGTCACCGGACGGTGGTTAATCATGGTACTTATACAGAAATGAACTATCTTCGCTCGAGAAGTCTTTCTCCTCGGCATGGTCCGGGAGGCACTGGTTCTTGGCCTTTTTTCCCAGCCCCCTATTCTGGATAACTTACTTCTCCTTTTATATTAGCCTTTACCCTTCCTCCAGCGTCCACGTGTAGGCTCGGCTTTCCAGGGTTGATACTTGTCCCATCGGCCCATATCCAAAGTGGTTGGGGGTGGTTGTAAAAGCTGAAAAGCATTGCTCTGTCTGGCACAGAGTATTTAATTGCGATAATGACAACCTTTCCTTTGTCCTTTGTCGCCATATTGTCCAAGGGTCCTTTCTCCATCAATGTGGAGGTGTTCAACTTTTCCTTAAACTGTTCCTATACCGCACTTGCACTTTCTTTCGGGAGCACGTTGGGATGCCGAGGATAGAATCATCCTCGGCTATATCTCTAGGTCATTTGGACCTTCATTGTACGTCCTCGACAATATCCCTCCTCGGCTCGGGTCTTGGGCCCTAAAGCAAAGTGGGCCGGGGTCACAAGCTCTTTGGCCCCACAATAGCCCCTCAAAATCCTATTGTTCGGCCCCTCGGACGGAGAGGAGGGTTTTGGTGACGTCGGGCCTATGTCACGGTTTGCCTAGCTTTGTCCTTCATTAATGTCGGTGTCTCTTCGTTTGCCTGGGAAATGCGCCGAGTTATGAGACATTCCTTTATATTTACTCACGCCACGCTCTTGCCGTTTCAGCGTACGAGGCGCATCTTTAACAAGTTCTCTTTATGAGGCCACTCAAGTCCACCAGTTGTAGACGGCGTTGGGAGTCAAGTGGAAATTATCTTGTTTGTAGCTCTTCTTGGAAATCTGTGTAAATTAAATACCACCAAACTTGTCCTCCATATAAGAAGCAAGGTAGGAGGTCACTTCCTTTACGTACAAACCCTTGAGTCTTTTCAAATTCCTAAACCTCCACTGCGCTCAAAGTTTTCATTACAAGTGCAATTAAGCCTTAGAAAGTGATATGTTTGAGGCAAAAGTGGGGGTGAAGGGACCACACCCTCTCCGGAAGCACTGGGTCTCTCCGAGACTCAAGATGGTGCGGTCGGGCAAGGGAGACAGAGACTTAAGACAGCTCTCCCCTTTCATAAGGCGGGAGAAGCCTCCTCCTCCTTCAGCCAAAATCCGAAACAGGGGCTGGTCGCATCAGATTCTTGGTGCGACAGCAATGGGGTTTCTCATCGTTGGTACCATCCGCTCTCTCTCGAGAGCTGCTAATATGACACCCGTGTGTTAGGAGTCAGAGCTAATGCGGAGATTGGGCATCCCCGCTTCCTCCTCTCCTCCTTTTCTGGTGTCTCCTTTTGCCTCCGCTTCTTCTTCTCTTCCATCACTAGGGGCATCCTGGTGCTTTTGCTTCTTCTTCCGCCTCTTCTCCCCTTCCATCAATGAGGCCATCTTGACACGCTTAGTCGCTACAAGAGCAGAATTTTGAAGGATTTGTCGTTCCCTTGTATCTTTTTCCTTTTCTTTTCTTTTTACTTCTGTAGTTAGCTTTCGGTATAGGCTTGCTTAAGCCATTTATTGTACATTGTACTATTTGTTTGTATTAATAAAAGATGGCTTTATTTTATTCTAAGTATTCTTTCTTTTCTGCAATAGTTATATTGTGAATGGATGTAGTATTTTTTTTTTTTTATTCTGAACGATACTTAGGGTCGAAACCCTTGTTAACAAAAAGCTATTATTTTGAATTCATTGAGACTAACAGGCATAATAATACCGACCTGAAAAAGGTTATACATATAAGACTAATCGGGATAACAGTTGAATGCTATGTATTGCGTATGAGGCGATCATCCGAGGATGGGTAACCCAAAATGAACTATCCGAGAGAGTCGCCGAGGAGTAGGGTGCTTTGCACATTCCTAACAACATTCATAGCTTTAACCATTTTTGGCATCCGGTCCGAGGACCAAGGTATGATTGTACCGGACCTAAATACTTGTTTACATTAGTTTCCCTGGAGCTGGGGATCCGAGGACAAGACGGGATTTCCATTCTGTCTAAGACTTAATCCATTTCCTAATACTAATCTCCTCATAAGTTTGAGTCCGAGGACCACGCAATATCTTGGTTCTATCCAAAACTCATAATCTTCTTTAAGTAGTTGGTTTCCCCATAGGTTTGAGTCCAAGGACCATGCAATACCTTGGTTCTGTCCAAAACTCATAATCTTCTTTAAGTAGTTGGTTTCCCCATAGGTTTGAGTCCAAGGACCATGCAATACCTTGGTTCTGTCCAAAACTCATAATCTTCTTTAAGTAGTTGGTTTCCCCATAGATTTGAGTCCGAGGACCATGCAATACCCGAGTTCTGTCCAAAACTTAGAATTTTCTTTAAGTAGTTGGTTTCCCCATAGGTTTGAGTTCGAGGACCATACAATACCTAGGTTCTGTCCAAAACTTAGAATTTTCTTAAGTAGTTGGTTTCCCCATAGATTTGAGTCCGAGGACCATGCAATACCTTGGTTCTATCCAAAACTTAGAATTTTCTTTAAGTAGTTGGTTTCCCCATAGGTTTAAGTCCGAGGACCATGCAATACCTTAGTTCTGTCCAAAACTTAGAATTTTCTTTAAGTAGTTGGTTTCCCCATAGGTTTGAGTCCGAGGACCATGCAATACCTTGATTCTGTCAAAAACTCATAATCTTCTTTAAGTAATTGGTTTCCCCATAGGTTTGAGTCCGAGGACCATGCAATACCTAGGTTCTGTCCAAAACTTAGAATTTTCTTTAAGTAGTTGGTTTCCCTATAGGTTTGAGTCCGAGGACCATGCAATACATTGGTTCTATCCAAAACTTAGAATTTTCTTTAAGTAGTTGGTTTTCCCATAGGTTTGAGTCCGAGGACCATGCAATACCTTGGTTTTGTCCAAAACTCATAATCTTTTTTAAGTAGTTGGTTTCCCCATAGGTTTGAGTCCGAGGACCATGCAATACCTTGGTTCTGTCCAAAACTTAGAATTTTCTTTAAGTAGTTGGTTTCCCCATAGGTTTGAGTCCGAGGACCATGCAATACCTTAGTTCTGTCCAAAACTCATAATCTTCTTTAAGTAGTTGGTTTCCCCATAGGTTTGAGTCCAAGGACCATACAATATCCGGGTTCTATCCAAAACTTAGAATTTTCTTTAAGTAGTTGGTTTCCCCATAGGTTTGAGTCCGAGGACCATGCAATATCTTGGTTTTATCCAAAACTCATAATCTTCTTTAAGTAGTTGGTTTCCCCATAGGTTTGAGTCCGAGGACCATGCAATACCTGGGTTCTGTCCAAAACTTAGAATTTCCTTTAAGTAGTTGGTTTCCCCATAGGTTTGAGTCCGAGGACCATGCAATACCTTGGTTCTGTCCAAAACTTAGAATTTTCTTTAAGTAGTTGGTTTCCCCATATGTTTGAGTCCGAGGACCATGCAATACCTTGTTTCTGTCCAAAACTCATAATCTTCTTTAAGTAGTTGGTTTCCCCATAGGTTTGAGTCCGAGGACCATGCAATACCTTGGTTCTGTCCAAAACTCATAATCTTCTTTAAGTAGTTGGTTTCCCCATAGGTTTGAGTCCGAGGACTATGCAATACCTAGGTTCTGTCCAAAACTTAGAATTTTCTTTAAGTAGTTGGTTTCCCCATAGGTTTGAGTCCGAGGACCATGCAATACATTGGTTCTGTCCAAAACTCATAATCTTCTTTAAGTAGTTGGTTTCCCCATAGATTTGAGTCCGAGGACCATGCAATACACGGGTTTTGTCCAAAACTTAGAATTTTCTTTAAGTTTCGAGGATTAGCCCCTCGGCCAAGGTGTGGAGCGTTGACTTGATGTTGGAAGCCCCTATAATCGCCTATGCCACTGGTGCTTCGAAGCGTAGCCCCTAGTGGAACTTTATATGAGGGCAGCAACAATGTCTGCTGGAGATGACGGAGGGGCTTTCTCGGTCCCTTGTCCGTCGGGAGCTCGATCCTACCACCGCCTGTGCCAACGCACGAGCCTTTCCCATAGACGACGCCAATTGTAAGAACTCAATTTGTAGCGACCCCAAAATGGTATTAGGTTCGCACTTTAAGGGCCCAAAAATTATAATTTGTAGTGCGTGGGCTTGAAAGGCTAGGCCTTGGTCACCGGACGGTGGTTAGTTATGGTACTCATACAGAAATGAACTATCTTCGCTCGAGAAGTCTTTCTCCTCGGCATGGTCCGGGAGGCACTGGTTCTTGGCCTTTTTTCCCAGCCCCCTCTTCTGGATAACTTACTTCTCCTTTTATATTAGTCTTTACCCTTCCTCCAGCGTCCACGTGTAGACTCAGTTTTCCAGGATTGATACTTGTCCCATCGGCCCATACCCAAAGTGGTTGGGGGTGGTTGTAAAAACTGAAAAGCATTGCTGTCTCAGCGCAGAGTATTTAATTGCGATAATGACAGTCTTTCCTTTGTCCTTTGTCACCATATTGTCCAGGGGTCCTTTCTCCATCAATGTGGAGGTGTTCAACTTTTCCTTAAACTGTTCCTATACCGCACTTGCACTTTCTTTCAAGAGCGCGTTGGGATGCCGAGGATAGAATCATCCTCGGCTATATCTCTAGGTCATTTGGACCTTCTTTGTACGTCCTCGGCAATATCCCTTCTCGGCTCGGGCCTTGGGCCCTAAAGCAAAGTGGATTGGGGTCACAAGCTCTTTGGCCCCACATCTATCATTAACAACATATTTTAATTTGATCTTTAAATTTTCAATTGTGTTAATTTGATTTCTAACATTTCAATGTCATGTCAATTTAGTCACTACCATCATCTTTGGATGGAAATTGTTGTAGTAGCAAATGCCTAAAATAAAAAAGTAGTTTATTGTCACATCAATGGAAAATAATTTTTAATTTCGGCCATTTGTAACGTCGTAATTTCCATCCAAAATTGCCGTTATAGGGTATGAACCTATAGTGGCATTTTACAAGACAATAGTTACGGTACAATAGTGGCGTTAAAATTGTCGCTTAGGGTTTAGGCCTATATTTACAGTACAATAGTGGTGTTTTGTGGTGCCATTATAGAAAACGCCACTACAGTCCAAAGGGACCTATAGCGGCATTTTTAGGACTTACAGTGGCGTTTGAAAACGTCACTATAGCTCTTGTTTTTTGTAGTGTGATAATGGTATGGGCTAAATTGACATAATTGAAATATTAGATATCAAATTGAAGTCTAGTGTAAAGGGTGGATATCAAATACATAGTTTACCAATTTATTTAATCCCTCAACTTAGTCTGTTGACATTAGTAAACCCATTAGCCTTTTGACAAAGGATAGCATTTCCAGGCCAAAGACACAACGACATAAAATATAGGAAAATCTAGAATTAGTCTGTCCAAGTTAAGACAAACACAAATTAATAATACAGTAGTAACAAAAATTGAAGAATAGGAAATATCCTAAGTCCTAACCTATTGTGATTGTTTTCTCCTATGGAGGTTGATTTTATTGTTTTCTGGCTTTCTCCCTTGGATGTATTATCAGATGTGGGCGATCCCTCTAAACCCGATAGATTTTGTTACTAAATTGTGTAAAGCCTGTGTATTGTGGATAAGTTTGTAGTTTATTTTGTTTATTGGATAAAAATATATTTATGCATTAAAAAACTCATTTATTCTTTTTTTATTGTGAAAATAAGCTTTGTCCAAACGATTTATAAGAACAAAATTTGGTTTCTTCAAATTTTGATAGTTGAAAAAGAGCACATTATTATATTTCAACATGTATGAAAGGCATGTTGCATGGGTAAAGTGGCTAATTTTCATCTGCTAGGATTTTAAAAACAGTTTTAGTTTTTTTTATTATAAATATTTTTAGTAGACGGTTTTAGGAGAGATTTTTAGGGTTTGTAAAATTATTCTGTAATAGTTTCTAAATCATTTTCATTCTTCTTTTTTTTTTTACAATGAATAGATTGGATTACATTATACCATAAACAATTTAAATATAGATCAAAATTTAGTATTAGTTAATATTTATTTAAAAAATCAAAGCTTAGACTAAAGAACCTCAAGTAAATCATATAAACCCACCAAAAAGACTAGAAATATTTACCTCAAATAAAAGATGTGAAGGTGCTTAGAGGTTCCTAAGGATTTTCTAGTGACATTGCCAAAAAAATGATGGTGGAGATGGTGGCATAGAGGTGCTGGTGGGAGAGTGTGAGGCAAGAGAGAGGAGTGTTAGACAGAAAATGAAAAAGAAGAAAAAGAAAGAAATGTGAGGTGAGGAGCTTTGGCTGGTCAAAGAAAGAGATAGAGTGAAAAATGAGTGGTGGGGAAGGGTGGGGTAGGTGGGAGCACGTGAGACCCATAAAAATCTGACTTTTCTACCCTTTTTTTTTTTTTTTTTTTTTTTTTATGACTGGGACGTTACCTGGTGGTTCATGTCTGGGGTTACTAGCTTGTTTACGGGGTCTAAAACAGCCTCCATGTTAGTTGGTTCAGTCGAAGTAAACAAGGCTTTGAGTATCTTTGTTCATTTGCATCTACAATTTCATCATTCGTGGTACACCACTCATCGTTGGCATTAAAGGTCCCAGCAATGTGATTCTTTTGTCTCTGTTAGCTTGCCTGTTGATGAAAGAATTTGGTGTTCTTATCACTCAGAGGAAGCCAAATGGATTGTGATCATTGTCTCCACGCCACCTCCTCATGGTACATGAATGAGTTTATATCAGCCCGCATAATCCGAATGGCCTCATTGTTCTCTGCCTTATTCTGTTTGGCCAGTTCTTCTAGAAGCTTGTGCTTATCTTGGAGCCTCTCCTTAGCATTCCCAAAAGCCGTACGACTTCACCACACCGGGGCTTCTCTACACCGCTTAATCTTTTCAAAATGTTGAAACATTGGGCTCCCCTCACATACCGACCCCACCCATGCCTCATGGATGGTGTTTTCACATGCTGGGTGGGTCACCCATTTTTTCCTTAAACTTGTGTGAGATTTTCTTCTTTCTTGTAGGCGTACTTGGGTTGTGAGTGCTAACCATAATTGGGACATGATCAGAGTAAAAAGAGTGTAGATGCATGACTTTAGCATGTGGGAATTGTTCTCTCCATTCTAATGTGGCACAAGCCCGATCTAAGCATGCTTGAACAAAGTTGTCACTTTCCCGTCCATTACTCCATGTGTGAAAGTTCACCCCGAAAGCCTAAGTCGATCAAAGAACAGTCAGATAAAGCTTCCCGAAAGTCAAGCATAAGGTGTAGGGGTTTTGGGATACGACCTTGTTTTTCTTCGGACAAGATTTCATTGTAATTCCCCACACATAAACATGGGACTGAGAATCTAGAAGAAAGGTGGCGTAAAAGCCGCCATGTCTCGTTCCGCCTATGCTATTCGGGTTGACCATAGAATCCAGTCAACCTTGAAGGTGTGCTATAGTTATAAAAAAATAAGAGCATCAATATGGTTAGGGGAGTAGGTTTGAATATGTTAGTTCGTTTCAGCTGTCCAGAGCATTGCTAGCCCACCACTTCGACCCTCACTCGAAACCACCAACATGGAGGGGTAGCGTAGGTCAGCTTGAATGTGTTTCATCTCCTCAACAAATTGCTTTGTTTGGGCACTTTCTCTTTTACCAAAAAGGTAAGGGCATTAAGCGCAAGTTGGCTCCCAAGCCCTCGGCAGTTCCAGCTTATCACGATCATTATGCTTGGCTTGGCTGGCCACTAGCCTCCACCGTTGGTGCAATTTTGTCCAAATCATGTCCCTCAAACCAAGGACGTTTTCTTGGTTCCTTGGTGCTTTCCACCTCTGTGCTACATTCAGTTTCCAGCCTTCCTCTTTTTACACCAACCACATCATGGTTCAAGTCATTAGTGTGCATGGAAATAGTTATGGGCCTTAGAGGCTTTTTCCCCTTACCCTTCTTACTATCTTTTGCATAGGATACCTCTTGTGTATGTGGAATTTGTAGTGGGTGCACAGTTCCCTTTGTCATGCATCGTCCCATCCAATCCTATGGGGTCTATAGCTGGTTGCATGTAAGAAATAGGCACACTAAATAGGCCACTATGCGTAGTTGTCATCTCACCGATAACTCTTCCTATGTCTGTGGGCCCCAGTGTGGAGCTAGTTTCCTTTGGTGTAACGTCAACTTTTAGTGCAGTAGGAATGGGATCTTGTGAATGCCACTCAGTCATATTCTCTTGCAAAAATCGTGTGATGGCCAAAAAATCTGCCAAGATATCATTTGTATCAAAAGAAGCATTATCCTCGATCAATGCTACGTGTTGGTTGGTGTTCGTCGAAACCCCAACGGCTTTGTGGCTGTTTGGTGGGACCCTATCATCATTGGTCTCCCCGGTTGGAGCAAAAGGTGTGTTCGTTGGGTCATTCCCCGTCCGATTTTCTGTCGAACCACCACTTCCCGAAACTCTCCATTGGAACCTGACTTTCAACCAATCCCCATAGGGTAGTTCTTCCCCCTCGGTAACCTGGACATTGCATTCTTTGGCCTCATGACCGATTTTACCACACTTGAAACATAACCCACACAGCTGCTCATATCGAAACGCGATCCAGGTCTTATCTCCCTCGGGGTTGACTATCGAGCCACCTCTACGAATCGGTTTGTCCAATGGAGTCACCACACGGACTCGGAGAAAGCACGCTTGGTCCCCGGTAAGTGCCTCGACTTCGACAACTTGACCCAAACTGTTTCTAATCTTCAAGCCCGCCTCTACATTGATGAGATCAAAAGGCGGACCCCAGATTTGTACCCAAATAGGCAAGTCGATGAAAGTGACTAACCGTGCCGTCATGCCCCGTTCCCATCGCCCGATTACCAAGACCCTATTATCAAAGCTCCAGGGTCCGTTATTCATGACCCATGATACCTGGCTCTCCAATGCAAACTTAAACTGAAGCAAACCATCGCCGACCTCGATTATCTTGAGATTCGGTCCCATCTTCCATCTTGATCGAAGGAGGTTCTTGGTAAATCTTAGGTTTAGTGGACGAGGTGCCGGGAATTTTCCGAGAAGGCCGAGGGAGCACTCTTCTAGGGTTTTATTCCTTCATGCGGCCTTACAATGATAACTTTGCCTTCCTCTAAAGTTAACTTAATCCGGTACAATCGATCAATAACATCGATGTCCATCTCGGTTCTCGAGATTTCAGCCCCTTGGTCTAGTACCTTTAAAGACTAGTGAGGTGTAGAAGAAAGAAAAGGGAGGAAGAAAGAGAAAAAGAAAGACAAAACCACAAGGAAGAGTCGTGGTGAAGAAAGGTGGCTCACCCTAGGTGAGAAGGAAAACTCCTAGTGAGAGGAGAAGAATTTTTTTTTTTCTTCTCTTTTCAATAAGTGGTAAAATGGTGTGAAAACAAGTTACATTCCTTACATTACTAAAAAAGAGTAATGTGATAGCCACAAAAAGTAATATTCCTTATATTACTTTTCATATTTATATCTATATCTATATACTATATAAAAATGGAAGCATAGTAATTAGGTCACCTCATCTACCACATAATCATTACTTTTCTTATTTATTTTATTCTCTATTTTTTTTTTTGGGCAGTACTAAAAATATGAATATATTGATGTTCCATATTTATTTTTGGGCTGTTTAATTTAACTATACATAAAACTTTGTTCTTACATTTTTATCTACTTTAATTTAAATTTTTATAACTAAACATTGAAATCAATGAAAAAAAAAAAAAAAAAAAAAAACTTTGCCTATACATATTAATCCACTTTAATTTAGATGTTTAGAAGTAAACAATGAAATCAATGAAAATAATGTCTATAAAAATTTATTCACAAATCTTGCTTAATCTTTGATAGTAGAAATGATGCAACCTAATAGCTGCCTCGTAGAAGGAGCTCAAATCAAGCATGTTATAGATCTACAATAGGTTTGTACCCTTATTGTCCTATCGTTTCTTAATTCATATATGTTCTATCATGCAAGTATTTGTTTTGTCATTTTATTTACAATGTTGAATGCTTTTAATGAATGATGTTTATTATGGACCTGATTTGTGGGAAAAATAAGATTATAATATATCTTATTGTGTGATGTTGTTAGGTATTAGTTTACTTGGAAAACAACAAGATGGCGAGGAATAGTTTGTGCAATTGAAGAAGATGGTCTACACAAATTAATTTTGTGCGGTTTCCATTCACCGTTTTTAAAATATTTTCATTGACAAATTAGAAACAAATTGTTATTTCTTTGTAATGTGATGTTCCTTTGAGTGATTGTTTTAAGTGTTTACGAATATTTTATTTTGGTTTTTGTCTTCCTCATCTCATTAGTGTTTTCATTTGAATTTTTAAGAAAATATATTCATTCTTGTATTAATAAAATTATTTTCTTATTATATATTCATTATTCACATTTTGGTTTAATTTATGACAACATTTACACAATTTTTTATTTCAAAAATTTTCCTCTACCTTTTTTTTTCCCATTTGGACTTGTACACTAGCTTCTTCTTCTTCTTCTTTTTTTTTTTTTTTTTTTTTTTAAGGAAAAAAATTTACGATTATCATGTATAAGGCTACAACCAACATTTTTGCTTGTATTATGTAAAAGAGTTACGATTATCATGTATAAGACTAACAATGTAGCTCAATCGAAGACCACTTTTCACCTCTCAATTCACATACCAATTCCATGTAATGATAAAATTAAGAAAATTGCTATGTCCACAATACTTTTAACAACAAATCTTAAGTGACAAGTTGTTATTGATTGTAATTGATGGGCAAAAAAACAATAACAACTTACCATCTAAGATATATTGGGAAAATGTTTTGGATGTAACATTTCTCAAAAATCAAAGGAGTGAGTCTCACATTTTAATTGATCCTATCAAAAGATATCCTGAACCTCTTTTTGTTTTGTAGAAAATAACTTCCAGCCAAACAAAAATGAATTTGTGTCATTGAAGTTCATTCAGCACGTCTATCAAGCTTGATACAGGCATATGAGGTGCATTGCTTGATGCTTGCAAGGTCCACCGTAACATATAGAATATAGATTGGTGAATATGTGTCATATAATCTCTATGAATTGGATCATAGTGGCAGTTCCATATGTGGAGAAGACTAACATATATGCATGAGTAAGTAAGTGAGGTGGGATTGCAGTAAGTAGAACAATGATGAAATTACACAAAGAGATTAACATGGACAAAGCCTCACATGAATGGGAAGACGGGTATATTTACGGTTGCTCTTAACGTAATTTTTCAGTTTTAGTTTTGATTTGTTTACAATTCTCATCATCAAATATCAGAGCCAAACAAGGAAATTTATAAATGATGGGATTTTAAATAGAATAATTTACAAGCCTCTAAATAGTTATGGAACCTGATTTAAATCCCAGTCCTTTTGAGGTAAGTGTAAGTGTGTGACTAGCTCTTTTGAACATATAAAACCAGTGAGATCAATAGAATGTAGTATAATACAAATCAATTAATATATATTAACAGGAGAAATCTCAAGTGGAAAAACATGAGGTTCTACCAAGTAGCACATTTTTTGGAACTCTCTCCTTTAGGCTTCCTTCTTATCAAAGTATAAAAACATAGACCTTATGTGAGAGACCATGAGGTTCTGTCAAATAGCACATTCCTTGAAACTTTCTTGTTTAGACTTCTACCTCACCACTCTTTACATATTGTGGATTATAAATAAGATTCTTTTAACATAATATTACTATTTTCATTAAGTGTTTAACATGTCACTATCATACTTCAATAAAATAAATGTGACATCATACAAAAAAATTAACAATGATATTACCAAAAAAAAATAATAATAATAATATTAACTCCAATGCATTGAAGAAACAGAAACTATGATTAAACAAACAATCAACTTATTAGTTACACCACATAATAATAACTAATTTCAAATTTATATGACATTTACTCTATAGTCCAAATTCTCCATCCCCCCTAATTTTGTATTACATTGTTAACTTAAACTAAATCTCATCATATTATCACAACACTACTTCATGTTATTACTTTAAAATATTTTGAATATTTTATAGAATCTTCTTACATAGCAGCTTACAGAATTATCTACACATTGCGCAGGCCCATTGCTAGTAAATCAAATAGCTATCTCAACTAAGATTCAAGGTGCTATATAGTATATACAACAATCAAATAGAATGATTTATAGGCCTCTGGATAGTTGTGGAAACCTGACTTAAATCCCAACCCTAGTCAAGGCGAACTCATATAAAGCCTGTAAAAGACTTCTAGACTTTCCCTCTTCAGGCAACTTTAAAAGGCAAGCAACTTTTGAGAACCCATAATGGTGCACAAACATAGAATCTTCCTTCACTTCTTGTCTCACCTCTGCGTGAAGAAGGTTTGGTCTCGTTAGTGCCCACTGCATGGCCCATATGGCCAAAGGGCGCATGTAACATATAGATCTGTATTGGTCCTTGTTGTTCCAAGCTTCCGGAGTTTGAAAAGAATAACTGTGCACAAAATGGTAACTTGTTAATAATCTATAAGAAGGAAATTTAGGTATCACCTGAATGAATTAACCAATAGTTTAACTAAAAAAATTCTTCCAAGAAAAAACTTGGAAAAAAGTGTCTTGAATGACATCATGAATATCCAGTTTTGTGTTGTATTTCAGAATCAGGAAAAGATCTAATGATTTGAGCAAGTGCCCTAAATCTTAATAAAATATATATATATATATATTTATATATATATATATGGTACTAATAAACAAAGATGTGAAGTGCAAGCAACCATTTAGGTTTTCTTTTCTTCTTTCCTTTCATTTTTTGCCTTCTATACTTTTGCGTATTTCTTGCCAGATAAGATGTCATGACCTCAAGGTGACAGCACAGAGCACGATTTATGTAAAAAAGTTCATATGGGCTTTTTTTTTTTTTTTTTGGAGAAAAGTTCATATGGGCTTTAGTTTTGAATAATGGGATTAAAATTATTACTGCGAATGGTTCAAAATGAAACTCTAAGCAAAAAGAAATATTATCAAGAAAATAAGCTAATAGCATGCTAAATCACATCCTTTCTTTTTTGATGAAAATATCCTCACGCTTTTGGCTCTTGTAAATAAAGATATAGTTATATAAAGTTGCATAAGTGATATGATTTTATCAGGCTGCAAAATCAAAGAAAATATCAATTTGATTTAGGCAAACTATTGAATCTACTAACAGTTAATGACATAGATTTGCAAGAAAATTTGTACAAGATTGACAATTATATATATTGCAAGGAGGGGGAGGAGTAATAGGAATATAGGATTAACCAAGCATCCTTATCAAAAACAAGGAAAACGAAACGAGAAAAGTTCACTTCTGTTTGATGCGACAAACAGTCATAATAGCTTTTGGTTATTAATCTTGAGCGGCTTGAGTTAATAAAACAAACTAATTCTAGAAGAAAAGGCAAACGAAGAGCTAACTCACCCAAGTCCTTCTTTAGACCATGCAGCTTCGTAGACTCCAACTGCAGTCTGAAATGCCATATCAATCATATCTTCATGGATCATTGTTGCAGCAACAGCATATGTGACTCCAGGCCATATTTCTCTTGACTGCATGGATGACATGTCAACATTTCCATCAGGTAACATCCCATTGACAGCTCCCCACCTTCCATTCTTCAACTTTGAGACATTGTAATTAAAGACCTTTTCTAGTGCACTTTTGGCCTTGTCTTCATCAACAATTGGTAAAAGACCGCATGCTTTAGCATACCTACAGAGTTAATACGCAGAAACTTCTAATCCACCACCATTGTTACTGAATGCTCGAAAATGTGTTAAAACACAAGAGCTGTGTTAGACCCTTTAATTAAAAATTACGGCTCGATAGATTTTACTCTAACTTACACTAAGTGTGGAATAAAGTAAATGCGAGCGAATAAACAAACAAACTACTCTAAGCTATATTCAATATAACACAATAGAAATATGAAAGTTAAAAAAGTAGGGAAGAAAAATGCGAACACAAAATAACACGTCAATATGTTATCGAAGAGGAAATCGAAGTACTCGGCGTAAAACCTCTCCACCGCCCTCTAAGCGGTAATTGATCCACTAGACAATACATTTGGAAAACATGGGTTGGCAAAAGATCCTCCAAACCTAATCTATCTGATGCACCTAAGCCCTCCATGCTCCTACTCCAACAAAGTTTCTTGGAACCGCGTCTTATCTAGCTCTTCGGATCCCACAATACGCTTGATTGCATCCGCCAAAACCTGGCTTCTTCCAATGCTTCCCAGCATCACCAAAACCTCACTAAATACTGCGAAAGGGTGTGGTAAGTGTTTGGACTATTAACCTCTCAATGGTATGGAAATGGAGAGGTAGAAGTTAAGGAAAATTCACAAGCAATTGTGTAGAGAATTGTGGGTATAACAATCTCTAACTCTCAAGGTTTGTGGCTAGGGTTTTCTCTTAGAAGCACTCCTCAACATTTGTAGATAATGTGGGTATAAATAGTGTAGGTACAAAAAGTGTGTATCAAAAATAACAGTCTAACAAAACAGAATGTTTCATGGGTGTCTCGTGAGAAGGTCTTACTCGCGAGATACTCGCGAAAACCAACTGTCTCCATCCTGTCCTAACTCTTTGCATTCCAGTTATGTGCAGGGCACATGCTTCACCCGCGAAAACACTTGAGTCTTCAATTCCTTAAGTCTTCACACCTTTTCTCTCTTACACACATCCCTTACAAATAAATCCCACATGAAATACAGGGTACAAAAGATTGAACATAGTTACAGTCAAATTTGGCATGGAATAAAAGCCAACAAAACACATAATTGTAAATTACAACTTTACGATTCATCAAAGAAATAAAATAACCATGCATGACACAATACAAAAAAAAAATGACATAAAATAAAATAAAATAAGACCATTTTAAGGTCAAGAGTATGGACACTTTAGTTCTCCCACATTTAAAAAAAAAATACAAAAGTTATTTTTCACACAATACAGCAATAAATCTATAGTCCCAAAATTTTGGAGTTGGTTGCTAGTAGAGGATACCCCTACTTGTGTCTGTAAGGGTTCTATTCATAATAAAGTGACTAAATTCTATGCCAATTTGTCACCCTACAACCCCCCCCTCCTCCTTTTCTGGGCTTAAGACTAGCAATGAACAAAATATATGACACAAAGCACTAACATAGGTGGAGTTATGCACCTATATACGTATTTCTATACAAAATATAACATAGGCTCTAGATAAATCCAGAAATTGTCCCACATAGAGACTAGTGTAAGCATAATGTATACTAGAAACCATTTGGTACACATGCTAAAGATATTTCCCTGGCCTTGGATAAGAAAAATTAGAGGATTTTATCCTAATTTTAAAAGCAAAAATTGGATAAGCAAGCACACGCATGCGCATGCACACACACATGCGCACGCACACGCATATGCAAGCATAAATTGAAAGAGCCATTCTTAATGTTCTTAAAGAATATGATATTAAAAAAAATATCTAGAAAATTGCTTCAGTCACAACATACCATTGTCCAGCTAATTGGTCAGCTTGAATGGATGAACTTGAACTTCTGCCACTGCTGTCATAATTGAAGTAAGAACCATTCCATAATTTATCATACACAGCTTTTGCCTTCTGAAACTTAAACCAAAAGTAATCCTCAGATGCCTTATCACCTACTTCACGTGCCATGGCAGATGCAGCCTGCAAGGCTGCCACCCACAACCCTCCACTGTATGCACTCACACCAGAGACAGACCATGTATCATAAGTTTGATCAGGGAAGCCTTCGTTCTCAATCATCCCATCTCCATCCTTGTCAAATCGTTCCATATAAGCCATTGCAACATAAACAGAGGGCCAAACAGCTTGTGCAAAATTCTTATCGCCTGTGACAACCACATCCCTATAAACTTGGAGGACAAATTTTGGATTCAAGTCTTTCCACCTGTCAGTGTTATGAAGGCTATAAGCATTTACTTCAAACCATGGGTCATTCATTCCAATATCATGGGGAACAGCTCCAAGCACCTTTCTACCAACCCACTCTCCATCATATAAAATTTTCATTTTACTGGGATCATGCATCATTACTGCCGCTGCAAAGTCTCTTTGGATGCTAAGTTCAAGTTTTGGAAAAAGCATGACTAATGCAAAAGATGAGTAGAAATGGACATCGTAAGTGTTCCACATGTGATATTCAATCCCTTCAAGATAAAGGAATTGCCCAATGTTTTCTTCTCCTTTCTGAAGAAGATTTGGCCCAAATGCAGTGTTTGATGAAGTTGTGGTGTGGATTTGATCAAGTACTGAAGTCATCCTTTCAAGAATATCACCAGCGGTATCATTTAGATGGGGTACATCGATTATGTCTTTCAAACCTGGCCTGGAACTATCAAGGGAAAACTTCCTTTGTACAATGCTTGCTAAATTATGAACCGGCGGTGATCCATCTGCAAAAATAAAAACTAACTCGTGGTTACTTATTACTTGAGTCAACAATCACAAAAACGCTTTTGATACAACACCACCCAAGTCTTAGTCCCAAAACTTTGGTGTTGGCTAAACTTTAATAGAATAGAGGAAACCTCATGTAAACAGGATGTGCACACAATGCTGTCCTAAATCATGAAGACAAACTCCACAATACCTGTCCAAATTGTCCCCCCTGAATTAAGATAATAGAGCTCATTGAAGAGAGTTATAGGGTACCTGTAGAAAACCATCAGAATAAGTTAGAACCTGACTATACATGCACAACAAATAACACGTCAAAACTTACCATTCAGGAAACCTCTCGTCTTCAAGAATAGGTCTTTGCCATGCATCTATCTGGGACTCCCAATGGCCATTCTCTATATTCAGAAAGAATAAAACAAAAAATAAGGGCATTGAAGTAACAATTTCTTCACAATAAAAACAATTTATTTTGTGTATTAGCACTCCCTATCAATCAAAAATCTTATGAATGTATGGGCATTATGGCCAACTTTATTACATATGTGTTGAACTATAGTTTATATTCTTGCTTTCAAACATGGAGTAAAACTTTAAAATCATAGAGTTGATACAAATCATCAATGTACAACACACACACTGGAACATTAATTACCAAGAATAGCATAATGTGCAATCTTTGCAGCAGCATCCCCACGGGTACCATAGAATTTAGTGTAACGCCTGTTGATAAAAAATTTCAACAATTAGATAACTTTTTGAAATGTGATATTTCTCAAACAAAATTTTGGATAGCTACCTGTAATAAGTTTTTCCACTCGAAAATTTTACTTCAGGGCAGTCCCATGCCAATGAAAATGTTACAGAACGTACTGCATTTGAAGGCATTGTAAGAGAAGCAGCAATGGCTGCCCCAATAGATGATCCTGGTTCTGAAGGCACTGACGTTTCCATGGAACTAAGGCGGTCAAAGGATCCATACTGTTAGAAAAGAAATACGCATATCAAGTTATGTGAGAAATGAAGATAAAGCTATTTCTTTTTATGCATAACAGGAGAAATAAAAATAGGTCAGATTCCTTTAAGGAAATTTGATGCCAGATGGCTAGGTTGAAAAATAGAGATAAAGGGGGGAAAAATTGTACTATTCACTACCTAGAATCTGCCTAACTTCAGCACCTACGTTGCTTGCAATCACCACCAAACTTAGAGAAACTTCTCAAATGAAAAAAAAAAAAAAAAAATTTCAAATTTCAATGCTTCAAGCCATTCTTGGAGCCTCCTCTCTTTAATAGGCATCAAGAAGTACATCAAGCCTCAGTTACATTCCATAAAATCATGAACAACATTAAATTCAAAATTCAATAGTAAAACTATAGAAAAATATGAAATTCAAAATTCAAAAAAATTAAATCTGAGATTTCAAACAAAATTTAAATAAAAAATAATTTTGATTGTGCTTCCAGCATCAAAATATAAACATCACCATGTACCGAAAATGTCCCTTTGACAGTGGGACGGGAGAGGCAAAACTACCAAAGGTGAAAACACAAGGAAAATTCTTTTAAAAATAGTTGTTAAATGATTATTTCATCTATACGCAACTTAAGATTTTGAGGTCAATGTTATTTATCAAATCTCACTTAGACAGTAACAGTTTCATATTCTTAAGGCATAATACCAAATCTTATAGTTTCTGATCTACAAACCCAATTGTCAGATTTGCTGAAATTGTAATTTAGCTAATCCAAGTGCAACAAGTCTAGTCCAACCCAATTGAGGACACGTGTGGATATGACCAAAGAGCAAGACAAAAGCCAAGATAGTTAAATAGTTACAAAGTAGTGGTTCAGTAGTTGGTTAAAAGGACAATCTTGAGCTTTTTTCTTGATACTTGCTGTGTAAGATCCCTACTATAAATACTAGGAGCCATGTAATCGGTCTTATATTGAACATTGATACAAATTCCTCTATTTCCCCTCTAGGCTCTCTACCTAATCCCCTTCCTCTTTGGAGGCTGGCTACCTCAAAGAAAGTCAAATCCCACTTGATTCCCACACGTTTTTCAACCAAAATCATCAAGATATATTATTCTTCTTCAAGCTCATGATAATCTTAGATAAAAAGGTGAAAAGAAGATAATTGGTTCAGGTAAAGAAAAAAAAGATAAGACAGCCAATCTGTCATCAAGAAAAAGCCAGGCAATATTAATTAATCAGGTTACAATCTGCTGAAACCAAAATCCTTCTTGAGTTGTAAATACACAGTAAGATTAAAACTTAAAAGCCTGGCACGAATGTGCAAATGTAGGAAACTGATGAGATGTCTTTTATTTTATTTTATTTTTTATTTTGGTAAGGAAGGGAAACTTTCTAAAGAAGAGCCCTATAGACTTGTCTCGAGCCAGTAAAACCGCAGACAACTGACTACACCTACCAGAACCTTTCTAATGGAATGTGCATGTAAAATATGGGAAGTCTACCAACCTCCTTGATTTCCTGCCACATGTCTTTTGCAGTGATACCCTGAGAGTTACCAGATATCACAAAGTAAGGGCACTCAGAGACATGAACACCATCAGTCTCCTCTGCTGCAATTGCAAAAGTCACAGGTGGCCGTTCATTTGCAGTCCTATAGTGGCATGTGAGGGGTATTGCACGGAGAGTATCAGAACATATACCATATAATGATGAACTGATCAAACAAAGGGAAGATTTGAAAAGAGCGTACTTGTGATGTAGAAGTACACCATGCACACCATCCTTCATCCTAGCAGAATAAATAATCTTATGGGTTAGCATAAACAATTGGCATGCTATAAAATAGATCATAAGCAATCTTCACACTCACGTATGCTGGCACAAATATCTAATCCTTCACAAACAAACACAAGCACGCATATGTATCTAATTATAATTTCAAAAATCAATAAAAGAAAAGGTAAGATATATAAAGAAGAAGCCAAGCAAATGACAAATTTCTTACATTATTTTTGAATTGAAGTGCTGACCAGAAAATTCAGAAAGCCCCCCAACAGAATTCTAAAATGGCATTGACAAGAAGATTTTGCATTAGTTTTAATGACTTCCGGCACATCAGATTCTTTTCAGGAATCTACATAAAATATACTTGGTAACTCCAAGAAGGAAAAAGCTTTAAAGAAATACAACTAACATAAGTATGGAACCAAAGGACATAAATTTGAAAGTGATGAACACATGAAAAGGAGACATACTGCCCATGTGAAAAGCAAGGTAACATCTGCAGCAGTCTTTCCAGAATTGTATAGCTGAAGAAAATTAAAACCGCAACTCAATACTGAGGCTAACTATATATCTGATATAGACAACCATGTATCTAATAGATCCTTTCCTACCGTGAAAGTAAAAACTGATACAGGGAAGCTGCTCTCCTTGTAATTATGGGGGATAACAGGTGAAATTTGACGACAAACCATTTTAAGTTCCGGATCAGGTTCTCCTGGATTTAAAAAGAACCGGCCGGCGAACAATGCATGAGACAAATTATCCATGATAAAGATCATTGTAGACTGAGAAGTAAACCACTAAACGATTACCCTCATATACAGTCCATGACCTTGGGAATAAAGCATGATACGTAGAGTTGCCTCCATTCAGATTCCAGTCCCAAGATCCAATCCCTGAAACATCAGTTTCTCTGTGGAAGACATAGTATTCAGTAAGTTCAAGTCAAATGAAATGAAGCTCTCAAGAATTTCTGAAGCATTCAAATTGACAGTGCAGCTAATAGTTGCTTACTTAAGCACCTCTGGGCTCCCTGGGCACAACACTGTTGAATATTTTTCACCACTTGAGCGCTTAACAAAAACCTGCACAAGTATTTGTATTCCAAATTTTGCAGAAACTTGATTATAACCAATGAAAAACACTAATGATAAGAGATGTTCCGTTCTTCATTTTATTTCCATCCAATGAAAGATCAACTGTAATATCAACTATAGAAAATAGAAACAAAAATTGATCAAAGTAACATTAAGCGCTTCAATGAGCTTTTCATCAAAGACTCATCCCAACATTTTCTGATCGATCATTGAAAGTCTTTGACCATTTCCCACCATCTAGGATCACATATCCTGTATATTGTATAAATTTCTCATAGCCATGGATGACATCATCCTTCATATTTCTTTGTAAAACGTGTATACTAGGACCAAATCAGCCACTTGCATTTTATTTAATGATGATATCAGAACTAAATACCAAACCAAAGATCCATAAAAAAAAGATGTGTTAAAAGTCTCCTTTAATTTCTTTGTTTCGACAACAATCAAGCCTTGGTTCCAAAATTTTGGTATCACCTATGGTCCTATGGACCCTCAACAAACTAGTAAAAATTGACCACAAGTACTCTTTACTACCATTCTATTCTATCCGGTGTCATACTCTTTGTTACTTCCTTAATTTATGTGTCCTATTTTACTACTTCTAGTAATGTTATTTTTTGTTTTCCTCTATCTCTTTTTGTTCCCTCAACTTAAATCAACTTACTCTTTCTCACTGCTGCATAAATCACTCTACTTTGAACAAAGTAAAACTTTAAACCTATTTTTTAAAAGTTCAAAAACAGATTAAAACAGTTGAATCTGTCCTCAAAAGCATTATGATAATAGCTGTTTTAGGATAAATGGACCAGATAGGGCCAAGGAATTCCTCAACATATCACCCCTTTAGTTTAATTGGGAAGACAGATACGGCATTGCATTTTGACAGCTACACAAGGTCTCTAACACTCGAAAAAACATAGCCCTAGATAAAGGAATATTTATAATATCTCCTTCAACATATCAATGATAAAATACTTCAACAATATATTCATTGAACTTACCGAAAATTGATTTGCTAAAACTGGTTTCTCTTCACATATTTTAGGGAATAGTTGCCATCGCTGAAACTCACCTCTGTAACTCCTTCCTATGCTTCCTGAGCTGAACATTATATTTTTACAAGAGATGATTATGTTCTAAAACTCACTAAAAAGAGGCAATATACAATAATTTGGGTAAGATCCGAAAGTTTTCAGCTGGTTATAATTAGTGAAGATAATGCCAAACAATGTGAGGAAATATTCTCAGCTTCACATTTTTTTTCACATAAACTTCTTTTTAATTGGTCAACTACAAATGCACCTGGTGGCTCTTAAACCCATAACCTCACCCTCAAACTTACTTTTACAAGGGGAGAAGGTGTCATTTGAGCTAGAGCTCATTGGCATTTTCTTCACATAAAGTTATATAATGTTCAATAATAAATATCTTCTACTAGAAACACAAATGTCTAGTATATGTATTAAAGAATGTATAATATGTATGGCTTTTATGTTACATTATATAGTAATAAACATCTATCATGAGTGATTAAGATTGAACACATACCCTATACCACCTAAGGGAATGCCATGACAAGAAGTTACAAGGCGTTTAGCAAATAGATTGATTGCAACCCCCTGCAAAGAGAACAGAAAGATGCTCTAGGATCCCTTACCATAACCAATGCACCAATACAAGTTGCATAGGTAAAAAGAAAGAAAGTTACATTTCCTTTAGCAGCCTCTTCTCGGACATGGCGCCACAGCCGAAATAATATTGGAGCCTACCAAATATAACAAACAATATAGTTGGCACCCATGATACTTTTATAAAGGGGCTAAGGTCCTAACGTTCGTGAATTTGTCATGTGATTCTGATGCATCAGCAAGACCATGGTAAGGATGCAGAAATATAATCAAGTTAAAAATATCTTTGAAGGAAACCATAAGCACATACACACACAACATATATGTGTGCGTGTGTATTGTATGTATGTATGTACAGATCTGCATGTATGTGTTTGTGTGTGTATATGTCCTTAGGCCTTTCCAAAAAGCAATTAACACATTTATATGCTTGATTATATAAAATAAGAGAAGCAAAGGATTTTAAGGGTCCAAAGAGAAAAGGTATTAAATCTAAATCTGTAAGCATACCATCTGAACTCTCTCTTTCAAACTTAGAGTGAACTCAGAAAGGGCACTTCCCTCACTGTTTAACTTTCGCTGCCAGGTCAGTAATGCAGGTTTACCAGGGTCAACCTTAGACAAACAAAAGAAAAAAATATTAGACAAGCAATAAAGGGTTGAAACATCGAGCTCAAAACAATTGTCAATTAGAGTCATATCACAAAATATTGAAAAAGAATACTTGACTACTTTCTGTAATATTAAAAGTAGTTGTGTCATACATAGTTTTTATAACTGGACCAGAGGTCAAGCAGGTTTTTTCAACCAGTTTAGGGGAGTGTGTTTTGGAAAAAGTTGATAAAATGCACCCGTGGGAACTCGAATGTGTCTTTATGTCACAAACTATTATATTAATTCTATGAAATTGAATTAATAATTTTTATTTTGTCATGGTTTGACCTCGGTTGAACCCCAATCCGACCTCAAAAACCTTAAACCTCTCCCTTTTCCAGTTCTTTGAATGCTCTGGGTTTCAAAACTGTGGAGTCATCTACTGCATCAATGATTATGCTAAAAAATTTCAGAGATCAACTTAGAAAATGATAACTTTATGGCAAAGCTCACCTATCATGCCAATTACATCCACAAACGCATTACCTGTTGCTACAATGTCTTTACATACGTCTCTAGAACGTAACCCATAGCAGTTAGATTTTGCAGCTGATTTAATTGGAACAGACCTATGATCCCTCAGAAGGATTTGCGGCTTGGAGACTATAATTCTTATAAAAAAACCTTTTCAAGGTGACTTATGAAAGATTTCTAAATAAACAAAACCCCCATAGTATGGTTTAAACAGATTTAAAGAGAACCTTTGCAACTCTTTCAGAGACAACAAACATCTTTGATGTCCAAAATGCCGAAATTTTCTGGATAAAATTGCATATGACAAACCAGAACCCTATGAAGCTGACTAAAGATAGAGATGGTAATCTGCACAGAAAAATCCAAGTAAAATACACTTTTGTCGTTGTATCTACTACTGCTATTTATAATGGCCCATCCCTTCATTCAATGGAGTAGATGCCCAAGCACTTGATTTAGACATGACTTGCTACTCACATATTTAAAAGCCTAAATTTCAGGGTTGATGTAGTTATTTCCACTGATGTGAAGATGATTTATAGCATCCTCCCCTCCAAAACAAGAGAGAGAGAGAGGTGAAGATGAAAGGATAGAGGAGAAGCAAAAAGTAAATACAATGAGCTCTACCTCAACTTCAAGACCCATCGGGTGCATGTGTAATTTGCCAATCAAAAGAAAACGTAAACATAAACATTGTATGCAAAAAAATCATTCAACAATTGGCCAAATATGGGATAAACCATATCTCTGCCAACAAAAAAGATGGGATTAATTATCTGGCCTCTTGTAATGTTGTTAAAATTTTATGTTAAGTTAATAAACGTATGTGCTACCACCTGTATATTTCAGTGTTGTTTACTTAACAGTATTCATGCCTAGGGGTAATTCTATACTCATTTGTTCTGAAAACTTACTGAATTATAGATAGCAGATAATAAAGTTAAATAAGTAATAAATAATCAAAATGACAGAAAAAATACCTAAGGTTTGCTGTTTTCTCTCTCTATAAACATAACTAGCATCATTACTAATATAGAATAAGCTATACTCATTAGCTTACAACCAAAGGCAGAAAGACAAGAAAGGAATTTCTACCGCAGAGTACAACACATCTAAATGTTGCAGCAGTTTAGAAAGTAGACAGAAAAGCTAATTAAAAAACTTGACAACTATAAACAGAAATCACTTCACCTTTTCAAGAACAGTATACACCATTTAAACCTTTCAAACATATAGAGAAAGTTCCATTGTAGTCCTTATAAAGTAAAAGGGAGAAGCTGTCTCAGTATATAACCAAGTACCTTATTAGTTGAAGACTTAGAAAGTTCCCCCTCTTCTTCAACGAGACCATTTCCCAACACCTTCCCCTCAAACATCTTTCCTGTATTAAACAAAGAACAACCACATTAGGCCATTTGCATTTTATATAAACTTAAAACTATCATTATAATTCATGTGAACTAGTTTGATTTTGTACAGCGCACTTCCCATCATAAATAGAGCTCAATTGAAGTTATGCTCAACATCATTTAAGTATACTGAATGCGCAGCACTGGAAATCACATTAGCAACATATTTACACAAAAAAGTGAAAGGTTATAAATTCCAATTCTGTTGCTCAATAACATGTTCCCATGAATGCATATATCAATACAATAAGTGTTAAAACTTTTTTTTTTTTTTTTTTTAAACGTTGACCGTAAGGCAACCTATGTTGGGTGCAAGTATTGTTTTTTAGGGGTAGAATTTAGTGTTTTACTTTTGTAGAGATGTTACTGTTATGCTAGATAGGAAGGAAAAACAGAGTATTGCAGCACAACTTTTTCCGGATGTAATTACTTACATCATTTTACAACTCACATCTATATATAGATGAGTTAGGAGTTTAGGATGACTACAAGCTTCAAGAATACTATAGAAGTTTGCTTCATTTCTCTTTAATTGAGCCTTGTCCATGAGGTGTCCACTTGCATGCTTGTTCAATTTTGCTACTACTGGATTCTTCATTTGTTGACACCTAGGTTTCAGTTGCTTCTTTCTTTGACACTTAGGGAGCCACTTTTCAATTACCAATTACATTTTAACAGCCTACAATCACCTTTCACAGATCCCACAAAAGTGAGAGCTTTGTATAGTGGTTACAATTTTTTTAGGCCTTCAATTCACCAAAATAATGTCGCAACTACATCAAAACTTCCAACTTCTGTGAAATTCATACCAGATCTCTCGCAACTACATCAAAACTTCCAACTTCTGTGAAATTCATACCAGATCTCTCTCTCTCTCTCTCTCTCTCTCTCTCTCTCTCTCTCTCTCTCTCTCTCTCACACACACACACACACACACACACACACACACACACACACACACACACACACACACACACACACGCTACATATTCATAAGAATCATAATCTATTTCATAGCAAAATTCATCTGATTACTTTGCATCATAGAAACTTCATTACTCACCAATCACCTACGATTCTTGTCACGCCCCAAACCCCAAAGGGTCCAAAGCATGAGAAAGACGTCTCAAAGTACTTGTAGATTTTGACAATTCAATCCAAATAAAATCATATTAAGTACCAACATCAAGAGTTATCATAATAATTTCATTAAATATACTCCCAAGGTATGTCAAAGATCTATGCAATAAATACAATGACCATTGGTCACAAAAGAATGAAGGTCTGAATAAATAATTACATATCATTAGTTTGTCCCATCAGTAGGAATAAAGTCACAACCACTATAATAAACAAAAGAATGAATCAAGCCTATTCTAAGATGTACATCATCTAATATCTCCATTACAAAAGTTCAGCCTCCATTAGTAGTTAGTTTAACTATTGTTAGCCACCAAAAAGTTGTCTCAAAAGATTGTTGTCTACTTTGAAAAGTTTATAAAATAATGGAATGAGACAGAGCCCAGTAAGTAGCATAATTAATAGGGGTGGGGGAAATTGAAGTTTCATTTTCAATAATAATATGATATGACAAGAATAATTTAATAATAAAACACAAAGTTTCTCAAAGTAAATATCTTGAAACTATATACCGTAATCTGTGAGCACCAACAATATAATTTTCAAAACCATAATATCTAACACAAGGTAAATTATCACATATATACCACACTACCACATAGACCGGTCAGGGGATCCACTCATTCACAACTGGCATGATATTGTCCTCTCTGATATACAAACTCTTAACCCCATGGACAGTGACCTCACCCATACCCTCAAGATTTTTCTCTCCCCCCATGGGCAGCACAAAGAGCATGTCAAATAGGACTTCTTTTGCATGTGGTCTTTTGGCCCCATAAATAGCGACCTCACCCACACACAATTAAGGAACTTCTTCCCCCCATGGGCAGCAAGAAAGAACGTGTCATCCAAAGTGAAAGGGTACTAACCTAGATTTGATTCCATTGTCACAAAGACTACGGAAACCAAATCGGGTGATCATAGAAAAATCACACATGGCATAGTGTTAAAACTACATAAAACTCACAGGTTACATTACTTTGAAACACATAGTTTATATCTAGGTAGTTTGAGAAAAACCTTAAATAATCTAACTTCTACAAAGTTTGTAAGGTTTTTAACTTCATTCTTGTCAATAGATTTTCTATTAATTTCCCACATAACAAGACAAGCATCTTTAAATCTTCTAATATACCATAAAATCCAAGATTTTCTTATCAAAAGTTAAATAAAATATGCTCATTTTTCCATATCGACAAATTCATGCATTTCCTCAAATGCAATACCAAATATGATGCATTTTCATATATAATCATACATATATTAAGGTTACAACACAATAGTTTTTAGGAAAATATAATTTCCATAGGTAGTTTCCACAAGCGTGTCTAACCCAAACAACATTTATGCAACATGTTTATTTTGCAAAAATCCCATTAAAAAGTTACTTACCTCACAACCACAAAAGCCTAATTCTCCAAGCTCCAAGGAGATTAGCTAGAACCTAAACAATATCAAGTAAACCTATCATAATAAGCATAGAGCTTGAAATTGTATCTAGCTACAATTTAGAAATTGCCAAATGAGCACTTAATTAGGAAAGCCTAGTATTTAACCTCATCGATAATAATATATTCCACTCCCAAAGTTTCTCAATAAATTGATTCACAAGGGCATAAACTCCAATTTATAAGGTTAATCCATTTAATATCACCTCCAACATTATGACTAGCTTCCATAAAATTTACACTACATTATTAAGAGACCTATGAAAGCAAAATCAAATTATCCTCCAAGACAAGAAAGTTAGAACTTCAACTAACTCCAAATAAACCCAATGGCAATCGAAAAATTAGATTTACCAACCATCACATGTTATAACTCAAAACCCCTTAATTTTCCACCATACATAAACCTTAAGTAGTCATCATTAGCACAAACCATATACCCACTCATCAAATAATTCCACCAATACAAAACCCATACATACCAACACATAAATACCACTTTCAATACTCATAAATCACACGAGTATCATTATTAAAGCTTAGATAAAAATAACCTCAAGCAAAAGTGTAAAACCCACAAAAAAGATTAGAAATTTTTACCTTAAAAAGGATGTGAAGGTGTTTATAGGTTCCCAAAATTTTCCGGTGATCTTGCCGGAAAATGATGGTGGAAATGGTGGTGGTGGTGGTGTGGAAGTACCGGTGAGAGGATATAAGAGCAGAGAGGAGTGTATGAGAGAAAAGAAAAGAAAGAAAAGAAAATAAGAAGAAGGATGGCCGGCCAAGTGATGAAATGGTAGTGTGAGATGAGTGGTGGGTAGTGAATGGGTAGGTGGGGCATGTGTGGTCCCAAAAATATCTCACTTCATAAATTATCCATAAACTATTTCCAAACAAAATTTCATCTGATTATTTTGAATCATAGAAACTTCATGACAACTCACCAATCATCATACAAACATGAACAAAAATACAAATTTTTAGACACACAAAAACCCACAAACAGTAACACATACATACATATATATGCATGTCGATTTTTTCCATGACCCATTTCCCAGCAAAATTCATCTGATTAATTTGCATCATAGAAATTTCATGACAACTCACCAAATCACCATAACACACAAATGTACAAAAATGCATACTTTCAGACACATAAATACCCACAAACACTAACACATACATACATATATATGCATGTCTATTTTTTCCATAACCCATTTCCCAGCAAAATTCATCTAATTAATTTGCATCACAGAAACTTCATGACACCTCACCAAATCACCATAGAAACACACATGTACAAAAATGCATACTTTCGGACACACAAATACCCACAATAACACATACATACATATATGCATGTCGAATTTTCACGTCAATTTTTAATTATGAAAAATGAAGTGGGTCAAACCAAATGATTAATCCAACAAACTTAAGACAAGAAAAGATTTAACATCATCCAATGCAACACATAAATCATAAGTAACTAGCCTACGAGCAAGCGTGTGAGCGTGTGCTCAGAGGCTTTTTTATTTTTTGGGTAAAATTTAATAATTTTCATCTATTATAATTTGGGATTATTACATTTTCTAATCACAAAAAAAAAACCTAAAGGCGTGATGAGTATTATGCAATTGTGGGTGATATATTTTTTTCGTTGCACCCCTAGATTTTTTTGTGATTAGAAAATGTAATAATCTCAAATTATAATGGATGCAAATTATTAAATTTTACCCAAAAAATAAAAGAGCCTCTAAGCACACGCTTATTTTACCCGAAAAATAAAAGAGCATCTAAGCAAAAATAAAAGAGCATTTGAGCACATGCTCATTTTACCCAAAAAATAAAAGAGCCTCTAAGTACACATTCACGCGCATGCTCAGAGACTAATCATTTTTTAATTTAGAGAGTAGTTCTAACTTTTAAAAAATTCTTTAACAAAATTAATGAAATCAAAACTTAGGATATAGTTCCAACTTTTTTTTTAAAATTATTTAACAAAATTGATGAAATCAAAACTTAAGAAATAATATACATATGCTAATAATATATCCTCTGAGTATGCGCTCACGCGCATGCTCAGAGGCTAATCTCTTTTAATTTAGAGAGCAGTTCTAAACTTTTAAAAAATTCTTTACAAAATTAATGAAATCAAAACTTAGGATATAGTTCCAACTTTTTTTAAAATTATTTAACAAAATTGATGAAATCAAAACTTAAGAAATAATATGCATATGCTAATAATATTATTAGCATATGAATATTATTTTTGGGATCTTCAAACCCTTGAAAAGAACTATTGCAGAACATTTGTAAAAGATTGTGAGGGAAATTTAAAAACAATAAATGTGTATTTTTTTTTTCAAAGTAGAATATTATAAATTTTGTCATAATATTTTAAACTTTCAATACATATGTATACACCATCTCCTACTATAGGAGGCAAGTTTTGAAGCCAAACTTTACAGAATGAGAAGACCTAAGACTCAAAAGCAGTAAAATTTGCTAAAGTTACATTTACAAACAAAGTTCACACTATCAATGCACCATGATCCAAATCTTGTTTCCCATTTATATGCTACTACTACATTTCTCAATTCTCATTTTCAGATATCGTTGAGTATCTTTCCACTTTGTTTTTCATTCTTGTTGACGGTGAAAGCTAAGAGAGCCATCTTTCAACAAACTCATCTGCTAACTATAAAACTAAAATCATCACGCACGTGCTCGGAGGCTTTTATTTATTTATTTATTTAATTTTTTGTAAATGTTAATAACTTGAATCAATTATAATTTGATATTACTACTTTTTCCAATCACAAAAAAGTCTAGGGGTGTGATGAGCATTTTACGTTTTTGGGTGAAATAATTTTTTAATTACACCCCTAGAGATTTTCTATAAAGAGTCTGTAGGAAATAACTTAGCAAAAAAAAAAAAAAAAAAAGGATCTACTTGAAGTAAAGGCAAAATCTGAACTTATATAGTGATGAAAATCTCAAAAGCTGAAATTTGTCTTTTAAATCATAACTCATAGGGATCCCCGTGGACTGTAAGAGTGCTTTTGAACTCCACTAACTTTACTAAATTGTCCTATGGACCTTGAAGGAGTTTGGTTACTTTGGTACTATTATACATGCATTTAGGGTTGTCCAGATCAACTTGCCACCCGCCCCACTTGCCCGGGCCCGACACGGAACCACCCGATCCGATTGCTGCGGCGGTCGGACTCGGGTCCCGACTCCAAAAACCCGATGCCGGCGGGTTAGTTTTGGATCTATTCCTCTAAAAACTATGAAACTCGACCCGCTCGAAAACCATAAAATCTGGCTTTTTTCTAGATTCCGACCACTTTTTCACTTAAATCCATCGATTTCTAACACAATAAACACCATATCCGGCCAGACCGATGATTTCTCATCAAGATTTGGCAGAAATCTCACCGGATCTAGCGAAATCTTGCCGCATTTTGCTGGACACCGGTGAATATCGGGTTCACTCAAAACCGATGACCTCTATCCGACGACCCGAACCGACAAATCCGTTCTTTGAACGGGTTAGTTGCGGGTTGAAAAATAGCCCACCCGAACTTCTACAGGTTGGTTGCGGGTTGGGCAAAAACCCAACCCGCCCGACCCATGGACAACCCTACATGTATTGATCACCTCCCCCCACCCCCAAAAAAAACTAATTCCATTTAAAATGTTAAAGATGGGAGAAAAAGTAACGAACTGGTCAAAAAAAATTTTAGCAACACCAAGAATTCTGAATTAGCAAGCTAGTATAGTATAATTGTTTGTTTGAAGGAGTGAGAGAGAAATAAGAATGAACCCGAATGTCCTCGGTTTGGCCATCCGCTCGAGCACCAAAGCCCATGACATCAAAATCAAGTAAGGCAGACCTTCTCCTCCCCTTGTGATGTAAAACGTGTCTACTCTTTTATGCCTCAATGGTTAATTTAGAGCATTTATTATACTTTAGGATTACTACATTTTCCAATCACAAAAAAAAACCTAGGGGTGTGATAAAAAATTATTTCACCACACATAATACTCATCACACCCCTAGGTTTTTTTTGTGATTGGAAAATGTAGTAATTTCAAAGTATAATAAATGCTCTAAATTAATCCTTACCAAAAAAATAGAAGAGCCTGCGAGCACGCGCGTGCTCAGAGGCTAGTATTTATTAAGAATGCCTATTTTAGGCTTGAAATTTATGAAGGAAAACTATTACTTTTTGATGGGAAGGATTCTTCTCCACTTTGAAGTGTGGAAGAAAGGTTTGCATGAACATGTTAGTGCTTCTTCTCTCTAACGTCGTCGGCTACTAAGTCATTGATGGAGTGGATGAAGACGCCAAGGCTCGATCTACCAAGTATGAAAATCCTAATACGATTTGTTGATTCCTATTGAAAAAACAAAAAATTTTAAGTAAAAATAGAGATAAAAGTAAATAAACGTAAACAAAGGGAGATGTTGATAAGGATTCACCATCAAGATCTGCTTTGTGTTATTGGAAATGGTTTGAGGGAGGAGAAGTTTGTGTTGTTTTTATAGCAAGGAGAAGTGTTGGTGCTTGTTAGTTATCTAAATTATTTGAACATGAGTTAGTAAAAGGTGTGCATGATGGAAATTGTTAAAAACTATTTAGTTTGAAGTTTATCACTTTGTTTTAAATTTGATTCTTTTTGTTTGAGATTAAAAAAACAAAAACAAATGCTTGATTTTTAAAAAAAAACAAAAAAAAAAAACAAAACGTGCTTTATTTTTCTGCCAACCATCAAATCTGATTAAAACTCCTTTTACTTCACTTTTCTTTCCCCATACTTTTTTCGGTAATGTGGTAGCCATCCTCTTCTTTTACTCCATGATCTCACGTTTGTTTGATTTTTTTTTTTTAAATGAAAAAATGTGCTTATTTATTTTTTAATTTTTTATAATAAAACCTGCTTGATTTTGTTAGGAGAGTTTGCTTCTTTTCTTTAAAGTAACCAACTAACCATACATAATTCCCTTAAAAAAAAAAGTAACCGAAGATAAAAAGAAGGAGAGGTATATGTTAATAATTTGCTAAATTTAAGGAGATGGATGGGAAGTTATAGTAATATAGTGTTAATAGGAGTGTTTTTTTTTTTTTTCTTTAAATTAAAAATAAATAAGAAGATATTTGAAAAAAAAAAAAAAACAAACGTGAAATCATGGAGTAAGGAAAACAAATTCTATTAAAAAAAATTGAAAACGTTTAACCAATAGAGTGGTAATATTTACCACAAAAAAAAAAAAAAAAAAAAAAAGTGGTAACCAAAGATAAAGAGAAGGAGAGGTATATGTTAATAATTTGCTAAATTTAAATAAATGGATGGGAAGTTATAGTAATAATTTTTTATAACAGGAGTTTTTTTATTTTTTGAAATAAATAAGAAGATATTTGAAAAAAAAAAAAAAAAAAAAAAACACAAACAAACAAACAAACAAACAGACAAACGTGAGATCATGGAGTAAGGAAAACAAATTCTATTAAAAAAAAATTGAAAACGTTTAACCATGAAGTGGTCCTATTTATCAAAAAAAAAAAAAAAAAAAAAAAAAAAAAAAAAAAGTGGTCCTATTTTGTTGGCAATGTTTTAGTGAGAAGTAAAAAACAAAGTTTTACGGAATTATTCTTTATTTTTGTCTCTACTTAAACCTAGGGAAATAAGGGTATTTGGAAAAAAAAAAAAAAAAATTCCAATCTAAACAGGTGCAGCCCCTTAAATAATAATAGTATAGATAGATTATAGAAAAATCAGTTAGATGAACCATAAGATCTTTAACCCGAGAAGTTTAATTGTCAGACTGATGAAGCTAAGAATTGGTTGTGCAGAGAAAGAATGAGTTCGACGAATAGTTGATGAATCTGAATCGGATGTGTTGGCTTGGTCCGAAAATCTTATATAAAAGTTAGGAATGACAACGGGTCGGGTTTGGGCCGAGTTTTTTCATACCCGGACCCGACCCGCGAAGTCATCCCAAAAACCCAAACCTGGCCGTTTATTAAACAGATTTTTTTCTTAACCCCAAACCCGGCCCGTCGGGTACCCGCGGGCCCCGTAGCCATGCCATACCGTGGCCCAAAAATTAAATAAAAAATGTTTGCCCAAATTTTTTGAGAATGTGTTTGCCCATATTCAAGCCTTGATTTTGGGCAAACATAAATTTTTTTTTTTTATACTAGCAGGAGTATACTTAGGTAGAGAAAATCAAAGGATGAAAATTGAAAAATTGAAAAATAAAAAGAACCACCAGGAAATCATGGATGAACAATGACCAAAGATTTATGATTTTCCCTTTCAAAATCACAAAAACAAACACAAATCTCGACACAAACACAAACCCAAAAATTTCAAATTTATAATTTTCCCATTCAAAATCACAAACACAAACACAAATTCAGATTTATGATTTTTCCCATTTAAAATCACTAACACAAACACAAACAAACAAACACAAACACAAACACAAAAATTTCAGATTTATGTTTTCCCTTTCAAAATCACAAACACAAACACAAATCCTAACACAATCACAAACAACTCACATGATTGAGACGAAATGAACCCAAAAAAAAAAGAAAAAAAGAAAGAAAAAAAGATAGAGAACGAGGTGGTCCGGTGGAGACAAATGGAGGAAGCGAGGCGGCTGGAGGTGCAAGTGATGGCCGGCGATGAAGGGCTTCAAGCTAATCAGGTCGACGGTGACGGATGTTTAGGCCGACGGCGACAGATCGAAGGTTGGGTGTGATGAAGAGGGAGTGACCAAGTGAGAGTGGGAGAGGAGAAAAAGAGTAGGCAGGCGGCTCGGAGTGATTGTGTGAAATGGGTATATGGGGTTAGGGTTTTTTTTTTTTTTTTTAACTTATATATATACGGGGGTATTTTAGTATTTTTAACTTTTCTATATATAAACGGGTTGGGTTGGGTTCTGGTTTTTGCCAAAACTAGGACCCGACCTGGACCCGCTTCGGGTTTTTTTTTAAACCCATACCCGACCCTAAAATTTATTGGACCGGGTAAAATTCGACCCATTAAGGTCGGACCGAACCGGGTATCCGCGGGTCGGATATAAATTGCCATCCCTAATAAAAGTTAGATTTTGACCCTTTTTATGTACAATGACTGATTTTTACGGTTACCTTTTTTTTTTCCTGTCTTCTTATTCCTTGCGTTTTTTTTATGACTGGATTTTTTTTGTTTTTAACCCGTAAATTAGAAACACACCAAATTTCACTACTAACTGAAATGGATTACTTGGTGTGTTTCTAATTTACAGGTTAAAAACAAAAAAATCCAGTCATAATAATAATTAAAAAAAAAAAAAACTAAAATTGATGATTTTTTTGTTCATTACTTTTTTTAGAAAGATTATGTACACAACATTTTTACTATATTTTCGTAAAAAATTAAATATAGTAAGTTGTTATTGGTTCTAATTTGAATATATCACTTAAATTACTTTTTTTGTCTATCAGTAATAATCTTCCACATAAAATTTGTTATGAAAATATTATGGATATAACATTCTTGATTCTTTTTATATGAAACTATCACCTACAAACTTACATGTTGTGAAATTAAAGTGTTAGTTTTTTTTTTTTTTTTTTCTTTCAAAAATCATTCATGTATAATTTTAGTTAATGACCTATTTAATGAGTAATGTGACTTATTTAAAATAATACCTATGGATTTTTTTTTATTCGATAATTACAATGGGGTATGTAGATGAGATTATAAATTTACACATAATAGGATAGATGATATTCTTCCAAACCAATTGGGAGGTGAATTTATAACTTTTTTGTTAATTTTCATTTGTTTTAATGGAAAACCCGATCTGAAGATAATTTTTCACGTTTTTCTATGTTTAGTAATATCAGGAAAAAAAAAGGTTTAAATTAAATTTATCTCTTGACTTTCCTTATATAGCTTAACATAAGATAAAGTTGTTTTTCCGTAAAATTTTCTAAGAAAATGACTATCTTACCCTAATTTGAATAAATAAAGTCAAAAAATAGTTTTCAACTCATTTTAAAGTTGCTATTTTTTTTTTCTTTTGAGATAAAAGTTACTATTAAACATAGAAAAATGAGATATTTTTCAAGAAAAAACTTTTTGAACAATGATATATTTTAGAAAATTTTAATGTCAAAAGGAATGGAAGAAGACAAATTTTTAAAGGAATTTTTAAGACAAAGTTAAATCTTTCAAGTTCCAAAAAATAACACTTTTCAAAAATTCCTATTTAGTAAGGGGATTGGAGGTTCAAACAAATTTGTTTATCGCCGTTGTCTGCATATAAGGGTAATTATTTTGTTTTTTTTACTTTTATATTGGAGGAATTTTTCATCAACAATAGTGTGTATGTAATTATATGTATTGGCTCTACACTCATAGTCAATGGTGTAAATTGACCATTTTGAACTTGGGGACTAGACAGAAAACACAAATTAAGAGGTATCAAAATGTATTTTTGCTTATCGTCTTTTCTCCACACACACACACAAAAAAGAAGTATTTTTGCCAAAAACAAAAGTAAAAGAAACCAAATCTGTTTATTCATGTGGTATTGTGTAATCATAGCCCCACATGCGCTATGATGTTTGAAGTCTTGAAGTAAAACGAAAGGCTGAGGGATAAAAAAAAAAGAATAAAAAAGAAAGAAGGGTGTGATTCGTGGGGTATGATATAAAATTTATTTAGTACCATGTTATTTTTCTTATTATCTTTTACTTGATGTATCAAAAATTTGTAAAAATATATTTTAAGGATGTTTAAATGTTTTTTCTTTACTTAATTTTACCATGTTATAAAAATTTAATATTTATTCGTGTTTTGATTCTCAACAAAAATAATATATATATATATATATATATATATATATTCATACTTTAATCATAATTGTTTCAAAAAAAAATCATAATTAATTACTAAATCGATTATGATTTAAAAACCTTGGTAATACTTTTTTATTTATTTATTTTTGAGAAACAATACTTTTTATTTATTAGACCTTGGTAATACATTGAATATAAATCTTTGCAAATTTCTTTTTTCTTTTTGGAAGGCCTCGACATAATATATATAGAGACGCATGTTGGATTTTCTTATTAAACATTTCAAGAAGGTTACTATCTGGATAACCTTAAATCTACATTAAAAATTTATTAGTTTATATGGAATTTTTTAACACAAAAAGTCATTTTAATATAGGTTGACTACGATAAGGCATGATAATCAACAATGACAAGTTTATATTAGTAATGAATTATTCTAAATTTAAAAAAAAAAAATTCTGTACAAAAGTTTAACAATAGTTAGTAAAAAAAAATTGATAAATTTAGAATAAAAATGTAAAATTTATCAAGTACCAAAACACTTGTAATGGCAAATCTTTCCATAACCCATTGAAAAAAGAAAAAAAATACTAAGTAAAATCAAACATAATATTTTTAAATACACTTTAATAATTAAAATTTTAAAACAATGAATTTAATTATGAAGTAAGATAATTTTGAAAACATGCCCTTAAGCAGAGGGCATGTTAATACACAATATTTTAAATATTAATTTAATAAAGTTTGGTCAATCGGATATTAATTGAAGGAAAATTATTTTTCCCTTCGAGTTTGGGGTAAAATATCATTTCCCCAACCTTCAAGAGAGAAGAGTATAATTTTTGTGTATATGTAAAAATTAGGATTAACTATGGTGTCTGATGGGGATCAATCTAAGTTTAATTCGTCCATAGTGGTCATCAAACAACCAAACCACATCTATAATAATAGCATCAAATAACCTTAAGAGAAGTCCAACAATAGCATCATGTATGACTAATACTCGTCCATTAGTAGCAAGACCATTCAATCTCATGATAAGGCTGTAACCAACACTTTTGCTTAAGATCGGCCACCTACTTCTATTGTGTGGCTTGAAAGCCTTACTACAAATTCTAAATTTAATTATGCATTCTTGCAATTTTGTGGACAACAATATTTCCAAATTTTATTTTCCTATTGTTTAATGATGGTACCTTCTTAATGAGAAAAAATAAATAAATAAATAAGGATATCGAAACATACTAAAGTTTTTTTCCCCAATTTTTTCTTCTCATCACTTATTTAAACTTTTGTCCTAATGCCACATGAGAGGTGTTGAAGTAAATATTTTTGCACTTTTGTTTTGAATCGCAATTCTGTTGAGTTTTATTAATTTTTGAGATATGTTTTCAGTGTTTTAGATTGTAGGAAGAAAAAAATGAGTTTGAGAAAGTTAGTTTAAAACTAAAAGAATAATTTTTAATTTCTAGTATGTTTTTTTATGATGTACAAAGTGTTATAAATAGTTGTTATTAAGGCTATGTTTGTTTTGGGTGGACTAGAAAATTGTTTTACACTTTTATTTTACATGAAAACCAAACACTAGAAACCATTTTCCGGCAAATTTTCCAAAACACAACCAAACAACTAAAAATATTTTCCTTTCCAAAAAATATTTTCACCTGAAAATTTTTTACATTTAGAGAACATTTTACATCAAGCCAAACACAGCCTAAGAAATGAAAATTTTCCTTACCTTTTGCATTCTTGAGAAAGAGTATACTGTTTTTAATTTTGGTAAGATAAAATTTGTTTTACCATATTTGATAAAAATTTCCTGAGCATTGTGCATGTTAGTAACTAGTTATTATTAATAATAATAGTCGGATACTCAAAAAGGTTAAATACCCTCATTTAATTTCTCAATTAACATAACAATACAAATAAACATAAATAATATAACAATAAACATCAACATAATATTAAAACTAATGATGGTAATGATGACGATGATGATTCTTCTTGATTGTGATTTTGGTTTTAAAGCAATATCCTTAATCTCAAGTCTTCATTATTTAATTATTTTTACTAATAATTACAGGCTGGCAAGATGTGTATCGAAATATATGGATAATTAATTATTCCCTCTTTATGCGTTTTCATCTTTAATAATTTGTACTTGAAATGGTAATGTGCTTGGCAATGGCAAATTGAATGGACTAGTTGATATCAGCATAAGTGCATTTGTATTTGAGAAATAAGTACCATGTACAATTTAATCTGCTAACATTCTCCATTTTTTCAACCATCAAATTCAATTTATTTTTTTTCTTTCACAAAATATTAGAAAGTTAAATTCAAATATTTTAAGAGAAAACTCATATGGTTATTATCTTTATTTTTTTAAGTAGAAAATTTATACAATTGTAACAACTATTGCAAAGATTTATCTATAAAAAAAAAAAAAAAAAAAAATTGGATAGAATAACTCTCATCCATCTTCCATTATTCAATCCACAACACACACACAAAACCAACCCATTTTTTTTTTCTCAAATTCAAAGTTAAAAGAAAAGAACAATTTTGTGGAGAAACAAAACTACATGTTTAAAACTCTAGGCAAATAAAAAAAATGACTTCTTAAAAATTAGCACACTATTAAAAAGAATTATTTGTTGATAAACCAATGGAATTATGACAAAAGCTAAGAACAATAGAAGACACATTCCATCCAAAATAAAACTGACTTTTGAAAATTTGGCACTCATTAGCAAAATCGTAATTACAAGAAGTAACAATCTGATGTAAGCGGCATAACGTAGTGTTCTTAATAGGATTGCTTCCACGCCCTTTTGGTATGCTTTAGGATTATTTTTGGAAAAAAGAACATGCATAGATGGTAATTGGTATGTAAATGCCATAATAAACTTCTCACGTCCCTTTTTGAAAATGGCGGTTTACGCATATATGATTATGGAGGCACTTAGGGATTCTAAGCCTTTTATTAGGGTTCTAACAAAAATGCTTTGATTCAGGATAATTGCTGATAGACCTTGATGCACTAGCTATCATCATCTATTTACACCCTACACCCGCTAACAATCTCAAATTCAATTTCCATCCCAATGGGACTAGTTCCTTTTTATTTGAGGCCTTCCAAAAGGATTGATGAAATACCTTGGGATTTGCATGCTTCACCTTTTTCAGTTTCGTTGATATGAAGGTTGCTAAGAGGTGGATAATGACTCTAGGAAGCCATCGTTTTAGTAATATTAATGAGACTACTGCATCTTCATAACTGCCCCCCTCATAAACTCCCACCCTTGCAATTTTTATTTTATTTTATTTTTATTACCTTTCTTGGAATTAAGTTGAATTATTTTCTTCTACTTACACTTGGAAAAATCTAGCTAACCAAAATATTTTTGTTGAGTTAAGGATTTTTTTTTTATGGTTAGATTTTTTGTTTTCAATGATATATATCACTAATGAGTACTTTTAGGGGGCATAGTGATACCAATAACAATACACATAAACATAAACAAAATAACAACAACAATAAAAATCAACATAACATAAAAACTAATAATTGCTCTAAACTTCCAATTTTTGGCTGGTGTATCTTAGATTTTTGAATTAAAATCTTAATTTGAGTTAAGAAAAAGATTAAAACTAATCATGATAATGATGCTTAGTGATTTTGATTGTGTTTTTAGAAATACTCATAAGTCTCCATTGAAATGGTAATCGTTACTCATTGTCTCATTCTCCTAATTAAGTTGTCACCAAAATCACAAGTGAACACTTCTCTCCTTAGTCCTCACACAAATACACGAGTAGAGACAAGCTATAATGCTCCTACCTATGTCCTAACTATTACACATTTTCTTTTAGATAATTCAGTTGTTATTATAAGTTGGGGATTTAAACCTTAGTTGTTCTTATAGAAGAGAAAGGCAAATCCACTAAACTAAAAGACTTTTGGCATATTATACACACCTTTTATATGTTACCTTTTTTTTTTTTTTTATACTAAGTAAATATACTCTTGGTAAGTAAGAAAGTATATTCCTTTTTATTAAATTTGTTTATTACTATTACTCCTATAGTTCGGTTTATAAGATTTGTGAAACAAATATATTACTTTTCCGTTTAGATAGAGAAATATATTAGTATTCCTACTACAATTTGAAACAATTATTCGTAAACTAATTAGTATTTTGAATTTTATATTAGTATTTAAGCCTTAGAAACAAATCTTATAAACGAATGAATTTGAGAGTATTTTGGACATGTAACTTAAAGATTCCAAATAGAAAAAGCTCTTTAAATAGTAGTGTGTGTATGTCTATATTTATATTTATAACTATTGAACTTTTGATTTTGTGATATTAAAAGTGCGAGATGAAAAGTGAATGATATTTCGAACTTTTGATTTTGTATATAACTAAAATGAAGTCCTTTTAACATAAAACCAGAATATACTAAGTACTAACACTAGATTGAACCACTTACTTCCTATAATATTAAATTATTAATATATATATACATAATATAAAATAAATAAATATATATATGGGTGGAATGCGGTGCAGTTTTCTTATCATATAACTACATTCCGCACCGCAAAATGTGGCACTGTACGATTATTTCATTTTGCGGATGGTTTTGGTCGGTTTGGATGCGGTTTGATGAATACCTCTGCTCTGAGTGTGCTTGTGGACGAGTGGGGGACTGTGTAATTAAACGAGAAAACGAAGGGTAGATACGTCAAATGGGAATCCAAAACCCCATGGTAGTTGGAGCTCAGAAACCTGCTTAAATCAGGTTATTGAAAATTAGAAACTAAAAACCCTAGTAACCCTTTTGTATCAGAGAGCAATCAAAATCTGAGGACAAAAAAATGGCGAGCTTCGCAGAAGCACCACCGGGAAATCCCAAGGCCGGCGAGAAAATCTTCAAGACCAAGTGCGCTCAATGCCACACCGTCGACAAAGGCGCTGGTCACAAACAAGGTCCCTCTCTTTCTCTCTCTCTCTTAGCATTTCTGAGTGTTTGCTCTGTGAGATCTAAGTTTCAGTTTCTCTCTGATTTGACCTTATGATTCTGCAACTTTTTTTTATGGAATTTCTGTATGTGTGTGTGTGTGTGTGTGTAAATTTTATCTGAATTTAGTTTTTGTGTTAACCTTTTTCGCTCAATCCTTTCTCTTTGGCATCGATTTTTATTGGGTATGTCATATATATATGAATGTGTGGAGAATTCTATGATATTCACACTTTTTCACTGTGCATTCAATAGTTAACATGTTAAAAGTTATATATATGGTTAACATAGAATAGATTGACGGTTAAAATTGGCTAGGAATGGTACATACAAAATAAAAGTATGCTATATATATGTATGTTTATGTTTTGTTGAGAGTTTCGAAATCTGGTGAATGTGTATGTGTGTGTACAATATCTTGAGAACTTGATGTCATTTGTTATATTACTGTTAAAAATTATTCCTGAAGTGTTGGGTTTTGTGGGGTTACCTTTGTTTGTTTGCTGAGAAAGAAAGGATTTTTTTTTTTTTTGAAGAACAAATTTTTGGGTCATTGACTAGTAGTGGTTTAGAAACCGTTGATTTCTTATAGTATATACATAATGGGATAGAATAGTTTTTAGTGAAGTGACTAGGGGTATAATTTGAACTGTCAAGAATAACAAATTTTATGGATTCATTCGTGGAAACACCAAATTGTGATGAAGTAATGGAAATCCATTATAAAATGTTCCAATTGTGATGCAAAGTTTTGGTTGATGATTTGGGTGGAATTTATGCCGTGGAAGTATATATTGTATTGCTGGCTATGCAAGGGAAATGTTGGATTTTCAGAATATCATTGGATTGGTAAGTTATGCATGCACCCACTAGGTTTTCAGCCCATGACCTCATGCTCCAACCATTCTTGTGGGAGGAGGAAATGCCATTTGAGACAGATCTCATTGGTTTCTTTGTGTATTGCCCTATTCTAATTTTCTAAGGCTGTTATGTGTTTCAGCCAATGACCTCACGCTCCAAACTTTATTGTGGGAGGAGGAAATGGCATTCTAGTCAGAGCTCATTGGTTTCTTTGGCAATTGTCATTTGGTCTCATGAATACTTTGATATTTCATTGCAATGTGCCTATAATTTTGTGCATGAAAGTGATATGTAGCTACAGTGCAAATTCTCTTGTTCTTTGTTTCAAGACAATAATCATTTGAGCAATACTTGTGCAGGACCTAATCTAAATGGTCTTTTCGGAAGGCAGTCTGGCACAACTCCTGGGTACTCCTATTCTGCTGCAAATAAGAATATGGCTGTGAATTGGGAAGAGAATACGTTGTATGACTACTTGCTTAACCCAAAGAAGGTATGTATGATTCAAGTTTTCCATTGATCGCATTGCTTGAAAAATGTTTTTAATAAAAGAACATATGCTATATACTTGTCACACTTGATTCTGCTATTTGGTCATGGCTCAAAATGGTGTTGCATATAAAATGCATGGTGTGTCTTGCTATTATGTCAGCAATTGCATTGCTGTATTTCATACAGTGTTTTAAGTATTTAGTAGAGTTTAACTGTTTCACAATATTCTTATCCCAATAAGTAATGGTTATACTTCATGAGTTCAAGTGGGTTTAACATGGGGATGGTGCACATCCTCTGTTAATGTGAAACATATATATTTCTGAATAAGATCTATTTTATGTGGTTTGACAGTTTAATATTATGAAATTTAGAGCAGTGTTTGGATAGTACTTTCATAATTATGTTTTCAGGAGGTAATGCATTATTGTAGTGTATTAACCCCTAGCATTTTTGTTTCTACCTTTTGGTGATAAACTTCTACTGGAAATTGGGGTCTCCAGGGATTTTATTGCTCATGAATTGTTGCTGATTTGATTATGTTTGATATGTGAACTAAAATTGATGAAATGGCTTGCTATTATGTCTTATGAGGAGTGTTTTGTGGGAGGGGAATGCTATAACTTTTGGGAGAATTTGATTCTTAATGATGAGAGTAAGATCTTTATTTCTGAGATCTCTATTATATGAGATAAGGGTTTTCAAGGTTTCTGTGCTTTATCTACTTCAATTTTTAGATCTTTGTATTTTGAATCTCAGCTTTATTTTTATGTTTCTTTTTCACAGTTTTTTTGTGTATCTTTCGGTGCTAGGGTCTTTTTTTATAAAGTAATAGAACTTTTTATCTCCAAAAACAAGAAAATTCATTACACTTGGGAGTGTACAAGATGGTCCTGTAAATTAGTATAATGAGAAATTCATACAATCTATGAAAAAAATAATGTATTTTGAAGAGAAAGAACTATAAACACATGCATTTAATCATACATGATACAACTATCAAAGAGAGAGAGAGTTAAGATCCCTTCCAAGTAGTCCCCACAAGTTACAATGGAACATGATGTAGGGAAATAATGATGGGTTATTGATTATTTATTGAGCACATAAGTGATTTGAGTTGATTAGAGTAACATACAGGTGGATAAGCACCTCTGCAAGAACACATAGTTCCTAGAGAAGATATCAAGCTTATTTCATTTACCAAAATCTACTAACTGTTTTACAAGTACAAGGCTCTATGTTAGAGATTAAGTCTTTTTTTTTACACACTCTCCTTGATTGGAGTTTGTTCTTTTGTCATTTTTCTTGTTCTTCCCTTCCTGTTTTACTTGATCGTTGTAATCTTGGTTATTGATTTATGCCCCCATAGTACATTCCCAATGTACTCAGGTTTGCTGTTTTTCGTTTTTAATAAAATTTTCGTTACTTATCAAAAAAAAAAAAAAAAAAAAAAAGTACAAGGCTATTTATACAACTGATTGATACTAACAGCTAAGATCATTTAGAGATATGGCTAAATCTGATTGGTTAATCAGTAAATCCATTAACTGAGTACAGGTGGAATAACAGCCTTAAGCCTGCTGTTTGGACACAGGTCTAACTGAATCTGGAATCTCTAACTAAATGTCACAGCAGAAAACTCCAGCTCTCATATTCTCTCCAGTTGCTTCTACCTTACTTGGAAATGCATTAGGAACTTAGATATCCATCTAATCTCAATCCTAGCTGGCTGCTGGAAATGTTTGACTACACTAGGATAGAATACTGCACTGCTGACATGGCTGTCTCAGCTGCTACAGCTTGTAATGGCTGTTGTTTAGCTGCTGCTGCCCTGTACCAAAGTTGCAATGAGAAATAGTTGTTTGATGTTCCTGCATCAGACTCCCCTTCTTAAGAAACACTTGGCCTCAAGTGTTCTTGGCTACCCTAGGATCAGATAGGCTGACAGATGCTGCACATTGAAGGTATTTGACATTGCCATGTGTGCAGGTAAGTCTACTTCATAAGCATTGGGGTTGATCCTCTTCAAGATTTTGCACCCAATCTTTCTTGGTCTGAGATTGGAGTACTGCCCTTCTGGCCTCCTTTCTTTAGAAATGAACACCCATACTAGGTCACCAACATCAAAGACAAGCTGCTTCCTGTGCTAAAGTGGAGGAATGCATTCAAGAACCTGTGTACATTTGATTTGTGAAAGAAGTAGATGCTAATATAGAGGAGGAAGGAGGTGAAGTTAGAGTTTTAAGAGGGTGCTTAGGGTTCTTATCAATCAATAGCTTCCAAGATTGTGTTCTTTGTGATGGGAAGACCATGAATGTTTGTCATCTCTTACTTCCAAGTGGAAGACCATGTCAACATGATAGGCAAAAACCATCCATGGTAGAAGGTGTAGTGCACACATTTTGTATAAGATGGTGCAGCCCTACTGTTTGCAATCAAAGCACGAAAAGTAAACCCCAAGCCAACAGTCAAGATGAAGGTTGATTTAGCTCTGTGGGACTTCACTGCACAGAAGCGGCAGCCCTTGGTGTGCTGCCAAAGCAGCAAAACTCTTTATACAAGGCAACTGTATCATCCTAGAAGGCTAGAACTTCATACAAATCTTGTGGCAACCAAGAGCACTTGAGATCAAGTGCTTCTTAAGAGGGAGAGTCCTGATGCAGGGCATTTCAAGTAGTTGCATTTGTAACCAATTAGTTAGTTAGTTAGAGATTACTTAAGCATTGGCCAATAGGATCTAGACCCTTGTCAAGCATCTAGAAGGCTGCCAATGCCAAGCAACTAGTATAAGTACCAGATTGTAGTTACGCTGTGATCAGTTTTTGAATACATTTACACAGATTAGCCTAGTGCTATTTTCAAGAGATGGATTTCTCTTAAGAAGGTTTTGTCACTTCTTGTTCCTTGTTCTAAGCAACTCTCATTTCCCTTAATCAATTCTAAGTCTAAACAGCAGCCCCTTAAAATCCCCGCATCAGAACAGCAATCCAAATATTATGACCATTGTGTCAACTGAACTTGCCTTTCAAACAGCTCATAATCTATCTGACATATCATGCACTGTACTCTGAATAAAGAGAACACTAGGGATCACAACTTTCAACCACCGGACAATGCAGAAGTAGATGATTAACTGTGTACTAGGGTTACACCCATTTTATTCTCTTTTGAATGAATCTTTATTAGTTATTAAAAAAAAAAAACAAATATATAAATGAAAATGAGTACTTGACCACTTATGATATTTTCTTTGTGCAGTACATTCCTGGAACGAAGATGGTTTTCCCTGGTTTGAAGAAGCCACAAGATCGTGCAGACCTCATTTCTTATCTGAAGGAATCAACTGCGTGATCCTTTTAGTTAGGTTAGACTAATATTTTGTCAGAAGTTGAAGAGTTTGGCTGATGGAGCGAATTTGAAAATTTTTCATTGAAATAGTAGAAAACAGTGTCTATTTTAAATAAAACCATTAGGGGTTTAGTGTATTTCTCTTGGAGAATAGGCTAAAACTCGAACAATTTTGGCTGATATATATACCGCTGTTTGGCATTCTATCTTTGAAATCATTTCTTTTGGCTTCCTAAGTGTTTTTTTTTTTTTTTTTTTAATTTATTTTATTTTTAATTATTATTATTATTTTTTTTAATTTTTTAAAAAGGTTGAAAGGTTCTATTTGGATTGCAAGATGGATGAGGTGCAATTTTTCAACCCCAAAGAATAGAACTATTAGCTGGGGACTGGGACCATGCTGTTAAGGTCATTAGTTTGAATATCTCCTTTCCCCTGCCCTTAGGTTATAAACTCATTTATAATACTAATAGTAATAAAAAAAAAAGGGCAATATGTGTGCTTACTTTGATCCTGCTTTAGCACATTTTTATATGAATATTAAGTTTGGTGGGGTTTTCCCCACACACGCTTGAATTTTGCTGGGCAATATGTGCCGCTTGCTATATACCAATATGATAGATAAGTTTACCCAAAAAAAAAAAAAAAATGATAGATGATAAGCTTGTGTGCGGTTTTCTCTCTCTCTAATAACTAATAACTAAGTAATTCACTAAACCCTTATATAAAAAAAAAAAAAAAAAATGGTAAATTCCACTAACATATCCTCCTAGGTTTGAATTAATGACAACCAGGTTCAAAACTTAAACTTTTCAAAACTAGTCAATTTGGTTCTTAAAACCTAGTCCCTAAACAGTTTGTTATTTTTTCTCAACTATTTTAGGGACGAAATTGGTTTTAGGAACCAAATTAGTTAGTTTTGAAAAGTCTTAGGTTTGGTTGGTATTAACCCAAACCTCAGGGATGTGAATGAAATTTACCCAAAAAAAAAGTAATTAACTAAACAAGGGGTGCTACCAGGTACTCTGGGTGTATATAAGAAAATAAATAAATAAATAAACAATAATGAAGAGAATTTTCGCTATTCACACAACAAAGAAAAGAACAAGAAGGAATTAATGAAAGTTCAAACAATCCAAGATCCCTAGAATTCATGAAAAGAACAACACGAATTTTTTTGCTACCAATCGAATATGAATCTCTTCTGCAAAATTTGACAAAATAGAATTTACGGACTTGCCCTGGTGCAAGTCTGCCATATATCCTTTTGTTTAAAAAGTCTCGAGAATATCTTTTATGGGCTTTTTGAGTTATAACCTCTAAGGCCCATCACTCTAGCTTTGTAGTGATCAAATTCACATGGCCTGTGATTGGTTAGTTTAGGTCCAAATAAGTAGCTTGATTATTTTAATGGACTGACCAGTGAGTGCTAGTCTTTAGTCTTTATTTTAGTCACAAGTTCGAGAAAACTGGAGCCTGAGTAAGCCCAACCAATCAGAACAAAACTTTAAAAAGACATAGAAGAGAACTTGATCATTTCTTTTTGCTTCCATTAGTGTTTTTTTAATGCTTGAAAGGTACTATTTGGAATCATGGATTGCTGATTAATAAGGTGTGCTGTCTGCAACAATTGCAAGATGGATGAGATGCAATTTATCAATCCCAAGGAATAGAACTATTGGCTGGGAACCATGCCTCCTGAAGTGAAGGTCACTAGTTTGAAATTGAATATTTCCTTTCCCCTTCCCTTAGTGTTAAAACTTAAAACTCATTTATAAATAATAATTAAAAACAAAAGAATAGAATTGCAATATAGTCATGATTAACCTAGTTAAGACAACTTGATTTCACATTCTATGTATTCTCATCACATTTGTTGAATTTATTTTACGCAATTACACTTTGGTAAAGTCCTCTTTGAGGCATTCCTACTTCCTAGACACATAGCCCTTAAACACGAAGTCAGATAACATTCTTGAGACTAAAGTGAAATGTAAAACCATATGGGCTTGTACTTACCAAGACTCGAATCCTACAAAACCCTTGGCTTCAAGGAGAAACCCTAGGTTAGAGGAGGAAAACTTTAATATAAAAATTATACTTAACATATTAATTTGTTGTTATTACATATTCATTTGCATTAAAGCTTCTAAATTAAGTGAGAATTTACAAAATAATTCACAAAGGAAAGGGGGATAGAAGATAGATAATGATAAGAATGAACACATAGGCATAAAAGATTAGGAGTTGTTGTACCTTTATGAAATATTTTCATTTTTAATATTCTTGTTTTCAACAGCCTGGAAAGAAAGTGAACACAAAGAGATCCTAATTTTCACTATAGAATAGACATAAATATAAATATATAGGAGAATGTTAATTATTATTATTATTTTTTTAAATCCATGTTTCAGTTTAAGAATTATACTATTTCTCTCTCCAAAGACTATGTATTTCTAGTTTCTACTACCTTTTTATTTATTTATTTATTTTCTTACATTATTAATAATAAAAAATGGCAAACATTTTTTATGAAAGTATTTTAGACCTACAAGTTTAAGCTGAGAATCATGCTCTAATTAAAATTCGGGACATGGCTCTTACCTACCAATCACCTCTTTCAAACGGTAAAAGCTTGTGGGCCATTGGGTACAACCTTCTTGTAAATAAAAAAATAAATTTATGAAAGAAAGTTAATGAGTCCCTATAATATTTGAATCACATTGGCTTGAATCTTGAAGCTATATTGCCACAGAGAGAGAGAGAGAGAGAGAGAGAGAGAGAGAGAGAGAGAGAGAGAGAGAGAGAGAGAGAGAGAGAGAGAGAGAGAGAGAGAGAGAGAGAGAGAGAGAGAGAGAGAGAGAGAGAGAGAGAGAGAGAGAGAGAGAGAGAGACCAACTAGTTCATATTGTAGGGATTGCACCTTAACGCATTGCAGGCAATATAATCCAATATTTGTTGTACCACAATGGAAAAAACAAAATCTTTGCAATCAATCGAATTCTATCTCTCTCTCTCTCTCTCTCTCTCTCTCTTTGCAGAATTTGATAAAATAGAATTGATGGACTTGCTTTGGTGGAAAGTCCCAATCAATCAAGAATATCTTTTAGGGGCTTATTCAGTTCTAACCTCTAAATGTGAAATGAGCAAGTTCATGTGGTTCATGATGTTGGGTCACAATTCCTCATCATCCAACTCTTCCAATGTCTACCAAACTACTCTAGAAGCTATAAATTCCACCACTGCGAACCCACAACATAGTACTCCATTTTGTTTTTTTGTTTGGTAAATAATTTCTTCTCTGTTTATTAACAATGACCGAGTCATGGGTCTTTGTATAGCCATCAATGAGTGCATATGGCATGTCTTGATGATATGATCACTCATTGTTTGTTGGTTGTCCACATTGTGCGTCAAGTCTTGATGATATGAACAAAAGGGAGAGCTTGTCAATATCAATTGATAGAAAGGGTAAAAGTCAAAAGTGATAATTGCACTTGAGTCTTGAATTTCCTGATGATATGGACAGAAGAGTAGAACAAAATAAATGGCTATAAAATTAGAAAAGGGTAAAAGTAAAGGTATTCATGAAGCCCACTTTATTCTCTAGTAAGCCATATATTTCCTAGGCATATCATTATTATGTGCAGTTAAAGAATATTATATAATATAAAATAAAATAAAAAGGAACATTGGAAATTTGATATGCAGAAGAACCAATTTGACTGAGTAAACGAATTAAATTTAGAGTTACAGTTCACAACTAGTTTTACACCCAATTTTAGAATTTGTTGAGATTGCAAATGGTAAATATTTTATGCTTACTGCTAACTTGTGCAACCTATCATTTTTCATCGATTACACACAATTGTACAAGTTAGCCAAAACTTTGACAGCATTAATCCATCATTCTCAATAATTCAACATCGGGATAGTGAACACTCAGACTATGTAAAATGACATGCTTATAACCCATCATTCTTAATCATGATGTTGCAATTGATAAAATGAGTCTAATATTTTTGTGTTCGATGTCAATCCCTATTTAGCATCCACTTTAGCATTTAACACCTTAAAAACTTATTTTTATCTATTTTAATACACAATTTCACAACACACTTTGCATCAATATTCTTATTTTTTTCCATTAGCCAAACACTATTCATTATTTTATTAATTTCTTTATCTCTTCCTCTCTCTTTCTCTTTGCCACGAAACTCAACAAAAGAGATAAAATAATATTTTTTTAAGCCTTCTTGCTAGGACTGATATTGGGTCTAGTCGGGTCGGGTTTATTGTGACCCAAAACCCGACCCGATAGAAATCGGGTTTAATCGCCTTAAACCCAACCCGACTTGACCCGAAAAATCAGGTTTGTAACCAGGTCGGTTTTTCGGGTCTCGGGTTGGACACTTTTTTATTATTAATTTTTTTTTTTAAATGGAGGAATGATGCAATTGGAACTGTTCAAATTATACCAGGCCTGATGAGAACTCCAAGGTCATGGAAATGAATGCATTATTGAAGTAGAAACGCACGATATCACCAAGAATTGAGATCAACTACATAATTCGTCAATTGTAGGTAAATTGAAATCAATACAATAAGGTTTCAACTGTGATTATATGAACACAACCACATGGTTCTCTAAGCAAAACATTTATTTCCAAATATACACATAGATAGAAAACGAAAACCCGGATATAAATTTGATAACTTTATGCTAAAAACGAAAACAAAAGCAAGCTTTCATTGACTGACACGACAAACACAAAAAATAAAATGCAGGGAAACGAAAACCCATGTCTAAATTTCATCAAAATTTAGACATAACCTAAAAAGCAACATCATCCATGGCTTGTCGAAGATAAATTTGCATTGAAGATTGAAGCACTTGCAAAATTGGCTTCAATCTTGATTGCAAATTTCGCTTTGACAAGCCATGGATGATGTTGAGCTATTTAAAGATTATGGAAAATGTAATGTTCTTAAAATTTATTAACTTGTGTTTTAACTGAAATTTAATATATTTTATTAGTGCATTAATTGGAATTTAATATATATTGTTGTTCTAAAATGTTTTGAAGCTTTTTTGGAAGCAAAGTTAGCTTCACTTTCAAAGAACATCACCTTCACCATCAAGCATTGTTACAAATCTTGAATGTTCTTGTTAGTGAGTATTGTTTTTCTTGATCCGGTTGGTTGTTTTGATCTTAGTTATGTTGAATGGGATATGAGTATATCTTAGAAATTTGACTTGTTAAATGACTTGTTTATTATTGATTTTTCTCCTTGGTCTTTGTAGGTGGAAAATATTGGAGCAACTTTCACTTGGAGTTTGGAAATGGAAGCTCTTTTGTAATTACTTTAGCTTGTAATTCGATGTTCAATGATCCGGAGATGTCTAAAAATTTCTTCTTTGTTTGTGTTTGTGGGTTGGCCCTTTTTGTGTTATTTGGTTTACTTCAAGATATTCTTTTGTTTTTTTTGTTTTTCCCTAAAAGTTCATCTTAATATGTCAGCACTCACTCACGCCACGAGACTTGAATAGGTGAATCTTCAATCTTTTCTCTTTTAATTATATCCTTGTTTTGATCAAAACATTGGGAGCCCAGATGGTTATTTTGATGGGAGCAGCGGTGTTGATAGCAGGTTTCTGTACTAGTTATTAAGAAATATTGGCTGAATAAGGATGTGTATGTGTTGAGAGTTTTGGCTGCAAGTTTCTAAACCTGCAGACTCTCTATGCTTGAATTGTATCTACTAATATTCCTTGAAATTTCCGTTACCCAATTGTAGATATGCAAGTTTTGGTTCTTTGGGCTTATTTGATTTTGGTATGAAAAATTGGGCTTATAATTATTACCTTGGAGATCTGTCAGGCCTAGTATAATTTGAACAATTCCAATTGCATTAGTCCTCCATTTAAAAAAAAATTATTAAAAAAAAAAAAAAAAAAGTGTCCAACCCGAGACCCGGAAAACCGACCGATTCTGGACCCGATTTTTCGGGTCGGGCCGGGTTTAAAGCGATTAAACCCGATTTCTATCGGGTTGGGTTTCAGTCTGATAAACCCGACCCGACCCGACCCAACCTATCAGTCCTAGTTTCAAAGGGCCCCATATGTGATTAAAACGCCCTCTCTTTACAGTTTATAGTCCAATCAAATGCAACTTTCAATCAATAGAAGTCCAACAAAACAAAAAAAAAGTGGAATGAAGATTTTTCTTTTTTCCAAAGTAAAAGAGCCGTGTAGATTGAAGCCAATCACAAGACTACAAAGTCACAGGGATTGTGCCTTGTAGCTTAAATTGTCATGGGTTCTGTAGATATAGGAAATTATCATTTCTTCTAGATTTTTTTTTTCTCATTTTTCCATTTTTGGGAGGTAGCAAATTATAGGAAATTTAACGGAAATCATCTCAAACCAAAAGCTAAATCCAAAGGACCGTTGGAAGATTAGTGTGCATCACTTCTGATTTTGTACTTGATTTATGTGAAAAGATAACAAAGTAGTTAGGCCAAAAAGTTTTATAAAAAAAAAAAAAAAAAAATCTACAAGATGGAATGTTCTTAATGGGATTTGGATTTTGGAGTTTTTTTTTTTTTTTTTTAGAAATTGGCCTAAAGTACGTGAAAACTCAAGGGATTTTTAAAGTATATGAAAATTTTTGTGAAATGAGTATTTTGTGTCATCAACATGTCTCCCCTACAGTAAAAAAGGCAAGATACCAAGTCAATTTGCGTGTTGTCAGGGGGAAAGAAAATTTAACCCAACAAAAAAAGAAATTGACTGCAAAGACTCCTACTCCTACTCTTATCGGAATGAAGGATGATTGAATAAAGATGAAGCCAAAGACTTGGTAAATTATTGTGTTTGTCCAAAAAGTAAAGAGTATGAAAGCTCTCATTGTTTGGTTATTCCCACTTTAATTTTCTGGAAAACTGAAGACCGAAGACAAGTGGAAACCATGGAAATTTCATGAAAGAAGACCTCTCAATCTGTGCATGAATGATAATTATTAAATTTGCATGAATTTCATTTTGATACTGCTATCATATGAATGAATTGATGAGGTTTATTGTGCATGTATTCAGGTACAGGCAATGAAAAAAGTGATGAGAAACCTTTGTCAATTCTCTCTCTTTTAATTATTCTTTCTTAAAAAGGAATGTTTCATTTTTTTCATGCTTTCTAAAATAGGAAGGAGCTTTGCATGAATGACTGGGATGAGCTTTATCGATTATTGGCTATGAGTTGGATTTCATTACAGGTTAATGGAAAAGATGAGGATCAAAAGAAAGTCAATTATTCATAATATGAAAATGATTTGACAAGAGATTTTATTTGAGATATGTGTAGCCCTAGCCCCCACAATGCATTACATCAAATAGAAAAATCAAGTGATATACTTTTGCGTGTGTAAACATTATTCATAAGATCTACGGTCACCAAAAAACAAATTATAGGAAATCATCTCAAACCAAAAGCTAAATCCAAAGGGCCCTTGGAAGATTAGTGTGCATCACTGCTGATTTTGTACTTGATTTATATGAAAAGATAACAAAGTAGTTAGGCCAAAAAGTTTTATTAAAAAAAAAAAAAAAAAAATCTACAAGATGGAATGTTCTTAATGGGAGATTTGGATTTTGGAGTTTTTTTTTTTTTTTTTTTTTTTTTTATTTTTTTATTTTTTGAGAAACCGGTCTAAAGTATGTGAAAACTCGAGGGATTTCTAAAGTATGTGAAATGAGGATTGCGTATCGTCAACATGTCTCCCCTAGTAAAAAAGGCAAGGTACCAAGTCAATTTGCGTGTTGTCGGGGGCAAAAGAAAATTTAACCCAACAAAAAAAGGAATTAACTGCAAAGACTTCGGCTCCTACTTCTATCAAAATAAAGGATGATTGACACGACTTACAACACTAACACTTACAAAAAGACCTAATATTTGTAAGAAATACTAATAAGACTCATAAATCGAAAACTCACTCGCTAATTGACTGATGGCTTATGACTGAAATGTCAAATTTATTTATTAAGTATGGAAGGTGTTGGCATACAATTATTTGTGAACATATTGCAAATAAAACTAAGACACGTACATATTCGCCGATGAAATGTCAAATGTCTCCATCTGCTAATTTCTCACAGGAGGCCAATCTAGGGTACCTTTGTGCTGTCACAGCATGTTGATGATTTCCTAAACAACAAGCTAGACTCTAGCTTAGAAAGAACCGGTTAGAAATTTCCATGGCTAAAGCATTTTTTTTTCCTTCTAAAAAATTGTGTCGGTGGGAGTAGTAATGAATAAATTGCAGAGTACTGTGTGATTGAGATTTGAGAAGTAACTTTTCTGCAGATAAGTTGATGAACTTGGTTGTTGAATTTACAGATGGAAAAGACGTAACAAAAGGATGAACCAAAAAAAAAAAAAAAGAAGAAGACGAACGTAAAGAGAAGGAAGAAAAAGACAAAAGGAGAGAAGATGACAAAACCCAAAAAAGAAAGAAAGTTGCAACTTGCAATGGAGTATTTCAGTAGAGCTTCTAGAAATTCAAATGAAATTATTACCAAGTGTAGGCAATGATGTTAGGAAATTCGTAAAGAAAAAATTCTGGAGTGAGAGAGGCAATGCTTGATTTTAATTTTTCAGTGATTGTTAATTTCATATCAAAGACTTCAAAACTCTCTCTCTTTTTTTAATTTATTTATATTTGAAAATACATATAAAAAGAAATTTAATTGCCATTAGTAAATTGACGCTTATATATATAAATATATATATATATATATATATATATATATATTTTTTTTTTTTTTCATTTTCAAATTCCTTCATGGATGTAGTAAATAGGCTATCGAAGGATTAACATTTCTGTAGCTACTATCAACATTTGGAATAAATATTACTATTAGCTTTCATTACAAACAACAAAGCTTAGCATAGCCAAGTGGTTGATACTTAACTTAGCTAATCCAATTTGAGAGGTTATGTTCCTGACAAAAACAATCGCAACCAATTTTTTACCAAATTTTCTCACCTCTCGCCACTAATTCTCTCTCCTTGTGGCCCAAAAATTTTCTAAATTTCGGCAACATGGTTGTCGAAATTCCAAGTTCCTCCATTTATTGTTCCTCTCATATTTCGGCAACTGAATTGTCACAATTGCAATTTTTTTCTCTCTCCTAATTTCAGTAATGATATTACCACAATTCTTTTTTTTTTTCTATCTTTTTTTTTCTCTGTCACATCATGTCTCTTTCCTTTCTCTTACCTTTTTTTCTCAGAATTTTGGAAATGGCATTAACGAAATTTATATCACTTCTCATTTTCTAAATAAATTTGAACAGAATCCATATCACAAATAAACATCATTTTATACCATATTCAGCCAAAAGACTGCCTACTTTTAAGCAATTTATGTTTTCATTTTGGATTTTTGTAAAGGTACCGCTTTCATCAAAGAAAAAAAAGAAAAGAAAAGAAAGAGAGAGACCAAAGTCAAGTTTTCATATTAGCATGGGCAATCCAAGATACTTAGTCACAAACCACAATCGTAATATTTTGAAGCTTTCTTCCCATTTGAATGGGGTAAGACTTGGCAAAATTTTAGTAGTAAATAAAAAAGTAATACCAGTAGCAAGTTCGGATGAGAACCAATATAAATTTCACAATTCAGTTATTATAAAAAATGTTGTCAAATATTTTTTTTCTACATAGTATTTCTCATAAAGATACAACAAAAAAGATCATAACAGATAAAATAATGTGTGGGGTGACACTCCCTTATTGGTGTGATGGCTCATTGCATGAATTCCTATTGGCTGGATGAAATTTCATTTAGGTAAAGTTACCTAACCCAATTATTAAACTTAAGAGGGTTTATCAAAAAATTATTATTAAACTTAAGAGGTAAACCACATTGTTTATGTACAAAAATTTGAGATTGTCACTTCCACAATATTTTCACAAACAAAATCCTAACCTAGGTGATTAGTTTTATTGCATGTAATATGAACCCAACACTTAAATTACTTTTTTGTCTACCAAGAACCGTCAATAACAATCTACTACTTAAGATTTATAAGTGTTAATATAATATTGGCGAAAAACACATTTTGGTCCCTACATTTTCAGCCGATTTTCGTTTTAGTCCCTAAGTTTTTTTTTTCCGCTTTTAGTCCCTCTCCTGAAAAACGCTTCCATTTTAGTCCCTGTCGTTACATCAGAAACGGATATTGCAGGCGTGGCAAATAGCAAAGTTAAATAATAATAAACTAATGTCCACGTGGCCTAAATTAATAATAATTAATATTTTTTAATGCCACATCAGCATCTAAATTAAAAAAATTAATTTATTAATTTTAATTAAATAAAAAAATTAAAAACAGAATTAAAAACTAAAAATCTTATGAATTGAGATCTAAGTGTGCCTTGAACAAGAACAACAAGAACACAAACCCGGATCCAAGAACACAAAACCCAGAAATTATTTAAAAAAAAAAAAAAACTAACCAAAGCCAAAAATTCTGATCTCAAAGCCAACCCACAACTACCAAAATAAAACCCACAACAACCCAGGCCAAGAAAATCAACCCACTGCCACAAACCCAAAAAAAATAAAAATGTCAATAGCTCAAATCTAAACCAAAAGACAGCAAAAAATAATAATAAAAGACAAGAAAAACAATTTCTTAGGAGCTGATGGATATTGTTAGCAAATTTGGGTTCGTGGATATTGTTATGGATTTTTGTTGTTTTTTTATTTTTCTTTGTCTTGGCTGGTTTCGGTTGAAAAAGAGAGAGCAAATCTAGGTTCGTGAGAGAGAAAGTGTGAAGGAAAAATGGGTAGGGCGTTAGAGTCTTTGGGTTGAGCGGCGGCGGTGGCGAGCAACAAAGAAGACAAAGCATCGATTCGAAACGAGAACAACCAATCTTAGAGCATTGGTTCTAAACCAACCCAAAACAACCAATCTTCAAGCATCAGTTTTCAAAACCCAGAATAACCTAGAACAAGCATAGAAGCATCTATCTAAATCCAATACCCAAGCGAGCAAAACCCAGAACAACCAATCTTCAAGCCGTCGTCACTATCACCTTTAGTCTTATTTGTTGTTGCTCGCCACCGCAAGGGCGGAATCAGAATCTCGGTGTCGAGATCCGGTAGGAGCGTCACACCCATATCCGAAACTCAAAACAACCAAACAAAAGAGAATGAGAGAGAGAGAGAGAGAGAGAGAGAGAGAGAGAGAGAGAGAGAGAGAGAGAGAGAGTTTTCACTGTGGTTTTGTGTGTATTCGGTGATGAATGAGAATGTAGAGAGTGGGGAAATAGTGATTAGTGGGTTTGTGATTGTGGGTTGATTTTCTTGGCCTGGGTTGTTGTGGGTTTTATTTTGGTGGTTGTGGGTTTTATTTTGGTGGTTGTGGGTTGGCTTTGAGATTGGAATTTCTGGCTTTGATTAGTTTTTTTTTTTTTTTTAAATAATTTCTGGGTTTGTGTTCTTGGATCTGGTTTTGTGTTCTTGTTATTCTTGTTCAAGGCACACTTAGATCTCAATTCATAAGATTTTTAGTTTTTAATTCTGTTTTTAATTTTTTTATTTAGTTAAAATTAATTTTTTTAATTTAGATGCTGATGTGGCATTAAAAAATATTTTTATTATTAATTTAGGCCACATGGACATTAGTTTATTATTATTTAATTTTGCCGTTTGCCACGTCTGCAATATCCGTTTCTGATGTAACGGCGGGGACTAAAATGGAAGCGTTTTTCGGGAGAGGGACTAAAAGCGGTAAAAAAAAAAGTTAGGGACTAAAACAGAAATCGGATGAAAATGTAGGGACCAAAATGTGTTTTTCGCCTATAATCCATAAATTTTAACAACATGATGAGCTTAGATAAAGATGGAAAAACACCCATAAGGGGAGGACACCTATTTGATAAAAGTGCATGCAAAGATGAGGACACCCATAAAGAAAGCACGTGCAAAATGCGTGTGATGAGCCTAGTATATTTATAAAGATATGACATTATGGCAATAAGTTTAGGCTGCCATAAACAACCCCACCTCCTTTGTCACGTGATGCATGTGAGTGTGGGGTTTATTTAATATTATTTTCCCCTTTTTTATTTTATTTTATATTATCCTTATTGTAGGGACACGATTTCTAACGACTCAAGAATGACATTGGGTTCGTATGTAAAGGGCCCTAACAATATGATTTGTAGAGAGTGGGCTTGAAAGGCGGGACTTTGGGCACAGGTGAGCGGTGTAATCGGGATTTCTATGGAGGCTCTTATATGGGCGGACTTGGCTTAATCGGCTAAGTCTTCCCTTAGTGTGGGTTGTGGGATCTAAGTCCTCGGACAGTGTCCGAGGAGCATTGTACCCTTCCTTTTTCTCCCTTTCCAGGATTTTTCCTCCTCCCGGGGATCCCTTTCTCCTTCGCTTTCTTTCCCTTTTATACTAGCGTTCATTTCCCTTTTTAGTGTCCACGTGTAAGTTTTACTTTGTGGGGTGCAGACTGTCTGTCAATCCATACCTAGAGTGGTTTGGGGTTGTTGGAAAAGTTAAATGGCATGGTTTGGAGCATGGGCTTGTCGGATGTAGGATTCTGTATTACGATGTTGGCAACTTTCTCCCTTGCCCCGCCCCCTGTCTTCGAGTTTGCCCTTTTCTTCGGGCGTTTTGGGAGGTCTTGAGCATAAGATCGTCCTCGGCCATGTCCTCGTGCCCTTCTTGGGCTTTCATTATGCGTCCTCGGCAATAGTTCTCCTCGGCTAAGCCTTGGGCCCAAGCGTAGAATGGGCCTGGGCCACGAATTATCAGGCCCCACAATATCCCCTCAAAATCCTGTTACCCGACTTTTAGTTGGGAGGAGGGTTTTGATGATGTTGGGCCCACATCATGACTCGCTCAGATTATGTACTTTATTGATGTTTGGGCTTTTCCATTTGCATAGGAGATGCACCGAATTAAGAGGCATCCCTTTAGCTTTTAGTCACGCGGTGTCCTTTGACGTTTCGGTGCTCGAGGCGCGCCTTCACGAGGATCTTTTAATCTTATGGTTGCAGATGGCGTTGGAAATCGAGCCAAAACCATCTTATCCGTAGCGTTCCTTGGAACTCTGCGTGAATTAAATACCACCTCCTTGTCCTTTAAATAAGTAGGATAAGAGGTTATTCCACTTGCACATAAACCCTTCGGCTCCCTTCAAAATCACAATCCTTGAGCCATAATCACGGTCTCCATATCCAGTGCTATCCACCCTTAGTGCAATATGTTTGAGGTACGGGTAAGGGTGAATGGGCTACACCCGCCACAGAGGCACCGGGTCCTTCCGAGACTCAAGGTGATGTGGTCTGGACAGGGGAGGCACAAATTCAAGATAATCCTCCGTTTTGACAAGGGGGAAATGGTATTTCTCCCTCTTTCAGTCAAAATCCAGGCAGTCTTGGTCGCATCAGATTCTTGGTGCGTCAGAAGTAAGGTTTTCCGCCATCAGCGCCGTCTGCTCTATCGCAAGCGTGGTTATACGGAGGCTCATCAACTTCCGGCTCCTCGCACCTTTTCTTCAACGGTGCTAGCCCGAAGTCGGGCTCTCTGCACCTTTTCTTCTACGGTGCAAGCCCCAAGTTGGGCTCTTTTCTTTGCTGAGTTATAGGCATGTAAAAGTATTGAGGAATGGTTTCCTTAGACAACATCTTGGAACGGACATCCCTCTTCTCTGCACATCTTCTTCGGCTTTTTCTTCATTCCCTTGTATCTTTTCTTTTCGCTTATGTAGTTAGTTTTAGTATAAGCTTATTCAAGCTCTTTCATTGTACGTTGTACTATTTCTTTGTCTTAATAAAAAATGAATTTATTTCTTTCTAAACACTTTTCCTTTCTGCAACAATTATTTTGTGAATGGGTGTGCTACATGTGTATTTTCCTTTAATGATACTTAGAGCAGGAAACCTTGAAACAGAACCCTACTAATTTGAATTTATCGACATTATCAAGTATAATAATGATAATTCCCAGTATATTAAACTCATGAAACTAACCGAGATAACAACTGAATGCTCCGTAATGTATGCGAGGCGACCGTCCGAGAACGATAAACTCTAAATATACCATCCGAGAGGGTTGCCGAGCAGTGAGGGACTTTTGGTGTGTTTCGATAACACCTAACCCTATAAAAGTTGCACCAATTCCCTTGGTATTGAGGATCCGAGGGTAGGCTGGGGATTTCATTGAGTCTAGGGATTAACCCAACTATCAATGGGCAACTCTTTTCTGGGGTAGATTCTAAGGGCCATATAACATCCAGGTTGTGTCCAAACCCCGCATTTTTCCTCTTAAGTAGGTGGTTTCCCCAGAGGCTTGAGTCCGAGGATCATACAAGGCCTTGGTTCTGTCCAAAACTTGTAGTTTTTCTTCAAAGTAGTTGGTTTCCCCAGAGGCTTGAGTCCGAGGACCATACAAGGCTTTGGTTCTGTCCAAAACTTGTAGTTTTTCTTCAAAGTAGTTGGTTTCCCCACAGGCTTGAGTCCGAGGACCATACAAGGCCTTGGTTCTGTCCAAAACTTGTAGTTTTTCTTCAAAGTAGTTGGTTTCCCCGGAGGCTTGAGTCCGAGGACCATACAAGGCCTTGGTTCTGTCCAAAACTTGTAGTTTTTCTTCAAAGTAGTTGGTTTCCCCCAGGCTTGAGTCCGAGGACCATACAAGACCTTGGTTCTGTCCAAAACTTGTAGTTTTTCTTCAAAGTAGTTGGTTTCCCCAGAGGCTTGAGTCGAGGACCATACAAGGCCTTGGTTCTGTCCAAAACTTGTAGTTTTTCTTCAAAGTAGTTGGTTTCCCCAGAGACTTGAGTCCGAGGACCATACAAGACCTTGGTTCTGTCCAAAACTTGTAGTTTTTCTTCAAAGTTGTTGGTTTCCCCGGAAGCTTGAGTCCGAGGACCATACAAGGCCTTGGTTCTGTCCAAAACTTGTAGTTTTTCTTCAAAGTAGTTGGTTTCCCCACAGGCTTGAGTTCGAGGACCATACAAGGCCTTGGTTCTGTCCAAAACTTGTAGTTTTTCTTCAAAGTAGTTGGTTTCCCCACAGGCTTGAGTCCGAGGACCATACAAGGCCTTGGTTCTGTCCAAAACTTGTATTCGTTCATTTCTTTATTTATTTTTCGAAAGTTAGCCCCTCGACCAGGGTGGGGGGAGTTAGCTTGATGTTAGAAGCCCCTAGAATTGCCCGTGTCATTGGCACTGCGAGGCGTAGCCCCTAGCGGAAATTTATGTCGGAGCAACAACAGCATGTCGCTGGAAATAGAGGAACCTTCGCAGACCTTTGCTTGACAGAGGCTCAACTCCACCGCCACCTGTGCCAACGTGCAAGCCTTTCCCATAGACGGCGCCAATTGTAGGGACACGATTTCTAACGACCTAAGAATGACGTTGGATTCGTATGTAAAGGGCTCTAACAATATGATTTGTAGAGAGTGGACTTGAAAGGTAGGACCTTGGGCACGGTGAGCGGTGTAATCGGGATTTCTATGGAGGCTCTTATATGGGCGGACTTGGCTTGACTAGCTAAGTCTTCCCTTAGTGTGGGTTGTGGGATCTAAGTCCTCGGACAGCGTCCGAGGAGCATTGTACCCTTCCTTTTTCTCCCTTTCCAGGATTTTTCCTCCTCTTGGGGATCCCTTTCTCCTTCGCTTTCTTTCCCTTTTATACTATTGTTCATTTCCCTTTTTAGTGTCCACGTGTAAGTTTTACTTTTCGGGGTGCGGACACTGTCTGTCAATCCATACCTAGAGTGGTTGGAGGTTGTTGGAAAAGTTAAATGGCATGGTTTGGAGCATGGGCTTGTCGGATGCGGGATTACAGATTACGATGTTGGCGGCTTTCTCCCTTGCCCGCCTGCATCGAGTTTGCCCTTTTCTTGAGGGCGTTTTGGGAGGTCTTGAGCATAAGATCGTCCTCGGCCATGTCCTCGTGCCCTTCTTGGGCTTTCATTATGCGTCCTCGGCAATAGCTCTCCTCGGCTTAGGCCTTGGGCCCAAGCGTAGAATGGACCTGGGCCACGAATTATCGGGCCCCACACTTATATTATTATTTTTTTGCACTATTTCTTTTTTTTTAATTAACTTTTTTTAATTTTGGAGGGCATTTTTTTTTTTTGGTCCCATGAACTTGTCCAAAATTTATATTCTTTGATAAATCTTGCTTGGACTTTTTTTTTTTTTTTAAGTAACCATTTTTTTGTTGTTGAAAATTTAATATTTCAACGGTCCTCCTTTTGTAACTAATTCCTATATATAGGATCTTTAGAAAAAAAAAAAAAAAAGAGAGAGGAGGTACGTACTTCTAGAGACCAACTTTTGTAACCGGTACTTAATCAAATCTTCTACCAAAAAAGAAAAAAAGATCTGCAATAGCAATATGGCGCAAAGAAGAAGCCAAAAGCAGGAAATCTGTGCCACCACAAGCAAGGTGTCATGGTCTCATTTTGCTATACTCCTCCTCATCATGTCAGTACTCAAAGCCCATCTCGCCACTGCATCTGATACAATTTACCTAGGCCAATTTCTTGCATGGAACCAGACCCTTACTTCCAACAGTGGAATTTTTGAAATGGGTTTCTTCAAACCAGGTAAGTCTCTTCACTATAAACTAGGCATATGGTATAAAATGATAGCAGAGTTTACAGTGGTTTGGGAAAAAAAATATAATATACTCAGACTCGGACCCAGCCTCTATGGCACTAGAACTTTATAAAGATGGACTACGGGTAACACAAAAAGGAGTTGGAGGTGATTATCTTGTGTCTTATTCTAATTCTACCATAGTGGTAGGGGTGCTTCTTGACAACGGAAATTTTATCCTAAGAAATAAATTAGATGATATTGTATTGTGGCAGACTTTTGAGGAAGCAACTGATACGTGGCTGCCAGGGGCCAAGCTGTGGTTTGGTTTCAATACGATTAGTACAGAAACTAATATGTTACTGTCACCTACTCGGTGGTTCTCTGCAGATTTAGAATTAGAAAAAAATGGAACGGGTCACTTGGTACGTACTATGTTATTGGAGTCCCAATGAAATGATAACTGATAGTTATAAATATGGAGGGAATCTGTCTTGGAAGGAATTGACCAAGCAATACATAAATACATCATATGTTTCCAATATGAATGAAAGCTATTTTATATATTATGTTGTTTCTCCTTACACAATCGCAAGATTTGTTTTGAATAGCATCGGGGAGCTAATTCTCTATGTATGGGATGAGGATTTACACCGATGGAATTTGGTTTGGAAGACACGTCAGCAACGTTGTGAGATTGCGGGTTTCTGCGGGGAGTATGGCATCTGCAATCAGCAGAATGGATCTCTTTGTAATTGCCCGAAAAGTTTTAGACCAAGATATTCAAGAAATTGGGACTTATATGACTATGAAGGAGGGTGTGAGAGAATAACTCCTCTACAATGCTCAGATGACAAGTTCCTCACAATGCACAACGTGCTCTTTCCAGAAATATCACATCTTCCAGCAGTAAAAAATGTTGAAGAATGCAAATTAAACTGTTTAAGTAGCTGTCATTGTGTTGCCTACTCTTATAATAATGGGTGTTCAATTTTCAAAGGAACACCTATATATCTACAACCTTCTTCTGGTAATGAGTTAGGTGGAGATTTTCATATTCGCATTTCAGCATCTGAGCTAGTGGGAAGTAAAACCAATATGTTGAAAAAAGAAGCTTGGATTGTTGGAATTCTCGATGTACTCATTCTTCTCATTTCCACTGGATTGGCAATTATTCGGAGCAGACATTCCACTGTTGTACTGGAAGAAGTACATATTTCTTTGATTTTGTTCAAGTATCGAGATTTACAAGGAGCAACAAGAAAGTTCTCCCAAAAACTTGAGGAGGGTGGTTTTGGTTCTGTTTTCAAAGGGACATTACCAAATTCAACAACTATCGCAGTGAAGAAAATAAAAAGTCTAGATCAAGGTGAGAAGCAATTCCGTGCAGAAGTTAGCACACTTGGAGCAATCCAGCATGTTAATCTTCTTCGCCTTCGTGGTTTTTGTGTAGAAGCTTCAAAAAGATTTCTTGTCTATGATTACATGCCAAAAGGTTCTCTAGAATCCCATTTGTTCCAAAACACTTCAAAGATTTTGGATTGGAAGACAAGATATCAAATTGCGATTGGGATTGCTAAAGGGTTGGCTTACCTTCATGGTAACTGCAGAGATTGTATCATGCATTTTGACATCAAACCTGAGAACATATTGTTTGATGCTGAATATAATCCAAAAGTGGCTGATTTTGGTCTTGCAAAAATAATTGGACGGGACTTCAGTCGTGTGTTGACCACCATAAGGGGAACTAGGGGCTATCTAGCACCAGAATGGATTTCAGGTGAAGCTGTTACTCCAAAAGTTGATGTTTACAGTTATGGGAAGCTTCTTTTCGAGATAGTATCTGGTAGGAGAAATATGGACATGCTAGATGGTGATGATGAAGAGATACGTATCTACTTTCCATCTCGTGTTGCAATTGCGATAAACAAAGGGGAAGACCTTCTGAAACTACTAGATCACAAATTAGAGGGAATTGCCATCATGGAAGAGCTAACTAGAGCCTGTAAAGTCGCTTGTTGGTGCATTCAAGATGATCCAAGGGATAGACCAACTATGGGCCAAGCAGTTCAAATTCTTGAAGGAGTGATGCAAGTGGACGTGCCTTAAATTCCTCTATATTTCCAACGCCTTTCAGAAAATCCAATGGTAGCGATTGTTTCTCAAGAGATTGAGACTTCTTCAAGTTCATATTGATGGGCACAAGGTACTGTCTTAACTTTGTCTTTACAATCAGTGCACTCTTTGTAGTCAAAATAATGCTAGTCGTTCCTTTAATCTACTGCAAACTATGATAAAAGGTCACTGTTGTTAGAAGCTAAGGAGCCAAGTGCATAAAAACAAATGTGATTTCGACCATCATGGGTGTCAAAAGCAATAAAGTGTGCTTCTTTGTTTCTCTTTTGGAGGCTATTTTTCGTTGGAGACAGTTTTTTGTCTTCTGTTTTGTACCTGGTATCCAAAAAAAAATTTTTTTTTTAAAATGTGGCCAAGTGCATGTAGGTGCCTCTGCCTGTGACAATTTGTTTGTTGTGTATTTGTTGAAAGACCGTGAGAAAACGTGTGAATGATATTTTAGTACAATTGTTTCAAAAGGAGCTTAAAAGTTTTTTTAAATAGAATATAAAAATAGTCACTAGCTCATTGTCGATTTTTTAGACCATTTTTAACATACCATTCTTTCTTCTATTTTCCATGAAATCTGCAAATGATTTTGCCTCATCTTTGCAATCAATCTTTCACCAAACTCTTTGGTCAAAAATAAAGAATTTATCATAAAACAGTAAAAGCTTTAAGAGCTCCCAAAACCATGCTCAATCTATTCTTTTCGATAGTACATTAGCTCCAGAATGTTAATATTAATATTCAAAACATTACAATAGAATTGAAAGGATGTTCATATTACCCAAAAAAAAATACAAAATAAAGAGGATTTTTTTTTTTTTTTTTTTGAGAAGAAAAATAAAGAGGAATTTAATTGTAAGAGATACACACACAAATACTCTTGCTGCTCGTTCAACACCAAATAGGGGACTAAATTAAGTTATTAATCCATTCTTATCTATATATATCTAAAATTTGAAGTGTAGCATTTAGTGTTGCTACACTCCGGTTGAGCTACATCAGCGTTCACATCATTATCTTTTTTATTTTCAATTTTCCTATAATTTTTTTAACATTACTCATTCACTCATTTATTTTAATATTTACACTTTCTCAAACCTTTCTCTCTTTCTTACCTTTTCATCTCTCCACTACCCTCTGCCTTAATTTCACTCTTACTCTTTCATTTTATCTTCCTTTATTTTGTCTCTTCTTATTCTTACTCTCTTATTATAAATTTGTTATTTTCTCTTCCATTTTATGCATAATTTCCTCTTAAAAAAAAGGTTCTCTCTCTCTCTCTCAATTTTTTGGTAGATTTTTTTTTGTTAATTTACGAGCCTTTATGATTATTTAGTGTAATTTTTGGTCCAATTTACAAATGGTTTGATAATTTATGCACAATACAAGCTTAAAATGATAATTTCTATCTTTTTTGTTTGTTGCAACATGGTATCTCCAATGCAAAAGCGATGAATATTAAAATTTCAGGTTCATAGGGGCTCAAGCGGTATTGGTACATTTGCAATTTGGATAACTAAATACTATGGAGCAAGTGTTTGTTATGGCAGGTCCAATATCACTTTTCTTCTAATGCATAAGTTTGGTTTCCAAGTATTCATATAGTTTTAGATTGTGATTGGCAAGGAATGATGAAAAATTAGTTGTTTGCAAGGATCTTGGGGCTAATGTGTGCATCAATTACCGGACAAAGGACTTTGTTAAAAGGGTGATGGAATAAACAAGTGGAAAATGTATTTTCTTTAATATTAAAACCTTCGTTTTCCTTATTGTTTCTAGAGATTGATGTTTTTCATTATTAGGTGATAAACAAAAGAACAACTAACTAAATGTTTAATGGCAAGAGTTGATATTATTCTGGATCATATTGGACCATCCTACTTCAAATTTTATAGAGATTGATGTTTTTCATTATTCTTTTGTGCAATGATTTGTTATGTGATATAAAAGAATAGCTAACTAAATGTTCAATGGTAGGAGTTTATGTTATTCTGGACCATATTGGAGCATCCAACTTAATGCAAAACCTTGAGAGCTTAAATTTTGATGGGAGGTTTTTTATTATTGGAACAATGAGTGGCTTTGTTGCAATATTTCTATCATGATCATTCAACCATGATCATGACAAAAATATATTGCAATATGGGAAGGAAAACATGACATCTAAAATGTAGCTCTTTGTGTTGGAATGTACAATCAATGTAAATCGAGCTGTATTATATAGATATTAGGTAAACTTCTTGACCAACAATGCTTTTTTCTTTTTCTTTTCTTTCTTTTTTTTCCTTCCTTTTGCAAATTAATATTTTCCCAATTATCACTCCATCACATAAAATAAAAAATAAAAAACTCCATCAAACCTAATTCGTGAGCATCAATAATTCATCTCTCTCTCTCTCTCTCTCTCTCTCTCTCTCTCTCTTAACATTACCAATTTTCAACTTCCCATTTATGACTCCATCAAGCCAAATCTATTGCCATTTTCATTCAACCACCATCTCTCTCTGGCTCTCAATTAAAATTTCTTAACTTTTCAAATTTCCATTTATTATTCCGTCAAACTCAATTTGATAAATTCAAACTCCCTTCAACTCTATGACTCTCCTTCTCCCTAATCAAGCAACTATGAAAACCGTTCAATTGCTACCCTATTAGAATTCCAAAAAAAAAAAAAAAAAAAAAAAACCTACCTACTAATTATGTATATATATACGTGAATTTAGGATGTCTCTCTAAAGTGAGTTTTTGCAGTGAAGAATAGAGTAAAAGAATTGCAGTGAATTTTGACTACTATAGTTTATGTGGTCGTTAATTAACCAATGTTTAGAAAGTGGTGTCTCGGATAGAAATGTATATTCATTTTTCCAATAAATTGTAGATGGATGAGTTTTTTTCCACTAATGGATACCTCTTATGTGCATTTATGTGATGTATTCACTATTATGGATAAAGTATTCTCTTTGTATATGAGTAGCATAAATCAGTTTTGTTGTATGTGCATATTAGTTGTAACATGAATGTAGATGCATAACTTAATACAAGATATGCTATTCTTTTTTCCTTTTTTGTGGTTTTGTATTGTAACAAATTTAGATATTATTATGGGATGCCTTTCTTTGGAAGGCTTTGCAAAATTGCAAAATTCGATTCAATGGAAAGAAAATCAAATCAAAGGACATGCAAAAAACTAGATAAGGTAGCAATAGACAACCAAAAAAATGTCGGGGTGAAAGATTATCTAAGTTTGGACAAAGCCTCAAAATCCACGAAGACCAATTGGATCGAGAAATGCCAAGATGTATGCTTGGCTATTTGAAGAAATTGAATTTGGATAAAATATGAAGAAGACCAATTGAATTGAGTTGAGTTCCCTATCACAAGTCATCTCTCTCCCTCTTAAAGTTTTGATTTTTTTTTTTTTTTGAGTTAATATTTAGTCATTTTGAAAGTAAGAATTTGAATTTATATCAAAACACAATCTTGGCTATGTATTTGAATCTGTTTATTGGTTATTTGAGTAATATTAGGTGTATTTTTGTGTTGAGTTTTGTTTATCATGATAATCATGATAATATCCTTTAAGAGAATGAGAAATTTGAAATTTAAATTTGAAACTTAAAAAGTTAAGTTCTTAAAGAAAAAAAATTAGGAAAACATAACGCACTATAATATAATTTAGAAAAATATGAACCACCCACAAAATGGATAAATATCAATCAAATAAAACCAAAAATAATAGAATTATATATTTGTAGAGATAGAGAGGTGGAAGATAGTTTTAGAAATTTTTTTAATTTTTAAGGAGAGCAAACTATCTTCAACAAAATTAAAAGAACAAATTATACATTATATCACAACTACAAAATAATTATATATTCCCACGCATTGCGTGGGCCTACGACTAGTTTGTTATTACACTACAGACACTTAAAATCTTGAGTGCACTCTTTTGTAATGAAAATGATGTTTGTCCATCCGTTATCTAATGCTTTTATTGTTCCTTTTATGTAACGCAATTTAAGATAGAAAGACTTCATATAGAAAGACTTCACTGTCCTTAGTAACTAAGGAGCCAAGTGCATCACCCCTGCAACAAAGAAGCCTTCATAAACAACCTTACCATAATACTTGAAATTAAATTTTTTTTTTTTTTTAAATGATTGGGAAAACAATTTCCACACCCATAATGGCTTACATGAGCTAGATATGGAGCAAACCATTATGGATGTAAAAATAGCATTGCATTTGTTATGGTAAAAAATGTATTGTGAAGATTGATGTCTAAGCTTTCCCGTGTTTGATAGCATTAAAAAATGTGGGCAAAGAAAAAGTTAAGTTGGTAAACATAAAACACAAACAAATTAAATTTTGCGTTGTTTTTCAAAGCTTGTTCATATGTATCTTTTAAAGTAGGATTTGTTTATCTTAGTTCACACATTATGACCAATTGATATTGTATGAGAGATTTTCTGGAAAGTCTTTCAAAGAAGGAATAAGTGCTCTGCCCTAGCTCATACTCTAAATGCTATTAATATTCTAAATAACAACTCGACCGATTAAAGCTATCGATGAGCTAAATAGAAGATCCCTACTTGATAAAAACAAAAAACAAAAAAACAAAAAACAAAAAACAAAAAACAAAAAACAAAGTAGAAACTGCACTCATACTTTAAACTCCTTAATCAATGAACTCTTTGCTAAATCCATGCTCAAGGAAACAAGAGTAGGATGAGTGCTCTAATATATTACTGAATCTTGGCTCTATTTGGTTTGATATTTTGTTGCCTTGGTGGGTGTTCATTTGTTCTATTTTTAATATCTTTTAGGTATATATTTTGAAGCTAAGAATGTTTAACTTAATGATTTTTCTGTGTAATGATGCTCATATTGGTTATAATTTTACAATATATTTTTTTAATATATAGAGTTTCAACCTATAATCATCAGACCAAAATACTAAACAGTTTTTGGTGTAAAATAGAATTGAATCTCAGATTTCTTATTCAACTCTCAAATACTTAACTAATTAAGCTAACTGGAACCGACTTACAACATTCTTAAATTAACCTATCAACTTACACAAGAGTCATGAAAATAATAATAATGATAAATTGATAGACTAATTTAAAATGTATTAAAATTATTGTGAATTTTTGTTATGTACCCGGTGAACATTACTGATTGTTGACCCCTGAACATGGTGGGCACGTTATTTTGGTTTGCTTTATTGAATTTGAATTTATGGTGATTCCCGACCCTGATCATGGTGGGCCCATTATTGTGGTCACATATGATACAAGTATGAGGAGAGCAGTTTTGGGCTGAAGAAATCTCTACAATGGTCCTCCGCAAATGGCCCATATTGTAGTTTGAAGATCAAAGAATGTTGTTATACAACGTGAGTTGTTTTGAACTGAGAAGGAGAAGGTTCGTCTGAAGAAAGACTAGCATAGGCATGAGATTTGTTTGGTGTAAATAAACCTGAAATGCTTGAAAGAGGCGATGGAATGGATGTCACCCAAAAAAAAAAAAAATCTCTAAACAAAAAAAGAATCAATTTTACCCCCAAAATTTTTCTAAAAAATGAGTCATTTATAAGAAAAATAAGGAACATAAATCAGTTTTCCTTAAAAATGGTTTCTTAAAAATAGTCACTTACAAGAAAAAGTTTTGTACAAGCTTTAATCAATTTGTATATGGGAAAGGTGGAATTCTTCCAGTGAGAGAGAGACCAATTTCCACTATATACCATTCCCCATCCTATTATAACCGAAGCTGCCCAAGCAGCCTATATCCCCAGAAATTTATTTATTGAACACCAAGAAAAGATTCAGTAAGGCTGGAAATACCAACTATTCGTCCCATGAACATATCTTCACCAACAGCAAAAAGGTGATCCATCATTATTGGATCTGCAATCAGCAGCAATCAGGAAAAATGTTGAATGTACCTCTTTGTGATTGCCCAAAAGGATTTAGACCAACAAATCCAAGAAATTGGGACTTATATGACTCCAGTGAAGGGTGTGAGACACGAATTCCTTTAAATTGCTCAGATGACAAGTTTCTCACAATACCCAACATGCGCCTTCCGGAAGCATCATATCATCCTGCAGTAAAACATGTTGGAGAATGCAAATTAAACTGCGTGAGCCTTTGTTATTGTGTTGCTTACTCTTATAATAATGAGTGTTTAATTTACGAAACAGCACATATAATTCTACGACAACTTTCTTCTAATAAAGAGTTAGGTGGAGATTTTCTTATACGCATATCTGCATCTGAGCTAGTGGGAAGTAAAACCAAGATATCGAAAAAGGCTGCCTATGTTGTTGGAGTTCTCGCTGTGCTCATTCTTCTCATTGGCATTGTATTGGCAATTATGAAAAACTAGCCGCGAACCTGCGCGTTGCGCGTAATAATTATTTTTATGGTGGTTTTATTAATTTTTTTTTTTTACAATTTAAACTAATTTAATAATGAGTAATGTATTTCATAATTATATTTTTATTTATTATAGAAACAATCATAAATATAATATAAGAACAATCCAAAACACACACACACACACAAAAAAAAAAAAAAAAAAAAAACACGAAAACTAAAAAAAATTAATAAAACTTAACAATGATTAATTGAGCCAATATTAGGATAAAATTTTGTTTTTGATAATCTATTAAAGTTATTTTCTTTGTAGAAATTATAATTTCGGCCGCCCAAAACATATTATCAAATAAACAATTATTAGCAAAATCTAAGAATTAAATTTCTATACATGCATTGTTATAAAATAATAAAAATAAAAATAAAATTGCAAAAGTTAAAATTTGTCACCTATTCGATTATTTTCGTTTGGCTAACATTTGCTTTTCTTTAAATAAATGGCATTATAGAGTACTTTTAATACAACTATTAAGAGTACTTTGTCCACCACAAAGGATTAGAAAATAAACAAAAATTAGTAAAGTCTCATAATAAATATCAAATTATCAAAATCATGCTATGTAATAGAATAATATTATATTTTTATATGCTATATTTAATTCTTTAGAACACAATAGGATAACATTTAACAATCAAAGAGAATAAAAAAAAAAAAACAACAACAACAACAACTATTTAAAAAACAAAACTAAATCACAATTTAAAAAACAAAACTAAATCGTATTAACCCAAAATAGAGTTTTAAAGAATATAAAAAATTATCAACCTAAAGTAGAGTTGCAAGAAAAATAAAAAAATCCACCAAAAAATTTAGAGAGAGAGAGGGAACCTTTTTTTTTTTGTGAGGGAAAACTATGCATAAAATAAAAGAGATAGTAACAAATTTATAGTAAGAGAGTGTGAATAAGAAGAGACAAAAATAAAGGAAGATAAAGGGAAAGAGGAAGAATGATATTAATGTAGAGGGTAGTGAGGAGATGAAAAGTTAAGGGAGGAAGAAAGATTGAAGAAGTAGTGGGGAGATAAAATGGTAAGGAAGAGAGATGTTAAAAATAATTATAAGAAAATTGAAAAAAAAAAAAAAAAAAAAAAAGGCTTCAACGTTGTTTTTTTTTTTTTTTTTTTTTTGTTTTTTTTTTTTTAATCTGAAAAGGCTCACACAAAACCCTAAAACTGAACTAAAAAGGTTTTGGGTTAGGCTTGATAGTGAAACTAAATAAATAAGAGGTAGGCTGGATTAATTATATAGATTTGTTATAGGATGATAGTAGAAGTAAATAAATAAGTAGTGAGATGGATTTATTATAGGGTGATAGTGAAAGTAAATAAATAAGTAGTGGGCTGGGTTGAAAATTGTAAAAACTATTTTAAAATTATGGGATAAATTATATTTTAAAAAAATATATATATATATATATATATATAGGAAAAATTATACAACTATCAAAATGCTGAACGTTAGAACTCATGCCCATTGCCCATTGCTCCGTTATATACTACAGCCCTTCCCTTCCACCATTTGCAGTTACATGTCATCGGTTGACTAGAAAAAGTCCAGTATTGAAAAAAATAACTTAAATAAAATTAAAGCACAGCTTTTGCGGGTCTCCTTTCCCTACAAAATTTAATGTTTTTTCCCCACATATAGAGAACAGGACCAAAGATTTGGAGGTGTCAACAGTTTGGTTTGGTCAAGTGCCTAAGAGCATCCACATCAGTTTGTGGATAATCTTCCAAAATACAAAAAATTGCTCTTTTTACACATTCTGACCCTTAAATGCTCCACATCATCTTTGCTAAAATTGTGTAAAAATGTGTATATCTCTACACGAGCTACGTGTAAATATACACGACATCATTGTTGCTCGTCCATTTATTATTTTATTAATTTCCCGTTCGCTTCCTTTTTTCTCTCTCTTCTCCGTGCTCAACAAACTCAGTAACTTCCCCACTCCTCATCTTCTTCTTTTTCCTCAAATGCACACAAACACACCCATACACAAACACATCTACACAGAAAAATCAACACAGAGATACACTTGCTAAAAAAAAAATAATAATAAAGATACACAAACACACCCACACACAAACAAACCCAAACGGAAAAACAAAAAAGAGACAGATCGGTGCTTATCGGAACGATCGGAGCTCATGGGTATGGGTCTTGCCGGATCGAAGCTAGGGAGATCGGTGCTTGTGGATCAGAGCTAGGGAGAATTGAGTCGTGGATCGATACTGTGGATCGATCTTCTTGTGGATCGATGCTTGTGATCGAAGCCGTGAATCGGTGCTGTGGATCGGTGCTGGTGACCGAGATGATGGGGATTGGTGCTTGTGACCGAGAGGGAGAGAGATGGGTATAGAGAGATAGACCGAGAGGGAGAGAGTGGGTATGGAGAGATAGAAGAGAGAGGGCAAGAAATCAGAAAATATGGTAGAGAGAGAGAGTATAAAAATGGGTAAAATGGGTTAGTTGAGATAAATAATAAAATAATTGAGAAAATTGATTAGTTAAATAAAAGAGATGGTAAAATAGATAAATTGATGTGGGTATTTTGTAAAAGTGATGGTGTAAAATAGAAAAAGTAGGTTTTTGGTGTAAAATAGACGGGATCTTTTAGATGAGCTGATGTGAATGCTCTAATGTAATCAAAGCCTACGTATGTGCTGATGTAGCAAGATTAATTTAAGGGTAACTAAAATCTATGATAAACATTGTCCATTAAATTAATAAGACTTTTATTATCTTTCTTCTCCCAAAAAAAAAAAAAAAAAAAAAAAAAAGAAAAAGAAAAAGAAAAAGAAGAAGGAAGATAAAACTCTCACTTGACACTCGATATGATTTTGCCCTATCAAAAAAAAAAAAAACCTACAGCTCTCACATACCAAGATCTACAATTGCAAAATGGGGCTAAGCAGAAGCCAAAAGCAGGAAATCTACACTCCAACCAAGAAGTCATGGTCTCATTTTGCTGTACTCCTCCTCATCATGTCAATTAAAGCCCATCAAGCCACTGCATCTGATAGCATGTACCCAGGTCAGTCTCTGGCATGGAACCAGACCCTTATTTCCAGAAGTGGAATTTTTGAAATGGGTTTCCTCAAACCTGGTAAGTCTCGCTTCTTTCGCCTAGGCATATGGTATAAAATTATATCAGAGTTTACGGTGGTTTGGGAAGCTAATCATGTATTCTCGAACCCAACACTACAACTTTCTGAGGGTGGTGACTTGTTGGTAACAGAAAAAGGAGGTGAAGATTTTTTTCTTCATAGTGGCTTGGTTTATTCTAATTATACCATTGGGAGAGGGGTGCTACTTGACAATGGAAATTTTATTTTAAAAAGTAAATTTTATAATACTGTATTGTTGCAGACTTTTGAGCCTGAGTTTACAACCGGTACATGGCTGCCAGGGGCCAAGGTGCCTGCTGTCAATACAATTACCAATGAAAGTGATGATAGTTTTCATTATCGTATTCCGTTTCTAGCTAAAGGGCAGTTCTCTGCTGAATTAGAAGTAGAAAAAGATGGAATGGGTTACTTGATATTATATAATACTATTCTTCCTGATGGCCATCAGTATAAGTATGGCAGGTATCTGTCTACAAAAGAATTGACTAACCAATACGTAAACGTGTCCTATGTTTCCAATAATTATGAAAGATATTTTATATATTCTGTCGTTCCTCCTTATAAATTCACAAGATTTGTTTTGAATGTCATCGGAGAGCTCAATCTCTATGTATAGGACAATGATTTACGCCAATGGAATTCAGTTCGGAAGACACCTTCGCAACGTTGTGAGATTTTGGGCGTCTGCGGGGACAATGGTATCTGTAATGAGCGAAATTTACCTCTTTGTGATTGCCCCAAAGGATTTAGACCAAAAGATCCAAGAAAGTGGGACTTATTTGAGTACACAGGAGGGTGTCAGAGAAGCAAGCCTTTAGAATGCTCAGATAACAAGTTCCTCACGATGCCCAATATGCGCTTTGTAGAAGCAGCAGAATATCCAGTCACCAAAAATGTTGATGAATGCAAATTAAATTGCTTAAGCGATTGTCATTGTTTCGCTTATTCTTATAATAATGGGTGTTTAATTTACCACGGAACGCTTAGAAATCTATAACAACTCTCTCCTGATGATAAGTTAGGTGGAGATTTTCATGTTCGCATTTCAACATCTGAGCCAATGGGAAGTAAATCAAGATATCAAAAAAGGTTGCTTGGATTGTTGGAGTTCTCATTGTGCTCATCCTTCTCATTGGCATTGTATTGTCAATTATTTGGAGGCATTCCACTGGTGCACTCAAGGAAGTGGAATTTTCTTTAATTATGTTTAAGTATCGAGATTTGAGAAGAGCAACAAAGAACTTCTCCCAAAAACTTGGGGAGGGCGGTTTTGGTTCTGTTTTTAAAGGGGCATTGCCAAATTCAAGAGCTATTGCAGTGAAGAAAATAAGAAGTCTAGAGCAAGGTGATAAACAATTTCATGCAGAAATTAGTACTATTGGAGCAATCCAGCATGTCAACCTTCTTCGCCTACGTGGTTTTTGTGTAGAAGTTTCAAAAAAATTTCTTGTCTATGATTACATGCCAAAAGGTTCTCTAGAATCTCATTTGTTTCAAAAGGTTTCCAAGATATTGGATTGGAAGACAAGATATCATATTGCCATTGGGATTGCTAAAGGGTTGGCCTACCTTCATGAGAATTGTAGAGATTGTATCATACATTTTGACATCAAACCTGAGAACATATTGTTGGATGATGAATATAATCCAAAAGTGGCTGATTTTGGGCTTGCAAAGATGATTGGTCGTGACTTCAGTCGAGTTTTGACAACCATGAGGGGAACTAGGGCCTATCTAGCACCAAAATGGATTTCAGGTGAAGCTGTTACTCCAAAAGTTGATGTTTTCAGTTATGGGAAGCTTCTTTTTGAGATACTATCCGGTAGGAGAAATATAAACATGCTAGATGATGAGATATGTAACTACTTTCCAGCTCGTGTTGCAATTGCAATAAACAAAGGAGAAGACCTTCTGACACTAGTAGATGACAAATTAGAGGGCATTGCCAACATGGTAGAGCTAACTAGAGCTTGTAAAGTTGCTTGTTGCTGCATTCAAGACAATCCAAGGGATAGACCAACTATGGGCCAGGTAATTAAAATTCTTGAAGGAGTTATGCAAGTGGACACGCCTCAGGTACCTCTTTATTTCCAACGCCTGTTAGAAAATCCAACGGATGCCATTGTTGACCATGCGACTCAGACTTCTTCGAGTTCATATTAATGTAAAACAAACTATGTCTCAACTTTGTCTTTATCATTTGTGAACTCTTTTGCAGTGAAAAAATGCTTTCCCACATTTATGTAACGCAAATTAAGATAAAAAGACTCCATTTGTTAGTAGCTAAGGAGTCAAGTGCATGTAGGTGTGCCTACCAATATGCACTTCTGTGTGACAACTTGTTTGATGTGTATTTGTTACTTTCTTTTCCTTGCCATGTTTCTTGTTAAGCCTCAAATGGAATCATAAAATGCCAATCTGCTGCTGACTGGTTTTGTGGCTGAATAGCCTTAATTTCTTTAGATCATAACTCCAATAATTCAATTGTCTTAATACCATTGAACCGTACAACCCTTAGTTGCTGTTAGGCTTTGCGGCTATTTCACTAGCTATCTGTCGTATGTAGCTATATGTTGTATGTACTGATACAGTCATATGAGAATTGTATGTTAGTATTGCTAGCAGGGTAGTTTAGTAATTGAGTAGTTGCTGCTGAGCTTTATTCAGTTAGTTAGTTCAGTTGAATTCAGTTAGTTAGTTTGTTGGTTAGCTTAGGCGGGAAATGGGATTCAGTTGTATATAAGCTACCAACATGATCAATGAGGAATTATCCAGAAAATTAGCTGAACCTGTCTCAACTTCTCTTATCTTCTTCTTCTCTAAGCTCAGGAGGTTGGTTCCCTCGAAGTAATTGTCTTTCTCTTAATCCCTATATCTCTGTTCTTAATCTCTGTTCTTAACAGTTTCTTTATCATGCACAGCCTCATTTTTTGAAGAAGTTAGGCCCCCCTACATCTGGTGCCAACTGCCTAGATAGGAGCCACAAAATTCAATCCCTTATGGTTGGACTTGGGTATTCATATCCAGCTCAACCAAAGTGGAAGTGGGGTTGGATTTATTTCAATTGTTTGAAACCTCTCTATCATATTATCCTCCAATTTAAATATGATGCCGAGCTTTTCAGCAAACACTAGAGCAAACGCCACTTTATTGAAGGAAGATAAATACATGATTTTTAGTGGATTTTGTTGCCTAACAATTGTTGCTAGATTATTGTATCAAATGCTGAGGTTTGTTCTCATGACTTGAGGAGCACTGGTTCAGAAAAGCATTAATACAGTGTTCGACAAAGGTTTTTTTTTTTTTTTTTTTTTTTTTTTTGAGAAGAAGCTTGACAGAGTTGACACATCATTACAACACAGAAATTCAAATAAATGTTTCACAGCAAGACTGTATTCATTGTCAACATATTCATTAATCTTCTTGTTACTTCCTCTATGTTGCCTACAGTTTTCTAATTTAGCCCATGATAACAAGTAGAATTTGAATTCCCTCCATTTATTTTTTAAATGGAGAACCGTTTCCTAATCCTGATGCCTCTAAAATTCCTTGCAATTGATTGGGAATAAAAATTTATTTGCCCATATAATGACCCGTGTGGAATTCACCATATTAGGCCGTTGCTGTCTGTTGCCCACGCATGAGAAGAACCAAGACTGGTACCAGAACAATATAGAAACACTTCACCAAAGCTATGACTGTCTTTTATTTCTATGTGAAATTTACAATTTACTTTACCAAAGCTATCTCCAAGCTATTTACGGCCAAAAGATTGAATGAAAATTCAAATAATAACAAACAAACAAAAAAATAACTGTAAGCAAAAAATGGGAAAAAAATGCTAACACTCATCAAATCTATATATTACTAAAAGCTGAAGTATAGCGTTTAATGTTCTTGTGCTCATATTGAATCACATCAACATCCATGTCATTATCCTTTTTCTTTTCAATTTTCCTATAATTGTTTTTTAACATTTACTTTTTTTTAATAATTGCATTTTCTCCAACCTTTCTCATGTCTTTACCTTTTCATCTTCCCATTACCCTCAACCTTAATATCACTTTTCATCTTTCTTTATTTTGTCTCTTCATCTTTCCCTCTCTTACCTTTTCATCTTCCCACTACCCTTAACCTTAATGTCACTATTCATCTTTCCATTCATTTTCATTTATTTTGTCTCTTCATATTCACACCATCTTCTATAAATTTGTTATTCTCTCTTCCATTTTTTGCATAGTTTTCCATCACATAAAGGTTTTCTCTCTCTCTCTCTCTCTCTCTCTCTCTCTCTCTCAATTATTTTTGGAGTATTTTTTTTTCTTGCATCTCTACTTAAGTTGATAAATTTTTGTGTTTGTTATAACTCTATGTTGGGTTGGTACGATTTAGTTTTGTATTTTAAGTTTTTTTTTTTTTTTTTTTTTTTGTTCTCTTTGATTGTTAAATATTATACTATTTTGTTATAAAAAAATTAAAAAAGATAATATATAAGAATATAATATACATTATTCTATTACATAACATTTTTTTTTTTTGAGAATCTTTTATTACATAACATGATTTGGATAATTTGGTATTTATTGTTATATATATATATATATATATTTTTTTTTTTACTTTTTAAAATTTTTTTCATCTTATTTTATTCAATATTTAAACTCAGTCACATCCTCCATATAATTAAATTATTTATATTATCTTTTTTTTTAATTAAACATATAATATTTTATTTAAATTTAAATAAATTAAATTGTACTCACTTTTTTTAACATTTACACTTTCTCCAATCTTTCTCTTTCTTTTTACATTTTCATCTCCTCACTACCCTCTCTCTTAATATCACTCTTCATCTTTCCCTTTATTTTGTTTCTTCTTATTGTTATCCTTTTAGTATAAATTTGACATTCTCTTTTCCATTATATGCATAATTTTTCTTCACAAAAAAATTTATTTCTCTTTCTCTCTCAATTTTTGGTGATATATATATAATTTGCATCTCTGCTTTAGGTTGAGAAATTTTTGTGTTTTTTAGAACTCTACTTTAGGTTGATCCAATTTAATTGTGTTTTAAGGTTTTTTTTTTTTTTTTGGTTGTTAAATTTTATCATATTGCATTGTAAAGGATTAAAGATAGTATATAAGAATGTAATATTTTAATATTACATAATATGATTTAAATAATTTGGTATTTATTTAGAGATAATTAATTTGGTGTTTATTGTTATATCTTTTATTTTTATTTTTTTCTTCTCATATTATTTTATTCAATATTATTATTATTATTGTTGTTGAATTAATATATTAGATTGTATATTTTTTCAAAGTCAATATATTAACTTGAAAGAAAACGAAAAACCAACTATTAACCAATAATATTATCACGCAATAACGCGCAAGTCTACGACTAGTTCCAAACAATAATAAAAACAAGCAAATACTAAAACTATGCAAATTAAAGCATCAATTTCAAATTCAAGGCATTGCATTCTAAAATATTTAGGGTATGTTTGGTATCTTGAATGTAGATTACATTAGGAATAGTAATTTTTATTATTGGGAATAGAAGACATTGTAATAGAATAACTATTACTATTCATAAGTTTGGTTGTTACATATTGAAAGCTTGTAAAAGATGATATATAAAGAAACTTATATTTTTAGAAATATATTAATTTTAAAACCTATTATATGCACTAAGGAATGACTATTACATTCATTTTAAAGAGGAATAGTTATTCTTCAATTTAAAGAATAATTATTCCAATGTAACAACTAATCCATGTAATAAAGATGCAACCAAATGACTGAATTGATATTACACATGAATAACTATTCCATTACAGGAGCTATTACAGCGTACCAAACATACCCTTAAGAAAAATTATACAACTATCAAACCGCTGAATGTAGAACTCATATCTATTGCTCCATCCTATCAAAAAGCCCTTCCCTTGCACCATTTTACAGTTAAGTGGCTAAGTTTGTCTTTGTGGTCTAAACAATTATACGACTTGGTCTTTTTGAATGATCTTCTCTTGTCAAATGGGAATTTACTTTATCTATGATTTTGTGTTTATAAAAGTTGGAACCTCAAACTGGAGAATGTATGCAACGATGACACATCCCTTTCTCAAAGCATACAACAATGATACATATTATTTCTTCTAGATTAATTTTTTTGAAATGAACTAAATTTATCTTTGGGTAATTAATTTTAAACACTTTAATTCATATTTTTTGTGGTTATTTATGTCAATTTTTATGTCTAATTTTTTGTAATAATATTGTAAAATGAATGCTGCTCTTCCTCTTAAAAAAATGGACTTCTGCTCTACCCTTTGATTTGAATTGTTGTCATTTAAGATTATTTAAAGTATTGTTATGGCTTTTTTTATAATAATAAAAGAATCCGTTAAGGCTTTTTTTTTTTATAGGCATTTTCCTCAATGGGATTTGAGGTTTTCTTGTTTCTTTCCTGCCAGCAGGTTGGGTTTCAACGGGGGGAAAAAGAAAGATACGGATTGTTAACTTGCCATTTGCATTATTAAGGAACTGGACATGTGGGAGAATTTTAAAAGAGATACCTATAAACAGTATCTAAAATACTGTATCTAAACATTGCCCTTTTAGTTAAATATGTCTGCCAAGAACTTTCAATGCCTACTTCAGAAGCCTTGAAACAAGATTGGTGCATTGCCCCAATTTATGTTTTGTCTATCAAATATACTCATAGTCTAAATGATTGCAATGGTCCTATATGTTTTCGACTGGATCAAAAATTGTTATTAAAATCAAGAGTTTAGCAGCAAAAATTTCAAAGTAAGACGAATAACTAATTCTGATTTGATTGTTTACTGGTCTAAATATTATATGCTATTCTATATACATCTATTGTTCTTTCAAATAAAATAACAATTAGGGCGCGTTACCTACAGTTTCCGAGGCTGATAACAATAATCATACTATTTGGAAGGATAAAATTCTTCAATAGTGAGACCATTATCAATGATCCATTCAAAAGCATAAAAGGGTGGACTTCCCATATCCACCATTTCCTTCAATGCTTAATGCATTAGGTCACACTGAATCAAACAACTCAGGTGGCGACATAAGCATTTCAAAACCCTGAATCGTTTCCACCACAATTATTGCCATGGTCCAACAACAAGCTGCAGACAATAAATTTTATTTTAGATTTTACATAGAATAAGATAGGGGAAAAAAAAGTATTTCATTGAAAGAAAATGTAACAATTTAATAATAAAATAATTGAACTAAAAAATACTTACTGATAAAAATATACATAATGTTGGGGGAGGGCTTAAAAATATCAAAATATACATAATTATAAGGTAAGAAAGATATTCTCAAAAAAAAATAAGGTAAGAAAGACTGATAAAAAAAAAAATTCCTTCTTAGGTTTTTGTTTTTCCCTTTCCCATCAAGATGAGAAGCATGTATTGATGAGATTTCTGTTAGTATCAAGAAAGTTCTTTATCACCTAGGACAAATGAATATAGGTGAGACAGAAATTTTATTATTCTTTCATGGTACTAAAATCATTTGAAAATGATTTTGCATTAAATTTTCTAGCAAACACATGTTGATGAATGTTTCTTGTGGTTTAAAGATCTAAACTTTGTATTAAACACATTTTTTTAGTGTTAAACTTAGCTCAATAAAACAATGCATTCTGATTCAATTTAAGAAGAAAGATACTAGCAGGTTCAATTTCTTTAGATCACTCCAATAGTTCAATTGCCTAAATATTATTGAACCATACGACCCTTAGTTTTCATTATCTTGCACTGCCCCAATTTTTGAAGAAACTAGGCCCTCCTACATTTGGTGCGCTAGATAGTACAATAAAAACAAGAAAATCCCAAAACTATGCAACTTAAAGCCTTAATTTCAAATTCAAGGCACTGCATTATGAAAAAAAAAATCTAAAATATTAAAGAAAAAAATTGTACGACCATCAAACTGCTGAATGTTAGAACTCGTGCCCATTGCTCCATCCTATAAAACATCCCTTCCCTTCCACCATTTTACAAACTTTGTTCAATCAATTTACTACTTGGTCTTTTTTTTTCTTTTTCTTTTCCTAAATGATCTTATTATTTTCTTCTTGCCGATTGGGAATTTATGTTGTCTGTTGTTTTGTTTTTGTGCTAAGATGTGTTTAATTCCATGACACATAATTGGGCTGTTTTGGTCCTTTTCTTGTTTACAAACTATGTAATTATTCATTTTGTTCTGGTCTATAATATTATTCAGCCAAGAAAATAAAATAAGATAAAGAAAGAGGAGATTTTTTTCTGTTTTTTTTTCAAAGAAAATATAGAAAAGATTATTCAAATGACGTAAAATTGGTTCAATGGGAGTGACACGTGCCTCTCTAATGACCATACAAATTGTATATGTTAAAAAAAGCAATAATGACCATACAAATATTTTTGGGAGTATATGTATTACGTGTAATAATATTTAACTACGAAATTGTAAACATGTATAGAAACTTCATGTCTTCGGAGTAAAAGGTATTTTTGGATCATGAAAATAGTGTTTTTTCCTCTTATATTTATGATCAGGTTTACTTATTAAATTTATAGTAAAATTTATAATAAATGATGATGCCAAAAAATCAACAGTAAGCCACACAATCCTCACGTGCTTGAAACAACACTTGCACAACACAAAGAGAGAAGACCTCATAGAGGGCAACGGTGTGATACCGGTCAAATACCCTTTGAAGATCAAGTTAGAACTTCTCACAACTCTAGAGTGTCAGAGCTGAGATGAATTATGCATATCTTGGTCGGTGAGGGTATTGGGACTTTTATAATAATAAAAGATTGACATCTTTTTCCTTGGTTTAGAAGTCTTTTCCTTATAGAAGTCCTTATAAGTGTATTTTTCGGAATCCTTTCCTAGAGTCTTTTTGACCAAACTGGGCATGGGCACAAGAAATTTCCTTATACGTATGTGTGGAAACCAAGTTAGGGTTACGTCAAAACCGTCGGTCTCGCTCATCCCTTCATCATTGGCTCCGTCCTAAGTTAATTCCGTCAGCTTTGTAGACTTATGTTTGTCACGTGTTGATAGATGTAAGACTGACGAGTTGGTTTGGAACATCGCCCTACGCCTTGTCATGAGTAAGTTCCAATATTACAAAATTATCTTTATCAATAAATGTGAAAAAATAAAGCACAATTTACCCACTCCAAAATATCTAACAATTTTCCCTTTCTTCTAATTACATAGGTCAAAAAGCAACAACTTTGACAATGTTCTTGGACCATTAAAACGACTTTGATTTTCTGGACTTTAAAAAGTCCAGAACTAAAAAAAGCGACTTAAATAAAATTAAAGAGAAGAAGAAAACAGAAAGATCTCACTTGATATTCGTTATAGTATAATCTGCAATAACAATATGGCGCAAAGAAGAAGCCAAAATCAGGAAATCTGTACCACAATCAAGTTTTCATGGTGGTCTCATTTTGCTATACTCTTCCTCATCACGTCAGTACTCAAAGCCCATCTCGCCGATGCATCTGATACAATTTACCCAGGTCAATCTCTGGCACGGAATCAGACCCTTACTTCCAAAGGTGGAATTTTTCAAATGGATTTCTTCAGCCCTGGTAAGTCTCATCACTATAACTTAGGCATATGGTATAAAATGATAGCAGAGTTTACAGTGGTTTGGGAAGAAGATTCAACATACTTAGGCTTGGAGCCAGGCTCTATGGCACTAGAACTTTCTAAGGATGGACTACTGGTAATAAAAAAAAGGATTTAGAAGTGATTATCTTGGGCCTTATGACTCTTATTCTAATTCTACCATAGGGGTGCTTCTTGACAACGGAAATTTTATCCTAAGAAATAATTTAGATGATATTGTACTGTGGCAGACTTTTGAGGAAGCACTTAATGCGTGGCTGCCAGGGGCCAAGCTGTTGCTTGGTTTCAATACACTTACCAATGAAACATAAACTAATTTTCTACGGTCATCTAATGCTGGTTCTCTGCTGAATTAGAAGTAAAAAAAAATGGAACGGGTCACTTGGTACTATATAATTCGGAATATCGTCCTAATCTATATATATATATATAAAACCGAAACCTCTGAAGTTCCCACAATTTTCCACGTCAGCATTAATTAAATTAAAAAAAAACATTAATTAAGTTAAAAAAATGAAGCTCAAATTTTTTTCCACAATCGTTAAAATCAAACCCGATACCCACAAACCCACTCTGAATCCTCTCTCTCTATTTCTCTACCTTTCTCCCCAAAACCCAACTCTACATACAAACCTCGACTCAATCGTTTCTCTCTATTTCTTTACCCTTCTCCCTAAAACCCAACTCGAAAATCAATCCCAAATGCCATCTTCTTCTCCTCTCATGCTACTTCCCTAAAATCAAATTTAATCATCAATCTGTATCTCCAAAGCAAACCCTATACCTAAGGCGCCAACGTGCTAGACCTATGCGGGGAGTTTCCTTGGTCTCCACTCTCAACCTCTTTTCTCCATGGACGGATCCAGCCACAGAGCCGATTAGGTTAAATAATTCCCCCTCTGTCATTCTCTTTCCTATTTGATTAATCTGCTTCTCAAGAAATTCTTCTCTACGATTTCCCCCCCTCTGTCATTCTCTTTCCTATTTGATTGATCTGCTTCTCAAGAAATTCTTCTCTACGATTTTCTCTAAAACTTATTTTTTGAGTTTCAATTTCAGGTAATGATGATGATGCCAATTACTCAGTCCCAACGCCAAGTGAATCCTAGCAGAGATGTGGTTGCCTTTTCGGTTGTCACCGTTGGCATCACCAGGTCTATCTCTATCTCTCTTCTTCTTCTTTTATGCTTATGTGAATGATCTGATTTATTAGAAAACAAGAGCATTTTGTGCATATTGTTGGATTATATATTTGGGTTGTGCATGGTTTTTATTTTTATTTATTTTTTAATTTATTTTTTATTTATTTTTTCCTTAGGAACCAATATTGTTGCATAGTTGCTGAGTAGAACATTGAGGTGCTCTTTCGACATCGGTTTTAATAATCTTGAGGATTGCTTTTATCTGGACATAATATACATTTTGTTATTTGTTTTTGTTTTGCTTGGTATTAAAGGAAAAATGATTTGGCTAGGAATGAGATCCTTCTACTAGAATGTAGATTTGAGGGAGAATGTGGTGTGTTGACTGAGACCATGTTTTATGTCCCTAATAGGAACAAGATAAGTTTTGGTATTGGAACAGTTTAGTAGTGACCCGTTAGATTGTACTAATAATACAATTTTGGTCCTTTTGTTTATCGTAAATTGTATATTTGATGATAGTTACTGCCTTTTCCAAGTAGCTACTTTTTCCAATTGAAATGATGAAATTTGCATAGCTATTCATTTGATGAAATGATAGTTCTTGATATGGGTTAAAATTCAAATTGAAATTGTTTTAAATGGGACAAAGGCTCAAAGTTTAGTTTCAATTATGTCTTCAATTAGGAATGGAATGGAATTGGCATCGAGACTATGATCGTGTGCGAAGGTATGCAATCAATCGATAATTTTGATAGAGGAATTAGACACATTTTTGGACAGGTACAATCTTGTCTTATTTTACACTTGCTAAAGGTATGATATAACACATATTGTTATTCGAGCATGTTTGATGTCCTTAATTGTGTCTTCATCATCATTATTTGTTTAAAGGGTTAGTATTTGTAGTTGAGAATTAAAGAAAGAGATTGTCACATTTTAATTCTCTATTATTGATTGGAAAAAAAAAAAAAAAAAAAAAAGTCTTTGTTTCTCCATAATATATAAGATCCTTTTGTAGTGGCGACTATTTCAAGAGATACTTTAAGTTCAAATCAATATATGTCAAATTGTCTAGCCAAAGCATCCGAGGACTATAATTATGAAAAACAATAACTTAGCCCTCAAAAAATGTTTGAATTTTGGTACTGTTTAAATTTTAAATGTAGATTTAACAATGTTTCTTTCTCATTGTAATTTGTGATTTATGTCAATGATGATTTTAGGGTCCTCCAACTCATGAAAGTATGCAAGATTTATGTTTCTTTTTCATTGTGTTTCTTCCAACCCGAGGATGGATACAAGAAGAGAGAAGTTTTGACGCTAAGGTTGTGATCATAAGTGGAGAGATTCCTAATCCAATTAAGTTTCCAATATATATTCTCTTCGGATTTGCTGATTTTTCATACTCTACATTGTTTTTGGGCAAGATCTTGGTAAGTGGTAAGTTCAAAATGCTCATTTTCTTTTTAGTAGCTTTAATCTTGTGCTTTCTCTGTCATATATTTCTCTTGTTGTTGACCATTCGGTGAGGCCATTTATAAGTGAAATGCACCTTCTCGTGTGTTCTTGCATTGCCAACACTATGTTAGTACTATTTTTTTTTTTTTAGTGTATTACATCAATGTTGGTGTGTATCATATTTCTATGTTTCTTATTTTACTCATTGATTGTTTAGTGAAATATGATCTTTTGAAACATTTAGCATGTGTGTGAATTTAATTAGTAATGTATATATGAAAAGTTGATTGTGTAATTTTCTTTTAGTGTTATTAGTGTGTGGTTGATGCATTGTTGTCTATATAAAAGGTTTTAATTCTGCATTGTTTTGGTTTGTGACTTTTAATATCTCCCCAAACTATTTCTCCCCCAAATTCCGATACTTCCTACCCATGGACCTCTACATTTTCAAGTATGTTGGCAAGTACTGTAACACTATATTATAAATAGTGTTTAATTTTTTAGAGATTATTTGTTACAATCGCAATTCATGGCCTAAAATTTGTATTGTTTGGTATGTGATTTTACTATTTGGCTTTGGCTTTAGGATTTTTTTTTTTATTTTTTTTTTATGTCAAGTTCTATAAAAGGAGCACTGTGATTTGTTCCTATGATTTTATTTGTACTTTGTATTGGTTGGTATGTGATTTTACTAATAGGTTTTGGCTTTGGGATTTTTGTTTCTAACATGCATTTGAATCTAAATAAATCAGGTTTCATATGTCAAGTGCTATAAAAGGAGTAATGTGGGTTTGAAGGTTTTGTCTTGGTTATCTTTGTGTTTGTTCTCTATGTGTAAAATTTGGTCTATGGATCCAATTTGTTAGAAGGATTTCTTCTTCAAAAAGTTATTTTTCTGCACTATTTTTCTACATAAAGTTTGCACTATCTTACATCTAAAATCTGCATTTTTTTTTTTACAACCAAAATCAACCAAAATTTGCACTACACTGTTTCATAAAAATCTGCATTGTACTATTTCATAAAATATGCATTGTTTTGAATAACTTTCTGCATTGTTTTTAAATAACTTTTTGTATTAAGTACATTTTAGCACCTATGATATAACCAATTTTCTGTTTCGTATGTCAAGTTCTATAAAAAGAGCAATGTGGGTTTGAGGGTTTTGTCTTAGTTATCTTTGTGTTTGTTCTGTATGTGTTTATTTAAATTTCTCGGTGAATAAGTAGAACATATTGAGTGTGTGTGTATTGGGAAAACATCAAGATCTTGCCTTGGATGATCTTAATTTGAATTCCTTTGACATTGTTTCCTTCATATTCAGAATCAATAATGATTAGATTACTAGGACTCTCCTCTATGTGTTCAATGAACTTTTTACTTTAGCTCACAAATTTAGCAGCAACCCTCAATTGTACTTGGTATGAAAGGGAGGTATTACCTATGTGATTGATAGGAAGTGTTTAGCCATTCCTAACAAAGTGACTTGGATGATTTTTATGTCCTGAATGCTTTTGTTGTACGTTTTTCTTTGCATTTGTAGTTCTTTTCCGATTGCGAGTTGGTTTATTTAACTGTTTTATTCTATTAATGTTTCTTGAATGATGGCTAAAAATTGGATTTTATTGTTTTGTAGATAGGTATTTGGCATTTTGTTATCGGGTTATTTGGAATTGTGGATCTTTATCGTGTAAGACTCTTAATATGATAGCAAGATGAGAAAAGCTAGGTATTTACCAGTCTTCTCCTTTATTCTATACTGTTTCTTGCGTATTTATTGGTAATATGTTTCTAGAAAGAATTTGAAATTGGAATGTGATTGCATATTTAAGTTTCTTTGTTATCTCAAACTTGGTTTTATGTTTGGTTTAATTGTTTAGTTTAAATGACTATAATCTCAAATATGAATGGGAATTCTACATGATAAAATGACAGAAGTACATATTTTTTTTAAAATAGCAAATTTACAAATTTGATATTTCACTTCTATATGTTGTAATAGATTTCTCAACCTATTCTATTGACAGGCTTACATCAATGGTATTTCAAATGAATGTGACAACAACTTATCAAGTGAACAAGATGGTGATTCTACAAAGTTTCAAAAAGTTGATGTTGAAAGCAATGTACAACTTATACGAACATTTGTAATCAAGGAAAATAAAAGGAGTTATTCAGTGACTCTTTGTGAAGCAACAAAGGAAGAAAATACAAATAATACTTTAAAGTTGTCTTTCAATTTATTTCAAATATTAATTAAGTAGTTTTTAAAATTTGTGTTTTATATATTTATTGGATAATTGAGGATGTTAAAGATTGTAATTTTAATTTTAATTTTAATTTAAGTTTGATTTATATTTTTCATTATGTAATTTAATGTTTCATATCAAGGATAGAAAATTTTGAGGCTGGAATCTTAATATACAATCAAAGAGGAAGAGTCAAATAATTGTTAACATCTACTTACACAATAGCTTTCCCGTGCATCGCACGGGTTAGCGACTAGTTATAATACTAAATATGGTGGGAATCTGTCTAGGAAAGAATTGGCCAACCAATACATAAATGTATCATATGTTTCCAATAAGAATGGAAGCTATTTTATATACTATGTTGTTTCCCCTTATAAATTCGCAAGAATTGTTTTGAATAACATCAGGGATCTCACTCTATTAGAAACAGAGTAAAAGAGAGAGATTGAAAACTGAATTTACTCTTTGATTGAAAAAATGAAAGCAGTTACAAAATAATTATCACCTATGCTTTATATACACGAAAACAGAGGCTAACAAATTTTCCCTCCAAAAATAACTAACTAACTAATTATCAATACATCCAATTACAATTTGACATCTATCACTTCTATTTGCTTCTTCTTGTTTCTCTGACATGTGGACTCCCCTTTAGTTTTTCCTTCTTTCTTCTTGACTCTGCTTGTTCCACCGTGTTGACCTTCTTCAATTTTAATACTCCCCCTCAAGTCCCGAACTAGAAGATCATGGACTTGAAGATGAGTTTCAATCCGTAACTCCTTTGGCAAATGCTTTGGCATGAAAATATCTTGCAAACCCAACTTCTGTGTCAATCTTGTGAAAGAATTGAAGCCTAAAGCTTTGGTAAACACATCAACTACCTAAGCATTTGAATTCACATGAAAAGTTTTAATCATTCCCTCCAGAATTTTGTCTCGAACCGGATGACAGTCTACCTCAATATGTTTAGTCCTCTCATGGAAGACTGGATTAGCAACTATATACAAGGCTGCTTGATTATCACAGAAGAGCATAGTTGGTTTGGGGTGCTCAATTTTTAAATCCTTAAGTAATTGAAGTACCCAGATTATTTCACATGCTACACTAGCCATTGCCCTATTCTCGGCCTCCGCCAATGATCTTGAAACTACCCCTTGTTTCTTTAATCTCCATGCTATCAAACACTCTCCTAAATACACTACATATCCTGTCGGTGACCTCCTTGTATTAGGGCATCCAGCCCAATTAGCATCGCAAAAGGACTTAATGTGTAAATCATAGGTGCTTGAGAAGAAAAGTCCCTTACCCGGGGATCCTTTAATATATTGAAAGATTCTGTGAGCAGCAAGTAAGTGAGGCTCTCTAGGTTTTGAGACAAACTAACTCAACCTATGCACAAAGCATAAGTAATGTCAAGGCCATGTCAAAGTTAAGTATAGTAGTCTCCCAATTAACCTCCTGTACATTCCAGGGTCTACTAACAACTTCCCCTCAAATTTAGAAAGTCTTAGATTCTGCTCCATAGGAAATTTAATCGGCTTTGATCCAAGAAAAACAGTATCCTTCAAAATTTCAAGTGCATACTTTCTTTGAGTCAAGTTGATGCCTGCATCAGTCCTTGCCACCTCAAGACCTAAAAAATACCTCAAAGAACCAAGGTCTTTTAAGCCAAATCTATCGTCTAGTAACTTCTTCAAGCTATTGACACAATTAGGATTGTTTCGATGAAGTAAAATGTCATCAACATACACCAAAAGCACTGTAAAAGAAGTCCCTTAATTGTGAGTAAATAGTGAGTAATCATATTTGGATTGAACAAATCCCATTTAAAGAATGGTTTTGGAAAATTTGTCAAACCATTGTCTTGAAGCCTGTTTAAGACCATAAAGACTCTTGTTTAATTTGCATACAACATTGGCCCCCTTGCTATGAAAACCAGGTGGCGGACACATGTACACATCTTCATTCAAATCACCATGCAAGAATGCATTGTTAACATCCATTTGGTGAAGAAACCACCCTTTCACAACAGCCAAAGTGAGTACAATCTGGTGACACAAACTTGGCCACTAGTGAAAAAGTCGTAGAATAGTCCAAACCAAACTTTTGTGTGAGACCCTTAGCAACCAGCCTAGCCTTATATCTTTCAATAGAGCCATCGAGGAGATATTTAACCCTATAAAGCCATTTACAACCTATAGGGCTCTTACCAAGAGGCAAAGGCACCAAACTCCAAGTGTTAGTGACCTCTAAAGCCTCTATTTCCTTATCCATGGCAGCCCTCCATTCAGGATATTGCACTACTTGATGGAAAGAGGCAGGTTCTAAAGGAGTGGAATTAATCGCCATAACAAAAGACTTAAAGGTAGGCCCAAGGTGAGAATAGTCCAAATAGGTTGAAACATCATATGGCGGACAGAGTGGGGCTTAGTCTTGTGGACTTGCAAGCATACTAAGATAGGTAAGGAGGTGGTTTATGTGATCTAGTGGACCTTCTAAGAGTAGGATTGGAAGTTGAAGGTGAGGTAAGTGGTGAAACAAGAGGGAAGGAACTAGCATTAGAAGTCAATGAAGGAATGGCAACAAGGTCGGGTTCTACAGAATCATTTCTGCACTAGATGATGCGGCGGGTAGGGTGCTAGGTGCATCAAGTCTTTGCATCGGATGTTGCAACAGGTAGGGTGCTAGGATCCACATCGGTGGTAGAAGGAATGTCAATTGAAATAGAGGAAGGAAGATGAATAGTATCAACAGATTAAGATGATTCTAAAATACAATGAGGAAAAATGAAATCATCTAAATAAGAAAGGGAAGGTTGTGAAGAAAGAGCATTAGGGAAAATATGCTCATAGAAAATAATGTTTCTGGATATGTGAACAGAATTGGAAGTGAGATCAAGTACCTTATAGCCCTTAATGCCTTGGGGATAGCCTAAAAACACACACTTCCTAGCTCTAGGTGCAAATTTGTCTCTATTATGAGGTAAAGTTGAAATGAAACATAAGCAACCAAAACATTTGAGATGATTATAAGATGGTGTTGATTTAAAAAGAAGCTCATAAGGACTTTTGTTACCTAAAGACTTGGAAGGAAGTCTATTAATAAGGTAAACAATAGTTAGAATGCAATCTCCCTAAAAACATAAAGGAAGTTGTGATTGGAACCTTAAAGCTCTTGCAACATTGAGAATGTGTTGGTGTTTTCTCTCAACAATAGCATTTTGTTGAGGGATATCAACACAAGTCAACTGATGCAAAATTCCATTTGATTGAAAGAAATCCTTAAGATAGAATTCAGTTCCATTATCACTCCTTATAGTTTTGACTTTGCAATTAAACTGAGTAGACACCATAGAAACAAATTGTGGAAGATACACTTGTGTTTCGGACTTATGTTTGAGCAAATATACCCAAGTGCATCTAGTAAAATCATCCACAATTGTTAAGAAAAATATAAAACCATCAACAGTCTTTGTAGCAAATGGACCCCAAAGATCACAATGAAATAAATCAAAAGGATGAGTTGAAACATGAGTGCTAGCTGTTAAAGGAAGTTTATTCTATTTTGAAAAATGACAAATATCACAACAAGAAGCAGTTTTATTGATATTAACATCATGTACAAGTTGCTTCAACAATTGAAGTTTAGAATGAGAAGGGTGTCCTAATCTACTATTCCATAAATCTGATGAAGAACCGTATAACAACAGCAGCAAGTACAAATGCAAAAGATCTACAACCTGAATCTTGTAGTAGAAATAGGCCATTGTGTGCTTTACCTGGACCAATCGTGCTCCATTGAGCAAGGTCCTGAATAAAACAACAATCACCAAGGAAAATGAGGCAACAACAAAGTGATTTTGTGAGTTTGCTAATAGAAATCAAGTTGAATGTAAAAGAGGGCACACACAAGACATCAGTTGAAATTAAAGTGAAAGAAATATGCTTTGTGCCTATGTGTGTAACTAAGACTTGTTCCCCATTAGGCAAATAGAAAAAAGTATGGACTATTGAGGTAATTGAAGTCAATTGAGCAACAAAATAAACCATGTGGTCTGTTGCTCCTATATCAATGATCCAAGTATTGGATTTATATGCTTGCCTATCAACTACTTGAGCAACAAAGATAGAATAGGAAAGATTAGGTGGAATCCAGAAGGAATTACCTGAAAATTTTAATGAAGTAGAAGGAGAGGATGATGTGGAAGGTAAAGTATGTGGAATGGAAGGGTAAGAAGTCATAATGTAAGCGACTTGGTGACGGTCCGAGCATCATTGTCCGATCCAGCAGCCATATGACACTTAAGAAAATTCAGAAATTGCTTACATTGAGCCTATGACAATGATAATCGTGGACTAACTTTCACAAAAGAACCTCCACCAAAGTGACCAACATGGTTCTGTGAAGCCAAATCTGATTGAACACCAGCACCTTGCAAAGCTACTCCAGGTAAAAAACCAGAATGCACACCACTAGACGGTAAACCAAAATGCACATTTGGATCAAATCCACAACTTCCTATGGTTTACATTGAAGCAACTTGATTTGCCATGGCCTTGTTACCTCCTTTTGGCTTGTAACCAGGAGGGTAACCATGGAGCTTATAACATTTATCAGGTATGTGTCCAATGAAGCAACAATAAGTGCATACAGGCCTATCTTTCTTGCCATTACCCCCTTTACCTCCACTCTTTTGTCCTTGATGACCAAGAAAAACTCTACTATTATTCACATACATAGCAGCAACATCACTTGACTGAATCATGTTGAAACTTTGACCAATGTTTCTCCTCTTCTCTTCTTGCAAGATCGGAGAGCACACTTTGCTAAGAGAGGGCAAAGGTTCAATTAGTAAAATCTGTCTTATAACATGGCCATAACCATCATTCAATCCCATCATAAACCTAAAAACATGCTCCTTATGATGAGCATCAAGTTGAGAAGACTTAGAACCACAAGTACAAGCACATGTATAGATTGTAAAAGGCTGGTAATTAGCATACTCATCCCACAAGGTCTTGAATTTCGTAAAGTAAGAACTTACTGAAAGTGATCCTTGTGCAAGATGTGCAATTTCCTTCCCAAGCTCAAACAACCTTGGAGTGTTACCCTTAGATAGCCTATCTTTGAGATCAATCCACAAATCTCTGGCATTGTTGATATACATAACACTAGCCTTCAAATCCAGAATAAGTGAATTCGTTAACCAAGAAAGCACTGTGGTATTGCATCTACTCCAAGAATTATACAATGAAGAAGATGAATCAGGCTCAAGAATCGATCCATCCACAAAACCAAACTTGTTTCTGGAACTTAGAGCCAAGAACACAGATCGCGCCCAACTCATGTAATTTTCTGGACCGGTGAGTGGTTGCGATATAAGCATAAGACCTAGATTTTCATTCACAAGAAGAAAGAAAGGATTATTTGCATATTCATCTGCTATCGTTGCACTTGAAGCAAGTCTTGAATGCGTGATTTGAGATTGAGTGTTGGTTGTGGAATTGGAAGCCATAGATGAGAAAGAAAAGGTAAAACAAACACTAAATTCTGTTTGGGAACCGAGAAAAATGAAAAAGGACTCAGAAAAATTGCTCTGATACCATATTAGAAACAAAGTAAAAGAGAGAGATTGAAAACTGAATTTACTCTTTGATTGAAAAAATGAAAGCAATTACAAAATAATTATCACATATGCTTTATATACACGAAAACAGGGGTTAACAGAGGCTAACAAATTTTCCCTCTAAAAATAACTAACTAAGTAATTATCAATACATCCAATTACAATTTGACATCTGTCACTTCTATTTGCTTCTTCTTGTTTCTCTAACACGTGGACTCCCCTTTAGTCTTTCCTTCTTTCTTCTTGACTCTGCTTGTTCCACCGTGTTGACCTTCTTCAATTTTAATACACTCTCTATGTATGGGATGAGGATTTACACCAATGGAATTTGGTTTGGAAGGCACCTCAACAACGTTGTGAGATTGTGGGTTTCTGCGGGGAGTATAGCATTTGCAGTCAGCAGAATGTACGTCTCTGTGATTGCCCAAAAGGATTTAGACCAACAAATCCAAGAAATTGGGCTTAGATGACTACAGTGAAGGGTGTGAGAGAAGAATTCATTTAAATTGCTCAAATGACAAGTTCCTCATAATGCCCAACATGCGCTTTCCAGAAGCATCATCTCATCCAGCAGTCAAAAATGTTGAAGAATGCAAATTAATCTATGTGAGCAGTTGTTATTGGGGTGTTTAATTTACAAAAGAGCATGTATAATTCTACAACAACTTTCTTCTAATAAAGCGCTAGGTGGAGATTTTCATATTCGCATATCTGCATCTGAACTGGTGGGAAGTAAAACCAAGATATCCAAAAAGGCTACTTGGGTTGTTGGAGTTCTCGCTGTGCTCATTCTTCTCATTGGCATTGTATTGGCAATTATTTGGAGGGGACATTACGTTGGTGTACTGGAAGAAGTAGATTTTTCTTTAATTCTGTTCAAGTATCAAGATTTACGAAGAGCAACAAAAAAAATCTCCCAAAAACTTGGGGAGGGAAGTTTTGGTTCTGTTTTTAAAGGGGTGTTGCTGAATTCAACAACTATTGCAGTGAAGAAGATAAGAAGTCTCGAGCAAGGTGAGAAGCAATTCCGTGCAGAAGTTAGCACACTCAGAGCAATCCAACATGTCAATCTTCTTCGCCTTCATGGTTTTTGTGTAGAAGTTTCAAAAGATTTCTTGTCTATGATTACATGCCAAAAGGTTCTCTAGAATCCCATTTGTTCCAAAATGCATCCAAGATTTTGGATTGGAAGACAAGATATCAAATTGCGATTGGGATTGCCAAAGGGTTGGCTTACCTTCATGATAACTGCAGAGATTGTATCATGCATTTTGACATCAAATCTGAGAACATATTGTTGGATGCTGAATATAATCCAAAAGTGGCTGATTTTGGTCTCGTAAAAATAATTGGACGGGACTTCAGTCGTGTGCTAACCACCATAAGGGGAACTAGGGGCTATCTAGCACCAAAATGGATTTCAAGTGAAGCTGTTACTCCAAAAGTTAATGTTTTCAGTTATGGGAAGCTTATTTTCGAGATAGTATCTGGTAGGAGAAATATGGACATGCTAGATGGTGATGATGAAGAGATACGTAACTACTTTCCAGCTCGTGTTGCAATTGCCATAAACAAAGGGGAAGACCCTTTGACACTACTAGATCACAAATTAGAGGGAAATGCCAACATGGAAGAGCTAATTAGAGCTTGTAAAGTTGCTTGTTGGTGCATTCAAGATGATCCAAGGGATAAACCAACTATGGGCCAGGTAATTCAAATTCTTGAAGGAGTGATGCAAATGAACGTGCCTCAAATTCCTCTATATTTCCAACGCCTTTCAGAAAATCCAATGGTAGCAATTGTTTCTCAAGAGACTGAGACTTCTTCAAGTTCATATTGATGGGCACAAGGTACTATCTCAACTCTGTTTTTACCATCAGTTCACTTTTTGTAGTCAAAATAAAGCTTATCATTCCTTTTATCTATTGCAAATCAATCAATCAATATATTACTAAAAGCTAAAGCGTAGCATTTAATGTTGCTACGCTCCCGTTGAGCCACATCAGCCGCCATGTCATTTCCAAATTTTTTTTTTTTTCTGAATTTCTCTTATAATTTTAAAATACTTTTACTAAATTTTTCGCTAATTTCAAAATACTATATAAAATATATATATATATATATATATATATATTTCCAGCCATATCCCCACAATAAAAGCCCAATCTTTATAGCTTGAATATGTCCACCATAAAGCCCAAAACATGAATATTACATTGCTGTCCATCATAAAGCCCAAACCCAACCCTTTATTATTCTTTTAACGCCAACCCTTTCTTCTCCTTCTGCTTCTTCTTCAGACGTTTAGATTGACTAACGCCAACCTCTCTCTCTTCCAAATACAGTTTCAAAACTTCAGACCTTTGGCTTTCTAATGCCAACCTCTCTCTTCCCTCCTTCGTCTCTTCCTCTCCTTATTTAAGTGAATCACTCCTTCATACCTCATCAATATTTCCCCTCCTTTTGCTCTTCCTATCTTTCACGGTTTCAAAACTTCAGAATTGCAGCTTTCTCTTCCCTCCTTCGTCTCTTCCTCTCCTCATTTAATTGAATCAGAAAACAATATATTTAAAGAAGAGCTCAGAAATACTGATAGACTTCACTTCAGGTATTTACATCAAAAATTTCACCTTTGCATTTTCTTAGTCATACAGGTCTGGGCCATTTGTTCATGTTTCGTTTGGGAGTGTTTGTTCTGAATGATTAGCTTAGATTGATGGGTTTGGAGCCCTGTAATGGGTTTTGCTAATTTCAATTATTGGCTGCATTGATCTCTCTTTTGTATTTTAGTAATTCAATCAACACTCTGTTTCCTATCCGTATCCTTTTGCGAGAGGCAAATTGGTCCGACCACAAGCCTAAGTTCAAGGCCACCGTCAACTTTAATGGCGAAGAGTTGTTAGCTGCCTCCTCTGTACGAGCTGTCAATATCTACATTGGCTACAAGGTCTGTATATCAAGTTGAGGTATACTTAAATTTTATTTTAAATGTATATGTAAAATCTTTAAGGTTAATTCTTTTGTGTTTTTCTGTTTGGGTATTGAGTTTATGGTCTGCAATTTTTTGAATTTTTAGTTGTTGCCATTGTTTGTAGAGAAAAGCTCAAAAATTAGGGTAAGGAAAATTACCCCAATCTGTGATTATTTGAAGCTAAGGTTATACAACTTCAGGAGATTGGAGGAAGAATGTATCCACCTTCCTTGTGCAGGCTGTGAGGAAAGAACATATCAAGATTCATTGTTTTTGAATAGCTGCAGCTTGCAGGTCAATCTCCATATGTGGTTTACATTATTCTCATCACGCTATAATGGATAGTTTATCATTTGAACCTTAGACTGTAGTCATAATACATGTGACTTTGTTGAATGTACATCTATCTTCAGTGTCGATTTGGTAGTTCTGCTACTTGCTGAGTTGTGTGGGAGGGTCATTATGGATTGTACTGAAGCCTTTATCCATACCTTAATCAATATTACTAATTTCCTATTTTATATAGATGATTGTGCATTGATTGGATGTATTTAAATGTCTAATTGATTTAATTGTCACTTAACTACATATGTTAATCAATTGTCACGTAATTAGGTATTGGACTTATCAAAAAAAAAAAAAAAAAAAAAAAAAATTAGGTATTGCCACATTCACTATGATAAATTGATAATAGAGTAGAGAAACTAACAAAAAAGGCCTAGAGTTATTCAAACAAGAGATGAACACGATGCTTATGCTTCCAAGTACGTTTTTGTGGAGCAAAGGTTCTTAAATCTTAAGTATTACAGCATTAAAATCTCATTGGTATGAAGTATACATGCTGCATTTATCATTAGTTTACGGACACTCTCATCCATTAATCGACAATCAATGTATGTGCCCACCTGAATTACCTGGAAACCATCATTCTGTAGTTGTACTTTGCATATCAATCTTCAAACAAGTAAGCCACAGTTGTTTAAATTCTTGGTCATGAATGAGCTATTCAATCTTCCAAGCTATCATTTGGATGATTTATTTATTTATTATTATTACTAAATCCTTACCAAATTTGAACTCTTTTTATTATTAGTTTTTTTTTTAAAGATGATTACAGAGTAATCTAATGTTTAATTTTATTTATTTATTTCCTTATGAATGATAAATAAGAAGTTACTAAGTTGTGTAACATAAAAAATAAACAAATAAATGAATGCAATTGAATCATGTGTCCGGTTGAAAAGATAGAGCCTGGTCCCAAATCATATGATTTAATTCCACATCCTTCTTATATGTATTTTAATAAAATTAAGGGCACATCATCCTTATCATGTATACTTATCAAAAAAAAAAGTTGAGGTTTTTATATTTTTTTCAAGTTTAATTTTTCTTTCGCTTTTAAATATATCGGTGGACATATTGGAGAGTGGATTATGGTTTGGGGTTGTAAGCAATGAGCACCAGTTCTACTTGCCAATGAAAGTAAGAAAGAATCAGAATCATCAACAAAAAATCATAACGTGGTAATTCTAAGTGGGTTTGATGTCCTTAATTTTGTCATCATTGTCAATGTTTTTGGTGACTGTTTTGGTTGTTTGTGGTGATTTTTTTTTTTTTTTCATATAATTTGGTTTTTGTTTTATTTTTTGATGTCCTTAATCCAACAATTTTTATTTTATTTTTTTATTATATATATTTTTATATGGATGACCAAATATGTGATTTTTAGAGACTTTTCTGGGTTTTGGATGTTGGATTATCTTCTCACAATTTTAATTGAGCATCTATTTGGGTGTTGAGGAAAAAAAAAGTGAAGCAAAAGTAAATGGAAGCACAATCAATTGTGAAGGTTCTTTTTAGATACCTTTGTGAATTATGAATTTTGCTTTGTTCATTTGCCAATTGTGGATTACTTTGTACGTTTTGGTAGGTATTCTTTTTAGAGAGATTTAACAAAGCAATGACCTATAGCTTTGTGTTTTTTTTTCTTCTAATAAACGTATTTTTTATGTTATTTCTACTAAGATGTTTCTATGGTATTCTATTCTATTTCACTTGTGTTGGTTATTTCAATCCAACATATTTGGGAACTCTCATACCATCATTCATATGGGAAGAAAACCGTAATAACTTCTTCTTTCGTTGTAGATGCTTTCATTTTTTTTTTCCATGTTTGTAGTTGTACATCATTAAGCAAGGGTTACAGATGATTCTTTATTCATTTTTTATATTTTTCCTTATTTCTTTTTGGTAGTAAGCTTAATTTAATTACTGCATTTGAAGTTTTTTTTCTCCTTTGTTCTTTCTTATGTTAAGGTTTCAGTTTTTCCTTTATATTAAGCTGTAAATGCGTAATAGTTTCTTTGAAATCTTATCTAGATTTTATTTATAGTCATAGGTTCAACATAATTTATTCAAAGAAACTCCTATTAATTATTTTTTTTCCTAAGTTATTGAATCAAACATGCATCCAAAATCTGTTTTAAATGGAAATAATTCAACTAATGATTATTTGCCCTTTTTTTTCTAGACTAGAGAGAAATGTTTACATTGAATTGTGTACCTGATGGTGCACTCCCACACATAGATAGCATGGAAGAAAACCATAAACTGGAGTTCTATGGAGTTCTTGAAAACTTGCCTCAAGTTATGATTAGGAGTTCTATGATGATTGTATGTAACTTATTATAGAACATGATGGAAAAATTGAATCTAAAGGAAAGAGGAAGCATTTTGGTTGAGAGCAAGTGTCACATATGTCTCAAAGGCTATTAGCACATGTTGACAAGTTTGGGGTTTGATGGTGCCATAGAAATTTCAGTGGAATTCTTCTCTCGGTTGCTAAGCTATCATGTATGTAAATTAGGCTACTTATTGAAAAATAAAATTGTAAAGTAGGCCAGATATTGAAGGTTCTTGCTGAATGCTATAGTTACTAAAAGTTATGTTTAGCTACTAAACTATTTGAGATGTTCCTTAAAATTTTGGGATATAAGTTAATAAGAAACGTCTTTTATATTATGCTTTCAGATACAATTTGTATTCAACTTTGATGTTGGTTTTTATTCCCTTTTAGATTTTATAGAGAAGTAGGAACACAAAATTTGTATTTTAATTTTGTATGTTTTGTGTATGCATATCCACACTCTTGCACACAATATAGACACTATCAACTTTTATAGTTGCATGGCTAGATAGTTTAGCAAATACCGTTAGTCTTAAATGGGGTTTTGCATTTTAATAAAATTCAATGAATTCAAAGTGGAAATTTGTTAAATAACACCGATTTTGTTTTCAACCAATTAAATTTTCGAGAAACATTTGACATTTTTTTAATGAATTAGTTTATATAACAAGCCTCATTAAATAAATCAATCACCAAATATTTAGAAACAAATTATAAGTACCATGTAACTTTGCAATAGGAACTAAAGATTAGACTTGCATATCTCTTTTCCAACAACAAAATGTACCAATAATGAGAAACACTATTTGAAAGGAGATTTAATTGGAAAATAATTGTGCTTCTTTGAAAAGAGGAGTAAAGATTCATAAATTTACTTTTGTAACTTTGGAATGGAGAGGTTATGATTATAGATTCATCAAACTTGCAACATTTAACCATTTAAACTTGCTGTTTAAGTACATGAATATTAGGAATAAATCTTATAGCTTTCATCAATCTAGCGGAAGATGAATTAAAAAAAATTAATTTCTTGAACATTTTTCTGTATTTTCCCGTACATCGCACGGGTTAGCGACTAGTATATATATAAAAGCAAAGACCTCATTGTGTGAGGGTCTAAGCTTTTGCCAAGTGGCACCTCCTATGAAGTTTCTCTACAATCATCCAATTCGCCCATTAATTGACTGAGTTTACACCACAATTCTCTCTCTTCTTCATGTCTTTTAGTATACCAAATGTTTCAGTTTTTTTTTTTTTTTAAAGGGATACTAATAACTAATGAGATCGGGATAGATACTCTTCTAGCATTTCTGTTGCCTAAATTACACAAATCCATATCTTTTATTTACTATAATCATTATTATTTTATTTTATTCTATGGGAATCCTTATTATTTTACGGTGATGAATTTACATACAAACATCTCATAAACAAAGTCTCCCTTAGTTAGTTTTTTTTTTTTGGGTACGGCAAGTTTTTACGTTAGTTATATAAAAAGTTTCTGCCTTTATGATTGTGTAGATGCATTAATCACAGCTTGCCTCCAAAATGATGTTTTGGTTTTTGCCTTTTTGTTTTCACATTATGTACATTATCAAAACTCTGCAATAATGATTAACGTAGGATTTTCTAAACCTTTGACTCCAACTCCCCAACCTCTCTCTCACGCTTTGCCTTCCCCTCTCAACTTTGACTATATGCCTCCATTCCCTTTCTTTCTCTTCAAAAAAAAAAAAAAAAAAAAACCTTTAATATTTAATTTTCCTAAACTACTGCTACTCTCAAATTTTGTTTCCATACTCACAATTTTTTAAAACACCAGGCCAATGGAAGAAACCTATTGCTTTTGTGATCTTTTGTTGTAGCCGGTGGCTATCCATCGCACATTAAGTGGCCTTGACACGTATGAGTTCAAGCTATCTTTTGTTACTTTCAAAAATTCATTTCTTCACTTACAATTGGTGGGGTTAAGATCGTGAGATTCTGTTTTTTTTTTTTTTTTTTTTTTTTTTTTTGATACAAGATACAATTCTTTTATAGGTTGTGTTATTGTGTATATCAATTTCCAAAAGATGCTTGAAATCTAGAACTGAGAAGTCGATAATTGTTTATTGTAGTGTAAAAGTCTCATTGTCAGTGTCCTTTCAAGATTGTTTAATTTTAGCATATGGCTTGAGTATCTTGGGATATTTTCAAAATAAACAAAAGCTAAACCTACCGTAAATCATAAATTGGATTATAGGGATCAAGCAATTATCATTTAGGGTGGAGGGTTTTTTTTTTTTTTTTTTTTACAAGATAGAAATTCTACTCTAGCCAAATTTAAATGTATATATATGTGTAAATCTCTCTATTGGAAACTTAAACTTCAGCCCTTACCTCCCAAACCCTACAAACATTAATACTTATGAAGTGACCATCACACTAAGAGTGTGCAATGGTAGGGTGGAGGGGATTTAGTCAATGGCAATTGAATTTGCAGTGGAAAAACAACACAACTATTCAATCGGCATTCTTTAGACTCCAAAGCTCCTTTCTCGAGTAAGTCTCTTGATATTTCAATAAAGAAATACATATTGACTTTTTTCCTACAATAAATTGAGTTTTGGGGTTTTTTTTTTTTTTTTTTTTTTTTTTGAGTTTTGGTTTAATGATGATTGTATAATGATCTATATGTTGTGTGTGCTTTCTTTTCTATGAATTTCAATAATGTATGAATCAAGGATTTTAGCATTTGGTTCATTAAGGTTTTTTTTTTTTTTTTAAATTCTAAATTTCATCTTTTCTTCATTATTTTGTTTAGCTTTTGTTACTTCTTATAATAAACTCATTACTAACAAAAAGTTCTATAACAATTATGGTATAATATATGTACAACATTCTCCAAACTTATCTTACATAAAACATTACAATATTATCCGTGTATCGCACGAGCAACTTACTAGTTATAATAAAGGGATTCCACAGTTGTTAGAAGCTAAGGAGCCAAGTGCATAAAAATAAATGTAATTTCGACCATTATGGGTGCCAAAAGCAATAAAGTGTGCTTCTTTGTTTCTCTTTTGGAGGCTATTTTTCATTGGAGACTCTGTTTTTGTCTTCTGTTTGTATCTGGTATCCAAAAAAATTAAAAAATTAAAATGTGGCCCAGTGCATGCAAGTGTCTCTACCTATGACAATTTGTTTGTTGTGTATTTGTTGAAAGACCACGAGAAAACGTGTGAATGTTATTTTAGTACAACTGGTTGAAGAGGAACTTAAAAAAAATAAAAAATAAATAAATAGAATATACAAACAATCACTAAGCAGCTCATTATCGATTTTTTAGACCATTTCTAACATACCATTCTTTCTTCTATTTTACATGAAATCTGCAAATGATTTTGCCTCGTCTTTGCAATCAATCTTTCACCAAACTCTTTGGTCAAACCCAAAATTTTCAATGTTATATCCCAACTTTCACTAAATAAAGAATTTATCATAACACAGTTAAAGCTTTGAGGGCACCCAAAACCATGCTCAATTTATTCTCTTCGATATATCATTAGCTCCAGAATGTTAATATTAATATTCAAAACATTACAATAGAATTGAAAGAATGTTCATATTACCAAAAAAAATACAAAATGAAGAGGATTTTTTTTTTTTTTTGAAAAGAAAAACAAGAGGAATTTAATTGTAAGAGATACAAACACAAATACTTTTGCTGCTTGTTCAACAACAAATAGGGGACTAAATTAAGTTATCAATCCATTCTTATTAGTTATTACACTACAGACACTAAAAATCTTGAGTGCACTCTTTTGTAATGAAAATGATGCTTGTCCATCCCTTATCTAATGCTTTTATTGTTCCTTTTATGTAATGCAATTTAAGATAGAAAGACTCCACTGTCCTTAGTAACTAATGAGCCAAGTGCATCGCCCCAGCAACAAAGCCTTCATAAACAACCTTACCATAATACTTGAAATTAAATTTTTTTTTTTTTTTAATTGATTGGGAAAACAATTTCCACACCCATAATGGCTCACATAAGCAAGATATGGAGCAAACCGTTATGGATTTAAAAATAGCATTACATTTGTTTGGGCAGAAACTGTATTGTGAAGATTGATGTCTAAGTTTTCCTGTGTTTGATAGCATTAAAAAATGTGGGCAAAAGAAAAGTCAAGTTGGTCAACACAAAACACAAACAAAATTTTGCATTGTTTTCCAAAACTTGTTCATAGGTGTCTTTTAAAGTTGGATTTGTTTATCTTGGTTTTATAATGCTTATTTGTGCTCCTTCCTCACAAGAGAACCAAGCAAGGAACAAGTTAAGCTAAACAAAAAATTGATTCATTAAACTGACGAGAGTTCACACATCATGACCAATTGATACAGTATGAGAGATTTTCTAGAAAGTCTTTTAAAGAAGGAATGAGCGCTTTGCCCTAGCTCATACTTTAAATACTATTAATATTCTAAATAACAACTCGACTGATTAAAGCTATCGATGAGGTAAATAGTAGATCCCTACTTGATAAAAAACAAAAACAAAATAGAAACTGCACTCATACTTTAAATTTCTTAATCAATGAACTCTTTGCTAAATCCATGCTTAAGGAAACAAGAGTAGGATGAGTGCTATAATATATTCAATACTGAATCTAAGCTCTATTTGGTTTGATATTTTGTTGCCTTGGTGGGTGTTCATTTGTTCTATTTTTAATATCTTTTAGGTATGTATTTTGAAGCTAAGAATGTTTAACTTAATAATTTTTTTGTGTAATGATGCTCATATCATTATAATTTTACAATATTTTTTTTTAATATATAGAGTTTCAACCTATAATCATCAAACTAAGACACCAATCAGTTTTCGATGTAAGATGGAATTGAATCCTAAATTTTTTATTCAAATCTTAGATACTGGAACCCACTCACAACTTTTTTAAATTAACCTATCAACTTACACAAGAGTCATGAAAATAATAATAATAAGAATGATAAATTGATAAGCTAATCTAAAAATGTATTAAAATTATTGTGAATTTTCTCTATGTACCCGGTGAACATTAAAGGTGATTGTTGACCCTGATCATGGTAGGCACATTTGTTAGGCATAGTTTGTATGTTGTATAATATGATGGGTTGTATGGCGTGAGTCTGTGATGCAAAGGATGTGATGTAGTGTTGTGATGCAGAGACTATGATGCGGCGGTAGTCTATGACTAGTCCGGATAGTGTAAAAATTTGTGATGATGTGTTAGTAGTATATGTGCCTAAGTGTCCATATGAGAGTGGTACATTAGAGTTGGTTAGGACTGTGCAAGTCGAGTTAGAGTTAGTTAGAGACTGATTGGTCATTAACAATTTGTTTTGGTGTTGTATAAGAGACCAATAAGTTGTATAGTGGGTAATCAAGCAAGTTTATTTTTCAATGCAACCTTTCCCTTTTCTTTTCTCTATCCTTTCCTTTTTATCAATTCTGGAGGCCTAGCTGGCCTCGAATCCAGCTACATGATAAATCCATAAATTCAATCCTAACAATTGGTATCAGAGCATCATTCTGTGCTACCATGACTGTGACACGAGTTGTTGCTATGAATACAGTGAATAAAGCCATTGCTTCTCTTCGTACTACCTCCGATCACCATAACAAGGACATCCAAGAAATACAAAAGATTCAAGACATTCATACCAAAACCTTGAATGATATGAATCAAAACATCTGTGCGATTTTACAGAAGTTGAATTCCATAGATGAAAATTAGAATTCACCTCAGAGAAATGTGCAATCAAATTCAATTCCAAGTTCTTCAACCTTGTCACTTGCCAGTGCGTGAAGTTGGATTTTCCACGATTCTCAAGGGTTGATCCTGCTAATTAGGTTTACAAAGCCAACCAGTAATTTGGGTATTACCAAACCCCAATTGCAGAAAAACTATTGATAGCTTCCTTTCACATGGATTTGGAGGCATTGATTTGGTTTCAAAAAGCAGAAGAAGCAAGGGTGTTCTCAGATTGGAAATCCTTTGTACCGACTTTGCATGTGAGATTTGGAACTAGTTCCTACGATGATCCTAGGGAGGTGCTGACCAGGATGAGGCAAACTTCAACTGTGGCCTTGTATAAGGCGGAATTTGAAGTTTGTGTCTATGAGTCAAAGGGCTTTCTCCTTTACATAAGCTTAGCTGCTTCTTGAGTGGTTTAAGGGATGAAATAAGGTTATTTGTAAGAATGCTCAATCCTCGGTCCTTAAATGAAGCTTTTGGATTAGCCAAGATTCAAGAAGAATATGTGTGGAGCAACAGGAAGAGCATAAAGAGTCATTAAAAATCAGGTAACACTTCAATTCTTGGTTTACCTAAGAGTAATGCGATGAACCAAAAATATCGATTAAGAGAATTACTCCTGCTCAAATGGATGAAAGGAGAAAGAAAGGGTTGTGTTATGCCTAGGCATAAGTGTAAAAATGTTAAATTGTTTCTTTTAGAAGGGATTGATATAATACCAAGATTGCAATCTGAAGTGCAAATTATTGAGGTGGATGAGGAAGTGGGCAGTGATTTTAATAAACAAATTGAACAAGAAGAAGATGTGGGAATTACATTGTATGCTTTAACTGGGACTCCTACACCAAGCATTATGAAGGTTAGAGGCAAGATTAATGGCAATGGGTTAGTGATATTGGTTGACGCAGGTCATACTCATAATTTTTTGGATGCATTAGTGGTCTCTAGTTTACAGTTAAAGGTTGATGTTTCAAGAATTTTGGAAGTTAAGGTGGCTAATGGTACTGTGGTGAGAACTCAAGGTTTTTGTAGTAGTGTACTAGTGTGTGTGTGCAAGGAGTGGAATTTTGTGTTCAATTTCATGTTTTGACATTAGAAGGTTGTGATGATGTGTTAGGCACTCGGTGGTTAAGTACCTTGGGTGTAATACACTAGAATTTTCAATTGTTAACTATGAAATTCCACTATAAGGATCAACAGGTCTTGTTGCGGGGTTTAAGTCCCTCTTGAGGCACTTCCTTCATGGAATGTAATCAGTTGCTTAAGGGATCAATAAGGAAGGGTTTCTTGCTTCAAATTACTCCTGCAGTTGATGTGGTGTTGGAAGATAGTGTACCTGTAGAAGTGGAGTTGTTATTGCAGGAATTTGGAGAGGTTTTTGAGACTCCTACTAGTTTACCACCTGTGAGGGGTCATGAACACCAGATTACTCTCATGGAGGGCTCTCAACCAGTCTGCCGTAAACCCTATAAATACCCTTTCTATCAAAAGAATGAAATTGAGAAGATTGTGAGAGAATTGTTGTCTGTTAGGTCAATTAGAAACAAAGACACCAATCCTTTTGCTTCACCTGTCTTGTTAGTAAGGAAGAGAGATGGGTCTTGGAGGATATGCATTGGCTATAGAGCATTGAACAACATCACTATGAAGGATAAGTTTCCAATTCCAGTCATTGATGAGCTGTTAGATGAGTTGAATGCAGCAACTGTCTTTTCCAAGCTTGATTTAAGATAAGGATACCATCAAATCAGGATGAAGGAGGAGGATGTGCCTAAAGCGACCTTGAGAACACATGAGGGGCATTATGAGTTCTTGGTAATGCCATTTGGATTAACCAATGCCCCCTCAACCTTCCAATCCTTGATGAACCAAGTTTTTAAGCCTTATCTCAGAAAATTCGTTTTAGTTTTTTTTTTTATGATATCTTGGTTTATAGCACTTCTTTATCCGAGCATGTGACCCATTTATAATCTGTTTTAGAGGTTTTTGCCTTAAATAAATTGTATGCTAAAAGGTCCAAATGCAAATTTGCTTGTAATGAAGTGGAGAACCTAGGGCATGTCATCACTAGTGCTAGGGTTCACACTAAGCCTAAGAAGACTCTTGCATGGTTTTGGGGCTCAAAGGTTCTTGTAGAAAATTTGTTAAGGGATATGGACATGATTCTTTGCTCCCTTAATTGCACTATTGAAGAAGGATGCATTTTCTTAAATGCGAGGAGGCTAAGCAAGCTTTCCAGAAATTGAAGGTTGCCATGGTTCAACCTCCTGTGCTAGCTCTTCCAAATTTTGATAAGCCATTTGTCATAGAGTGTGATGCCTCGGGCAAAGGGCTAGAAGCGATTTTGATGCAACAAGGTAGGCCTATTACCTTTCATAGCCAAGCCCTCAAAGGTAGGAATTTGGCCCTGTCTACCTATGAAAGGGAGTTGTTAGCTCAGTTCTTCTTTGTCAAAAGGTGGAGAGCTTACTTGGTTGGTAGACCCTTCATTGTTAGAACTGATCAACAAAGTCTTAAGTACCTATTAGAGCAGAAAATTGGCACTCCTACTCATGAAGTGGTTTGCCAAATTATTAGGATATGCATTTGTGGTTCAATATAAAAAAGGTAAGGATAACCTTGTGGGTGATGCATTGTCTAGAAAAGTTGAAAGCGAGGATGATTTAGTTCTTCTTTGTGCTATCTAGTAAGGGTGAATCTGCTAATCTTACTTATAAGGATGATTTAGACTCTCAAGAGGAAGTTTTGTGTATGCTTTCCTTTCCTTCCCGACTTGGTTGATTGATCTCAAAACAAGCTATGCCACGGATCAGCGCAGTGCGGGGTATTCTACAAGCCTTAAGTTCAAGGCGGTTTGCTCCTAAGGGTTATTCTCTAGAGAATGGCTTGTTATTGTATAAAGGGAGGATCTACCTAGGCACTTGTGAAGCTTTGAAGACTGTTGTTCTGCACCAGGTTCATGATAGCCCATTAAGAGGTCACTCAGGATTTCTTAAGACCTTGCATAGGGTTAAAAGAGATTTTTATTGGCACAGGTTAAGGGCAGATGTGAGGAAGTTGGCCCGAGAGTGTGACACTTATCAAAGATTGAAGTATGAAACTTGTAATCCAGCTAGTCTCTTGCAACCTCTACCAATACCAGAAAAGCCTTGGATGGATGTGAGTATGGATTTTGTTGAAGGACTCCATAAATCTCAGTTGAAGGATGTGGTGTTAGTGGTGGTAGACAGATTCACTAAATTTATTCATTTTGTGCCCTTGTCACACCCTTATTCTGTAGCCAAAGTAGCTCAACTATATATGCAATATGTCTTTAAATTGCATGGCATGCCTACCACAATTGTGAGTGTGGGGACCCTGTATTTACATCACACTTTCGGCAAGAGTTGATGAGGCTACAAGGTGTGGAGCTTGCCATGTCTTCAACTTATCACCCCCAAATAGATGGCCAAATTGAGGTAGTCAATAAAAGTTTAGAGCATTACCTAAGGGCTTTTGCTACAGACGGACCACAATCTTGGATGGAGTGGTTACCCTTAGCTGAATTCTGGTTCAATACCAATTTTCATGTCTCTCTTAAGATGACACCTTTTGAGACCTTATATGGTTTTGCTCCACCAAGACGCTTGGACTACATTCCTAGCACTACTAAGGTAGACAGTATGGAGGTGCATTTAAGAACTGAGGCAATGACTCATTTCCTTATTGAAGCAGAGCTTGGTGGCCGCTCAAGAGAAAATGAAGGTTGTTGCTAATAAGCATAGGACCATGAGGGAGTTTGCGGTGGGTGATTGGGTGTACCCCAAGTTGCAACCAAACAAATAGATGTCATTAAGGCATAAACGTTTGGGGAAGTTATCACCTAGATATTATAGTCCTTTTCGGATATTGCAAAAGGTTGCTAGTGTTTCTTACAAATTGGATTTACCCCCTAAATCAAGACTCCATTCCACCTTCCATGTTTCATGTTTAAAGTAGAGGTTGGGTCAACATGTGGTGCATCTTCCTTCCTTACCCCCTATGGATTTCGAGGGCATTATCGGACGAGAACTTCTTGTTGTTTTGCAAGAGAGGTCTTATCGGTTGAGGCATAGAACTGTTACTCAAGTCTTAATTCGGTGGCAAGGGGAAGGTGCTGAGAATGCTACTTGGGAGAATTTGTAACAGCTACAACAACAATTTCCTCACCTTGTTGACAAGGTGTTTTAATTAAGGGGGGGTATTGTAAGGCATAGTTTGTAGGTTGTATAATAAGATGGGTTGTATGGCGTGAGTCCGTGATGCGGAGAAATTTGTGATGCAATGTTGTGATGTAGTACTATGATGCGGATGCTATGTTACAAGATCTTGTGATGTAGAGGCTATGATGCAGCAATAGTCTACGACTAGTCTAGATAGTGTAAAGGCTATGATAGTGTGTTAATAGTATACATGCCTAAGTGTCCATATGAGAGTGGTACATTAGAGTTGGTTAGGAATTTGTGCAAGTCGAGTTAGAGTTAGTTAGAGACGATGGGTCATTGACAGTTGTTTTGGAATTGTATAAAAGACCAATGAGTTGTATAGTGGGTAATCAAGCAAGTGTATTTTTCAATGCAACCCCGAGAATCAAGACTCCATTCCACCTTCCATATTTCATGTTTAAAGCAGAGGTTGGGTCAACATGTGGTGCCTCTTCCTTCCTTATCCCCGTGGATTCTAAGGACATTATTAGACCAAAACCTATTGTTGTTTTGCAAGAGAGGTCTCATCGGTTGAGGCATAGGGCTATTACACAAGTCCCGATTCGATTTGCGGGGAAGGTGCTGTGAATTTGTACCAGCTACGAGAACAATTTCCTCCCCTTGTGCGTAAGGTGTTTTAATTAGAGGGGGTATTGTTAGGCATAGTTTGTATGTTGTATAATATAATGGGTTCTATGGCAGTAGTCCGTGACGCAAAGGCTGTGATGCGGTGCTCTAATGCGCGGTATTTGTGATGCGATGCTCGATGCGAGGCTATGATACTGATCTTTGTGATGTAGAGGCTACGATGCAGTAGTAGTCTATGACTAGTCCGGATAATGTAAAGGTTGTGATAGTGTGTTAGTAGTATACGTGCCTAAGTGTCAAAACGAGAGTGGTACATTAGAGTTGGTTAGGATTGTGCAAGTCGGTTAGAGTTAGTTAGATCTTGATGGGTCATTGTGAGTTGTTTTGGTGTTGTATAAGAGACCAACGAGTTGTATAGTAGGTAATCAAGCAAGTGTATTTTTCAATGCAACCCCCTGAATCATTACTCCATTCCACCTTCCATGTTTCATGTTTAAAGTAGATGTTGGGTCAACATGTGGTGCCTCTTCCTTCCTTACCCCCGTATGGACTCTAAGGGTATTATCATCCGTAACCTGTTCTTTGTTTTGCAAGAGAGGTCTCATCAGTTAAGGCATAGGACCATTACTCAAGTCTTAATTCAATGGCAAGGAAGGAAGCGAGAATGCTACTTGGGAGAATTTGTACCAGCTGCAACAACAATTTCCTCACCTTGTGGGCAAGGTGTTTTAATTGGGGGGGGTATTGTTAGGTGTAGTTGTATGTTGTATAGTATGATTGGTTGTATGAAAGTAGTCTGTGATGTAGAGGCTTTGATGCAGAGGTTGTAATGCAAAGTCTTTGTGATGAACTGGCTATGATGCGATCTTTGTGATATAGAGGCTATGATGCAGAGGCTGTGATGCGATGAGTCTATGACTAGTCCGGATAGTGTAAAGGCTGTGATAGTGTGTAAGTAGTATACATGCCTAAGTGTCCATGTGAGAGTTGTACATTAAAGTTAGTTAGGACTATGCGAGTCAATTAGAGTTTGTTAGAGACTGATGGGTCATTGATAATTCTTTTGGTGTTGTATAAGAGACCAATTAGTTGTATAGTGGGTAATCAAGCAAGTGTATTTTTCAATGCAACCCATTAAATCAAGACTTCATTCCACCTTCCATGTTTCATGTTTAAAACAAGGATTAGGTCAACATGTGATGCCTCTTTCTTCCTTCCCCCTGTGGATTCTAAGGGCATTATCGGACCAAAACCTGTTATTGTTTTGCTAGAGAGGTCTCATCATTTGAGCCATAGGACTATTACTCAAGTCTTAATTCAGTGGCAAGGGATGGTACAGAGAATGCTACTCCGGAGAATTTGTACCCGATTCAAGCAATAATTTCCTCACCTTGTGGTCTAGGTGTTTTAATTGGGGGTATTGTTATGCGAGTTTATACGTTGTATAATATGATGGATTGTATGGCAGTAATCATTGTTGCGAGAGGTACGTAATGCGAGGGCTGTGATGCAATCTTTGTGATGCACGAGAAGGCGTGTTGCGATGCTATGATGCAGAGGTTGTGATGCGGTGTTGTGATATAGAGGCTATGATGCGATCTTTGTGATGTAGAGGCGATGATGCGGTAGTAGTCTATGACTAGTCCGGATAATGTAAAGGTTGTGATAGTGTGTTAGTAGTATACGTGCCTAAGTGTCCATATGAAAGTGGTACATTAGAGTTGGTTAGGACTATGCAAGTCGAGTTAGAGATTGATGGGTCATTGATCGTTGTTTTGGTGTTGTATAAGAGACCAATGAGTTATATAATAGGTAATCAAGCATATGTATTTTTCAATGATACCCCTGAAACAAGACTCAATTCCACCTTCTATGATTCATGTTTAAAGTAGAGGTTGGATCAACATGTGGTGCCTCTTCCTTCCTTCCTTGCCCTCTATGGATAAGAGAGCATTATTAGACCAGAACCTATTCTTTGTTTTTGCAAGTGAGGTCTCATAAGATGAGGCATAGGACCGTTACTCTAGTCTCAATTGTGGCACGGGGAAGGAACGAGAGAATGCTACTTAAAAGAATTTGTACCAAGCTGGGAACAATTTCCTCACCTTATGGGCAAGGGGTTTTTATTTAGGGGGAGTATTGTTAGGCAGAGTTTGTGTGTTGTATAATATGATGGGTTGTATGGCCGTAGTCTATGATGCAGAGGCTATGATGCAATGCTGTGATGCAGAGGCTATGGTGCAATGCTGAGATGCAGAAGCTGTGATGCAATGCTGTGATGCATAGCTATGATGTAGCTGATGATGATGCGAGAGGCTATGATGCAACGATAATCTATGACTAGTCTCGATAGTGTAAAGGCTGTGATAGTGTGTTAGTAGTATATGTGCCTAAGTGTCCAAATGAGAGTTGTACATTAGAGTTGGTTAAGACTGTGCGAGTCAGTTAGAGTTAGTTAGAGATTAATGGGTCCTTGATAATTGTTTTGGTGTTGTATAAGAAACCAATAAGTTGTATAGTGGGTAATCAAGCAAGTGTATTTTTCAATGCAACCCCCTGAATCAAGACTCCATTCCACCTTCCATTTTCCATGTTTAAAGCAGAGGTTGGGTCAACATGTGGTACCTCTTCCTTCCTTACCCCCGTAGATTCTCGAGGGCATTATCGGACTAGAATCATTGTTATTGTTTTGCAAGAGAGGTCTCATTAGTTAAGGCATAGGACACATTACTCAAGTCTTAATTCAGTGGTAAAGGGGAAGGTGCGAGAATGCAACTTGGGAGAATTTGTACCAAGCTGCAGGAAAAATTTCCTCACAATGTGGGCAACGTGTTTTAATTTGGGGGAGGGGTATTGTTAGGCATAGTTTGTATGTTGTATAATATGATGGGTTGTATGGCCGTAGTCCGTGATGTAGAGGCTGTGATGCAGAGGCTATGATGAAGTGCTTTGATACTGAGGCTATGATGCGGTTCTATGACACAAAGGCTATGATGCAATGCTGTGATGCGATCTTTGTCATGCAGAAGCTATGATGTAGAAGATATGATGCGGTCTTTGTGATGGAGAGGTTATGATGCGTGAGTAGTCTATGACTAGTCTAGATAGTGTAAAAGCTATAATAGTGGGTTAGTAGTATACGTGCCTAAGTGTCCACATGAGAGTGGTACATTAGAGTTGGTTAGGAATGTGCAAGTCAGTTAGAGTTAGTTAGAGACTGATAAGTCATTGTGATTGTTTTGGTATTGTATAAGAGACCAATGAGTTGTATATTGGGTAATCAAGTATGTGTATTTTTCAATGCAATCCCCTGAATCAAGACTCCATTCATCCTTCCATGTTTCGTGTTTAAAGTAGAGGTTAGATCAACATGTGGTGCCTCTTCCTTCCTTGCCCCCTTGTGGATTCCGAGGGCATTGTCGGACCAGAACCTACTGCTGTTTTGCAAGAGAGGTCTTATAAGTTGAGGCATAAGACCGTTACTCAAGTCTTAATTCTGTGACAAGGGGAAGGTATAGAGAATGCTACTTGGGTGAATTTGCACCAGCTACTGCAACAATTTCCCTTCCTTGTGGGCAAGGTGTTTTAAGTTCTTGGGGGGGGTATTGTTAGGCATAGTTTATATGTTGTATAATATGATGGGTTGTATGACCGTAGTCCGTGATGAAGAGGCTATGATGCGATCTTTGTGATGCAGAGGCTATGATGCAATGCTGAGATGCAGAAGTTGTGATGCAATGCTGTGATGCATAGGCTATGATGTAGTGCGGTGATGCAAAGGCTATGATGCAACAGTAATCTATGACTAGTCTCGATAGTGTAAAGGTTGTGATAGTGTGTTAGTAGTATATGTGCCTAAGTGTCCAAATGAGAGTTGTACATTAGAGTTGGTTAGGACTATGCGAGTCAATTAGAGTTAGTTAGAGACTAATGGGTCCTTGATAATTGTTTTGGTGTTGTATAAGAAACCAATAAGTTGTATAGTGGGTAATCAATCAAGTGTATTTTTCAATGCAACCCCCTGAATCAAGACTCCATTCCACCTTCCATTTTCCATGTTTAAAGCAGAGGTTGGGTCAACATGTGGTACCTCTTCCTTCCTTACCCCCGTGGATTTCGAGGGCATTATCGGACCAGAATCTGTTGCTGTTTTGCAAGAGAGGTCTCATTAGTTAAGGCATAGGACTGTTACTCAAGTCTTAATTTAGTGGTAAAAGGAAGGTACTGAGAATGCTACTAGAGAGAATTTGTACCAACTGCAGGAAAAATTTCCTCACAGTGTGGGCAACGTGTTTTAATTTGGGGGGGAGGGGTATTGTTAGGCATAGTTTGTATGTTGTATAATATGATGGGTTGTATGGTCGTAGTCTGTGATGTAGAGGTTGTGATGCAAAGGCTATGATGCGGTGCTTTGATACAGAGGCTATGATGCGGTTCTGTGACACAAAGGCTATGATGCAATGTTGTGATGCGGTCTTTGTGATACTGAAGCTATGATGTAGAAGCTATGATGCGATCTTTGTGATGCAGAGGCTATGATGCAGCAGTAGTCTTTGACTAGTCTAGATAGTGTAAAGGCTATAATAGTGGGTTAGTAGTATACGTGCCTAAGTGTCCACATGAGAGTGGTACATTAGAGTTGGTTAGGAATGTGCAAGTCAATTAGAGTTAGTTAGAGACTGATAGGTCATTGTGAGTTGTTACGGTGTTGTATAAGAGACCAATGAGTTGTATATTAGGTAATCAAGCATGTGTATTTTTCAATGCAACCCCCTGAATCAAGACTCCATTCATCCTTCCATGTTTCGTGTTTAAAGCAGAGGTTGGATCAACATATGGTGCCTCTTCCTTCCTTGCCCCCTTGTGGATTCCGAGAGCATTGTCGGACTGGAACCTACTCTTTGTTTTGCAAGAGAGGTCTCATAAGTTGAGGCATAAGACCGTTACTCAAGTCTTAATTCTGTGACAAGGGGAAGGTATAGAGAATGCTACTTAGGTGAATTTGTACCAACTACAGCAACAATTTCCCCTTCTTGTGAGCAAGGTGTTTTAAGTTGCATAGTTGGGGGATGGGGGGTATTGTTAGGCATAGTTTGTATGTTGTATAATATGGTGGGTTGTATGGCCGTAGTCCGTGATGCGGAGGTTGTGATGTAGTGTAGTGATGCGGTGCTATGATGCCGAGGCAATGATGTAGTGCTATGATGAAGAGGCTGTAATGCAAAGGCTATGATGCAATCTTTGTGATGTAGAGACTATGATGCAGTGCAATGATGCAAAGGTTATGATGCAACAATAGTCTACGACTAGTCCGGATAGTGTAAAGGCTGTTATAGTGTGTTAGTAGTATACGTGCCTATGCGTCCATATGAGAGTTGTACATTAGAGTTGGTTAGGACTGTGCAAGTCAATTAGAGTTAGTTAGAGACTGATGCATCATTGTGAGTTGTTTTGGTGTTGTATAAGAAACCAATGAGTTGTATAGTGGGTAATCAAGCAAGTGTATTTTTCAATGCAACGCCCTGAATTAAGACTCCATTCCACCTTCCATGTTCCATGTTTAAAGTAAAGGTTGGGTCAACTTGTGGTTCCTCTTCCTTCCTTACCCCCGTGGATTCCGAGGGCATTATCGGACCAGAACCCGTTGTTGTTTTTCGAGAGAGGCCTCGTCGGTTGAGGCATAGGATTGTGTTACTTAAGTCTTAATTGAGTGGCATGGGGAAGGTATCGAGAATGCTACTTGGGAGAATTTGTACCATTTGCAAAGCATCAATTTCCTCACCTTAGGGGCAAGGTGTTTTAATTTAGAGAGGAGGTTTTGCTAGGCATAGTTTGTATGTTGTATAATGTGATGTGTTCTATGGCCGTAGTCTGTGATGCAGATGTTGTGATGCAGAGGCTATGATGCAATGTAGTGATGCGATCTTTGTGATGTAGAGGATGTGATGCGGTCTTTGTGATGCAAAAGCTATGATGCAACAATAGCCTATGACTAGTCTAGATAGTGTAATGGCTATGATAGAGTATTAGTAGTATACGTGCCTAAGTTTCCACATGAGAGTGGTACATTAGAGTTGGTTATGACTGTGCAAGTAAGTTAAAGTTAGTTATAGATTGATGGGTCATTGACAGTTGTTTTGGTGTTGTATAAGAGACCAATGAGTTGTATAGTGGGTAATCAAGCAAGTTTATTTTTCAATGCAACCCCTTGAATCAAGACTTCATTCCACCTTCCTTGTTTCATGATTAAAGTAGAGGTTGGATCAACATGTGGTGCCTCTTCCTTCCTTACCCCCTGTGGATTCTGAGGGCATTATCGGACCAGAATCTATTGATGTTTTACAAGAGAGGTCTCATTAGTTGAGGCATAGGACTCATTACTCAGTCTTAATTTCGTGGCAAGGGGAATGTACAGAGAATGTTACTTGGGTGAATTTGTACCAGTTGCAAAAAAAATTTCCCCACCTTGTGGGCAAGGTGTTTTAATTTAGGGGAGGGAGAGTATTGTTAGGCGTAGTTTGTATGTTGTATAATATGATGTGGTGTCTTGTCGTAGTCCGTGATGCGATGATCTTTGTGATGTAGAGGTTGTGATGCAATGCGGTGATGCGATCTTGTGATGTAGAGGCTATGATGTGCTTTGTGATGTAAAAGGTGTGATGCGGTGATGTGATGCAGAGGTTGTGATGCAATGCGGTGATGCGGAGGCTATGATGCGGTGTAGAAGCTATGATGCAGTGCAGAAGCTATGATAAAAGCAATAGCCTATGACTAGTCTAGATAGTGTAATGGCTATGATAGTGTGTTAGTAGTATACGTGCCTAAATGTCCATATGAGAGTGGTACATTAGAGTTGGTTAGGATTGTGCAAGTCGTTAGAGTTAGTTAGAGATTGATGGGTCATTGTGAGTTGTTTTGGTGTTGTATTAGAGACCAATGAGTTGTATAATGGGTAATCAAGCAAGTGTATTTCTCAATGCAACCCCCTGAAGCAATACTCCATTCCACCTTCCATGTTTCATGTTTGAAGCAATGGTTAGATCAACATGTGGTGCCTCTTCCTTCCTTGCCCCCTGTGGAATCTGAGGGCATTATCGGACCAAAACCAATTTCTGTTTTGCAAGAGAGGTCTCACAAGTTGAGGTATAGGACTATTACTCAAGTCTTAATTCTATGGCAAGGGAAAGGTACCGAGAATGCTACTTGGGTGAATTTTTTTTGCAGCAACAATTTCCCCTCTTTGTGGGCAAGGTGTTTTAATTTGCGAGGGGGGGCATTGTTAGGCATATTTTGTATGTTGTATAATATGATGGGTTGTATGGCCATAATCATGTGAGATCTTTGTGATGTAGAGATTGTGATGTAGTGCAATGATGCAATCTTGTGATGCGAGAGGGTGTGATGCAAATCTTTGTGATGCATAGATTATGATGCGGTGTAATGATGTAAAGGCTATGATACAATTTGTAGTCTATGACTAGTCTAGATTGTGTAAAGGCTATTATAGTGTGTTAGTAGTATACATGCCTAAGTGTCCATATGAAAGTTGTACATTAGAGTTGGTTAGGATTTGTGTGAGTGAGTTAGAGTTAGTTAAAGATTGATGGGTCATTGATAATTGTGTTGGTTTTCTATAAGAGACCAATGGGTTGTATAGTGGGTAATCAAGCAAGTGTATTTTTCAATGCAACCCCTTGAATTAAGACTCCATTCCACCTTCCATGTTTCATGTTTAAAGCAGAGGTTAGGTTAACATATGGTGCCTCTTCCTTCCTTCCCTCTGTGGATTCTATGGGCATTATTAGACCAGAACCTATCGTTGTTTTGCAAGAGAGGTCTCATCAGTTGAGGCATAGGATCACATTACTCAAGTCTATTTAGTGGCAAGGGAAGGTACTGAGAATGCTACTTTGGAGAATTTGAACCAGCTGCAGTAATAATTTCCTCACCTTATGGGCTAGTTGTTTTGATTGGGGAGGGGGGGTATTGTTAGGCATAGTTTGTATGTTGTATAATATGATGGGTTGTATGGCCATAGTCCCACGCCGAGGCTATTATGCAGAGGCTGTTATGCGTCTTTGTGATGCAATCTACGTGATGCAAAGGTGATGTGATGCTTTGGGGGCTATGATGCAATCTTTGTGATGTAGAGGCTATAAAGCAGCAGTAGCCTATGACTTGTCCGGATAGTGTAATGGCTATTATGTTATGTGTTAGTAGTATACGTGTCTAAGTGTCCATATGAGAGTGGTACATTAGAATTGGTTAGGAGTGTGCAAGTCAGTTAGAGTTAGTTAGAGAGCGATGGGTCATTGATAATTGTGTTGGTTTTCTATAAGAGACCAATGAGTTGTATAGTGGGTAATCAAGCAAGTGTATTTTTCAATGCAACCCCTTGAATTAAGACTCCATTCCACCTTCCATGTTTCATGTTTAAAGTAGAGGTTAGGTTAACATATGGTGCCTCTTCCTTCCTTCCCTCTGTGGATTCTATGGGCATTATTAGACCAGAACCTATCGTTGTTTTGCAAGAGAAGTCTCATCGGTTGAGGCATAGGACTATTACTCAAGTCTATTTAGTGGCAAGGGAAGGTGCTGAGAATGCTACTTTGGAAAATTTGAACCATTGCTGCAATAATTTCCTCACCTTATGGGCTAGTTGTTTTGATTGGGGAGGGGGGGTATTGTTAGGCAGAGTTTGTATGTTGTATAATATGATGGGTTGTATGGCAGTAGTTTGTGACGCCGAGGCTATTATGCAGGTCTGTTATGCGATCTTTGTGATGCACCAGTGATGCAAAGGTTTGTGATGCGAGAGGCTATGATGCGATCTTTGTGATGTAGAGGCTATAAAGCAGCAGTAGCCTATGACTTGTCCGGATAGTGTAATGGCTGTTATATTGTGTTAGTAGTATACGTGTCTAAGTGTCCATATGAGAGTGGTACATTAGAATTGGTTAGAATTTGTGCAAGTCAGTTAGAGTTAGTTAGAGACTGATGGGTCATTGACAGTTGTTTTGGTGTTGTATAAGAGACCAAAGAGTTGTATAGTGGGTAATCAAGCAAGTGTATTTTTCAATGCAACCCCCTGAATTAAGACTCCATTCCACCTTCCATGTTTCATGTTTAAACCAGATGTTGGATCAACATGTGGTGCCTCTTCCTTCCTTACCCCTCGTAGATTTTGTGGGCATTATCTGTCCAAAACCTGTTGCTATTTTGTAAGAGAGTTCAAATCGGTTGGGGCATAGGACTATTACTTAAGTCTTAATTCGGTGGCAAGGGAAGGTGCTTGAGAATGCTACTTGGGAGAATTTGTCCCAGCTATTACAACAATTTCCTCACCTTGTGGGCAAAGGGTTTTAATTTTTGGGGGGAGGGGTATTGTTAGGCATAGTTTGTATGTTGTATAATATGATGGGTTGTATAGCAGTAGTCTTTGATGCCGAGACTGTGATGCAGAGGCTATGATGCAGAGGCTGTGATGCAATGTTGTGATGCAGAGGCAATGATGCGATCTTTGTGATGCAAAGGCTATGATGCAGTGATAATCTTTGACTAGTCTGGATAGTGTAAAGGCTGTGATAATGTGTTAGTAGTATACGTTCCTAAGTGTCCATATAAGAGTGGTACGTTAGAGTTGGTTAGGACTGTGTAAGTCAGTTAGAGTTAGTTAGAGACTGATGGGTCATTAGCGATTGTTTTGGTGTTGTATATGAGACCAATGAGTTGTATAATGGGTAATCAAGCAAGTGTTTCAATGCAACCCCCTGAATCAAGACTCCATTCCACCTTTCGCGTTTCATGTTTAAAGCAAAGGTTGGGTCAACATGTGGTGCCCCTTCCTTCCTTACCCCCATGGATTCTGAGGGCATTATTAGACCAGAACCTGTTGCTATTTTGCAAGAGAGATCTCGTCAGTTCAGGCATAGGACTATTACTCAATTCTTAATTCAAAGTGGCTAGGGAAGGTGCGAGAATGCTTCTTGGTAGAATTTGTACCAAGCTGCGGCAACAATTTCCTCACCTTGTAGGCCAGGTGTTTTAATTTTGGGGGGTGGGGGTATTGTTAGGCATAGTTTGTATGTTGTATAATATGATGGGTTGTATGGCCGTAGTCCGTGATGCAGATCTTTGTGATGCGATCTTTGTGATCTTGAGGTGTGTGATGCAATGCTATGATGCAAAGGCTATGATGCAATGCTGTGATGCAAAGGCTTTGATGCAACAATAGCCTATGACTAGTTTGGATAGTGTAATGGCTATGATAGTGTGTTAGTAGTATACGTGCCTAAGTGTCCATATGAGAGTGATACATTAGAGTTGGTTAAGATTTGTGTAAGTCGGTTAGAGTTAATTAGAGACCGATGGATTATTGACAGTTGTTTTGGTGTTGTATAAGAGACCAATGAGTTGTATAGTGGGTAATCAAGCAAGTGTATTTTTCAATGCAACCCCCTAAAGCTAGACTCCTTTCCACCTTCCATGTTTCAGGTTTAAAGCAAACGTTGGGTCAATATGTGGTGCCTTTTCCTTCCTTACCCCCGTGGATTCTGAGGGCATTATCGGACCAGAACCTATTGCTATTTTGCAAGAGAGTTCCCATCGGTTGGGGCATAGGACTATTACTCAAGTCTCAATTCAGTGGCAAGGGTAAGGTGCTGAGAATGCTAATTGGAAGAATTTGTACCAAGCTGCAAACAACAATTTCCTCACCTTGTGGGTAAGGTGTTTTAATTGGGGGGGAGGGGGGGGTAGGCATAATTTGTATGTTGTATAATATGATGGGTTGTATGGCAATAATTTGTGATCGAGAGGCTATGATCTGAGAGGTCTGTGATGTAGTGCTGTGATGCAGAGGCTATGATGCAATCTTGCTATGATGCAGAGGCTGTGATGCAATCTTTGTGATGTCGAGGCTATGATGCGGTAGTAGTTTATGACTAGTCCGGATAGTGTAAAGGCTGTGATAGTGTCCATATGAGAGTGGTACATTAGAGTTGGTTAGGATTGTGCAAGTCGGTTAGAGTTAGTTAGAGGCTGATGGGTCATTGACTATTGTTTTGGTGTTGTATAAGAAACCAATGAGTTGTATAGTGGCTAATCAAGCATGTGTATTTTTCAATGCAACCTCCTAAATCAAGACTCCATTTCACCTTCCATGTTTCATGTTTAAAGTAGAGGTTGGATCAACATGTGGTGCCTCTTCCCATTGCTGTGATGCAAAGGGATGATGTAATGCTATGATGCAGAGACTATGATGTAGCAGTAATCTATGATTAGTCCGGATAGTGTAAGGGCTGTGATAGTGTATTAATAGTACACGTACCTAAGTGACCATATGAGAGTGGTACATTAGTGTTGGTTAGGACTATGCAAGTCAATCAGAGTTAGTTCGGAACTGAAGGATCATTGATAGTTGTTTTGGTGTTGTAAAAGAGACCAATGGATTGTATAGTGAGTAATCAAGCAAGTATATTTTTCAATGCAAGCTTTCCCTTTTCTTTTCTCTGTCCTTTCCTTTCTATCAATTTTGGAGGCCTAGCTGACCTCGAATCCAGCTACACAATAAATCCATAAATTCAATCCTAACAACGTTATTGTGGTTTGCTTTATTGAATTTGAATTTACGGTGATTGCCGACCCTGGTCATGGTAGGCCCATTATTGTGGTCACATATGACACAAGTATGAGGAGAGCAGGTTCGTTTGAAGAAAGACCAGTATAAGCATGGGACTTGTTTGGTGTAAATAAACCTGAAATGCAAGAAAGAGGTAATGGAATGGATGTCACCTAGAAAAAAAAATCTTTAAACAAAAAGAAAATCATTTTTACCCCCCAAATTTTCTAAAAATTTAGGGTCTGTTTTTCAAAATAATTTTTAAAAAATTTAGATCATTTTTATGAAAAATTTAATAAAAATAAAAGAAAAAGTGCACAAATGCACTATTCACATAAGATAAAGTTCAGCTACTTTGCATGAACAGTAGCCCTGGGAAAATCGCGTGAAAAAAAAAAAAAAAAAAAAAAAAAAAAAAAAAAACAACGCAAAATCGCACAGCAGCAAAAACGTAAATGCTATCCAAACATTACCTTAGTCATTTATAAGAAAAAGTAAGGAAAATAAATCAGTTTTCCTAAAAGTAGTCACTGACAAGAAAACGTTTTGTACAAACTTTAATTAATTTGTACATTGGAAAGGAGGAATTCTTCCAGTGAGAGAAAGACCAATTCCCACTATTCACCATTCCCCAATCCCCATCCTAGAGATCTATTATGACCGAAGCTGCCCAGCCAGCTTACTAGATCCCCAGAAATTTATTTATTGAACACCAAGAAAAGATTCAGTAAGGCTGGAAATACCAACTTTTTGTCCCATGAACATATCTTTACCAACAGCAAAAAGATGATCCATCATTATCAAGAAACATCAACATAAAATAATACTCAAGAAAGTGCAGATGACACAAATTGTACCAACCAAATTCCTATCTGACATGAATATATGCCTTCTTTGAAAGTATAAGCGCAATAACGGAAAATTAAGGGAAAAAATGGTTATAGAAATGGTACAAAAAGAGAAACACAGATCATAAATTTCTTCAAACAAAACCATCATATCTAAAATTAGAAAACAAACCAAGAATTAAAATCCTTATTGCAGCTAAACCCTTTACAATCAGTTTTTCTTTACCACAAAATTGATATTCACCAAGTACTCAGTTTCTCACTTGCTTTTAGGGTCCAAGAACTTGTGTAGGAGGGCGCATAGGCCAGCCAAGAAGTGGAGGAGATCCTGGTGGGGTTGCATCTCGACTAGGAGAGAAGAGACTCAATTCCACAAATGTCCCCATTGAAGTCCCATCCCTCTCAAAAGTACGAAAAGAAATCGATCCACGCTTTGTTGAGGCATCAGAATTTCTACTGGGACTAATCCGACCACTTTCTTCTTCTAGATGGCTTTGGTTAGCGATAAGAGAAATGGTATCATTGTGATCATCGTCAACCCTTCTCCTAGCCTCTATGTCCTGTATATTTCCCAGGGCCAAAGAATCTGCAACTGGGTAGTACACAAGCATGCATATACACACCCCCGCACAACCAAAAAGGGCAAGAAAAGCCAACAAAACAAGAACTTGAAACAGAATTGGATCTGGTTTAACCAAAACAGATAGACCAAGTAATAGAACCCTTAATGGTAGGAAACTGGAAACAGAGAATATCAACATGTAAACTCTCTTCTGCAAACCCTTATTGATGACCAATTTCAAAATCCGACTTCCAAGCCAAAACAAGTAGGCGGTTAGGATCATGGCAAAAATCCCTAGAAATATAGTACTCAGTAAGGGGTAAGTGCAAATGGTAATATTATCAACTCTTTCCGTTGCAGCAGTAAAATAAGAAGGCAGTTTCCTTTGGGAACTCTTCTCCCTGTTTAACTGAGGTCCAATTAAAATAACAAAGAGCTGAAGAAGGAACATTGGGAGGCAGTAAAGAATAATGTAACCGGCTGTTTTCCCATTCCAACTTCGGCTTAGAATTCCCAATTCCATCTTCTGCAACGGCGCACGAAGGAGAAACACAAGGGTGAGGAAAAGGCAAGGTTCTGCAAACCCTAAATTTGAGACAATATAGCATTTGCAAACAGTTTCCTGCCATTTCAAGTTAATGGCACGCCTCAACAGACTTAACCGAATTACCTCACCAAAACCCCACCAGATTGCAAACAAGATGAATGTAATTCGGATGATCCAAGGACCACTAAAATAACTGAGTTGATTAAAACCTTGACTACGAATACGAGACCGGAAGTAAAATGAGTAAATGATGCACAGTAAACCAAGTAAAATTAACAGAGCCACTAGACAAACTGTCACCACACCGAATGCATCGGCAGAAAATCTCGTCAGGGGCATTACCCGAAGCACAGATTCCACGCATGCTCTCAGCCAGCATGGATACAAAAAATCCTCTTGTAGCGTATGTGTTTCCTTCCTAGAATTAAAGAGAATAATAGAAACAGCTTCCAAAGTAATACCAGAAGATGCTCATTGACCTCAGATTAACCGTAAATACTAAATGACTCAGTATGATAGTTTGGCAACATCTCAACCACATTCAGGAAGTATCTTGCCCGTGTTCATTTGTAAGAAACAAAACCATAAATGTCAATACTTCAACAGTCTTGTTTGGGCTCTACAGTTGATTATCCAACCAAAATGCCTACAATGTAGGAACAGAAAACCATGAGTGATAAAGGAACAAGAAAGGAGAGATAAAAATTTACAGGGTCACCATAGAGAAAAGTTTTACTCTGATCAAGACAAGTAAACATCAACCAATTACTAGAATTATTATATTCAAAGAACAAGGAAACAAGTAATTTCAAGCCGTGTAAAAAAACATAAGAAAATCTTCAATCACAGACCTAATTTTCCTCCACCCATTCAGTCAATTTGTTTTATTAATATTCCACAACTTAAAGCAATTCATAGCAAGCAAACAAAAAGAAGAAGAAAATAATATAAAAATAAACCAACCTGCTCTACAACTATAGCTTAAAATTTTCATGTAGTCAAAGTGAAAGATGGAAGAAAATAGATTTCACCAGAATAAAGAACTGCAGATTCCTTCAAATTTCAAAAGAACCAATGTCACTTCAGCAAGCATCTCACCTTAAACTAACTTGATTCATGTGAAAATCAATAGAAAGTACTACTTTACCAGATAGCATCCAAATAGTCTGAGCACACACAATCTTATGAATATTATACAGAAAATCACAAAGTCAAATGTAAAATACAGAAACACTTGAATAAACCTTCAAAACTATCATTCAACTGCCTTTAGTTTTTACTCTTTCAACTCTACATTATTGTTTTTTAAATGGCGCATATCATCAACCACATTTTTCCTTTTAACCTTTGTCTACTAAACAAGATAATAGAAATTGTGCTCCCTCCCTCCTAGTGATGCTAATAAAGGAGAGTAACGCACTTTGTCCAACACTAAGTTAGTAACTTTTTTTCCAGAGCCCCACAAAACTTCATACAACTCGGTACACTACAAACATGAGGTTGCAATTCAACTGGTCTGAATAAGTTTCTTGCAGGCCAAAAGAACAATAGGTTTGGATCATGTAGTCAGCCTAACTACCTAAGTGCAAGTTCGTAAGGTTTCTAACACAATTTTTCTTTTTCTTTTTTAAAAATAAAAGATCCCACCCATCAATTGGTGAGCATTACCAATAATGTGGCTCAAATAAATAACTTTAATTGTTGTCAAAAAATTTATATGCTTTCCCAGCTTTCCCAATCTTATTCCTCCCATGATTCAATAAAGTCAACATTTTTCATCCCTTTCTAGATTGTATTACTTGTTACCTTATCACTCCCAAATTTATCATCACAATCATGCAATAACTTTTTTCCTACTATGGGTGAGCAACAATTATAGTAATCATTTTTTATCAAAAAAAAACCAATTCAAATCCAATACTCAAAAGTACTCTTATTAACCATCCCCACCAAAAATACACAAACTTTTATAATCCAATCAAAAGTAAGGACTGTATAAACAAATTTTTAGTGTCATTTAACTAGTTTTTGAACATTAAGATAACAATACTTTTTTCTTTTTAAATTTAAGATAACAATACCCTTTTCAACAAGAATCAATATGTAAACCACTAAACATGTGCACTTAGTGGGCTTAGTAAAATCCACAAAAATTGCAAGCTTTTAAAAGAACTTTCAACCCACAAACTACATCTACCAAAGAAACTCAAAACTACACATACTTCTAAGATTTAGTATCACCCTCACTTCCATGCATTAATTACACAACTTACCACTCCTTTGAAACCCAACACTAATTTTAGTCACAATTACTACTACTCTTGTTCAAACACTATCAACCTAAACCACAATATTTTTTTTTTTTTTTTACTTCTTAAACTCATCATTATCATCAAGTTAATACCTTCTTCAACACAACCTAACAAAAACAAATTTCAAAAAAAAAAAAAAAAAACCCATTTTTTTCTGATTTCACAACTACCAAAAATTATTAAAAAATAAAAAAAAAAAACTCAAATAACTTTCAATTGCTCCACCAAAAAGAACAAAAAGAACCAAAACCTTCAAATCTAAGCCTTTCATGCACTGAACAAAAATACCAAAAAAAAAAAAAAAAAACTTTCAATTACATGCTACAATACCAGCGTTTTGACAGAGATATATAAACCCAAAAAAAAAAAAATATATATATATATATATATATATATATATAAAATATGGAATTACATCGAGTGAGATATGTGAATATGAAGTGAAAGGAGCGAAAGACAGTACCGAAAGGAGCAAAAGTAGGATCAATGGAGAGCTGAGGAAGCGTGGAATCTTGATCTGGTGAAGTGGAGCGCTGAATCGGAGAGTCGCAGAAGGAGATCAGCGAAACCCTAATTTGCTCTGTGTGAGAGAGAGAGAGAGAGAGAGAGAGACAGAGCGAGAGACACACAGACAGAGAGAGAGAGAGGGATGAACGTAGTTAGGGGGAATAGAGAGAGAGAGAGAGAGAGAGAGAGAGGTGAGTGGGACTTTGTTGGTGACAGGCTGTCTCCAGCTGTGAACTTGCCCGAGCCTGTTGCTTCGGAACTGAAGCCTCAAGGTGTTCGTTTGCCTCGGATCCTACGTGGCTCTTCTCCTGGCGGCGTTTACCGCTATTTCTTTTAAAAAATCAAAAACAAAACAAAAAAAAAAACATAATCATAATATTAAAAGTAACTACTTTTCATTACTACAAATAATACTCTAATAAACCATTTTCATTTTTTATAAAAATTTATAAATAAAAAAAAAAAAAAAAAAAACACACACACACACTTTCATTTTATTTTTTACAATTTCAATTTTTCTAACTTTAAAAAATAAAAATTAAACAACCATTTGAATTGATGAGATTGTATTTACTTTGGCGAAATTATGTTGTGTACTACAGCTACTACATTTTTCTCTTGAATAACTAGTGTGTATCTGGATCTTGATTATAAGACAGTTTTATTGCTTATTTTTCATACTATTTGTAGTTTCATCTAAGTCATTTACTTATTTTATTTAGATTTTTACCTTTTTATTTATAGTATTTTTAGTAAAAAAAATTCAGTAAAAAAGCTAGATAAGCTATTCTAAAACATAGATGCAAGATGCGCTGTATATAGAATGTGCAAAAACATTTCCCCTAATCCTGACATATGTAATTTGAGTTGTTGACAATGTGATGAAATCTAAATTGTTCATTTATTCATGAATGGTCGAGATTTAAAGAACTTTATTATGAAGTTGTCTTATGAATTGTAGCAAACCTTAATTTATGTTTACTCTATTAGGTTGGATTAGAATTCTTTATAAACTATTCATTTTTTTAGGCTGATAAATACAATAAGATTTGAATTTAGGGCTTCCGTTCCATGAGAAATATTTTTTTCTTTTTCACCCTCAAGCCAATATATTGATATTTTGATTAAGCAAGATTCAAACTTAAATCCCTTATTTGACTATTAAAAATTTAATTAATTGAGCTAATTAGAACTCAGTATAAAACATTCATGGTTAAACAAGTGGTTTAGATTTTATCTTATCAATAATAATTTTAAGTAAACATTATTATTAATTAAATGTAAAACAATTTTAACTAATATTCATATTTATTTAAATGTTCATGATATAAAAAAAATGAATTAAATAAATGAGACTTTAGAAACTTTAAAATGGAGTAGAAAGTTTTTATGGTTCATGGTTAAATAAGTAGTTCAAATTGCCTTTTCATAAAATAAAAAAATGGTTCAAATTGTGTCACTTTATTTAAGTAGTCTAAATATAATATATACAAAACATTATTAATTAGTATTTATTAAAACATTGATAATGTGGTTAAATCTACATTACTCAATTAGATACGAATGGTTGGGACAGTGGGATTTAAGAGCTTTTATAATGAAGCTGCTCGATCTAACAAGTTTTGGAAGATCTTTCATTCAAAAAAATAAAAAGGTATATAGAATATCTTAATTTGGTGTGTTCTAGTTGTTGGTACAAGTGCAACTTTCATTAACTATCTCAGTCAAAAAATAGGACCCAAAAAGAATGACACATTCGCAAAGTTGTCTGTTCTAAGTTCTAACTACCACAGTTCCAACTATATGTGATTCTTCTTTTTAACATTGGATCTTGGACATGCATGGTTTTACTTATATGATTTTTTTTTTTTTCTTTTTGGAGAAACATATGGGATCCTTAGTCATAAACTTAAATTACTAATATAAGAGTTAAAATGATTTTATTTTGACGTGGTAGTAGTCAGCAATAAGAATTGAGAAATGAAAAAATGGGTAGTAGAATTTTGATAAAATTGCAAAATACTAAAATGTTAAACTGTGAGGAGGTGTATTATAATGGGGGTTTGATTAATTAACTAGTGCAGATTTGCAATAAAGGTGGTTAAAAAGTTATGAGTTTATTAGGTAGAGGGGCACCTTCACAAGTCACAATGGTGTGAGTTGTCTTAAAACATAAATAAAAGATAAGGAATTTGAAAAAAAAAAAAATCACATAATAATATAAGATGGGAAAACATAAGATGTTATAGCCAGTCAATAAATATATATTGGTTCTCAAAAAAAAAAAAAAAAATATATATATATATATATGTTTATTAATTCAAATATCAAAAAAGTTAACATACTTTTGGTTACATTCACATGTCAATATTGATTCTAGAAATGTATTATGTTAAGATATAATACGAACAAAAAAAAATCCTAAGTCAACTCGTTCCATTCATCAAAACCAATCCATCACCCATCTAATATCCAAAAAATTAAAATAAAATAAAAAGTCTTAATCAAAGAGCTCTTTGCTACATGAGATTCTTAATTAATTTCCAATAGCTATAAAGGGTGTTATATATTTTTAAAGTGGTTAGGGCTATAAATAAACCAAGCCATTTATAAACAGTTCGGGCTTGGTTCGATAAAAAGCTCATTCATGTTTGTTTGTTTATAAATAAGTTAAACTTAAGTTTTAGTTTTAGGCTTGTTTAATAAACGAGTCGAGCCTGAGTAGAAAATATTGTTCATGAACAAGCTCGTGAACATTAAGGCTCGATACAAAAGTAACAAAACAAGTTAAGCCTAGGCTTATTTATGAGTTTGGTAATAAAATTGATATGAGCTCGACATATAAACTCATATCCTTCTAAGACTTTAATTAATTACAAGTTGATATAGGCTAGATAATAAACTTGATATAGATTTGATAATATATTTGTGTTAGATCTCAAGCTCAAAAACATGATATTAAGCTTGATATAGAGCTCGAGTTTGGCTTGATTAATGAACCAAGTCAAGCCAAGCCAAGCTCAAGTTTTTATACTTTATGACAAGCTCAAGCTTAAACATTATTTTTAGGCTCTTATCAAGCTCAAGCCAAGCTTGAACATTCCACTTTTGCTATCGAGCCGAGCTTGAACATTCATTACTCGACAAAGCTCGGCTCGTTTACAGCCCTAAAAGTGGTTATTCACAAATTGAACAATTAACAATTAATGAACAAGTCAATCTTGGAGAAAATCTTATTCATATTTATTTTTTTTAAAATGTGTTAAACCCAAACTTATGTTTAGGTTCAATTATCAAATGAATTAAGCTCAAATATAATAATGTAATCATCATTAAATTCACAAGTATAAAACAAGATTTAAGTATATATAATATTATGTGTTAAAATGTATATATGTATAGAAATATATTTATATAGATTTGATATTAGATTGTTTAAGTTTATAAATAAGTTTATAAAATATCAAATGATTATGTAATTTATTGTGATTATAATTAAAAATTAATTTTGTAAATTTTTAACAATATAAGGGTGATGAATCTAATTTTTATAAGATTATAAAACAAAAATCATTCTATATAATTATTTCAATAGTATAATTTCAAAATTAATCTAGTTATTAACTATTGCTGCATATATTTTTAAATAGGTAAATAAATTTAGTCGTGATGTTTGCTATTGGTAAGAAAATGAAAAAAAAAAAAAAAAAAAAACTAAAATATATAATTAGGCTTCGTAATAAAGTCAATCTCAACTTATAATCGAAACAAAATAAAATGAACAAATCCTAAACTTTTAATACTTGATTTGTTTACAACCATAATCTTCTAAATGTTCTTCTCCCACTAATTTTACATTGAAATTAAAGAACTTAATTAAAAACAAGGAAAAATAATGAATCTTCTAGAGCATGTGCATTTAATCAAATACTTTTTTCTTATTGATTACATAGGATTTACCTAACCAAAATTATGAGCATTATCAAATGGATATCCATTCAACAACTGTACCTTGTTAATGGAATCATCTATAATTAATAATCAAATTGAACTTGCCTTTACATGAAAAGCAATTAAATCATTCATACAAAGCATGTAGAGAATTGTTTGAGATTATAATCATGCAACCCATATATGCTTTTGTTGAACACATTGATTAGGTGGATAATAGAGTTCTTACTTCTTACAACTTTTATTTTTATTTTTATTTTTGTCAATTTTGAAATTGGCTTCAATCATTTTAGGCTTGAAGCAAGGTGAAATGATACTTCCCTTTAACTTCAATTAAATGTACATGAAAAGCAGGATTCAGCTCATATATTTGTTGCACAAAATGTGAATTTAATGGGTAATAATACTAGTAACTGGATTAGGTATGGCATGATGAAATAAAAGACTAAATTGAAATGTTCTCAAAGCCAGCAAAATGACCATTATATCAAAGCCAATCTTTCAAATATGGTACAATAATAATCAACAACTTTCGGCAAAGTTAATAAAATTGGAAGTCCCTTCTTCTTGAAAAAATAATGATGAATAGACAGCTTATCCCATCAAAGCTCTAAGGTGAAGGGTCTCGGTAATGGGGGAAAAAGTCTAATTGTTCCTTGGTTAATACTATATACTATATTTGGAATTTAAAATCAAAGAACCTCATGAATAATTATTACTATAAATTAGTTGACACTTGACACAAATATTAACAGTTCACATATCTGTGTCTTGAGAGTTTTACTTTAGTAAAGGTGTGTGTGTGTTATGAAATTGGAATAACATTTTAAAGCATTTTCATAAATGTCATTAAGAGAAAAATACTTGCGTTGTTCATATTGTACACCTACAAGAAGCATTTTATTTTATTGTTTTTCTTTAAAAGAACAAGGACTTTAAAAGGATATTTAGTTTAAGGTAAATTGTCACTAATGCAATGAGGAATAATAGGAATTTTTTTTTAAGAAATTGTGATTTCCTCTTTGAAGGAATACATGGATTGTTGGTAATCAGTTTCAACATTTAGTTTCGCTCTGTTTTTTGTGCATAAAGAGCTTATAGTAAGGATGACAATCGAACGTGTATGAGGTAAAATTCTTTTCTCTACTCTTCGAATACTTCCATAACAAAGAAAATTCTCTTCAAAATAATTCTATAACACAATGAACCAGTAAAGAATGAGTACAACTAAGAGAAGTATTTTAGAAGGATAGATAATTTAAGATAAAACGTCACCTTAATGCATCTAGGACTAAAGGTAAAGTTTTTGGTGAAATTTGTTCCTCACCTCACGAAATGGGTTCATAGATAAAATTGGTAGGTGATGGGTTCCAAAATCTAGTAATATTTTTTTTTTAGGCCTAGAAAACTTTGAGATGGCCCACTTGTTCATTAGAGTTAGGCTCAAAGACTCCAAGTTTTTAGCATAAATGGGCCAACATTGATTACTAGGCCCATATCAAATACAGACTAAAAGAAGAAGACAGACTAATCTCAAGTCCTGTCCAAAAAGACATGACCAATCTAGACCAAAAGAAGAAAACAGAGGGACCAGCATCAGAAGTCAGAACAATCCTGTTTGCTCCACATTTGCCACGTGGCATATTGTCCCCTCTTTCTCTCTCCTCTTTATGCTTTCTGTTGAAGCAAGCAGGCAGAGATCCCTCTCTATCTCTCTCTCTCTCTCAAGCCGTGTATCTTTCTCTGCAAAACAGAGCTCCTCTGTTTTTTACTCTGTCTCATAAGTTCATTCTGAGTTAAGACTAGGCTCTGTTCCAACGCATATATCCGTTGGATTTTCGACTTTCTAGGATCACCCAGATCCGAAATTCTCTCGCTCTTGTTTTTCCCTTCTCTCTATCTCTTTGTTTTTCTCTCTCTAGAATCTCTATCTTTTTTGTCTGTGATAACTTACATTCCGTATCCAAAAAGGCAAGAAATCAAAGCATTATTCGAAAAAATCTGAAATCCATTGTGTTTAGCACATTTTCTGGTTAGTCTGTCTTGCTTGGCTTTACTTGGCCTTAAACCAATTGATAGCACCAAATGCATGTTACATTTGGTTATTCAAAGTTCTGTATTTTCCTTCTGTGAATGTTTTTGGATTCACAAGTCTCACTGTGGCTCCCCCTGTTTGGGGGGCTTTTTGTGATTTGGGTTCTTGTGGATTTTTGAATTAGGCTTTTGGGTATTCTTAATTTACGTCAAAGATATTAACTTTATCGATTATTTCCCTCATTGGGTTGTATTTGGTTTAGTTTTCTTGATTTGGAGATCTGGGTTGTTGTACATTTTCAGCATAGGCTTTTGGCTCTCTCTCATTACCATTGATGTTGGTTTTGTTTGATTTGAGGATCTAGGTTATTTCTATTTAGCGTTGGTTATAGGAATATTGAGTTGCACCCCTATTGATATTGGGCTAGTTAGGAGAGAAATATATCAATTGGAGAAGTGTGTAGTGAAATAGTATATATTGGAGCATTCTGTGTAAATAGAGGGAAGTTGGTTGGATTTGAGGTTCAGTACCACTAGAATTGCATCAAGAAAAGTTACATTTGTTGTTGGGAATCACTATATTCGAGGACTAGGATAGCTTTCTGATTAGGAACATTAGGGGACTGTGAAGTGGAAAAATGGGGTGCATTTGCTCAAAAGGGTTTTTTCCTCATGAATATATAGCTGAGAATCATGTGAGAGAGAAAATATTGAAAACAAAAAAAGCTACAAAGCGGTTAGGACCGACCATGAGTAGAGACGAAGCTGTGGTGGAGGTTGATAGTGTTGGAAGTGATTTCACTACACGGTTGATAACCAATCCGTCCGGAGAAATTCCGGGTTCTACTCCCGTTTTGTGGAATGAAGGGGAGAAGAAGGTGGTGGTTAAGGAGAAACTGGGGAGACAACAACTTCAAAGGCGGTTGACAATGGATTTTGGGGTGAGTGGAGCACAATTACAGCCTAGGTTATCTAGGATAGGTAGTTTGCCCCATGGGGAAAGAGGAGCACAAGTTATTGCTGGATGGCCTTCCTGGTTGACTGCAGTTGCAGGAGAAGCTATTAACGGGTGGGTGCCTCGAAAGGCCGACTCATTTGAGAAGTTGGACAAGGTCAGCTAACTATTTCTACATCTGTATATATGAAATTATGATAGCTCAATTACTGTATTGTTTCTTTTGTTGACTCCCATGCAATTGGTAGTGAAATTTATGAAACTCATATATCATTGTCAAGTCTGATTTTTATCACTCAATTTCATGTACTTGTATACTTATGGTTCTAATCTATTACTTCATCTTCATTATAGATTGTGTACAAAGAGAGAGCCTTCTATGAGGTTTTCTTTTATATAAGAAACTTTGAAATTTGTTGCTCTTAAATGTATGTCAATATTGCTTTTTTTTTTTTCATTATACAATTTGTCAGTATCTAGGGTATCACAATTGACAAACTGAAGAACAACTTTTCCACTTCATAGGGTTTGATTTTTCATTTTGGTTTAATTAAAATGTCAGATATAATATGGTGGAGTTCTAACTCTGTGATGAGAATACAGTCAATGATTTGTTTGAACAAGAAGCTGTTAGGTTTCTCATGGAAGCAAGTTTTAGGGTGCAAGTCAAGTTGATTAAGTTCAAAACAAAGTGGGTAAGTGTGTGTACATGCATGTAAATGAACTGTTTGTGTATATAGTTTAAATTTGTACATTTCAATGTGTCGGTAAAGGAAGCCCATTTGGGCCGTTTTATAAAGGGAAGGATGCACTGTGTTAGTTATGTGGAACCTAGATTACAAGAGGAAAAATTTTCAGATTGTCAGGTAGCACTTAATACCTCGTTCTATTACTTGGAGATTTAAACTGGATAATAAGGTGTTCACTTGTTTGCAAACTTGGTTAGAAGCCTTTACGATCTACTTAGGTGACTTGATTAGAAGTTTAGCTAATAATTTATATAGGGAATTGTAACTTATATTTGGAATTGGTGACCACTGTCAAGTACTTTTTTATTATTTATCTCATCGAGTAGAAAAGTTAATTTTGCATCTCTTTAAATTAGAATCAGGTACATCTGTCTAATTGTGTAGAAAATTACACAAGTGAATCATGGATTGAAGTGCTAATCTGGTATAGTTAGGCGCTAGATTAAACTCATGTCCCTCGTCAAACAGTTGCCTTCACCAAAAAGGGGGGTTATTTTCATAAAGAAGATACGATATCCAACTAGTTTAATACAATGTTTGAATTTTCTGCCTCTTGATGTCTATTATGTTTGCTAATCTCCTTGCATGCTATTTTGGGTTAACACCCCATGTTTATGGCTTATTTTCCTTTTCTTTATAATGATGTGTCTCGTCAATAATGCAGATTGGACAAGGAACTTACAGCAGTGTGTACAGGGCTCGTGATCTTGAAACAAACAGATTAGTTGCATTGAAAAAGGTGCGGTTTGCTAATATGGATCCGGAAAGTGTACGTTTTATGGCAAGAGAAATTATTATATTGCGTAGGCTTGATCACCCAAATGTGATGAAGCTTGAAGGTCTGATTACTTCGAGGGTGTCTGGAAGCTTATACCTTATATTTGAATATATGGAGCATGATCTTGCAGGACTTGCAGCAACAACTGAGATCAAATTCACTGAAGCGCAGGTACCTTGTTTGTTATGCTAATCAAATGGATATGGACCATGAAAGCTTGATGATAATAATGTAATATTTGTCAGAGTCAAACATACTGTGATGCATTTTTTTGTTCCTTTTTTTTGATTTTTTGGTCTTTGATAAGCCAGTTGAGTATTCACACGAACAATTCCATAATCTTGAGAATATTTTTCATTTGTTCTGAAAATATCATGTTTGTTTAATATTGCCTCAAATTTTTATATGGACTTAGTTACCAAGAGCCTTGTAGCTCAACTAGCACTTCTTGGTGTTACCAATAGAGATGTATAGGGTTCAAATCCCCCTCCCCCAACTATTAAATGAAAAAAATGTTATGTAGACTTAGTTATCGATTTGGCTTTTCTTGTTGTGGAAGGTAAGTTGACTTAGTTATCTACTAAACACATGGAAGTATGGGTGTACCTTTTGCCAATCTGGAAAAGAAGTAATCCTAGAAGTTTCTCCAAGCTATCTTCCGATTCTTCCGAATGAACCTGATTGATATTTGACTTTTTCTGCTAATAGTATCATGTGCCAATTCTATTAAACTAGTTCCAAAAAATGGTTCTATGCATTAATTTGTCTTGTGTCTGGTGCATTCCTACTTGCTTAAAACCAGATTTAATAAACTATTGAATGAAGATATTAGTGAAAATAAACAAAGCCCTTGTTACTCCATTTGTCTCTTTTGTTTGTCCAGTTTAGAAATTTTTAAGGAACATCATCTAATGCTTTGTTTCTCAAAGAAAAATATATAAGTTTTCAATGTTGCCCATATAAACTTTCAAGAATTTAAACCCGAGTAAAACAAAGGGTAAGGGTATATTGAAATTCAGTAAATAAATGATCATTGACTTTTAAAATTGGTCAAGTATTTTGATTACCTTATGTTACAAAGAAAAAATGGAGTTCGTATTTAGTGACAACAAAAAATGGAATACTAGACAAATAAAATGGCATGAAGGGAGTACTTTTTTGTTTTTGGGTGTGTGTGTATGTGGAAATATCCTTTTTTTAATGACAACCTGGCTGTACATGCCTCTGTGAGTTCTTTTCATGTGTTGACTGTCACAATAATACATTCTCATTTTGGCAATTATTTATTTCTTTTTCCCGATTTTTCACAACTGAAGCAAGACTTGTTTTTATTTCTGTGGTTTGTATATTCTTATATTGAAATTTACACTTCGGGCCTGCAGATCAAATGCTTTATGCAACAACTACTTTGTGGACTTGACCATTGTCATAGTCATGGTATTTTGCATCGTGATATCAAGGGATCAAATCTTCTGATTGACCAAAATGGAAATCTAAAGATCGGTGATTTTGGATTAGCAACATTTTTTAATCAGAAGCAGCCTCTAACAAGTCGGGTGGTAACTTTATGGTACCGACCGCCTGAGCTTTTGCTTGGCGCTACAAACTATGGAGTTTCTGTGGATTTGTGGAGTACTGGTTGCATTCTTGCAGAATTATTTGCTGGGAAGCCTATCATGCCAGGGAGAACAGAGGTACTTTTTTTTTATCTTTCTTTTGGATATTAAGAAATATGCAAGTGCTTTACACTGAAATAGATGTACTGAATCTCTTCCATATCAAGAGAAGCAACCTTAGGAGGTTTGCTTTACTTTAAGGTGGTACGATTTTGGTGTTTAAATGTGCCAGGAAACGTGGAAAGGGGCTTTTAGATGATGCACGCCAGGAGAGTGTTAGGAAATGGTATCCACATAGCTTTCAACCACCTCATGGAGGGCTTTTAGATGATGCACGCCAGGAAAGTGTTAGGAAATGGTATCCACATAGCATTCAAGCACAAGCCAATGGAGGGTTTACTTTGTTTTGATGTTCAAACTGATGGAAAGATCAATTGTTTTCTTTGAAATTCATCCCATTCATTTCCTTTAAGATAAAAGTGATTAATTACCCATATTAATCAGCATTTGGTTGTTTCTATTATGAATGTGTAATAGATCCTCATCTGTACTGCTTAGGGTCACCGTCTAGTTTCAGGGACATGCAAGTACCTATTAATGGTGGTAAAATAAAATTCACCCACGCATTTTTCATGACACACTCATTTAGTTTCACATCGAATAAAAGAATCTGAGCTTACCATGCAAGGCTTCTTTCATTAGATCATCTAAGTTCCATGGTTTTATGCAATATATTGTGTATTACATGCAATTATCAGCTGGTGGGTCTCAATGCTTTATGTCATGCCTAACAGGACATGAATACCTAACTTAACAGAAGGGGGAAAAAGAAACCCTTGGCATGGATATCTACCAACCTTCATCTATGGAACTGTTTGTTTCTCTTATTTGTTTTGGCGTCATGATGATATTACTTATCGTTCATAGGTTGAGCAACTACATAAGATCTTCAAACTCTGTGGGTCACCTTCTGAAGAGTACTGGAAGAAATCAAAACTGCCACATGCGACCATCTTCAAGCCTCAACATCCTTACAAGTGTATTGTTGCTGAGACATTCAAGGACTTCCCTACGTCAGCATTGGCCCTCTTGGAGGTCCTTCTTGCAATAGAACCCGAGGGCCGTGGAACAGCATCTTCTGCACTGCAGAGTGAGGTATATATATTTTTTTTTCTGGTGCTCTCAAAATCAGGTTGTGTATTTTCATTAGGTAAAGCTTTTCCTGTTGTGAGCCTTCTTGTGAGTTAATACTCTCTATGCTTTCTCCAAGAATGACTTCACTGGAACCCTTTCACACGTTGACTTGAATGGCAGTTTAACTTATCACCATTCAGATCCTTTTTAGTTCAAAGTATCCTTGATATTTTGTTTGAGAATTTATGGTATGCTTTCTGACCATAATTATGCTCTATTTGGGATTGTCCTGCATTCTTTCCAGCCATAATTGGAATGCTTAGCAGAAGTTAATTATGACAAAGGTGATTGTTGCAACATTCATCATGTGCTCCCATCCAGGAGTTCATTTGTTGCAAGTTCATGGGATCCTGATCTTACTTTTTAATTGTTCCTTTATTATCCTTACTGGTTGCTCATTTTAATTTTTTATTTTTCATTTAGTATGAATACTGGAAGTTTGGAATTTTGTGATAACCTTATTTATGATTCCATTCTGCTGATTCTGGCAGTTAAATAATCTTGAGTTTTCTTTTACAGTTCTTCACAACAAGGCCTCTTCCCTGTGATCCTTCAACTTTGCCCAAGTATGCACCAAGTAAGGAGTTTGATGTCAGGCTTCGAGACGAGGAAGCTAGAAGGTTGGTCACTTCTTGATAGTATATTATCTAATTCAATTTAAACCCTTTTTTTCTTAAGATCTGGAGCAGCCTTTCTATAGGACTGTAAGACAAATGCAGTGATGGCCACCCTTATTTTGCTTCTCATATTAATTTGGGTAAATTGAAATCTTCTGTGGAAAGTAGTGTTAATAAGGTTAGATTAAAAAAAAAAAAAAAATGATTCCTCAGTGCATTAATTAAGCCCATCATAAAATTAGCCATAAAAGGTTGTCTTTTTTGTTTGAATAATTAATCTTGAAGATTTATTTTTTGCTTGCTTACACTTACACTACCCTGTTGCCCATTTGACAACCAGGCGAAAAGCAGATGGTGGTGTAGGGCGTGAACATGAATCAACTAGAAGTGGTTTAAGAGAATCCAAAGCCATGCCTGCACCAGATGCCAATGCTGAGTTACAGGCATCCATACAGGTATTCTTGTAAATTCTATATGTATTATACATTACATTTATATATATACATGACTTCTATGGCTCTATGTGTATATACATTTGTATAAAAATTATGAAAGTCATATAAATTAATTTTTAATGATTCTGTTATTGCATAATACAGAAGAGACTAGTGCTGCCTAACCCTAAAAGTGCCAGCGAGAAGTATAATACAGAAGAGGATGGTGGCTCTGGCTTTCCTATTGAACCTCCCAAAAGAACAGCACTAAATGTCTCCCATTCTGGCCAGTCAATGCACCCAGCTGCGTTCAGATCTTCACACAATATGAATGAGAATGACCAGGAGGCTACTACAGTTCCCGGCCAAGCTCTTGGTTGTTCAAATGGTGCAGAATTGAGAAGTCAGAGATCTTGTACACGTGGTGAAGAAGCAAGTCAAGGTGATTCACTGTTAAATAGAGGTGGAGAAACTACTGTGGATTCACACTGGCCGGATGAAGATTTTAATGTTAGCTATAAACATCTGGATGATAGTGAGGTCTCTGAAAAGAGTCAGTGGTCCCACCATTTGCTGGATAGGCCAACAAAGTCTTTGTGTAAGAAAGATCAACGCTCATCTGGAAAGCTGTCCGGAATGGTAGAATCAATTTATCTTCTACTCTTACTAGATTTCTTTTATTCTTTCACTTATGAAAATAAAAAGTTATCTTCTAGTTTATCATTTGACCGAAATTCAAAGAAAAATGCCTCAGCGAACCACCTAATGGCATTTTTCCATGAGTTTGCACATGGATGTCTACCTAGTCTAGATACACAATCAATTTTAAGTGAAAATAAATGATGAATTAAAGTAGACAAGCATGTTAGGAAAAGTAAAGACAAGAATGGAACTTATCATGTTTCTTTGTGGTTTGTCTTGATACAATGACCTTTAATTTATGGTTTTCAAATTGAAACCCAAAACCTTGGGATTCAAACATTTCTTTGTTGGCAAAGCAAGAAAGTTTAATTGTAAATTTTTATTTATCTTAAATCTGTAGCTATATGGCTTGAAAACAGTTGCCTTTGCAGATTACATGGTGGTTACCCATCATATCATTCAATATGACACTGGAGTTTTGCTCTAATCCCTTTTTGTTTGTGATGTCAGGGTTATAATGCCAAAAAGAATAGGATCCAATACTCTGGACCATTGATGCCTCTAGGAGGAAACCTTGATGAGATGCTCAAGGAGCATGAGAGACAAATCCAACATGCTGTCCGCAAGGCTCGTTTGGACAAGACAAAGAGCAAGAAAACCTCTAGTGAAAATGGACAAACTGAATCACTACTTTATGCTGGAAGCAATGGCAAGTGACTGTTGAAATTTATGCTGCCTTAATTTTGGATGCAGAAGCTCCCACAGAGTTGCATAATTCTCATTTAGGAAGAAGTATTCCTTTTGGGAATTTGACAAGTCTCAATACGTGGAGATAAATCAGCATTCAAGGAGCTTCTTTGGTTTCATCGCTATCAAAGGTACGGTATAAAGTTCTAACTACCAAAGTTCTTTATATGATTCAAAAGGTGGATAACACTGAAGTGAATGGAATCCATGACCATTGACTGATAATATGTTTGGTATGAAGGCTTCTGAGATTGACACACCTGCTAATTATTTATTACAAGACCGTGAGAAGGTCTTTTTGGCGTTCAATTGCTGGAGATATGCTTTGTACAGCTGAATTACTTTAACCTCATTCTATGTAAAGGCCAAGTTTTTGTCTCGGATTTGATGATTTTTATCAGCACTGGCCACCATTCATTCAAAATTACTGTAGGATAGAATTTCTTGCTCCAAATCCATCAAATATTATCTCTTCTTCTTCTTCTTTTTTTTTTTTTTTTTTTTTTTTTTTTTTTAGTTTCTTTCTGGCTTGCTAGACAGTTACAACTTACAACAATACTATGGGATAGATTGTCGAAGAAAATAACAGGAGAGGTCAATATTTATAGCATCAATATTAACTTGTATCTGATTAGGTGTCTTAGATGTTTCCTCATAGTTATGCAGTCATCAATCTGTGGTGTATTAAACCACTTACCTCTCCTTATACAATAAATAAAAACTGGATTTCTGGAGCACCAGGCCTTCTGGTTGGGTTATGTGCAATTTGAAGCAAATTTTGCTCAGGGTATATGTGATGTGATATCACTAATTTTCTCCTGTGCATTTATTTTCGAATTGGAGTTGTTGTGGGGTAAAAATCATGGAAATAAAATCTCAGGGAACTTTTCTCTTTGAACAATAACCGTTAATCTGATATAAATCAATGACCAGAACTTGACTTGCCTAAATAGATCTTGCATCATGATGCAAATCTACAATTTCAGTTTCAGAGGGTAATTGGGGGACTGAGGCTTGAGTTGACTTGGGGAAGCAGTACATCAGACTTTTGACAAAACCGCAAGTTGCTTTGCCATGGCTCTAAAGAAGAATGTGAACAAATAAAACTCACAATGAAGTGTTGGATAGTCAGAAGAAAGTTCCAAGAAATAATCTTTCTTCCTGGCTTTCATTCTAGGGGTGAAAATGCTTGACGTAGCTTTGGTAAGAATCGTATTGGGACTGGTCTCAACATGCCTGCTCACCTGAGGTCAAAGTTAAATTGGTTCCCTAATTGTTTGTTTCTCTCTCTCTCTCTCTCTCTCTCTCTTATAGTATAGCTGTCCAAAAGGGATTTGAAGACTACTTCCATTTAAATTAATTCTAGACTTGTTACCTTATTCATATCAGGCTTGCTTCAATATGACCAAACACATTTTTGCATGTAAGTTTAACGTCACACCAAAATATTCTAAGAGGTCTACCAACTCCAACTTCAAGACGGAAGCCACAAAACAAAAGGAAACTGCACAATTGATTAGCCAACGAATAAAAGCAAAATAAGAAACAGAAATATAAAATAAAATAAAAATCAGGAACCCCACCTAACTTGCTGATCCACCAACTAAAATTTTGCTTCATCCAAAATCTTAGCAGCTCTCTTGTCTTCTTCAAGCAGCCAGTGTTTCTTTCCTTCATCCCTAAGCATCATAGGATAATTGCACTACATTCACCTCTCTTCCCCTCAACTCAATCCATATCTTCTTCCAACTCAAAACCAAAATATAATTTGCATTCATCCCCAACACCCAAAGCTCCATATTCCCTATCTTTACCCCCCAATTTTCCTAACCAAATCCAGCAAAACCCCAGCTCTTGAATTCATTACAGTGTGTTTCTGTAATTCTCTCACCCATAAAATACTTAAAAACAGACCAGAAAATAATGAGGCCTAAATCCCACCCAATCCTCAACCTTAAGTTCCTCATTCTTGGCGTCTTTACAGCTTTCTTCCTCCTCTTTGTGCTAAGATCAAATTTTTCAACTTCCGTGCAAAGTGAGTCTCCCATTTCACCAACTTTCATACCCAAAGATTCGGGTATTACCAAAGATGCAAAAGCAGCAAACTGCTCAACTTGCACCAAGATCCCACCCAGCCTAGCTCAAGCACTCATCCACTACTCAACTTCAACCATCACCCCACAACAAACACCGAAAGAAATAGCAGTGTCAGCTAGAGTCTTAGAAAAGAAGTCACCATGCAACTTCTTGGTTTTTGGCTTAGGCCATGACAGCCTAATGTGGAGTGCACTCAACTATGGTGGCCGGACTATTTTCCTCGAAGAAGATGAGGCATGGATACAGCAAATCAGACGCCGGTTTCCCATGCTTGAGTCCTATCATGTCACTTATGATAGCAAGGTGAATCAGGCCAATAACCTCATGGAAGTTGGCAGGGGACCTGAGTGCACAGCACTTAGTGATCCTAGATACTCAATGTGTCAACTTGCCTTGAAAGGTTTGCCTAGTGAAGTTTATGAAACAAAATGGGATTTGATTATGGTTGATGCACCAACAGGTTATTATGAGGAGGCACCAGGAAGGATGAGTGCTATATATACAGCTGGGATGATGGCAAGGAACAGGGAAGATGGAGAAACTGACGTGTTTGTGCATGATGTGAATAGGGAAGTGGAGGATAAGTTCTCCAAGGCATTTCTATGTGAAGGGTACATGAAGAAACAAGTAGGCAGGTTAAGGCATTTCACTATTCCTAGTCACAGAGATGACTCTGACAAGCCCTTTTGCCCACAATAATTTTTCTTCCACTTGTATTTTTTTGCCTGATCCATGTTCATCCTTTTGAGGGACATTTGGCTGAATATGTTTGAAATTTCAATGACAAAAAAGAATATAGGTTTCCTATGCTATTGGGCTAAATTTTGAATGCCTATGCCAAATAATACATGTGATCGACCTTGGCTAGTCTATTGAGGATTCATAGCCCATCCCAAATTTTGGGACTACAGCTTGGTTGTTGTTGTTGTTGTTTGGGTTCTCGTGATTGTATTAGAGTTTATAGAACTAAAATAAGAGCAGAAAGGTGTACATTTCCCAAGTGGGTTGCCTCCCTTTGTATGAATTGCCCTCAAAAGCGAGAGTATCATCAAATTAGCATCCTGACTACTTACATTGCAGGACCCAAAAACACTAACCCTAAGGTGAAGAGCAACAGAGAAGAATTGGGTTGCTGGATTTTTCTATTGTTTTTGTATTAAATGCCTAAATCAATATCAATATTTTCTGTGAAAAAGTACTCTGGATTGGTATGCCTTGCTTGGTTCCTTTTACAATACCTTTTGTTTGAAAGTTCTGAGTTTTTATGCCCTTCTCTATCTTATCCAAAATGGGAGATCTAATAAATCTATCTAGAGCAGAAACTGAAAGGACATTCCATCATGTAGTATTGTCATTATGATAACACAGATATAATTACATCTATGCACGCCCCAAAGTGCTGATCTAACTATGCAATGTTTTACACTCTTGCTCACTTTTCTCTCTTTTTCATAAAGGAGTCTTCATGACCTTATTTAAAGAGACAAGAGGTACACCAAGAAAACCATCTCATGCAATCTGCCCCTACACAATACATACCTTTCCAAAAACCTCACTTTACAATTACAACTACTGTTTAAAATCTTTACAAAAAAAAAAAAAGGAAAACACAAATTGAAGTTTATTAACAGAGGCTGCATTTATTTTGCTGGTGATGATTGATAAAGGGATTCGAGCAATTTACTTTAGTGCAACACTTTTCATACCTACTCTTTTTCATCGGGTGAGGCTTAGGTCCAGTGCATGTAGTGCACTAGACCCGTTAAGATATCAACATGTGTTCAAAAATTAACACGTGTTATAATCTTAACGATTCTAGTATTATTGGATACTAAAACTAAGCCTGACCCTTTTTCATCACACTCATGTTTACTCTCATTACATGAAAATTTTATTGGTGAACTCATGATAATTTATTGTTTATCTACAGCTGAATTTACTAGTGTTTTCACTGCTGAACATGTGTTATACTTCATTGTTATTTCACAATTGAAACTTGAAAGCATGTTAACGTTGAACTCATAATTCTTTTCACCCTTAAATGCTTGCTTTAATGTTGAATTTGTATTACTTTATTAACGTCTTACCGTTGAATGTAAGAAAAAGTCTCTTTGACACCAAATGATTCAGCAGTTTTTTCATACCCTCCCTGTGTTTTGTGTTATGGTGAGCTCTATGTAAGTGAGAAGTGAAATAGTCCATGAAAAATTTGGGGTCCCTAGATAAACTGTCAATGTAAAAAACTTTTTTTTTTGTTGTTGTTTATATTCATTCTCTCTCAAGCTTCGGCCAATGTATCTTTTTATAGGCTTGAAAGTACAACAGCAGCCACTAACTACCTTCAAATCAATATGAGTTCCGAACTTGACTTCCCAAACAAACTCAAGTCCAACAAAACCAACCTTTCAGTGATTGACATGTTGCAGCCACAAAAATCATCCCAACAACTTTTAACTAGCTTAAGAGCTCAAACTTCATGAATTTTACCCTTGGAATCCCTCATTATTGCAGCCATGAAGGATCCTTCAATTTTTATGGCCCCATTTAGGTTCACTTTGGGCCAATCTAAAGGAGGGAGGATTCCACTTGCCTTCAGCTTTGTCATTCTCAGAAACCATTTGTAGTAGGTGAAGTCACTAAATTAGACGAGCTTATTTATGTGCCAATGAGCTTCCAGCTCAATAAACATTCATTTTGGCCTCCCATTCATTTTGATGGCTTGCCACAAAACTTCTAGGATTATTTCTACTTGAGATTTGAGAACTGTTGGTTTATGAATCTTTTACTTTGGTCATATCGATGGATACGTTTTTGTTTTGAGTATTTTGATTGTGAATCATCCCCTGAGATTAGGAACCCATTATTTTTATTCTTTTGACCGTGAATCAACCCTTTGGATTAGGAGCCCACTATTTACCCTCTTTTTTAATAAAAGAAAAGAGTAGAAGATAGCGACTAGAGTAACTTCTCTGCCTGAGTGTTACAATAGTAGTATCCTACCTGCTAGATTTGGGCATGCAAGCAGAAAACTAGTGAGTCATAGCTATTATCCCAATCTCACGAGGACTCTAGTGGACATTGAACTGGGCTTAGGGCATGAGGTTTTTCCCTAACGCTTCTTATTACGCTATTTAAACTTGGAACGTCCACGCCCAAACTACTTGGGAGTAAGCCTAATGGTCGCTAGACGGACCACCACCCCAGTGGCAAGGAACTATATATATTTATATATATATAAAATCTAACCCATTATTTACGCTATCACTTAGTTAGAGGGAATATACCATATCTATATGCATTCTGGTATTCGACAAATAAGGTTCTCGGTTACATTGTTCCAACTTCCAACCTACCATGAATACGATAAGTCGATAACTTTGTGATGGGAGGATAATTACAGTACACGCATCGTTACATTTTGAGATAATTTACTAAAATTTTATTTAAAAAAACCAAAACACATGTGATATACGGCAAGCAACTCAAGTGAATTATAACGTTTTAGTTTTTTTTATTAAAAAAAAAAAAAAAAAAAAAAAGAAGAAGGAAACGAGTGATATATACTTTTCGTGTCATTGCTCATGTACGTTAAATGTAGACAACGGTATCATTAATTATTATTATCCCTGACTTTTTTTTTTTTTTTTAAACAAATAAGATAATTTTTTTTTTTTAACAAATAAGATTAAAATGCCTCTGACAAAATGAAACAAACAAAAAGGGGTGGTTCATACAAAAGTTTTGCAAGTTGGTCTGCTACTTTGTTTCCTTGCGCCGAATATAGTAGATGCTTTTACCTTTGAATATTCTGCTTCATCTATTAGTGTCCATTTTGTCAAACAGGGCTGTTCTCAGAATCACCTTCAAACACCACATTTTGAACCTAGTTTTAGGATAGCTCTTCTGCCAGAGCTTCTAAGTCAGCAACCGTTGGTGGAAGACTGATTCGTTCCGAAGGGATATAACCATGCCTTCTTTCAAAATTTGATTTGAAAGTAGCTCCATCAAAGTTTATTTTGTAGGCTGGATGTGGTGGAGGCCGCCAATGGGTGGTAAAAAATTTCCGCACTGCCTCTACTAGGTTTTTTGGAATATTCTAAGTACCATTTTGGATTCAGTTTTGAACCTTTTGGTTTGCTGGGAACGAAATATTTCAAAATTAGTTTAGGTGTACCATTTCGGGCTTATCGTAGAAGTTATATATATATTACATATGGTATAACTCTAAGTAATGTTATATTGCTCAATAACTAATTATTGAATTCATATTATAAAAATATTACCATTAGATTATATAGAAATATGTTCTTAACATGTATGCCAATTTTTATATCAATCAAATGTTATTTACAATTCGATCTATAAACTCATCTTTTATATATTATTTTAAACTAAGAAAACTTGAATTTAAACAATTGATTAATGATATGACTGTTAATCTTTGATCACCTTAAAATTTTGCAAGTATGAAGAATATACGAAAATAATGTAATCTAACGATGGATTTGTCAAAATTCGCATCCAATTCAAAAATATTAAATGATGCAGCATTGCTTAAAGTTACTTCACCCTCTTCAAGTGTAACTTGAATTCAATCTATATCTATATCTATATCTATAATAATATCTATAACAAGATTCTCCGCTTTGATGTGAACTTTTCTAAATGTCAAAAATATCTCATCTAGTAACCAATGACTTTTCCCACAAATATTTTAGAAATAGGGTCAACAACACCACACAATTCCCCATAAAAATTTTCTTCCTTTGATTGAACTTTTATGTAATTTAAAAATATCCCTAGACCCTATATTTAACATGGACAAAACTTGGGGACAATTTAATAAAAAAACATCTCCAATTCCACGTAAAACACTATCTACAAAATAGGACACTCTACCACTAACCCATGTCTTCAAAACAACTCAACTTATCCAAAGATAAAATTGGAAAAAAATTTCAAGTCCATTTTGTATATTTCCTTCAAGACCATGTTTCATCTTTTTTTTGTTTTTGTTTTTGTTTTTGCTTCTCAAATCTCCTTTTCTTTATTTTGAATTTGAAGAGGAAAAAAAAAAAAAACACAATCCTACTATAAAACCATTACCATAACTTCTCATATCCTTATTTAAACACCCCACATTTCAATTCAAATTCAAATAAAAACAATTTCAACAATTTAGAACTATACCAATATATATTTATTTATACTTCTTTTCTTTTAATTCTATTCAAATTTTGAAAAGAATTCTGCCGGCACACATCAAAATGATGCTCTCCTAGAAAGAAGATAAAGTTTTCATGGTGGTTCATAATGATTTTTGGTAAGTAAATTCTTTTTTGTTACTTTCTCTTTATTTTTTGCTTTTTTAATTTGTATATTAGTTTTTGTTGAATCTGTGATTTGAAACATCATTCTAGGCCAAGAGTTTCAAACATCTCACTCATTTTACACTAACAATAAAAATGAAAAAAAAAATAAAATTTGAGATGACAGTGTAAAATGACAGCTCTAAGGCTCTTTTTTTGGGTGTTAGTGTCATAATCCAAAAATTGAGATGAATGAAAAATTATGACACTAAACCCAAAAAAAAAGCCTCATCATCACGCTTTGTATATGTACACCTAAGTTTTCATCACACAATATTATATCATATCAAATTATTAATTCAAAATCAAATAACATACCTACTTAATATCATCATTACATAATATAAGTATATAACTTGTCATATGAAAAATATTAATGAAGAAAAAAGTCATGTCATATGTGAGTAAAGTAAACAAGAAAAACACATTGTTGAAGGAAAGAAATAATAAAAAGCCATATGTAAGTGAAGTAATAAAAGTTTCTCAAAAAATAAAGTCAAGTAATTAAAAAAAAATGGGTTTAGGGAAAAAATTATGATTTGTTTTATATATTGGCCGAAATCACTATACCAAGAGGAATTTAATGGAATTGAGCAAAATGGGTGGAATGTGCCAAAATTTTGAACGGGATGTAATAGATGGTAGTTCATATCGATTAACTAATTGGAATGGAAAATTTTGGTCATTCCGAAAGGAGCGAAATGGAATTCATAACTATACTTTTTCCAACCTCAAAAAGATGGGGCTTGAATGGGTATGACTGTATGTCAATGATTTAATTTAATATAAATGTAAATTATTTATACAAAAATATAAGTTATCTTTTTAAACATATTATTATTGTTTTTCCCAAAACACTTGTATTCTATATATCTTAACACTCTCAAAATTGTCTTTAATGCTCTATCCTTCATCTATCTCATTAATATTGAAACCAACCTATCAAGGAAGAAAAAAAAAATCATCAACCCATCTCGACCTTAAGGTCCTTAACCAACTTCGCTCTTGTATCTCATGAGTCCGAAGTTAGTTTTTTCTAATCTAAAAAGGTGACAGAATAGGTATAAAATACCATATTGACATCCCTTAATATAAAGAGAAAGTCTATAGATTCAAAACCTGGAAAAATTTAACACTTGTTCATGAAATAGATTGTTAGTCATAAAAAATAAATAAAAAAAATGATATCGATAACGGGTCTAAATGAGAATTATTACAAACTTGCCAACACAATTATTGTAAAAAATTATATCAATTTTTATTTTTTTATGTAGCATTGCTTTAATATGAAATGAAGAACACTATAAAGCATTGGGTTTTTATTTTTAATTTTTAAACGTGGAAGGAGGGAGAGATTGAAAAATGATTTATGAATAGTGAAGGTCAAACCCGGCGGGTGGGGCGGGTCAATGCCGGGTTTGTAAATTGTACAGGTCACCATTCTCCCACCCAGCTGCAAATCCAAGGACAAATCAGTAATTTCACAACACCACAATCCAATAAATTATTAAAAAAACTAAATCCAAAATCAAATAAATAAATAAAAATCTTGCTCAAAAAGCAAATCATTTTCAATCATTATTTATAGGTGAGGTCCTCCACCACTCTCTTCTCTCACACTCTTTCCTTTTCTTAAAAACCCCTCACAAATTTTCAATTTATATAAAAATTTTCCATTTCGATCCCAAAAAAAATTCCAAACCTCAATCATGAGCAACGAATAGTAAGTCCATCATTTTCTCTCTCGTTTTCCTTCTCTCCAAACACCATTATACTTTCTATTTTTTCAACACGTGCATTAATTTTCTTCTCTTTTTTTTGGATTTTTTTTTGTAGTGATTATTTGTTCAAGCTTTTGCTAATCGGTGACTCCTCCGTCGGAAAATCGTGCTTGCTGCTCAGATTTGCGGTGATTTTTTTTTTCTTACACTGTTTCTCTGAGTTTCTAATTTTGCTCTTTGAGAGAAAAAAAAAAATGTTGATTTTAGTGATTTGGATGGTGATTATGAATTAAATTAGTGGAATTTGTTAGGGTTTCGGCTTGATTGTTGTTTATTTGGTTATTTAGTGTTTAAAGTTTGTATTTTTATGTGTATTTTGACGATTTTCAGGATGATTCCTATGTAGACAGCTACATAAGTACCATTGGAGTTGATTTTGTAAGTCTTTCTCTCTCTCTCGTGTGTATGTATGAATGCATGCATATGGGGTTTTAAGATGCTCTAGAGTTCTCTTGTGAAAGTTTTAAGTATTTATTGTTAAATGGGTGGTTTAGAATTTGCCACATCATCACTACCTGAAATAAATGCCAAAAACAGTGCCTTATTAATGTTTAATTAAATGCTGATGATGAAGTATTATAATCTAAACCATTTATTTAACAATGAGTGATTATGATTTTTTAAAACTTTATGATGGAGTTTTATGTATGTATGTATGTGGGTGGGTATGTATATGTTTTGGGTTTTTATATTTTGTTTGTGTATGGGTCAGTACTTGAAATTTTGTGGTGGATGTTTCAGAAAATCAGAACTGTGGATCTGGATGGAAAGACAATCAAGCTGCAGATTGTGAGTTGAAACTGTTATTTATTTATTTTTTTGTTTATTCTGATTCAATGGTTGGGCAATTTAGTAGAAGTTGTTTCTGGATTTAGTCTAAATAAGTAAGGGTTCATGTGGGTGCATTGAGATTTTAGCAAAATTTAATTTTGATTGCTATTTTGGATGGTGGAGTTGGTCTAATTGAGATCTGTATAAACTTATGATTAATTTATTAATCGGTTCACCTTTCAAAGTATTAAATTAATTGGATCACCTTTCAAAGTATCATTCTTATACATCAGAATTCAGAAATTACCTAGTTTGTGTGAATCCAAGCAACTGTATTTATTCAAAAAAAAAAAAAAAAATTGTTTCTGTTTTTGCTGCATGCCATAATTCCAGTGCTAGGCTATGATCTTTTTAACAAGGGATACTAAGAATTTCTGGCTTGAGATCTATTATAGGTCAAGCATTGCAGCAGTAGGCCTGAATTTAACCTAACATTAAGTTTTCAGATTGAGATCGGAACCCCAAATGTAAGGAAAGAAACTAAATCATATTAAACTCTCCTTTGTGTCAGATTGCTGATTTTACGATCAGGTGCCAGTATAGCAAGAAAAATTTAATTAAAAACCATAACCTGATCTCAAATGCTCCAGAAAACTTACACAGTAGGAATAGTTATTCCAAAGTGAATTTTTTTATCACAAAAGGAAAAAGAGAGATGCAGTAGCTGAGAATAGATTGACACAGCTCACACAAGCAAGAAAGAGCTAGAAATGGCCCTTACCCACAAGGCTTTGCCTGAAAACCATACTTGAGGTCAATTGCCCTCCAAATAAATTCATTGATCATGGTTAGAAAACCAAATAACTATTATAATTTGACATGCCTGTTCCCCTTGGTACCTAATCAAACCTATAAATAAGCTAACCCCATTTCAACATCAACAATAGTAAGACCTTTGTCCCAAAATGCTTGTCAAGATTTATCAATTTAAAAGACCATAAACTGGCTTTTGCCTGATTTTACAAGATTTCTAAAATACCCCCACTAAAATAGAAGTTATGATCTGAAAAGAAGCTGCAAATTACATAAGAAACCCAATCCTGTGCTTTTATGCTCCTGAATCATTTACTTTCTCAAAAAATATTACATACGATATATGGAGCAATATACACCAGGGGTAAACACGGTTGGCTAGGGACCGCACCTCATGAAGCTAAGGTCACAAGTTCGAATCTCCCCCTCCCCCTCCATTGGATCCAAAACTCACTTATCAGAATAAATGGAGCAATAGAAATGCCATGCCTTGCATACTTCTCTATTCCAATTTCCCAGTGAAACTTTTACTAGTAGACAGGCGTTTTATGTTAAGGATTCAAGATCTCTGAACAAGAGCTAGGCATTGATTTATGGTCTGTATGAAGCTTAATCTTCGTTCCACGTATAATTAATGTTACCTTTTCATTTCCTGTACTTTTAGTGGGATACTGCTGGACAGGAGCGGTTCAGGACTATAACAAGCAGTTATTACCGAGGAGCACATGGGATAATTGTAAGAATTTATTGCCTTTTGCCTTCTTGTGTGAGAAACTTTGCTCCAATAGATCTTGCATGCAGCTTGTATGGTAATTTTCAGATAAATGTGAGGCCATTGCCAGAATTCTTGTTTGCTAGTTGTTGCATTCATGTTCATCTCTGTATCTGAATCTATCAGTTTTAATATTATTGTAATTTTATTATTGTACATAATTGCTGAATCTACATTTGATCTTTATAGCCTTAGGCACTTTAGACAGTGTCTTGGATGTTCTTGTTTATTTGTTCTCCTTCGCAAATGATTAAATATCATATTAACTAAGCCTATATCGTGCTTCAGTGCCATTTTCTTTTTGCATAACCACTCTCAAGTGCAGATAAATGAACATACAGTCCTAGATAGGGTCATCTAGGGCTGAGTTGCATAAATGGAAGGACTAAGGCTTAGTTAGTTTAATTAAATAGACTGTATGATATTTTTTTTTAAGTACTGAGTAATTGATTAATCATCTTTTAGCGTTTCTCATGTTACCTGTTAATACCATGCTTGTTTCTGCACATTTTGTTGACGCTTTACTGACACTCCTCCTTTTTCTTTTTTTCTCTGAAGCAAAGTATTTTATAAAGTTGGACTCTTTTATTTTCCCCTTTTTCGTTGGCACTTGGGTTGGGGGGGATGGGGTGTTCGAACCCAGTATATATAATTATGAGCAACTTGCGATATTGGAAACCTTGATTTTGTAACATTTTCAAACCTCAGCACTATTTAGGGCACTTAAGTATCCTGGTTCAAAAGGCAGCAGAAAGTTGTTTATTTAGTTAGCGTAGTTTTTCTTTGTAATTATCATTAATATCATTGTACCTGCCTGAGAAATCTTACATTTATTGGACTGTGACAGATTGTCTATGATGTTACTGAGATGGAGAGTTTCAACAACGTCAAGCAGTGGTTGAATGAAATTGATAGATATGCAAATGATAGTGTGTGCAAGCTTCTAGTTGGTAATAAGTGTGATTTGGTTGAGAACAAGGTTGTGGACACTCAAACAGCCAAGGTATAGATCAACTGCCTTAACTCTTAGTATTAAGTTAAGATAGTATGAATTGTGTTATTTTTTTGGTCAGTTTCTGCTTACCAAGCACACATCCAGTGTTTATAAGCCAAATTGGGATCTCCGCATACAAATGCAAGAAACTTGTTCCTTATAAGCCCTTGATAAAACTAACTTGCATGCACACGTGTATGTGTGTATATGTGTGTGCATGGGACACAACACAAGGAAGAGTGGTGGGTAGGAGAAGAATTCCTCCCTATTCAAAAAGGGTGTGTAGGGTCTATAGCCAAAAAGAAGTCACAATTTGGACACGGAAACGCAACATTTTATGAAAAACTTGGACACGAATTTGTGTGCGCGCATGTGTATCTAAGAAGCACAGACAAGTAACATGGTAATTCATGACCTGTGTAATTTGAGTTATAACCAGAAATGGTATGTTCATTGGTTTACATATTGCAATTTAGTGGCAGATGCGCCCAGTTCTGCGCAAAGTATAATATATTGGAGGAAACACAGGAAATCAAGGGTATTATTCTTTTTCTTGCTGCATATTTGCATTTAACTTCTTTCTCTCCCCTGTGCCTAAATGAAATGCAGGCGTTCGCAGATGAGCTCGGAATCCCTTTCCTTGAGACAAGTGCTAAAGACTCGATTAATGTGGAGCAAGCTTTCTTAACCATGGCTGGCGAGATCAAGAAGAAGTAAAACCTCTAGTCTTCCTATTTCCCCTATTTTAGATGATATGATATTTTTTACCAGAATTTGAATCAGAAACATGAAAAATCCCTGATATTTCTAGTAATATCTTGATCACTTCCATTTTAAAATATTAATTTAAAACACGTGTATAAATATCTTACTGGCAAACTAATTTTGAACAACCCTGAAAAGAGGAGTCAGCAATATTTCAAATCCTGATATTGTGAAAAACATTTTTTACCTAGCATTACTCTTATACTTTTGGGTTAGAGAGTGGAGATAGTTGTTCCCTCCATCTTGTTATTGCAAATCAGACCAATAAGATGATCTTTGAAACTCTTTGATAGATATGAAATAGTTGTAATTGAAGCCATAGAGAAACTGTTATTTTAAATATCATATGGTGGTGTTTTTTCCACTGCTGCATAGGTTTCTTGTATTTCTGTAGGATGATGGAGTGTTTTGATACAGATCCCTATAATATTTCAATTTGCCTCCTTTTTTTCTGATCCATATGATTAAATTTTCAATATCTTTTCTTTTAATGTTTTTTATATTTTGCAGAATGGGAAACCAACCAACTGCAAACAAGTCAACTGGAACTGTTCAAATGAAGGGGCAGCCAATTCAGCAGAACAGCAACTGCTGTGGTTAGCTATGCTATGTAATGTTTATTTTCTGTTAAGATTGCAGGACAGTGAAACTATGTTGGCTGTATTCTCATATGGATCTATCAAAACTGTTAAATATGCCTAATTCAATCCTGACTTAGTTACTTTTGTTTGGGAAAATGGATATCTAACAAAAGCTCATAGCCATCAGAAAATTTTCTAGCCATTTCTTCAGTTAGGGAAGAATCAATCCAAATGGAGGTGTGCATATAAACATTTACAGAATTTTCTATCAAACCTATTCGGCAGATTTTTTAAATTTTTTTTAATATCTCCTCTACTTGACAATTCAAATTATTATCTTGTATGATTTTAATCAAATGACACTTAACGATCCGTTTGTTTCAAAGTAAAATAGTAAAATATTTTCTTATTTTCAAGTGTTCGTTTACATGTAAAATATAGCCAAAGTTGTAAAATATTTTCAATTTGACCAAAGTTTGTGCATAAAAACTTGCAAAATATTTTACCAAAAAATCAATAGTAAAACATTTTACAAAACGCTCACTCCCTCTCACCCGATCCTATCTCCCTCTTCTTCTCAGTTCTTCTCTCCCTCTCTCAAACTCTCTCCCCAACCAAACTAGTGAGACCAACAACAACATCCACCAACGACAAACCACCGGCAGCGTCACTTCCTACCGAATCTGACCCAGTTCTTCAACTTCAAAAATCGCCCATCAAGACCCAAATTGAAGAGATTAAAACCATTCATCTAAGATTGTTGAGTTGAGTTTCTGGAGGTTGGATTGTGGTGGAGCAGCCTTTGGTGGGTCGAATTACATTGGATTTGGTGAGTGGATGATTTTTGTGCTGATGGATTTTGGATATGGTCTATGTTTGTCGATAGTGGCAGAGGCAGAGTGATGGTTCCTTGATGGACGACATGGGTTGTTTGATGGGTTTCAGTTATAGGTTTCATTTGTCACGGTGGTGGGTTGACGGTGGCTTCATGGATGACTTGGGTTGTTTGATGGGTTTTGTGTATACTATGTAGCTTGGTGGGATCTGATGATTGTTGCAATTTTTGTACTAGGTTGTGACTTTGGATTTGCTGGTGATGCTTCAATAACTCCAACTTGACAAAATTTTGCTTTGATTTGCTCTATTCTAGTTGGACTTTGCAGTGATGCAGTGGATTGTGTGATTAGAAAATTCTTACAAAATGATTTTCTAAACATTTTCACAAATGCTACCAAACATGGTAAAATGAAAATATTTTACAGAAAATATTTTCAATGTAAAATATTTTACATCTAAACAAACAGAGCATTAAACAATCCTACGTAAAATATTTACATTAATGAGTACTCTAATTTGTTAAGTCATGGATTCAAACTCTTTCGGCAAACATACTAATTAAAATGAATATACGTAAATAGTCTTCTTAATCATCACAATATGGATTGAAAGAGTTCTTTAAATTTGAGTTTGGTGGAAATTTTCGCCATTCAATATTTTTCTACTTAATGGAAGATCTGTTCGTCCAAGTTGTTTACTCAAACCTGTGACTATTAAATTTTCTTCAAATTGAGTAGAAGAAAAATTGGATCTGGTTGTGCACGACTGCATGAAGGATGCTTGAGTTATCCTATGACTGGCGAGAATGTATCTCTTTTTCTTTTTTTTTTTTTTTTTTTTTTTTGATGAATGAATATCTTTATTAACAAGGAAGAGCAATAGAAATACAACTAGCTGCCAACTTCATCCCACACAACAGAGGCAAAAATAGGGGGACAACAGCCAATATCAAAAGAACCAAAAACATTACAAGACAAGGACCACTTTGCTAGAGAATGGGCTGCCATATTGGCTAATCTAGGAACCCAAGAGACAAAAACATTAGACAGAGCATAAAGCAGGACCTGCATCTCCATAACTTTGGACCTAATTCTCCATGGGGAAGCTTGACTTGGATTAATAAGAGCATCACAACAGATCTTGGAGTCAGTCTCAATATAAATACCCTCAACTTCCAACTTGGCTGCCAACGTCAAAGCCTATTTCACTGCTTCAGCTTTAGCTTGGAGAAGGAAGGTGGTATTCACCTTTTGAGAGCAAGCAAAGACCAACCTCCCTCTCCAATCTCTAGCCACTGCAGCAACAACAGAAAATTTTAGCCCTATTGCAACATCCACATTAATTTTAATTGAGAATCGCCTAGGAGATGACCATGCATGAAACAACTCCGTTGGTCTCACAGAAACTATCTTAGCAAATCTGGAATTTTTGAATTCAGCAAGAAGCCATCCAATCCTATGTCAGTCTCAATATAAATACCCTCAACTTCCAAAGTCCATCATACAGAATAGCTCCAAACAACAAAAATTCATTTCTCTGATCAAGATTCAAACTACCCAAGAAAGAAGGGGGGGGGGAGAGAAATTTAATGAGCTCTAAGGTAGAAGAAAACCCAAGAGCATCAGACCTCACACCCCACTGACTATTGAACCAAAGAACTTTTGCCACAAGGCATAGAGCAAAAAGATGGATTGAGGACTTAACTTTTGCCTTACAAAGGGGACATAGCACGTCCCCAATATAAAAAAATCTAGCTAAATTGGCCTTAGTAGGCAAACAATCAGCTGCAATTCTCCAAATTAGCATTTTAAGCCTTTCATGAAGATTGGATTTCCAAATTTGATACCAAAGTGGCTCAGATGACTGACTAGCTGAGAAACCCCGACAAATCTAATTGGCAGATTTAACAGTCAAATTTCCAGAGCTGTGGGGGTCCATGTCCACCCATCCTCAACGACACAAGAAGATAATGGAATTTTTAAAATTAATTCAATTTCTGAATCCTCAAACCATTGCTTTAGCTTGTAAATATCCCATGCATTATGATCAGAATTTAGAAGCTGAGAAACCAGCAGTATCTCACCCGGATTAACCCCAGCTTTGGTCTTAGGAATAAAACCCTAAAGATCAGGAATCCAGGGGTCATCCCAAATTCTTATGGTATTGCCATCACCAACAATCATACAAGCTGCATTAGAGAAGAGGTGCTTTACTCCTGCTAAGCTTTTCCAGATTGGAGAAGAGTTACCATGAGAGATATGGGACAGCCAGTTATGTCTGATTTTGTATTTAGCTCTAAGAACATTAACACAAAGACAATTCTTTCCAAACAAAATCCATCAGGCAAGTTTTGAAAGAAGGGCTTGGTCGAACTCCCATGACTTCCTGAAGCTCAAACCACCTCCCTTCAAAGGTCTACAGAGAGAAGACCAAGAGATAGGAGTCCAATAATGACTAGACTTTGTTTTAGGATTCCACCAAAACCTTCAGACCATTGAATCCAGCTGGTCACACAAATTCTTAAGGAATTGTAAGGCAGCCATGGTGTATGTTGGAATAGATTGTGCTATTGATTTGATTAGAGCTGCTCTTCCTGCCCAAGATAAATTTTTACTTTTCCAGCCACTAAGTTTGCTCTCTAACCTGTCTTTCACCATCCCAAGGTCTTGGGATCTGCTCTTAGATAAAAACAAGGGGACACCAAGATAGGTGGTGCATTGAGGGAGTGAATTCAGACCCCACCAACATTTTATTTGATTGAGAAACTGAGAGCTAACACCTTTAGAGGGGAAGACACCAGACTTCTCCATACTAATTAATTGACCAGACCAAGAACAGTATTTTTCAAGGCACATTTTAAGCGAGGCAAGCTCAGAAATCTTAGCTTTGCAGAAAAGGATAACATCGTCTGCATAGCATAGTTTTGAAATAGCAGGAGCAGTGCAGGCCACTTTCACTGGAGATATGTTTTTTTGATCCACCTCTCTATTGACCAACCTCATAAGAACCTCACTGCCTAGAATAAATAGGTATGGAGAGAAAGGATCCCCCTGTCTGAGGTCACGACTAGAAACAAAGCCTGGACAAATTCCCCCATTTAGCAACAAGGAATATTGAACAGTGGAGATGCATTGAAAAATTAAATTGGAGAACTTATCGCTAAATCCAAAAGCTTTAAGCACCCTTATTAAGAAGCTCCATTTCATTCTGTCATAAACCTTCTAAAAATCTAGTTCTATCCCCAGGAAACCCTTCTTCTTCTTCATATGCTTGAAACTATGGACTATCTCTTGAGCAAGGTCCATGCTCTCTGTGATCCATCTATTAAGGACAAAGGCAACTTGAGCTGGATCCACTAATCTGTTCAACAGCGGCCTAAGCCTACTCACTAGGATTTTTGTTATAATTTTGTAGCACACATTACAGAGACCAATGGGTCGGAATTGGTTGAAATTACAAGCCCCATTTCTCTTTGGAATGAGAGATATGTATGTTTGATTGAAGCTTTTTAGCATCCAGCCATTTTGGAAAAAGCTTTGCGTAGCAAGCACCATTTGATCCCCCACAACTCTCCAGTAATGCTTGTAAAAAAGAGCAGGGAAGCCATCAGGGCCTGGGGCCTTTAAGGATTTCATCCCAAAAACCACCTTTTTAATTTTATCTCTGGAAGGTATTCTGCAAAGCTCATCATTTTCTTCATCAGAAATACAGGGATTAATTAAGTTCTCCAACTCTCCAGGGATTTGAGGATTACTAGACTGGTACAGAGAACTGAAACTTCCTTTAAAGAAATCTTGGATGTCAATTCTATTATTGATCCAAGAGCCATCATCCAATTTAATTTCTGAGATACGATTTCTTCTCCCGTGAATGAGGGTAGATAAATGAAAGAATCTCGAATTCCTATCACCCTCTTTTAACCATTGTTCCCTAGATTTTTACTTCCATCTCAATTCTTCCTTGGTCAACCAATCATCAAGCTCAAGATTTAGAGATGCCTCTAGCTCAAGATTCTCTTTAGTGGGAGGTTTCTGTTGAATTTCAGCAATATTAGCTTGTATGGCTTTAATTCTTTCTCTTACAAGGCCAAAACCCTCCTTATTCCACTTCTTTAAATCTTTTTTTGTCTCTTCCAATTTTTTGCAAGTCGAAACCCATAAAAACCCTCCACTTCTGCTTGCCAAGCATTCTCCACCACAACTCTACTCCTTTCATCCTTAGTCCACATCGCTTCAAATCTAAAGGGCGGTTGAGATTTTCAGGCTCTAGATGGGTGTCAAGCAGAATAGGATTATGGTCTGAATTTGCATTGGACAGATGCTTAACACCAGCCTTGGGAAAAAGAATTTGCCATTCTCAATCACAGAGACATTGATCAAGGCATTCCTTAATATTTGCTAGACCTTCACGCCTATTTGACCAAGTGAAAGACGGCCCATTAAAACCAAGGTCGATAGCTTCAGTGTTTGCCATGAAGTCCCTAAGACAATTAATAGAACTTTCAGGACTAGAGCGCCCACCCCTTTTTTCGTCTGCCCTCTTAATATAATTCAAGTCCCCTATGACTAACCAAGGTTCCCAAAAAGGAAAGCACCATATTCTCAAGCATCTCCCAAAAAAACATGATCATTTTATTTCTCCTACAAGGCCCATAGATGGCAAAAAGCAGCCATGGCGAATTGGGAGGGTCAGAATACACAAGAGTAGTAATCATATTTTTGTCAGAATACATAACTTCCAGCTCCACCCCTAAACTCCAAAATAAAGCAAGACCGCTAGCTCTACCTGCTGGCTCCACACAATAATAATTAGCAAACTATTTGATTTTATTTATTCTTGGAGATTTAGATTTAGTTAGGGTCCTCATGGTGACTTCGGGGGCATGATTTATTAGAGTAGAAGAATTATCACCAGCCACAGATTTATTAGAAGAGAGATTAAGGGTTTCAGAGTTATTACCTTTCCCATTTTTGAATCGTACAACACGAGAAACAGCTTTAACTCTGGCTTGATCTTTCAAAGAGGTCCTCCTAGATGAGTGTTGACTAGAAGAGGCTACTGGGATGAGGTTAGGAGAAAGGAGTGAGTGTGGATTACTTTCAGAAAGTTGAGGGAGATTGTTAAAGAGAAAATTGCAAGGAAGGAGCTTGTTCAGAAGTCTTTAGTTTTTTTGACAAGGAAATAGGGAAATTTGGTGGACTAGTTGAGCTTAATTTTTTGTTTATACTGTCTAATGTAATGGTGGGGATGGGCTTGAAGTGTGGATTTGGGGTCCATTGGATGGGATTTTGGGTCAAATGGAGGAGACATGGAATTAGGCCCGACTGGTGTGGGGGTTGGGTGAGTTGGGCTTTGGGCTAACTTGGATTCTGGGCCCATCCAAGGTGTCTGGTTTGGTAGGGTGTCAAAAGGACCATTTGGTTGATATGTAACTGAACTAGCATGAGTCTCAAAACTAATTGAACTAATTGAACTCCCCTGTCTTGACAATCTCTCTGATCATGCCCCAAAACTCCACAGCAAAAACAAAAATTACCAAGCTTTTCATACTTGAATGGTATCCAGAGATCAGGGAGGTGTTCTCTTTCTAAAGAAAACCCAAGAACAAGAGGACAACTTACATCTACTTCCACTTTGACCTTGATATTTTTCCTCCATACCCCAGTGGTTGGACCTATAAAGTCAGTTTCTAAAGCATGTCCAGCTGTACTACCGATTTTTAGAAGATTTTCTTTACTTTGTCTGTCAAGAGGAAGGCCATGCACCTGAATCCAGAATTCTGAGGTTGAAAAATCCACCTCGGTAGTACTATGTTCTGGGCTGAAACGTTTCAAAATCAAATGCTCTCCTTTAATCAGCCATGGTCTCCTGTCTCAAGCTCGTCTAACATTTGCGTCATGTTTGAAAGAGAACACAAAAACATTTCTATCCACCACAGAGACTTCAACTTCATTTAGAACATTCCAAGCTTGTCAAAATTTCCTTGACAAGAGCTTTAGGGAAGGATTTCTTTGAGAGGATTTTACCAATAAGAAGATGTTTAGAGGACTCTTTGGATGAGGGGACCACATCAAGATTGACTTTGTTTTTTAGCCAATTAAATTTAGATGCCTGGGAGACATTTACCTCACCCATGGCACAGAGCCACAAACAAAAAGGGAGGCAAACTAGATAGACCAGAGAAACAAGATATAGAGAAGAAAATTACAGGGAGGCTGAATGAAGTGAGACATCAACAAGGAAAGAAAAAGAGCGAGAGAGAGAGAGCAAAAGGGAGAGATGAAAAGAAAAGGAAAAGGACAGCTTCACAGAGAAGACACAGGTCTCACGTGGAGAAAGAAGACTTCACACGGAAGATTAGAGAGGCATGACGCCCGCGATAATGTAATCTCATTAAGCTCACACATAAAGAAATCATTATAAATTCATATCTGGATTTGCAAAGAACCTAAAATATATATCATTAAGCGCACCCACAAAGAAATCATTATAAATCCTGATGCCACAACAAAATGCAGTTTAATCATATTTTTAAAACAAAGAACAAAAAATGAAACAACCCACAAGAAGAGGGACAAGCATAGGAGGGAAAACAAATAATCTATATAAATCATAACCATCCCTAGGAAGAAGAGCAGCAAGGCTTCTTGGTATTTTCCTCTGATCCCCCCACTACTAGGGTCTTTCCTTCTTTGATGCTAGCAGGTCCTGGCTCATCCGAGGAAAGTGACTTCTTACTAATTATCCGGTAAATCTCTGCAAGAATTGTCTGGAAAGACTTCTCAACATTTGTTGCTTCAAGAGCAGACGTTTCAATGAACGAAAGGCCTTCTTTCTCAGCATAACCCTGGGCATCCTCTGTTGCAACTGCTCGGAGATGCTTCAAATCAGTCTTGTTGCCGATTAGCATGATCACAATGTTGGAGTCAGCATGGTCCCTGAGCTCCTTCAACCACCGGCTCACATTTTCAAATGTTGTTGGTTTAGTCACATCATACACAAGAAGAGCTCCAAGGGCACCCCTATAGTAAGCACTTGTTATTGCTCGGTATCTCTCCTGTCCTGCAGTATCCCATATCTGAGCTTTCACAGTTCTTCCCTCAACCTGAGAAGGAAAAAAAACTTTGTGGTGTAAAGACATGCAATAAAAAGCTGGTTTCATATAACATAAAACATAAGACTAGATGGATTTAACAGGACACATTTTGAAAGCGCATTATAAACTAAGCAGTGAAAAGAATGAAATCTCATAAATCAAACCAAAGCCTCCTGACAGTTGGGCTTCATCAAACTTCTTCACTACTAACATAAATAGAAGGAAAAATGACGCTTCAATTAAGTAACAAATAACTTTGGATAGATAGAATGACATAAAAGAATATTTGTGGCCGGCCTTGACTAATTTGTTAGGATCCATAGCTAATCTCAAAATTTATAAGGTTTGGTCATTGTTGTATATGCTCATTGCTCACTGGCAACAAGATAAAATGTATGTGAAAATGGGAAGATATTGACATCAAAGACCTACAGATATCACAAATATTGGTAGCCTGTGAACTACTAGTAGTACACCGCTAAAGACTTTTAGTGAAGCTAGTCAAAACATTAATGAATGATGAAAGAGGAAGCCCTTAGAATTTGGGAGTTGGTTTCTAGTCCAAAAATTGGTTGTAAATCATAGAACAGTGCTTAAAACTGGCAGAATCATTCAATATTCCTGGATCAGCACTCTCATGGGAATGCCTTAATGTGAAGCAGAATTGGTAATTACTCTAAACTAAAATCAACCAGAAAGGTTGCCAGAAAATTAACAAACTCTCCTAATCATGTAACAAATGCTAACAATGAGTTGAGCTGGGCTAAAATGAAACAGAACATTGCCAATTGAATGTATAAGGGCAAAATGCAGGCACCAGGATTAGTTTAAAAACTAAGATCTTGCAAGCATTTGGTGAGGAGAAGTACTTCCACCGTGCCCATTAACAACTTCCCCCCCCCCGCCCAACCCCCCCACCCCCCTTTTCCTCTTTCTTCTGTTACTTTTTAACAATGACCCTCAATCTCTAATCAAACCAAACTTTAACTGGGAGTATGGCCATGCAACTAAATTCTCCATATCAAATCGTTTATAAAGGAAAATCCCACTCAAGTCTAAACTACAAAATAAATGCTTTACTAATGACAACTTCAAAATGACTTAGCTAGGGAACAAAATGAATTAACACCTTTTAAAATGGAGAATAAGGGAATCTAATACAAAAATGGAAATTAAGAGAAAACTCACAATATTTGTCCACATTCCACAACTTTATGCCATGTATCCTACATCTTTAAATCTAACATTCCACATGTCTTTTAACCTCTCCTCTGTTAATATTCTTCTCCAACTCTCTCTCTCTCTCTCTCTCCCCAAAATTAAGCCTCCAACCACCCAATTGTGACAGCCTAGAATACCCATGTGGCAAAATTTGGCAGCTATTTAACATTCCATTTAATGTCAAACCATGAAAAATTTCTGACTTTAGAGTCTATTGAATTTGACTGAAAAACTTTGGACTCTATTGCATGGTACATGTTGAAAACTAGTGTAAAATGCAGTGTGTAATGGGAAAGATAAACATTGACAACTCCCTTTAAATTTCAAATCAAAATCAAAGTTACTGCATGAAGGAAGGTTCTTTAATGGTGCAGATAGAAGTTAGAAGAATTATTTAAATACATTGACATATTACATAAAAACAAAATGATTCATACATGTATGTGCAATTGTTAAAATTTTCTTTCCTTTTTGAGTCAACGAACCCACAAATTCCACACCTTAACGGGTTGAACATAGAAGTACCACCAGACATACAGAAAATTGAGGGTCACTTGCATTTTATTTTAATTAAGCTTTGTTTTAGAAACATAACCCATTTTCAATTCACAGAAGATTAGAAACTAATTGCTCAAATCAAACAGGAGCTCCATTTGGACCACTTCCTCCAAACCCAGATCCAAATTACACACAAACCACCATAGTATTACTTTTTAAAAAAATTAAGCTAATTTCAAATCTAAATTACATGCTGGCATGGTCATGCCTACATACACATATGTAAATATATATATGCACCACAGAATTACTAAAAAAGATTCAAATAACACCCTACCCCGGAACCCTCTCAATAGTTTACCCAAAAAATATTAAGCAAAACCCAGATCCAAATTACAATCCCATGTAATTACATTTAAAAAAAAAAAAAAAAAAAATCAAAATTTAGGGAAATCCCATTTCCAGGTATACTGTGTGTACTGAAAAATAAAAAATTCAAAATTTAAGCAAATCCCATATCCAATTATACACACACAGGGAGACAAGCATGTATGTATAGCAAACCCCAGATCCAAATTACACACACCTGTGTATATATTAAAAAGATAAAAAAATTTAAACAAAACTCATTTCCAAATTTTGCTATATGTATTAAAAAAATCAAAATTTAAGCAAATCCCATATCAAAATTATGCACACACAAAAACATATATGCATTTATACACTAAAAATGATTCAAAGTTTAAGAAAATCCCATTTCCAGAGTATACTCTGTGTACTAAAAACAATTCAAAACTTTAAACAATTCCCATATCCAAATTATACACACACACACACAAGCAATATGCATACAGTTACTAAAAAAGAGAAAAACTTTAAGCATATCCCAGACCCAAATTACACACACATATTTAACATATAAGCATATACACACTGAAGTATATTCAAAAAGCAAATCCCATTTCCAAAGTATACTCTGGACTAAAAAAAAATAAATTTTTTTTAAAATCCCATATCAAAATTATAAACACAAGCATATATCCATACATATAATAAAAGAGTAAACTATAAGCAAATCCTGGATCCAAATTCCAGAGAAACACACAATTATGTGTGTATAAGCAAATCTCAATTCCAAATTATGCTGTGTATTAAAAAAATTCAAAATGTAAGCAAATCCCATATCAAAATTATGCACACAAACATATATGCATTTATACACTAAAAAAGATTCAAAATTTAAGCAAATCCCATTTCCAAAGAATACTCTGTGTACTAAAAAGAATTCAAAACTTTAAACAATTCTCAATTCCAAATTATACACACATACACAAGCAATATGCATACACTTACTAAAAAAGACTAAAACTTTAAGCATATCCTAGATCCAAATTACACACACGTATCTAACATATATCCATATATACACTAAACCATATTCAAAATTTAAGCAAATCCCATTTCCAAATCATATTCTGTGGACTAAAAAAATTCAAAATTTAAACAAATCCCATATCAAAACTATAAATACAAGCATATATCCATACATATACTAAAAAAGAGTAAAGCTATAAGCAAATCCCAGATCCAAATTACAGAAAAACACACAATTATGTGTATATAAGCAAATCTCATTTCCAAATTATGCTGTGCGTATTAAAAATACAAAATTTAAGCAAATCCCACATCAAAATTATGCACAAACCAACATATATGCATTTATACACTAAAAAAGATTCAAAATTTAAGCAAATCCCATTTCCGAAGTATACTCTGTGTACTAAAAAGAATTCAAAACTTTAAACAATTCCCATATCCAAATTATACACGCACACACACAAGGAATATGCATACAGTTACTGAAAAAGACTAAAACTTTAAGCATATCCCAGATCCAAATTACACATACACATTTAACACATACGCAGATATACACTGAAAGATATTCAAAATTTAAGCAAATCCAATTTCCAAAGTATACTCTGGACTAAAAAAATTCAAAATTTAAACAAATCCCATATCATAACTATAAATACAAGCATATATCCATACATATACTAAAAAAGAGTAAGACTATAAGCAAATCCCAGATCCAAATTACAGAGAAACACACAAATTATGTGTATATATACAAAATATAAAACTAAACCTGGAGGGTACGAGTAGCAAATTCGACTCCAATGGTGGACTTAGATTCCAAACAAAACTCGTTCCTAGTGAATCGGGACAGCAAGTTCGATTTCCCAACTCCAGAATCGCCGATTAATACAACCTTGAACAAATAATCGTACTCCTCATCTGCTCTCCTAGCCATCTTTTTCTCTCTAAAAAAAATACAAACTTTGAAGAAAACTAAAATTTGTATAAGAAATGAAAAAATAAAATTACAAGAAGTTGTTTAAGGAATTGGTCTCTGAAGAAGAAAAATAGAAGAAGAAAGAAGAAGAAGAAGAAGAAGGGGATGGAAAGAAGTTGAAAGTTGAAGAAGTTGAAGTGAAGTATTGGAAAAATCAAATGGTTTTTGCTTGTGTCGGATATTTTTTTATGTTTTTTACCTTGGCTTTGATCTATTTGACCCAAATGCCCTGTCTTTTTGCTGGGGTCCACCTTACTTTGAGGCTTTGTTGTGGGGCAAATAGGGAAAGCCAATTTTTCAGTCTCTCCTTTTTTTTTTTTTTTTTTTCCTTCTTCTTATAAGAAAACATTTTGAATCTACATATTTGAAAAGTTTTTAAGCTTTTCTTTGACCACGTAAATTCAAGATTTTCTAGCCAATTAAATATAGAGTAAATCATTATTTTATCACAATCATTATTTCGTTAACACCATCAATGATTGAACCCTTTTTTTTTTTTTTTTTTTTTTTTGATAACGATTGAACATTATATTAATACTAGACTCTTTTTTTTCAAAAAAAAATACTAGACTCATTTTTCAAAAGATATGTGTAATAATACTTTTTTTTTTTATTTATTTGTTTTTTTTTAGTATTTTAATATTTTAAAATGAAATAGAGATAATATTCTAAATTTTAAGTTAAATAGAGAAGATAAAAGAAAAAACCTAAAACTTAAAAATAGTAAATAGTAAATTACTCTTTTAACTTAGTTTGTGTTTTTTAATTAAAATTTTTTTATAATAATTTAAAATTATTTAACTAAAAGATAAAAGTATTTTAGAGAGTTTAATAATTTGTGTAATGGTATTTTAGTACGTAAAATGTTGAAATCCAAACAAAAATTCTATTATTAATAGTATATATTCAACAAACATAAAATAAAAAAAATTATATTAATTAATAACAAAAAATAATAGATTATATGATTAAAATTTGTAAGGTTTATTACATGATAATACCAATTGATTTTAGATATTAATGGAGTTTGAAATTTCAAACTCGAGTCCCTTATTTGATTATAAAAGAGTTTAGTAATTGAGTTATATGGAATATGTTTATACTAATTTTTATTATGTATTGATTATAAGAATTCAACTTGGGTCCAATGTTACATCCACTAAACTAGATAGTATGTTGTCATGTATCAAAAAATTGCCACATGACAACATCTCATCGGGTCTAATGTACAAGATGCATTGAACCTAAGCCCCTACCTAATTATAATCGGTTATGTTAATAGTTGTGAATATTTTTTGAAAAAATATTGTCTTTTTATATATATATTGCCAAATATATACTCCGCATGTCATGACTTAAAAATTTTAATTTATTAATTAAAAATACGAGCTAGATGAAGCGTATAGGCCTGACTAGATTAGTCCCAAATAGGGCCATGCAAATAAAACCTGCTTGACCTGCCAACTCATCCAACTCACAGGTCACAACAACCCAACATTGGTCTATTATGTAAAATGGTTGGAGCATCAAAATGGGTGGGACCATCAAAATAGCGGGTCTTTTTTGATTAGTAGATTGAAATTTTTATAACCCACCAAAACCAAGCCTCCAACCTACATATTTATATATATATATATTGCAAAAAGTGGTAAATTTTTATTAAAAAATGTTTATATTTTCTTCCTTAATAATTTGAGAAAAATAATGAATTATTTGAAATAATACCCATTAAGAAGGTTAACTAAAAGGCACTATTTTATGACCCCAATTAGAAAGGATTAATCTAAGAGTGGGTATATTGTATTAATTTGCCAATCTTCCAAAGTTGAAACCACCAATTTTTTAAATTAATTCGTTGGTTTTAAAGATTGGTGGGTCGGCAACGGATTGAAATTTGTCCAACCTACTAGTAGCATTTTGGTTATGAATACTTGTCTTAACCTACCTTAAACAACTTGTGAATAGTCCTAGTCCCAAATAATATTATATAAGAGTGGCTAAAAATCTATATAAAAAAGTTTAATTAAAAACCGATGACTATTAGATTGGCCTATAGATGTTCTTAATGAAAATGTTAAGAGTTCAATCCTCTTCCCTAATTGGATGATGATAAAAAATTGAATTAAATAAAATTGATGGTGTCACGAAAAACATCAAGTTCTAAACTTGTCCATATGGCTCGTCCAATAAAAGACAAGCTAGGGTGAACCAGGCAAACAAGGTCATCCTAAGCATCCATGTTGACCTCGTCCGTCTTCGGATGGACGAGATCCCATGGGAAGCTTATCCGTCCTTAGAATCATTTGGACAAGGACGATCCGTCCCTGATAATCTCGTTCGTCCTTGACGAAAGATGGACGAGCTCATTTGATTGAACTCTAAGTGCCAAATTCTCCATGGAATGCAAGTTCAAGCGAGGTAACTTCCATGGCGGTTATGGAAGTTACCTCCAAATTCTCCGGACCTCTCAACATTAGGAATGGTTATTAAACAGATAATCGTTCCACACATGCTATATAAGGATTCTTCAATAAGAAGGTAAGGCAGTAAGATATTTTTATTCAAGAAATTACTCCTTTCTTATAGAGAATTAGTTCACTAACTTCACCATCGGAGGACTTTTAGCCAATCCCCACCGGTCTCCTCTAATTCGGTGTTCTTGTTTACAGGATATAGCCCAAAGATCATCGGCGCTCGAGACTTATCAACCTACCGATATCCAAGGAACTATCGGTTGGTGCCGTCTGTGGGAAAGGAAGATTGTTTTACGATTTACTTCTCCGTGACAAAAGGTTGATGGTTCGGACTAGATCGAGGGCTACTAGCCCAGGCCATCAAGGAAGCGGGGATGCTTCAAGCAACCCTCATCACGATCGCCAATTTGCACCGATCATGCGCACATCATCCGTCCAACATGTGCAATCTATGGCGGCCGCTATGGCGGAGTTAACTTGCCAAAACCAAGAGTTAAGAATGGAGATTAATATGAGGAGGCAAACACGTGAAGAACGTGAAGAAGGAGGAAAAACACAGAGTCATGATGATAGAGAGAATACTGAAATTGAAAGTCGGTTCGGTGGCACCACTTCACAAACGGTACCACACTTGAAAGAAGAAATGGACCAAATGAAGAAAATCATGGAGGAAATGAAAGAGAATATGAGGAGGGCAAATCCGATAGAAGATTTGGTTCACGTAATCGATTCCCCTTCACGGCTTCCATCAACGGTCACCCTCTACCATCAAAGTTCAAGTTGCCTTCTCTGGATTCGTATGATGGAACACGCGATCCATTTGATCACATCGCCACCTTTAAGACCACCATGCATCTTCAAGGGGTGCTCGACGAAATAATGTGTAAAGCCTTCCCTACTACCCTCAAGAGCCCAAAGACGAGTTTGGTTCAAGAAAAATACCCCGAATTCGGTAAGTTCTTTTGAAGAGTTGAGCAAGTTGTTCGTTAACAATTTCATTGGGGAACAGAGGCATAAGCGCTTCTCGTCCAGCTTGTTAACCATAGAGCAGGGGGAGAACGAGAGCCTGCGATCATTCATCACCCGTTTCAACAGAGAAGCCCTAAGTGTGGACGAAGCGGATGATAAGCTCTTATTGGTGACCTTCCATAATGGGGTGAATTCAAATTTGTTTATACATAAACTCTATGAAAAAGAGCCCTAGTCCATGGCCGAACTTGTCCATTCGGCTCAAAATTTTATGAATGTAGAAGACACGATCATTGCTAAGAAGAGGAAGAGGTCTAAGAGAGTAGACGCAAACCCCAGTCGCCATCCCGAGCAAGGCCCTCGTCCAAAGAATGGAACGGACGGAAGAAAGGAAAGACCGAGATAGTAAGAAGCCAGGCTCTTCAAAGACGAAACCAGCAATATACCCCTTTGAACATCCCACTTGAACAGGTCCTTATGTAGATCAAGGATGATCCTTCCTTTAAGTGGTCGGAGAAAATGAAGGGAGATCCCAATAAGTGCAATAGGAACAAGTATTGTCGTTTCCATAGGGATCATGGTCATGATACAGATGAGTGTTTCAATTTAAAGCAACAAATTGAAAATCTCATAAGGTAAGGGAAGTTGAGAAATTTCCTTGGACGAGACCATAGGGATGAGAAACTAAAAGGGAAGATGGAAGAATCATCACAACCACCACTCGGAGAAATAAGAGTCATTATAGGGGAAAGTTCGACAGACCGGTCGTCCAAGTCCAAGAAAGCATACTTGAAGGTAATGCAAAGTCTCCAACTTTCTGGACGGCCATCGAGAGCAAGGTCCATGGAAGAACAAGCAATCACCTTCACGGACAAAGATGTTGAGAGAATTCATCACCCCCATGATGATGCTCTCGTCATCACCTTATTTATTACCGACTACACAACTAAAAGAGTACTTGTGGACAACGGAAGCTCGATGGACATTTTATATTATCCACTTTTCAATGAGATGAGGTTAGGACGAGACCAGCTCCGTCTAATAAACTCCCCTTTAGTAGGTTTTGGTAGAATAAAGGTACAACCCGTGGGTACTATTTCCTTATCGGTGGTAGTGGGGGCATACCCATGACAAATCACCAGGGATGTGAACTTCCTTGTGGTAGATTGTCCATCCTCCTACAACGTCATAATTGAAAGACTAACTTTAAATAGTTGGAAGCTGTTACCTCTACTTACCATCTATTAGTCAAGTTTCCAACAGAACACGGAGTAACGCAGGCACAAGGGGACCAACTAGTAGCAAGAGAATGTTACTTGGCCATGTTGGTCATGGATGAACAAGTTCAAGCCATGAATATTTAAGAAAAGAAAGTTTTGTAGAAAAGCCTACCGAAGCATTGGAAGATATTTCCTTGGATGAAGATAACCCTAAAGGTGTACCAAGGTCGGAGCAGATCTAGAAGAGAAGATTAAGAAGGACCTCGTCCAATTTTTGAAGAAAAATATTGATGTGTTTGCATGGAGTCATGAGGACATACCGGGTATAGACCCTAGTGTCATTACCCACCGTCTGAATGTATGTCCTTCCTCCAAGCCGTGTGGTAAAAGAAGAGGGTGTTTGCCCTTGAGAGAGATGATGCTATCAAAGACGAGGTTCAAAAGTTGATGGTGGCAAAGTTTATTCGGGAAGTGTACTATTCGGATTGGTTGGCCAATGTAGTAATGGTCAAAAAGGCAAACGGCAAGTGGAGAAAGTGTGTAGATTTCATTGACTTAAACAAGACTTGCCCCAAGAATAGTTATCCACCGCCACACATTGACCAGTTAGTAGACTCAACTGTGGGCCACAAGTTGCTTAGTTTCATGGATACTTTTTTCGGATACAATCGAGATAAGGATGGACGAGGCGGACCAAGAGAAAACATCCTTTGTCACCAGTCAAGGCTTATTCTGTTATAAGATGATGCCATTTGGCTTAAAAATGCAGGGCGACATATCAGAGATTGGTCAACCTCATGTTTCATCCGCAGATTGGGCGGAATGTGGAAGTCTATGTAAATGATATGCTTGTGAAGAGTCAAAACAAGGGAAGGCATCTAGACGACCTGCAAGAGACATTTGACACATCGAGACAAGTATCACATGAAAGCTAAATCCTAGCAAATGTGCTTTTGGAGTATCATCGGTAGGGGTGTCCACAGGAACCCAAAAACCAACCCACCCACCCAAACCGTCCGATCCGACCCGAAAACCGGCCTACTCGACGCCGATGATGGTCAAAGATGGGTCTCCGCCACCAAAAACCGATTTAGGAGGATCGGATGGCGGGTTTTCTTCTTCAAAACCCGATATACCCGATCTAATTGACGAAACCCATGAAAGAAGGCCGGAGATACGTAGATCCGTTCAAATTCATTGATTTCAGGTGAAGGTTTGGTAGTTTTTGGTTAGATCCGGTGAAGATCTAGGTTTTATTCCTTAGATCCAACAATGAGATGAAGATTTTACTCAGATCTACGCTTGATTCGGTGGTGAGATGAAGATTGTGCTTCGATTTCACTTATATCCGACAATAGAGATGAATTTTTTGCTCAAATCTGAGCTTGATGTGATGGTTTTTGCTTTGATTTTTGCTTAGATCTAGTGATTTTCGCTCAAATCGGGCTTGATGCGATGATTTTGAGCTTCGATTCGGCGAAGATCTGGTGCTTGTGCTTCGATTTTCACTTAGATCCGGTGACAAAGATGAATTTTTCGCTCAAATCGAGCTTGATGATGTTTTTGCTTCCATTTTTGCTTAGATCCGGTTATTTTCACTCAAACCGGGCTTGATGTGGTGATTTTGAGCTTTGATTCGGCGAAATTTTCGGTTATTGTAACTTAGCATAAACCCGATCGACCCAACCGTTGTTCGTCGGAGTTCAATCCGACTTGACCCGAAGTCGTCTACGGTCGGCAACAAGTCGTTCACCCGTCCACCCAACATAAGCGAGTCAATTACGGGTTGGACATAAACCCAACCCGACCCATTGACACCCCTAATCATCGGGGAAATTCCTTGGCTTTATGATCTCCCACTGGGGAATTGAAGTGAATCTTAATAAAATTCAAGCAACACTGGACATAAAGCCTCTGCAAAATACCAAAGAAATCAAATCCCTTCATCGGACGAGTTCTTTGCACTCAACAGGTTTGTCTCTAAAGTCACTAACAAATGTTTGCCATTTTTTAAGGTTCTTAGAAAAGCATTCGAATGGATCGATGAGTGTCAAAGAGCTTTCGAAGATCTCAAGGCATACCTTACCATGGCTCCATTGTTGAGTCAATTAGTGGTGGGAGATGAGTTATATTTATATTTAGCAGTAACCTCGCATGCCGTGAGCTCGGCATTGATAAAAGAAGAAGATAAAGTGCAAAGACCTATGTACTATACGAGTAAGGCATTGAGGGGAGCGGAAGGACGATATCCATAAATGGAGAAATTAGCCTTCGGATTGATCACCGCTTCCAAGAAGCTAAGGCATTATTTCCAAGCACATGTCATTAATCTCATGATAGATAATTTGCTCAAGAAGACAATGAATAGACTAGAAGCTGCAGGACGATTGATCCGGTGGGGTGTAGAGCTCGGTGAGTTTGACATTAGATATCAACCAAGGCATGCCATAAAAGCTCAAGCACTAGCAGATTTCATTGCGGAGTTTACCCCAAGTCATGATGAGACAAAAGACAGTAAGAGATGGGTCGTCCATGTGGATGGTTTGTCTACACGGCATGCAGGTGGAATTGGTGTGGTCCTACAATCCCCAGAAGGAGACAAATTAAAACATAAGGTTCGTTTGCAGTACCAAACAATTAACAATGAAGTCGAGTATGAAGCCCTCCTCATAGGGTTAGAATTGGCTAAGTCTGTGGAAGCCAAGTCTATACTCGTCTTGAGGGATTCTTAATTGATCATGGGGCATGTAAATGGGATGTATGAAGCAAAGGAAGAACGGATGAGAAAGTACCTTAATAAGGTGATGCGCCTTATGAAAATATTTGAAAAAGTCGATTTCGTTCAAATCCCAAGGAAGGAGAATGTGGAAGTTGATACAATAGCAAAAGAAGCCTCAGCAAATGAATCGATGGATGAATTTGATGAAGTTGAGTATATGCCAAGTATAGATATCCCGGAAGTACAACAGGTGGAGAGTAGAGGAAATTGGATGACCCCGATTATATCATACTTGAAAGACGGATGACTACTAGAAGAGAAGGATGAAGCCAGGAAGTTGAAGGTGAGATCGGCTAGGTACGTTCTTATGGACGAAGTGCTGTACAAGAGAGGCTTTTCTCAACCTTATCTTAGGTGCTTGGCTCCGGACGAAGCAAACTACGTCTTGAGAGAAGTTCATGAAGGAACATGTGGCAATCACTCGGGAGCCAGGTCATTCGTCCACAAGGTTGTCCGTGTAGGGTACATCGGCCAAATATGCAAGGCGATGCTAAAGCATACGTCAAGATTTGCGATCAATGCCAACGGTTTAGTAATGTCCCCAAACATCCATCAGAGTACCTCACCTCAATGATGGCACCGTGGCCCTTTGCATAATGGGGACTAGACATTTTGGGTCATTTCCCTCCGGGCACAAGGTAGATGAAGTTTCTAGTGGTGGGCATCGATTATTTTACCAAATGGGTAAAAGCTGAACCGTTAGCAAATATCACACAACAGAATGTAAAAAATTTCGTGTGGAAGAGTATTGTGTGCAGATTTGGAGTGCCCAAGGTATTGGTGTTTGATAACGGACGACAATTTGACAATGCACTCTTCAGGGACTTTTGCATACACTTTGGAATTCAAAATCATTATTCCTCACTTGCACACCCCCAAGCCAACGGCCAAGTTGAAGTTGCAAACCGATCCAAACTAATCCTTGTTGAAAATCATCAAGACTCGGCTTGAGGGAGTGAAGGGAATATGGTCGACAAGTTACCAAGTGTTCTATGGGCATATAGGACCACGGTGAGAACCCCTACGGGGGAAACTCCTTTCAAACTAGCCTATGGAAGCGAAGCGATTATACCGTAAAAGTACATATGGCCAATCACGGGATGATGATGTATCAAGACAAGGATAATGAGGAGCAACTCCGTTTGAGCCTCAATCTGATAGACAAGGTAAGGGTAGATGCGGAGCACAGGCAAAGACAAAGTATAAGAACCTCATGGATAGGCAGTATGATGCAATGGTGAAGCCAAGATGTTTCAACATAAGAGATCTTGTCTTGAGAAAGGTCTCTTTGGCAACCAAAAACCCAGCGTATGGGAAATTGGGCCCAAATTGGGAAGGACCCTATAGAGTTATCAACTGTAAAAGGCAAGGATCCTACTACTTGGAGGCCCTAGACGGAGAAAATTGGAACATTCTTGGAATGTGGAGCACTTGAGGAGGTACTATCAATAAAGTGAGCCTAGATTAAATATTACTAAGGACGAGCTTGGAGCTTGTCCGTCTACTTACGTTCTACTTATGTTTAATACTATTTGTGTTTTATCTTGCTATATTATTTATGTTATGTCGTGATTATGGACGAAGTTATGGAGTTGTACTTATTAAATAAAAAAGGCATTAGTATGCATGTGCCTTATCAGTAAACGATATTTATGTTATGTACAAAGTGTTGTGTGAATTTCAAATCTCCATGCTATTTCCGTCCAAGCTAACCCCCAAGGAGGCTAAAAGATTCAAGACGAATAAATTCTCTCGGACGCGAGAGATGTAACGCCTAGATTTTCCTGAGTAAAACAAGGAAAAAACCTAGGCACACTCGTCCAACTCATGGATGAGGAAAAGCCTCAAAGCATTTTCGTCCAATTTAAAGACGAAAATCAAAAGCCAATTAAAACAATCCAACCTCTAGATATTGAAAAGTTAGGCAAAATAAACTGGGTAAGTATGTAGAATCGACTTGTAAGTCTTGAGATGAAGATAAAAAGTGGATAAAAAATACTACCTACAAAAATGAGTTAGACTAACATAATATGAAGAATATATGTATTCTCGCCATGGACAAGCCAAAGCTGGAGTTGATATAAATAACAAGCATAACAACATTCGTCCATACAAAGAAAATAAACCTTCATTTATTTAAAGGTTGGACGTCCTACGTCCAAAAACCCTTGTTAAGTCCAAAAATTGAAATGATTGTTTAAAAACCCCGTCCTAAAATCATGGACGAGGCAAATGTACTTGGTTACATAAAAAGTCCCAAAACAGAGGACCAAGCAAAAAACCAAATAAAAAAAAATATACAAAGATTGTTTGAGTAAAAGTCTCGTCCTTAAGAAGAGGGGGCATTGGCATTAGGGTCATCCTGCTGGTGAGTAATCGGCATCGTCTTCCACATTGACATCCTCGGAGCTAGTTTGAAGAAGAGAGCTAGCGCAGAGATAGCAAGGTTAATCTTGATAGAGCTAAAGTCAACCTCGGGAAGTTTTCCATAGCATCCGCCCTGAAGTCCTCAAAACCTGCTGCGTAATTCTTGTCCGGAAGATTAGTGTATTGCTTGGACACCTTAAATTCGACCATTGCATCTTCCTTAGCTTTGGAAAAAAGGACACTCAGCTTGTTGTTCCTCTTACGTAAATGATCAAGATGAGTGCCTTTCTTCGCTGCCTTAGTCTTCAACTCTTCAATCAATTTTTGAAACTCTATTGTTTTCTCCTCGGCTGAGTAGCCACCCCAACCCATTTCTTGGATTCCTCCTTCACCTCCCGAATCCTTGTCTCTAGCATGACTCTTGTCTTGTCCAATCTTGTAGCCTGCCTAGAAGACGTTTTGCTATGAATTTTGACATAGCCTAAGACGAGGAAAATGAGATGAAGGTTAGATGAAAATATATATAGTGACAAAGACGAGGAAGAATGAAAAATTACTTACCTTGAAAAGATCGTGAACACCGGAATGTTCAAAATCCTTCAAGGACATGTCATAGCAAACATTTATGTCCTCATCTAAAATAGCCTTCAAAAACGCTCCCAAGCCAGGTCTTCATTTTCAATAATATTTGAAGGGACTTGTTGAGAAGGCTGGGGCGTGGCGAGCACAATCGCCTTGGACGGAGGTGTCTTGGATGGAGTAGTTTCAATTGAAGTGGACGAGTCCACATCGTAAATCTTGACAGGCAAAGACGATGGAATGTTGGGCTTAACTACTTGGGACGACCCATGTTTGGCCTTTTTGCCTTGACGGTTGGGAAGGTTCCCTAAGTTAAGACTTTTGGACAGGATCTCTTCTTGTCCCCGGCCAATGGACGAACTTGTGGTGGGACTCGGGGACGATCCTCTTCATTTACAACCTCTTTTCCCTTGTTTTCTTTCATGGTTGACACTCCTACAGGTGAAGAACAATGATAATAAGCGAGAAATAATCTGATCGGAAAATAAGTGTTCAAGACGACATTAGGTAGAAACTTACTTCTTCTAATCGTGACTTCGTGAGCAATGGCCTCGTTCGAGGGTTTAGCGCCAAGTCCCCACTTGGCAAGACGGCGAAGGGTGACTAAGTAACGAAAATCCCTATTGGCGAAAAGATGAGCTTTGTGGGACGTGATCACGATAAAATTTACTCAAAGACGGACGTTTAACACCTATTAAACAAATAGCAAACAAAAGTTAGAAGCAAATAAAACATGAGTTGAAGGAAAGAAATATGAAAAAGGGGAGGGACGTACATTCGGGACGCAAGTTCTCTAAATCCCTAGAGTAAGGAGCAAAAGGGTCTTTGCCAACGTCCACAGGATTCTCTGACCAAAAACCAAAGACAAAGATAAACTCTATCTTCCAATTTTTTGTCGAGACAAGGCTAGAGACTTGATTAGTCTACAATCCTTACCCCCGGGTCGTGAACAAGTAAAAACCAAGGGATTGACTTATCTCTGAAGGTTTGTATCAAAAAAGGAACTCGTCCACGATGGGGACGGTCCCTCCCAAATACTTCATTCCATAAAACTTGCATAAAGATAATTAATCTCCATGCATTGGGGTTAAACTGACATATACCTATACCTAACCTAACCAACAACTCTCTAGCAAATGCATTCAAGGGTAACCTAAAACCCCCCAAAAAATAAGCCTCATAGACGCCTACCCCAAAATGAGGATTACAACACCACTCTCCACGGATGGGCAACCTAGGGTTAAGCTCGTCCGAGATCTAGTACCATGCCCTAAGATTGTTTAACCTTTGTTCATTCATCTTAGAATGAACACCTACATCATAATTGTAAATTGTCTCCTCCTCGTCCAAAGGACTAGACGGAGGTACATTGGACAAGGTGCTAGCCTTGGAACCAAAGGCTTTCCTAATTTTCTCTTGGATAACTTCTAAAGGAAGCCCAGGCACACCAGAGGTATACCCCTCGTCCGTAGAGCTCTCCCCACTATTGTTGTTACTATTACTAGAACTACCATTCTTCTTTGGTATCATAATATTCGTCTATAGCTTTTTCTGTGCTATCGCTAGACAAGGAAATAATAGTTTGAGACATTTTGGAAACTAAATACCTAAAGACAAGAAAGAAGAGAGTACCTGGCTCTAGACGAGAGAGGACTATGGACGTGGAGGAACTTTTAGACGAGGGCTCTAGACGGAGAAAGATTTCAGAAATGTAAAGGGTAGGGGAGGAATTCCACTATTTATAAACATCTAACTTGGGTATTCGAAATGGCACAACCAACCAGGATGCGACACGTGGCCTACTCCTCGAAAAAAATAAATCGACGAGACTGGACATCAGTTAAGTTATGACATATGGCATGTATAGTTTTAGACATTGAATGCATAAATCCTTTAGACGATCTATATGGATAAGGGGGCAATTGATGGTGTCACGAAAAACACCAAGTCCTAAACTTGTTCATATGGCTCGTCCAATAAAAGACAAGCTAGGGCGAACCAGGCAAACAAGGTCATCCCAAGCATCCATGTTGACCTCGTCCGTCTTCGGATGGACGAGATCCCATGGGAAGCTTATTCGTCCTTAGAATCATTTGGACAAGGATGACTCATCCTTGATAATCTCGTCCGTCCTTGATGAAGGATGGACGAGCTCATTTGATTGAACTCTACATGCCAAATTCTCCATGGAATGGAAGTCCAAGCGAGGTTACTTCCATGGCGGTTATGGAAGTTACCTCCAAATTCTCCGGACCCCTCGACATTAGGAACGGTTATTAAATAGATAACTGTTCCACACATGCTATATAAGGATTCTTCGATAAGAAGGTAAGGCAAGAAGATATTTTTATTCAAGAAATTACTCCCTTCTTACAGAGAATTCCGAGTTCACTAACTTCACCATCGGAGGACTTTTGGTCGGTCCCCACCGGTCTCCTCCGATTCGGTGTTCTTGTTTACGAGGATACGACCCAAAGATCATCGGCGCTCGAGACTTATCAACCTATTGATATCCAAGGAACTATAAAAAATTATTCACACTTGACATTTCTTGTAACTAATAGGTTGGAAATTAGGGTTCAATTTAGAATATGTTTAGGAATCTAATATTCATAAGACCTAAACAACAATGTTAAGAAATAAGGAAAGGTAGAATTCAAATCACAAACATAGGTTAACACAAATAAAATATTATTATTACTATTATTATTATTATTATTATTTGACATCACTTCAACCCCCAAAATTATTTACTTTTGAATTCATTGATGTTGTGGAACCATTAATAAATGAATTTATTCCAAGTACATGAACAAATTAAATCTTAATTTATTTAAGTGAAATTACATTCATTTGGGATTTAACATAGATTGAAGATTTAATATATTTTCAACACCATGAGGTGTAGACCGTAGTTCCTTATTTTTTTTTCCCTAAATTTAAAATTTTAATTTATTATTTTTAAATAAAAAAAAAATCTTAGTTTGACCCATCTTCAAATTATAGAATGTAAAATATAGTAATTTTTCAACAATGATTGAAGAAAATAGGAACCAAATAGGCCCGTGGGCTTCCCCATTATCGGGCAGAACACCCAAATGCAAAACAACCCGACCCGAATACATAACCGTTTTTTTTTATCTTTTTTGTTTTTTCTCTCTGTACAAAACCCTAATTTGGTTCTCATCCTATTCTCACACTCAATCTCGGCTATACTCTGCTCTCGGAAGAACGCTCTCTCACGTTTCACACTCTTCAGGTCTCTCTTTCTCTCTCTTTCTCTGCGTAAATTCTGTTTGTTTCTGCGGAAAATAATTGCATCGGAAACCTTCGATTTTCAGGGAATGTTTTTTCTTTGAATCAAATTCGTTATTCAAGGTTTCATTTTTATGTTTGTATTTCATCTATTTTTGGTTGTCAGATCTGAGATCGGAGCGGAACGTTTTTTCCGTGAAGCCATGGCTCTGGTGAGTCTCAATTCTATGCATGTAATCTGTGATTGGTTTTGAATCTGAAAGCACTAGACTTTTATAGAATATCTGACTAATTATCAAATGGGTCACAAGTTTTGATTGCTTTGCATATTCTGCTTCGTGTTTGATGTGGAATTTCAATTGTTGAAGTTCTTAAAGTTTTGCATTTCAGATATTCAAAAAGTTTATTTGAAAAAATATACAATCAAAACTATTTCTTTTTGGTTCCTTATCAAAAGAATGAGGTTTGATTTGTATTTTTTAATATTTGAAATTGTTCAGTTGTCTGACCCATTTTAGGACTTAGAATACTGAATTTGATGATGTTTCTGACATGCAATGAGATCTGGCTTAAATGGCACTAAATCCTCTGGTTGTTTCCTTGTCCCAAAAGAATGTGTGGATAGTGGGTGTGTTTTTAACTTACCAATTTTTAAAAAATGACTTGAGATAGAATAGAAGGGAGGAAAAGAATACATGTTGCTGACCCTAACTAATCTGTTGAGGATTCATTGCAGACCCCAAAAAAATTGGGCTTGTTGTTGTTGTTGTTATTGTTGTTGTATTTGTTTGTGCTAGCACACCAAATCCTCTGGTTCTTTTAGTAAAGGGCGGAGGGAGACTGTCCTAATTGTGGTATTTTTTACTTTGAGTACAATCAACATTCTTTATCTTGGTTTCTATAGAATTGTATCACTTATAGGGGTGACCTTTACCCAGGGACGGACACAGGATTTTAAGCTAGTGGGGGCCAGAGTATAAAGAGAAAAAAAAACTCTAAATAGACATCCGTATAGTATTAAAAAATTATAAATACACAAAATTGTTATTTCTAAATACATTAAGATGCAATCATAGACCAACAAAGACAAAAACAAAAACAAAATAATGTTTTTTTTGCTAGGATTTTATTTTTATTTTTGAAGTTAGAGCATTCATAGTGATGGTTCTAAAAATTTTAGCTTTTAGTAACTCGAAAAGTTACTTTATCTATTTTACTACCTCACTTTGCAATACACCCAATATCAAATATTCTATTTTTTTTATGACTTCATTTAAAATAATGTAAACAACTCATTAAAATAATGAGGAAGAGAGAGAATATGAGTTTTTTAATTGAAGGAAGAGATATAATCTTAATAAAATATTGTATTTTATTTTTAACAACTTGTTACAGTCAACTGGTATATATACCAGTTTACTATAGTTGCAAAAAATTTAGCATTAGCTTCTCCAATAACACGATTTTTTTGTTCTTTGGTGGTAAAATAGTTTTTTTTCCTAAAAGACAGTCACCGTTGTGAATATTTTTATTGTTTTTGTTAAGTTTTTGGGTTAGATAGTTGCTATTTGAGTTAGGCTAGCTAGACTAATTGGGGTAGACTGATTGGGGAGAAGGGGGGCAACTACAAAAATGAAATTTAGAATAACTAAAAAAAAAAATTTGGACCTAGGAGGGGCCCACCCCTTGGGCCCCCACCTGGGTCTGTCCCTGCCCTTACCGATGAAAAGATGAGGGAGAGCCAATTGAGATGGTTTGGTCATTGATGCACCAGGGAGAATGAGAAAAAGAGACGTCAATTAAGGAAGAAGTAACGTATAATGTGTTGAATAGAATGATTTTTTTTTTTGAATTTAATTTAATTTTTAAATTTTTTAAAGATTGCATTGGATGGTGATAATTGTGGCCATCCCTCATTTGTACGTATGCAACTAGAGGAAACCAGCATTGAATCTATTAACCCATCACATTTTATTAGTTTTTGTTTATTTTTGGATTGAATGTATCTGGTGATTTTCCTTTGCTAATGGGGCTGTATCATCAATATTGCAGATTTTTCATGCTGGGAAGAAAAATAAAAATTCTTACAAGACACTCATCGCTGCGGAGTACAGTGGTGTGAAAGTTGAACTGGCCCCAAATTTTGAGATGGGTGTCAGTAACAAAACTCCTGAGTTTCTCAAGATGAACCCTATTGGGAAGGTCTATATAGTGGAATGTTCGGTAATCTATAATGGTATTTGTATGTTAGTTTAGTAAAAGTTTTATTAATAAATCTGTTTTTCTTGTAGATTCCTGTGTTGGAAACTCCTGATGGTCCCATCTTTGAGAGCAATGCTATAGCACGTTATGGTAAGACTGACTTCCCCCCCTCCACTCACTCATAATTTTGGGGATCCTCTGAAGGTGGTTGTATTGAAACTTATTTTTTTATATGTTGTTGCAGTTACTCGTCTGAAGGCTGACAATCCTCTCTATGGTTCTTCTCTTATTGATTATGTAAGACATTTATTACTACTGATAATGCTCTGTGTGTGTGTGTGTGTTTGTGTTTGTGTTTGTGTTTGTTTTCTCATTGTTATGTGCTTGAATTTTCAGGCCCACATTGAGCAGTGGATTGATTTTGCATCACTGGAAATTGATGCTAATCTTCTGTCATGGTATAGACCAAGAATGGGACGTGCAGTATACCTTCCTCTGGTGAGTTACATCTTATATTTTATTAAGGGAATTGTTCTATTTCCTTTTGACATCTAAAGGTTGACCAAGCTTTATGGAAGACTCAGATAAAGTATAAAAGGAAAGAAATGACAAATTTTTTTTCCTTGATATAGAATCAAAATTAATGCAGGCTATATGTATATTCAACTTAAAAATCTAAGTTTTCATAATCTGCTAATAACTATGCAGTATGCACTGCCCTTATTTGATGTGTACAATGTGTATTTGTGTGAAGGCTGAGGAACAAGCTATTACTTCATTGAAGCGAGCACTTGATGCTTTAAATGCTCATCTTGCTTCAAACACTTTCCTGGTTGGGCATTCCGTGACCCTGGCTGACATTATTACAACTTGCAATTTATATATGGGCTTCACCCACCTCATGACTAAGAGCTTTACATCTGAGTTCCCTCATGTGGAAAGATACTTCTGGACCATGGTGAATCAACCAAATTTCAAGAAGATTCTGGGAGAGGTGAAACAGGCTGAGTCTGTCATTCCTATTGCAAAGAAGCCATCTCAGCCAAAAGAATCTGCAAAACCAAAACCAAAGCCTAAGGATGAACCCAAAAAAGAAGCCAAAAAGGAGGAGCCAGCGAAGCCCAAACCAGAAGCTGGTGAGGAAGAGGAGGCTCCAAAGCCCAAACCTAAGAATCCTCTTGATCTGCTTCCCCCAAGTAAGATGATACTGGATGACTGGAAGAGGCTGTACTCAAACACTAAGACCAACTTCCGTGAGGTTGCTATTAAAGGTATAATAATCTCTTCTTTTGTCATCTTTGTTTGTTGATGACATATGGGCATTGGTAGTTTGCATTTAATCTGTCCTTTAGCTTTAGTTCTCTATCTGTTACTTTTCTCAAAAAGTTCCCTTGAAGTTGTCATTTGCTATATTTTAAATGTTTTCTTGAACAGTTAAAAAGGAGGTGTGTTTGGATTACACTAGTTGAAGAAATTGACTGGCTTATATACTAATGCTTTGTTTGTTTCGTTGGAAAACCTTCTATAAAGATAGTTTTCCACATTTTCCAGTGTTTGGTAGCATAAAAAAAAATTAGTTAACGGAAAACTATTTTTAGTCAACAGAAAATTCTTATAAAAATAAGGCTTATTTTCTATAGGTTGTTTTCCAAAAAAAGAAAATTGGAAAACAATCTCTCTCACACATTGTATAGCTCTTATAAATATCATCTTCTTTTGACCAAGGAAAAAATATTTTCTTTCGCTTATTCAGCCTTTCTCACAATAAACTCTCTCACTTTTTCTCCTTCCTTTGCTTTTTCTCTCTTCTCACACCCTCACCATCACCCCCTTTGGCCTCTTCTCTTCCCACAAATTTCTCTCTCCATCTACCTCTCCTCTTTTTCTTCATATTTCTTCTCCCTTCTATAACACCATTCTTTAATAAGTTTTTTTTTTTTTTTTTTTTTTTTTTTTTTTTCTCCTCATAGATCGGTCAACGGTTCTATAACAATTTTTGGTATATTTATTAAACTATTTGTACTGGATTAGTTTGCCAATAAAACTATTTTGCCTATGTGGCATTTTGAACTATTTAAAATGGAACTTAAGGTTATAATGGTTATTTTGAATTATGAGAAGTATGGTGTGTGTGTATATATATATATATATATATTATGTACGTTACTGTTCTTATACATGGGCAAGATGAGTTTTTGAGTTCATCAAAATTTGATAGCTAATTTTGATTGTGTACCATCCGTTGTCAAAATTTTAGTTTGAAAACCAAATTCATTCTTGGTTTTTTTTATTATTGTTATTTATTTATATTGATTACATTAGGTGGGTTTACACAATACACATATCATACATGTTTTAAATTATACAAGAAATGTTATAAAACTATGAAAATATTAAATACCAGAAAACATTCTCAAGTCCATTTTCAAGATTGTTACCAAATATTGGAAAATGAGATAGTTTTTCAAAAAATACTTTCTAAAAAATGAATCATTTTCCAGAAAATGTTAATGCCGAAACAAACAGAGCACCTATGTTTGGAGGGTTATGTTTTTTTTCTTGGGAAGACACCAATTGTGAAGTACTTGCTAAGGGTGTGATGGCGACTGGATGGCTATAGGAGTTACGGCTTAACCAAACTTGTTGGCTTTGCTGGATTCTAATCATATGCTAGTTTTTCAAGTCTTTTTATCTTAGTTTCTTACTTTCAAGATATGTTTGATCTTGTAGCAAACTACAACAATCCAGGCAACTTTTTTGATTTCTTGATTTTACTTCCCATTGGCTCAGATGTTGAAATGCAAACATGAAAATCTCCACCTAACTTATCATCAGAAGAGAGTTGTTGTAGATTTCTAAGCGTTCCGTGGTAAATTAAACACCCATTATTATAGGAAATGGTAGAGAAAGCAAATCAAACAAAATCTTTGTTGTTTGATTTTTTTTTCATTCATGGTATCTGAGGAGGTAGTCTTGAGTTCAAACTCGATATCCACTTTATCCTCCCATTTAAAATGTTAAAAATCCTACATGTTAGACACCACTTATTAAGAGAAGCTGCCACATTTTAGAGGGAGTATGGTATAATTTGTTATAAATGTTACCACCTTGGCTAAAAGGGGGTGGGTATGTTTCTCCATATGATCTTGTTCTCTACATTATATGACACTTGCAGCATGAACAAATTCTTCATCCTCTTTTCATGTTTGTTGCAGGGTTTTGGGACATGTACGATCCTGAGGGATACTCTCTCTGGTTCTGTGATTACAAGTACAATGATGAGAATACTGTTTCCTTTGTAACACTAAACAAGGTCGGTGGATTTCTTCAGAGAATGGATCTAGCACGCAAATATGCTTTTGGAAAGATGCTTGTGATCGGTTCAGAGCCACCATTCAAGGTGAAGGGGCTGTGGCTTTTCCGTGGGCAAGAGATACCGCAATTTGTGCTTGATGAGTGCTATGACATGGAGCTATATGAGTGGAAGAAGGTTGATATCACAGATGAAGAGCAAAAGGAACGCGTGAGTCAGATGATTGAAGATTACGAACCTTTCGAGGGCCAGCCTCTTTTGGACGCCAAGTGCTTCAAGTGAATGACCCCAATTAGTCCCTGGATTAAAAGTTGTATTTTTGTGTGTGATTTTGCTGCTAGAGTTTTTATTGACGATTTCCTAAACAGACTAAGTTTAGTCTTTTTGTGTTTGAGTGGAGGTCTAGTATAATTTATAAGTTTGTTTCTACTGTTTTAAAATTTTAATATTCTATATGATAGAATCTTTTGTGTTAGATGAATGGTTGCTTGATGGTATGCAAAATTAAATTAAGAGTTGTCCACCTTTTTATACTAATGGTTTGTTATCAGATCAAGTGTTTTCTAATTTCTAATCTTGGTTTGCTGATTTAAGGTTGTTCATCTTTGATTCCAATCCTAATTTTAAGTCTCTAGTTTTAGAATAGTGATATTGTCTTATGTGTATCTTGCAATACTCAATAAAAAAATAAGATTTCATCCAATACAGATTCTCTTTATTACTACTCTATTTAATAATAACTTTGAAAAAAAATAAAATAAAACACTTAAAAGGGTTCCATAGTGGGTTTCGTCCCACGTTACCATTACCAAGTAGTTTGATATTAGTTTCATGAGTCTCTAATCTAGTTTCTTTTTTGCCAACTTATTTTACTATTTAGGTATTTTTTGCTACTATTTAAGGATTTTGCTGCACTTTTTGGTACAATTTATGGGTTTTATTGTACTATTTCAACTAATTTTTATTTTTAATTTTATCTACAAGTATTTTTAGTACAAAGTTTTTAGTTTCAGCAAAATAAATGGATTCCAGTTGTTTTTGAGATGGGCTTGGATTTTTTTTTATTTACATTAATTTATTTTTGGGTTTGGTGCAAGAGTGCACAAATGTTTCTCGCCATATCATATGCTTGGAAGTCTTAGAAACTACTACCAATTTTACTATAAAAGATAACACAACATTAGTTTGTAAGGCAAAAAATTGTAATACCAATTTTACAGATGCTATAAAAGAATACATTTGTAGGGCAATCACATTTGTAGAATAACGTTACCAAACAACCCCATAGTTTGTAAGGTAATCACATTTGTAGTATCCATAGCACCACACATGTTAAAAATGTTGGACCCAAACAGCACCACAAATGTCAAAAATGTTGGACTAAGACCAACCTAATCACACGATCCCTTTTAGAACTGGAAGACAATAGTTACAATGCTGAAAATATAGGTTTAGCACTGCCAAAATAAGTAATTTAGACGAGACATATAGTTTTATCAGTATTGCACTAATGCTATCCTACACAATATTTTTTTATAACAAAATTTACGGTTATTGAAGTGATTGAGTGTAAGTAGTGGACACAATTGACACTCATAAACCACCACACATAATTGACCATTTTAACAATTGTTGATTTTTTGTGAAAAAAAAAGGTGTTTGTATGACAAGCATTTATGAGTTTTACCTTTAGGCTTCGTTTGGTTGGGATGAAAATAGAAAGGATGGAAAAGGAGGTGAGGAAAATAGGGAAGAAAGTATTATTTTCCATTGTTTGGATTAGGAGAGAAAACAAGAGGGAAAGAAAACAATGAAGAAAAAAATCACTCTGGGCCCACAAATATATAGGGGCTGTTTGGTAAGGTGTTTTGAATAACAATTCTCAATGTTTAAACAACATTACACGTATTTTCACATAATTTTTCACTTACATGTATTTTCAAAAAATACAAACAATGTTACTAGAATAGCAAATAACCCCTTATCCTCCCGATTTGGGAGGAAAATTGAGAAGAGAAGGGAGAGAAAGGATGAACCAAGTATTGAATTACACAAATACCCTCAAAAGTTGCCATCCAAATCAAGCGAGTCATCATAATTATTGCATTTGGGTACGGAACAAATTATAAATGTGTTTTGTTTTTTCTAAGCCTGGCTCAATGGGTAGAAAGGATGAAGGTGAAAGCTAGTGAATGCGCTTTTTATTTATTTATTTATTTTATGGAACAACATGTTTTTTTTCATGAAACCTGGTCTACATATTTTATTTTTTAATTTGTGTTTGGGTTTTTTTTTTTTAATGAAAAATAATTTGTGTAATTAAAAAAAAAAAGTAGAGTTAATACTTATAAATTATAAATGTATTTAATATATTTGTAGGAAATACAATAAAAAATTATAATGTTTTAATAGTTTTATATAGTAGGGGCATGAGAGTAAATTTATTTGAATTACATGTTTTATCATCTCATTTTTTTTCTCAAACAAACAAATGAGTTTTCTATCTCTCTACTTTTCCATTCTTCCAACCAAACACATATGAGATAAAACTAAATCTTTTACATCGTCTCACTTTTCTATCCCTTCCTCATTTTCTATCCTCCCACTTTTCCACCCCTCCAACCAAACAGACCCTTAGAGAGAGAGAGAGAGAGAGAGAGAGAGAGAGAGATGTAACCTCAAAATGCAAACTGTTTGGTATCCCATAGTTTTGTTAGCTTATTTGCTAAATATGAGACAAAAAATTAAAGTTTTTTTTTTTTTAATTTTTGAGAATTTGAAATTAAAGCTAGGACAAGAAACAAAAAGCTAATAGCTAATAGCTTTTTGCCAAACACATAACCACAAGCCTTTTCATTTAAATTTTAACTTATCTTAATTTATGTTCAATTTTTTCAAAACCTTACATTTTCAAGTGCATACATACTTTAGCCAATTTTAAGCAAAAAAAAAAAAACCATATACAATTTCCGTGGGTTTGAGTTAGCTCAATTGGTAAAGTCTCTGATGATTGTATAAGAGATCCGGGGTTCAATCCCCACCTACACCAAAAACTGATTGGTGTCTTAGTTTGATGATAAAAAACTATTATCAAGAGTGGACGCCATAAGTTGAAACTCTCTAAAAAAAAACATATACAATTTCCTTCTCAGATGCATATTCATGTACAATAAAGGGATGCTAGTTGCATGTACTCTGATTGCAAATTCAATAAAGGGACGTAAGAAGCTAGATGTTTAGTTCACAAATAATCTTTATTTTATTAAAAAACATAAAACATGTTTCAAGTTTTAATTGCTTGTACCTTGCACTAAAAGTGGTTGTTGTACCTTGTGCTTTAAAAAATTTGTTTCCAGTTGATTACGAAGTAGGAAGAACGGGAGAAATTGCCTCTTTTACCTATTTTCTAGCACAAAAAACCTGTCCACACTAAAGCCTCATGATTCAATCATCAACATCAAGGCAACAATCATAAAAAATCTAAGACTAAAAGCAAATTGAAAGAGGAAATTGAAGATGCATCTCAAAATTAAATTTAAGGCAAAAGAAAAAGAAAAAGAAAAGCTACATATTACCTATACACATATTAGGCAATACATAGCTTTTATATATAAAAAAGGATAATGATAACAGTTAAGGATGAGACTAAAGAGTTTGCATGAGATCCAAACCAAATTAAAACCAAATACCAAGGGCAAGTCATAAAAATAAAAGGAAAGGTAATACGTAAAAGAGTGTTCTTTCTTTGTATTTCTATATACAAAATGACCATTTGAAATATACATGAAATTCTAGTGTAAAAGAGTATTTCAATTTTGAACAACTAAAGACAGATATACAAACATGTAAGCAAGAAAATATAGAAAAGATTGAGTATTAAGAAAATTACCTATACTTATGCCTCAAAGTGAAATAAAGGAGGGGAAGAGAAGACATTTATTGATATTTTTTTTTTAAATCACATCTATTTTTTTTTTTTTTTTTAATTTTTGTGTGCAATTGGGTTGCAGTTTAGGAAAAATAAAGATATATATATATATATATATATATATATATATATATATATATATATATATATGTGGTAGTACCTAAATCTATGGATGAGAATTTATAGTATGAGTTATTTTATTTTATTTTTTATTCAAAATAAAGAAGAAGGGAATTGAAAAATAAATAAATAAAACGTAAGAGTAAATTTTTCTCTAACTCGTCATTAACTGGCATTGGTGTGGTAGACTGGTAGTTCGTGACTAGCTTTTTTAGTTGTGTCATCGTAGCACCTTAGCTAGAAGATTCAGCTGCCACAATATGTGGAATTAGTGGAAGCAAGCAATGAGCTTTGTAAAAAAAGTTATGTATCAAGTGGAATATGAAGGATAAAGCTAGAGGGTTATTAACGCTATCAATCACCAGAGACCTTCATTCATTTGCTAGAAGAACAGTTTAATTTGCAAATCTTAATGTGTGGATATAAGATCTTTCACTAGATTTGGATGATGTATTCTAAAATGATTTAGTTTATCAATAAAATTTGCTTATCTTTTTTCTCAAAAAAAAGAAAAGAAAAAAAAAAAATGCTACAACTAAGACGATTAACATGTGTTATTAATATGTACATTGCATATGATCACTTGCTAAACCTTACTTAAGTGTGTGCTAGAAGCCTCATAGTTTGATTGATTAGTACCTCATGATTTTATTATATATAGGAAAATAATAAGTTAATGAAGTAACTCATTAACAAGTTTAAGCTAATGAGATGTGTAAGGGTTAGACAACTTAACTAATGAAGTTTTACTATGTGAGTCACTGAGTGTTGTTTTATTTTATAAAATTATTCGTTATCAAATTATTTGTTTTATTTTTTTATTGGTATAGTTGTTTGTTTACATTGTTAATGATTGCATATTTAATATGCTCCCTTCCTGCCCCCTTCTCCTTGTGTCACGCAATTCCTAGGGTGAAACTCATATTTAATTGATTTGATTATTTATGGATCCATTTGACATAATTCTCAACCAAAAAAAAAAAAAAAAAGAAAAAAATTTCAAATACCTGCGTGTGGGAATATGTCCCACATTGGTTGTGTTGCATGGTGTGCGTGTCTTTATAACCAGCTCTGCGACTCTAACTGCAGCTAGCAGTTATGGAGTTGGCGTGTTGGACGAAATGAATGGCTTGGATTTGCGCTTGTGGACAAGGACAATGGAAAAATGAATGCACTTGGATGATTGGATGATCTGTCAAAATGAAAAATCTGCGCTTGGATTTTTTCCACTTGGAGTATGAAATGCGCTGTGCTTGGATGATTGGATGATCTTTGGTTTAACTGACAAAATGTACTAATACTCCCCCTTCGGTTGCTGTCAAAACAATGAAAAATGAAATGTGCTGTGCTTGGATGATTGGATGATCTTTGGTTTAACTGTCAAAATGTCAAAATGAAAAACAGGCTTGGAGTGGTACTAATACTCCCCCTTTGGTTGTCATTGTCAAAATGAAAAATGAAATGCGCTGCGCTGGGATGATTGGATATGATCTTTGGTGCGCTTGGATGATTGGATATGATCTTTGGTGTCAAAATGTCAAAAAGGCTTGGAGTGGTACTAATACTCCCCAAAAGATCAAAATCAAAATAGAAATAATTTTCCAATTTTAAAACGATTCAATTTCATTTTTTGAATGAAGTTACACAATAGAATTTTTTATTATTTCTAATTTTGATTATTAATTACAATATATAATATTAGTATAAGAATATTAGTTTTTAAGATGAATCTATTGATTGAGAATTAGGGGATGCTCGGATATCACATATGATGAATTGATTTCTTACCTATCACTTCCATTTTTTTAATTACTGTTTAGAAGGATTGATGAATCAAAAACTTTCAATTGAAAGAATAAGTGGAATTGGTCTTTTTGCTTATTCTTGTTTGTATCTTTCAAAAATTTGAATTTAGGGAAGTGCTTTCTAAACGTATGTATAAAAAGAACATATTCTTGGAGTGGTACTAATACTCCCCCTTCGGTTGTTATTGTCAAAATGAAAAATGAAAAATCAAAATGAAATGCGCTGTGCTTGGATGATTGGATATGATCTTTGGTTTAACTGTCAAAATGTCAAAATGAAAAATAGGCTTGGAGTGGTACTAATACTCCCCCTTTGGTTGTCATTGTATGATTGGATGATCAAAATGAAAAAATAAATGAAAATAAAAAAATGATACAAGAAGCTTAGGAGCATACTTTCTCCTGTTTAAGGAGCCCCTTCTTTTAAAATTCATCAACAAACTGGAATGGGACGATCTATGCACAAGTTTTCATACTTCTCTGCACCTTATAGCGGGTAACAAACAGAACAATATCTATGGTTAATCTTTTTTGTTTTTGTTTTTGTTTTGTTTTGGTCCCCTTTTGATACAATTTCTTTTCCTTGGTAACAGTGAAGAAAAAATGCTGTTGCAGGTTGATCTTGCTGGGAAAGTGGTATACCTACTGACACTCATTATTTTGCTACTATTGTATTTACGAAAGTGGAAACGTAATCGCGGAGGTGGTCGCCGCCATGTCCAAACTACCAACCGTGTCAACGTCGTCCATGGTGATAATGGGGGGGAAACCATCAGGGGTCAAATTGCTAGGAGATTCCGTGCCAATGTTGCCGTTGGTGAAGTCGGTGATACAACGGGCGGTCAATGCGCTCAGGAAGTCCGTTTCGATATTGCCAGTGATGATGACGGCGGTACCATTAACGGCGAAATTGCTATGGGTCCAACTTCACTTGTTGCCAATATGCCTTTTGAATTTAATTAACAATAAAGTTTTTAAGTTGAAAAAAAAAAAAAAAAAAAAGAGTCTAGTGTGGTGTTTGGCGGCTTGGCGCTGTCTATGTTAGTTAAATAGGGTGGGTTAGGTTTTGCTATACTGTGTTACGTGTAAGAATAGAGTCAACGGGAAAGTGTCTACCACGCATTACGGCATTAGACCCTTTTATTTATTTATTTAAGAGATATTACATCTATAATATTTTTACAACAAATTACAGGAAGTTAGTTGTTATTGGTTCAAATCCGAACAATAACAACCAGTAATAACTTGATATTTAAAATTTGTTATAAAAATGTTATAGACATATCATTTTTTTTCTTCTTATTACGGTCTCTTCACTGCTGCCTCTTGAAGATTAGTGTTAGGTGTAATTTATGCATAATTTTTGTAATCCTTCCTCTGAATGGGTAATTGTAATTGGACAGATGCAATAATTTCACTATGCTATGGGCTGACCTGATTGGCCAATTCATTATCCCAAATTCCACTTCTGAATGGTATTTAATTAAGACAGGTTTTATTTTTATCCGATCCGAGTTGTAGTAATTTAAATATTAATGACATATCTCATCTTAAAATGACATCATATTTTTGGAAAGTGCTAAACGTTTTACAAGTACTTCGGTCTAAAATGGCGCTTCCCAAAACTTTTGGAAAATCAAAGTTATGGGCCCCACACAACCATATGAATCTCTCGTGTGTCTGTCGGACTCTCAAAATCTCAATTATACCAATTTCCACGGATCCGGATCCGATCCTTTCCATTTCAAAGTGAAATGGAGAGTGTCGAGTTAAGGAACATGATGCATCTAAGATAAATCAAGAGTGTAAAAAGCGCCACGTCAATTAAAATTTAAAACACTTAACTCTATAAGCTCAAGCGTGGTTAAACAAAATGGTTAACTCGGCAAACCCATCTTATCTCAATCTCTCTTCTCCATCGCTAAATGTATCAAAATCACCAATGCCGAATATAGCAAACCCATCTTATCTTCCTTTGCCAAACCAAATCTTACCCTCTTGTTTCTCCCATGTCCGTATTTTTGATGGAAATCCTTTGGTGGTGACCGGTGGGTCAGAAAATTTAATGGGTTTCTTTGTGAAAGAGATGAAGAAATTCCTTTTGGTTTTCTCGGCAACCAAACACTGAGTAAAGGAGTCTAAAGAGCAGATGAGATTATATGGGTTGTCCTTTTGATATTTTGGCTACTTATTAGATTTAGGAATGAAGAAGATTTATGGGTTGTTCTTTTGATTTTCTTGCTGCCAAACACAGAATTGGGAAGATCCGTGTGACTTTTTCTTTGGATTTTCTTGGCTACCAAACACAAAATTAATAATAATTTTATTTTAAGAAAAAGTCTAAGAAAATCGTTGGTGTGGTGTTGATGAAACATGAAATTGTGTGGTGTTAATATCCCACTTGCTTATTGTCATTGTAGTCTTCCTTTAGAAATCCCAGGTTGCTTGTCGTCATTGTAGTCTTTCTTTAGAAATCCCAGGTAGCTTTGCACTGGGAGAGAATGCACAAACGTTTGAGTTCGGATTTGAACATGATGATTTGGCCTACCACATGCTTAAGCGTATCGTGCAAAATGGTAAATCCCTCTCCAAAAGCTGCCCCCACAACACCCCCTGAAGCAAGATCAACCATATCTTTTTGGAACCTCAATTAAGAAAGAAATACAATACGGCAATGGAGAAGAGAGATTCAGAGAGCAAAGCACAGCGTTGGTGATTTTGATACATTCGGCGATGGAGAAGAGAGATTGAGATAAGATGGGTTTGCTGAGTTAACTATTTTGTTTAACCATAGTTGAGCTTGTAGAGTTAAGTGTTTTAAATTTTAATTGACGTGGCAGTTTTTACACCCTTGATTTATTTTAGATGCATCCTGTCCCTTAACTGGACACTCTCCATTTCACTTTGAAATGGAGAGGATCCGGATCCGATTTCCACCGAGTCATTTCGAATTCCAATATTATCGCACGACATATAGAATTTGTAAGAGATCATCATTTTATTGAATTCTATGTTTGATTATTTCAGCGGGATCTTTTTGGTTTTGGGTTGATTTCGATTTTGTAACTATGAAGTTATGCGATTTTGGTTGGAAACTATGAATTTCTTTTCGGTAGTTATGTGCGTGGAATTGGTGTTGAGGCGAAATTAGATTACATTTGCTAATTTGAATGGTTGACTTTTTCGAAAATGTTTCGCTTTTGAATCAAACGCGTTACTTTTCAATTCAATTCTTTTTAAAGGTCTCATTTTTATTATCGTTTTTGGTGTTGAGATCGATATCGGAGCGAAGTGTTTTTCCGTGAATCCATGGCTCTTCTCATATTGATTATGTGAGACTGTTATTGCACTGATGCTACTCTCTCTCTCTCTCTTGGTCCATATAGAGCAGTGGATTGATTTTGCATGCTAATATTCTAACGTGGTTTATACCTAGAATTGGACCTGCAGTGTACCTTCCTCCAGTGAGTTACATCTTTCTTTATTATGGAATTGTTCTATTTCCTTTTTGCCATTAAGGACATGTTTGGTAGACTGTAATAGATACTATAATGTAATAGATATTCCTATGACATAACTATTCGATTGTTTGGTTATGTTTTTATTATAATGAATAGTTATTCCTTATGAATAGCTATTCTTCAAAATGAGGAATACCTATTATTTATCAAAAAGTATTGAATATCTATTCCTTCACTTTATGTAATAACTTCTTAAATTTTTTTTCTAAAAAGCCATTAGTTGCCACATCTTCAAAAGGAAAGAAAATAAATTTTCCTTATCGTTAATTATTAGCTTTATTTTGAACATTTTAAAATAAGTGCATTTTAGGAAATTTGACTTAAAAATAATTAAATTGTGAATGCATATTCAGAATTCTATTCCTAAAGTAAATGGTCACCAAACTAATGAATAGTAATATTTATTACATTCCAACTTAATGTATTTCTTGTAATACTTATTTCTATTCTCATGTAATAATCATTACAGTGTACCAAACGTGCCCTAAACGCGATGACCAAGTTTTATGGAAAACTTAGATGAATTATAAAAGGAATGACGTGAGGAATTTTTTCTCTTGATGTAAAATAAAAATCAATGTGGGAGTTCAAAATCACTTTTGTCTTTTTGTAGTTCGAATCTAGACTCAAGTTATAAAACTAGATCATGGAGTTCAAATTTGGGGGCATGTCTCTCCAATGCCAGAAAATTAACCTTTTTCCCGGAAAATCTGTCTCTCTCAACACCACCTCCATCTTCTAGCTCAAGTTTCATAGAGAAGTTGTAAGAGCTCTGGATTTCACTTATTGCTGAGATTTGTTTAGTATTTTATGTTTGCTTATTTGGGGGGTTCTTTGTGGTATTGGGATACACACACACACAAAATGTGTTTGTTTCTACAGAAAATTATTCCATAGAAAATCTTCAATTTTCCAAAAATGTTCTCCTTTGAATCAGATGCGTTATTTCAATTAAATTCTTTGTAATGATTTCGTTTTTGTTTTTCAATTAAATTCTTTCTAGAGGCTTCAATGGCTATGGCAAGTAAGGATTGATAGTGAATTCATCCCTCTGTTATTCGCTTTTGCCCTGTTTGTCTTCTCTGGGCTTGCTTTTCTTTGGATTATTTGAGATTGTTTCCCGGTCTCTGTTGTGTTTCCGTTTTCATATAAGTCCTCTTCTTATTTATCCTTCACTTTGTTCCCTCTTCGTCAATCCTCTTTTTGTTTCCTGTTTATATGTTCTCTTCATATTTTCTGTTTTCGTTAGTTTTTCGAATTTCTATCATCTTTTACATCATGTTGATTTTGTCTTGACTTACCATTTGTTCTTGATCCATGTCCGTACTTTATGATCATAATATTTTTTTTCTTTGGTTAGTGTCTGACAGCCACTTTCAACCTATTCATTAATCATTATTAAATTTTATTGCTTCTACTTGGGTGTGCTAGCACGCCAAATCCTCTGGTTCTGCATGTTAAGGGTAGCAGGAGACTGGCTCAACTGCAGCACATCTTCGTGCTAAAGATGTGTTTGGTTGCCCAGAAAACTGTTTGGGAAAAGAAAAGTTTTGTTTTTTGAATTTTATTGAATCTGACTAATTATGACCTCATTTCGTTAGCCTTGTTAGTTGACAATTACTATAAAATTGGTCACAAATCTGATTGCTTTGCATATGTTGCTGCTTGATTGATGTGAATTTCAATTTTTGAAGTTCTTAAAGTTTTGCATTTCAGATCAAAAGATTTTCCTTTTTTTTTTTTTAGATACAATGAAAAATTCTTTATTTATTTCTTTTTTAAATGTCTTGGTTTGAAATTGTTTAGTATTCTGACCCAATTTAGGACTAAGAACAGGGCCGGTTGAATGGTGGAGAAAGAAATGTGGTCGCTAAAAGGCCTCCAAATTTTAATCAATAGAGTTATTTATAATCAATAAATAAAATATTTTTTTACCAGATAAAAATCAAATAAAAAAATAAAGAAAAATGCAACGTCCACAATATTTTTCACAACACTTTTACAACTAATACTAAGTAGCGGGTTGTTACTGCCTATTGTTGATGGCAAAAAAATAATTATAGTGATATTTTCAAATAGAAAACAAAAAGTAGTTTAAAATCTAGGATTTGTTGTAAAAAATATTATGAATGTTGCACTTCTAAACAAAAAAAAAAAATAATAATAAGAGTTTAGTTAGCAAACTTTTACTAATTTTCATCTAAGTCTATTACTAACACCACTGTTTTACTTACCGCTGTCAATCTACCACATCAACAAGTATGAAAAATTTTGTCAAATTTTTTTTTGTCTATAAAATTTCTAGAAAAAGAAAAAATTTTATGTAGTTCATATTAATTAGTAGTAATTTTGCATCTAAAAGATCAATTTTCACTTTAGGTCCCAAATGCATCAAGCCGCCCCTGACTAAGAATTCTGAATTTCATGGTTCTAACATGCCAATGAGGTCTGGCTCAAAGTGGCAGTTCCTTGTCCCATATGAATGTCGTGGGTGCTGGTGTATCTTACCAATTAAAAAAATAATAATAATAAAGAGAGAGAATTTTGCTTTATCTGGGTGTGCTACCACACCAAATCCTCTGGTTCCGGATGTAAGGACGGAGGGAGAATGGTTGAACCGTGGCACATTTACTATAGTCTATGTTCTTTATTTTGGTTTCGATAGAATTGTATTACTCTCTTTTTTCCCCAATTAAAAGCTGCATTTTGATGCTAATAATTGTGAAAATCCCTAGTGTGCATATGCAACTACAGGAAACCACCGCTGAATCCATTAACCCATCACAATTGATTAATCTTGTTTGTTTCTGGATTGAATGCATTTGTAATTTGTTGCTCTTCCTTTGCTAATAAGGCTGTATGACCTATATTGCAGATCTTGCATGCAGTGAATACAAAGAAAAATTCATACAAGAGACTCATCATTGCGGAATACACCTCTGTGAAAGTTGAACTAGCCCCAAATTCTGAGATGGGTGTCTCTAATAAACCTCCTGAGTTTATCAAGATGAAACCTACTGGGAAGGTATAGTTCTATAAATTTGTGGTAATCTATACTCCACTAATTGCATGTTAGTTTTATGAAAGGCTTTCCTAATAAATCTGTTACTCTTGTAGGTTCCTGTGGTGGAAACACCTGATGGTCCAGTATTTGAGAGCAATGCTATAGCACGTTATGGTAAGACAAGACTTTCATCCCCCACCCATTAATTTTGGTGATCCTCTAAAGATTGTTATTTTGGGACATATGGGCTTTTTATCTGTAGCTGCAGTTACTTGCCTGAAGCCCTGAAGGCTGACAATCCTTTATATGGTTCTTTTCAAACTGATGATTGAGATGTTTATAACTACTGATGGTGCTCTCTCTTTCTGCATTTTCGTGTGTTATGATGCTTATTGTTACATATGCATAAATTTTCAGGTCCACATACAGTAGTGGATTGATTTTGCACCATTTGAGATTTATGGAATTGTTTTAATTATTTTTTGGCATCTAAATGATAATGTAAAATCAAATTTAATGCAGGCTATTTATATCCTACATAAAAAAATCTAAATTCTCATAATCCCATCATAACTATGCACTGCCTATATGGGCCATATCTGATGTGTATAATTTTTGCGTGAAGACCGAGGAAGCTGCAACTTCATTATTGAAGAGAGAGCTGGGTGCTGTAAACACTCGTCTTGACTCAAATACTTTCATGGTTGGGCATTCCGTGCTTCTGGCTGACATTGTTACACCATGCAAATTATGTGGGCTTCACTCAACTCATGATTAAGAGCTTTACCTCTGAGTTCCCTCATGTGTAACGAGGCTTCTGGAAGCATGGTGAATCAGACAGTCTGTCCTGTCTTTTAGGCTTTTACAAAGAAGCCATCTCAGCCAAAAAAATCTGCTAAACCAAAGCCTAAGGATGAATCAAAAAAAGAAGCCAAAAAAGGAGGAGCCTGCGAAGCCCAAGCCAGAAGCTGGTGCAGAAGAGGAGGATCCAAAGCCCAAACCTAAGTATCCTCTCGATCTACTGCCCCCAAGTAAGATGATACTGGATGGCTGGAAGAGGCTGTACTCAAACACAAAGACCAACTTCCGAGAGGTTGCTATTAACCTCTGCTTTAGTCATCTTCCTTTGACATATAGGCATTAGTAGTATAATTTGCATTGGTAGTTCCTGTGTCAATTCTCTCAAGAAGTCCCCTTGAAATAATCATTCATACGATGAGGTTGCTATCTTTTAAATGTTTGTATGATCAGTTAAAAAAAGGGGGGCTTATATATATATATATTAAATGTTTATGTACATTAATTAGTTGAAGAAAGTGACTGGCTTATATACTAGCAGATTTGTTTTCAGTTCAACCACCTGGCCAATTCCTTTTGTTTTAAACCTGAGTCTAACAATTGTCATGCCTTTTCTCCATATGAGCCCGTTCTCTACATTATGTCACTTGCTGCTATCTCTGGGTACAATGATGAGAATACTGTTTCCTTAATTTGTAACACTAAAAAAGGTCGGTGGATTTCTTCAGAGAACGGATCTAGCACGCAAATATGCTTTTGGGAAGATGCTTGTTATCGGTTCAGAGCCACCATTCAAGGTGAAGGGGCTATGGCTTTTCCGTGGGCAAGAGATACTGCAATTTGTGCTTGATGAGTGTTATGACATGGAGCTATATGAGAGGAAGAAGGTTGATATCACAGATGAAGAGCAAAAGGAACGCGTGAGTCAGATGATTGAAGATTACGAACCTTTCGAGGGCCAGCCTCTTTTGGACGCTAAGTGCTTCGTGAATGACTCCAATTAGTCCCTGGATTAAAAGTTGTATTTTTGTGTGTGATTTTGCTGCTAGAGTTTTTATTGACGCTTTCCTAAACTGACTAAGTTTTTATTGACGCAATTTGTTTCTACTGTTTCAAAATTTTAATATTCTATATAATAGAATCTTTTGTGTTAGATGAATGGCTACTTGATGGTATGCAAAATTAAATTAAGAGTTGTCCACCTTTTTGTACTAATGGAAGTGTTTTCTAATTTCTAATCTTGGTTTGCTGATTTAAGGTTGTACATTTTTTTTATTCCAATCCTAATTTTAAGTTTCTGGTTTCAGAATATTGATATTGTCGTATGTGTATCTTGCAATACCTAATAAAAATAAAAAGATTTCATCCAATACAGATTCTCTTTATTTACTATTCTATTTAATAATAACTTTGTAAAAAAATAAGACAAAACTCTTAAAGGGTTCCATAGTGGGTTTCGTCCCACGTTACCAAGTAGTTTCATAAGTTTCTAATTTAGAGTTACTTTTGAGGTGGGATTGTAATTTTTTTTTTTACATTCATTTATTTTTGGGTTTGGTGCAAGACTGCTCAAATATTTCTTGCCATATCATACACTTGGAAGTCTTAGAAACTACTACCAATTTTACTATAAAAGATAACACAACATTAGTTTGTAAGGCAAAAATTGTAGTACCAATTTTACAATTACCATAAAAGATTACAAAACATTAGTTTGTAAGGCAATCACATTTGTAGTGTCCATGGCACCACACGTTAAAAATGATAGATCCAGACAGCACCACAAATGTAAAAAATGTTGGACCAAGACCAACCTAATCAAGCGATCCCTTTTAGAACTGGAAGACAATAGTCACAATACTGAAAACATAGGTTCGGTACTACAAAATAAGTAAATTTAGACCATGGCAAAACATATAGTTTTATCAGCAATGCACTAATGCTACCCTACACAATTTTTTTCATAATAAAATTCACAATTATTGAAGTGGTTGATTGTGAGTGGTGGACACAATTGACACTCATAGACCACCACTCATAATTGACCATCTTAACAATTGTGGAATTTTTGTGAAAAAAAAGTGTTTCTACTACAAGCATTTCTGAGTTTTACCTTTAGAGAGAGAGAGAGAGAGAGAGAGAGAGAGAGAGAGAGAGATGTAACTTCAAAACACAAACCGTTTGATATCTTGTAGTTTTGTTAGCTTAATTGCTAAATATGGGACACATTTTTTAAAAAAAAAAAAAAAAACTTATTTTTAAAAAGTTAATTTAATTTTTGAGAATTTGAAATTAAAGCTAAGACAAGAAACAAAAAGCTAATAGCTAATAGGTTTTTGCCAAACAGATAACCACGAGCTTTTTCATTTAACTTTTAATTTATCTAATTTATGTACAGTTTTTTTAAAACCTTATATTTTCAAGTGCATACATACTTTAGCCATTTTAAAAAAAAAAAAAAAAAAAAACAAAAAAAAACAAAAAGTTAAATAAACTGATGACCAAAAAAAAAGGTATTATAAAGAGTGTGGTAGGCCTTTTTTGCAACACTAGGCTAGGTTGTTTTCTGCCACGTTTCGGCCCAATAGCTCTAGGGTAGGAGAGTCGTGACTGGCTTGACTACAACACACCCCAAGATAGCTTGTGCACAAGCTAGAACCCCTTTGCTGGGACCTTGGACACGTGCCCATATCGAGGATCTTTGTTACAAAAAAGTTATAGCAAGATGGTGTAATATGACAAAATGAGAAGAAGCTGGTTGTTAGCCAAAAGCAAAACTAAGCCATTTTCTTTTTAAAAGGAGGAAATAATACAATGATATAAATACGGCAGAGATGAGTTATTAACAAAAAAAAAAATAATAATAATAACATTAATGTTTGATCAATAAAAGAAGAGATTAGTCTGCCGTGTTTGATTTCTCAACGGATTCATGTCCAAGAAGGGAGCCACTCTCCAATGTGAGTAATCTCACGGGGAAATTCTGCCACATAAATTGCCCATTTTCAAAGAATGAGCCTAGATGGCTTATGTCATGACCCAAACCCGTACTTCAGAGTTTAAAGCATGACCGACATGTTAATATCAAGTTTACCTCAATACTAACACGAACCAACCTAAACTGAAAGTACTTATCAAGAATTGTTTCTTGAATTCCTGCTTATTTTTTTGCATAAAAGCCATAATATACAAAAATGATGGCAACCTTGAAATTTCATTTCCTTCGAACTTGGAAAATTACCACCTGGTTGAAACTTAAGGTATTTGTGTAAATATTATATAGCAAAACGTTTAGCAAAACTCTTATTACAAACCTAACCCGAAAGACATACAACTGGGGTTCAAAACAAACTAAGGTCTTGAATTACATCTGTGCTAAAAGGATCAAGTACATCTTGATTCCTCCTATACAACAAAAGAGCTAACTGCTATACAACAAAACTCTACATTCTAACAAACGAGAAAACACAAAATCCTTGCCACCTCTAATACTCTCGCTGTTTCCAGGAAGAACTTGTGCATTGAAAATAATAGGGTGAGCTTCGAAGCCCAATAAGTTTTTAAAGCTCCATGGGCCTTTAATAAGAATGCATGTAAATTAAATATTTTATGAATATGCCAAATTTGATAAAATAATCTTCATACTGTTCATATTGTTCTTAAAATAACTTAAGAGCTTTTAGATGAGAATAATTCATTTTCCTTTCATGTAATAAATAAAAGGACATAATAAGGAACTTAAATATAATTCAATAATCTTATCTTTGAACAGACTATCAAATACTTTATCATAACTTCTCATCGGACTTATAACACATTCCATATACCTTTCTTATCATCATACTTTTTTTATAATTTCCAAATAGGTTAATAGCTCATTTATAATACATATTAGTTAATCCAATTGTAAGTCTGTCACAACTTTGGGAGGCTTCTAGCACAGAGTGGCGGGCATCCAGCATTCCCCACAATGTTAGGTAATTTCGAAATCATATCATAATACATATTTTCAACCATGGAGGTAGGTTGACATCCTCCACAAGTTGGCTATTACCAATAAGGGCGGGTACAGTAGAGCCAGTCTCACCTTTAATGGTCAATCAGAATCTTAATAAAAATACCATTACTATAACCTCTACTGGCCGAGTTCAGATTATAACAATGGAATAACCGAAAACTATATTTTTTCGATAACTTTGCTTTTACATAAATGTTTCACCACAGTAGCATATTTACTTCATTTTTAAATATTATGTTCATGATATAAGTACTAGCATCAATATGCTAAAATTATCATATATATATGATTGAACAACTCACGAACATATATTTTACTTAAATCATGCTTATATGTAATATCTCTAATCAAAAGCTTTAAATCATCCCTAAAACATATGATACAATCATCAAACACATTTTGCACCCAAACCATAGAGAAACCAATTCATAAAATTTATATATGATCCTAACATACCAAAGGATGAGCATATTAAATTATAGCTCAAAACATTCACCCTAACTTGAGAATTAAATCCACAAAGTCAGGTGTAGCATATGTTGTTCACTGCTTATTACAGCAGCATATGCTCCATTTGTAAAATACAAATGGGCTGTCCACACACATCCAATTGTCATGCAATTTTACATAATTACTCCCCTGTATGTCCAGTATATACCATAAAAATTTCGGAGTAAAAGAATAAAACCATGATTTACTAAAAATCACGTAAGACAGCATACTCAAATCAGTCCTGACAGAATTTCTTGCAACTTAAAAATTAAACCATTATTTTTATGTTCATCCAAATTCTGTGATACCACTTCCATAACAACCATGTGTGTCTTAGAATTCATAAAAAATACTCCTAGCATCCTAATTCACAGAATATGATTTAATACATATTTTTCTTGTTGTAAACATCAAATCTGTCACAAAGACAGTTTCAGTACATTTTCTTACAAAATCATCAACAAATAGCAACAGACCTTAATTTCATTTGAGTATTTTTATACTCATACTATACATATTAAAATATGTTAATAAGCATTCAATTGATCACAATATCATCAAACTTTCAAATCACTAAAACAGAATCATAGTTTAGCCTCTAAAATCATGATAGAGGATAAAGAAGTAGAAATAAACAAATGAAGTTTTGATTACTTACCCACACACTTTGAAGATGAAACCTTAGTGTTAGGCTCTAATTTCTTCTTAGAGAGAGTTTTCTATGATTTTTGGTGAGAGGGTGAAAGAGAGGTGCTGCCAGGTAGAGCAAAGGAAGAAGAAAAGAAAAAGTAAAGGAAGATGAGCAAAGAGTGTTTTGACTGTTTTCTGGTGCAGCAAAGAAGATAAGGAAATTTGACTTTTGGGGCACAAAGAAGATAAGAGATGTGGACTATATCAGAATAGCAGTGAAGATGATCACAAGGAAGCAAGAGCAGAGCATGAGACAGCAGAGCTTAATTTGAGTGAAGAACAAAGTCTTTGCATAAACGACATCGAACCATGAAGAAACGACAAGTAGTTTTAGTGTTTGTATTAATACCCACACGTGGGAAAGTTAGTTTGCTGTATAAAGACACGTGTAGAAGTTAGTTAGTTGAGTTTGTTAGTCTCTGTTTTTCGATTAGATCAGTTCCGTTACTTGGGTCAATCTATATATAGTCTTGTACATTCATCTTTGTAATTAATGAAAAAGAAATAGATATTCTTCACTTTTCTGATATGGTATCAGAGCAAATTCCCAATTTTTAGGGTTTCTTTTTCTCTCAAATTTCTTTTCAATTTTCTCGGGAAGACACTCTGCTTTTTTGAGAAAATTCCTTTTCTTTGTCATCAATGGCTTCCGCCGCCACAAACACAAATACAACTGGTTCAACTAATGGTTCTGTACCTGAAAATCCATCTCCTTCTTCACAAGATTCACCAATGGATGATCCCCTGTTCTTGCATCATGCTGAGAATCCAAGCTTAGTGTTAGTTACGTGACCTTTAATTGGTGGAGAAAACTACTCGGCTTGGGCTCGAGCCGTGAGAAAGGCATTGCTCACCAAGAACAAACTGGGATTTATTGATGGGACTCGACTCTCTCATCTCCATTGATTTCTACTCCTTCATCCGTGCAAGCATGGATTCGATGTGATAACATGGTTGGGACTGGTTGACCAATTCGTTTCTTCAAAGCTTCAAGCAAGCATTATATATGAAGATCTTGCTCTGGAAATATGGACTGATTTGAAGAATCGTTTTGCATGAGACCAATGGACCAAGGGTATTCAATCTCCAAAAGGAAATTTCAGAATTACATCAAGGTGAGATGAGCATTACCGATTTCTTTACTCGGTTGAAAGTTTTTTGGGATCGATTACAAAACCTTAGTCCATTTCCTTCTTGCTCTTGTGGAAAGTGTATGTGCAATATCAACAAAAGACTCAATGATTTACAAGGTAGAGAGTCCGTGATGAAGTTCTTAATGGGAGTAAATGAGTCTTTTTCTCAAGTTAGGTCTCAAGTGTTACTCATGGATCCTATTCCATCACCGAGCAAGGTTTATTCCTTGATGATCCAAGAAGAGACTCAAAGGTCAATCCCTAATACACCAGTTGGTAAAGTAGATTCCACTGCTTTGGCTGCTAAAGTGTCCACCGATCAAGCCAATTATGTTGTTAATTTCATTGGAAAAAGAAAAGATAGGCCGGTTTGTACGCACTGTGGCAAGACTGGTCACACTATGGACAAGTGCTACAGATTACATGGGTTTCCTCCAGGTATTAAGTTCAAGAATAAGACTACTATGGCACATCAAGTCTCCTCAGGATCAAGCTCAAATTTGTTTCACCAATGCATCAATTTTTACGCCTTGATCTGAAAAAGTGCCATGACTTTTAGCCTTGTTTAGTCCACCTCATATATCAGATGCCGCAATGGTCATAGCAACTCCTTCTTCCACTACTGCTAATGTGGCAATGGCAGGTATGAACTTCTCTCATAGTGTTTTTGCTGCTCAAGTGGTAAATAGAAAGGCTTATGGTTGTAATACTTGGGTCTTGGACACTGGTGCAATTGATCATTTTGTATGCTCGGTGGATTTGCTAACTTCAATCACAGCTATTAGGCAATCTTTGGTCCAATTACCTAATGAGGAATCAGCTCAAGTAACTCACATTGGGAATTTATTACTCTTTCTTCTTCCCTTGTTCTTAAGAATGTCCTTTGTGTTCCATCTTTTTCTTTTAATCTCTTATCTATTAGTTCTTTAACTCATTCAGAATCATATTGTTGTGTTTTTCTGCGCTTATTGCTTCATTCAGGACCTTATTTCTGGAAAACGATTGGGGTAGGCAAAGCACTTGATGGATTGTACTGTTGCGGTCAAACAGCCTTCACCAATCCTCCGGCTCCTCTTTTGCTACCTTTCTATCAGCTCACAACCTCACCGATGCTTTTGGTCATTTCACTGCTGTTACTTCCACATCAGTCTCCTCTCAACCTTCATCTATTTGGCATGACAGGTTGGGGCACCCATCTGATGTCAAACTCAATAGTTTGTGTCATGTAATTCCTTCTTTAAAACCTTCTTGTAACAAAGGTTGTCAAATCTGTCCTATGGCAAAACTTAAGCGATTGCCCTTTCCTTTTCATAATAATATCAGTTCTTGTGCTTTTGACTTGATTCATATGGATGTATGGGGTCCCTACTCAACTCCAACTTTAGATGGCTTCAAATATTTTTTAATTATTGTGGATGATGCTACAAGAGCCACTTGGTTATTTTTAATGAAGTCTAAATCTGATGTTAGGGAGTTATTTTCTTCTTTCTATACTATGATTCATACTCAATTTAGCCTTAAAATCAAAGCTGTTAGAACTGATAATGCCAAGGAGTTTAACATGTCTAACTTCTTCAATTCTCATGGAATTATACATCAAACCAGCTGTGTTTACACTCCACAAAGAAATTCTGTTGTGGAAAGGAAACATCGACATCTTCTTTGCATAGCTAGAGCTTTACAAATTCAATCCCAACTCCTTCTTGATTTTGGGGTGATTGTGTGTTACATGCTGCCTATCTTATCAATCGGCTTCCATCTCCTTTGCTACATGATAAAACTCCTTTTGAACTTCTTTTCCACAAAATTCCGGACTATTCTAATCTCAAAACTTTTGGTTGCCTATGTTTTGCATCCACCATTTCTCACACCGGATCCAAGTTTTCTCCAAGGGCAAGGAAGTGTGTCTTTCTTGGCTTTCCTTTCAATACTAAAGGTTTCAAAGTTTTTGATCTTGTCTCTCACACTATTTTTGTTTCTAGAGATGTCACATTTCATGAAAATGTGTTTCCTTTTGTTTCCAACTCAATTATACATCCAACAGTGACCTTGTTTCATTCTGTGTCTAATGTTCCAGCCATTAATCCTCTCTTTGATCCTTTAATTCAATCTAAGTCTAAATCGCTCCTGCTGTACCTCTTGATCCCATCACTCATATTCATCATTATATTGATGATGATCTACTTGATGAGGTTCAGTTGAGCCCCCTGATCCTATTGTTGATCCTATCCCTCTTAGAAAGTCTTCTAGAGCTGTCAAACAACCCTCCTACCTACAAGCTTACCACTACAACCAGGTCTCTTCTGTCATTGCTGCACCTACTTTCCAGTCAGGTACTTCTCATCCACTTTCCTCACATCTCTCTTATCAACACCTCTCTTCATCTTACAAATCCTTTTGTTGTTCCATTTCTTCTCTTGTTGAGCATACTTATTATTATCAAGCTGCTTCTAATCCCAAATGGCAAGAGGCCATGATTGCTGAAATAGCTGCCCTTGAAGCAAATCACACATGGACTTTAACCCCTCTACCTGCTGGTAAGAAGCCTATAGGGTGTAAATGGGTGTATAAAATCAAGTTCAAGGCTGATGGTTCAGTTGAAAGGTACAAGGCAAGGCTAGTTGCTAAAGGTTTTACACAGAAAGAGGGTGTGGACTATTTTGAGACCTTCTCCCCGGTGGCCAAAATGGTTTCTGTCAAAGTACTCCTTGTTGTGGCTGCCATAAAGGGCTGGTTCCTTAGTCAATTGGATGTGAACAATGCTTTTTTGCATGGTGATTTGGATGAGGAAGTTTATATGGCTCTTCCACAAGGGTTTCATAGCCGTGGGGAGGTAGTTTGTAAGCTGAATAAGTCCTTATATGGGCTAAAACAAGCATCTAGGCAATGGTTTGCCAAGTTTTACGGCACTTTGTTGCAGCTTGGTTTTACTCGGTCCAAAGTCGACTATTCATTGTTTACTAGGAGGCAAGGTGATGTTTTCATGATGCTTTTGGTGTATGTGGATGATGTCTTAATAGCTTGTAATGATAAGGCTGAGATAGACAGATTCAAGGTTTTGTTGGATGACGGGTTCAAGCTCAAAGACTTAGGTGACTTAAAGTACTTTCTTGGATTGGAGGTTGCTAGATCAGCCAAGGGAATTGCCCTTTGTCAAAGGAAATACACTCTTGAGGTGCTTAATGATGCTGGTATGTTAGGGTGTAAACCAGCTAAGACCCCTATGGAACAAAGTCTCAAGTTAAGTCAATTGGAAGGAGAAGAGCTCAAAGATCCCAAAGATCTGAGAAGACTAATTGGGAGATTATTATATCCGACCATCACAAGGCCGGACATCACTTTTGCTGTTCATAAGCTTAGCCAATACATGTCCAAACCAAGAAAACCACATTTAGATGCAGCCTATAGAATCTTACAAGACTTGAAGAATGAACCCGGGAAGGGTCTCTTATTTTCTTCCAAGACAGATTTACATTTGAAAGGCTTTGCAGATGCTGATTGGGCTTCATGTTGTGATACAAGGAAGTCAATAACAGGTTATAGCATTTTTATTGGAGATTCTTTGGTGTCTTGGAAATCAAAGAAGCAGTCCACGATCTCTAGGTCCTCAATGAAGGCGAGTATAGAGCTATGGCGGTTGCAACATGTGAACTTGTGTGGATTTTGTACTTTCTAAAGGATATTGGAGTTAAACATGACAAAGAAGCATTGTTGTTCTGTGATAGCCAGGCAACATTGCACATTGGTTCCAATCCCGTTTTTCATGAGAGAACCAAGCACATTGAAATAGACTGTCATGTAGTCAGGGATAAAGTTTTGGAAGGTGTCATCAAGCTTAATCATGTGAGGTCTCATTGTCAATTAGCAGATATGCTTACCAAAGCATTGGGGTACAATCAATTTTCCAATCTTGTTGACAAGATCGGGACGATGAATATACACGCACCATTTGCTCTTGAGGGGGAGTATCAGAATAGCAATGAAGATGATCACAAGGAAGCAAGAGCAGAGCATGAGACAGCAGAGCTTAATTTGAGTGAAGAACAAAGTGCTGCATAAACGACATCAGAACCATGAAGAAACAACAAGTAGTTTTAGTGTTTGTATTAATACCCACACGTGGGAAAGTTAGTTTGCTGTATAAAGACACGTGTAGAAGTTAGTTAGTTGAGTTTGTTAGTCTCTGTTTTTCAGTTAGATCAGTTCCGTTACTTGGGTCAATCTATATATAGTCTTGTACATTCATCTTTGTAATTAATGAAAAAGAAATAGATATTCTTCACTTTTTCGATAGACTATTGGGATGGGATACGTGGGAATGCTAGAGAAAAAAAATCTCTCCACCCACTTTTCAACTTTCTTGCATTCACACTCACACATTTCTACAAAAATAATATCACTTTACATACACACACACACACACACACATATATATATATCCTTACCTTTATAAAGTTATATCTATCACATTAAAAAAGCATATATGTTCTATAATATCACAATATCAAAGCTTCATAGTTCATAATTCATATTTGTCTTTTGACATGTTGGGATAGTTCTATTGGGTTTTTAATCCTGTGTATTGTAACGTGATTACCACACATGATAAAAAAATAAAAAATAAGTTAAAGTTAAAAAAAATTGATCAAAGGGTTAAGATTTCTTTTGAAACTAATTTAAGAATTCATTTAAAAAATTAAAAGATTAAAAGTGAATTTTTTTAACTTTCAATTTCAACCATTAAAAATATTATTGTGGAACTCAATCACTTCTATTGTACTTTATTTTGTCTTGTAAATGACATTTTATTGTTGAAGGGGCAATGATATCCTTATAATCTTTTTTACATTCATTTTCATGTTTTAAAATGTGAACATTTTTGCCACAATTGTGAATATTAATGTAAAATAGTGGATGTAAACAAGTATAAGAGTATTTTTTTGGTAAAGGTTAATAATTTGTATCCGTTATAATTTGAGATTACTACATTTTCCAATTACAAAAAAAAAAAAAAAACAACCTACGGTGTGATGAAAAAATAATTTCTCCCACAAACACATAATACTCATCACAATTATTACTAATAACAAAAAAATTATTACATTAAGAGTATACATATGACAAAGTCAATAAAACTTGGGTACTAATTAATATATGCAATCCAACCAAGTTCTACAAACAACTAAGACAAAAAACCTGGGCACTTTGTATCTTGATTAGCACTCTTTCCACTTAGGAAATAGAAAATTGAAAGAAATTGACAGTTTTTAGACCCCTTAAACAATTGATTAAACCTAGGTAATTAGCCAAGTTGTTACTTAGTCCAATTAAACAAATCTAGGTTATCACAATTATAAAGATCAAATCATGCAAAGCAGCGGAAAATAAATAACACATGATATGATCACCCAGGAAACCAAACCGGTAAAAACCTGGGGAGGATTTGACCTAGCTATCCTCAAGGTAAACTTGAATCCATTATCTTGAAAGAATCGAAGTTCATACAAAAGGACTTACAAGCACCCCCGCTCGACTTCCTAATGCTACCAACCAGTAGAACTTACTGACATGACCACGTGCAAGCTTCGAATCCACGGACTCCTTCTTTCTTGGATTCCCACCAGCTACAAGCACCCCCGCTTGTGTATTCTTTAAGCTTTAATGGCAGAAACTGTTTTGATCATCAAGATGTAGAGAATATCTCCTCCTTGAAAACCCTAAGTTTGTATAAAGGAAAGCTCCTCTAGATCTCACAAGAGATTTACACAAACCGCAATATGAGCAACACTAAAACGTGGCTAGGGTTTGCCTTTTATACTTAGGACAAATAAGAAACTCTAAAAACGTTTTAAAACAACTAGGGCTGAGTTGAAAAATTCTGCAGAAAAGCAATCTGCCCGAGCTTCGATCGGTCGAGCCTAAACTTCGATCGATCGAGCCAGGCCGAAAGCCACAATGCTTTCTGCTTTACACTTGATTCCAACTTTACATTGACATACAACTTTGAGCTAGCTTTAAACACTTCTAAACATATTGTTTTGATCATGGTTTGCCAACAATACAAATTAGAGTTCTAAATACACAAAGTCCTAAACTTTAGAACCTAACTGAAATATATAAAGAAAAGCTGCCCCATAAATAACATTTGTTTTATTAAAAAAAAAAAAAAAAACATGTTTCAAGTTTCAATTGCTTGCACCCTGCACCAAAAGTAGTTGTTGTACCTTGTGCTTCAAATAATTTGTTTCCAGTTGATTACGAAGTAGGGAGAACGGGTGAAATAGCCTCTTTTGCCTATTTTCCAGCACAAAAAACTTGTCCACACTGAAGCTTAATGATCCAATCATCAACATCAAGGCAACAATCATAAAAATTTAAGACTAAAAGCGAATTGAAAGAGGAAATTGAAGAATCATCTCAGGATTAAGTTTAAGCCCAAAAAAAGAAGCTACATATTACCTATACAAATATTAGGCAATGCATAGCTTTTATAAATAAAAAGAAAAGGATAATGATAACAATTAAGGATGATACTAAAGAGTTTGCATGAGATCCAAACCAAATTAAAACCAAATACTAAGGGAAACTCATAAAAATAAAAGGAAAAGTAATACATAAAAGTGTGTTCTTTCTTTGTATTTCTATATACAAAATGACCATTTGAAATATACACAAATTCTAGTGTAAAAGAGTATTTCAATTTTGAACAACTAAGATAGACACACAAATATGTATGGAAGAAAATATAGAAAAGATTGAGTATTAAGAAAATTACCTCTATTTATGCCTCAAAGAGTCAAAGTGAAACAAAGGAGGGGAGGAAAAGACATTTATTGATGGTTTTTTTTTTTTTTTTTGATAACACATCTATTGATGTTTATTTTTGGCAATTGGGTTGCAGTTTAGAAAAAATAAAAATATATGGCAGTACCTAAATTTAAAGATGAGAAGATACAGTAGGAGTATTTTTTTTTTTTTTAAAAAAAAATTCAAAATAAAGAAGAAGGAAATTAAAAAAACAAAAAATTAAAACGTGAGAGGAAATTTTTCTCTGACTTGTCGTTAATTGGCATTGGTGTGGTAGTTTGTGACTAGCTTTTTTTAGTTGTGTCATCGCAGCACCTTAGCCAGAAGATTCAGCTACCACAATATGTGGAATTAGTGGAAGCAAGCAATCAGCTTTGTAAAAAAAGTTATGTATCAAGTGGAATATGAAGGATAAAGCTAGAGGGTTATTAACGCTATCAATCACCAGCAGGGACGAAGCTAGGACTTAAAGTTAGGGGGGCAAAAGTATAATTTTTTTTTTTTTTGAAACTCCAAATAAGCATTCATTTAGAAGAGAAATGTTATGTTCATAATATTTTTACTACATTTTCACAACAAATTGTAAGTGGTAGGTTATTATTGGTTGTTATGAGTGGACAAAAAAGTAATTTAAGTTGTGGATTCAAATTAGAACCAATAACAACTTATCACATGTGACTTGTTGTGAAAATATTGTGAAAATGTTGTGAACATAGCACTTCTCAATTTAGAAAGTTAAGCTTTTTATTTTTTAATTTTTTTAACCTTTTTTTTGGGTGTCTTGTGTGTTGTCAAATATGTGTGGGTGTTCACTTAGACTAGTTAGAATTGGCTTAGGAATTTTTTATTTTATTTTATTTTTTGTTTGTGCTTTGTGTGGGTTTGTTTTGGGGTGTTGTTTGGGCTTAAGTTTGTTATTGTTAAATTTTGTTATTGAACTTGTTAAATTTATTTTAGATTTTAGATCAATAAAATTTTTTATGGCCTTTAAAAATATCAATAATATTGTTGAGAGGTCAAAATGCAAATTTATTGAAACAAATTGCTAAAATTAACACATACATATATATATATATACACTGAAATTTTTTTTGAAAAAAATTGGGGGGGGGGGGGCACTGCCCCCCAAGTCCAACTATAGTTTCGTCACTGATCACCAGGGGACTTAAACCAAGTTTGGTCATGTTATACAAGAAACCTGTCATTTGTGAAGTACTCTACAAAACTGGAGTTTTAGGCCTATTAAAAGGGGCCAATCAGCTAGCTCATTCATTTGCTAGAAGAACAGTTTAATTTGCATATCTTAATGTGTGGATATAAGATCTTACACTAGATTTGGATGATATATTCCAAAATGATTTAGTTTATTAATAAAATTTGCTCATCTTTTATCTCAAAAAAAGAAAAGAAAAGAAAAGAAAAGGCTACAACTAGGATGATTAACATGTGTTATTAACAAGCATATTGCATATGACTTGCTAAACCTTACTTAAGTGTGTGCTAGGAGCCTTATAGTTTAATTGATTAACACCTCATGATTTTATTATATATAGGAAAATAGTAAGTTAATGAAGTAACTCATTGTGGGGGCGATTAATCGGAAATCTGTTAAATTTGTACTAAGCGGGCCTATGGCCCAATTCGAGGACATTAGCTAATCCGAGGATGTCCAGATAAGATTATAAGGGGAAACGGAATAAAGAGAAAAGTAGAGATAATATGAGATAAGCCCAACGAATGTCCGAGGAGAAAAGCCATCTTGGCAACAAGAGTCCGAGGTCATTAAGAGTGCCGTATCATCACAGGCTTTCTTCGAAGTTACATCACAATTAAGAATTGGACGTTGGATAAGGGGTAAGAAAGGAGAAAGGTAACAAATATCTTCAAAAAGCTGCTATCTCCGCATTAAATGCCTCCCAACTAACTCTCTGGCCGCATTAATGTGAAAGTGATGCCTGAATAGTGGTTAAGCAGTCTTACTGCTACCAGTTGATGGTTTTGGGAGGTGTTGGATGGGACAGAAAGGAGTTTTGAGAATCTAACCTACACGTGTATGGTAGGGATGATAACAAGATTGTAGGATATAGCATGGGAAGATGTACTAAAAAAATGATCAGAGAAGAAATCAAGCAATTTTTACGATAAGACTGTGAACTTTTGTAACTTTGTTGATCTACAAGACAATATAATATAAGCTCCTTAGGCCACTCCGAGGACAGACTTTCTTATCTTTCTTGTGTTTAATAGCCTTAAATTAGCAAATTTTATCGTTTTTTTTTCTAGAGTAGATCTAGTTCTTTCATCCACGCTCTACAAATTTATTGTTTGGGCTTCTTGGGCTAAAACCCAATCCTATATTGGGTCCAATCCAATTTCAGTCCTTACACTCATTAATAAGTTTAAGCTAATTTGATGTGTAAGGATTAGACAACTTAACTAATGAAGTATTACTATGTGAGTTACTGAGTGTTGTTTTATTTTATAAAATTATTCGTTATAGAATTATTTTTTTATTGGTATAGTTGTTTGTTTACATTGTTAATGATCGCATATTTAATATGTTCCCTTCCTGCCCCCTTCCCCTTGTGTCACGCAATTCCTACTATGAAACTCATATTTAATTGATTGGATTATTTGAAATAGATCCATTTGACATAATTCTCACCCAAAAAAAAAAAAAAAAAAAAAAGTTAAAAAGCGCGTGGGAATATGTCCCACATCGGTTGTGTTGCATGGTGTTCGTGTGTTTATAACCACCTCTGTGACTTCAACTGCAGCTAGCAGAATTGGAGTTGGCGTCAAAATGCATTCTTCCCTTAAAGCGCTTTGCGCTGATTGGATGATGCCCCTTTGTGCGGATGCCTCTTTGCGCGAAAATCCTAAAATCCTAATGTGAACCTCTTTGCGCGCGCGAAAATCCTAAATCCTAAAATCCTACAGCAACCCCTTTGATGTGAACCCTTTGCGCTAATTGGATGAAAACCCTAAAGCCCTTTGCGTTGGATGAAAATCCTAAAGCCCTTTGATGTTGAAAGATTGTCAAAAGCGAATACTCCCGTTTGATGTTGAACCTCTTTGCGCTGATTGGACGATGCGCCCCCCCTCCTTCCCGCTTTGCGCTGATTGGATGAATCCCTTTGTTCATTGTCAAAATTTCTCCTATTTAAGGTGCTCGGCTCGGAGACCTAAAGAATGGCATTTTGTTAAGAAGAGAATTAGCTAAGCTTCTTTTAAATTCATCAACAAATTGGAATGGGACGATCTATGCACAAGTTTTCATACTTCTCTCCACCTTATAGCGGGTAACAAACAGAACAATAGCTATGGTAAATCTTTTTTGTTTTTGTTTTTGTTTTGCTTTGGTCCCCTTTTGATACAATTTCTTTTCCTTGGTAACAGTGAAGAAAAAATGCTGCTGCAGGTTGATCTTGCTGGGAAAGTGGTATACCTACTGACACTCATTATTTTGCTACTATTGTATTTACGAAAGTGGAGACGTAATCGCGGAGGTGGTCGCCGCCATGTCCAAAGACTCCAAACTACCAACCGTGTCAACGTCGTCCGTGGTGATAATGGAGGCCAAACCATCAGGAGTCAAATTGCTAGGAGAGTCCGTGCCAATGTTGCCGGTGGTGAAGTCGGTGATACAACGGGCGGTCAATACGCTGGGGAAGTCCGTTTCGATGTTGCCGGTGATGATGACGGTGGTACCATTAACGGCGAAATTGCTATGGGTCCAACTTCACTTGCTGCCACTATGCCTTTTGAATTTTAATTAACAATAAAGTTTTAAGTTAAAAAAAGAAAAAAAGAAAGAAAGTCTAGTGTGGTGTTTGCCGGCTTGGCGCTGTTTATTTTAGTTAAATAAGGTGTGTGAGGGGGGTTTTGCTTTTTTTTTCCCATGTACTGTGTTACGTGTAAGAATTCTTTGTAATTTATGCATAATTTTTGTAATTCTTCGTCTGAATGGGTTATTGTTATTAGACAGATGCACTAATTTCACTATGCTACGAGCTTTTTTTTTTTTTTTTTTTTTTTTTTTTGAGAAACGAGATATGAGCTGACCTGATTGGCCAATTCATTATCCAAATTCCACTTCTGAATAGTATTTAATTAAGACAGGTTTTACTTTTTTTTTTTTTTGATACGCAACGCAAGACAGGTTTTACTTTTATCCGATCCGAATTGCAGTAATTTAAATATTAATGATATGTCTCATCTTAAAATGACATTATATTTTTGGAAAATGCTTTACATTTACGTTTTCAAGTACTTCCGTCTAAAAAGGCGCTTCCCAAAATTTTTGGAAAGTCAAAGTTATGGGCCCCACAACCATATAAATCTCCCTCTGTCTGTAAGACTCTCAAAATCTCAGTCGTACCGATTTCCACCGAGTCAGCTCAGAATTCCAATATTATCGCACGACATAGAGCATCTGTAAGAGGTCATCATTTTACTGAATTTATTGTTGGAATTTGTTTAGTATTCTATGTTTGATTATTTCAGTGGGATCTTTTTGGTTTTGGGTTGATTTCGTTTTTGTAACTATGAAGTTATGCGATTTTGATGTGAAACTATGAATTTCTTTTCGGTAGTTACGTGCGTGGAGTTGGTTGAGGCGAAATTAGATTACAATTTGCTAATTTGAATGGTTGACTTTTTCGAAAATGTTTCGCTTTTGAATCAAACGCGTTACCTTTCAATTCAATTCAATTCTTTTTAAAGGTTTTATTTTTATTATCGTTTTTGATTTTTTGGTGTTCGGATCTGAGATCGGAGCGAAGCGTTTTTCCGTGGAGCCATGGCTGTGGCATGTCTCGATTCTATGTATGTAATCTGTTATGGATTTTTTTTCTCTTTCGGAAATTTTGTGTGTGGTAAAGATGTGTTTGGTTGCCCAGAAAACCGTCGTAAAAGAAAAATTTTGTTTTTGAATCTGAATAGCACTATACTTTTATTGAATCTGACTAATTATGATGTCATTTCGTTAGCCTTATTAGTTAGCACTTAGCAATTACAATACAATTGGTCACAAATTTGATTGCTTTGCATAGTATGCTGCTTGCTTGATGTCAATTTAAATCTCTGAAGTTTCTAGAGTTTTACATTTCAAATGAATAGTTTTCTTTTTTGCACTTGTAATAAAAAGTTTATATTGATTTGAAATCTTCTGGTTGTGTGTTAACGGCAGAGGGAGAATGGCTCAACCGTTGCACATTTTCTATAATCATTGTCCTTTATTTTGGTTTCTATAGAATTGTATTACTAAAATCGCATACTACTAATCTATATGTAGAGTTTGTGGTTATCTGTAATACTGATCGCGTGTTCGTTTTATAAAATGCTTTTCTAATAAATCTGTTATTATTGTAGGTTCCTGTGTTGGAAACACCTCATGATTCAGGATTTGAGAGCAATGCTATAGCACGTTATGGACCTATGGTAAAGACTATAGACTTCCTTTCCCTAACCCATTGATTTTGGCGATCCTCTGAAGATGGTTATGTTGGAACTTACGGGCTTTTTATCTGTTGCTGCAGGCACTCGCTTGAAAGCTGACAATCCTCTATATGGCCCTTCTCATATTGATTATGTGAGACTGTTATTACTACTGATGCTACTCTCTCTCTCTCTCTCTCTGAATGCGTGTGTTATGATGCTTAGTATTATGTATGCTTGAAATTTCTGGTCCACATAGAGCAGTGGATTGATTTTGCATGCTAATATTCTGACATGGTTTATACCTAGAATTGGACATGCAGTGTACCTTCCTCCAGTGAGTTACATCTTAATTTATTATGGAATTGTTCTATTTCCTTTTTGCCATTAAATGATGACCAAGCTTTATGGAAAACTTAGATGAAGTATAAAGGAATGAAGTGAGGAATTTTTTCTCTTGATGTAAAATAAAAATCAATGTGGGAGTTCAAAATCACTTTTGACTTTTTGCAATTCGAATCTAGACTCAGGTTATAAAACTAGATCATGGAGTTCAAATTTGCGGGCATGCATGTCTCTCCAATGCCAGAAAATTAACCTTTTTCCCGGAAAATCTGTCTCTCTCAACACCACCTCCATCTTCTAGCTCAAGTTTCATAGAGAAGTTGCAAGAGCTCTGGATTTCACTTATTACTGAGATTTGTTTAGTATTTTATGTTTGCTTATTTGGGGGGTTCTTTGTGGTATTGGAATACACACAAAATCTGTTTGTTTCTACAAAAACTTATTCCATAGAAAATCTTCGATTTTCCAAAAATGTTCGCCTTTGAATCAGACGCGTTATTTCAATTAAATTCTTTTCAATGGTTTCATTTTTGTTTTTCAATTAAATTCGTTATAGAGGCTTCAATGCCTCTGGCAAGTAAGGATTGATAGTGAATTCATTGTCAATTCATCTCTCTGTTATTCGCTTTTGCCCTGTTTGTCTTCTCTGGGCTTGCTTTTCTTTGGATTATTTGAGATTGTTTCCCGGTCTCTGTTGTGTTTCCGTTTTCATATCAGTCCTCTTCTTATTCATCTTTCACTTTGTTCCCTTAGTCTTCTTCGTCAATCCTCTTTTTGTTTCCTGTTTATATGTTCTCTTCATATTTTCTGTTTTCGTTAGTTTTTCGAATTTCTATCATCTTTTACATCATGTTGATTTTGTCTTGACTTACCATTTGTTCTTGATCCATGTGCATACTTCACGATCTTAATATTTTTTTTTTCCTTGGTTAGCGTCTGACAACCACTTTCAACCTATTCATTATTAAAATTTTATTGCTTCTACTTGGGTGTGCTAGCACGCCAAAATCCTCTGGTTCTGCATGTTAAGGGCAGCAGGAGACTGGCTCAACTGCAGCACATCTTCTTGGTAAAGATGTGTTTGGTTGCCCAGAAAACTGTTTGGAAAAGAAAAGTTTTGTTTTTGAATTTCATTGAATCTGACTAATTATGACCTCATTTCGTTAGCCTTGTTAGTTAGCAATTACTATAAAATTGGTCAAAAATCTGATTGCTTTGCATATATTGCTGCTTGTTTGATGTGAATTTCAATATTTGAAGTTCTTAAACTTTTGCATTTCAGATCAAAAGATTTTCCTTTTTATTTTTTTTGAAGATACAATGAAAATTCTTTATTTATTTCTTTTTTAAATGTCTTGGTTTGAAATCGTTTAGTATTCTGACCCAATTTAGGACTAAGAATTCTGAATTTTATGGTTCTAAGAGCATCTCCAGTGAGAATCTCTAAATTTTTGTACTATTTGGAGAATGAACAGTGAACTTTTACCTTTTAGTTACTCACTTTTTCAAATACACTTTCAACAGATTCTTTGTTTCATTTTCTATCTCATTTAAATATTATTTCTTCATTCATTATTTATTCTTTTTTTAACAACTACACATCTTTTAATATTTTTTTATTCAACACCTAATTATTATAATAGGAAAAAAACATTTGAAGAGTGAACAGTAGCTCATCAAGTCTGATGAGCTACTATTCATGAGCCAAAAAAAAAAAAAAATCTAGGAATAGAGAGTTTATTGGAAAGCTTTTTTTGGGTTTCACTCTCTATTATAGAGAGAATTTTAGGTTTGCATAGATCATTGGAGATGCTCTAACATGCCAATGAGGTCTGGCTCAAGTGGCAGTTCCTTGTCCCATATGAATGTCGTGGGTGCTGGGGTATCTTACCAATTAAAAACAATAATAATAAATAGAAAGAATTTTGCTTTATCTGAGTTTGCTACCACACCAAATCCTCTGGTTCTGGGTGTTGAGGGCACAGGGAGAATGGTTGAACTGTGGCACATTTACTATAGTCAGTGTTTTTTATTTTAGTTTCGATAGAATTGTATTACTCTCTTTTTTCCCCAATTAAAGGCTGCATTTGATTGCTTATAATTGTGAAAATCCCTAGTGTGTAATTTGATTGAGTTTAGGTACAGGAAACAGCTGTTGAATCCATTAACCCATCACAATTGATTAATCTTGTTTGTTTCTGGATGGAATGCATTTGTAATTTGTTGCTCTTCCTTTGCTAATAAGGCTGTATGATCTATAATGCAGATCTTGCATGCAGTGAAGACAAAGAAAAATTCATACAAGACACTCATCATTGCGGAATACCACTCTGTGAAAGTTGAACTAGATCCAAATTTTGAGATGGGTGTCTATAATAAACCTCCTGAGTTTATCAAGATGAAACCTACTGGGAAGGTATAGTTCTATATTGTAAAATTTGTGGTAATCTATACTCCACTAATTGCATGTTAGTTTTATGAAAGGCTTTCCTAATAAATCTGTTACTCTTGTAGATTCCCGTGGTGGAAATACCTGATGGTCCAGTATTTGAGAGCAATGCTATAGCACGTTATGGTAAGACTATAGACTTTCATCCCCCAACCATTAATTTTGGTGATCCTCTGAAGATTGTTATTTTGGGACTTATGGGCTTTTTATCTGTTGCTGCAGTTAATCGCCTGAAGCCCTGAAGGCTGACAATCCTTTATATGGTTCTTTTCATATTGATGATTGAGATGTTTATAATTAACTACTGATGGTTCTCTCTCTTTCTGCATTTGCGTGTGTTATGATGCTTATCGTTACATATGCATAAATTTTCAGGTCCACCTACAGCAGTGGATTGATTTTGCATCATTTGAGATTGATGCTAATATTCTAGCATTTTATAGACCTAAAATTGGATGTGCAGTATACCTTCCTCTGGTGAGTTGCATCTTATTTTATTATGGAATTGTTTTAATTCTTTTTGGCATCTAAATGATAATGTAAAATCAAAATTAATGCAGGCTATATATATCCTACATAAAAAATCTAAATTCTCATAATCCCATGATAACTATGCACTGCCTATATGGGCCATATCTGATGTGTATAATTTTTGCGTGAAGACCGAGGAAGCTGCAACTTCATTATTGAAGAGAGAGCTGGGTGCTGTAAACACTCGTCTTGCCCCAAACACTTTCATGGTTGGGCATTCCGTGCTTCTGGCTGACATTGTTACATCATGCAAAGTATGTGGGCTTCACTCAACTGATGATTAAGAGCTTTACCTCTGAGTTCCCTCATGTGTAACGATGCAACTGGAAGCATGGTGAATCAGACTGAGTCTGTCCTGTCTTTTAGGCTTTTACAAAGAAGCCATCTCAGCCAAAAGAATCTGCTAAACCAAAGCCTAAGGATGAATAAAAAAAAGAAGCAAAAAAAGGAGGAGCCTGCGAAGCCCAAGCCAGAAGCTGGTGCAGAAGAGGAGGAGGCTTATATATTAAATGTTTATGTACATTAATTAGTTGAAGAAAGTGACTGGCTTATATGCTAGCAGATTTGTTTTCAGTTCAACCACCTGGCCGTGGCCCATTCCCTTTGTTTTAAAACCTGAGTATACCATTTGTCATGCCTTTTCTCCATATGAGCCCGTTCTCTGCGTTATGTCACTTGCTGCTATCTCTGGGTACAATGATGAGAATACTGTTTCCTTTGTAACACTAAACCAGCTGGGTGGATTTCTTCAAAGGATGGATCTAGCACGCAAATATGCTTTTGGAAAGATGCTTGTGATCGGTTCAGAGCCACCATTCAAGGTGAAGTTGCTGTGGCTTCTCCGTGGGCAAGAGATACCAAAATTTGTGTTTGATGAGTGCTATGACATGGAGCTATATGAGTGGAAGAAGGTTGATATCACAGATGAAGAGCAAAAGGAACGTGTGAGTCAGATGATTGAAGATTACGAACCTTTTGAGGGCCAGCATCTTTTGGACGCCAAGTGCTTCAAGCGAATGACCCCAATTAGTCCTTGGATTAAAAGATGTATTTTTGTGTGCTTTTGCTGCTAGAGTTTTTATTGACGCTGTTCTAACTTCTAAACAGAGACTAAGTTTAGTCTTTTTGTGTTTGAGTGGAGGTCTAGTATAATTTATAAGTTTGTTTCTGCTGTTTCAAAATTTTAATATTCTATATGATAGAATCTTGTTTTAGAACTGGAAGACGATGGTCACAATACTGAAAATCTAGGTTCAGTACTGCAAAATAAATAAATCTAGACAATCGCGAAACAGACAGTTTACCACATTTCAAAGTGGTAACCCATAAGCCCACATCACCCTATCCTCGTATGGCCATGGGTACCCCTTTTGTGTATAGTAAGCAGTAAGCACTATGCATATTGGCTCCGTACAAAACTCATATATTGTTTGGTTCTCTCATCTCTTTCTTTCAATATTTGATTATACAACTATTCGAATTTTCTGAAAATTACTTTTAAGGCTTCGTTTTTGTGTTTTTCTTTTTCTTTTTCAAAGGCAGATTTGACTTTTGGTATGTGAGACCGAGAGAGACGTTTTTCTTTCAGTGAAGACATGACTCTGGTGAGTTCAATTCATTGAATATATCTTAATTTTCTCAGTGAAGAAATGTTGAATATGCAATTGAGAAAGAAGGCATGAAGCAAAGCAATACAGAGACAAAGAAAGAAGAACGGCACAGCTGTAGTGATGATCAAAACAACAGAGTCCACAAGCAAAAGAAGAAAGGAAAGATGAAAGCAAAACGACAGCACTTGACTTAAGTGATTGGCACGTGGGACAGCAAGCACGTGAGGATGATTAAGAAATGTACAGCTGTATTATTAGAGTTAGTTAGTCTGTTAAGAGTTAGTTAGATTGTTTTGATTTCCCATTTTAGCTCTGTAAACACGTATATAAAGGCAGAGCCTCAGTGTAAATTTAATTTAATTCATTTTTCATTCTAATCAATTCAAGAATAGATTTTTCTCTCAAAATAGTTTCCAGAAGCTTTCTTTAATAAGAAATTCTTACCAATCACTTATCTGTTTGATTTTATTTTTTTTCTCAGCTCGGGACCACCTCATAGTTCATGTTTGTTTTTTGACATGCTGGGATAGTTCTATTGGGTTTTTAATCCAATGTATTGTAATGTGTAATTACCACACATGATAAAAAAATAATTAAAGTAAAAAAAAAAAAAAATTGATCTAAGGGTTAAGATTTCTTTTAAAAATAATTTAAGAATTCATACATGAGTTTTTTAAAAAAGAATTTTCATCCAAGAGTTAATAGATTAAAATTGAATTCTTTAACACTCAATCTCAACTATTAAAAATTCTATTGCACGGTCTGAATCTCAATCACTTCTAGTGTACTTTATGTCTCTTGATAAGACATTGTATTATAGAAAGGGCAATGACACTCTTTTTTTACATTTAAGGTCTGTTTGGATATAACTTATTTTTCTGAAACTGAAAACTGAAAACTGAAAATATTGTAGCGAAATATTTTTTAAATATGTGAATAGTAATGTGGGACCCATTTTTAATGAAAAAGTTGCTGAAAAGTGTAATTTGTGGAACCCATAAATAGTGCATAAGAGCACTTTTTATTTGATCTGTCAACCATTGCAGCTGAACCAAAAAAAAAAAAGAAAAAAAAAAAAAAGCAAAACGCGCTACAGTGCAAACGTGGACGTGAAATAATTTGTATCCAAACTCCACCTTATTTTCGTTTTTTAAAATATGAACATTGTCACATTAATTATGAATATTAATATAAAATAGTGGATGTAAATAAGTAAGGAAAAATGCCCATATACCTCATGAACTTTAAACTAGTGGCCAAAACACATTCTCAATTTTTTTATTAGCCAATTTACCCTCTAAGCTATACACACATGCCAAATTAATACCTCAGTTAATTTCACATTAAAATACTAATGAAATAATAGCATGTGAGAAGCATGTCACCTTTAAAAATTAATTAAATTACTGTTAACACGATAGAAAGACGAGAGAGGAGAGTCAGACTGGCAGAGAGAGAGTGAGAGAGGCAGTAGATCCATCAGAGGAAAAGCTTGGATCTTAGTTCTAACATAGATCGGACAACTCATACCCAGAAAAAATGCTAGCAAGAAAGACCCACCGGGTTTTTTGCAGTTTCTTTTTTCGGATTGCTAGCATGGGGATTTTTCTAGGCGAGTTGTGTTGCTTCGCAGCTAGGCCTCTCTTTGTAAACTTTTTTCTCTCTGTAAACTCTTTTTTCTCTTTTAATAGTACTTCTATCTTTAATCTTAATAAAAAAAAAAAAAAACACAATTTAACATACATTAAAAAAATATGGATGAAAATAACAATTTGAATCTGAGAGAGAATTCTAGTACAACAAAATCATAACAAAAAAAAATACATTCTTGTATTAATGATCCAAGAACAATACATACCATAAGAAAGAGAGAGCATTAATTTCAGTACTCTTTAAAAGAAGTTGTTAGATCTAGCTAAGAATGTATAAATGAAATCCATATATATTATCTTGTAAATTGCTAAATTCTTCTATGTTCATGAACAAATGAGTTAGTGAGAGAAACTAATCAATTAAACAAAACAAATTTGTGAAGGATAATCCAGCCAAAACCTCTCCACAGCTTTCCTCTGTGCTGGCCCATTCCATTATAGAGCTTTCTTCCAAAAGACCCTGCCGAATACCACATAGAAACTAAAGATGATGACAAGCTTATCCTTGTCTTTCTCCATCAATCCCACTTAAGGAAGAAAAAGGATATTCTCTTATAGTTCTACTGCCTCTCTCTCTCTCTCTCTCTCTCTCTCTCTCTCACTCTCTCGCCTCTGCGGTTAGTCTCTTCTTTCTATGATTTAGTTAGTTTTAAAAGTTCACATGTTTCTCACATGCTCTTATTCCTTTATTGTTTTAACGTGAAATTAATTGAGGTATTAATTTAGTAGGTGTGTATAGTTTAGGGATAATCAATAAAAAAAGTCAGGGGGTATTTTGGCCATTAATCCAAAGTTTAAGGAGTGTATAAGCATTTTTCCTAAACAAGTATAAGACGATAATTCTATTTTGTTTAGTAGTCACTCTATCTATATTTTTCGTTAAGTGTCACACAAACATTTTATGCATTTTACACGTGTTTAATTAGTTTAATCAATAAAATAATGCCATATCATTTTTGTAGCTTAAAAAAAATGATATAACATAATATTGATAAACTAAACACACGTGACAAGATTATGTAGCACTTAATGAAAAATATGGATAAAGTGATTGCTGATACAAATGGAATAGAACTTCGAGGGATAAAATTCAAATTCTAAAACTTTAGAGTGTGAAATCCAAACACTCCAAATTTTAGGGGTATAGTTTACAATTTTGCCTTAAAAAATCATTATGTGCATCTAAAAACCACTATTTGGTTCTTATAAAAAAAAAAATGGAAAATTTATTAAGATAATCAAATTTGGAGTTTTGGAGTATATGATTACCTTAATAAAATTTTCTATAAAAAAATTATTTCTTGGACAAAAAAAAAAAAAAAACAATTGAGCCTCTGAAGAGTTTCCCACGTCACAAAGTGGCAACTACACCAAAACCATGGTTATCACCAACACCTTGGAAACCACCTATTGTGTAGTAAGCGCACCATCCAGACTAGGTAAAGCTCTCTGGTCTGGGAGGATTGACCCTGAAAGAGTAAACCTACGACTTTACATCTTCTCTAGAGAATCGTCAACACAATAACAAACATCAACCAGTTATGGAAATACAAAGGTATACGTAGAAGAAAATGGATGTGTAGAAGGTTTTGCACGGTATGGAAATACAAAGATACAGACTACAGTGAACATTGTATTATTGATTGCGATAAGTTGGATAATGAAGTTGAAAGGTGGCGGACAAAAGCAAAAGAAATGAATATTTTATAATACAAAAGTTGTGAAAACGAACAAATCATTAAGAAAAATATAATTGATAGAATAATGCTAATCATTAAGACAAGACCATGATGATGATGATGATGATGATGATGAGATGGTGGTGGTATCTAGATTATTCAAAAGCGAAAGCGTAATGGGTAAAGGATAGAAGAATAGTGAACAAAAAATTTTTTTTTTTTTTTTTTATAAAAACACTGTTTGCATTGGATCCGTACAAAGCCCATTGTTTGGTTCTCTCATCTCTCACTCTCAGTTGCTCTCCCAGAAACTCATAGGTCTTACACTCTTTCTCTCTCTCTCTTCCCTCGGATTATACTTTGATCGTTTCAATGGAACTATTCGATATTTTCTGAAAATTTTGTCTTTAGAGAATCAAACGCCTTGTTTTTCCATTATAAATTACTTTACGTGCGTATGTTTTTATTTTTGTTTTGTATAGGCAGATTTGACTTTTGAGATTTGAGAGAGACGGTTTTTTAATTTCGGTGAAGACAGGGCTCTGGTGAGTTAAATTGGACGAATCTTTTATTTGATTCCATGCATTTCTTACCAATCACTTATCTGTTTTATTTTATCCACCTCATATATGGTTTATGTTTGTGTTTTGACCTACTAAGATAGTACTATTGGGATTTAAATACTGTGTATTGTAACGTGTATATAATTAGCACACATGATAATTTTTTCTTTTCAAAGGGTTAATATATATTGTAGGGACCAGGTTCGAGCACTTCTTCTATCGGATGAGTAGATTCAAACCCCAGCTAGCCCAATATAATAAATTTATAGAGAATGGGTTTAAGAACTAGGTCTTAGTCGGGATTACAACAACTAGACACTGTTATGTATGGATTGGATAATAAGAATATAGACTAAAGTATGAAATTCTGTCCTCGGGCTCTTCGTCCAAGGAACTTAATGTTCTTCTTCTTTCTTCAATACTAGGTTACAAAGGCTTCCAAGATTATGCAAGTTTCTCCCGTATTCTCCTTTTTTTTTTTTTCTCTTCCTCCCGATTTTCAATCCCCCATTCTTGGAGGATCTCTCACATTATATATCTCATTCCAATCGATCTTAGCCCTTTATCTGTTGATCATGCAGGTCATTACTCGAGTGCTCGTCCCATCGCCCACCTTCCCAAACCCTCTGTGAGTTGCGGCAATCAAGACCACATTGTTCAGAGGTCATTTCCTCATTAATGCGGCCAGAACATTGGTTGGGTGCATTTAATGCGGAGGTGACAGTTTCTCCTTGAATTGCTCCTACACTATACCCCCATGGGTGTCCTACTGTACTTTCTCTTTTAAGGGGCGCTTTGGGAGGTTGCCTTTGATGGCGTGCCGTTTTTTCCTTCTTGGATCTGGAATGCCGAGAATAGGATCGTCTTCGGTAACGTTTCTAGGCTATTTGGGTTTTCTTTGTTCATCCTTGGCCATTCCTTCATCCTTGGCATAGGCCTTGGGCTTAGTATAAAGTGGGCTGGGGTTGTCAGATTCTTTGCCCCCACAATAGCCCCTCAAAATCCTGCTGCTCGGCTCCTCGGATGGAGAGGAGGGTTTTGGTGTCCTTGGGCCTTTATCATGGCTTGTCAAGTCTTGTCCTCCATCAATGCTAGAGCCTCTTCACTTGTCTAAGGCATGTTCCTGGCGCCTTGGTATACGAAGCACGTCTTCATTAAATTCTGGCGGCTCTGTGCTCCCCACGTTTAATAGTGCGATGGTAATCTAACGGTGGAGATTTCTTTAACTTTATGGGCGGGAAAACCCGCACAGTTATTTTTAATGGGAGGTATAAATACCCATTTGAATTGATTTGTCTCTTTACTTTTGCACTTTAGAGTTCTTGCGCACATATCCCGAGTTGAGTCAAACCTCCAACCAAACTCAAGTCTCTTTCCAGCATAAAAAGCTTGTCCGAGGAGCTTTTCCTCATTTCTGTAAGTTTTCTTCTCTCTCTAACTTGCGTTTTCTCTCTTCTAAGTTTCTTTTCTTCTTACTCCTCTCCTTCTTTTGTCCTTCTTGAGTCTTTTTAGCCATTTCTAGGGATGGGTAAATTAAAAAAGTTAGTTGAAACCGAAGAGGCAATGGAAAAATTTATCGCCGATTATAGGATACCCCCTAACGTAGGTTTGAGGTATTGCGAGGAAGGGGAGTGGCATTTTAGGAGGCACGAGGGTGAAGTGGTGATTCCCCTAATTGCCTTTATAGAACGTGATGTGAGAATCCTTATGGGACCAGTGATGAGGGATTACCTTAGGCATTTCCAACTAGCTTCCACCCAGTGCGTTGCCAACGTGTTTAGGATCCTGGATTGTGTGGATGCTTTAAATGAGAAAATGGGGTTAAGGTTAACCCATCGTGATGTAAACTGGTGCTACAACCTCCAACACCTAAGGGGTAAGTCTTACTATATGAAGACGAGGGACGATAAGGTTCGGCTTATTCGGTGCCACCTCGAGACCAGCAAAGGGTTGAATAATGACTTCCTCATTGTGTCTGGGGAGTGGCATGACGACCTTCATTGCCCAACAGAGGAGGGAGAACCAGGTGGGGTATCATGAGTAGGAGAGGGCTAATCTTTTGTGCCATCATAATTTGCGCTGTTCGATTACTAATATGAACATGTTTTCTTTTTGCAGACCCACACTCCTTTGAACGACACTTTCACCTGGTCAACCGGGGAGATTTAGAGACTATTCTCAAAGCGGCGGTTTTTGTAAATGAAGGTGACAATCAAGTCAGGGCCGCTCACAAGATCCTAGGGTACGATCCAATCCAGAAATCGTTCATCGCTCAAGCACGTGATCAGAGCTAACGATCCTCGGCTTCAACAAATCACCGTAGCAAAGCACGGGTTTTGCTTCCCGAAGGATCTCCCGTCTCGGTAGGCTCTTCTTCATCCCACAAAGCAGTGGAGGCCGAGGGTGACTTGGGTCCGTCCGAGGAAGAATTTGGTGTATTTGACCAAGTTAGTCCACCCGAGGATCCTTCTGGTGACTTGGGCGACCTCGATTTGTCTAAGGCGGATCTCTTGTCGGTAGGGACATCTTCTCCGGCAGAAATGAGCTTTAAGAGGAAACCCCTCGACCAGCCTGTTCGACCTGATTGAGGGCCAGCCGGGGAAGGATGTACCAGGGAAGTCACAATCCAAGCTTCCTCCTCCTCCACCCCGAGCCTCGGCCTTCCTAGACCAGGTCATCTTCCGCCCAACTACAACCATCATCTCCACGATCCGGACTTCTTCCTCCCCCAATCGACCATGCCTTCTTAGCTCGAGCCCACCGATCCAAAAATGAAGAGGGCTGCCAAAGGGAAGGACCCCATGGATGGGGGGAAATCTCGCTCCTCTCGAGAGGAAGATGAAGCCCCGCGGGCTTCAAAGCAATTAAATATTGGGCATCAAGGTTAGGGAAAAGAGGTCGATGCTCAACCCGCGCCCTAGGCTTGGCTTCTCGCCCCAATGCTTCACGGGGAGCCATTGATGGACAACGCCTCCCTAAGGGACTTCCGAGACGGTGAAGGCACTTATGTGGCCGACGCGTTGGAGAGGTCCCTTTTACTCCCCACCGATATGGCTGAGTTGGGGAATCTGAGGAGGCAGGAGGTCTTCCTCAGCATCAAGACGTATTTGGGCATGGAAAGGCTTCTAACACTTGTAACTCCGTTGATTTTTGTTCCTTGATTACCCACTTACCGTGTGTTTGTTCCAATTGGCAGGCCGTCCAGGCCACTTATAGGCTAGAGGAGGATGCTAAGGAGCGGAGCAGGTCCCTCGGAGCTGAGCGTGACAAGCATTTGGATGCTACGCAGACCCTCAAAAACTCTGACGCTAATCTCTTGAAGGCCAGGGAGGAGCTGAAAGAGATGACTAGGGCCAGGGACAAAGATCAAGCGAGGCTTGGCTGGCGCCCAAAAACAGGCCGAGGACCAAACGAGGCGCTCACTCGAAGCCGAGGAACAGTTGAAGATCGCCAAGGAGCGGATCAATGATTTAAAAAAGGAACTGTCCGAGGCAGAGGGGGCCAAAAGCGTCGCGGAATGGGTCGAGGATGAAGCCTTGAGGGCTAAGACAGAGGCGAAATTTGCTAGGGCGAAGGTCGAGAGCTCCAAGAAGAAAGCCGAGGAGGAGGCTTATGACTTGGGGGTGGCTGAGACCCAGGCCACACTCAAGGCTCAAATCCTTGGAGTATGCAGGCTCTACTGCTCCTAGGTCTAGAATGAAGCCCTCAAACAAGCTGGGGTTGAGGCTTCATCCGATTTGTGGAAGGTGGAGAAGGTATACTACCCTCCGACCATCCGTGAGACCGCCCCCGCCAGCTTCAAGGCCGAGAGTGCTCCGGAGGAGGCCGAGACTGCTCGGCCCGAGGTCGCTCTAGCAAGTAACCACTCCTAATGAGTCGGCCGAGGGGGGTGAGCTTCCTAGGGCGACAGAAACACATGGAAGTTTTAATCCTGAAGTGCCACAGAGGGCTACCGAGTCTACGACCCGGTGCTTAGGCCTCTCATGCCGAGGAGCCAGCTCTCTTGGTTCAGCCTCTTCAGATCGTTCCCTCGGTTGATGTCTCCAAGGGTCCTAAGGTCACTCCTACTCGGCTCCCCAAGGAAGGGGTTAAGATAAAGTTGAAGAAGTAGGCGACCCGGCTGACTTTGTATTAGTTTTAATTTAGTTTTTTAGTTAGTTCTTTTATTTTTGTTTTAAGGACCTTGGAATCATTGTAATTAAATTTTTTGACTACATGTATGAAATTCCTTTCTTCCTTTTTTTTTTTTTTTTTTTTTTTTTTTTTTTTTAACGTTGTGTGTTTATTGTCATTCTTGCTATTGTTATTCTTGTGAACCTTGTGTCTCGTGAATTAGTTATCCTAATGGGTAAGAATGGCTTTGTTCATGAATAGCTTTACAATCCCAACTATCAAAAAATTGAACTAAACAATTGGTAATAAAACGTCACCATCCATCCATGAATTGCTTGACAAAGGGTATGAGAAAAGGTGAACTTTAAATTGAAAGAAATGATTCTACCAATTTAAACTTTAAGCTCCATATATACACTATTGCTTTTGGGTGTACCTATCATATTTGAAATTAAAACTTTAAATTCTAACTCATCGGCATTAAGGGGACGCTTAGTTTGTGTCTACCCATATTTTTAGGGGTAAGGGCCGAGTTTATGATCCGAGGTACCGAGCGCGTACTTAGGTCATATTCACAACTTTTACGAATCTCGAAGTAGCAAGTTTCCCATAGGTCCGAGTCCGAGGATCATGCGAGGCCTTGGTTTCGTCTAGTACTTAGATTTTTCTTGAAGTAGCTAGTTTCCCCATAGGTTTGAGTCCGAGGACCTTGCAAGACCTTGGTTCTGTTTAGTACTTAGATTTTCCTTGAAGTAGCTAGTTTCTCCATAGGTTTGAGTCCGAGGACCATGCAAGACCTTGGTTCTGTCTAATACTTAGATTTTTCTTGAAGTAGCTAGTTTTCCCATAGGTTTGAGTCCGAGGACCATGCAAAATCTTTTCTTGAAGTACTTAGATTTTTCTTGAAGTAGCTAGTTTTCCCATAGGTTTGAGTCCGAGGACCATGCAAGACCTTGGTTCTGTCTAGTACTTAGATTTTTCTTGAGGTAGTTAGTTTCCCCATAGGTTTGAGTCTGAGGACCATACAAGACATTGGTTCTGTCTAGTACTTAGACGGTTGCCAAAATGCAAGACATACACTCATGATAGACTTAAGATTTGAACTAGGGAAATGCTTACATTAATAATAATACCTTCTCAAGTTATTTACATTCAATGGATGAGGTACAACTTTTTCATCTAAGTCTTCTAAGTAGTATGCTCCTATTCCTCATTCATCAAGTAATTCGGTATGGTCCTTCCCAATTGGGTCCAAACTTTCCCCAGGATGGGTTCTTGGCAACACCCACAACTTTCCTCAAAGCACTAAGTCCCTTGGTGCTAATGGTCTAAGCTTCACATTGGCATCATATCCCTATTTGAGCTTCTGGTGGTAATAGGCCAACTAGATCATTGCCTTTTCTCTTCGTTCGTCGATCAGGTCTAGGTTCTTCCCCAGTAGTTCATCATTACTGTTCGGGGTGAAGGAGTTCGTCCTCGGCATTGGGAAGTTTGCCTCTAGAGGGATAATAGCCTCGGCTCCATAGGTCATGGCAAAAGGTGTCTCCCCTGTTGACCGCCATGGTGTAGTCCGATAAGTCCATAAGATGTGTGGCAGCTCTTCCACCCATCTTCCCTTGGCATCATCTAGTCTCTTCTTAAGCCCACTGACTATGACCTTGTTGTGACCTCGGCCTACCCATTTTCTTGAGGGTAAGTTGGAATTGAGTACCTGTTAGTGATCCCTAGTTCGCAGCAGTATCTTTCAAGGCCTTTTGTCAAATTAGAGTCCATTATCCAAAATGAGGGTACGAGGGACCCCGAATCGGGTAACAATGTTTCTCCGGATGAATTTCTTAGCATCCATATCTCTGATATTTGCCAATGGCTCGACTTCAACCCATTTGGTGAAGTAATCAGGCCGACTAGTAGATATCTCTTATTTCCTGCTGCCTTTAGGAAAGGGACTACAATATCCAGGCCCCATTGGGCGAATGGCCATGGACTGGTCAAAGGGTTGAGGACCCGCCTGGTGATGAATATTTGGGGCAAACCTTTGGCATTGGTCACACTTCTTAGCGTATTTTAGGGCTTCCTTCTGCATCCCTGGCCACCAATATCCCTGGGTAATGCCTCGGTGCAATAGAGATCTTCTCTCTATGTGACTCCCACAAATCCCCTTCGTGCAGCTCTTGAGCAAAGAACTCGATGCTACGGGTGAATACACAGTAAATATGGCCTGGAGTAGGAATGCCTATACAAATTGTGATCCTCGGACAACCAGAACCGAGGGGCTTTCCTTCGTATTTTTTCAGCCTCTGATTTCTCTTCGGGCAGGACATCATCTTTGAAGAACCTCACTATAGGGTCCATCCAGCTAGGGCCCACTCTAACCTCATGGATATGGACCATACCTTGTGCTACTTCATTTGTTCTATTCTGATGCTTGACAAGAATAATTCGAGGCGGACCCCTGCCGAGGAGGTAGCAAGCGTGGCCGGTGAATTTGCATGAGTGTTTCCCTTACTGGGACGTGTGACAGGCTGAAAAGATCGAAGTCTGACTGCAAGCATTTGACCTGGCTTAAGTACTCTTGCATTCTTGCATCTCTAGCTTCTAACTCTCCCTTTACCTGGCCCACTACTAGTCTTGAGTCCGAGAACATCTCCATTGCTTTTCTCCCATTTTCTATACCATGGCAATTCCTTGTAGCAAGGCCTCATACTTGGCTTTGTTGTTCATGGCCAAGAACCCAAGTCTCGGGGATTTCTCTATGATAGTTTTCTCGGGAGATATTAGGACTAGCCCCACTTCGGACCTCCTTTGATTTGCTGTGCCATCAATATACACCTTCCAACATGGGGGTCCTGGCGTAGAGATTACTCCAACCGATTTTCCATTCATGTTCCGCTCCTTTGCTACTATTTCTACTGGTGGTTCAGCAAATTCGGCCACCAAGTCAGCTAGGACCTGGCCCTTTATGGAGGTCCGAGGCATGTACTTGATGTCAAAAGCTCCCAGAATTATGCTCCATATGGCAATCCTTCCGGTGTAATCGGCGGTTCAAAGTACAGACTTCAAGGGTAGTTGGGTTAGAACAACCACTGTGTGGGCTTGGAAATAATTTGGAAGCTTTCGTGTAGCATGGAGCATAGCTAGTATGGCCTTCTCCCGGGGTAAGTATCTGACCTTAGCTTCATGCAGCGACTTGCTCACGTAATAGGCTGGCTTTTGAAGGCCATTGTCATCCCGTATTAGCACCAAGCTCACAGCATGGGGGGCCACAGTAATATATGCGTATAGGACTTCATCGGCCTTGGGATTGGACATGATAGGTGGCCGGGATAGGTATTCCTTGAGTTGTTGGAAGGCCACAATACAGTCCTCGGACCACTTAAACCCTTTCCACTTGTTGATCGGGAGATATAATGGTCTACATCTATTCGTCGACCTGGAAATGAATCGATTAAAGGCTGCGATCATCTTAGTAAGCTTTTGGACCTCCTTTACGTTTTGCGATGGTTTTAGATCATTTATAGCCTTGATCTGGTCGGGGTTAACCTCAATTCCTCTATGAGTGACCATGTAGCCCAAAAACTTGCACGATCCCATGCCAAATGAGCATTTGGAAGCATTTAGGTGCAGCTTATGTTTCCTTAAGACATCAAAGGTCTTTGCCAAGGTCTCCTAAATGCTCGGACACCACTTTACTCTTCACCACCATATCGTCGATATAGATTTCGATGCTCTTGCCCAACCGCAGCTCGGACATTCTTGATCATCCTTTGATAAGTGGACCTTGTGTTCTTCAAACCGAACGATATCACCTTGTAATGGTAGTTCCCGGTTGGTGTCATGAAGGTTTGTCTTCTCCTGATCCTCCAGTGTTAGTGGTATTTGATGATAGTCTTGAAAGGTATCTAAGAAACTCATCCAAGGATGGCTTGCCGTTGCATCCACTAGTTGGTCTATCCAAGGCATGGGGAACGGGTATTTTGGGCATGCTTTATTTAGGTCCGTGAAGTCCACACAAACCTGCTATTTTCCGTTTTTCTTCTTGACCACTACGGTGTTGCCAACCACTCGGGGTAAAAAACTTCATTGATAGCCCCTGTGTGCTTAAGCTTCGTTACTTCGTCCCTAATCGCATTGGCGTGCTCTCTTGATGGGCGACTGGGTGGTTGCTTCTTGGGATTGACATTGAGATGGTGACGGATGAAGGCTGGATCGATCCCAAGAGCATCGCGGGCATCCCATGCAAACACGTCAATGTTTCTTTTGAGAAACTCAATCAAGTCCTCCTTCTCCTGAAGAGGCAATCGAGCTCCTACCCGAAAGAATTTCTTTGGGTCACCACCAATAACCACCTCCTCTAGATCTTCGCATTTTGCCTCCTCGGCGGCCGTATCAGGCGGCAAAACCGGGGTCCTTGATTGCTATAAATTCTTTTCAGCAGAGGCCGAGGACTCCGCATCGAGCCGATGTGAGACGGCGGCCACCACACACTACCTTGCCGTGGATTGGCAACCACGGAGTTCGAGACCTTGGTCCCCTGACGGGAATTTCACCTTCTGATGCAATGGGGAAGCAACAGCCCCTAAGGTATGGAGCTAGGGCCTACCGACGATAGCAGTATAGGAGGAGTAGGTGTCCACCACGATAAAATTCACCTCCACTATCTCTGGGCCGGTTTGGATGGGTAACCTAATCATGCCCTTTGGAATGACCAGCTTCCCATCGAAGCTCATCGGAGGAGAGCTATAGGGCATCAAGTCCTCCGGTTTTAACCTCGGCCTCTTGTAGAGGTCGGGGTACATAACCTTGGCCACACTACCGCCATCCACTATCACTCTTTTCACATCGTAGTCCCCGATTCTGAAAGTGATCAACAAACACATCGTCGTAGGGTTAGATGGTTTCGATCTTATCTTCTTTTGAAAAACTCAAGACGGGATGAAAGTTCATTCTGGCCCTCTTCGCCCTACTGGTTGGGTCTCCTCGGCGAGGAGTTGAGCCACCGATAACACTCGTGAAGGGCGCGTGCTTGTTCTTTCTGGTGCAGCCACGATTACATTGATCGTCCCTGCGGATGGCCTTAAGGCGATATCCCCTGGGCTTCCTGATGGGTCTGGCCTTAATGACCACTAGAATGATGCAGAAGGTGCTTGAGCTTTCCTTCTTGGACTAGCTGGTCCATGTAGTTCCATAGGTTCCTATAGTTCTCCGTGGTATGTCCGTGGTCCTGGTGGTATTGGCAATAAAAGTTCTGATCGCGCCTCGTGGACTCTCCCATCATCTTATTCGGCCACCTAAAGTATGGCTCGTTCTTGATTTTCTCTAACACCCGATGTCTTGGTTCTCGGAATACAATATTGACAACTGTGTGTTGGTTGCTTCGGGTTGCCCTATGAAATCTCTCCTTGGGCGGTTCTTTGTTATATCGGTCCGACCTGAAATCCCTCCTCTCCTGAAGGATAACCTTCTCTTTTCCTCTACCTTGCAACTGGTCTTCCTCCACTCGTTTATACTTATCGATCCAATCCATCAATTGTCGCATCTTGGTGGCGGGCTTGCCGATTAGAGACTTCCTCAAGTTGTGCTCGGTTGGGAGACTATTTTTGAAGGTGATAATGGTGAAATTGTCAAAATTATCGTCCATTTCATTGTACATCTCCCAATATCTGTTTGAGTAGGCCTTTGCAGTTTCTCCATCATGCATGAATAACGACAACAAAGCACTTAAAGGTCGAAGAGCTCTGCTGTTTGTAATGAAGCGGGAGCCAAAAGCTTGGGTTAGCCGCCTATACGAATCTATGGAATTCGTCTTTAAGCCATTAAACCACCTCATTGCCACTGGTCCTAAGTTAGACGGGAAAACCTTGCACATTAGCGCCTCGTTTTTAGAATGGACAGCCATCCTTTGGTTGAACTGGCTCACATGCTCCACGGGTTCATTTTACGATTGTAAATGGCGAAAGTTGGCTGTTGGAACCGTTGAGGGAGCATAGCCCCTTCTATGTGGTGTGTGAAAGGCGACTTGGAGAGTTGATCCGAGTGCCCCCGCTAATGGCATCATTTCCCAAGCCCCTAGGAGATGGGCTTTTGCGCTTACGCCTCCAGTAGTGCTCTTCATTGTGAGAAAATGTCTCACTTGGGGGAGTCCTCGATTTTTGTCTATAGTCATTGTCACTTTCATCATTGGAGGGTACATCAGGCCTTGAATTAGATTGCCTTCATTGTGCATGGCGCAGCTCTCTCTTCAAATCGTCTATCCCTCATTTTGCATGGCCACGCTTATCGTTCTATTTCTAAGGTACATGACTCCTAACTTCTTCCGGTTGCACTGCCTGGTTGTTATTTTGTCTTTGGAGCACATGACTGCCCACACGAGAATAGCTTTTGCTGGTTTGAGTGGTGTTTACACTTCCCTCTCGAAACCTTCCATTTTCTTCATTTCGATCACGTTCGGGGTTAGGAAAGTTACCCTGTTGTTGGGATATAGCCGGTTCGGGCTGATGTGAGCCTGCTTGGTGAGGGTCTGATCCTACCATGCTTAATTGTTGCACTCACTAACACACAAGCTCTTCCCACAGACGGCACCAATTGTAGGGACCGGGTTCGAGCACTTCTTCTATCGGAATGCGTAGACTCAAACCCAGCTAGCCCAATACAATAAATTTATAGAGAATGGGTTTAAGAACTAGGTCTTAGTCGGGATTACAACAACTAGACACGGTTATGTATGGATTGGATAACAAGAATATAGACTAAAGTATGAAATTCTGTCCTCGAGCTCTTCGTCCAAGGAACTTAGTGTTCTTCTTCTTTCTTTAATACTAGGTTACAAAGGCTTCCAAGATCATGCAAGTTTCTCCCGTATTCTCCTTTTTTTTTTCTCTTCCTCTTGATTTTTGATCCCCCATTCTTGGAGGATCTCTCACATTATATATCTCCTTCCAATTGATCTTGGTCCTCCATCTGTTGATCATGCAGGTCATTACTCGAGTGCTCATCTCATCGCCCACCTTCTGAACCCTCTATGAGTTGCGGCAACCAAGACCACACTATTCAGGGGCCATTTCCTCATTAATGCGGCCAGAACGTTGGTTGGGTGCATTTAATGCGGAGGTGACAGTTTCTCCTTGAATTGCTCCTACACCATACCCCCATGGGTGTCCTCTCTGTACTTGCTCTTTTTTCGGGGTGCTTTGGGAGGGCTTTGCCTTTGACGGCGTGCCATTTTTTCCTTCTTGGATCTGGGAATGCCGAGAACAGGATCGTCCTCGGCAATGTTTTTAGGCTATTTGGACTTTTTTTGTTCGTCCCTGGCCATGTATAAAGTGTGCCAGGGTTGTCAGATTCTTTAGCTCCACATATATATATATATATATATATATATATATATATATATATAATATTTTTAAAAATCAATTCAAGGGTTATTAAAAGTGAATTTAACTTTTAATCTCAATTATTTAAAGTGCAATACTATTGCACGGTCTAAATTTCAATCACTTGTGGTGCGCTCATTTTGTCTTGTAAGGACTTAGGATAATGTATTGTTGCACTCATTTTATATGTCCGTTATTTTATGATCATTTTCGTATATTAAAATGTGGACATTTTTACATCAATTATGAAAATAAATGTAAAATAGTAGATGTAAACAAGAATAAGAGATAGTTTTCCTTTGTTGGAGTAGAAGGGTTTTATTTCAATTCATTTTTATTTTATTAAAGTTTTTTAGAAGAATTCTTTATTTACTTAGATACACACTTTGGTGTATAGAATATGGACTTCCTTTGTATTTTATTTTATTAAATGTAATAATCAAGTGGTTTTTAACTTGCCAAAGGCCTTGTAGCTGAATTAGCACATTCTCATGTACAAAGTGCTTGGGTCTAGGGGGGAAATAGTTTGAACTACGGGGTTAAAGCATGTTGTAATTATCTCTCAAACAAAAAAGTGGTTTTTAACCATATATATCACCCGTACATTAATGTAACTCAAGTATTAGTTTGGTGATTAAATTTTTCATTGGAATAATTGATTCCTAGATATTGGGTTTGTGACAAATTAAACTCCAACTTGATACTTGAGTTTGGTTTAGAAGCTACTCAAAGATAATAAGGGATTTAATATGTCAAGCCACGAAAAATGATGAACTGGTGATCTCTTACCATATCTTTTGCACAAAAGTGGATTCTAAGTAAAACTTGTTTAATTTGAAAGTAGACATTTGGATCTTCAAAAAACACATAAATTTGACCCAATTTGGGTTTAGAATGAATGAGATATAGTCATTCAAAGTTGTCACAATGGTTCTCTTAGAGAGTTTCGCTCAAGCAAAAAATTCTCACTCGATACTTATTGCAGCAAACATTACACTAACCTTGAAGCCAAACAAATTAACCTAATGATTCCCTATATAAAACCAACCCTTATTTTTGAAATTGAGAGGAGAGACTAGAGAGGTTGTTGTATCAATGTTAATTACTCTGAGTACAAACTTTTATTGAGTCAAAAGAATTCTAAATTCCTTTTTACAAAGTGTTTTCTCCATATGAGATATTTTTTAGAGTTTCTCCTCGAAGGTGTCATTGTTTGAAGTTTTGGTTGTGGATGAGGTTCACTCATGGAGGATGTTCATGTGGATATTAGAACTTCTAGGGTCATTGTGGTGGGAAGGCAAACAAGACGTTTTTTGAGGTTATAATAGAGAGTCTAAATGTACTAATTTGTTGTAAGTAGACTGTTATAATTGTTTATTTTAGTAGATGAACTTATAGCAGAAATTTTCTACCATTTGAGAACCTCTGAACTCTTCAATATATAAATGCCACCCTTTTGCAAGAATCCCAGTACGTGACTAACTCCAACAACTTGAAAAAGATGTTGTTGGCTACAAAGTTCTTCACTTCATCAACAATGAAGATCAAGAAGCATTTGGTTACAAAACCCTAAGGCGTAAAGACGCAATAACTTTTTGTAGAGAGAATAAAATACTAGGTCACTTTCTACACGTGTTCTCCATGTATAATGGCCTTTAAAATAAGCCTTATATATGTTTAGGGTTGTGAGAAAAGAAACCCTACACATACATGTCAGCATGAGCCAAAAATTAGATCTGGAAATTCTGATTTCGTAGATCTCGACAGATTCGGCTTCACGTCGAGCTTCATTTTTAAGTCTCGATAGACACTTTTTTTGTCGAGCTTTAATGAACAAATTTTCTTCACTTATTTCTTGGTTCAATCTTCATGACTTGAATACTTGGCTTGAACAACATGTTCTTTGAAGTACTAAACCCATCATAGACCTACTTAATTATAAGTAAAGTGCATTTTGTCAAAGGATCAGCCAATTACATAAAATATGTCTCTAACGAGTCCTATATGCCCAAAGGACGTTGGGTAATTCATCCGACCATGTCCCTTTTGCCCCATTATGCCGAGTCTTGATGATCTTTAGCAAGGATCGGTTTGCAATTTCAACTTGTCCGTTAGCTGCGGGTGGGAAGGTGAAGAGTAGTGATTCCCGATCTCTAACTGCTCATAAAACTTTCTAAAGGGTGTATTGTCAAACTGGTGTCCGTTGTTTGAGACTTGCACCTTGGGGATTAAAGCGGTAGATAATGTTTTTCTAGACAAAGCTTCTGATGTTCTGTTTGGTAATTTTTGCCAATGGCTCTGCTTCCACCCATTTGGTAAAATAATCAAGCCCTACCACCAATAACTTCATTTGTGTTGTCCCCATGGGAAAGGGACCAAGGATGTCCAACCCCCCCCGAGCAAAGGGCCAAGGGGTCACCATTGGAGTGAGGTACTCTGATGGTTGTCTAGGCATGTTCTTGTAGCATTGACACTTATCGCTCACTCTAACATAGGCTTTGGTGTTTGCTTGCATGGATGACTAGTAATATCTTGCACGGACTATCTTGTAGATGAGGGATCTAGTCCCTGAATGATTTCCACAGGCTCCTTTGTGAACGTCCCTTAAGATGTAATGGGACTTGTCTAGAGTTAAACACCTCAAATAGGGCTGAGAGAAATCCCTTTTATACAACACCTCATCCATAAGGATGAACTTCGCTACTTTGATTGTTAGCTTCCTTGCTTCTTCTTTATCCTATGGGAGGAGCTCGTCTTTGAGATAAGACACAATTGGAGTGGTCCGATTAGCTACTCCATCTACGATTCACTTCTGGAATATCAATACTTGGGATATACTAGACTTTGACTTGATCACCTATTATCTGTGTTCTTTGATGCCGTCTTAGCTAAGACGTCGCCTTTTGCATTTTCCCTTGGTATCTGTTGAAACTAGGTTGTTATGAAGCCTTTAATTCATTGTTTAACTTTGTCCAAATATCTCTTCATATGTTCTTCCTTAGCTTTACACGTTCCATTCACCTAGCCTATCACTTACTATGAGTCTCCTTGGATGATGACTGAATCTGCTCCAAGTGATTTAGCTAACTCCAAGCCCCGGAGCAAGGACTTCATATTCTACTTCATTATTGGTTGTTTGAAACTGTAGATGGACTATATACTCCAAATGATTTCCTTCTGATGAGCTTAAAACTATCCCAATTCCTCTTGCATCTTTGTGTGGGCGAGCCATCTACACGGACGACTCATTTGTTTTGCCCTTAGTCTCCACTTTGCTCGCCCTTTCGTCGGGAGTGAATTCTGCAATGAAGTTTGCAAGGACTTGAGCTTTTATTGCTTCTTTTGATCTTTACCGCACGTCAAACTCACTAAGTTCCACCGCCTACTAGATCAATCATCCAGTGGCCTCCATGGCCTTCTTTAGCGGGTGATCTGTTAGGACGTTGATTATATGAGATTGAAAATAAGGCCTAAGCTTCCTTGTTGCTATCACCAATGAAAATTCTAACTTTTCTATTTGCGGATATTGTCCTTTAGCTCCTTTTAAAGTTTTGCTAGTGTAGTAGACAGGCTTTTGTACCTTCCCTTCTTCTCTCGATCAGGCCAAACTCCTTGCATGAAGGGACACCACTAGGTAGAGATACAACTCTTCACTTGGTTTGGATGGGCTCAGCAATAGAGTTGAAGCAAAATAAGCCTTGAGATCTTCAAATGCTTGTTGGCACTCATCCGTCCATTCAAATGCTTTTCTTAATACTACGAAAAACGGTAAACATTTGTAAGTAACTTTTGAAACAAAACTGTTAAAGGCAGCTACTTGTCTAGTGAGGCTTTGGATATCCTTGACATTCTTCGGGGGCTCTATGTTTAGGATTGCTTGGATTTTTTCAGGATTTGCTCCAATTCTTCTTTGCGAAACCATCAAATCAAGGAATTTCCCCGATGCAACTCCAAAGGCACATTTGCTTTGATTTAGCTTCATCTTATATCTCCTAAGTGTATCAAAGGTTTCTTGAAGATCGTCCGGATCTTTGCGTCTCTCTAGCGCTCTTGACCAGTATGTCGTCTACATAAACTTCAACATTTCACCTAATTTGCGGATGAAACATATGATTGACTAGCCTACGGTAGGTAGCTCCCGCATTTTTTAGACCAAACAACATCACTTTGTAACAAAACAAACCTTGACTTGTGATGAAAGACATTTTCTCCTAGTTTGCCTTGTCTATCTTGATCTAGTTATACCACGAGAATGCATCCATGAAGCTTAGTAGCTAGTGTCCAACTATTGAGTCCACCGACTAATCAATGCGTGGAAGAGGATAGCTATCCTTGGGGCATGCCTTATTTAAATTTGTGAAATCCACACACATTCTCCATTTGCCTTTTTGACCATCACTACATTAGCTAGCCAATCAGGGTAGTACATTTCGTGAATGAACTCTGTGGTGACTAACTTGTGAACTTCTTCTTTGATGGCATTATCTCGTTCTGGGGCAAACACTCTCTTCTTTTGACGGACGGACTTGTAAGACAGGGACACATTTAAATGATGAGTAATCACACTTGGATCAATCCCGGACATGTCTTCATGACTACAAGCAAAAACATCCATGCTCTTTTTGAGGAACCCAATGAGATCTCGCTTCGTTTTCTCCCCCATATTGGTCCCAATCCTGGTGAACCTCTCCGGGTTGGACTCGTCCAAGGGTAGATCTTCCAATACCTCAATCGGCTCAGCCAATGTTCTTCTCTCTTCTATGTTCATTGTCCGTATCTACTCGTCCATGGCCAACATTGCTAAGTAACACTCTCTAGTGGTCAATTGGTCTCCTTGTACTTCCTCAATGACATACTCCGTTGGGAACTTGACAGACAAGTGGTAGGTGGACGTTGCAGCCTTCCAACTATTCAAATTTGGTCGTCCAATGATGGCATTGTACAAGGATGAACAATCTACAATGAGGAAATTCACTTCCTTATTGATTTGCTATGGGTAAGAACCAACCATGACTAGCAAGGAGATAGTGCCTATTGGCGTAACCTTCATTCCTCCAAACCCGATCAATGGCACACTCACTGGTTAAAGTAATTTCTTGTTAATCCTCATTTGTTGGAAGGCTGGATAGTAGAGGATGTCTGTTGAACTTCCATTGTCTATTAACACCCTTTTAGTTGTATAATTTGCAATCGTCAAGGTAATAACAATTGCATCGTCATGAGGATGGTGTAGTTGTCTTGCATTTTCGTTTGTGAAAATAATGGCCAGTTCAACTTCTTTGATCATCCTTGGTGGTCGCCCGGATATTTGAACATTCCGGACTTCTGCAAGTAGGTCTTCTTGGCTTTGGATGAGCTTCTTATTGATGTGCCTCCTATAATCATCCTTATTTCTCCAAGCGGTTGGTGTGCTAGTTCTTCCGCTTTACACTTCATTGGTGTCTCTCATCCTTGTGGTCTCGCCCAAGAATTTTTTTTTTTAACTTTCCTTGCTTAACGTGAGCCTCAATCTGCTACTTCAAGTCATAACATTTGTTCGTATCATGTCCAAGGTCATGGTGAAAACGACAAGATTTGCTTTTGTTCCACCTACTAGGATCTCCTTTCATCCTCTCGGGCCATTTTAAGGATGGATCGTCTTTGATCTGCATCAGCACTAAGTCAAGTGGAGTATTCAAGGGAGTGTCGTTAGAGTATCTTCCCGAGGATGCCCCCGCTTTCTTGTAGTCGTGATCCCTTTTCTCTCCTACTTTGGCTTTCTTTGGATAAGGGCCTTGCTCTGGATGGTGTATATAAAAATTTTCCAGTCATTCACCTTTTTTCTTTTTCTTAGCAATAATCATATCTTTTGCATTCATGAAACTTAGGGTTGAATGTATCAACTCAACCATCGTTTGTGGCTCCTGATCATACAACTTATGGATGAACAAATCTAAACTAACTCCATTGTAGAGAGTTGCCAAGAGGATCTTGTCATCCATCTCATCCACCAATAGGGCTTCTCTGTTAAATCGGCTAATAAAAGAATGTAGGTTCTCGTTTTTTCCTTGCTCTATGCTTAGCAAACTAGACAAGGAACACTTTTGCCTATGACCTCCAACAAAGTTATTAACAAACAACTTGCTTAACTCTTGAAACGAGGTTATGGTGTTTGGTGGTAACTTCCTAAACTATATACCAGTAGGGCCTTTTAATGTGGTGGGAAATTCTCTACACATGATTTCATCCGGTACACCTTGAAGATGCATGGTTGTCTTGAATGTGATAATGTGATCACAAGGATCACACTTCCCATCATATGAGTCCAGGGTAGGCATTTTGAACTAGGAAGGCAAAGGGTAACTTGTGATGGACGCAATGAAGGGGGAATCAGTCATTTGGACGAGGTCATCCATATGATTTGCTCTCCTCATGGAATCTTTCATTTCTTCCATGGCTATTTTCATCTAATCCATCTCCCTCACCAAATGTGGTACCTTACGAGTAATGGTACCTTTGGATTGATCTCCTTTAGCATTGTTCTCAACCCCTTCATTTTCTGAATTTTGTCCCCGTTCTTCACCACATTGATGCCGACGCTATCTATTAACTTTTCTAGTTAACTCCTAGTTCTATTGCGTCAATTACGCCATCGCGATTGCCATGGATCGCAATCGTTCTTTGGATGGTCATCGGGGGTGCTAGTGCATGGTTTGGATGACTGGAGGTGTTCCCACTCTCCCGATATCCTGGATTGGTGGCCATCGACCTAGTCGGAACCATGCAACATGTTTGTCTTGGAAAGCAAAGAAGTTAACACTTAGAAATTTTTTCACGTTCCCACAGATGACGCCAAATGATGATGCATGAAAATCAATAAATTGGAATGCTTTGGGCTATGGTGATAGTTGTAGGTCCTAAAAAGAAAGAAAGAACTATCAAGGGTAACCGGTGTAACTCGGCCAAGAACCCTCCAACGATTAAGTCGGTTTTCTTTTTAGAACACAAGAAAGGGAAATAGTGAATGGTGAAAAAGTTAACTCGAGTGAATGAGACTTGTTATAGGGAATTTGAAGTGGATTTACTTGTTCGGATCCACCACCATTATGGGGGATGTGAGTAGTTAATGGAGAAAGTGGATAAATAGGGTACATGGAGCGGATTACGGGGAATTTTCACCACGTTTTAAGAGTAACACATCATGGTCATATCATAAAAATTTTTATGAGAAGTTCTTGTAGGATTCACCTAGTTTTATCTGGTCGTCCATGTCTTGGTCGTCCATGTCTTTGTGCTATGGACGACTATCCTAGAATTAGATGATCTTATTGTAAAGGGACGTGTATTGTTCCTACATGCAATGCCATTGCTTGTTCACTCTTTCGGCCTAGTTGGATATGGTCAAGTTATGGATGTTTTCAAGTTATGGATGGTGACTGTGACTGTGGACGACTAGCATGGACGGACAATTTGAACTTGGTCCCCACCAAGATATGACTGGACACTTCCTCCCCACTAGGGTCCCCACCAAGACGTGACTGGACACTTCCACACAAGGCCAACCCATTTTTCTAATCCGTTGAAGTAAACGAACGGCTTGGATGAATTTTTTTTTTCTTTTCGTAAATCACGAGGTGCTTAAATGAAAGGCTGTGATCGATTAATCAAGTCGGCTTTGGGTGGTTTCTCAAAAAAAATAGTCGGCTTGAATGACTTTTTTACTTTCTCCATAAATTTTAGTTGTGCTGAGTCCGCCGACCGCGCGCAATTGAAAAGGATCCTCAGTGTTTCTTTTGATGGGACACAATCCTCCATTTAAGACTGCAATAAATTTCGCTTTAATTAAATTCTGAGATACCTCTCTCCCTCTCTCTCTGATAGATCGTGCAGCTTAATTAGCTTCTAAGCTAAAGCCCCGTCTTCTAAATTCATCAAATGAGACGATCTATGTCCAAGCTTTCATACTCCTCTCCTCCTTATAGCGGGTAATAAACAGAACAATAGAGCTATGGTTAATCTTTTTGTTTTGTTTTGAATAATTAATACAATTTCTTTTTTACTTGGTAACAGGGAAGAAAAAATGCTATTGCATCTTGAAGTTGCTGGGAAAGCGTTATATGTACTGGTCCTCGTTGTTTTTCTACTTTTGCATTTAGGAGAGTGGAAACGTAATCGCAGAGGTGGTCGCTGTGTCCAAACTACTGGGCGTGCCAACTTTGTCGGTGGTGATGGTGATAATGGGGGCGAAACCATCAGCGGCCAAATTGCTAGCGAAGTCCGTTTCGATGTCGCCGGTGATGATGATGGCGGCACCATCAGCGGCAAAATAGCTATGATCCAACTTCACTAGCTGCCACTATGCCTTTAATTTTGTATTTAAGTAACAATAGAAGTTTCTAAGTCGAGTTCCCATATTTGGCGCTGTTTATTTGTTTGTTTCTTAGTATATTTTTTAAGGATAGTTTATTACTTTATAGTTTGTAAGTTGTTATTGACTCTAAGTTTGAAACTATTTTTATATCCCTCTATAGCAACTTATAACAAATTATTATTTTATATTTGTTATGAAAGTGTTATAAAAATATTATTGAGGTTTTGTCAATAATATACTTCTCTTATATATTTTATAGGGGTGTGTGAGGTTTTGCAATTTCCTTTTTTCCCTGTATTGTGTTGGAATTCTTGGAATTCTTTGTCTGAATGAGTAATTGGAATTGGGCATATGTGTAATTTCACTATTCTATGAACTGATCTGATTGGCCAATTCATTATCCCATATTCCACGTCTGAATATTAAACTAGGACACGTTTTATTTTATCTGATCCTAATTGCAGTAATTTATATATTAATGACATGACTCATTTTAAAATGAAATTATAATATTTTCGAAAAATCCTAAATACACTACAACTTTTACCATAGAATCTTTACAAATTGATTCGATTATAAACAGTAAGTTTCAACTACCGATAAATAAATATTTAAATAACTTTTATAATCGGTTATTTGGTAATTGTAATTCGTAAACCCAATAGTCAAAGTCAATACCGTTAAAGTTGTCAAAGAAGAATAATGATATGAAAACAGTAATACTACAACGTGTTTCCATCTTCGGGACAAAGTAGCAAGACATCATTCAGCAAAAAAAGAGAAGACAAAGTAGCATGACATCATAGAGACGACAAAAGGGTAAGTTCATTTTGTACGTTAGTATCTGTGTCTTTAACGAGGTTCCCAAAAGTTTTGAAAAGTCCATGTTACGGGCCCCACAACCTTATGAATCTCTGCCCTCAAAAACTCGGTAATACCGATTTCTACCGATTCAACTTGGAATTCCAGTATCATCGGGTTTCACGTTAGTATCTGTTTCTTTTTTTTTGCTTATTCGGTGTGTATTTTTTTTTTTTTGGGTTGATTTACTTTTTGTAACTATGAATTTATGCGATTTTGATTTGAAACTATGAATTTCTTTTCGGTCGTTATGTGCGTGGAGTTAGAGCATCTCCAACAGCTAATGTAAAGCCAAATTTGGACCACCAAACAGCACTGTTCATGCTCCAGCCGATTTTCCAAACATCCAAATTCTCCAAATTTATTTTTGAAGTTACTAAAGTGATTCTCTTAATTTAGAGAACACTGTAGCAACTCCAAACCAATTTTTCTGCTTAAAATATTATCTCAATTACTATTATATCAATTCTTTCTCTCTCCTCCGGATTTTTTTTTCTCTCATTCTCTCCGTTTCTCACAGAATCCAAACACAAAATACAAAACAAAATCCAATTCTTAAAATAAAATTGAATCAGAACAAGCAAATATGGAAAAAGAAAAAAATTCATAACAATTCTTTCTCTCAAACATCTCTAAAAACTCAAGCATAATCAAAATACAACTCAAAAACATAATCTTAAAATTAATCAAACCATAACAATAAAAGCTAAAAAAAAAAAAAAAAAAAAAAAGAAACAAGCTATCTACCATCTGGGCTGCGTTGGGAGGAAGACAAGCGGCAGCAGCAGAGGATGACGAGCGGCGGCGGCATAGCGGAGCCATCTAACCCATCTGTTCTTTCTCTCTCTACCTATTTCTCTGATTCTTATTACAATGAAAAAAAAAAGTTGAGAAAGAGAACTGGAGAAAGAAGAAAAAAAAAAAAAGTTGAGAAAGAGAACTGGAGAAAGAAAGAAAGCCAGAGGGAGGTTCTGGAAAGTGGAAAGTAGAGAAAACAAAAAGGGAGGGGATGGGATATATGGGTATACGTGTGTGGTGGAGAAAAATCAAGAGAAAAAAAAAAGAACAAAAAAAAAGAGAGAATCGTATGGATGATAGAATAGAAAGAAAGAAATGAAAAATAATATAAAAAAAGAAATGATAATTTAGAAATTCTACCATAATATTTTCACAATAATTTCACAATAAATTTTAAATAATATATTGTTATTAGCTAATATTGGTAAGTAAAAATATAATTTCAAAGCAGTGGGTTTAAATTAGAACTAGTAACAATTTTTCACATAAGATTTTGATGTGATTCTTATGAAAGTATTGCGAAAAATGTTGTGAATATAACACTTTCCATAGAAAAATATAATTTTTGGGAATGAATATAGAAAGAATAAATGATGATAAAAAAAAAATAAAGAAAGAATGAAGAAATAATATTTAAATGAAATAGAGAATGGAATAGAGAATCTGTTGGAAAGTGTATTTGAAAAGGTGGGTAGGTAAAAGTTAAATGTCACATTTCATTCTCCAAACAAGACAAAAATTTGGAGAAGCTGCTGGAGATGCTCTTAGTAGAGGCAAAATTGGATCTTATTTGCTAATTTGAATGGTTAACTAAAAGTTGGAAAGATTTGTTTGTTTTTACAGAAAATAATTCCATAGAAAGTCTTCAATTTTCCGAAAATGTTTTGCTTTTGAATCAAACGCGTTACTTTTCAATTCAATTCTTTTTAAGTTTCAATTTTATTATCGACTTTGTTTTTTTGGTGTTCAGATCTGTGATCGGTCCGAGCGAAATGTGTTTCTGTGAAGCCATGGCTGTGGCCTGTCTCGATTCTGTGAATGTAACCTGTTATGGTTTTTTTTGGAATTTTTTTTTTTTTTTTTTTTTTTTTGTGTGGTAGAGATGTGTTTGGTTGGCCAGAAAACTGTTTGGGAAAAGAAAAGTTTTGTTTTTGGATCTGAAAGCACTAGACTTTTATTGAATCTGACTAATTATGTCCTCATTTTGTTAGCCTTGTTAGCTAGCAATTACTATAAAATTGGTTACAAATCTGATTGCTTTGCATATTCTGCTGCTTGCTTGATGTCAATTTCAATTTTTGAAGTTCTTAAAGTTTTGCATTTCAGATCAAAATATTTTCCTTTTTTTTTAATTATTATTTTTTTATTATAAATGTTTTGATCTGAAATTGTTTAGTATTCTGACCCAATTAAGGACTTAAGAATACTGAATTTCATGGTTCTGATATGCCAATGAGGTCTGGCTCAAGTGTCAGTTCATACTTGTTTCACGTGAATGAATGTGTGGTGTGGATCATGTTGTGGGTGCTTGTCTAACTTTCCAACTAAAAATAATAATAATTAAGGGAAATAATTTTGCTGTTATCTGGGTGTGCTACCACACCAAGTCCTCTGTTTCTGGGTGTTAAGGGCAGATGGAGAATGGCTCAACCGTGACACATTTTCTATTTTTATTTTGTTTTCGATAGAATTGTATTACTCTCTTTTTTCCCCAATTAAAAGCTGCATTTGGATGGTTATAATTTTGAAAATTACAAGTGTGCATATGCAACTACATCCATCACAGTTGATTAATCTTGTTTGTTTCTGGATTGAATGCATTTGGTGATCTTCCTTTGCTGATAAGGCTGTATGATAAATATTGCAAATCTTGCATGCAGTGAAGACAAAGAAAAATTCGTACAAGACACTCATCACTATTCGGAATACACTTCTGTGAAAGTTGAACTAGCCAAAAATTTTGAGATGGGTGTCTCTAATAAACCTTCTGAGTTTATCAAGATGAAACCTCCTGGGAAGGTATAGTTCTATATTGGAAAATTTGTGGTAATCGATACTCTACTAATTGCATGTTAATTTTATAAAAGGCTTTCCTAATAAATCTGTTATCCTTGTAGCTTCCTATGGTGGAAAGTGGAAACACCTGATGGTCTAGTATTTGAGAGCAAAGCTATAGAGTGTTATGGTAAGACTATAGACTTTCCTTTCCTCATCCATTAATTTTGGTGATCCGATAAAGATTGTTGTTTCCCTGTCACTGTTTTTGTTTCTGTTTGAATTTCTGTCCTCTTCTTATTTATATTTGATCTTATTCCCTTTGTTTCCCTGTTTATCTGCTCTCTTCATATTATCTGTTTTCCTTAAGTCTTTTGAATCTATTTTCTTTTAAATCATGTCAATTCTGTCTTCCCTTTCTGTAGTCTTTTGAATTTCTAGTCTCTTTTACATCATGTATTCTGTTTTTACTTACTGTTTGTTCTTGAACCATGTACATCCTTCAAGATCTTAATTTTTTTTCTTAAAATCCGTTTGGATAAAACTTATTTTGTTGAAACTGAAAACTGAAAACACCGTAACAAAATAATTTTTAAATGTGTGAATAGTAATGTGAAACTCATTTTTAATGAAAAAGTTTTTGAAAAGTGAAGTTTGTAGGATCCATAAACATTGCACGGAAATACTGTTTCACTCACGACTTCTTTGAAAAGTGAAATTTGCCATTCTAATATTCTTTTTACCTTGGTTTGTGTCTAATGACCACTTTCAAACCTACTCATTACTAAATTTTCTTCTTCCTTCTCGTTCTTTAGATTTTTTTATTTTATTTTTTTGTGTGCGTGTTCAAGTCCACCATCAATTTCCCCATGCTTTGTATCCCGCACCTCCGCATTACATTCGTGTTCATCCGTTCTGTCCATATTTTACATTACGGTTCACGTTTTAATGTGATGGTCTTTCGTTACTTGCCTGGCCAACATTATATGGATCGTCCATTTTACAAAGAGGCTATCATGACTATTGAGTTTGTTATAGGATATAGATATCGGTGTTTGTATTACAAAGCATTGTATTTTTGTAAATATAGAGCTAAGCTACAGTAGTTTAGTTTAGATTAGTTTAGATATCCATAACCATAAACGGTTGTCGTTTTGTATACGAGTTAATGAGTTTGTCGGCTCTTATTCCACGTGTACGATTTGGATTGGTTAGGCAGTTATTTTTCATTACTCGACTTTTTCCGTCTCTGTTCTCACTATATAAAGAACAGAGCATTGTAAACTTATCAATTAATTCAATATACAAGTTTGACATCATTCTTTTCTCTCTCTCTGAGTTTTCATTCCACCATTGATGTATCTTCAAAGCTTGTATGGAATTCAACATGGTATCAAAGCCTGAACTAGGTCGGAGATCATTCAAGTATGGTATTCTGAATTTCCTAGTTCAATTACGTTCTTCTTTGATTTCTTAGTGCTTCTTTCGGATCAACTAGAAATTTACTTGTTGTATTTCTGTTGATTCTTGCATTAAGTTCATCATCTTTGAGGTTTCAATTTCTTTAGTGTGTTGAAATCTTGTTTTGTTTTTCCGTTGATAATTGAAATTGAAATCTTCAATCTTAGGGTTTTCAATTCAATTTTTTTTTCCGATCCTAGGGTTATTCCATTTCCAATTCTTTGTTTTCTTTGTGATCTCATCAAGATTGTGAATTACATCTTGATTGTCACACGTAATCCAAATTCCTGGTTCTTGAAGAATTCTCAAAGAAAATCAATTCTTGATTTTCTTTTCAATTCTTGGTTTTAGTTGCTTGAGACCTTGAATTTTCGTCTTTTCTCCTTGATAAGCATGACCGAGAGTACCTCTAGTGCTACTGTTCCTCTTGTCCAACCTTGGGAAAACACATCTAGCCCCTATTTTCTATCCAGTGGTGATAATCCAGGAGTTTCTTTGGTGGTTCAACACCTCACTCAAGAAAACTATAACATCCGGAGTAGGGCGATCCTTATTTCTTTGGATGCCAAAACTAAATTGGGCTTCATTGATGGTTCTATCCCTAAGCCTCAATCTGTTGATCACCCAAATTACACAAACATGGAATAAATGCAATAGTACGGTCCTAGCTTGGTGTTTAATTGCATTTCCAAGGAGTTGCAGTCAAGTATAGTTTATTTCAAGATTGCGAGAGATGTATGGATTGATCCGCAAAACAGGTTTGGGCAAGGAAATGGACCTACAATTTTTGACTTGAGAAAGGAAATTAGTTCATTGACTCAAGAGGATTTAACAATCAATGCGTATTATGCCAAATTTAAAGGTCTTTGGGATGAATTCTCCAATTATAGGACATGTACATGTGGTCATCAAGTTGAGGAATGTACCATGTCATTCTTGATGGGGTTGAATGAGACATATGCAGTTTGTCAGAGCCAAATTTTGCTTATGGAGCCTGTGCCTCCCTTAAGCAAAGTGTTCTCTCTTCTAATGCAAGATGAGAAGCAGAGAAAAGTAGGTCTTTGGGAAGAAGGCTTTGGTGATACATCATCAGCTTTGACTTTAGCGACTTTTGGGTCTAAAACTGGTAACACCAAGACCTTTGTTAAGTTCAAGAATGGCAGGCCACAATGCACTCATTGTGGAGCCATGGGGCATGTTGTTAACAAGTGTTACAAATTACATGGATATCCTCCTGGGTATAAGTTCAAAAACAAAGGTGGTCAACCTTTTGCAAACAACGTTGTTGTTCTTCTTTGAAGATCATATCGGTGAACCTGTTGCTCTAACCAAGGCTCAATATCAGCAATTGATTGGTCCGTTGAACTCTCAATGTCACTTTGGCACTCAAGCACCACCAGAGGCATGCTTGGCAAATGCTCATCAAGTTGCCACCATCATTACTCGACCTTCAATGGATGTTCAAGCCTAAACCTTCTCAGGTATTTGTTTTTCCCCTTCCCTTGAGCATTCAATCTTTTCTTCCAGTGCAAATACCTCTCATATTAGTTCATATGATTGGATTCTTGATAGTGGTGCAACAGACCACATGGTACATTCCATTCACTTCTTCACTGTCACTTCTTCCATTCGATTTACATTAGACTCCCTAATGGTGAAATGGTTAAGGTGACTCATGTTGGAACCGTTAAAATCTCACCACATTGATTCTAGAAAATGTTCTTTGCATTCCTACCTTTTCTTTCAATCTTATTTCCATAAGCAAACTAACCCAAAACCCTTCATGTTGTTGCATCTTCCTTTCTCATTATTGTTTTCTCCAGGACTTACCGCATTGGAAGATGATTGGGTTGGGTAAGAGACATGGAGGGTCAGTATATCTTGCAGTGCAATGATTCCATCACCTTGCCGTCTTCTCTTTTGAAGTTCTATCCAAATTACCTTCTTTCCTTTGTAATAAACGTGTCAATGCCTGTAATCTTGATTCTTCTCCTTCATTTGCTACTTCAAATGATGTTGTTAGATTGTGGCATTATAGATTGGGTCATCCCTCTTCACAAAGACTAGCTTTGTTGAAACCTATTGTACCGATCGACTCCTGTAATAATAACAACTCTTTTGATTGTCATATTTGCCCTTTAGCTAAACAGCACAAATTACCTTTTTCTAAATCCACAAGTGTTTCCTTAGCTTGTTTTGATTTAATCCATGCTGATATTTGGGGACCCTATTCTACTCCTTCCTTAAATGGCTCAAAATACTTTCTTACTTTGGTTGATGACCATAGTAGATGCACTTGGGTTTATTTAATGAAGTACAAATCTGATGCTTCTTCCCTACTTCAAACCTTCTTTCAAATGATTCTTAATCAATTCAAAGTGTCCATTAAGGTCATTTGGAGTGATAATGGTCTTGAATTTGCTCTTTCTTCATTTTATGCTTCCAAAGGTGTTTTACATCATCATCGTCTGTGTTGAAACTCCACAACAAAATGTTGTTGTTGAAAGAAAACACCAGCATCTATTGAATGTTGCTAGAGCCTTGAGATTTCATGCCAACTTACCTTTAAAATTCTGGGGAGATTGTGTTCTCACAGCCACATATCTCATCAATAGGCTTCCTAGTCCTCTTTTAGGCAATCTCACACCATACCAGAAACTTTTAGGTCATTCCCCTTCATATCAGCACCTTAAATCTTTTGGTTGCCTATGCTATGCCTCTACTTTAACTAGGAACAGATCAAAATTTGATCCTAGAGCAAAGGCATGCATATTTCTTGGTTATCCTTTTGGGACTAAAGGGTATAAGTTGTATGATTTGTCCACTAGATCTATGTCTTTGTCAAAAGATGTTATCTTCAAAGAGAATGTTTTTCCCTTTAAACACTGGCATTCTAAACCCATTCCTAGTTCTCCTTCAATTTCTCACAATATCTTTCCATCTTAGTCACATTTTTCTGATTCTATTGCTTCCATTTCTGCTGAATTTTCTCTTCCTTTTAGTTCTGTTGATACTGTTTGTACCTCCCGATGAATTTCCGGATCTTGTTCACCCCGATCTGGATTCTTCTCATCCTAATCCTGTTATTCCTCATCAATAAGAACCTCCCATTCAACCCGACTTCCCTATTGTTCAACTTGACTTACCTCTTGTTAGAAAGTCCACTAGGACTCATAAAACTCCTTCATATCTTCATGAATACCACTGTAGTTTAGCTTCCACTCTCATTCCTAATCATCACCGCAACTTGGCTTCCACTTCTCTACCTTCCCATGATTCAATCTCCGGTGGAGTCCGGTATCCTTTATCCACTTTCCTCAACTCTTTCTTATTCTAAGTGTCTCTCGCACATAGAGTCTTCTCTGTTGCCTTGTCTATTGCCAAGGAACCCATTTCCTATGCTAAAGCTTTACCTAATCCATTGTGGCAAGCTGCCATGAAGGCTGAGATTGATGCACTTCAGGCTAACAAGACTTGGGTCATGGTCAAAGCGCCTCCTGGTAAAGTGCCAATTGGGTGCAAGTGGGTCTACAAAATCAAGCTTAAAGCTGATGGCTCCATTGAGAGGTACAAAGCTAGATTGGTTGCTAAAGGTTTTACTCAATGCGAGGGAGTTGATTACTTTGAGACCTTCTCTCCTGTGGTGAAATTTGTATTTGTTAGGACCCTTTTGGCTATGGCTGCTGTGTATGGTTGGCATCTATCTCAATTAGATGTAAACAATGCCTTCTTACATGGGGAATTGACTGAGGAAGTGTATATGGTCCCTCCTCCCGGATTTGGCGGCAAGGGGAGGTGTGCAAACTCACTAAATCCCTTTATGGATTGAAAACAGCCGATGAGACAATGGTTTGCTAAGCTCTCATCTACTCTCCTTGATCATGGTTTTATTCAATCTAAATCGATTACTCTGTCTTCACTAAGGTTAGCAAGGGTTCAATTCTCATCTTGCTAGTCTATGTGGATGACATTTTGATAGCTAGCAATAATGTGGAGGCAGTCAATACCTTCAAGGTTTTCCTAGATGCCAAGTTCAAACTCAAGGATCTTGGTACTTTGAAGTATTTCTTAGGCCTTGAGGTTGCTAGGACTGAGAAAGGTATTAGTTTATGTCAAAGGAAGTTTGTTTTGAGTCGCTATCCGATACGGGGCTGCTAGCAAGCAAGCCTGCTAATGTGCCTATGGATCAATCAACCAAATTTAGGAGTTCAATGGGAGAGGGTGCACGAGATCCATCTTTGTATAGAAGAATTATAGGCAAATTGCTCTATCCGACTCTAACAAAAAGCGATATTTGTTACTCAGTGCACAAACCGAGTCGGTTTATGAGTTCACCTCAGATTCCTCATTTACAAGCAGTTTATAAGATACTTAAGTATCTTAAGAAGACACAGGCGGGGTTTATTTCTATCTGCAAGCTCTGAGTTGAAGCTCAAAGCCTACTATGATGCTGATTGGGCGACTTGCCCAGGACACTAGACGATCAATTTCAGGATTTTGTGTCTTCCTTGGTGACTCCCTTATATCCTGGAAATGTAAAAAGCAACAAGTAGTGTCCAAATCATCGTGAGAACCGAGTATCGTGCAATAGCTACTGTCACAACTTTTGGTTGTTGGCATTACTTAGAACTTTTGGTTTAGATTACAATCATCCAACTTCTTTGTACTGTGATAGCAAGGCAGCTCTCTATATTGCTGCAAATCTAGTATTTCACGAACGTACAAAGCACATAGAGGTTGATTGTCACTATATTCGAAGTAAGATTCAAGATGGGGTGATTAAAACTTTTCATGTGCCTACTAGACACCGGATCGTTGACTTCTTCACTAAAGCCCTTGGATACAAGCAATTTTACTTCCTTCTATCCAAGATGAACCTAATCAACATCTATGGTTCATCTTGAGGGGGAGTATTGAGTTTGTTATAGGATATAGATATCAGTGTTTGTATTACAAAGCATTGTATTTTTGTAAATATAGAGCTAAGCTACAGTAGTTTAGTTTAGATTAGTTTAGATAGCCATAACCATAAACGGTTGTCGTTTTGTATACGAGTTAATGAGTTTGTCGGCTCTTATTCCACGTGTACAGTTTGGATTGGTTAGGCAGTTATTTTTCTGTTACTCAGCTTTCTCGTCTCTGTTCTCACTATATAAAGAACAGAGCATTGTAAACTTATCAATTAATTCAATATACAAGTTTGACATCATTCTTTTCTTTCTCTCTCTGAGTTTTCATTCCACCATTGATGTATCTTCAAAGCTTGTATGGAATTCAACAATGACCATGGTGCAAAGTTTGCGGATTGTTGCTTCCACTGCACTGATTCAGCTGGGGATGGATGAAAAGCCTCATTCCGTTTACAGTTTTCTTCAGGGAGTGGTTAACGATAGCAAAGTTATGACGATCTGGACTAGGTGCGGTTACTGATTTTCTGTCACATTGTGACATGGCAGGCTCTAGTGTTGTCCCTAATCTGTCAGGTACCACGTGGAATGTGCGTCCAAATTTGTCTCCACAACCTGGTATTGATCTGTCTTTTGCTGATGGTGCCACAATGATGGAGTCCTCCCTAGATGGTGCTAATAATTCTATGACACCTGTCAACCTGGCAGTGGTTTTCTTCAGCAACCAACTCCTACATCTTCGGGGATTGCAGTGACTGATGCTAATGTTCATACCACTAGGGATTCCCATTTGGCTTTTAAAAGGGACTATTTCGTTGGAGGTTTTTAAGAGGGACTATTTGGAATTTCAGACCATAATTTTTCAAAAAATATATTATAGCCTTTAATTTTGGCACTTATAAAATTTTTTTGATTGTATTTTTCAAAAAGCAAACCTTCTGCTTTGAAATTGTTTAGTATTCTGATTTCTAACCCAATTTAGGACTAGGAATACTGAATTTGATGGTTCTGATATGCCATGAGATCTGGCTTAAGTGGCACTTTCCTGTCCCACAGGAGAGAGAGAGAGAGAGAGAGAGAGAGAGAATTTTGTTCCTCTTTGGGTGTACTAGCACAACAAATCCTCTGGTTCCTAGTGTTAAAGGCAGAGGGAGACTGGCTCAACTGTGGCACATTTTCCTTTGAGCACAATCAATGTTCTTTATTTTGGTTGCAAAGAATCACTGAATCACATCATTTTTTTTCTATTATTTTTTTATTGAAGGTTGTATTGGATGATGATAATTGTGACCATCCCATGCAGTGGCGGCGCCACGTGACTGGTCGGGGTTCCCGGGAACACCACGACTGAAAAAAAAATTACTAAAAAAAAAAAAAAAAATTATATTTAAGCTAAATTAGGAACACCCTCAACACAAAATTAGGAACACCCTCAGATTAAAAAAAAAATTATCTGTTTAACTTTCAAGCAAAAAAAAAAAAAAAAAAAAAAAAAAAAAAAAAGAAGAACTAAAATCTGAAAAAAAAAAAAAAAAATTGTAACAGAGCAAGCCAAAATTTATCTATTCAACTTTCAAGCAAAAAAAAGCCCAAAAAAAAATTTGAACTAAAATCTGATAACAAAAAAAAATTGAAACAGAACCAGCCCATGGTAAGCCAAGCCCACGGCGAGCCCAACAGAGCAAACCGACCCACAGATTCTCAAGAAAAAAAAAAAAAAAAAAACCCAACACAGAATCGGACATCAAACTTACCCACCGTACCCCGGTCACGTCGCCGCAGAAAAAACCAATCCTAAATACGTCAGTCTATACAATACCGAGCAAAAGCAAAACAAACCAAAAGAAAATCTTTGTGTTTATCAAAAAAAAAAAAAACCCAATACTGAGCCTCTGTACCAAAACGGCAAAACCAAACCAAAAACCCCAATACTTGCTCCTCGGTCGCCGTAGCTCGCGCCTCGTCGTCATCGCCGTAGCTCGCGCCTCGTCGCAAATCGCAGATCGTAGACCGTAGATCGCAATCGCGATTGCGATCGCAGATCGCTTCCGCTCGGTGCTAGCAGATCGCAGATCGCGATCGCGATCATCGCCGCCGTAGCTCGGTGTTAGCAGATCGCAGATCCCTCCGGACCGGCGGACCCTCCCGAGCTTGGCTCCCTCAAGGTATTTCTAATTTCTCTCTCTTTTTCTCTCTCGGTTTCTCAGTCTCTCTCTTTTTTTTTCTCACCGAGTGTGATTTTGTAAAATGATAAGCGTCTCTCTCTCTTTGGTCTTTATTACTCAAGTAACTCTCTCTCTCTCTCGATTGGCTATTTGGTGGCCAAATGAATCACTCCTCTCTCTCGATTGGTGGCGAATGGATCATTGTTTGTCTTTATTTATATTTTGCTTTTTCTGTTCTGTCTTTTTGAATTTGGCTTTAGTGTTTATTTTATCCGTTGGTCTTTGTGTTGTTCCGTGTGTGTTACGTGTTGGTGTAATATTAATTATCTTTTAGTGAATATTGTGATTGTGAATCTTGCGAAATTTTCTGATTGGTAGGCAATTGTGATGGGGCATCAGGCAATAAGGTTTATGCTTGTCCATTAAGTGGGGTGGGGATAGATGGGGTGATGGGCACATCACACAAGGGGTCGAGAGCACAATAATTAAAACAATAATTAAAGCAATATAATATGTTGTACATGACACTTGTTTTAATTATTATGCTTTGCATATGAAATGTGTAATGTTAGATTTTTAGTGAAATGCATACAAGGGGCTAAATAATATAATAAAGTAAAGTAGTATAATTAATGACAAACAAATTAAAGTAATATAGTTTATTGTTACGCTAAACAACAATAATTAAAGCTATATAATTAACCAATACATTATAAAAGACAAATAAATTAAACTATGTTAGGCTAAATAATAATTAATAATTTTATAATTAATGAAATAATAATATAACAAATTATAGTTTATAAAAGATAAATAAATTAATAAAATAACTAAATAACAATAATTAATAATTTTATTAATATTTCAAACGAACTTATATTTTATTGTAAGCCACTTTTGTTCATTTATTTTCTTTTCATTTTGAGGTTTTTGGATGTACAAAATGCAAATTTGTTTTGGTTTTAAGAACATATATTTTTTTTTAAAGCACAAACTTCAAATTTTGAATTTTGGCCAGTATTTACCGAAACGTCCCAAAACACTCGAAATAGATTGAAATGGTTTTTGGATGTACAAAATGCAAATTTGTTTTGGTTTTAAGAACATATATTTTTTTTTAAAGCACAAACTTCAAATTTTGAATTTCGGCCAGTATTTACCGAAACGTCCCAAAACACTCGAAATAGATTGAAATGGCCCGAAATTTTTTCGAAGTAAAATAGGAATACCCTGGATAAAATTCCTGGAGTCGCCACTGATCCCATGAGTGCATATGCAACTGTCAGGAAATCGTTGTTGAATCCATTAACCCATCACAATTTATAAATCTTTTTTGTTCTGGATTCAATGTATTTGGTGATCATTCTTTGCTAATAGGGCTGTATGATCTATATTGCAGACCTTGCATGCTGGGAAGACAAAAAAAAATTCTTACAAGATTTTCATCGGCCATTGCTGCGGAGTACATGCACGAGAAAGTCAAACTAGCCCCAAATTTTGAGATTGGTATCTCAAGATGAACCCTATTGGAAGGTATTGTTCTATATTGTGGAATTTGTGGTAATCTATACTACTATCGTATGTTAGTATTATAAAACGCTTTAATATTAAATCTATTATCCTTGTAGGTTCCTGTGTTGGAAACACCTTATGGTCCACTATTTGAGAGCAATGCTATAGCACGTTATGGTAAGACCAGGGACTGTAGCTTTTCTTTGGCTAAAAACACCACAATTTGTGCTTGATGAGTGCTATGACATGGAGCTATATGACTGGAATTAGGTTGATATCACAGATGAACACCAAAAGGAACGTGTGAATCAGATGATTTTATATCATGAATGTTTCGAGGGAGAGCAACTTATTCTGGGTTTTTTTTTTTTTTTTTTTTTGATACAAATTGTTTTTGTGTATGCAGGGAAGAAAAGTTGCTATTGCACATTGAAGTTGCTGCGCAAATAATTTACCTCATCATCCTCATTGTTATACTCATTTTTGGACTACGGCTACGCAAGTGTAAAAATAATAATTCCACCAGTGTCAACCTTGCGATCGATGTTACTAGCAATACCCAAATCACTATCGAACCAAATTGTCTAGCTCTGAATTCCACCATGGCTTGCTGATTACCAATATATCTACGTATTGGTCGAAGAAAATCATGTTCATGCTGAAGTAAAAGTTGTTACCTTGAGACTAAGATGGTTTGTTAATTGAAGTTGTTATGTTCATGCATAATATTAGTTAGAATTCTATGCTTGTTGGTTTGTTAAATACTATTAAATAGGGTATGATAATCGAATACAAATATTTTGTATCACTTTTTGTGTTATACTTTATGTTCCACTAATCATAACTTGCTATGTGTTTATTTAATTTTTTTTTTTAATAAAAAAATCTAAGTTTAAAATGCAAAAACAAATTAAACACATAATAAATTTTGATGGTGGAACATAAAAAGAGATATAAGAGGATTTGTATTCATAATAATCAACTGTTTTGAGGAGGTGTGTGAGGTTTTGCAGCTTTGTTGACTTTACTGTATTGTCTTGAAATGTTGTAACGTTGTGTCTGGCAGAATTAGTTTTATTGGGTACATGTGTTGAAATGTTGTAACTTCTGAGTATAACCGTATTGTGCTCGGGAGGATTAGGAAAATAAATAGAAAGACCGTGGAGTTTCAATAAGGGGCGAATTTTAATTTGGTTCAATTTTTATCCCTTAAAATATCCAACAGAATAGCCTGATACAAAAAGGAACGGCAGCTCCACAGGGTCACAGCTTGTTTTAAAAGAATTCAAATTCCATTTGGACTCATGCCAATGATGCCCAAAATATCAGCCTAACCATTAGCCTCAAAAAAGAGTATTGCAATTGTAGGGGTGAAATTTACAAGTCAACAGTGGGCTTTGGGTCCCGCGCGGGGTCTAGCCATGACAAGAAGGGAAAATGGGGCCGGAAGATTTCCAGCCCAATCCTGTTGGGCCGGACTTATTTAAGGGGCGTCCGAGGAGGAGTGCCTCCTCGGACACGCCAAATGGGAGTCCAACGTACACCCCGCACACAGTGAGGAACCATCCCAAGTAAGAGGAAAATGTTAGACGTCCAGGAGGCAACCACAGCTGCCGCATTAAATGCAAGGAAGCTACTTTTCCAGCCGCATTAATGTGGAGAAGACAGGTGAATAGTGTTATCTTGGCGAGTGCAACTCACAGAAGGATAAGGTGGATGTCCGATGAGACAGGCACTCAAGTGAAAGTCCGGATGGTTAACAAGTGTAAGACCCTTATCAATTTGAGGGTGCTATATAAGAGAAGGAAATCTCCATGAAGAGGGGATCGGAGAATTGAGGAAAAAGGAAGAGAGAGAGAGAGGTGAAAGAATTCTGTAGTCTGTAACCAAGAGCAAGAGGTGCACTTATACGTCTCCTCGGATCGATGCCCCGTGAACTAAAATGGAATATTCTCACGTTCAATATGCTGCATGGCATACATCTAACTAACGTTCACTTCGTCTAGCCCTAATCCTGTAACTCGCTCTCTACAAATTCATTGTCCGGGGACTTTTGGGCCATAACCACTTACTTCTTTGGGCACGGGGCCCCAAAAACCGCCCTTACAATTGGTGCCGTTTGTGGGAAGAACTTGTGTCTCGACAAGTGAAACAGTAAGAAATGGAAGGACCAGGTCCGCACCAAACCGGACGTGCAGATTCCTAACGGCAAGACAATTTTTTAAATCTCAAACGAGGGAAGACCAAGATAATCAACGAGAGGGCGGTGTGAACACCTCTCACATGAGTAGAAGCCGTTCAAAAGGGAAGGATCATGCATCCCATAGGCAAAACGATCGAAAGGCTCTACAACAAGAGATTGATGATCTGAAGAAGAAGCTGCGCTGAGCGCAGCAGAAACGCCCTTCATCCGGCTCAGGCACTAGCAGTGATGAGGATAACGAATCTTGGCGAAGATCAAGAACCCCTCCGAGAGAGACCTTTTCCTACGAGGAAGAGCGGCCTCGCAAACGCAGCCACAAAAGCCCATCTTACCAAGGCCTGGCCAACGATGCCATGAGCAAGGCCCTGGATCGCATCTCCCAGTCGCCGTTCACGCGTAGAATAGAGAGGGCAGTGCTTCCCCGGCGGTTCCATCAACCAACGTTTGCCATATACAATGGTCGGACCGACCGATGAGAGCATGTAAGCCAATTCAATCAAAGGATGGCCGTCCACTCCAGGGATGAGGCGTTAATGTGTAAGGTGTTTCCATCCGACTTGGGACCTATGGCGATGAGATGGTTTGATGCCCTCCAGCCAAATTCCATAGATTCCTTTAAACAGGTGACGCAGGCTTTTGGTTCTCGTTTCATCACCAGCACTAGAGTCTCTCGGCCCCTCGACTCCCTCCTATCTTTGTCCATGCGGGAAGAAGAGACGCTAAAGGCCTACTCGGACAGGCACTGGGAAATGTATAACGAGATAGAAGGAAATTACGATGACGTCGCCATTAGTACGTTCAAAAGGGGCTTGCCAACAGAACATGGCTTAAGAAAGTCCCTCACCGGGAAGCCGATCACCGGCGTGCGCCAACTCATGGACAGAATTGACAAGTACAAAAGGGTCGAGGAGGACCAGCAGATGGGGAAGGGTAAAGCAAAGGTTGTCCCTCAAGAGAGGAGGGACTTCTGGTCGGACCGCTTTAACAGCAATAACAGGCCGAGGAGAGACTACGTGGAACAGTCCGGATCTACTGGGGCTCGGGCGATCCATCTTTGTGTTCCGAGAACCATTGCACAAGATCCTGGAGAAGGTGAAGTGCGAACCCTTCTTTCGGTGGTCGAACAGGATGGCGGGCGACCCCTTAAAACGCAATCGAGAATCATGCTGCGCGTACCACTAGGAGCCAGGTCACACCACCGACGATTGCGGGAATCTGAAAAACCATTTGGATCGGCTTGTCCGAGAAGGGAAGTTGAGGCATCTATTGCACCGCCCCTGAAGGATGGCAGGAGCAGTCAAATGTCGAAACCGGACAAGGCACATTGAGGCCACCCATTGGCACAATAAATGTCATTCTTGCCGCACCTGGGAGGATCGGTTCCAACCCTTTCAGAGTAATGTCGGTGGGCGGGTTCCCGATCGAGCAGACGAAAGGGAATCTAAGAGAGCCAGAGTGAGTGCCACGCCATTAATCGGGTTTACGAAGGAAGACAAGCAAGGAACCCTTCAACCCCACAACGATGCCCTAATCGTCACGCTCAGAATAGGAGGTTATGACGTGAAAAGGGTGTTAGTTGATCAAGACAGCGCCGTGGAGGTAATGTACCCCAATTTGTATAAGGGGTTGAACTTGAAGCCGAAGACTGCCGCCATACGATTCCCCTGCGGTCGACTTTGAAGGAAAAATTGTCATCCCAAAAGGCATGATTAGGCTGCCTGTGCAAACAGACTCGGACGTGGTAGAGGTGAACTTCATTGTCGTAGATGCATACTCCCCCTACACAGCTATTGTGGCTCGGCCGTGGCTTCATGCACTAGGGGCTATGCCATCAACCTTGCACCAAAAAGTGAAGTATCCGTCAGGAGGTCAAGTCAAAGAAATAATAGGGAACCAAGGAATGGCTAGACAATGCATGGTGTCGGCAATCTCACGACGACCAAATAGTTAACCTTCCACTTCAGCCGAGAACGGCTTATAGCAATCAATGACCCCGGTCCCAACTGCAGATAGTGGAGGATCGGCCATGGAGGTGAGTTGTGAGGAGTTGGAGAAAGTACTCGTCGGATTAGACCCTAAGAGGTTTTTTCAGATCGGCTCGGAATTACCACCACAGGAGAAGTCAATGCTAATCGATTTTCTTCGATGGAATGAGGTCGTATTCGCCTGGGATCCCTATGAGGCCCCCGGGGTTGACTCGGATCTCATATGCCATCACCTTAATGTTAACCCGGCTATAACACCAAAGAAGCAACCTCCTCGGTGGCCGTCAAAAGAACATGCAGACGTTGTGAGAGAAGAGGTCGCAAAATTGAAGAAAGCTGGGGCTATCAAGGAAGTATTCTACCCCGAATGGTTAGCCAACACAGTTGTGGTAAAGAAGAAGAGCGGGAAATGGCGGGTCTGCGTAGACTTCACGGACTTAAACAAGGCCTGCCCGAAGGATCCTTTCCCAATGCCACGGATAGACCGATTGGTAGATGCGATCGTCGGACATCCCCTGAATGAGTTTTTTGGACACTTTCCAGGGCTACCATCAGATATCCCTTGCTGCCGAAGACCAAGAAAAAACCGCTTTTGTCACCCCAGTTGGAAACTATCATTATAAGGTGATGCCCTTCGGCTTGAAGAATGCCGGGTTGACCTATCGGAGGATGATGACTAGGATGTTTGAACAGCAGATGGGTAAGACCGTTGAAGTGTATATAGATGACATGGTAGTAATGAGCAAATTGGTGGCTGACCACATCAAAGACCTCGGTGAAGTCTTTCAAATTTCGAGAAAGTACAAGCTACGATTGAACGCATCCAAATGTTCATTTAGGGTGGGATCGGGAAAGTTCTTAGGCTATATGGTGACCCATAGGGGAATAGAAGTCAACCCCGACCAAATAAGAGCCATTCATAGCCTGCGGCCCCCTCGGAATCCCAAAGAGGTCCAGAAGCTTGCCGGCATGATAGCCGCTTTAAACCGTTTCATCTCTCGCTCGGCGGACAGATGTAGACCTTTCTTCCTCTTATTGCACAAGTGGAAGGGCTTCGAGTGGACTAAGGAGTGTGCTTTAGCTTTCCAACGGCTTAAGAAATACCTCGCCCGACCACCGATCATGTCCGGCCCCGATGCCGACGAGGTATTGTTCGCATACATCGCAGTAGCCTTTCATGCGGTGAGCTTAGTGCTAATCCGAGAAGACAACGGCACGCAGCGACCCGTGTATTACGTGAGCAAATCGCTGCGGGAGGCGGAGACCCGGTATCTCCCCCTTGAAAAAGCTATCTTGGCCGTCGTACAAGCCACGCGGAAGCTCCCCCACTATTTTCGTGCACATACAAGTAGTTGTGCTAACTCAACTTCCGCTGAAATCCGTCCTCCGCAGCGCCGACTACACAGGTAGAATTGCTAAGTGGGGAACGATCCTGGGTGCCTTCGACATTAGATACATGCCTCGCACCGCCATAAACGGTCAGGTCCTCGTTGATCTAGTAGCTGAATTTACAGAGCCCACCCTAGAAGGAATGGAAATGTCGGGATCACTAAAGCGCCGATGAGAAACTAATCAATACGGTCTCTCAGCATGAACATAATTGGTGGAAAGCACACATCGACGGAGCAGCGAACCAAAGGGGCTCGGGGGTGGGGCTCGTTCTAGTCTCTCCCAAAGGGATAACCATAGAAAAGTCGTTGAGGATCGGATTCTCTACCACGAATAACGAAGCCGAGTATAAGGCGCTGTTGGAGGGGATGTCAATGATCCAGAAATTGGGTGGAAAGTGCGTAAGTATATTCTCGGATTCAAGACTCATCATGGGACAAGTGAACGGGGAATTGGAGGCGAAGGATGAAAGAATGCAAGAGCACCTTGCCCGGGCTAAACACCCGCAGACCCATTTCTATCACTTCCGCTTAACGCATATACCCGGGAGTGGGAACACCCATGTTGATTCTCTCGCAACGTTGGCCACCTCCTCGGCTCGGCCCCTTCCGCGGGTTATTTTAGTTGAAGATCTCTGCCGCCCAACAACAGAGAAGGCCAACGGAATTCGAGTACACAATGTCGGGGCGGGACCTAGCTGGATGGACCCTCCGGTGCTGTTCTTAAAGCATGACACCTTGCCGGACGATAAGTTTGAGGTCGACAAAATCGGGAGGAAAGCTTCTCGATTCTCGGGCCGTGCCTCGAGGACTCCAAACTTTACAGACGCTCGTTCTCGGGGCCATACCTGCTATGTGTGCACCCGGAGGCTACGTAACTCATCTTGGAGGAGTTACATGAAGGGATTTGTGAAAGCCATACGGGGGGCAGGTCCCTCTCCCACAGGGCCATATTATTTGGTTTCGGCGGCCGAGCATGCATAAAAAGGCTCTGGAATATGTGAAGAAGTGCGACCAATGCCAAAGGTTCACCCCGAACATACATCAGCCGGGCGGAGAACTTAACCCGCTGTCCAGCCCTTGGCCATTCGCACAATGGGGCCTAGACATACTAGGATCGTTCCCCAAAGCGGCTGGGAACAAGAAATTTCTTCTTGTCGGCACCGATTACTTCGCAAAGTAGGTCGAAGCCGAGGCGCTGGCAAACATCGGGGACGTTGATGTCAAGAAGTTTGTTTGGAAAAATATTATCACTAGGTTCGGGACCCCGCACACCCCGATCTCGGACAACGGCCTCCAGTTTGACAACAAAGCCTTTAGAGAATACTGTAATGAGCTGGGAATTATCAATCGATACTCTACACTGGCCTACCCACGGGGTAATGGATAAGCGGAAGCCATCAATAAAAACATAGTGAATGGACTGAAAAAGAGGTTGGACGATGCGAAATGGAGGTGGGTTAAAGAGTTAGCCCACGTCTTGTGGACATACCGCACCACGCCTCGCAAGTCCACGGGAGAAACCCCCTTTTCATTGACCTACGGAGCCGAGGCTGTCATCCTACTGGAGATAAACTTCCCAACACAGAGGACAACCGCCTTCAACCCTATTGCTAATGATAGCCTTCTGGAAAAAAGCTTGGATCTTCTCGAAGAAAAAAGGGAAAGTGCAACGGTCCACCTAGCATACTATCAGCAAAAGCTCAAACAGGGCTACGACGCTAGGGTGAAGTCAAGGCCATTGGCGCCCGGGGATCTAGTGCTGAGGAAAGTCCTGGGCACCGCGAGGAAGCCTGCATGGGGAAAGCTTGGACCAAATCGGGAGGGCCCATACCGTATCATCACTTCCGTAGCGGCATAGGGGCATACTTTTTGGAAGATTTGGATGAACATGTGGTGCCACGCCCATGGAATGTAAATAACACGAAAAGGTCTTGTTATTAATGAAAGACATCATTCTTGACGCCGTATTACTATACTGACTACTTAGACTAAGTGTTAAACAGAATCCAAGTCCTGCTGGCTCCTCGGACCACAGACTTGGGGGAAATTAACCTCGCAGCGATTTTCACTAAGTGTTAAACAGAATCCAAGTCCCGCCTGGCTCCTCGGACCACGGACTTGGGGGAAATTAACTTCGCAACCATTTTCACTAAGTGTTAAACAGAACCCAAGTCTTGCCTGGCTCCTCGGACCACAGACTTGGGGGAAATTAATCTCGAACCCATTTTCACTAAGTGTTAAACAGAACCCAAGTCCTGCCTGGCTCCTTGGACCACAGACTTGGGGGAAATTAACCTCGCAGCCATTTTCACTAAGTGTTAAACAGAACCTAAGTCCCGCCTGGATCCTCGGACCACAGACTTGGGGGAAATTAACCTCGAAGCCACTTTCACTAAGTGTTAAACAGAACCCAAGTCCCGCCTGGCTCCTCGGACCACAGACTTGAGGGAAATTAACACGGAAGCCATTTTCACTAAATGTTAAACAGAACCCAAGTCCCGCCCGACTCCTCGGACCATAGACTTGGGGGAAATTAACCTCGCAGCCATTTTCACTAAGTGTTAAACAGAACCCAAGTCCTACCCGGATCCTCGGACCACAGACTTGGGGGAAATTAACCTCGAAGCCACTTTCACTAAGTGTTAAACAAAACCCAAGTCCTGTCTGGCTCCTCGGACCACAGACTTGGGGGAAATTAACCTCGAAGCCATTTTTACTAAGTGTTAAACAGAACCCAAGTCCTACCTGGTTCCTCGGACCACAGACTTGGGGGAAATTAACCTCGAAGTCATTTTCACTAAGTGTTAAACAGAACTCAAGTCCCGCCTGGCTCCTCGGACCACAGACTTGGGGTAAATTAGCATCGCTGCCATTTTGTCTAATTATCGACTATCATTTTTTACACATTCATTCACTAATGCTTGGTTTTCAACAGTTAATGGCAGAATAAACATCCATTCATGATGAAAACAAAAGAGAAAGTAAAACAACAAGAATAAAAGGGAACGACACCTTTCATTAAAATCCCCAAAAGTGATTCTTTTACAACCATTAAACAGAACAAAATATGAAGGGTTTAACAAGTGAAATCCTACGCTATTTTCCTAAATCTGATCCCCGAGCAGGCCCGGGTTGGTCGTCTCTGTGGTGGGGCCCCGGAACAGTCTCCTTAGCCTGTGCAACAACCTCCCCGATTGAAAGACTGTCCTTAGGCAACTTGTCTTTTACGGCCGGCTGTGCATCCTTAGCTTCAGGCATAGCAAAGTCCGAGGATAAAGCCTTCGTTGGGAGAGGCTCTTTAGGCGCAACCACGTCGGGGATCTCGCGAATGTCCTCGGGAAAAAAGACATTCTCGGCTTTCCTGAGATCGGAATCACTGGGACCGCCGCCCGGTCCAAGGCTACACCCCAAGACAGGATAATGTATTCCCCGCATACAACAACCACCTCCTCTGCCAGGCTGACCTCGGTGTCCTTGACCCCACGATCATAAGAGGCTGCTACTGCTTTCTCGGCCGCCTCCCTAGCCAGACGGGCCTCCCCCTTGGCCTTCGCAAGCTCGACCTTGAAATCTGAACCGCCTGCTTCTCTGTCACGAGATTTTCCTCGGACTAGCGGAGCTGTAGGCGCAAATCCTCGCCTTGCTTAGTAGCGTTTTTAAGGCCGGCCTCCGCGCGCGCCCGGCCCTTCTTTGCCTCCTTTACTTCATGGCTCAGGCTATCGTTTTCCTTCTTGAGGTTGCCAGCAGTCCTCTTGGCGGTCTGCGGGACCGAGCCTCATTATGAAGGTCCTCATGTGCTTTTTTGGCCCACTCCTCAGCAACGAAGATTTGTTGAGTGACTGCGCGCTTTAAAAGTAAAGGCTTAATTAAAGAGAATGATGAATAAATGGATGCGTAACAAGAGAACGAGATAGTAAAAGTTTTCACTTACCATTGCCATATCCCTCTTCAAATGACATAAAGAGTTAAGTTGCCGAGTATCCCGGAGCCCCTTCATGTCGCGAGGCAAAAGAAGAGGCTGCTGCGGGGCCTCAACCAAGAATGACGCCTCTCGTCGTTGGGATTCCCACAGGGTTGCATCCCAAGAAATTGGAGCACCATCCGATTCGAGCCGCGGCGACCATATTCGTTGTTCCCTCCGAATAGCCGCCTCGTCTTGGTTATCAATGGACTTGGTCCTCTTCTCTTTGGGTTCCTTGGTCTCTTTGCCTTTCTTCTGAGGTTTGGCTTTTTCTTGGCCAACCTCACCCTCCTCCAACTCCCCCACAGGCCTTTTTCGCCTTAAATTGGGCATAGGTTGCAGTGCCACATCCAATGTGGGAGGAGGAGGAGGAGGAGCCTTGGAGGTTGGCTGCTCCTTCGAGACATCCTTGGAGGACTGCCCTTTGTTCCTATTGGAGAGGAGGCTCCTGAGACCAGACCTTTGTTTCAGGTCCATTCCTTCTTCTACAAGCTCTTGGCTGGTATCAATTTGCGCGATTACTAAGCCAAGATCGGGAGCGCGAGGCGCGGTCTAAATCTGAGTCAGAGTCCGAGAGTTCTCTCGGCTTGGCCGACACCTCTCCCTCCTTGGCGAAATGGAATTGGTCTATTTGCTCTTCCAAAGACGAGTGCGAGGAGCCGGCTTCTTCCGTTGGGACAACTATCGCAGGAAAGGCACGCTGAGCGGCGCAACTGGACGGGAGGTAAATCTCTCGAAGCAAGAAAAATTGGTACAGAGATGTCGATCCGTGCCAATCGTGGACTACCAGCCACGATTGCTTGGCCGGGCTCCACTAGAGCACGAGTAAGGGGCACGTAGTCCAAAATCAGAGGCGCAGCCCGCAATTGTCCGTCTGTACTCACGTAAATCTCGGACCTTAGAAGGAAATTGAGTGCCCGGACGTTGACCAAACTTAGCCGAGGAGTCATACGCGCCTTGTCCGCAAGGTCCAAAGAGAGGGTTATGTTAATCCGAGAAGGCAAACAAACAAAGTCAGAATCGAAACAATAAAAAAAAAGGGGGAAAGATCAAAACTAAGATCCTTTCCAAGGGATCTAACTCTATGGTGCCCCACCTGGTTTTCCGCTTTGATCGGGCGGTGAAGACCGTCGTGCCACTGTCCGGAGACGATCAAAAGGTCGTCCTTCAAGCCTTTGTTGGACTTGGGAAGGCAGGATATCAACCTCACCTCATCGGACCTGGACTTCAAGTAATATAAGTCGCCGAGGCTGTGCAGTTCATATAGATGAACCACGTCATGCCATGTAAGGCCGAGGTTCATCCGATTGTTCAGGACCTCTATGCACCCTAGGATCCAAAACATATTCGCGACACATTGGTGAGGGGCCAACCTATGACCACGCAAATAATCCCTAGTTATCCTCCCCATAGGGATGGCCATTCCTCATTCCACAAAGGCTATCACTGGAATGGCAACCTGCCCCGTTCTTCTCTTGATTAAGACCTCCTCCAGAGAACAATACTCTAGACCTACCTCCGGCGGAATACGGTATTTGGCCCCGAAGCCTTCCATACCGGCCGGGGAATCTACCAATTTGTCAAGCTTACCCATCCCCCTAATCCTAGGTGATGCGAAGACGATTTACTTAAGGAATAACGCCGGAAAAGGCAATGGAAAAAGGAGTACGCACTTACGGGTGAGGAACTTGCAGGAAATCTTCAAGGGGACGACTGCGAAGGCTTGAACGCTTTGAAAGGGAAAGTGCGGGAGTGCTCTGAGTGCTTGGATGCTTGTCCAAAAATGAGAAGGAAATGCCTTCGAAAATCTTATGTATCCGGGAGAAGTTGGACGGACATACTCCCGCCTAGGGAAACAGAAATGATCCCAACCGTTGATCTAACATCCAGCCGTCGGATTAAAAAGATATAAAACCGCTAAAAGCAATAATTAGCGCCTCCCGGGTCATTAAACACCTCCGTCATTAATGAGTCACGTGAGAAGCATACCGCCGCACGGGTGAAGCAGAATCCACAAGTAAATAGTCCTATGAATGTCAAAATCCCGCCTTTCCTCCTCGGACAAGAAAGAAGGAGCTGGAATTTTGAAGGGCTATTGTAGGGGTGAAATTTACAAGTCAACAGTGGGCTTTGGGCCCCACGCAGGGTTTAGCTATGACAAGAAGGGAAAACGGGGCCGGAAGATTTCCAGCCCAATCCTATTGGGCCGGACTTATTTAAGGGGCGTCCGAGAAGGAGTGCCTCCTCGGACACGCCAAATGGGAGTCCAACGTACACCCCGCACACAGTGAGGAACCATCCCAAGCAAGAGGAAAATGTTAGGCGTCCAGGAGGCAACCACAGTTGCCACATTAAATGCAAGGAAGCTACTTTTCCAGCCGCATTAATGTGGAGAAGATAGGTGAATAGTGTTATCTTGGCCAGTGCAACTCACAGAAGGATAAGGTGGATGTCCGATGGGACAAGCACTCAAGTGAAAGTCCGGATGGTTAACAAGTGTAAGGCCTTATCAATTTGAGGGTGCTATATAAGAGAAGGAAATCCCCATGAAGAGGGGATCGGAGAATTGAGGAAAAAGGAGAGAGAGAGAGAGAGAGATGAAAGAATTCTGTAGTCCGTAACCAAGAGCAAGAGGTGCACTTATATGTCTCCTCGGATCGATACCCCGTGAACTAAAATGGAATATTCTCACGTTCAATATGTTGCATGGCATACATCTAATCGACGTTCACTTTGTCTAGCCCTAGTTCTGTAACCCGCTCTCTACAAATTCATTGTCCTGGGACTTTTGGGCCAGAACCACTTACTTGCTGGGCACGGGGCCCCAAAACCGCCCCCAAAGCAATCATAGACCAATCGTAAACACCATGGGATCAAGGACCTAAGAAATTACAGTCATGGGACTATGGGAGTGGATGTTGTTGGAGAGCAACCCAACTCAATTAAGGATGGAGACATTCAATGCTCAATCCTATACCATATTAATGCTCTCGTAAGATTAGCTTAGCTTCAATGTCAAGAGCTTTATAGCTCAACTTGTAGATATTTTTGATATTTTTAATTAACAAAGAATTTCCTCTTCTCATTGTAACTATCGAATTATTTAAAAAAAAAAAAAAGTTTAGCTTGTCTCAATATATGTATGCTCAATAAAAAAATACCTTAGCTTAAGGAGAAAGAATATATGTTTTTTTAATACAATGGATTTCATGGGTAACTAAAGGAGAAAAAAAAATTTCTTCTATTTTAAAGGGGGTAAATTATTATTTGTTCCTAATGTTTATACCATGTGTCAATTTAGTTACTAATATGTCAAATGCATCAATTTACTTATCAAAAAAAAAAAAAATGCATCAATTTAGTCTTTAATATTTTGATATTTGTGAAAATAGTTTTTACCATTAAATGATAAATAAAAAATATTGACGTAGCTAACAATGATATTACAATATTAATTTTTAAACAAAGGAAGCAGTCACCTGGATTTCATTTACTTTAGCAAAAATGAGAAATTGAATGAGAATGAGAAGTCAGGATTTTTTTTATGACCGAGGATTAATAATTAACATTATATACTTATCTAATAAGGGCTTCACCAGGCTCTTGTCTAAGAGCTTTACATCTAAGTTCCCTCACGTGGAGAGATACATTGGACCTTGGTTAATAAACCAATTTTCAAGAAGATTTTAGGTGAGGTGAAACAGATTTGAGAGATACATTGGACCTTGGTTAATAAACCAATTTTCAAGAAGATTTTAGGTGAGGTGAAACAGACTAAATCTGTTCCACCAGTTACATCTACAAAGAATCCTTCTGATTAGCTAAAACAATCTTCTAAATCAAAGGCTAAGGATGAAACCAAAAAGGAGGAGCCAATAAAGCCCAAAACAAAAGTTGGTGAAGAGGAGGAGGCTCCAAAGACCAAACCTAAGAATCCTCTTGATCTACTGCCTCCACGCAAGATGATACTGGAGGAGTGGAAGAGGCTGTACTCAAATACCAAGACCAACTTCAGTGAGGTTGCTATTACAGGTATGGTAGTGTTTATTACATGCCATTTGAAATTGTGTTTTCAACCGTTGTTTTGGGTGTGTACAGACGTGTTTGAATGTGTGTGTGCAACATGTGTTTTACCTACAAAATAAATTTTATATTTTTTTTCACAAAATTTGAGGTGGTAGACTGTGATTAGTAAAAAATCATTTTCCCACATAGGGTCTTGTTAGGTTCTAAGGATTGGGAACTAATGTATTAGAACTCTAATTTGTATGTTGGCAAACCATGATCAAAACAGGTTTTAGTCTTGTTTAGACTTGCTCAAAGTATATGCGTTTTATGTAAAGTTGGAATCGAGTTACTGCAGAATTTATTGTGCAATTGCATGCAGCTCAATCGATCGAAACACGGGCATAATGTTTTTTCGTAGAATTTTCCAACTCAGCTTTAAGCCTATATGACGTGTAGGGTTTTATGTTTTGTCTCAAGTATAAAAGGGAAAACCCTAACCATGCTTTTGGTTGTCCATTATGCTGTGTGTGTGAATCTTTTGTGAGATCAAGAGGTGGTTGCCTTCACACACATACTTAGGGTTTCCAAGATTCAAAATTATGTCAAGAACTTGGTAATCGTTTCAGTTGTTGCATTAAAGAGCTTAAAGAAACACAAGCGAGTGTGCTTATAGTTCTTGGAGAATCCAAGAAAGGAGTCCGTGATCTCGGAGCTTGCACGTGGTCGTGTCAATAAATTTCTACTGATGGGTAGCAATAGGATGTTAGTGGTCTAAGTTCTATTGTAAAATTTTGATTCTTTCATGGCGGATTCAGGTTTACCTTGAGGATAGCTAGTTTAAATCCTCCCCAGGTTTTTACCGGTGTGGTTTCCTAAATCATCATATCTTTGTGTTATTTATATTCTGCACTTTACATTGATATGATTATATGATTGTGTATTAACCTAGATCTGAAATTTGGACTAAGTAATCACTTGGCTAATTAACTAGGTTAATCCATTTGTGTTTTAAGGGGTCTAAAAACATACAGGTCTGTTTGGGATCTGTTTATTTTGCTGAAATTGAAAACTTTTTATTGAAAGTACTGTAAATAAAGGTAAAAGTTAATTGAAATAGTATAGTGGGACCCATTAATAGTACCAAAAAAGTGCAGTGGAGCCCATTAATAGTAGTGAAAATAAGTTAAATAAAAAAATAAGCTGAAGCCAAATACACACATACCTAAACTTGTTGTTTATAATGACATGAAGGCATAATTGGTATCATTCGCATTCATTAACATGGCCTATAGTTTTAGTTCCAATCAGTATATTTTCTCGAAAGTCCTCTTGAAGTTATTTATTGAGGTTCCTATCTTTTAAGTGTGGGTTTGGATTCGCGTTTCCAAACCAATGTTTGCGTTTTTTGCCATCCCTTTTTTTTTTTTTTTTTCCCAGCGTGTGAATAGTAATATCACATGTAAGCACTATGCAGGAGACAAAAGGCACTATTCACGCACTGTTCATGGGTTCCATGACACTATTCACTCATTTAAAAATTATTTTGCTACAATGTTTTCAGTTTTCATTTTTCAATTTTCAGTTTTAGCAAAAATAAGTTGTATCTAAATGGACCCTAAATGTTTGTATCTTTTTTGTTAAAATGGTATGCTTGAATTATGTTCATGAATTGAAGAAAATGGCCAGCATATATACTAGTATAATGGGTTGAAGACTAAATTACATTTCTTATCCCAAAAATTTAGGACTATTTTCATTTTATTTCTTTAAATTAGATTTTTTTTAGTCTATCAAAAGTTATTTTTGTTTTTTCAAAATGGTCATTCCGAATATGTTCATGACTTATCTAGCGGTTAAGAGGGGGAGGAAAAAAAAAAAAAAATAGACGTCATTTTGTTGGCAGTACTTAACGGTTAAATTAGTCATGAAAATGGATGGAATAACCATTTTGAATCAAACTTGATGGTCCAAAATGAATATATTAAACTTAAAGGACCAAAATGAAAACAACTTAAACTATAAGAATTAAAAGTGTAATTTAGTCTATATCGAATATTCAGTTCCAAATTCCAATACCTTGGCCATGATTTTATTTTGAAACACTACAGTCCGCCATGCATTAATAATCCTTATTTATACAGCTTGATCTCGTTCACAACATTTATATGTCACTTGCTGCATGAAAAATTTTCTCTTAATTCATTCTTGTTTCATGTTTGTTTGTTGTAGAGTTCTGGGACATGTATACTGAGGGATACTTTCTCTGGGTCGGTGATGGAGCATGGGTCTTGGCTGATTGAATAGAGAGCTTTGGTGAGCTTCGATGAGGATGATGGATGAACGGAGCTGGGTTTCAAAGATAGGTGAGGAGGATGATGAATTGGGTCGGCGATGGTGCGTGAGCTTCGGTGGCGGCAGTGAGGATGATGGATGAGGAGGATGATGGGTGAGGATGATGGATAAAACGGAGGTGAGAGTTTGAGGAGAATGAGAAAGAGGTGAGAGTATGAGAGTTTCGTTTTGAGAAAGAGAAAATTAGTGTGAAACTGCAGAGGAATAAAAGAAATAGAAAGAAGAAATAAATAAATATTATTTTAAAGAGAGTGAGAATAAAAAATAATATTTGAGTTTAGCTTATGAGTAAGAGCATTCACAGCAGTAGAGACATATTGCTATATTGCTAAAATTTAGCTATATTGCTAAAATTTAGCTCCATAGACACAAAAGTCATCTTTGCAAAGAAAGTGGAGGCATATTGCTATATTGCTAAAATTTAGCTCCACAGACATAAAAGTCACGCTGCAGCGGTGGAGGCATAAGGAAAAATTTTAGATGTTCGATTCAGTGCACATCTATCTGCACTGTAGCCGAGAGCAAAAAAAAAAAAAAAAAAAAGAATTTTTTATTTGGCCGATTAATAAAATAATAAAAAGTCTCTCTCATCTCTCATCTTTCTCAGTCACTCTTTCAGTCACTCTCTCATCTCTCTCTCTCAGTCACTCTCTCATCTCATCTCTCAGTCACTCTCTCAAGCAAACTTCTCTTTCGCAGCTGATCGCCTCACGCTGCCGATCGCCTCATCTCATCTCATCTTACGCCGCCTCACGCCTCATCTCATCTCATCTCACGCCGCTGATTGCTTGCTCATCAAGCCGCCGGTCTCAAGCTCATCTGAGCCGCCGGTCTGAAACCCATGGAGCTCGCCAACGTTGTGCTTGTTTGTGATTGGTGATTTTTTATTTTGTTTGTGATTGGTGATTTTGTTTGGTCTAGGTTAAGGAAAAAGATTGGAGATTTGGGTTTTTTTTTTTTTTTTTTTTTTTTTTTTTTTTTTGTGGTGGGTGGTGGTGGTGGTGGGTGTGGTTATGGCTGTGGCTGATGGTAGAAGTGGTTGTGGTTGGTGTTGTGGAAGTTTTTTGGGTAGTAGGATATATTATTTTATTGTAGTGGTTATATTATTTTATTGTAATGTTTATATTATTTTATTTTGTTGAAAGCTAAAATAGATCCTTTCTTTGTGGCATGTGTGTAGGTAAAATAGATAAAGTAACTTTTGGTGGAGCTAAATTACTATATTTTTAGCTCCACTGCTGTGGATGCTCTAAGAGGCTGAAATTTTTTAGCTATAACACCACCATTGCAACATATTTTTTAGTATTAGTAGTGCTAAAAATAGTAATATGGCTTTTTAGCACCACCAATGCTAGTGCTCTTATTGGTACAATGATGAGAATACCATTTCCTTTGTAACACGGTAGACGTGGCAAAACAGGCTGGTGGGTTCAGGTCGGGTCAATCAGGCCGTGGGTCAAAACGGGTCAATTGGATCCGGTCGGGTTGACCCATATTTTTCAAACAAGCATTTTTTTTTTCAATTACAAAAACAAATCAATGGCAACCTGTTTAGAGAGAATAAATAAAATCAATTAAGGAAATCAATGGTAGAGGCGCACGCTTTGTGTGAAATTGAAAAAGTGTGAAAGTGTGAAAAGAAGGGCAAAGGCGCAAGAGTAGAGGAACCGAGAAAGCTTTGGCCTTTGTAGTTTGTCACATTTCATGTTTGTGCCTTTGGAATTGGAATACAGCTAGTCAACTAGTCAAATTGAATGAGATTTTTTTTTTTTTTAATGGTTGTCTTATCTTGTCTTCTCTCATACTCTCATGTCTTTGAAGCTCTCATTGGTTGTGAAGCTCAAATAGTCAAATTGAATGTGAAGCTATTGTCTTGTCTTGTCTATATCTATAATCTATTGACTATTGGTTCTAGTGCTTTGTGCTTTATGCACCTAGTATTAGGATGTATTCTAAATATTTTGTAAGGTTGAAATTAATCAACCATCTTGTTGGTTTTACTCCATGCCAAATTTGCTTGTAATTTAGCAATTAATAACCCTGTATTTAGGTGGGAATCATGTAAGAGTAGTGTGTGAGAGAGTGTGAAGAAATGCTCAAGACTGTGCGGTGAAGCGGGGACTCGCGGCTGGATCTCGCGGGTGGCTCGCGGCTTGCAAGCCGCCAGAAGATGCACACGAGTGAAGCATGCAGAGAAGCTGAACCATCATGTCAGCTGTAGCACTATAGGATAAAAAGTTCAAACTGGCCATTCGGTTTGCTCGCGGCTTGGACTCGCGACTCGGTCAAGTAGTGAGGCCAAGTCGCCGATCCACTCTGTTATGGAAAAACTAACTCTTCGCATTCCTTTCTCATTCCAGTATAAATACTCCTTATACCCATGAAATATTGAGAGCTTCCGGAGAGAATTTTGTGAGAGAAACCCTAGAGAAAAACAAGATTGACTCATCCACAATTTACACATAGTGACTCCTCAAATTTCTCAATTCTCACCCTTTCCATTGTTACATCCTTGAGAGGTTCTTTAGCCAAATCCTTTTCTCACCTTACCCATATCTATGAGAAGGCTTTTTGGTGCTTTGGGAAGCAATTAGGAAGGGACCAATTCATATTGGTTGATGCTATAGGTTATAGCGGAATTCGGTAAGTTAAAGAAGACAAAGGTTCAGCGTAACCTCGTTGGAGCAAGAAGCTTGGAGGGCTTAGGTACACTGGGTAGATTAGGCTTGGAGGGTCTTCTGCTGTTCATGTATCCCAACTTCATTCTTTAGTGGATTATTTACCGCTTGGAGGGCGGCGAAGAAGTTTTACGCCGAGGGCTTCGGTTTCCTCTTCGATAACACATCGTTGTGTTATTCTTGTGTTTGCATCTCTTTTCCCTTAATCTTGCCATTTAATTTCTGCTATAGATATGATTTTATTTGATTTAGATTGTTTATTAATTCTGTGTTAAGCTTATTTACATTTTCCGCACGTACATTGTTTGTTGATAAGCTTGAATTAGTAATTTGTTATTTGGGGTGTAAATGTTCAAGGGTGTTTTACACACATTTTGATTTTTTAGTGAATTTTTTTAACGGGTCGAGTCATGGGTCAACACGTTTTTTCTTCGGGTAAAAAAAATCGGGTTCGGGTTAGATATTTTTCGGGTCGAGTCGAGTCTGCAAATTTTGACTCGTTTTGCCATGTCTAGTAACATCAAACAAGGTTGGTGAATTTCTTCAGAGGATGGATTTAGCTTGCAAATATGCATTTGGAAAGATGCTACTGATGATCAGAGCCACCTTTCAAGGTGAAAGGACTGTGGCTTTTTCGTGGGCCAGAAATACCACAGTTTATGCTTGATGAATGCTATAACATGGAGCTATATGACTGGAAGAAGGTTGATATCACAGATGAAGACCGAAAGATTTCTTCAGAGGATGGATCTAGCTTGCAAATATGCATTTGGAAAGATGCTAGTGATGATCAGAGCCACCTTTCAAGGTGAAAGGACTGTGGCTTTTTCGTGGGCCAGAAATACCACAGTTTATGCTTGATGAATGCTATAACATGGAGCTATATGACTGGAAGAAGGTTGATATCACAGATGAAGACCGAAAGGAACGTGTGAATCAGATGATTGAAGATCACGAACCTTTTGAGGGCAAGCCTCTTTTTGATGCCAAGTGCTTCAAGTGAATGACCCCAATTAGTCCCTGGATTAAAAGTTGTATTTTGTGTGTTTTTGCTGTAGAGTTTTTCTTGACTTTGTCCAAAACGGACTAAAGTCTGGCCATTTTTTGTTTGAGTGTCTTATTATATTTCTAACTATGTTTCTACTGTTTCAATATTCTATATAATAGAATCATATGTGCTATATATATATATATATATATGGTTGCATGTTGATGGTATGCAAATGTATATTAATAGAGTTTTTATCATTTTAAACTAATGGATTGTTACCTGATTAATTGTTTTCTAGCCATGGTTTTCTTATTTAAGGCTACACGTATATCTTTGATTCCGATCCTAACTTTAGTTTTTGGTTTCAGAATAGTGATGTGATGAAATTTCTGATATCTTACAATAGTATACTATACATACATAATAGTTTCGTATTACTCTTCATTGAATGAGTAGTGATGTAAGTGTTCCTCTTTAGGCCTCTAAATAGATCACTTGTAAACTTTGTCTAATTTTCATTTATAATGAAGCGTTTCAAGCCTTCTGTAGAGTTTACTTCCCGATATAATGTATCTCACCTATTAAAAAAGATAAACATGATTTTGATACCATGTTATGGAGGAAAGAAAAAAAAAAAAAGAAAAAGAGGAAAGAGGACAAAACATAACTTTGATTTCATGATAGAGTGAATGAAAAAAAAAAAAAAAAATAAAATAGAACATAAAAGACCTAATATGGTTTATATTTTGTTTTGTTGAATTGGGGTTAATTACATGCTTTGATAAATTTGGAGTATTATGTATTCTATATATATTCAAAACAATTGAGATCCCCCACATGTGGCAGTTCGTCTAAGAAGAAATTGCACACATAAGTAGTTCGTAAAAATATTATTCCCTCCGTCTCTATTTGTTTGTTCTCTATTCTATTTTGGGATGTCCCAAAATATTGTTCTGTTTCTAAAAATAAAAGTTATTAGTTTATTAATGTTCCTATTATACCCCCGATAAACACAGGGAAATCAGTAGGGTGAATGTCTCGAACATTGATGATCTCAATGTCACTTGGAATATCCCGACAAGATAAACACAAAATCAGAGAAGACAGGGGAAGACCGGCCAAGGATCCTCTTTTGGTAAAGTCAGTATTTTTGGAATTTCAAGTTGTGTGGAAATGTTTGAATACCTTACCCTCATGTAGAAGAGCCTTTATATAGTGCTTGTCCGAGGCCTTTATTTCTTCTACCGTTGTGGAGTTTGGAAAACTCGGAGGTAACTTCCATAACCACCATGGAAGTTACATTATTTAGGGTCTGTTTTCCTCAACTATTTATTGGGGATTGGTTTGTAGCCTGACAGGAAAACCGAGGTCGTTTCAAGTTTATATCCGAGGAACATGTTTAGGACGTAAGGTGCTCATCCAACATTCTCCACGGACGGACGAGCTTATCTTTGGACGAACATGCCTTACGTCCACTCAACTCTTTGGATGGACGAGTCATATGGACGATTGTAGAAGTTGGTCTATTTTATAACACTATCAGTTACCCCCTCGTCCACATGGATCGTTTAAGGGAATGTGTAGCTTGGCATCATTTTCCTAGACATACGTATTTAATGTCTCTGATTAGATGTGCCGCGTGTCATAATTATATCGGTGACCAGTCTCGTCGATTTATTTTTTCGAGGGTTAAGCCACGTGTCATTTCCTAGTTGGTTGTGTAGTTTCAAATGCCCAGTCATTTGTCTATAAATAGTGGAATTCCTCCTCTACCCTTCGCATTTCTAAAATTTTCCTTCCGGACATTCTTCGTCTAGAAGTTTCTCTGCGTCCATAGTCCTCTCTCGTCTAGAGAGAGGTATTTTCTTCCTTCTCGTCTTTAGGTTTATAGTTTCCAAAAAATGTCTGAAACTGTTATTTCTTCATCTAGCGATAGTACAGGGAAAGCTATAGACGAGTATTGTGATACATCCGGTGATGGTTCAAGTAGTAGTAGCCATAGTAGTGAGGGGAGTTCTACGGACGAGGGATATACCTCTGGTGTCCCTGGGCTCCCTTTAGAAGTTATCCAAGAGCAACTTAGGAAATCCTCTGGTTCCCAAGCCGGCACCCCGTCTAGTGTCCCTCCGTCTAGTCCTTTGGACGAAGAGGAGACCGTTTATAGTTGCGCAGTAGGTATTCATTCCAAAATGACTAAGCAAAGGCTTAACAACCTTAGAACATGGTACTAGATCCCGGACGAGTTTAACCCTAGGTTGCCCGTCTGTGGAGAATGGTGTTGTAATCCCCGTTTCGAAGTAGGCGTCTATGAGGCTTATTTCTTGGGGGGTCTCAGGTTGCCTTTGAATGCATTTGCTAGAGAGTTATTGATTAGGTTAGGTTTAGGTATATGTTAATTCAATCCTAATGCGTGGAGATTAGTTATCTCTATGCAGATTTGGTGGAGGGAAGTATTTGGAGGAGACCGTCCTCTTACTATGGACGAGTTCCTCTTTTTTTACAAGCCCTCAGAAATAAATCAATCCTTGGCTTTTACCAATTCACGGCTAGGGGTACAGATTGTAGATTAATCAAATCCCTAGCCTCGTCTGACAGGTTTTGGAAGACAGAGTTTATCTGTGTCTCCGGTTTTTAGGCAAGGAACCCCGTGGACGTTGGCAGAGACCATTTCGCCCCTTACTACTGGGACTTAGGGAACCTTCATCTTGAAGGTACATCCCTCCCCTTTTTCTTCTGTCTCATTTCTATTTGTTTCTAACCCTTGTTTACCATTTGCTTTACAGGTGTTAAACGACTGTCCTTAAGTAAATTTCACCGTAATTGCGTCCACAAGGCTTGTCTTTACATTAATAGGGATTTTCATTCTTTGATTACCTTATGACGTCTTGCTAAGTGGGGACTTGGTCCTAAACCATCAGACGAGGCTATTGCTCACGAGGTCACAGTGCGAAGAAGTAAGTTTTCGTTTAATGATCATTTGATATCCAAGAGTGATCATTATATATAGGTTTGACCTCCTCGGATTGAAAGTGCATTGATATCAACATCCTTTATTTGTGTTTGATCGTCATGCAATTCAATACTAGCCGTTGTTCAACTCATTAGGACCTAGTTCTTGGACCTATTTTCTACAAATTTATTATATTGGGCTCATTGGGCCAAGGGTTCATATGTTTTGGGCTTGGGTTGCAAATTGTGACCCTACAAATATAATCATAATAAATACTTATTAATAATTATCATAATTATAAAATTTTATAAATCATATTTTGTTAAAATTTTCTTGTGAGTTGTGATGCAACCAAATATGCAACAGAAAAAAGAAAAATTCTTTTAAAAAAAATAATGAAAAAGTTATTTTCATGCTATTGGCTAGCGATTGTTTCACTTTCATCCTCAAAGTAATAATATAAAGGGCAAGATTTAAGTACAATACTTAGGTGTTGTTTATTAAGTTCCACTCTTGAAATTCTGTCATGTGGAGTTTTTTTATGGAATGGAAGACTATTTTTTAGTTAAGCAGTCATATGACTAAATCTTAAGAAATGAATCTAAAAAACAGTATCTAAGGTATTGTACCTAAGTTTTGTCCTAATATAAATTATAATATATTTATAAAGTATTCATCGAAATGTTCAATCTTGTGTGCATTGCCTGACTTTACAATACCTAGCCAAAAAATGCATGTCACACATACTTATAAATTATAATATACTTATGGCTTTCACTAGGAACAGGAAAAAGGAGCTAGAAAGATAATTTGGTTCACTTAACTTGGGGAAATTTTTTTGGCTCTGTGCCAAAACCTTACTAGAAGTAGAACTTGAAAAAATTTGGAGCCAATGAAAAGTATGCAATTTAACCATGATGAAATAACTTAAGGTGCGTTTGGTTTGCTGTGATGTGTTTTTGATGTGATGCTCATTACCTTAATGTGATATTATGGTATTTAGTTAACTTTATCTTTTCTAACATTTTTGTAATCTAAGATTACAAAATATATCACATCACCTTAATCACACCACATTCTTAAATGGGGTGATCTTACATTATTTATTGGTAGGGGATGCAATAATTTATTGAATTGACAAAATTACTTAACCTCTTCAATAACCAAAATACCCATGGAACAACCAAAATGACTAAAAGCACTACGCTTGTCCAAAATATTCCTAAAACCTCTAAAATAACCACAATATCCAAAACTTATAAAATGACTAAAATACCCCTAAAAACTTGTAAAATAGCAAAAATACCTTCAGTTGTATTTGGTACATGTGTTATTTGATTATACCATAAGCTCATCTAATTGGTACATGTGTTATTTGATTATACCACAAGCTCATCTAATTGTCAAAATCTTTATCCAAATTCCAGTTGTGAATATTTTGCATGAGCCTAACTGTGGTAGTGAGAACTTTTGAGAAAAACAAAAGATAGATTGAGGGAGTGTGTGGAGTTGCTGATTTTTTTATTTATTATTTTTTTAAAAAACAGTAATACTTCTTAAACCACACAAACACAAAAATAATATATATAATTTTTTATAAGCTTGACTTTTTTGTTCATTTGATTGCAGACGTCGTGGGCAATTCGGGTGATGCAGTCAAATGACTGAATTACCCATGTAATCCCAGGAAGATTCGTGAATTTCAAGGGTAGTTGAGTCATTTAATTCTCACCTGCAGTTGTAGTATATATACTCGGCGAAGTTCCACTCAACTCCCCACCATTTCTCCTTCTGCTTTGAAAAAAAAAGATAAAAAAACCTCTCAGCTCAAGTTCAATTAGTCTCTATCTCTCCCAATCCTATGGGACGCTTGATAGCCAAGGAGTTTTTAAACTTCCCTCAGCCTTCCAGCAGGTAAACAAACAATAGCTATGGTTATTCCCAAATATAATATTTTTGTGTTATTGTGGTTTTGATACAATTTTTTCTTTTGTAAACCAGTGAAGAGAAACTGTTATTGCAACTCGAAGTGGCCAGGAATTTGATCTACCTGCTGATTCTTACTGTTATGCTTTTTTTTTGCGCTTCGCAAGTGTGCGTGTAGGCGTAAATCCAGAGGTGGTGGCCGTGTCCAAACTAATGGGGGCGATACCGCCAGCGGCCAAATTGCTACAGAAGTCCATCACAATGTCACCGGCCAAGTCTCTGGAGAAGTCAGTATCGATGTCGACGGTGATGACGATGATGGCGATACAAATAACGGCGAAATTGCCATGGGTCCAACTTCACTAGCGGCTACTATGGTTTTTTTTTATCGGATGGAAATGCTATGACATAGTTACAACAAATTTAAAGTGGTGGGTTATTATTGGTTATTATGGATAGATAAAAAATTAATTTAAGTTATAAATTTAAATTAGAATCAATAATAATTTACCACTTATAATTTATTAGAAAAATATTGTGAAACTAAAAGAAATCATCTTTATTTTAGAGACAATAAAAGTTTCAATTTGAGTTATTTGTATTTTTTAGAAAAGAACGGCTAGTGCTAAAAAAGAAATTCATGATTTTTTGTCACAACTAATTGCATGATGAGCTGTAAATGATGCATATGTGGACCTCATAAACTCACTATTTTTTATCCTCTTGTCACTTGTAACTTATCACGTGGTGAATTATAGTAAAAGTTATAATTTTTTTGGGCACATTTTTTGTTTTCAGAATTTCAGACCATGTTTGGTAGAGTGGTTTAATAACATGTTTTTAGTTTTTAAATAGTATTATACGTATTTTTATATATTTTTTTATCTACACATATTTTAAAAAAATACAAACAACATTACTAACAACATTACCAATCACTGTTTAGGCATTGCAAAATTTTTTTTTTCTATGAATTGGCGTTGAAATTCTTGTAACTCTGTGTCTAGAGGTGGGCACGTGTGTAATATCACTATGCTATGAGAGCATCTACGCCAGATTAGACAAATTTTTGTCTTGTTTGAAGAATGAACATTAACTTTTACCTTTTAGCTACCAACTTTTTCAAATACATTTTCCAACTGATTCTCTATCTCATTCTCTATCTCACTTAAATATTATTTCTTCATTCATTATTTATTCTTTTTTTAACAACTACACATCTTCTAATATTTTTTTATTCAATACCTTATTATTATAATAGAAAAAAAATATTTAAAGAATGAACAGTAGTTCATCGGACTTGATGAACTACTGTTCATGTGTCAAAAAAAATTCAGGTATAGAGAGTTTGTTGGAGTGTCATTTTGTGAGTTTACTTTCTATAATAGAGAGTATTTTGTGTTTAAAGAGCCTATTGGAGATGCTTTGAGCTAATTTAATTGGCCAGTTCTAATTATCCCAAATTCCACTTCTGAAATTTAATTAATACAGGTTTTATTATCTGATCCTAATTGGAGTAATTTAAATATTAATAAAATGACGACAAATACAATATTTGTAAATTCTACAGAATCATACATACTGTAATGATTCTCAAAAAAAAAAAAAAAAAAACACTCTATATCCATGTGAGTGTATTCCCTTATCTCATCCCCTTCCCCTATATATATGTGTGTGTGTGTTTCTCAAATAAAAAAAGATACTAAGTGTTGTCGAGATATCCCACATCAGTAATGTGTGATATTGAGAAAGAGTTTATCACTTGCTCCTTGCTCCGCGACACTAATCGCCGCATGCAGTTTTGGTGTTGACGTGTGAGTATATTCCCTTATCTCATCCTAACGTGTGAGTGTATTCCCTTATCTCATCTCCCTTCCCCTATATATGTGTATGTTTCTCAAATAAAAAAAAATTTCCATGTTCTGCTCAAAGTAGATGCCATCATGCCAGCACTAAAAAGATAATTTTAAAAGATTAAGACTTGTTTTTATCAAGGGCTGAGATCAAAAGTGATTTCAATCTCAACCTTTCATCACACGGTGCATAGCCCGAATTACCAACAAAAAAAGTAAAGTTTTTTCCAAAACTTTTGGAAAGTCAAAGTTACTGCCTCAGGAGTCCGGACATGGACTATACGGCTCTCTCTCTCTCTCTCAGACTCTTAAAAAATGGAGTCAACTCGGAATCCCAACATCATCGCATTTCACGACATAGGGAAGCTGTAAGAACTCATCATTTAACTGAATTTGTTTCTCAGGTTTCTTTACTATTTTATGTTTTATTTAGTGTTTTTTTTTTCTTTACTATTCATATTTGTTGCTCAGATTGCTTTGCATATTCTGCTGCTTGCCTTATGTGAATTTAAAATTTTGAAGTTCTTAAAGTTTTTCATTTCAGATCAAAAGATTATTTTATTTTATTTTAAAAATGTTTTGATTTGAAATTGTTTAGTATTCTAACCCAATGGACTAAAGAATACTGAATTTGATGGTTCTGATATGCCAATGAGGTCTGGCTCTAAGTGTCAGTTCCTTCATCCTTGTTCCACATGAATGCGTGATTCATGTTGTGGGTGCTTGTCTAACTTACCAATTAAAAATAATAATAATTAAGAGAAATAATTTTGCTTTTATCTGGGTGTGCTACTGCTACCACATCAAATCCTCTGTTTCTGGGTGTTAAGGGCAGATGGAGAATAGCTCAACCGAGACACATTTTCTATAGACAGTATTTTTATTTTGGTTTCGATAGAATTGTATTACTTCCTTTTTTCCCCAATTAAAGGCTGCATTTGGATGGTTATAAATGTGAAAATCCTTAGTGTGCATATGCAACTACATCCATCACAATTGATTAATCTTGTTTGTTTCTGGATTGAATGCATTTGTTGCTCTTCCTTTGCTAATAAGGCTGTATGATCTATATTGCAGATCTTGCATTCAGTGAAGACGAAGAAAAACTCGTACAAGACACTCATCACTGCGGAATACACCTCTGTGAAAGTTGAACTAGCCCCAAATTTTGAGATGGGTGTCTCTAATAAGCCTCCTGAATTTATCAAGATGAAACCTACTGGGAAGGTATGGTTCTATATTGTAAAATTTGTGGTAATCTATACTCTACTAATTGCATGTTAGTTTTATAGAAGGTTTTCCTAATAAATCTGTTATTCTTGTAGGTTCCTGTGGTGGAAACACCTGATGGTCCAGTATTTGAGAGCAATGCTATGGCATGTTACGGTAAGACTATAGATTTTCCTTTCCTCATCCATTAATTTTGATGATTCTCTGAAGATTGTTATTTTGGGACCAAACGACTCTCCCTCATCTTTTCATTAATTGGGGCTACCCCTATCTTTAAGCAATCGTTTCTATCCATTGCCAGGAAATTAACGTAATTCCCAGTAAAGCTCTCTCTCAACACCACCTCCATCTTCTAGCTCAAGTTTCATAGAGAAGCTGTAAAAGCTCTGGATTTCACTTATTGCTGAGATTTGTTTGGCATTTGATGTTTACTTATTTAGTGGGTCCTATGCTCTTTTGGGTTGACTTCTTTTTATAAAGTTGAATTTATGTGATTTTGATTTGAAACAATGAATTTCTTTTAGGTAGTTATGTGCGTGGAATTAGGTGAGGTAAAATTGGATTTTATTAGTTAGAAAAGTTTTTTATGGAAATCCTTAGGTCTCTCTCTATATACACAAAATCTGTTTGTTTCTACAGAAAATGATTCCATAGAAAACTTTCAATTTTCCGAGAATTATTTACTTTGAATCAAAATGAGTCATTTTTCAATTAAGTTCTTTTTAAAGGTTTTGTTTTTTGGTGCTCAGATCTTAGATCAGAGAGAAATGTTTTTCTCTGAAGCCATGGCTCTGGTGTGTCTCAATTCTATGAATGAAATCAAAAATCTGTTATGGGTATTTTCTCTTTTGGCAATTTCATTGTGGTAAAGATGTGTTTGGTTGCCCAGAAAATTAGTGGGGAAAAGTAGAATTTTGTCTTTTGAATGTGAAAGTACTTGACTTTTACAGAAGAACTAATTACGATTTCATTTCATTTCATTAGCCTTGTTAGTTAGCATTCATTTAATTTCAAATTTGTCTCTTTACAAGTCTATTCATCCCTTCAATGCCTCTGGCAAGTAAGGATTGATGGTGAATCCAATGTCGATTCATCCCTCTGTTATTCGTTTCTTTCTTGTTCGTCATCTCTGGGTTTGCTTTTCTGTGGATTATTTGTGTTTCAGCTTGTTTCCCTGCCACTGTTTTTGTTTCCGTTTTAATTTCTGTCCTCTTCTTATTTATATTTGTCTTATTCCCTTTGTCTTCTTCTTCAATTCTCCTTTTGTTTCCCTGTTTATCTGCTCTCTTCATATTTTCTGTTTCCCTTAAGTCTTTTGAATCTATTTTCTTTTAAATCATGTCAATTCTGTCTTTGCTTACTGTAGTCTTTTGGATTTCTATTCTCTTTTACATCATGTATTCTATCTTTACTTACTGTTTGTTGTTGAACCATGTACATCCTTCTGGATTTTAATATTTTTTCTTAATATCATGTGCTTGTCTGTTTAGCCATTCTAATATTCTTTTTCCCATGGATTGTGTCTGACAGCCACTTTCAACCTACTCATTTTAAAATTTTCTCCTACAGAATTTTCTTCTTCCTTCTCGTTCTTTAGATATGTTTTTTATTTTTAATTTTTTGGTGTTCATGTCCACCATCATTTTCCCCATGCTTTGTATCCTGCACCTCTGCATTCTGTTCATGTTCATTCGTTCTGTCCATATTTTCTGTTCTGGTTCACGTTTTAATGTGATGGTCTTCCGTTTCTTGTCTGGCCAACATTATATGGATTGTCCATTTTACAAAGAGGCTATCATGTCCAAGGTGCGAAGTTTGAGGATTGTTGCTTCCACTGCACTGATTCAGTAGGGGGTGGATGAAAAGCCTCATTCTGTTTACAGTTTTCTTCAGGGAGTGGTTACCGATAGCAAATTTATGACGATCTGGACTAGGTGTGGTTACTGACTCTGTCACATTGTGACATGGCAGCCTTTAGTATTGTCCCTAATCTGTCAGGTACCACGTGGAATATGCGTCCGAATTTGTCTCCACAACCTACTTTTGATCTGTCTTTTGCTGATGGTGCCACAAAGATGGAGTCCTCTCTAGATGGTGCTAATAATTCTATGATGCCTGTCAACTCCTACATCTTCAGGGATTGCAGTGACTGATGCTAATGTTCATACCACTAGGGATTCCCATTTGGCTTTTAATGGGGACTATTTCGTTGGAGGTTTTGAAGGGGGACTATTTGGAATTTCAGACCATAATTTAAAAAAAAAGATATTATAACCTTTTATTTTGGCACTTATAAAATTTTTTTGATTGTATCTTTCAAAATGCAAACCTTCTGATTTGAAATTGTTTAGCATTCTGATTTCTGACCCAATTTAGGACTAGGAATACTGAATTTGATGGTTCTGATATGCCATGAGATCTGGCTTCAGTGGCACTTCCTTGTCCCACAAGAAGAGAGAGAGAGAATTTTTTTCCTCTTTGGGTGTACTAGCAAACCAACTCCTCTGGTTCCGAGTGTTAAAGGCAGGGGAGACTGGCTCAGCTGTGGCACATTTTCCTTCGAACACAATCAACGTTCTTTATTTTGGTTGCCAAAGAATCACTGAATCACATCATTTTTTTCTATTATTTTTTTTTATTGAAGGCTGCATCAGATGATGATAATTGTGACCATCCCATGAGTGCATATGCAACCGTCAGGAAATCATTGTTGAATCCATTAACCCATCACAATTTATAAATCTTGTTTGTTCTGGATTCAATGTATTTGGTGATCATTCTTTTTTGCTAATAGGGCTGTATGATCTATATTGCAGACCTTGCTTGCTGGGAAGACAAAAAAAATTCTTACAAGATTTTCATCGGCCATTGCTGCAGAGTACATGCGTGAGAAAGTCAAACTGGCCCCAACTTTTGAGATTGGTATCTCAAGATGAACCCTATTAGAAGGTATGGTTCTATATTGTGGAATTTGTGGTAATCTATACTATTATCATATATTAGTATTTTATTTTTAACAACTTGCTACTGTCAATTGGTATGTATACCAGGTTTTTCAGAATCGCAAAAAAATTTAGCATTAGCTTTTCTAATAGCGCATGATTTTTTTTTTTTTTTTGCTAAAAGACAATCACCGTTGTGAATATTTTTATTGTTTTTGTTAAGTTTTTTGGTTAGATAGTTATTTGGGTTAGGCTAGTTATGATTGAGGAGAAGGGGGCCAACTACAAAAATGAAATTTAGATTAACTAAAAAAAAAAAATTGTACGGGGGGTCCCGGGCCCCCACCTGGGTCCGTCCCTGCCCTTACCGATGAAAAGATGAGGGAGAGTCAAATGCGATGGTTTGGTCATTGATGCACCAGGGAGAATGAGAAAAAAGAGATGTCAATGAAGGAAGTAACGTATAATGTGTTGAATAGAATGAAGTGTGTATTTATTTTTATTTTAAGATTGCATTGGATGGTGATAATTGTGGCCATCCCTCATTTGTACATATGCAACTAGAGGAAACCGGCGTTGAATCTATTAACCCATCACATTTGATTAGTTTTTGTTTATTTCTGGATTGAATGTATCTGGTGATTTTCCTTTGCTAATGGGGCTGTATCATCAATATTGCAGATTTTTCATGCTGGGAAGACAAATAAAAATTCTTACAAGACACTCATTGCTGCGGAGTACAGTGGTGTGAAAGTTGAACTGGCCCCAAATTTTGAGATGGGTGTCAGTAACAAAACTCCTGAGTTTCTCAAGATGAACCCTATTGGGAAGGTCTATATTGTGGAATGTTCGGTAATCTATAATGGTATTTGTATTTTAGTTTAGTAAAAGCTTTATTAATAAATCTGTTTTTCTTGTAGATTCCTTTGTTGGAAACTCCTGATGGTCCCATCTTTGAGAGCAATGCTATAGCACGTTATGGTAAGACTGACTTTCCTCCCCCCACTCACTTATTAATTTTGGGGATCCTATGAAGGTGATCGTATGGAAACTTATTTTTTTATCTGTTGTTGCAGTTACTCGTCTGAAGGCTGACAATCCTCTCTATGGTTCTTCTCTTATTGATTATGTAAGACATTTATTACTACTGATAATGCTGTGTGTGTGTGTGTTATATTTCTCATTGTTATGCGTGCTTGAATTTTCAGGCCCACATTGAGCAGTGGATTGATTTTGCATAACTGGAAATTGATGCTCAGCTTCTGTCATGGTATAGACCAAGAATGGGACGTGCAGTATACCTTCCTCCGGTGAGTTATATCTTAGATCTTATTAAGGGAATTGTTCTATTTCCTTTTGGCATCTAAAGGTTGACCAAGCTTTATGGAAGACTCAGATAAAGTATAAAAGGAATGAAATGACGAATTTTTTTTTCCTTGATATAGAATCAGAATTAATGCAGGCTATATGTATATTCAACTCAAAAAATCTGAGTTTTCATAATCTGCTAATAACTATGCAGTATGCACTGCCCTTATCTGATGTGTACAATGTGTATTTGTGTGAAGGCTGAGGAACAAGCTATTACTTCATTGAAGCGAGCTCTTGATGCTCTAAATGCTCATCTTGCTTCAAACACTTTCTTGGTTGGGCATTCCGTGACCCTGGTTGACATTATTACAGCTTGCAATTTATATATGGGCTTCACCCACCTCATGACTAAGAGCTTTACATCTGAGTTCACTCATGTGGAAAGATACTTCTGGACCATGGTGAATCAACCAAATTTCAAGAAGATTCTGGGAGAGGTGAAACAGGCTGAGTCTGTCATTCCTATCACAAGAAGCCATCTCAGCCAAAAGAATCTGCAAAACCAAAACCAAAACCAAAACCAAAACCAAAGCCTATGGATGAACCAAAAAAAGAAGCTAAAATGGAGGAGCCAGCGAAGCCCAAATCAGAAGCAGGCAAGGAAGAGGAGGCTCCAAAGCCCAAACCTAAGAATCCTCTTGATCTGCTTCCCCCAAGTAAGATGATACTGGATGACTGGAAGAGGCTGCACTCAAACACTAAGACCAACTTCCGTGAGGTTGCTATTAAAGGTATAATAATCTCTTCTTTTGTCATCTTTGTTTGATGATGACATATGGGCATTGGTAGTTTGCATTTAATCTGTACGTTAGCTTTAGTTCTCTATCTGTTACTTTTCTCAAAAAGTTCCCTTGAAGTTGTCATTTGCTATATTTTAAATGTTTGCATGAACCGTTAAAAAGGAGGTGTGTTTGGATTACAGTAGTTGAAGAAATTGACTGGCTTATATACTAAGTATAATTTGTTAAATGTTACCGCCTTGGCCAAAAGGGGGTATGTTTCTCCATATGATCTTGTTCTCTACATTATATGACACTTGCAGCTAGAACAAATTCTTCATCCTCTTTTCATGTTTGTTGCAGGGTTCTGGGACATGTACGATCCTGAGGGATACTCTCTCTGGTTCTGTGATTACAAGTACAATAATGAGAATACTGTTTCCTTTGTAACACTAAACAAGGTTGGTGGATTTCTTCAGAGAATGGATCTAGCATGCAAATATGCTTTTGGAAAGATGCTTGTGATCGGTTCAGAGCCACCATTCAAGTTGATGGGGCTGTGGCTTTTCCGTGGGCAAGAGATACCGCAATTTGTGCTTGATGAGTGCTATGACATGGAGCTATATATGAGTGGAAGAAGGTTGATATCACAGACGAAGAGCAAAAGGAACGCGTGTGTTAGATGATTGAAAATTACGAACCTTTCGACGGCCAGCCTCTTTTGGACGCCAAGTGCTTCAAGTGAATGACCCCAATTAGTCCCTGGATTAAAAGTTGTATTTTTTGTGTGTTTTTGCTGCTAGAGTTTTTATTGACGCTGTCCTAAACAGACCTAAGTTCAGTCTTTTTGTGTTTGAGTGGAGGTCTAGTATAATTTATAAGTTTATTTCTGTTGTTTCAAAATTTTAATATTCTATATGATAGAATCATTTGTGTTAGATGAATGGTTGCTTGTTGATGGTATGCAAAATTAAATTAAGAGTTGTCCACCTTTTTATACTAATGGTTTGTTATTAGATCAAGTGTTTTCTAATTTCTAATCTGGGTTTGCTGATTTAAGGTTGTACATTTTTTATTCCAATCCTAATTTTAAGTTTCTGGTTTCAGAATAGTGATATTGTCGTATATGTATCTTGCAATACCCAATAAAAATAATCCACTACAGATTCTCTTTATTTACTACTCTATTTAATAATAACTTTGTAAAAAAATAAAATAAAACTCTTAAAGGGTTCCATGGTGGGTTTCGTCCCACGTTGCTAAGTAATTTAAAATTAGTTTCATATGCTTCTAATTTAGAGTTACTTTTGAGGTGGGCTTGGAATTTGTTTTTACATTCATTTATTTTTGGGTTAGGTGCAAGACTGCCCAAATGTTTCTTGCCATATCATACACTTGGAAGTCTTAGAAACTACTACCAATCTATATCTATATATTACTAAAACCTGAAGCATAGTATTTAATGTTGCTACACTCCCGTTAAGCCACATCAGCAATCATGTCACTACCCTACTTTTTTTCTAAATTTTTCCTATAATTTTAAAATACTTTTTCTAAATTTTTCTCATAATTTTAAAATACTATTAAAAAGAAATGATTTCCAACCTTATCTGACTCATGCGTGAGTCAGATGATATCCATGGCTTTAATACTAACCCCTCTGTCTCCCCTCCTTCTCCTTTTGCTCTTCTTCTCTTTCACACTTTCAAAACTTCAGAATTTCACCTTTCTAACGCCAAACCCTCTCTCTTCCCTCCTTGGTCTCTTCATCTCCTTTGAGTCACTTCTTCATACCTGTTCAATTGCCACTTTGCTAAAAAAATCACTTCTTCATACCTGTTTATCTCCTAGGTACGCATTATCTCTTCCTTTTGTAATTAACATTTTGCTATTCTTTCAACTAATTGAGTATTAATTCAGACCTTCTTCAAATCTGTCTCTTGATTAATGGTGATTCTTCCAATTTCCAATCAAGAGGTTTTTCAAAACGTTCAATTGTTGCCTATTGGGAATAGAACCCCCACTGCTTTATTTTTTTATATATATATATATATATATATATATATATATATATATATATATATATATATCTGCAATCTCTTTGCCTCCATAGATAAAGAGCCTATCAGCCTAACCTATACCAATGTAGAATCCAATCCTTCCCGCTACTAATCCCCCATGAAATTATCATATATAGAGCCATGGATATTTGTTGTGGGGTTCTCAACAAACAAATAGACCAAAACAAAAACAAAACAAACAAAAAAAATAAAACCAAAAGCTTTTAGAATCAAAGCCCTTCAACCTCCAAACCAAAACGTTGTCAACGTTAAAGAAGTGCTTGAACAATTTGTAATTTGGTTCTCACAGGTTTAGATCACACATATATATATATATATATATATATATATATACATATATATATTATTTTGGGTACTTACAGCCATTGTTGAAGCTTCAACCGCCATGAGATGCTATCAAACCGTGAGATTGTCTCTATCTCTCTTGCTCTAGCTACATTTTCTCCATTTCTACTAGTCTTCTTTGCTTGACTGTCACGGTGAAGGTTTTGGTTGTCGCATAAGATAGACTGGTTGTGCTTGACCCACAAAATGCTTAGGCAAGCTTAGTTGTCGACTACTTTATAGTGTGTCAAATGCTTGCAAGCCGTCAACTGCTTATTTCTTTCGTAAATTGCCTTGGGCTTGTGTTTTTACTTAATCGGTTTTTTAATGGGCGGACAAACCAATGTCTGCCCCTCTTTAGTTTTTGTATTTTTTTTTAAATTTCATACGTGATCAATGGGGTTGGGCATAATAAAAAAAATATTGGGTAATCAAATGGGCTAGACATGATGTAAGATAATTTAAATAAAGACTTGCATAAAAAGTAGTAGAATATTAAACTCTAAAATTTTTTTTTAAGTATATTAATTTTTGTGGGGTCAGAGAATTTGTGACCTCGACCCATTTTACATTAAGATCTAAGGCCCGAGCCGAGGAAAGACATTGTCAAGGACATGCAACGAAAGTCCAAATGGCCTAGAGATAAAACCGAGGACGATGTTGTCCTCGGCATCCCAAGGTGCTCCTAGAAAAAAGGGCGAGTATGGTGTATGAACGGTGCATGGAAAAGCCAAACACCTTCGCATTAATGTGGAAAGGACCCTTGAATAGGGTGGCAACAAAGTACTCTACGCCCGACAGAGCAATGCTTTTCAGCTTTTACAACCACTCCCAACCATTTTGGGTATGGGCTGATAGGAAAAGTATCAATCCTAGAAAGTTGAACCTACACGTGGACGTTGGAGGGAGGGTAAAGGCTAGTATAAAAAGGAAAGAGAAACAATTCAGGAAGGGGGGGACATATCGTCTCCCAGGCCATGGAATCCTAAAAAAGGAGCATAATAAGAACGTGAAACTCCTCGGACAAGGTCTAAGGATCTGAGCCGCTCAGGCCGTGCCAGGGAAAGAGTCTTATTAGATATGCTAGGTTCACCCTCGTGTGACTACTACGAACCCCATGACTAACCACCGTCCGGTGACCAAGACCTAACTTTTCAGCCCACTCTCTACAAATTTATTGTTTGAGCCTTTAATGTTTGAGCCCAATAAACCAGTTTGGGATCGTTACAAATTGAGTCCTTACAATTTCATATATATATATATATATATATATATCCATTGATTGAGATACTCAATATTTATTTATGTTTGCTTTTGATTTAATATTACTTATTTGTCTTATGAAAGTTATGATATAATTTTTTTTAAAAAAATTGAAATATAGATATTTATATTTATTTGAATATTTTAGTCAATTTCTATATTTTTACTAATTTAATATATTTATTTTTTAAAATAATTATTAAATTAATTATGATGTCATCATAGTTTGACTTTAATTCGACTTTAAAAACCTTAAACCTCTCCCTTTTATGGTTCTTTGAATGGTCCGGATTTCAAAACTATGTTTGTAAATGACAATGTCATAAGCAATCTCTACCCTCTTGGTGTCAGAGACCCTATTTGATCCCTCAAGACATTATCTTTGCTTGTATATGTTATTGGTATAATAAATTGGAGAGCAAATTATGGAGAGAGATCACAACTTTTCTTTTCTTTGTTTCTCGGGAAAAAGGTATATGGGAAAATGGTTTCTTTTTTCCAAATTTGGTAGGCTGTGGTTGGTCATGATTATTGAGAGTTAGAGTTGTTTCGTTGTTGACGATAAATGCATGAATATTTTTAGGAATGGGTCATAAATGTTTTTAGGGTTTGACAAGTTAGTTGTCAGTTAGAGCTTGTGTGTGTATGTTTTATTTTTTATTTTTTAAATTATTTCACACTTTGTTATTGGAATAGTTGTTACGTTTTAGGTATTGCATATATTCACCAATTGTAAGAGATAAGATTCCAAATTATATAGATTTAATTTTTAACTTACCCCAATGAAAAATTATGTATTTCTTTTAATAATTAAAGTACTATACAAAGAACAAACAAAGGGCTTATGATATTGTATGTAATTAAATTATAGGTGGGCAATTTTAATTAAATTATAGGTGGGCAATTTTATCCAAACAAAAAAACATGTCTCAATTATGGCTTTGTGAAAAAAAAAAAGAAAAAAAAAAAGTGTAGCAAATATGCTATTGCAATCCTGCTTTGTTTTTGAGTAGCTGTTTGTTTATTTTATTTTGGCCATACAAGGAATGCACATTGCTTTAAAGTGTGCATTGTCATTTGTTGTTGGACTAATATGTTTTTCATATAAGGTTTTGTAATTTTATTTTAAAAATCAATGAACGCAAGCCTTTTTAGATATTGAATATAGACTTCCAAAGACATGCTTGCTATTTTTCTACTTGAAAATTCCTATGTTGTATGAAATTAGAACTTCTCATTAAGGAGGTGAATGAAGAGCCAGTTAAGAAAGACAAAATGTGGCCTTGAGCAAGAGAACATTGTTGAACCATTCAAAAGGAATTGATAAGGATAAATATTTAATACTCACAAATAAGGATAAATACAATACTAATACTCTTTTTTTCCCGATGACAACTTATTCTTATCTCACATATTACCAAAATAACTTTAATTGTTTACCAACCCAAAATATCTTTAAACTTTCTTGTGCTAAAAATATAAGCTAAAACATTAAGTGAGCCCAACAATTGCAGCTTTTGTTTCTCCTTATCTCAAAACTGGACATGGCACTGGCCTTTTTTCAAAGCCATCTATTATGCTGGTTTAGGCATTATATTTAGAGATAGTCATGGTTCTCTTGTTATAGTCCATAATTAATTCATTGCCAAGGAAACCCATTGTGGATGGCTACCATGCTCTATTGAGTGTTACACTCTGCATTTAACTATGGATCGGGGATTTGATTGCGGAGTTTGCAACTCGATTCTTTGGCATCAATTGGGTTGTAGGAACCATGCTTGAAGGAGATTTTGGATGTGCTAGAACAAACTCATGCTTTTTGTGAAATAGGTAGGACATATATCCTATAGGACAATTTCTAGATTGTGTAATAAGTAAGTGTAAGTGTTAGAGTTCTCTCTTTTGAATTTTTTTTTATTAAAAAAAAAAAACTATTTAGGATGTTTCATAAATATTTCATTTTTGGAATTTTTCCATGCATTGCACAGGTTAGCAACTAGTTTTCCTATAAAAGATAACACAACATTAGTTTGTAAGGAAAAAAATTGTAGTCCCAATTTTACAATTACTATAAAAGATTACAAAACATTAGTTTGTAAGGCAATCACATTTGTAGTATCCACGACACCATGCATTTTAAAAATGTTGGACCCAGACAGCACCACAAATGTAAAAATGTTGGACCAAGACCAACCTAATCACGCGATCCTTTTAGAACTGGAAGACAATAGTCACAATATTGAAAATATAGGTTCAGCATTGCAAAATAAGTAAATTTAGACGATTGCAAAACATATAGTTTTATCAAGATTGCAAAGTAATGCTACCCTACACAATTTTATTTTTCATAACAAAATTTACAGTTATTGAAGTGATTGATTGTAAGTAGTGGACACAATTGACACTCATAGACTACCACTCATAGTTAAACCATTTTAACAATTGTTGATTTTTTGAAAAAAAAAAAAAAAAAAAGTGTTTGTACGACAAGTATTTTTGAGTTTTACCTTTAGGTTTCATTTGGTTGAAATGAAAATAGGAAGGATAGAAAAGGAGGAGAGAAAAATAGGGAAGAAAATATTGTTTTTCCTTGTTTGGTTCAGGAGAGAAAACAAGAGGGAAATAAAAAAATGAAGAAGAAAATCACTCCAGGCCCACAAATATTTAGGGGTAGTTTGTTAAGGTGTTTTGAGCAACAGTTCTTATTGTTTAAACAACATTACGCGTATTTCCATACACTTTTTCACCCACACGTATTTTCAAAAAATACAAACGTTACTAGAACATAGAAAACCAAACGGTCCCTTATCCTCCCGATTCGGGAGGAAAACTAAGAAGAGAAAGGGGAGAAAGGATGAACCAAGTATTGAATTACACATACCCTCAAAAGTTGCCATCCAAGTTAAGTGAGTCATTATTATTATTGCATTTGGGTATGGAACAAATTATTAATGTGTTTTGTTTTTTCTAAGCCTGGCTCAATGGGTAGAGAGGATGAAAGTGAAAGCCAGTGAATGCGCGTTTTTTTATTTATTTTATGGAACAACGTGTTTTTATTTTTATTTATTTTTTACGAAACCCGGTCTACATATTTTATTTTTTAATTTGTGCTTGGGGTTTTTTTTTTTTTTTTTATGAAAAATAATTTGTGTAATTTAAAAGAAAGTAGAGTTAATACTTATAAGTTATAAATGTATTTAATATATTTGTAGGAAATACAATAAAAAATTATAATGTTTTAATAGTTTTATATAGTAGGGGCATGAGAGTAAATTTATTTGAATTACATTTTCCATCATCTCATTTTTCTTCTCAAACAAACAAATGAGTTTTCCAGCTCTTCATTTTTCCATCTTTTCAACCAAACACATATAAGAGAAGACTACTTTTCCATCCTCCCACTTTTCTATCAATTCTTCATTTTCTATCCTCTCACTTTTCCACTCCTCCCTTAGAGAGAGAGAGAGGGAGATGTAACCTCAAAATGCAAACTGTTTGGTATCCCATAATTTTGTTAGCTTATTTCCTAAATATGAGACAAAAAAAAAAAAAAAAAAAAAAAAACGTATTTTTAAAAAGGTTAATTTTTGAGAATTTGAAATTAAAGCTAAGACAAGAAACAAAAAGCTAATAGCTTTTTGCCAAACACATAACCACGAGCCTTTTCATTTAACTTTTAACTTATCTTAATTTATGTACAATTTTTTTAAAACTTTACATTTTCAAGTGCATATATACTTTAGCCAATTTTAAGCACAAAAAAAAAACATATACAATTTCCTTCTCAGATGTATATTCATGTACAATAAAGGGATGCTAGCTGCATGTACTCTGATTGCAAATTCAATAAAGGGTCGTAAGAAGCTAGATGTTTGGTTCACAAATAATCTTTACTTTATTAAAAGACATAAAACACGTTTCAAGTTTTAATTGCTTGTACCTTGCACTAAAAGTGGTTGTTGTACCTTGTGCTTTAAAAAATTTGTTTCCAGTTGATTACGAAGTAAGAAGAACGGGAGAAATAGCCTCTTTTGCTTATTTTCCAGCACAAAAAACTTGTCCACACTGAAGCCTTATGATCCAATCATCAACATTAAGGCAACAATCATAAAAAATCTAAGACTAAAAGCAAATTGAAAGAGGAAATTGAAAATGCATCTCAAAATTAAGTTTAAGGCAAAAGAAAAAGAAAAAGAAAAGCTACATATTACCTGTATAAATATTAGGCAATACATAGCTTTTATATATAAAAAAAGGATAATGATAACAATTAAGGATGAGACTGAAGAGTTTGCATGAGATCCAAACCAAATTAAAACCAAATATCAAGGGCAACTCATAAAAATAAAAGGAAAGGTAACACGTAAAAGAGTGTTCTTTCTTTGTATTTCTATATACAAAATGACCAATTGAAATATACACAAATTCTAGTGTAAAAGAGTATTTCAATTTTGAACAACTAAAGATAGACATACAAACATGTAAGGAAGAAAATATAGAAAAGATTGGGTATTAAGAAAATTGCCTCTACTTATGCCTTAAAGTGAAATAAAGGAGGGGAAGAGAAGACATTTATTGATTTTTTTTTTAAATCACATCTATTATTATTATTATTATTTTTTGGGCGGGGGGTGGCAATTGGGTTGCAGTTTAGAAAAAAAATATATATATATATATATATATATATATATATATATATATATATATATATAAAATATATATATATGGTAGTACCTAAATCTATGGATGAGAAGTTATAGTATCCTCCCTAAGTTTTTTACCTTGAAACTGGATGGTTTCTTTGGTTTTCCGAGGTCATCATATTGTTTGTCTTCTTTACTTTTCTGCTTTTAGTGATATGATTGTGATTGTTTAACCTAAATCTGCATAACAAATCTAAGTAATAACTTGGTTAATATATTATGTTAAACAAATTGTGTTTACAAGGGTCTAAATAATAAACAATTTGCAATTACAGTGAACTTACTCGGATAAAGTTTTTGGTTTTCAAGAATAGTTTAATACTTGATTAATATAGGAATAAAAAATGATTTTTGTTTTTTGTTTGTTTTGTTTTTGCTCTAAATACAAGGATGATTTTTCTCTATTTAAACTTAAGAGGAAGGCTTCAAGATCTAAGATTTTAGTTTTGGTATAGCAGGCTTTCTTCTCTTTAAAAGTTATGCATAATATAATTTATATAGATACACAAACTAAGGTTGAGCAAAAATTCTTTTTCTAGTAGAATTTAAATTGCATATCTAGAGACTTTGCTCAAGCAAGAATTTTATTAGTTGAGAGAAACTCTAGGTTATAACATAATTGTGCCAACTTAAAACGACTATATCTCACTCATTTTAAATTTGAATTGGATTAAATTTGTGTTTTTTTGAAACTCCAAATTCTACTTTCCAATAAAAACAAATTTCACTTAGAAATTTACTATGGTGCAAAAGATATGGATAAAAAATTCATCAACCTATCCTCATTGAACTTATCAGAACCTTATCATTTTTAGTAGCTTCTATCTCAAACTCAACCCTAACTTAATTTTATTGATATAATGGAATTTTAACACGTTTTCAATCTAGAATTTACCAACACATTTATGATCCCTAACTAAAAGAAATAAAAAAAAAATATTAATTTTTAATTTGAGTGATTTTAGAGATTCAATTTTTTTTACATTTGTGTTACAATCTAGCGTGTTATCAATCACAAAGAAAGTAATTCACACCTTTATTTTTTTTATGTTGTTAAAGTAGAGCTAATTACATTCTTTGTTACCATAGCTTTTGAGCAGAGTCTGTAATGTGCTTTTGTGTTAAAATCTCTTTCCTTCTCCTTTGTGTGTGTGTTTGTTTCATTAAAAAAAAAAAAAAAAATTACATTCTTTTTCACATCAGTTAATAGTTTTTTTTTTAATAATAACATATTTTAATTATTCATTTTATTGGTGAGATTTAGTTTTCAAAAATTGTGAAAAAATATAATATTACATCATTAAAATTTTATTATGTTAAATAATAGAATAAATAATTTTAAATAAGGTGAAGTTATCCATGCTTCTACATATTATTTAAGGGACTTCTCTTGCTTGGACTCTAACTTTTGGTTGTACCAAAGTAGTCACCAGTTTAAATAATAAAATTAGAAATTAAATTACTAATTCAAAAACTCCTAAATTTTAGATAATTTATAATAAAAAAAATGTTTTGTTCATTCACATATCTCATTAGTATTTCGTTCATAGTATCATCACCTAGCATTTACCAGTAGTTTCAATGTTATGTACACATCCCACGTTTTAATTGAAATTTAAATAAAAACAATTACAATAATTTACAACTACACCTAGGGGTGGCAATTTGTGTTCGCGTGTCGGGTTTGTGTCATGTCGACTCATGAGTATTTGACTATATGAGTCAACCTTAACTTGAAATGTTTATTAAACGGATTAGGATTTCTCAACTCTAATACAACTCATTTTTTAAATGGGTTAGTCATGTCGACCTGTTTATCAGATTTTATCAAAATGAAAAAAAAAAAAAAAAAAACTAATTTTAGTATTAACCAAATTGATATGAATTATGAAAAACCAAAAACAAATAAATATTTTTAATATAAAATTTAGAACTAATGAGTAATTGTATCACAAATAATTATTCAAAACTAAAGCATATCTCAATATTACAAATAATCAATCATAATATGTCAAAAAAAAAAAAAAAACCACAATAACTAATAAGTTTATATACTTAGGGTTTGAATGATATATTGGTAAAATGTCATTTAATTAATTGGGTTAGATAGGTCAAACAGGTTTCATATGATGGACACTAACCGAACCCGTTTACTCAATGGGTTAGTTATGTCAACTTGAATATGACATGAATCCATTAAACCTCAACCCATAACTTACTAATTTCATGTTGTGTCGTGTTGGGTAATTCATGAGTTGTGTCCAATTTTGCCACCCCTAAGAGCATCTCCAAGAGCTTCAGTATCCGGGTATATTAGCTAATATTTGGAGAATTTGTGCATTGTTCATGCTCCTGTTCATGCTCTAATGACTTAGCTATATTTGGAATTTTTTTTTTGCTAATGAACAGTAGCTCATCAGATCCGATGAGCTACTGTATATTAGCAATTGAATTTTTTGCATTAAAATAATATACCAACTCCTTATTTTATCAATTCTTTCTCTCTCATCCAATTTTTTTTTTTCTCTCATTCTCTCCGTTGCTTCCTTTTTTTTTTCCTCTCATTCTCTCCATTGCATTGTTTTTTTTTTTTTTTTTTTTTTTTTTTTTTTTTTTTTTTTCTCATAAACCAAATGAAATAAAAAAAATAAAAAAAAAAAGAGAAAAGAGAGAGACCTGTTCATGAGCAAAAGAACTAATCCAAACACAAAACACAAACCACAAAACAAAATCCAATTCTTAAAATAAATTTGAATCAGAACAAGCAAGCAAAAAAAAAAAAAAAAAAAAAAAAAAAAAAAAAAAAAACAAGCCGATCTCGACCTGACCTAGTGGTGGAGATGCTGGAGCGGCGGCTGGAGCGACGGTGGAGATGCATGCGATGGAGGCCAAGTTGATCTCTCCCGGTCTTTTTCCTCTCTCTCTGTCTTTGTCTCTGTCTTTTCTCCGATGAGAAGAACAATTTTTTTTTTTTTTGAGGAACAGAGGAGCAAATGAGATGTTCTGGAAGGTTATGGAGGAGAAAAGGAGAAAAAGAAATAAAAGAAGGGGGATAGAGGACACGTGTGTGGAGGAGAATGAAATGAAAGAATAAAAAATAATATAAAAATAAAAATCCTAATTAAGAAATTTTACCACAATATTTTCACAATAAATTTTAAGTAACAAATTGTTATTAGTTAATATTGGCGAGAAAAAAGATAATTTCAGTAGTGAGTTCAAATTAGAATTAGTAACAACTTTTCACATAAATTTTGTTGTGAAAGTATTGCAAAAAATGTTGTAAATATAATACTTTTCATTAAAAAATATAATTGTTGGGAATAAATATAGGAAAAATAAATGATGATAGAGAATGAATAAAGAATGAATGAAGAAATAATATTTAAATGAGATAAAGAATGGGATAGAGAATCTGTTGAAAGTGTATTTAAAAAAGTGAGTATGTAAAAGCTAAATGTCACTGTTCATTCTCTAAACAGTATAAAAATTTTTTCAAGCTGTTGGAGATGCTCTAACTACACCAATATTATATCTCTCTACTCCTTTCTTTTAATACTATTCAATTTTAGAAAAGAATTCCAACACGCAACAACCAAAAAAAAAAAAATTGGTGCTCTCCCAAAAAGAAGATGATAATTATGTGGTTGGTTCCTAATGAGTTTTTGGTTGGTTTTTATTTTTATTTTTATTTTTTGGTTACTTCACTTTTTAAATTGTTTTATTAATTTATGTTGAATCTGTTATTTTGCTGAGAAACTATTCCAGGCTAAAAATTTCAAACATCTCACTCAAAATCCAACAAACGATCAAGAGGGGTTCTTTTTGGTTCTTGACGATGAAGCCTGTGGTGGTGCGTGAATTGAAGTGAGAGATGAACATAGGATTGAATTTTACATTGGATTTGGGGTTGAATTTGTGGCAGGATTTATCTTTGTTTCATTATTCTGTTTCTGTCAGTGAAAAAGATTGTCATTGAAACAAAAATATGTATATATTATATCGCACAAATGGAATTTTTTTATATAAAAAAATGACTTCTGAGCAGGATCAATTCCTTACTCTTATAAATTTTATCTCAAAGGGTTAATTCATTTCATTTTATACCGATACAGAGTCTGACAAATAAAAGATAGAGAAAAAGATTAAAAAATGACCATTCTCTTTGTCTCCCCCACCCCCATCACCGTTGTTCAATCGTCCAATTTCACAAAGGATTCTTTCATATATTTTTAAGTCTAAAATAAACTTTAGATTTAAGTTTCAAGAATTTAGAGATATAATAGCCTCTTCATATGTGCTTTGTGCTTATTGTTCTAAAGCTTTTTATTTTTTAATTTTTATTTTTTTAAGGAGGTTTAAGGTGTGTTTGTTTTTGTGTAAAATGTTTTCCAAGTGTAAAATATTTTCAGGTGTTTGGTAGCATTTTAAAAAATACTTTGAAAAATATTTTTTAGTGTTTAGTTGTGTTCTTGAAAATACCATAGAAAACACATTTTCTACTTGTTGCTCACATTTTCCCACATTTGCTCAGCTTCCAAACAAATATATAATATCATTTCTCAATAGAGAAACACAAAATAAACAAAACCCCAAAAAAAAAAAAAAAATTCATCAAATCCGGTCAAATTGAGAGAAGAAGGAAGAGAGAGAGGCGACTGGGTTCGATCTAGAGGCGAGATCGCGCAGTGGAGGTGAAGGCGAGATCGTGCGGTGGAGGCGAAGGGAAGCACGATCAAATCGGGTTCATCAGAGATGGGTTTGAGCACAACAGAGGAGCCGAGGCGGCACGATCGGATCGACGATGGGTTTGAGCGGCATGTCAGACCGGTAGGGCTGTGGGTTGGGGACTGGGTCTAGGCTTCACCGGTGATAGCTCTCTCCATCCTTCGGCTTGGGCTTGGCATGAGTGATGAGAGTGAGTAAGGAGTGAAATTTTTTGAGGATAGTGGAAATCGTTTGAAGGTAAAATGATTTACGGGTGTGGGGTGGGTATTTTATGATCAACGGAAATGATTTTCTGTTTGACCATATTTTCCATGCGTAACCAAACACACAGCAGGGTGTAAATTGTTTTCCCGAATCCATTTTCAGTCGAAACAAATGTAGCCTTAGTATCATAATTTTTCATTAGTTTAAATTTGAGATTTACATGTTTATCCAATAACATTATGCATTTACAAACTAATGATATAGTTAGAAGTGTTATGAAGTTAACTCCAATAAATGAACACCGAAATAACATTGAAATTATATATTCATGTGCAGATGTGTTCATTTTTTAGAATTAGCCTCATAATATTCTTGGCTATATCAATTGTGGGGGTAAAAAACTCAAGGATTAAAAGTTCTTGATCAGTACAACTAATTTCTAAGAAACGGTAAGAGAAATCCATAATGGGAGGATAAAACAAACAAGAGCAAATTACAATTTATCCACCTATGGTTTGGCTGAAATTTAAGTTGCATACCTATGATTTAAAATTTGATACTTTACCTACCTGCGGTTTGACCGAAATTTAAGTTGCCTACTTGTGATTTGAAACCTCACGATGTAAGTGTTCTGTTTGATTCTTTTTGATATAATTTAATCTTGTATTTTTATGTTTTTGTGTTTTTAGAGAAGAGAAACATAAAAGTGAAGCAAAATCACATATTTAACCATGTTTTTAATAGATATGGGTTAAGAAAATCTAACTGAACTAATTTCAGGTGGGTAAGGTATCAAATTTCAAATTACAGGTAGGCAACTTAAATTTTGGCCAAACCATAAGTGAGGATGTTGTAATTTTCCCAACAAACAATTAAAAGACAAAGATGGAAGAAAAAAACTATTTAATTGATAAAAACTTTTTCCCAAGGTATGAAGTGTGAATCAAAGACAAGTACAAGTTATTGTTCTCTCTCTCTCTTTCTTACTCTTCTTTCTCAATTTTTTCAGATCCCTTCTTTTGTTAACTATCTCCTTTTATCCTCTCCTCATTCCTCCTTTCCAACTGTGCATCTTTTAACTAGATAAAAATGGATGCTTATCCCATCAGACACCTCTCCAGCCATCTTTTAATCATAAAGGGAGACTTTTGGGGTGTTTTTATTGTTCAAGCTAGTCATTCATCATTTAATGAGGTTGACAATAGGTAGGAATACCTAATTAATGCAGAGGTGACTGTTACATTGGGCTCTGCATCGTTTTCTTTGAAGTTGTGTCCTCAGTAAATTCATTAATATCTTCTCGGTTGAGTGTTCCTCGAATTACCTCTTTAGTCGGTCTAGATTGGTTATACGTTTTTAGACCCCTTAAAACACAATTGGATTAACCTAGTTAATTAGCCAAGTTATTACTTAGTCCAAATTCCAAATCTAGGTTATCATAATCAAACAATCATATTATGCAAAGTAGAGGAAATATAAATAACTCAATGATATGATGACCTAGGAAACCACATCGGTAAAAAATTGGGGAGGATTTAACCTAGCTATCCTCAAGGTAAACATGAATTTACTATGAAAGAATCGAAGTTTTACAATAGCGACTTAGACCACTAACATCCTATTGCTACCCACTAGTAGAAACTTACCGACACGATCACGTGCAAGCTCTGAGACCACAAACTCTTTCTTTCTTGGATTCTCCAGTAAATACAAGCACACTCGCTTATGTTTCTTTAAGCTCCTATGGCAGAAACTGAATGGTCATCAAGTTCTTGAATGAATCTCCTCTTGATAACCCTAAGCTTGTGTAAAGGAAAGCTCCTCACAGATCTCACAAAAGATTTACACAAACCGCAATATGAGTAACATCTAAAACGTGGTTAGGGTTTGCCTTATATACCTAGAGCAAAAACATAAACCCTAAATGTTTTAATGAACTAGGGCCGAGTTGGAATTTTTGCGAAAAACGCATTCTGCCTGATTTTCGATTAATCGAGCATAAGCTTCGATCGATCGAAACAAGCCGAAATGCACTATCACTTCTGCATCAGCTCGAATCCAACTTTACATAAAAGATACAACTTTGAGCAAGTCTAAACAAGACTAAACAACTTGTTTTGATCATGGTTTGTCAACAATACACATTAGAATTCTAAATACATTAGTTCCTAAGTCTTTAGAACCTAACAAACTCCCCTTTTGGCAATCCGTGGCAAAACACAACTAAAAGCTCAAAGTTTGGCAAAACACAACTAAAAGCTCAAAGTTTACAAAGAAAAGCTCTTTACAAAAAAAAGCTCTTTACAAAAAAAATGCTCATTATAACAAATCCAATCCTAACTACTATCCATCATTTGCAAGTGTAGACAATGAACTCAATTAAATCAACTTGTATATTTCTTGAAACACTTAAACAAAACGAATAAATGTATGTGTGGAAAATACAAGTAAACAAAATAAGTTCTTGATTTCACTCAACACAAAATAAAGACATATATCAATGAATAACTCATAAATATAAATCAATAAGTAGTGAAACAAGAAACATATAAAACAATAAATGTATCTCCCCTTAACATGAATAGCCCAACAGAAATACATCAAGAGCTAAAAAGGTAAATACAAAGTGAAGCATTTAGATACAATCTAATCTCCACAAGCTCCAACAAACAGAAACTCTCCCCTTGAAAACAAAAACCTCTACAAGTATACTCAAATCTCTAAATGTACTCCCCCTTTTTGTGATGGAATGCCAAAGGATAATCAAAATCCATCATCAAAAGGAGGTGGCGGTAAGGATCGTTGAACTGTGCCAACTCTGCTTGCAAGGCACGGATCTCATTGAGCACGTCCACCAAAATCTGTCCATGAGCCGCCTGAACGGTTAAGACATGATCCAATGTACGTCGAATGTCCGAATCATCCGAAGTAGTCGGTGGAGGAACATCTACATCAAAGAAGAAGCAGCACCGGATGCCTCACCAGTATCAAGACTTTGTAGAAGAGGGAGGAGGGGGAATAGCACCAGAAGACTCACCCCTAGGACGCATAGAGCCAACTCTCGAGTGAGCAGCTCTCTGCCTAAAGAAGGTGGCACCTATAGGAGCTACAACATGTACGGGCTCACCAGCAAGGAAGTCAACTAGAACGAGAAACAACAAAATCCTATGAATGAAAATAGGATTAATAAGAGAATAGCGATGAGAGAACTCCTATGAACTTTGTTCAAAGAACGAAGAAACAGATGAGGAAAACCAATAAATGCACTAGAAACAAAGGCGTACAAAAACACACATCGCTCACGAAGGGATGGTGTGGAGATGAGAAAATAGGCCATAAGAAATGACACGCTATCCTAAAGAAAAGATAGTTAGTCTCGATAAGCTAAGCAGACGTGATCCGATGATCAGAACCCCACCGGATAGAAGACCCAGTGATGTATGACATAACGTCATCAAGGGGTGGAGACTCCTTATAAGGATAGATAGGCTCCCTAATGACCGGAACCCCAAGAGCTTCAGCCACTACCCTAGGGGTAATGGTGAATTCAATACCTCGTATACAACTCCTAACAAGGGTGTTGGAATTATAGACGTGGCAAGAGAGATTCGAGTAAAACTCTCTAATCAAGGCGGTCGGGGGTGGATGATCTACCTCCAACAAAGACAACCAGCCTCTACTCTCAAAGTTTGCCCTAATGGCGGGATCAACCTCATCTAACACAACAGAATGCTCAACCCAAATCTTTCTCCTACAGTTCAATTTCTCATAAACCTCTCTACTTTTGTCATTCCAAAACAACTCACACCTAGAGGGAGACTCGGAAGAAGTGGAGGGTGTCCTATGGGCTCTAGTCTTCCTAGGGATGGTGCTAGGATAAGGACAAAGACACAAAGCAGAATAAAAAAAAAAAAAAACCAAGGGCAGATTGCAAGTTAGCACAAAAAAAATATAGAATAAAAAAAAAAACTATATGATGCATGAACAGTTAAATGTCATCATGCATGCTCTAATGTAGTGAAATTAAGTTCAATTTGAAGTTCAAATTCAGAAAATTGGCTTGAGCATAGAGTTTCTAACAAAAACCCCAAAATTTGAAAAACCACTTGTTCAATTTGAAAAAAAAAATTGACCAATTGATTATCACACAAGATGGAATATAGAATATCATGATCAATTACATCAGTTCAACAAGCCAATTTCATCAATTAAACTCAATTTGAACAAAATCCCCAATTCGGATACATACAAGCCCTAGAAATTTCAATTTCTCAAAATTCATCAAATTGATCAAATTAAACCATCAAGATCAAGTTTATAACATCCTAGAATAAAAACCCATCGATCAATTTAAGAAAAAGTGGCTTGAATCATCAAAAACCCCAAATTTGAATTGTTTCGAAAATCTCAACAAAATGCATGAGTTTATGCATGAAAACATAAAAAAAAGAGCAAAAGGAAGGGTATAATGGACTTATCGGCCTTGGGAGAGGAAAACCTTGCAAAAAGAATGGATGAAAACGACAAAAATTTGAGATTAAGCCTTGACCGAGTTGTATGTAGAGAGAAAAGTTAAAGAACTTTTTGAAAAAGTGTTTGACTCAACTAAAAATCAGTTTTAAAAAACTTCTCATACGATTTTCGATTGATCGAAATCTTAGGTTCGATCGATCGAAACAAACAGAGGCTCACCTAAATTTTTAGAACCAATTTCGATTGATCGAAGAACAAACTCGATCAATCGAAACAGACAGAGACTCACAAAATTTTTGAGAAAAACACAGTTTTAAAAAAAAAAAAAAAAACAAAACACATTTTAGAAACACTTCAAAGAATTGAAATTGGTGAACAAAATGCATGAGTATGTGATGAAATGTTTTTTTTTTTTTTTTTTTAAACAATGATTTTAAACCCAGTTTTCCCAAAATTAAAATTTTCATACATTTTCCATAAATTCTCAAGCATTAAATCTGTTTTGTATAAAAACTCAAAGTATTTGCAAACTTGGTTGGTCGGACCAAAAACACACACACAATAACATGTACAATGTTTAACAAAGAGTAATTTGTGTAGTGTGTGCAACTAGCAAAAGCTTGAGATACATGTGAAGTGATATGTGAATAGCAATCAATCACAAGGTCTACAAAATTCATCACATAGGATTTGAAAGAGACTATCACCTAAAAAGTTACATTATATAACTCTCACATCTCCTAGATCATAAGTTTGCAATCATGTAAGTTTCTTGATTTTGCCTCGTATTGTACACACAAATTTTAATTGTTCAGAAACTTATTAAAAAGCCGGGATAATGTACACACCAATTTTAGCATTTATTTGATTTAGCATTAAGTCCAATAATGTACACACCAATTTTAGCATTTAAACCGAGGCTACACCTTATGATATTTTTGTGCATGTGCTACATTTTTTCGGGCACAAAATCTTACGATATGCATTAAAGTGTTCATGATTGGCTAGTGAACAGTGGTGAGATGGTTATTTATGCCTTTCTCAAAAGGTTCAAGTCCGACAGTCAAAACATGTGACTTTAAGATCAAGACAAAGTGATCAGAACCATAAACATCTTTCCCACACAACATGCACTACAAAGCTTCAACTAGTAAAGTGCAATAAGTAAGCTTATCAAAGCTAAACAAGGTACAAAAGACATGTTATGTGAAAATAAATTGACCAACTTTGTTTTCAAAACCAAGAATATAGTGCAAAACACAATTTGCTTCCTTTTTCTTCCCCCAACCCTCCCCCCCTTTTTTTATTTTTTAAAAAAAAACTACAATGAAATACATGAATGTTATGCAATGCAAATCCTAGAAACAAAGAAAACAAAAAAAGAACAATGGTCACAAAGAATATAGCAATGAAGTACAAGGACCATGTCGGAAGGATTCAATTAGATTGAGCCTTTTGCATCCAAAACTTTTTCGATGCACCACAAGCATTGGAGTTCTTATTCACATGGGAATGATTTCCAACTCCAGGATTGGAATAAAAGTTTAGAGCTTTTACCAATTCACCAATGAGTACCATAGGATCTCTTGCTTGAGGCATAGGTACTTTCGGTTTGTTTGCTCTCTTAGCGACTTGTAGCTTGTGTGCAGTTTGGACGAATGTGTCCAAACTTTCCATAAAAATGACAAACCCATGCAGGCTTATCATGTGACTTGTCCTTAGAGAGGGTAGACTTCTTAGGTTTAGACTCATTAAGATTAACCCTAATCTTCCTAGAAGGTGTAACTTCTAAGGGTTGACAACCTTACTCATAACCTCACTCACGGGGGGCTCAAAAGAAGATGAAGGAACAAAGATAGTGGAATTGGGTGCAGACACATTAATGCTTTCTTCAAAACCTAACCTTGATTTTGTCGGAGAAGACTTTAGAACACTAAGCATACGATCAAGTTTGGAACTAGCAGACCTATTAGTTTGTTCTCTAGCAACAGAAAGTTCATGTTCCAAATTCTTAACTTTATCAAGCAAAAGCATGTTCTCAGTCTTCACATTATTCAAAAGTTGAGTAGCATTAAACAATTTAACAAGCAATTTTTTCTTATCAAGCCCAAGAGATGCAATTTTCTTCAAGCCTAATTCAACATTCATAGCATTCTTTGCAGCAACTTTGCAAAGTTTATTGTAGGTTTCTTGAAAATATGCATCCTTAGAGAGTTCCCCATCAGAAGGGTTCTCTTGTGAGATACACTTTCATTGACTACAGCTGTAGCACTGAAAGCAATAAAGTTTCCATCCTCGTCACAACCGGACTCATCATCAGAAACTTCACCATCACTAAGGGCTACAGTCATAGCCTTACCCTTAGACTTCAAGTAAGTAGGACATTCATATTTCATGTGACCATAACCTTGACATCCAAAACACCGAGGACCCATAGAATTATTAGAAGATTGACCTACTTTTTCTCTAGGTTTATCGGTGTTGTTAACCTTAGTGGGATCATTCTTCCTAAAGTTTCTAGGTTCAGCAGTGTTTTTATTTCTTGCCCTTCTGTTGTTGTTTCTAAGGAAATTCCTAAAGTTCTTGGCAAGGTAAGCAATCTCTGTAGAAGAGAGCTCATCATCAAATCTACCAACATCAACATCATCAACTAACTTAAGAGCGATTGATTTGGATTTGCTAGTCTTAGGTAGGTCCAACTCATAGGATTGAAAAGATCCTACAAGTTCATCAATAGGGATGGAGTCCACATCCTTGCTCTCAATGATGGTAGTCACTTTGGGTCTAAAATTTTCAGTTAAAGATCTAAGAATTTTTCTCACAATTTTAGGATGATCATAGATTTCACCCAAATTATATGCAGAATTAACAATATCATTAAGTTTAGCATAAAATTCATCAAAAGATTCATCATCAGACATCCTAATGTTTTTAAATTTAGAAGTTAATTGCTGCAATTTATTGATTTTAACTGCCTTTGTACCTTTATGCACAGTCTTGAGGATATTCCAAGCGGTGTGAGCAACCTCAACATTATAGATTCTCTTCAATTCCTCCATAGAAACATCGTTAAAGATAGCATTCATAGCTTTACTATTTGACGCGGCTGCTTCTTTTTGAGAAGTTTGCCACTCACTAACAAGAGTAGTGGGCTTCTCCCATCCGTATTCGATGGAGTTCCGGACTCTCTTATCAATTGATTTCAAGAATGCTTTCATCCTTACTTTCCAATAAGCATAATCATTCCCATAAAAGTGAGGAGGAATAACAAGTGAATGTCCGTGTTCCATGACAACATGGGTCAAGGATCAGCTCGGTGATCAAAAGATCAACAACAAGAGAGCAACCAGCTTTGATAACACTTGTACATTTTTAGACCCCTTAAAACGCAATTGGATTAACCTAGTTAATTAGCCAAGTTATTATTTAGTCCAAATTCCAAATCTAGGTTATTACAATCAAACAATCATATCATGCAAAACAGCGGAAATATAAATAACTCAATGATATAATGACCCAGGAAACCATACCGGTAAAACTTGGGAAGGATTTAACCTAGCTATTCTCAAGGTAAACCTGAATCCACTATGAAAGAATTGAAATTTTACAATAGTAACTTAGACCACTAATACCCTATTGCTACCTACCAGTAGAAACTTACTAACACGATCACGTGTAAGCTTCGAGACCACGGACTCATTCTTTCTTGGATTCTCCAACAAATACAAGCACACCCACTTGTGTTTCTTTAAGCTCCTATGGTAGCAACTGAATGATCATCAAGTTCTTGAACGAATCTCCTCTTAATAACTCTAAACTTGTGTAAAGGAAAGCTCCTCACAGATCTCACAAGAGATTTACACAAACCGCAATATGAGCAAAATCTAAAATGTGGCTAGGGTTTGCCTTATATACCTAGGGCAAAAACATAAAACCCTAAACATTTTAATGAATTAGGGCTGAGTTGGAATTCTACAGAAAAACGCATTTTGCCCGATTTTCGATTGATCGAGCCTAAGCTTCGATCGATCGAAACAGGCCAAATTGCACTATCACTTCTGCATCATCTCGAATCCAACTTTACATAAAAGACACAACTTTGAGCAAGTTTAAACAAGACTAAACAACCTATTTTGATCATGGTTTGCCAACAATACACATTAGAGTTCTAAATACATTAGTTCCTAAGTCTTTAAAACCTAACATTGGTTATCACCTCTTGGGCTTGGGCTTTTCAATGTTAGGATTTGGGCTGAGTTCTCATTTCGAGAGTGTCTCTTGATCTCTTTCTTCTTTGGCCCTAAGTCCATGGGATGGCTACGTTCCAACTCCTAACATCAATAGTTTGCAAATGCATAATATTATTAGACAGGCGTGAAGCACGTAAAATGAGGCTAGTATACCTTTAATTTCTTGAAACTTAAATCAAAAGTTTATTTTAGACTTAAAAATATATGCAAGACTTCTTTATAAAGGTAAGATATTAGTACATGTTTGGTAGATTGTAATTGTCATTGTGACGCAATGTAATAGTTATTTTTATAGTTTAGTTATTTTGTAATTTGGTTATGTTCTTATATATTACATGGAATGTCATTCTTTATGAGTAATCATTCTTTAAAATAAGGAATAACTATTCCTCTCTAACATAGTTGTAATAATTATTCTTTAGTAGGTGTAATAATTTCTAAAATTAATATATTTTTAAATAAAAAATTTTCTATAAGCACATAACAATTATGAAAATAAAAAATTCTCAAAAAATAATGCATCTCTCTCTCAAATTAAAAAAAAAAGTATTATTTTTTTAGAAAATATAATTATATAAGTAAAATATATATTTTCTAATATAGATCTTAAGTTTTATTCTAATGTGGTACAACTCACAAAAAAAAATCTTATGAATATTTTAGTTATTCTATTTAACACATATATATTTTTTTTAATATAAGATAGAAATTCTACTTTAACCTAATATAAGTGTATATATGTGTGAAACTCCCTCCCGAAGACTTGAACCCTAGCCTTTGTCCTCCCATACATTACAAACACTTATATTTATAGAGTAACCATCGCGACAATGGTACGCGGTAATACACATTTTATTTATAGGAATAAAGATTATCATTTCTATCATAATTTCCATTAGTGTACTAAACTTGCTTTTATTTCAGATACATATTCATAATTAATGAATAAATATGTAATTAAAAAAAATGAAAAAAGAAAATTTGTCTATGGTTTAAAAGTAAATGTAAATATTAAAAAAAAAAAAAGTGGATATAAAAAATGGATTTTGAGAGAATAAAAGTATTATTTGTGAATGGTATTACTGCATGACAATTGGCGGAATATTACCCTTTCACACGCCTGTGCAAACATGTGAACCAATTATTAGTCAATTGTAATTGACATTGACATTCCCAAAAAGTAATAGCATCATGGAACGCTCTTGCTCCCGTTCCTTGGAAGAGGAAAATGAACTAGCCCATAGCACCAAAAAAGTGAAAGATTCACATCATACATTAATGACAGACAAGCTTCACGGGGTGGGGAATCCAGCCAACCATCCAAGCTTTCCTTTAAGGACAAGTTGGTTGGGGAAATATCGGGAGCTTACTCCCAAGCATTTATTTTTACAGATCAAATGGAGGCGAAATCAAACTCAGATGAAGAGCTTGAGGAGATTAGGGAAGGATTTGCTTTGGTGTTCTTGTTGAAGGAAACTAAACAACGCATTCGGGCTCCATGGACAAATGTGATTATCGTAAAGGTTTTTGGCAAAAATGTGGGATACAACTATTTCCATGCTAAGTTGCTAGACCTCTGGAAACTGAATGGAAGGGTGGACATGGTGGATATTGGTAAAGGTTTTTTCCTATTAAGATTCTCAGTTGATGAGGATCTTGAAGTGGTGCTTAAGAAAGGTCCTTGGTTTGTTGGGGGCCATTTCTTATCCATTCGGAAATGGGAAGTGAATTTCAAGCCATCGGAAGCTTCAATTTCTTTAGTGGCGATGTGGGTCAGGTTGAATGAATTGCCTATAGAGTATTATGAGGCCTCTATGCACAAGTAGATTGGGTAGGCATTAGGGGCGGTTTTAAGGGTGGATACGCATACTGCCTTGGAAGCCAGGGGACGATACGGGCGTTTATGCATTCAAGTGGACATGAACAAGCTGTTGGTCACCAATGTGCAATTAAGACGGAGAAGTTAGCCTTTTGTTTAAGAAGGGGTGAACCAACTGTGTTTTGAATGTGGTCACCTAGGCCATCAGCGGGAATTCTGTCCATTCACCATCAAGCCATTCTCATCGGCAGGTCCTCGTGATGCCTCTGTTGCCGATAGCGATAATAGAGGGAATCAAGAGCTATCATCACCTATGGCACATCCTAAGGACACTCCTGAAAATTGAGATACCTCGGAGGAGGAGACCAGCGGTGCTATTTTCGGCCCTTGGGTGGTCGTTTCACAGAAAAGGAAAGATTCAAGTGGGTGATAAAAGTCGCAACAACCATGTAGCGAAATAGAGGACTGCTGCAGATCACGTGAATTCCAAAGATACGTTAGGAAGTAAGAATTTAAATAATAAAGATGGGCTGAGTCGCGTGAGCAAGAATGAAGGGAAAAGGAAAGCCCATATGGATTCGGGCTTGAATATGGTGACCAAGGAGCAAGTGCATGTTAAAGAGGTGTCTAGCTTGGGCTTAGGACGTGATAGGCTTAGGAATAAAGGCTAGTTCAGTCATGGTTCAACTAAAGGTAAGCCCAATTCAAATTCAGTAAAGGGAAAAAAAGAATTTGCATGGAGCTCCATTTTAATTCCCCTTAGTTTGACCGCACAAAGGAGAAAAAGAGCAGTAGCACCGAGTGGACTTTAAGCATCTGCTCGGTCAAGGCAGATCAAAACGGTGGGTTCAAGTTTGGGGTTGATCAACATGGGCGACGGGTTTGTGGAGAACTTGAAAGTGTTGACGGTGGAGTTGGGAGCTCGCCACACTCTCACCATGATTTGGTTCAGGCTGAAGCTTCAATGGGTATGGAAGATCACCGAACAGGTCTAGTGAAGCATGGTAGAGACAAGGATGACCGTGAGAAGGATGAAGGTGGTCAGCATCCAACAAATAATCCTGGTGATATGGATGGGTGTGCTGTTGCTTTGTGTGTTATCAAGGCCAGGCAGAGGCTTGACGACGGAGATGGTATGGTGGAACATGTGGATTTTGATGGAGGAAGCAGGTTTGGTCTGTCCATCTAATGGTTTATCTGTCTCCTTTAACTTGTCTAATGATGAGTATTATTGTTTGGAATTGTAGAGGAGCTTTAAAGCCCTCTTTTCAAAATCATGTTAGGGAGCTAGTTAATTGTCACGATCCAGCTATTTTGGTTGTTATGGAGACCCGAATTGGTGGTGATAGAGCTAGGGATATCTCGGATTGGTTGCCATTTGATGGGGCCATCCATTCAGACACGATTGGTTTTTCTGGTGGAATATGGCTTCTCCGGAACTCAGATAAGGTGTAGATTACTCATTTAGCTATGTCGAGCGGGGAGGTTCACATTTTGGTGAAGGTAATCTCATCTTTCTTTGAATTTTTTTTTTCCAGCTATTTATGTTAGTCCTAGATTCCATGAAAGATGCATTTTGTGGAACAATCTTAAAAATGCTGCTGATCCGCATGAGAAACCTTGGATAATAGTTGGAGATTTTAATGAAGTTCTTGTTGATGGGGACAAGTTTTGGGGTAGAGCTGTTAACTCAAACAGGTCTTTGCTTTTTAAAGATTGTCTTGATTATTGCAACATGATAGATATGGGGTTCATTGGGCCTCGGTTTACTTGGACGAACAGGCGTAATATAAATGCTTTAGTCCAAGAAAGAATTGATCGTTTCTTTGCCAATCCAAGCTGGTGTGCTGTTCACCCCGATGTGAAGGTGACTCATCTTACAAGATGTGTATCCGATCATTGCCCAGTGCTTCTCGAACCCAACCCGAGTAATGGAATTCGTCTTCCCAGGCCGTTTAGATTTCAGAGCTTTTGGTTGTCGGACTTATCTTTCCTCGGGATTGTTTCAGAAGCTTGGGGTTTTTCTCGACCCCTCCAAGTGGCTATTGACTATTTTTCCGGGAAGGCTTTGGATTGGAATAGGCACCACTTTGGAAACATCTTTGGGAGGAAGAAGAGAGTTTTAGCCCCGTTGAATGGTATCCAGAAAGCTTTGGCAGAAATTCCTTCTCATTCTTTGGTTGATACGGAGAAATCTTTGCACAAAGAGTTAAATGATATTCTTTGTCGGGAAGAGGAGTTATGGGTGCAGAAGTCTCGCATTAATCGGCTGATTGAGGGTGAAAGAAACATTGCTTTTCATCATATGTCTACAATTGTTAGGAGAAGACGTAACCGTATTTCATGTATTAAGAATGATATAGGAGAATGGATTACTAGTGAGGATGGGGCAATGTCTTTCATTGGAGAAGGGTTTAGTAAATTGTTCTCGACTACCCTTGCTTACTCTCCTTTACATATTCCCTAACCCTCTAGGAGGCAAGCGGTTTTGTCGGAAGAGGATAAGGTCAGCCTGAATTTGCCGGTGTTTGATGATGAAATCAGAGAGGGTTTGTGGGCTCTCAAACTGTACAAAGCCCCTAGTCCGGATGGACTCCATGCAGGGTTTTTCCAAAGGTTTTGCCCACTTGTGAAGGAACCCGTGAGGAATGAAGTTAAGTATATTTTTGAAGGATGTAGAATCCCCGATTACCTCAATAGAAACAATATTGTTCTAATTCCTAAAATAGTAGGCCCGAAAAGTTTGGGGAACTATAGCCCCATTAGTCTTTGCAATACGGTGTACAAGATTGTCACTAAGATCATTGTAGCTAGGCTTAGACCTCATCTTGATAAGTTGGTTTGCCCTCTCCAATCAGCTTTTGTGCCGAGGAGGCGAAGTGTAGACAATGCTATTGTGGTGCAAGAGTTGATTCATACTATTAGTAACAAGAAGGGATGGGGAGGCTACATGGCGATTAAAGTGGACCTTGAAAAGGCTTATGAAAAAATTGAATGGAGTTTCATTCAAGAAGTGTTGATTAATGCAAATTTACCCCACAATTTGGTTAATCTCATCATGAGTTGTGTGTCTTCTGTTTCCACTTCTATTCTATTTAATGGTGGAAATGTTGAGCCTATTTTCCCCTCGCGTGGAATTAGGCAAGGTGATCCATTATCCCCTTATCTCTTCATTCTTTGTATGGAAGTTCTTGGGCATATCATTGAAGATAAGTGTAGTGAGAAGAGTTGGGTTCCTGTCAAAAGCTCTCAGAGTGGGATGACTTTTTCTCACTTTTTTTCCACGGATGATTTGGTTCTCTTTGCGAAGATGGATCATGTGAATTGTTCGACAATAAGGGATGTGCTTGATGACTTTTGTACTAGGTTGGGCCAATCCATTAGTGAGAGTGCGTCTAGAGTTTATTTTTCCCCAAATGTAGATGTGGATACTAGAGAATCCTTGTGTGATATTTTGGGATTTAAATCTACTCCAAATCTTGGAAAGTTACCTTGGGTTTCCCTTGAAGCACCCCCCGCGGGGGGGAACAATCAAGATCTAAATTTCATTTTGGATAGGGTCAAGCAGAAGTTGGCGGGGTGGAAATCTAATTTGTTATCCCTTGCGGGTAGAACGGTGCTCATTCAAGCCTCCACATCTACTATTCCTGCCTATGTCATGCAATGCACGACATTACCCAAGAAGTTGTTGGATGATATTGATAGAGTTAATCGTAATTTTCTTTGGGGATCTTCGGATTCTTCGAAAAGAATGCATTGGGTGGGTTGGCACAAAGTGACCAAAGTTAAAGATCAAGGGGGTCTTGGAATTCAATCAGCTAGGGGAAGGAATCAAGCTCTTCTTGCCAAGCTTAATTAGAGATTCTGGACGGAGAAGGATGCTTTGTGGGCAAAGGTTTCGAGAAGCAAGTATTGCACTAGCCGTCGATTGCACGCTAGAGCCAAGGACAATCTTCCTTGCTCTAGAGTTTGGAAAGCAATTCAGAAGGGTAGTGAGGTTTTCCATAAAGGCATTCGGTGGATTCTTGGGCGAAATAGTAGTTTGAGCATTTGGCATGACAAATAGTTTGCAAAGGCCTCGTTAAGAGCTTTAATCCAAGGTCCTCTCCTTGAAGAAGAAGAGAGGCTCCAAGTTAAAGAGGTTTTTGGTCCTCATAGATGGGATTGGTCAAAAATTTCTGTCCAAGTTCCAAATGATGTTATTATGGAAATTAATGCCATACCTTATTCTTTGGGGACTTCTATTGAGGAAGATAGGTTGATTTGGAATGGTGATAAGCATGGGGATTTTGAGCTTAAATCAACCTATTCATTAGCCATTAGATGCAACGAGGAGGAAGAGGAGTTTATGGGGTTTTGGGTTTGGAAGGTGGATACTTTACCACATATTAAATCTTTCATGTGGCAATGCTTGCATAATAGCATTGGGGTGAGTTGGATAGGTGCCCTATTTGTCTAAGGGAAGTTGAGACCATTATTCATAGACTTAGGGACTGTGAGATGGCAAAAACAACTTGGACTAGCCACGGGGTTTGGCCAAACAGCAGCTTTTTTGAGGATAGCCTCCACATTTGGCTTGAGAAGAATTGCAAAGATTTTGGGTGTAGAGTGCCCAATCAGCATCCTTTGAGAATTCTTTTTCCTTTTGTCATTTGGTTGTTATGGAAAGAAAGGAATAATGTGGTGTTTAGAGGCCAAAACTTTTGGCTTGGTGTTCACAGTGAGGTGGTGTTCCAAGCTCTTCAATTTTTGCATTATGTTTTGAATCCTAAAATTGCGGGTAGCAGAAGGATGATCCGGATCATATGGGAGAAGCCTTCACTTGGTTGGGTTCACTTAAACATTGACGGATCAGCCTTAGGGAATCTAGGTAGAGCTGGTTGCGGTGGCATCATTCAGAATGATCGTGGAGATTGGCTTGGTGGTTTCTCTAGATGCATCGGAGTCACCACAAGCTTAATTGTTGAGATTTGGGCTCTTCATGATGGCCTTAACCTTTGTCATAACATGCATCTTCAAGCTATTGATATTCAAATAGATGCCAAAGCAATTGTTGATATTATTAGAGATCCTTCTTATTCTAATCGGGTTGTTATGCCTATTGTTGATGATTGTAGATAGTTGATATCCCAATTTGGCCAAGTCCGGATTGGGCATTGCTATCGTGAGGTAAATTTTTTTGCTGATTTTTTAGCTAGGAAAGGGGTTCTCCAAGATTGTTGTTTTTGTGTGTATCGGGATCCTTCTGTGGACTTGCTAGATCTTATTAGTGCGGACAAGGAGGGTGTGTTTTGTAACAGGGCTATTCTGTTGTTTCTTGGTAGCCGTTAGTTTGTTTTAATGAAATTTCCAGTTTACCAAAAAAAAAAAAAAAAAAAAAAGATATTCCCAAAAAGTAAATCCGTGCAGCAAAAGTCATTCGAGTCACATTAAACTCAAGTGTCATTTTGAAATTGGCCAACTCTGTATTGTAAGTCAGTAACTAATTTCTCTTCCGTTTTATGATATTGACAATTAGGATGATTAACATGTGTTATCATATTGTATATGATTTGCTAAACCTTACTTAAGTGTGTGTTAGGAGTCTTGTAATTTAATTGATTAACACCTCATGATTTTATTATGTATAAGAAAATAATAAGTTAATGAAGTAACTCATTAACAAGTTTAAGCTAATGAGATGTGTAAGGGTTAGACAACTTAACTAATGAAGTATTACTATGTGAGTCATTGAGTGTTTTATTTTATAAAATTTTTTGTTATCAATTTTATTTTTATTTTTATTGGTAAAGTTGTTTGTTTACATTGTTAATGATCACATATTTAATATGCTCCCTTCCTGCCCCCTTCCCCTTTGTCACGCAATTCCTAGGATGAAACTCATATTTAATTGATTTGATTATTTTATGGATCCATTTGACACAATTCTCCAAAAAAAAAAAAAAAAAAAAAGTTCAAATACTTGCATGTGGGAATATGTCCCACATTGGTTGTGTTGCATGGTGTGCGTGTGTTTATAACCATCTCCGCAACTCTAACTGCAGCTAGAGGTTTTGGAGTTGGCGTATTGGACGAAATGAATGGCTTGGATTTGCGCTTGGGGACAATGACAATGGAAAAATGAATTCTTGGAAAATGAATGCGAATGCGTATCATCTAACACTCCCCCCTCAAGATGCAAGAACTGTTTCAAACAAGAACTGTACTTGCAAGTTTACTGACTTGTGTCTCACACTAACCCTATGTTTGGAAGTTTTGAGAGAGAGGAGAGTAGAGTGGAGTAGAGGGAAGGAGAGTAGAGGGGAATGGTTATCCTCCACCTTATTTGGATGTTTTTAAAATTAAGTAAGGGGGAGGGGAATAATTAGTCTTTTCATTTGTAATTTTGTTAATATAGTAAGGCTAAATTTGATAATTCATTTAGTCAACCATTTTTATGCTCCACTCTCCCTCCAAATCTCTCCAATTTGGGGGAATTAAAAATAAGAGATTGGAAGTAGTTCAAACCCCTCCAAACCTCTCCAAATCCCTCTCCCTCCTTCCTTAAAAAATATCCAAACATGATATTTAAATTACTCTCCCTCACTCTACTCTACTCCCCCTCCTTCCCCCAACATCCAAACATAGCATAAGTGGTTTGGTATACTTTATCCTAATTAAGGAGCTTAGATTACCCCTCAAGATACAAGAACTGTACTTGCGAGTTTGGTGACTTGTGTCTCACACTAAGTGGTTTGGTATATTTTCTCCTAATTAAGGAGCTTAGATTACCCCTCAAGATACAGGAACGGGAATTTCCAATTTTGGTGACTTGTGTCTCACACTAAGTGGTTTGGTATACTTTCTCCTAATTAAGGAGCTTAGATTCTTTGGCTTTCAAATTTCTCCCTCTGTCTCAGATAGATTGAGCTCGCATTTTGTTACCCCTCAAGATACAAGAACTGTCTTTGACTAAGTGGTTTGGTGACAATTGTCTTGACAAGGGCATTCTTTCTCCTAATTAAGGAGCTTAGATTCTTTGGCTTTCAAATATCTCTCTCTTTCTCAGATAGATTGAGCTCGCATTTTGTTACCTCTCAAGATACAAGAACTGTCTTTGAATAAGTGGTTTGTTGTGGTTTGGTGACAATTGTCTTGACAAAGGCATACTTTCTCCTATTTATGGAGCTTAGGAGCATGCTCATTCCTTCGCTTTTAAGTTTTATTATATTATCAAATATCTCTCTCTTTCTCAGATAGATTGAGCTCTTCTCGGCGCGGAGACCTAAAGAATAGCATTTTGTTAAGAAGAGAATTAGCTAAGCTAAGCTTCTTTTAAATTCATCAACAAATGATAGAATCTTTTGTGTTAGATGAATGGTTGCTTGTTGATAGTATGCAAAATTAAATTAAGAGTTGTCCACCTTTTTATACTAATGGTTTGTTATCAGATCAAGTGTTTTCTAATTTCTAATCTTGGTTTGCTGATCTAAGGTTGTACATTTTTTATTCCAATCCTAATTTACAGTTTCTGGTTTCAGAATAGTGATATTGTCGTATCTGTATCTTGCAATACCCAATAAACGTTAAAAGATTTCATCCAATACAGATTCTCTTTATTTACTACTCTATTTAATAATAACTTTGGAAAAAATAAAATAAAACTCTTAAAGGGTTCCATAGTGGGTTTCGTCCCACGTTACCAAGTAGTTTGATTTTAGTTTCATAAGTTTCTAATTTAGAGTTACTTTTGAGGTGGGCTTGGAATTTTTAATTTTATTTTTACATTAATTTATTTTTGGGTTTGGTGCAAGACTGCTCAAATGTTTCCTGCCATATCATAGACTTGGAAGTCTTAGAAACTACTACCAATTTTATTTTTTTGGTAGTTTACCAAAAAAAACCTACCAATTTTACTATAAAAGATAACACAACATTAGTTTGTAAGCCAAAAAATTGTAGTACCAATTTTGCAGTTACTATAAAAGATTACAAAACATTAGTTTGTAAGGCAATCACATTTGTAGTATCCAGGGCACCACACATGTTGAAAATGTTGGACCCAGACAGCACCACAAATGTCAAAAATGTTGGACCAAGACCAACCTAATCACGCGATCCCTTTAAGAACTGGAAGACAATAGTCACAGTACTGAAAATATAGGTTTAGCACTGCAAAATAAGTAATTTAGACGATTGCGAAACATATAGTTTTATCAGTATTGCACTAATGTTACCCTACACAATTTTTTTTCATAACAAAATTTACGGTTATTGAAGTGATTGATTGTAAGTAGTGGACACAATTGACACTCATAAACCACTACTCATAATTGACTATTTTAACAATTGTTGATTTTTTGTGAAAAAAAAAAAAAGTGTGTGCGACAAGCATTTCTAAGTTTTACCTTTAGGCTCCGTTTGGTTGGAATGAGAATAGGGAAGATAGAAAAGGAGGAGAGGAAAATAGGGAGGAAAATACTGTTTTTCCTTATTTGGTTTAGGAGAGAAAACAAGAGGGAAAGAAAACAATGAAGAAAAAAATCACTCCAGGCCTACAAATATATAGGGGCTATTTGGTAGGGTGTTTTGAGCAAAGATTCTCAATATTTAAACAATATTACACGTATTTCAACACACTTTTTCACTTACACATATTTTCAAAATATACAAACAATGTTACTAGAACAACAAATGGTCCCTTATTCTCTCAATCTGGGAGGAAAATTGAGAAGAGAAGGGGGAGAAATGATGAACTAAGTATTGAATTACACAAATACCCTCAAAAGTTGACATCCAAATCAAGTGAGTCATTATTATTATTGCAGTACGAAACAAATTATTATCGTGTTTTGTTTTTTCTAAGCTTGGCTCAATGGGAAGAGAGGATGAAAGTGAAAGCTAGTGAATGCATGTTTTTTTATTTTTATTTTATGGAACACCGTTTTTTTTTTTTAATTTTGTAATTTTTTTTTTATTTTATGAAACCCAGTTTACATATTTTATTTTTTAATTTGTGTTTGTTTTTTTTTTTTTTTTTTTTTTTTATGAAAAATAATTTGTGTAATTTAAAAAAAAAGTAGAGTTAATACATGTAAATTATAAATTTATTTAATATATTTGTAGGAAATACAATTAAAAATTATAATGTTTTAATACTTTTATATAATAGGGGCATGAGAGTAAATTTATTTGAATTATATTTTCCATCATCTCATTTTTCTTCTCAAACAAACAAATGAGTTTTCAATTTTTCCACTTTTTCATCCTTCCAACTAAACACATATGAGAGAAAACTAAATCTTTTCCATCCTCCCACTTTTCTATCCCTTTCTCATTTTCTATCCTCTCACTTTTCCACTTCTCCAACCAAACAAACCCTTAGAGAGAGAGAGAAAGAGAGATGTAACCTCAAAATGCAAACCGTTTGGTATCCCATAGTTTTGTTAGCTTATTTTCTAAATGTGAGACAAAAAATTTAAAAAAAAAAAAAAAACTTATTTTTAAAAAAGTTAATTTTTGAGAATTTGAAATTAAAGCTAAGACAAGAAACAAAAAGCTAATAGCTAATAGCTTTTTGCCAAACACATAACCACGAGCCTTTTCATTTAACTTTTAACTTATCTTAATTTATGCACAATTTTTTTAAAACCTTACATTTTCAAGTGCATACATTCTTTAGCCAATTTTAAGCATGAAAAAAAAAAAAAAAAATATACAATTTCCTTCTCAGATGCATATTCCTGTACAATAAAGGGATGCTAGCTGCATGTACTCTGATTGCAAATTCAATAAAGGGACGTAAGAAGCTAGATGTTTGGTTCACAAATAATCTTTATTTTATTAAAAAACATAAAACATGTTGTAAGTTTTAATTGCTTGTACCTTGCACTAAAAGTGGTTGTTTTACCTTGTGCTTTAAAAAATTGTTTCTGGTTGATTACGAAGTAGGAAGAATGGTAGAAATAGCTTCTTTTGCCTATTTTCCAGCACAAAAAACCTGTCCACACTACAGCCTCATGATCCAATCATAACATCAAGGCAACAATCACAAAAAATCCAAGACTAAAAGCAAATTGAAAGAGGAAATTGAAGATTCATCTCAAAATTAAATTTAAGGCAAAAGAAAAAGAAAAAGAAAAGCTACATATTACCTATACAAATATTAGGCAATACATAGCTTTTATATATAAAAAAGGATAATGATAACAATTAAGGATGAGACTGAAGAGTTTGCATGAGATCCAAACCAAATTAAAACCAAATACCAAGGGCAACTCATAAAAATAAAAGGAAAGGTAATACGTAAAAGAGTGTTCTTTCTTTGTATTTCTATATACAAAATGACCATTTGAAATATACACAAATTTTAGTGTAAAAGAGTATTTCAATTTTGAGCAACTAAAGACAGATATACAAACATGTAAGGAAGAAAATATAGAAAAGATTGAATATTAAGAAAATTTCCTCTACTTATGCCTCAAAGTGAAATAAAGGAGGGGAAGAGAAGACATTTATTGATTTTTTTTTTTTTTTTTGGGGCAATTGGGTTGCAGTTTAGGAAAAATAAAGATATATATATATATATATATATATATATGGTAGTACCTATATCTATGGATGATAAGTTATAGTATGTGTTTATTTATTTATTTATTTTTAATTCAAAATAAAGAAGAAGGGAATTGAAAAAAAAAATTAAAAATTAAAACGTGAGAGTAAATTTTTCTCTAACTTGTCATTAACTGGCATTGGTGTGGTAGTTCGTGACTAGCTTTTATAGCTGTGTCATCGTAGCACCTTAGCTAGAAGATTCAGCTACCACAATATGTGGAACTAGTGGAAGCAAGCAATGAGCTTTGTAAAAAAAGTTATGTATCAATTGGAATATGAAGGATAAAGCTAGGGGGTTATTAACGCTATCTATCACCAGAGACCTTCTTACACGTTAGACCTGGTTTGGTCATGTTATACAAGAAACCTGTCATTTGTCAAGTACTCTACCAAACTGAAGTTTTGGGCCTATTAAAAGGGGGTAATCAGCTAGCTCATTCATTTGCTAGAAGAACAATTTAATTTGCAGATTTTCATGTGTGGATATAAGATCTTTCACAAGATTTGGACGAAGTATTCTAAAATGATTTAGTTTATCAATAAAATTTGCTTATCTTTTTTCTTAAAAAAAGAAAAGAAAAAAAATGCTATAACTAGGACGATTAACATGTGCATTGCATATGATCACTTGCTAAACCTTACTTTAGTATGTGCTAGAAGCCTCGTAGTTTAATTGATTAACACCTCATAATTTTATTATATATAGGAAAATAATAAGTTAATGAAGTAACTCATTAACAAGTTTAAGCTCATGAGATGTGTAAGGGTTAGACAACTTTACTAATGAAGTATTATTATGTGAGTCACTTAGTGTTATTTTATTTTATAAAATTATTCGTTATCAAATTATTTTTTTACTGGTATAGCTGTTTGTTTACATTGTTAATGATCGCATATTTAATATGCTCCCTTCCTCCCCTTCCCCTTGTGTCACATAATTCCTAGGATGAAACTCATATATATTTAATTGGTTTGATTATTTTATGGATCCATTTGACATAATTCTCAAAAAAAAAAAAAAAAAAAAAAATTTCAAATACTTGCGTGTGGGAATATGTCCCACATCGGTTGTGTTGCATGGTGTTCGTGTGTTTATAACCAGCTCCGCTACTCTAACTTTTAGCAGGGAATTTTGGAGTTGGCGTGTTGGACGGGGGGCATCAATTTAATAATGGTGCAATAATCTATTCTAATAATCTAACCAACATTACTTTGACCAAACCGGGCTTACTTTCTCCCATTTTAAGATAGATTAAGCTTGAAGCTTCTTTTAAATTCACCAACTCACTCCCCCAATTTCTAAAATGAAATGTGACACTCACTCCCCCCATTACTTTGACCAAACCAGGCTTCCTTTCTCCTATTTAAAGATAGATTAAGCTAAGCTTCTTTTAAATTCGTCAACAAATTGGAATGGGACGATCTATGCACAAGTTTTCATACTTCTCTCCACCTTATGGCGGGTAACAAACAAAACAATATCTATGGTTAATCTTTTTTGTTTTGTTTTGGTCCCCTTTTTATACAATTTCTTTTCCTTGGTAACAGTGAAGAAAAAATGCCGTTGCAGCTTGATCTTGCTGGGAAAGTGTTATACCTGGTGACACTCATTATTTTGCTACTTTTGTATTTACGAAAGTGGAAACGTAATCGCGGAGGTGGTCGCCGCCATGTCCAAAGACTCCAAACTACCAACCGTGTCAACGTCGTCCGTGGTGATAATGGAGGCCAAACCATCAGGGGTCAAATTGCTAGGAGAGTCCATGCCAATGTTGCCGGTAGTGAAGTCGGTGATACAACGGGCGGTCAATACGCTGGGGAAGTCCGTTTCGATGTTGCCGGTGATGATGACGGCGGTACCATTAACGGCGAAATTGCTATGGGTCCAACTTCACTTGCTGCCACTATGCCTTTTGAATTTAATTAAAAATAAAGTTTTTAAGTTTTTTTTTTATATTTTTTTATTTTTAAGTCTAGTGAGGTTTTGCAATTTTTCCCATGTACTGTGTTACGTGTAGGAATTCTTGTAATTTATGCATAATTTTTGTAATTCTTCGTCTGAATGGATAATTTGTTATTGGAGTCGGACAGACAATAATTTCACTATGCTATGAGTTAACCTGATTGGCCAATTCATTATCCCAAATTCCACTTCTGAATAGTATTTAATTAAGACAGGTTTTGCTTTTATCCGATCCGAATTGCAGTAATTTAAATATTAATAACATGTCTCATCTTAAAATGACATCATATTTTTGGAAAATGCTAAACGCGACAAGCACTTATGTCTAAAACGGCGCTTCCAAAATTTTTTGGAAAGTCAAAGTTATGGGCCCCACAACCATATAAATCTCTCCGTGTCTGTCAGACTCTCAAAATCCCAGTCATACCGATTTCCACCGAGTCAGCTCTGAATTCCAATATTATCGCACGACATAGAGAATCTGTAAGAGATCATCATTTTACCTAATTTATTGCTGGAATTTGTTCTATGTTTGATTATTTAAGTGGGATCTTTTTGGTTTTGGGTTGATTTCAATGGTTGACTTTTTCGAAAATGTTTCGCTTTTGAATCAAACGCGTTACTTTTCAATTCAATTCTTTTTAAAGGTTTCATTTTTATTATCGTTTTTGGTTTTTTGGTGTTCAGATCTGAGATCGGAGCGAAGCGTTTTTCCGTGAAGCCATGGCTGTGGCGTGTCTCGATCCTATGTATGTAATCTGTTATGGATTTTTTTCTCTTCCGGAAAATTTTTGTGTCGTAAAGATGTGTTTGGTTGCACAGAAAACCGTCTGGTCAAAGAAAATTTTTGTTTTTGAATCTGAAAGCACTAGACTTTTATTGAATCTGACTAATTATGATATCATTTCGTTAGCCTTATTAGTGAGCACTTAGCAATTACTATAAAATTGGTCACAAATTTGATTGCTTTGCATGGTATGCTGCTTGCCTGATGTCAATTCAAATCTCTGAAGTTTCTAAAGTTTTACATTTCAAATGAATAGTTTTCTTTTTTGCAGTTGTAATATAAAATTTATTTTGATTTGAAATCTTCTGGTTGTGTGTTAACGGCAGAGGGAGAATGGCTCAACCGTTGCACATTTTCTACAGTCAGTGTCCTTTATTTTGGTTTCTATAGAATTGTATTACTAAAATCGTATACTACTAATCTATATGTAGAGTTTGTGGTTATCTATAATACTGATCGCGTGTTCGTTTTATAAAATGCTTTTCTAATAAATCTGTTATTATTGTAGGTTCCTGTGTGGGAAACACCTCATGATTCAGGATTTGGGAGCAATGCTATAGCACGTTATGGTAAAGACTATAGACTTTCTTTCCCTAACCCATTAATTTTGGTGATCCTCTGAAGATGGTTATGTTGGAACTTATGGGCTTTTTATCTGTTGCTGCAGGCACTCGCTTGAAAGTTGACAATCCTCTATATGGCTCTTCTCATATTGATTATGTGAGACTGTTATTACTACTGATGCTACTCTCTCTCTCTCTCTGAATGCGTGTGTTATGATGCTTGGTATTATTTATGCTTGAATTTTCTGGTCCACATAGAGCAGTGGGTTGATTTTGCATGCTAATATTCTAACGTGGTTTATACCTAGAATTGGACATGCGCTGTACCTTCCTCCAGTGAGTTACATCTTAATTTATTATGGAATTGTTCTATTTCCTTTTTGCATTAAATGATGACCAAGCTTTATGGAAAACTTAGATGAAGTATAAAAGGAATGAAGTGAGGAATTTTTTCTCTTGATGTAAAATAAAAATCAATGTGGGAGTTCAAAATCACTTTTGACTTTTTGTAATTCGAATCTAGACTCAGGTAATAAAACTAGATCATGGAGTTCAAATTTGCGGGCATGTCTCTCCAATGCCAGAAGTTGTAAGAGCTCTGGATTTCACTTATTGCTGAGATTTGTTTAGTACTTTATGTTTGCTTATTTGGGGGGTTCTTTGTGGTATTGGGATACACACACCCAAAATCTGTTTGTTTCTACAGAAAATTATTCCATAGAAAATCTTCGATTTTCCAAAAATGTTCTCCTTTGAATCAGATGCGTTATTTCAATTAAATTCTTTTTAATGGTTTCATTTTTGTTTTTCAATTAAATTCTTTCTAGAGGTTTCAATGCCTCTGGCAAGTAAGGATTGATAGTGAATTCATTGTCAATTCATCCCTCTGTTATTTGCTTTTGCCCTGTTTGTCTTCTCTGGGCTTGCTTTTCTTTGGATTATTTGAGTTTCAGATCGTTTCCCTGTCTCTGTTGTGTTTCCATTTTCATATCAGTCCTCTTCTTATTTATCTTTCACTTTGTTCCCCTAGTCTTCTTCGTCAATCCTCTTTTTGTTTCCTGTTTATATGTTCTCTTCATATTTTCTGTTTTCGTTAGTCTTTCGAATTTCTATCATCTTTTTCATCATATTGATTTTGTCTTGACTTACTATTTGTTCTTGATCCATGTGCGTACTTTATGATCTTAATATTTTTTTTCCTTGGTTAGTGTCTGACAGCCACTTTCAACCTATTCATTATTAATTTTATTGCTTCTACTTGGGTGTGCTAGCACGCCAAATCCTCTGGTTCTGCATGTTAAGGGCAGCAGAAGACTGGCTCTACTGCAGCACATCTTCGTGGTAAAGATGTGTTTGGTTGCCCAGAAAACTGTTCGGGAAAAGAAAAGTTTTGTTTTTTAATTTTATTGAATCTGACTAATTATGACCTCATTTCGTTAGCCTTGTTAGTTAGCAATTACTATAAAATTGGTCACAAATCTGATTGCTTTGCATATATTGCTGCTTGTTTGATGTGAATTTCAATATTTGAAGTTCTTAAACTTTTGCATTTCAGATCAAAAGATTTTCCTTATTATTTTTTTTGAAGATACAATGAAAAATTCTTTATTTATTTCTTTTTTAAATGTCTTGGTTTGAAATCGTTTAGTATTTTGACCCAATTTAGGACTAAGAATTCTGAATTTTATGGTTGCATCTCCAGGAGAATCTCCAAATTTTTGTACTATTTGAAGAATGAACAGTAACTTTTACCTTTTAGTTACTCACTTTTCAAATACACTTCAAATGATTCTTTATCCCATTCTCTATCTCATTTAAATATTATTTCTTCATTCATTATTTATTCTTTTTTTAACAACTACACATCTTCCAATATTTTTTTATTCAATACCTAATTATTATAATAGAAAAAAAGTATTTGAAGAGTGAACAGTAACTCATCAAGTCTGATGAGCTACTATTCATGAGCCAAAAAAAAAAAAAAAAAAAATCTAGGAATAGAGAGTTTATTGGAGAGCTTTTTTTGGGTTTCACTCTCTATTATAGAAAGAATTTTGAGTTTACATAGACCATTGGAGATGCTCTAACATGCCAATGAGGTCTGGCTTAAGTGGCGGTTCCTTGTCCCATATGAATGTCGTGGGTGCTGGGGTATCTTACCAATTAAAAAAAAATAATAATAAATAGAAAGAATTTTGCTTTATCTGAGTTTGCTACCACACCAAATCCTCTGGTTCTGGGTGTTAAGGGCAGAGGGAGAATGGTTGAACCGTGGCACATTTACTATAGTCAGTGTTTTTTATTTTAGTTTCGATAGAATTGTATTACTCTCTTTTTTCCCCAATTAAAGGCTGCATTTGATTGCTTATAATTGTGAAAATCCCTAGTGTGTAATTTGATTGAGTTTAGGTACAGGAAACAGCCGTTGAATCCATTAACCCATCACAATTGATTAATCTTGTTTGTTTCTGGATGGAATGCATTTGTAATTTGTTGCTCTTCCTTTGCTAATAAGGCTGTATGATCTATAACGCAGATCTTGCATGCAGTGAAGACAAAGAAAATTTCATACAAGACACTCATCATTGCGGAATACCACTCTGTGAAAGTTGAACTAGATCCAAATTTTGAGATGGGTGTCTCTAATAAACCTCCTGAGTTTATCAAGATGAAACCTACTGGGAAGGTATAGTTCTATATTTTAAAATTTGTGGTAATCTATACTCCACTAATTGCATGTTAGTTTTATGAAAGGCTTTCCTAATAAATCTGTTACTCTTGTAGGTTCCCGTGGTGGAAATACCTGATGGTCCAGTATTTGAGAGCAATGCTATAGCACGTTATGGTAAGACTACAGACTTTCATCCCCCAACCATTAATTTTGGTGATCCTCTAAAGATTGTTATTTTGGGACTTATGGGCTTTTTATCTGTTGCTGCAGTTACTCGCCTGAAGCCCTGAAGGCTGACAATCTTTATATGGTTCTTTTCATATTGATGATTGAGATGTTTATAATTAACTACTGATGGTTCTCTCTCTTTCTGCATTTGCGTGTGTTATGATGCTTATCGTTACATATGCATAAATTTTCAGGTCCACATACAGCAGTGGATTGATTTTGCATCATTTGAGATTGATGCTAATATTCTAGCATTTTATAGACCTAAAATTGGATGTGCAGTATACCTTCCTCTGGTGAGTTGCATCTTATTTTATTATGGAATTGTTTTAATTCTTTTTGGCATCTAAATGATAATGTAAAATCAAAATTAATGCAGGCTATATATATCCTACATAAAAAATCTAAATTCTCATAATCCCATCATAACCATGCACTGCCTATATGGGCCATATCTGATGTGTATAATTTTTGCGTGAAAACCTAGGAAGCTGCAACTTCATTATTGAAGAGAGAGCTGGGTGCTGTAAACACCCGTCTTGCCTCAAACACTTTCATGGTTGGGCATTCCGTGCTTCTGGCTGACATTGTTACACCATGCAAAGTATGTGGGCTTCACTCAACTGATGATTAAGAGCTTTACCTCTGAGTTCCCTCATGTGTAACGATGCAACTGGAAGCATGGTGAATCAGACTGAGTCTGTCCTGTCTTTTAGTCTTTTACAAAGAAGCCATCTCAGCCAAAAGAATCTGCTAAACCAAAGCCTAAGGATGAATCAAAAAAGAAGCCAAAAAAGGAAGAGCCTGCGAAGCCCAAGCCAGAAGCTGGTGCAGAAGAGGAGGAGGCTTATATATTAAATGTTTATGTACATTAATTAGTTGAAGAAAGTGACTGGCTTATATACTAGCAGATTTGTTTTCAGTTCAACCACCTGGCCGTGGCCCATTCCCTTTGTTTTAAAACCTGAGTATACCATTTGTCATGCCTTTTCTCCATATGAGCCCGTTCTCTGCGTTATATGTCACTTGCTGCTATCTCTGGGTACAATGATGAGAATACTGTTTCCTTTGTAACACTAAACCAGCTGGGTGGATTTCTTCAAAGGATGGATCTAGCACGCAAATATGCTTTTGGAAAGATGCTTGTGATCGGTTCAGAGCCACCATTCAAGGTGAAGTTGCTGTGGCTTCTCCGTGGGCAAGAGATACCAAAATTTGTGTTTGATGAGTGCTATGACATGGAGCTATATGAGTGGAAGAAGGTTGATATCACAGATGAAGAGCAAAAGGAACGTGTGAGTCAGATGATTGAAGATTACGAACCTTTTGAGGGCCAGCATCTTTTGGACGCCAAGTGCTTCAAGCGAATGACCCCAATTAGTCCTTGGATTAAAAGTTGTATTTTTGTGTGCTTTTGCTGCTAGAGTTTTTATTGACGCTGTTCTAACTTCTAAACAGAGACTAAGTTTAGTCTTTGTGTTTGAGTGGAGGTCTAGTATAATTTATAAGTTTGTTTCTGCTGTTTCAAAATTTTAATATTCTATATGATAGAATCTTGTTTTAGAACTGGAAGACGATGGTCACAATACTGAAAATCTAGGTTCAGTACTGCAAAATAAATAAATCTAGACAATCGCGAAACAGACAGTTTACCACATTTCAAAGTGGTAACCCATAAGCCCACATCACCCTATCCTCTCGTGGCCATGGGTACCCCCTTTTGTGTATAGTAAGCAGTAAGCACTATGCATATTGGCTCCGTACAAAACTCATATATTGTTTGGTTCTCTCATCTCTTTCTTTCAATATTTGATTATACAACTATTCGAATTTTCTGAAAATTACTTTTAAGGCTTCGTTTTTTTTTTGTGTTTTTCTTTTTCTTTTTCAAAGGCAGATTTGACTTTTGGTATGTGAGACCGAGAGAGACGTTTTTCTTTCAGTGAAGACATGACTCTGGTGAGTTCAATTCATTGAATATATCTTAATTTTCTCAGTGAAGAAATGTTGAATATGCAATTGAGAAAGAAGGCATGAAGCAAAGCAATACAGAGACAAAGAAAGAAGAACGGCACAGCTGTAGTGATGATCAAAACAACAGAGTCCACAAGCAAAAGAAGAAAGGAAAGATGAAAGCAAAACGACAGCACTTGACTTAAGTGATTGGCACGTGGGACAGCAAGCACGTGAGGATGATTAAGAAATGTACAGCTGTATTATTAGAGTTAGTTAGTCTGTTAAGAGTTAGTTAGATTGTTTTGATTTCCCATTTTAGCTCTGTAAACACGTATATAAAGGCAGAGCCTCAGTGTAAATTTAATTTAATTCATTTTTCATTCTAATCAATTCAAGAATAGATTTTTCTCTCAAAATAATTTCCAGAAGCTTTCTTTAATAAGAAATTCTTACCAATCACTTATCTGTTTGATTTTATTTTTTTTCTCAGCTCGGGACCACCTCATAGTTCATGTTTGTTTTTGACATGCTGGGATAGTTCTATTGGGTTTTTAATCCAATGTATTGTAATGTGTAATTACCACACATGATAAAAAAATAATTAAAAAAAAAAAAAATTGATCTAAGGGTTAAGATTTCTTTTAAAACTAATTTAAGAATTCATACATGAGTTTTTTAAAAAAGAATTTTCATCCAAGAGTTAATAGATTAAAATTGAATTTTTTAACACTCAATCTCAACTATTAAAAATTCTATTGCACGGTCTGAATCTCAATCACTTCTAGTGTACTTTATGTCTCTTGATAAGACATTGTATTATAGAAAGGGCAATGACACTCTTTTTTTACATTTATTTTCGTTTTTTAAAATATGAACATTGTCACATTAATTATGAATATTAATATAAAATAGTGGATGTAAATAAGTAAGGAAAAATGCCCATATACCTCATGAACTTTAAACTAGTGGCCAAAACACATTCTCAATTTTTTTATTAGCCAATTTACCCTCTAAGCTATACACACATGCCAAATTAATACCTCAGTTAATTTCACATTAAAATACTAATGAAATAATAGCATGTGAGAAGCATGTCACCTTTAAAAATTAATTAAATTACTGTTAACACGATAGAAAGACGAGAGAGGAGAGTCAGACTGGCGAGAGAGAGTGAGAGAGGCAGTAGATCCATCAGAGGAAAAGCTTGGATCTTAGTTCTAACATAGATCGGACAACTCATACCCAGAAAAAATGCTAGCAAGAAAGACCCACCGGGTTTTTTGCAGTTTCTTTTTTCGGATTGCTAGCATGGGGATTTTTCTAGGCGAGTTGTGTTGCTTCGCAGCTAGGCCTCTCTTTGTAAACTTTTTTCTCTCTGTAAACTCTTTTTTCTCTTTTAATAGTACTTCTATCTTTAATCTTAATAAAAAAAAAAAAAAAACACAATTTAACATACATTAAAAAAATATGGATGAAAATAACAATTTGAATTTGAGAGAGAATTCTAGTACACCAAAATCATAACAAAAAAAATACATTCTTGTATTAATGATCCAAGAACAATACATACCATAAGAAAGAGAGAGCATTAATTCCAGTACTCTTTAAAAGAAGTTGTTAGATCTAGCTAAGAATGTATAAATGAAATCCATATATATTATCTTGTAAATTGCTAAATTCTTCTATGTTCATGAACAAATGAGTTAGTGAGAGAAACTAATCAATTAAACAAAACAAATTTGTGAAGGATAATCCAGCCAAAACCTCTCCACAGCTTTCCTCTGTGCTGGCCCATTCCATTATAGAGCTTTCCTCCAAAAGACCCTGCCGAATACCACATAGAAACTAAAGATGATGACAAGCTTATCCTTGTCTTTCTCCATCAATCCCACTTAAGGAAGAAAAAGGATATTCTCTTATAGTTCTACTGCCTCTCTCTCTCACTCTCTCTCCTCTCTCTCTCACTCTCTCGCCTCTGCGGTTAGTCTCTTCTTTCTATGATTTAGTTAGTTTTAAAAGTTCACATGTTTCTCACATGCTCTTATTCCTTTATTGTTTTAACGTGAAATTAATTGAGGTATTAATTTAGTAGGTGTGTATAGTTTAGGAATAATCAATAAAAAAAGTCAGGGGGTATTTTGGCCATTAATCCAAAGTTTAAGGAGTGTATAAGCATTTTTCCTAAACAAGTATAAGACGATAATTCTATTTTGTTTAGTAGTCACTCTATCTATATTTTTCGTTAAGTGTCACACAAACATTTTATGCATTTTACACGTGTTTAATTAGTTTAATCAATAAAATAATGCCATATCATTTTTGTAGCTTAAAAAAAATGATATAACATAATATTGATGAACTAAACACACGTAACAAGATTATGTAGCACTTAATGAAAAATATGGATAAAGTGATTGCTGATATAAATGAAATAGAACTATGAGGGATAAAATTCAAATTCTAAAACTTTAGAGTGTGAAATCCAAACACTCCAAATTTTAGGGGTGTAGTTTACAATTTTGCCTTAAAAAATCATTATGTGCATCTAAAAACCACTATTTGGTTCTTACAAAAAAAAATAAAATGGAAAATTTATTAAGATAATCAAATTTGGAGTTTTGGAGTATATGATTACCTTAATAAAATTTTCTATAAAAAAATTATTTCTTGGACAAAAAAAAAAAAAAAAAAACAATTGAGCCTCTGAAGAGTTTCCCACGTCACAAAGTGGCAACTACACCAAAACCATGGTTATCACCAACACCTTGGAAACCACCTATTGTGTAGTAAGCGCACCATCCAGACTAGGTAGAGCTCTCTGGTCTGGGAGGATTGACCTTGAAAGAGTAAACCTACGACTTTACATCTTCTCTAGAGAATCGTCAACACAATAACAAACATCAACCAGTTATGGAAATACAAAGGTATACGTAGAAGAAAATGGATGTGTAGAAGGTTTTTTTGCACGGTATGGAAATACAAAGATACAGACTACAGTGAACATTGTATTATTGATTGCGATAAGTTGGATAATGAAGTTGAAAGGTGGCGGACAAAAGCAAAAGAAATGAATATTTTATAATACAAAAGTTGTGAAAACGAACAAATCATTAAGAAAAATATAATTGATAGAATAATGCTAATCATTAAGACAAGACCATGATGATGATGATGATGATGATGGTGGTGGTGGTATCTAGATTATTCAAAAGCGAAAGCGTAATGGGTAAAGGATAGAAGAATAGTGAACAAAAAAAAAAAATTTTATAAAAACACTGTTTGCATTGGATCCGTACAAAGCCCATTGTTTGGTTCTCTCATCTCTCACTCTCAGTTGCTCTCCCAGAAACTCATAGGTCTTACACTCTTTCTCTCTCTCTCTTCCCTCGGATTATACTTTGATCGTTTCAATGGAACTATTCGATATTTTCTGAAAATTTTGTCTTTAGAGAATCAAACGCCTTGTTTTTCCATTATAAATTACTTTACGTGCGTATGTTTTTATTTTTGTTTTGTATAGGCAGATTTGACTTTTGAGATTTGAGAGAGACGGTTTTTTAATTTCAGTGAAGACAGGGCTCTGGTGAGTTAAATTGGACGAATCTTTTATTTGATTCCATGCATTTCTTACCAATCACTTATCTGTTTTATTTTATCCACCTCATATATGGTTTATGTTTGTGTTTTGACCTACTAAGATAGTACTATTGGGATTTAAATCCTGTGTATTGATCTCTCTCTCTCTCTCTCTCTCTCGGTTAGTCTCTTCTTTCTATGATTTAGTTAGTTTTAAAAGTTCACATGTTTCTCACATGCTCTTATTCCTTTAACGTGTATATAATTAGCACACATGATAATTTTTTCTTTTCAAAGGGTTAATATATATTGTAGGGACCAGGTTCGAGCACTTCTTCTATCGGATGAGTAGACTCAAACCCAACTAGCCCAATATAATAAATTTATAGAGAATGGGTTTAAGAACTAGGTCTTAGTGGATAAAGGATTACAACAACTAGACATCCAAACACTCCAAATTTTATGTATGGATTGGATAATAAGAATATAGACTAAAGTATGAAATTAAAAAATTATTTCTTCCTCGGGCTCTTCGTTCAAGGAACTTAATGTTCTTCTTCTTTCTTCAATACTAGGTTACAAAGGCTTCCAAGATCATGCAAGTTTCTCCCGTATTCTCCTTTTTTTTTCTCTTCCTCCAAATCGATTTTCAATCCCCCATTCTTGGAGGATCTCTCACATTATATATCTCATTCCAATCGATCTTAGCCCTTCATCTCAGTTGCTCTCCCATCATAGGTCTTACACTCTTTCTCTCTCTCTCTTCCTCGGATCATGCAATGGAACTATTCGTCATTACTAGAGAATCAGTGCTCGTCCCATCAGTGAAGACAGGGCCACCTTCCCAAACCCTACTATTGGGTGAGTTGCATGCAACCAAGACCACATTGTTCGGATGAGTAGAGGTCATTTCCTCATTAATGCGGCTAGAGAACATTGGTTGGGTGCATTTAATGCGGAGGTGTTCTTCTTGGAGGATCTCTCACATTTCTCCTTGAATTGCTCCTACACTATACCCCCATGGGTGTCTCTGTACTTTCTCTTTTTTTTCATGGGGAGCTTTGGGAGGTTGCCTTTGATGGCGTGCCGTTTTTTCCTTCTTGGATCTGGAATGCCGAGAATAGGATAGTCTTCGGTAATGTTTCTAGGCTATTTGGGCTTTCTTTGTTCATCCTCGGCCATTCCTTCATCCTTGGCATAGGCCTTGGGCTTAGTATAAAGTGGGCTGGGGTTGTCAGATTCTTTGCCCCCACAATAGCCCCTCAAAATCCTGCTGCCCGGCTCCTCGGACGGAGAGGAGGGTTTTGGTGTCCTTGGGCCTTTATCATGGCTTGTCAAGTCTTGTCCTCCATCAATGCTAGAGCCTCTTCACTTGTCTAAGGCATGTTCCTGGCGCCTTGGTATACGAAGCACGTCTTCATTAAATTCTAGCGGCTCTGTGCTCCCCACGTTCAATAGTGCGATGGTAATCTAACGGTGGAGATTTCCTTAACTTTATGGGCGGGAAAACCCGCACGATTATTTTTAATGGGAGGTATAAATACCCATTTGAATTGATTTGTCTCTTTACTTTTGCACTTTAGAGTTCTTGCGCACATATCCCGAGTTCAGTCAAACCTCCAACCAAACTCAAGTCTCTTTTCCAAATATAAAAGCTTGTCCGAGGAGCTTTTCCTCATTTCTGTAAGTTTTCTTCTCTCTCTAACTTGCGTTTTCTCTCTTCTAAGTTTCTTTTCTTCTTACTCCTCTCCTTCTTTCGTCCTTCATTGAGTCTTTTTAGCCATTTCTAGGGATGGGTAAATTAAAAAAGTTGGTTGAGACCGAAGAGGTGATGGAAAAATTCATCGCCGATTATAGGATACCCCCTAACGTAGGTTTGAGGTATTGCGAGGAAGGGGAGTGGCATTTTAGGAGGCACGAGGGTGAAGTGGTGATTCCCCTAATTGCCTTTATAGAAGGTGGTGTGAGAATCCCTATGGGGCCGGTGATGAGGGATTACCTTAGGCATTTCCAACTAGCTTCCACCCGGTGTGTTGCCAACGTGTTTAGGATCCTGGATTGTGTGGATGCTTTAAATGAGAAAATGGGGTTGAGGTTAACCCATCGTGATGTAAACTGGTGCTACAACCTCCAACACCTAAGGGGTAAGTCTTACTATATGAAGACGAGGGACGATAAGGTTCGGCTTATTCGGTGCCACCCCGAGACCAGCAAAGGGTTGAATAATGACTTCCTCATTGTGTGCGGAGAGTGGCACGATGACCTTCATTGCCCAACAGAGGAGGGAGAACCAGGTGGGGTATCGTGAGTAGGAGAGGGCTAATCTTTTGTGCCATCATAATTTGCGCTGTTCGATTACTAATATGAACATGTTTTCTTTTTGCAGACCCACACTCCTTTAAACGACACTTTCACCTGGTCAACCGGGAGATTTAGAGACTATTCTCAAAGCGGCGGTTTTTGTAAACAAAGGCGACAATCAAGTCAGGGCCGCTCACAAGATCCTAGGGTACGATCCAATCTAGAAATCGTTCCCCGCTCCGAAGCACGTGATCAGAGCTAACGATCCTCGGCTTCAACAAATCATTGTAGCAGAGCACGGGTTTTTGCTTCCCGAAGGATCTCCCATCCCGGTAGGCTCTTCTTCATCCCACAAAGCGGTGGAGGCCGAGGGTGACTTGGGTCCGTCCGAGGAAGAATTTGGTGTATTTGACCAAGTTAGTCCACCCGAGGATCCTTTCGGTGACTTGGGCGACCTCGATTTGTCTAAGGCGGATCTCTTGTCAGTAGGGACATCTTCTCAAGCAAAAATGAGCTTTAAAAGGAAACCCCCGACCAGCCTGTTCGACCTGATTAAGGGCCGGCCGGGGAAGGATGTACCGGGGAAGTCACAATCCAAGCTTCCTCCTCCTCCTCCACCCAGACCTCGGCCTTCCTAGACCAAGTCATCTTCCGCCCAACTACAACCATCATCTCCATGATCCAAACTTCTTCCTCCCCCCAATCGACCATGCCTTCTTGGCTCGAGCCCACCGATCCAAAAAGGAAGAGGGCTGCCAAAGGGAAGGACCCCATGGATGGGGGGAAATCTCGCTCCTCTCGAGAGGAAGATGAAGCCCCGCGGGCTTCAAAGCAATTAAATATTGGGCATCAAGGTTAAGGAAAAGAGGTCGATGCTCAACCCGCGCCCCAGGCTTGGCTTCTCGCCCCAATGCTTCACGGGGAGCCATTGATGGACAACGCCTCCCTAAGGGACTTCCGAGACGGTGAAGACACTTATGTGGCCGGCGCGTTGGAGAGGTCCCTTCTACTCCCCATTGATATGGCTGAGTTGGGGAATCGAGGAGGGCAGGAGGTCTTCCTCAGCATCAAGACATATTTGGGCATGGAAAGGCTTCTAACACTTGTAACTCCGTTGATTTTTGTTCCTTGATTACCCACTTACCGTGTGTTTGTTCCAATTGGCGGGCCGTCCAGGCCACTTATAGGCTAGAGGAGGATGCTAAGGAGCAGAGCAGGTCCCCGGAGCTCGAGCGTGACAAGCATTTGGATGCTACGCGAACCCTCAAAAACTCCGACGCCGATCTCTTGAAGGCTAGGGAGGAGTCAAGGAGATGACTAGGGCCGGGGACAAGACTAAAGCGAGCTTGGTGGCGCCCAAAAACAGGCCAAGGACCAAACGAGGCGCTCACTCGAAGCCGAGGAACAGTTGAAGATCGCCAAGGAGCAGATCAATGATTTAAAAAAGGAACTGTCCGAGGCAGAGGGGGCCAAAAGCGTCGCGGAATGGGCCGGGGATGAAGCCTTGAGGGCTAAGACAGAGGTGGAATTTGCTAGGGCGAAGGCCGAGAGCTCCAAGGAGAAAGCCGAGGAGGAGGCTTATGACTTGGGGGTGGGTGAGACCCAGGCCACACTCAAGGCTCAAATCCTTGGAGTATGCAGGCTCTCATCGCTCCTAGGTCTGGAATGAAGCCCTCAAACAAGCTAGGGTTGAGGCTTCATCCGATTTGTGGAAGGTGGAGAAGGTAAACTACCCTCCGACCATCCGTGAGACCGCCCGCGCCTTCGAGGCCGAGAGTGCTCGGCTCGAGGCTACTCTAGCCGTAACCACTCCTAATGAGTCGGCCGAGGGGGGTGAGCTTCCTAGGGCGACAGAAACACATGGAAGTTTTAATCCTGAAGTGCCACAGGAGGCTGCCGAGTCTACGACCCGGTGCTTAGGCCTCTCATGCCGAGGAGCCAGCTCTCTTGGTTTAGCCCCTTCAGACCGTTCCCCCGGTTGATGTCTCCAAGGGTCCTAAGGTCACTCCTGCTCAGCTCCCTAAGGAAGGGGTTAAGATAAAGTTGAAGAAGTAGGCGACCCGGTTGACTTTGTATTAGTTCTAATTTAGTTTTTTAGTTAGTTCTTTTATTTTTGTTTTAAGGACCTTGGAATCATTGTAATTAAATTTTTTGACTACATGTATGAAATTCCTTTCTTTCTTCTTTTTTTTTTATTTTTTAATTTTTTTTTTTTTTTTTTTTTTTTTTTTAACGTTATGTGTTTATTGTCATTACTGCTATTTTTATTTTTGTGAACCTTGTGTCTCGTGAATTGGTTATCCTAATGGGTAAGAATGGCTTTGTTCATGAATAGCTTTACAATCCCAACTATCAAAAAATTGAACTAAACAATTGGTAATAAAACGTCACCATCCATCCATGAATTGCTTGACAAAGGGTATGAGAAAAGGTGAACTTTAAATTGAAAGAAATGATTCTACCAATTTAAACTTTAAGCTCCATATATACACTACTATTGCTTTTGGGTGTACCTATCATATTTGAAATTAAAACTTTAAATTCTAACTCACCGGCATTAAGGGGACGCTTAGTTTGTGTCTACCCATATTTTTAGGGGTAAGGGCCAAGTTTATGATCCGAGGTACCGAGCGCGTATTTAGGCCATATTCACAACTTTTACGAATCTCGAAGTAGCTAGTTTCCCATAGGTCTGAGTCCGAGGACCATGCGAGGCCTTGGTTTCGTCTAGTACTTAGATTTTTCTTGAAGTAGCTAGTTTCCCCATAGGTTTGAGTCCGAGGACCTTGCAAGACCTTGGTTCTATTTAGTACTTAGATTTTCCTTGAAGTAGCTAGTTTCTCCATAGGTTTGAGTCCGAGGACCATGCAAGACCTTGGTTCTGTCTAATACTTAGATTTTTCTTGAAGTAGCTAGTTTTCCCATAGGTTTGAGTCCGAGGACCATGCAAAATCTTGGTTCTGTCTAGTACTTAGATTTTTCTTAAAGTAGCTAGTTTCCCCATAGGTTTGAGTTCGAGGACCATGCAAGACCTTGGTTCTGTCTAGTATTTAGATTTTTCTTGAGGTAGCTAGTTTTCCCATAGGTTTGAGTCTGAGGACCATGCAAGACATTGGTTCTGTCTAGTACTTAGACGGTTGCCAAAATGCAAGACATACACTCATGATAGACTTAAGATTTGAACTAGGGAAATGCTTCTATTAATAATAATACCTTCTCAAGTTATTTACATTCAATGGATGATGTACAACTTTTTCATCTAAGTCTTCTAAGTAGTATGCTCCTATTCCAAACTTTCCCCATGATGGGTTCTTGGCAAGTACCCACAACTTTCCTCAACACTAAGTGTGTGTTTATGGTCCTTCCCAATTGGGTCCAAACTTTCCCCAGGATGGGTTCTTGGCAACACCCACAACATTTTTTTCTCAAGCACTAAGTCCCACATTTAAAAATTATGGTGCTAATGGTCTAAGCTTCACATTGGCATCATATCTAATGGTCTAAGCTTCACATTGGCATTTGAGCTTCTGGTGGTAATAGGCCAACTAGATCATTGCCTTTTCTCTTCGTTCGTCGATCAGGTCTAGGTTCTTCCCGAGTAGTTCATCATTACTGTTCGGGGTGAAGGAGTTTGTCCTCGGCATTGGGAAGTTTGCCTCTAGAGGGATAATAGCCTCGGCTCCATAGGTCATGGCAAAAGGTGTCTCCCCTATTGACCGCCGTGGTGTAGTCCGATAAGTCCATAAGATGTGTGGCAGCTCTTCCACCCATCTTCCCTTGGCGTCATCTAGTCTCTTCTTAAGCCCATTGACTATGACCTTGTTGACAGCCTCGGCCTACCCATTTTCTTGAGGGTAAGTTGGAATTGAATTGAGTACTGTTAGTGATCCCTAGTTCGCAGCAATATCTTTCAAGGCCTTCTTTGTCAAATTAGAGTCCATTATCCAAAATGAGGGTACGAGGGACCCCGAATCGGGTAACAATGTTTCTCCGGATGAATTTCTTAGCATCCATATCTCTGATATTTGCCAATGGCTCGACTTCGACCCATTTGGTGAAGTAATCTATCTTGACTAGCGTAGATATCTCTTATTTCCTGCTGCCTTTAGGAAAGGGCCTACAATATCCAGGCCCCATTGGGCGAACGACCATGGACTGGTCAAAGGGTTGAGGACCCCTTTGGTGATGAATATTTGGGGCAAACCTTTGGCATTGGTCACACTTCTTAGCGTATTTTAGGGCTTCCTTCTCGCATCCCCGCCACCAATATCCCCGGGTAATGCCTCGGTGCAACAGAGATCTTCCTCTTGTGTGACTCCCACAAATCCCTTTGTGCGACTCTTGAGCAAGAACTACGATGCTTCCGGGTGAATACACAGTAAATATGGCCCAGAGTAGGAATGCCTATACAAATTGTGATCCTCGGACAACTAGAACCGAGGGGCTTTCCTTCGTATTTTTTCAGCCTCTGATTTCTCTTCGGGCAGGACATCATCTTTGAAGAACCTCACTATAGGTTCCATCCAGCTAGGGCCCACTCTAACCTCATGGATATGGACCATACCTTTTGCTACTTCATTTGCTCTATTCTGATGCTCGACAAGAATAATTCGAGGCAGACCCCCTGTCGAGGAGGTAGCAAGCGTGGCCGGTGAATTTGCATGAGTGTTTCCCTTACGGGGACGTGTGACAGGCTGAAAAGATCAAGTCCGATGCAAGCAAGCATTTGACCTGGCTTAAGTACTCCTACATTCTTGCATCTCTAGCTTCTAACTCTCCCTTTACTTGGCCCACTACTAGTCTTGAGTCCGAGAACATCTCCTTTGCTTTTCCTCCCATTTTCTATACCATGGCAATTCCTTGTAGCAAGGCCTCATACTCGGCTTTGTTGTTCGTGGCCAAGAACCCAAGTCTCGGGGATTTCTTTATGATAGTCTTCTCGGGAGATATTAGGACTAGCCCCACTTCGGACCTCCTTTGATTTGTTGTGCCATCAATATACACCTTCCAACATGGGGGTCCTGGCGTAGAGATTACTCCAACCGATTTTCCATTCATGTTCCGCTCCTTTGCTACTATTTCTACTGGTGGTTCAGCAAATTCGGCCACCAAGTCAACTAGGACCTGGCCCTTTATGGAGGTCCGAGACATGTACTTGATGTCAAAAGCTCCCTGAATTATGCTCCATATGGCAATCCTTCCGGTGAAATCAGCGGTTCAAAGTATAGACTTCAAGGGTAGTTGGGTTAGAACAACCACTGTGTGGGCTTGGAAATAATTTGGAAGCTTTTGTGTAGCATGGAGCATAGCCAGTATGGCCTTCTCCAGGGGTAAGTATCTGACCTTAGCTTCATGTAGCGACTTGCTCACGTAATAGACTGGCTTTTGAAGGCCATTGTCATCCCGTATTAGCACCAAGCTCACAGCATGGGGGGCCACAACAATATATGCGTATAGGACTTCATTGGCCTCGGGACTGGACATGATAGGTGGCGGGATAGGTATTCCTTGAGTTGTTGGAAGGCCACAATACAATCTTCGGACCACTAAAACCCTTTCCACTTGTTGATCAGGAGATATAATGGTCTACATCTATCCGTCGACACGGAAATGAATCGATTAAAGGCTGCGATCATCTTAGTAAGCTTTTGGACCTCCTTTGCGTTTTGCGATGGTTTTAGATCATTTATAGCCTTGATCTGGTCGGGGTTAACCTCAATTCCTCTATGAGTGACCATGTAGCCCAAAAACTTGCTTGATCCCATGCCAAATGAGCATTTGGAAGCATTTAGGTGCAGCTTATGTTTCCTTAAGACATCAAAGGTGCTGCCAAGGTCTCCTAAATGCTCGGACACCACTTTACTCTTCACCACCATATCGTCGACATAGATTTCGATGCTCTTGCCCAACTGCAGCTCGGACATTCTTGATCATCCTTTGATAAGTGGACCCTGTGTTCTTCAAACCGAACGATATCACCTTGTAATGGTAGTTCCTAGTTGGTGTCACGAAGGTTGTCTTCTCCCGATCCTCCAGTGTTAGTGGTATTTGATGATAGCCTTGAAAGGTATCTAAGAAACTCATCCGAGGATGGCCTGCCGTTGCATCCACCAGTTGGTCTATCCAAGGCATGGGGAACGGGTCTTTTGGGCATGCTTTATTTAGGTCCGTGAAGTCCACACAAACCCGCCATTTTTCATTTTTCTTCTTGACCACTACGGTGTTGCCAACCACTTGGGGTAAAAAACTTCATTGATAGCCCCTATGCGCTTAAGCTTCGTTAATTCGTCCCTAATCGCATTGGCGTGCTCTCTTGATGGGCGACTAGGTGGTTGCTTCTTGGGATTGACATTGAGATGGTGACGGATGAAGGTTGGATCGATCCCAAGAGCATCGCAGGCATCCCATGCAAACACGTCAATGTTTCTTTTGAGAAACTCAATCAAGTCCTCCTTCTCCTGAAGAGGCAATCGAGCTCCTACCCGAAAGAACTTCTTGGGTCACCACCAATAACCACCTCCTCTAGATCTTCGCATTTCGCCTCCTCGGCGGCCGTATCAGGCGGCAAAACCGGGGTCCTTGATTGCTATAAATTCTTTTTAGCAGAGGCCGAGGACTTCGCATCGAGCCGATGTGAGACGGCGGCCACCACACACTACCTTGCCGTGGATTGGCAACCACGAATTTCGAGAACTTGGTCCACCGACGGAATTTCACCTTCTGATGCAATGGGGAAGCAACAACCCCTAAGGTATGGAGCTAGGGCCTACCGACGATAGCTGTATAGGAGGAGTAGGTGTCCACCACGATAAAATTCACCTCCACTATCTCTGGGCCGGTTTGGATGGGTAACCTAATCATGCCCTTTGGAATGACCAACTTCCCATCGAAGCTCATCAGAGGAGAGCTATAGGGCATCAAGTCCTTCGGTTTTAACCTCGGCCTCTTGTAGAGGTCGGGGTACATAACCTTGGCCACACTACCGCCATCCACTATCACTCTTTTCACATCGTAGTCCCCGATTCTGAGAGTGATCAACAGCGCATCGTCGTAGGGCTAGATGGTTTCGATCTTATCTTTTTGAAAAACTCAAGACGGGATGAAAGTTCATTTTGGCCCTCTTCGGCCCTGGTTGGGTCTCCTCGGCGGCGAGTTGAGCCACCGATAACACTCGTGAAGGGCGCGTGCTTGTTCTTCCTGGTGCAGCCATGATTACATTGATCGTCCCTGCGGATGGCCTTAAGGCAATATCCCTCTGGGCTACGATGGGTCCGGCCTTAATGACCACTAGAATGATGCAGAAGGTGCTTGAGCTTTCCTTCCCGGACTAGCTGGTCCATGTAGTTCCATAGGTTCCTACAGTTCTCCGTGGTATGTCCATGGTCCTGGTGGTATTGGCAATAAAAGTTCTGATCGCGCCTCATGGACTCTCCCACCATCTTATTCGGCCACCTAAAGTATGGCTCGTTCTTGATTTTCTCTAACACCCGATGTCTTGGTTCTCGGAATACAATATTGACAATGTGTGTGTTGGTTGCTTCGGGTTGCCCTATGAAATCTCTCCTTGGGCGGTTCTTTGTTATATCGGTCCGACTGAAATCCCCCTCCTCTCCGAGGGATAACCTTCTCTTTTCCTCTACCTTGCAACCTGGTCTTCCTCCACTCGTTTATACTTATCGATCCAATCCATCAATTGTCGCATCTTTGGTGGCGGGCTTGCCGATCGAGAGACTTCCTCAAGTTGTGCTCGGTTGGGAGACTATTTTTGAAGGTGATAATGGTGAAATTGTCAAAATTATCGTCCATTTCATTGTACGTCTCCCAATATCTGTTCGAGTAGGCCTTTGCGGTTTCTCCATCATGCATGGATAACGACAACAAAGCACTTAAAGGTCGAAGAGCTCTGCTGTTTGTAATGAAGCGGGAGCCAAAAGCTTGGGTCAGTTGCCTATACGAATCTATGGAATTTGTCTTTAAGCCATTAAACCACCTTATCGCCACTGGTCCTAAGCTAGATGGGAAAACCTTGCACATCGGCGCCTCGTTTTTAGAATGGACAGCCATCCTTTGGTTGAATTGGCTCACATGCTCCACGGGTTCATTTTCTGATTGTAAATGGCGAAAGTTGGCTGCTGGAACCGTCGAGGGAGCGTAGCCCCTTCTATGTGGTGCGTGAAAGGCGACTTGGAGAGTTGATCCAGTGCCCCGCTAATGGCATCATTTCCCAAGCCCCTAGGAGATGGGCTTTTGCGCTTACGCCTCCGGTAGTGCTCTTCATCGTGAGAAAATGTCTCACTTGGGGGAGTCCTCGATTTTTGTCTATAGTCATTGTCACTTTCATCATTGGAGGGTACATCAGGCCTTGAATTAGATTGCCTTCGTTGTGCATGGCGCAGCTCTCTCTTCAAATCGTCTATCTCTCATTTGCATGGCACGCTTATCGTTCATTTCTCGAGGTACATGACTCCTAACTTCTTCCGGTTGCATGACCTGGTTGTTATTTTGTCTTTGGAGCACGTGATCGCCCACACGAGAATAGCTTTTGCTGGTTTGAGTGGTGTTTACACTTCCCTCTCGAAACCTTCCATTTTCTTCATTTCGATCACGTTCGGGGTTAGGAAAGTTACCCTGTTGTTGGGATATAGCCGGTTCGGGCTGATGTGAGCCTGCTTGGTGAGGGTCTGATCCTACCATGCTTAATTGTTGCACTCACTAACACACAAGCTCTTCCCACAAACGGCACCAATTGTAGGGACCGGGTTCGAGCACTTCTTCTATCGGATGCGTAGACTCAAACCCAGCTAGCCCAATACAATAAATTTATAGAGAATGGGTTTAAGAACTAGGTCTTAGTCGGGATTACAACAACTAGACACGATTATGTATGGATTGGATAACAAGAATATAGACTAAAGTATGAAATTCTGTTCTCGAGCTCTTCGTCCAAGGAACTTAGTGTTCTTCTTCTTTCTTTAATACTAGGTTACAAAGGCTTCCAAGATCATGCAAGTTTCTCCCGTATTTTTTTTTTTTTCTCTTCCTCTTGATTTTTGATCCCCCATTCTTGGAGGATCTCTCACATTATATATCTCCTTCCAATTGATCTTGGTCCTCCATCTGTTGATCATGCATGCAGGTCATTACTCGAGTGCTCATCTCATCGCCCACCTTCCTAAACCCCTCGTGAGTTGCGGCAACCAAGACCACACTATTCAGGGGCCATTTCCTCATTAATGCGGCCAGAACGTTGGTTGGGTGCATTTAATGCGGAGGTGACAGTTTCTCCTTGAATTGCTCCTACACCATACCCCCATGGGTGTCCTACTGTACTTGCTCTTTTTTCGGGGCGCTTTGGGAGGCTGCCTTTGACGGCGTGCCATTTTTTCCTTCTTGGATCTGGAATGCCGAGAACAGGATCGTCCTCGGCAATGTTTTTAGGCTATTTGGACTTTTTTTTTGTTCGTCCTTCGGCCATGTATAAAGTGTGCCAGGGTTGTCAGATTCTTTAGCTCCACACACACATATATATATATATATATATATATATATAATATTTATAAAAATCAATTCAAGGGTTATTAAAAGTGAATTTAACTTTTAATCTCAATTATTTAAAGTGCAATACTATTGCACGGTCTCAATTTCAATCACTTGTGGTGCGCTCATTTTGTCTTGTAAGGACTTTGGATAATGTATTGTTGCACTTATTTTATATGTCCGTTATTTTACAATCATTTTCGTATATTAAAATGTGGACATTTTTACATCAATTATGAAAATAAATGTAAAATAGTAGATGTAAACAAGAATAAGAGATAGTTTTCTTTTGTTGGAGTAGAAGGGTTTTATTTCAATTCATTTTTATTTTATTAAAGTTTTTTAGAAGAATTCTTTATTTACTTAGATACACACTTTGGTGTATAGAATATGGACTTCCTTTGTATTTTATTTTATTAAATGTAATAATCAAGTGGTTTTTAACTTGCCAAAGGCCTTGTAGCTGAATTAGCACATTCTCATGTACAAAGTGCTTGGGTCTAGGGGGGGAAATAGTTTGAACCACGGGGTTAGCAGCATGTTGTAATTATCTCTCAAACAAAAAAAGTGGTTTTTAACCATATATATCACCCGTACATTAATGTAACTCAAGTATTAAGTTGGTGATTAAATTTTTCATTGGAATAATTGATTCCTAGATATTGGGTTTGTGACAAATTAAACTCCAACTTGATACTTGAGTTTGGTTTAGAAGCTACTCAAAGATAATAAGGGATTTAATATCTTTCAAGCCCCGAAAAATGATGAACTGGTGATCTCTTACCATATCTTTTGCACAAAAGTGGATTCTAAGTAAAACTTGTTTAATTTGAAAGTAGACATTTGGATCTTCAAAAAACACATAAATTTGACCCAATTTGGGTTTAGAATGAATGAGATATAGTCATTCAAAGTTGTCACAATGGTTCTCTTAGAGAGTTTCGCTCAAGCAAAAAAATTCTCACTCGATACTTATTGCAGCAAACATTACACTAACCTTGAAGCCAAACAAATTAACCTAATGATTCCCTATATAAAACCAACCCTTATTTTTGAAATTGAGAGGAGAGACTAGAGAGGTTGTTGTATCAATGTTAATTACTATGAGTACAAACTTTTATTGAGTCAAAAGAATTCTAAATTCCTTTTTACAAAGTGTTTTCTCCATATGAGATATTTTTTAGAGTTTCTCCTCGAAGGTGTCATTGTTTGAAGTTTTGGTTGTGGATGAGGTTCACTCATGGAGGACGTTCATGTGGATATTAGAACTTCTAGGGTCATTGTGGTGGGAAGGCAAACAAGACGTTTTTTGAGGTTATAATAGAGAGTCTAAATGTACTAATTTGTTGTAAGTAGACTGTTATAATTGTTTATTTTAGTAGATGAACTTACAGCAGAAATTTTCTACCATTTGTAACCTCGAACTCTTCAATATATAAACGCCACCCTTTTGCAAGAATCCCAAGACGTGACTAACTCCAGCAACTTGAAAAAGATGTTGTTGGCTACAAAGTTCTTCACTTCATCAACAATGAAGATCAAGAAGCATTTGGTTACAAAACCCTAAGGCGTAAAGACGCAATAACTTTTTGTAGAGAGAATAAAATACTAGGTCACTTTCTGCACGTGTTCTCCATGTATAATGACCTTTAAAATAAGTCTTATATATGTTTAGGGTTGTGAGAAAAGAAACCCTACACATACATGTCAGCATGAGCCAAAAATCAGATTTGGAAATTCTGATTTCGTAGATCTCAGATTGACACGTCGAGCTTCATTTTTAAGTCTCGATAGACACTTTTTTTGTCGAGTTTTAATGAACAAATTTTCTTCACTTATTTCTTGGTTCAATCTTCATGACTTGAATACTTGACTTGAATACTTGGCTTGAACAACATGTTCTTTGAAGTACTAAACCCATCATAGACCTACTTAATTATAAGTAAAGTGCATTTTGTCAAAGGATCAGCCAATTACATAAAATATGTCTCTGACAATCCTATATGCCCAAAGGACGTTGGGTAATTCATCCGGCCATGTCCTTTTTGCCCCCTCATGCCTAGTCTTGATGATCTTTAGCAAGGATCGGTTTGCAATTTCAACTTGTCCGTTAGCCTGCGGGTGGGAAGGTGAAGAGTAGTGATTCACGATCTCTAAGCGCTCGCAAAACTTTCTAAAGGGTGTATTGTCAAAGCGGTGTCTCATTGTTTGAGACTTGCACCTTGGGGATTCGAGCGGCGAGATAATGTTTTTCTAGACAAAGCTTCGATGTTCTGTTTGGTAATTTTTGCCAATGGCTCTGCTTCCACCCATTTGGTAAAATAATCAAGCCCTACCACCAATAACTTCATTTGTGTTGTCCCCATGGGAAAGGGACCAAGGATGTCCAACCCCCACGAGCAAAGGGCCAAGGGGTCACCATTGGAGTGAGGTACTCGATGGTTGTCTAGGCATGTTCTTGTAGCATTGACACTTATCGCTCACTCTAACATAGGCTTTGGTGTTTGCTTGCATGGATGACCGAGTAATATCCGCACGGAACTATCTTGTAGATGAGGGATCTAGTCCCTGAATGATTTCCACAGGCTCCTTTGTGAACGTCCCTTAAGATGTAATGGGACTCGTCTAGAGTTAAACACCTCAAATAGGGTGAGAGAAATCCCTTTTATACAACACCTCATCCATAAGGATGAACTTCGCTACTTTTATTTGTTAGCTTCCTTGCTTCTTCTTTATCCTATGGGAGGAGCTCGTCTTTGAGATAAGACACAATTGGAGTGGTCCAGTTAGCTACTCCATCTCTGATTCACTTCTGGAATATCAATACTTGGGATATACTAGACTTTGACTTGATCACCTATTATCGGGTTTTGATGCCATCTTAGCTAAGACATCGCCTTTTGCATTTTCCCTTGGTATCTGTTGAAACCGGGTTGTTATGAAGCCTTTAATTCATTGTTTAACTTTGTCCAAATATCTCTTCATATGTTCTTCCTTAGCTTTACACGTTCCATTCACCTAGCCTATCACTTTCTGTGAGTCTCCTTGGATGACGACCGAATCCGCTCCAAGTGATTTAGCTAACTCCAAGCCCGGGAGCAGGGCTTCATATTCTACTTCATTATTGGTTGTTTGAAACTGTAGATGGACTACATACTCCAAATGATTTCCTTATGATGAGCTTAAAACTATCCCAATTCCTCTTGCATCTTTGTGTGGGCGAGCCATCTACACGGACGACTCGTTGTTTTGCCCTTAGTCTCCACTTTGCTTTCGCCCTTTGTCAGGATGAATTCTGCAATGAAGTTTGCAAGGACTTGAGCTTTTATTGCTTCTTTTGATCTTTACCGCACGTCAAACTCACTAAGTTCCACCGCCTACTAGATCAGTCATCCGGTGGCCTCCATGGCCTTCTTTAGCGGGTGATCTGTTAGGACGTTGATTATATGAGATTGAAAATAAGGCCTAAGCTTCCTTGTTGCTATCACCAATGAAAATTCTAACTTTTCTATTTACGGATATTGTCTTTAGCTCCTTTTAAAGTTTTGCTAGTGTAGTAGACAGGCTTTTGTACCTTCCCTTCTTCTCTGATCAAGGCCGAACACCTTGCATGAAGGGACACCACTAGGTAGAGATACAACTCTTCACTTGGTTTGGATGGGCTCAGCAATAGAGTTGAAGCAAAATAAGCCTTGAGATCTTCAAATGCTTGTTGGCACTCATCCGTCCATTCAAATGCTTTTCTTAATACTCTGAAAAACGGTAAACATTTGTAAGTAACTTTTGAAACAAACCTGTTAAAGGCAGCTACTTGTCTAGTGAGCCTTTGGATATCCTTGACATTCTTCGGGGGCTCTATGTTTAGGATTGCTTGGATTTTTTCAGGATTTGCTCCAATTCCTCTTTGCGAAACCATTAAATCAAGGAATTTCCTTGATGCAACTCCAAAGGCACATTTGCTTGGATTGAGCTTCATCTTATATCTCCTAAGTGTATCAAAGGTTTCTTGAAGATCATCCAGATGCTGCGTCTCTCTAGCGCTCTTGACCAGTATGTCGTCTACATAAACTTCAACATTTCACCTAATTTGCGGATGAAACATATGATTGACTAGCCTCTGGTAGGTAGCTCCCGCATTTTTCAGACCAAACAACATCACTTTGTAACAAAACAAACCTTGACTTGTGATGAAGGACATTTTCTCCTAGTTTTCCTCATCCATCTTGATCTAGTTATACCCCGAGAATGCATCCATGAAGCTTAGTAGCTAGTGTCCAACTGTTGAGTCCACCAACTAATCAATGCGTGGAAGAGGATAGCTATCCTTGGGGCAAAGAAGTTAACACTTAGAAATTTTTTCACGTTCCCACAGAGGACGCCAATTGATGATGCACGAAAATCAATAAGCTGGAATGCTTTGGGCTATGGTGATGGCTGTAGGTCCTAAAAAGAAAGAAAGAACTATCAAGGGTAACCGGTGCAACTCGGTCAAGAACCCTCCAACGGTTAAGTTAGTTTTCTTTTTAGAACACAAGGATGGGAAATAGTAAATGGTGAAAAAGTTACCTTGAGTGAATGAGACTTGTTATAGGGAGTTTGAAGTGGATTTACTTGTTCGGATCCACCACCATTATTGGGGATGTGAGTAGTTAATGGAGAAAGTGGATAAATATGGTACATAGAGCGGATTACGGGGAATTTTCTCCACGTTTTAAGAGTAACACATCATGGTCAGATCATAAAAATTTTTATGAGAAGTTCTTGTAGGATTCACCCAGTTTTATCCGGTCATCCATGCCTTGGTCGTCCATGTCACGACCCAAATCCATGGAACATGAATTTAGATGCATGACTAACCTGCTAAACTTATATAATTCCATAAACATAATTAATCCAAAATAGATCAATGCTCCAAATAAGTAATACTCTTAAAAAAAAACCTCTTAAAAAAAAAAAAAAAAAAAAAAAAAAAAAAAAAAAAGAGTCTAAACTCCACAAATGGGAAATAATCTCCATAAAAACATGAATTACAAAATAGGGTAGCTAAAATTCTATAAGTCTTCAATGCATACTAAAGTCGCCTACAACTTCCATGCTCTACCTTGCGCCTTACAAAGCGACCCAACAGTTCTATGTTTCCAACTATACTTTAATCTAAAAAATAGTAATTGATGGGGTGAGCCACACATCTAGTAAGTAATTATACAGAATACACAACGGAAATAGAGTCAAGCCAGGCACGAGTATTTTGATTTTTCACAAACTCATTCAATGATATCAAAAATAATTATTCCAACACATATAATGAATCACTTAATACATATGTAATCACATCTTAAAATCATTTGAACTCACACATATAAAATTGATCAAAGCACAGTTTCACATATACACATCACATATTCTCACATACAATCCTGTGAGCGGATTTACACATATATCTGATATATTTGATCAATTCAAAAAAAAAAAAAAAACACTTATTTGAGTCACATATCACAAAGCAAAGTTTATACAAAATATAATCATTTACTTGATATTAACAATTTCTTTTCAAATATAGAGGCATATCAAAGATCACAATGTCTAATAGAACATAAATCAAAGGATGCTTGACTCTCTCGGGGAACGAATAGAAATTGAGGAGTTTATATAAATATATTACAATTTTTTGAGTAAATCTGAAAATTTAATTTGCTAAAAGAAACATTTCAAATACCATTTGGAGAATAGGAATATGACTAAAATCACTTGGTTTTAACAAATTTAAAGACCAAGAACCTTTTAGAAAACTTACATTGAAACTCAATTATTTATGGAAAAATAATTTAGTTTAGAAATCATCTTTTAAATAAGATTGGGACATTCAAAACGTCATTTAAAATTCGAAGTTTCTCTTTAAAACCTTGTCTAAAAGTTGAAGTTTCTCTTTCAATGATATAAGAATAGTGTTTTCGATAAACTTTAGAAAACGTAAGCTTTAGAAACATAACTTTTGAAAACTTTTGACTTCTAAGAACCTAAAGAATAAAACTTGTGCATATTATACATAATTACTTACAGTACTTGAATCACTCTGAAAGTCCAGCTGAAACACCCTCCAAATAGTCTCAAAATACTCTTAGATGGGACCTAGAATCAATCATGGAAATGACTTAATATCCTCCATAAAATATAAATCTTACTAACCTATACAAACTGACTAACAAGTAAAATACTTTGCTGAACTAAATGATAGCACTAACGCCAAGCATCTCTACCCAAAAATGTGTTTCCTTGAATTTATCAAACCCATAGGCAGCGGCTGATACTATAAGATTTAAATATATAACCCCAAAGAAAAGCGTGGGCCGAATCTATTATGACTTTGCTCAAGGACTTAATTTCATTGACCCTAATGGATTTAATACCACAATAATTTGGGATGAAATTACAATTCGGATAAAAGAAACAAATCTATCATTAACCTTTTAAAGAATAGTAGACGTGTTGAACCTTAAGTATCATTCGATTGAAATTAGTCAACACCTAGGCAATAGACCATTAAAGCTACAATAAGGAGAATAGGACCCCGACAAAAATGAGGGATAACAAGTGACATAAGGGTGGGGTCAAGTGCAGAATTTCCAGCAAGTTAGAATTAGAGTTACGGCAGCCCAAAAAAATCATATGGCCCTACAAAAGTGACGCTAGCCTTATACATGGATTAGCAATTTCGGCTTTTGTCCAAGGGTCCGAACAGTGGCAATCTAAGATTCCAGAATAATTGAAACCATGTAAAATCATAACCAAAGAAATTACCAATTCAACAATCTACATATCACTAAAATTTTCTATAATAAAATTCTAACTCTTTAATTCTTATTTCTAACGGTGAGAAATCATACCTTGAACAATCTGATTGCCTTTTCACTTGTACGTGCTTTAAACTCAAGGAAAGACCTCTTAGCCTCTTTGATAAAACATTTTCTATAAAAACCCTAGTTTATCTTTTCCTCCACCTTATATATTAACACATAAGAGACGTGGGCTTGGTGGGGTAGTGGGTTGGAGTTCAAAACCCACTTGAACTTATCTCTTTATTTTGCAAGGAGCCCATAAAACATCTTCCTCTCTTCTTTTTATTTATTTATTTATTTATTTATTTTAATTGCCTCACTAAATTGTATGCACCAAAACTTTAATTTTCTCACCTATTTGTAGCACCACAAAATTGTCTACTCCCATCTTATTGTGCACACACATATAGTACCTCAACTCTATATAAAAATTGACAAGGTACAGTGATAATCATAAAATCAAAAATTGGGGTATTACACTCTTCCCCCCTTAAAATAAGTTTAGTCCTCTAAACTTGACGTACCTTAGTCCTTGAACATAGAAAGATATTAGTCAACCAAATTAGCATCACTAAAACTCAGATCTTGTCAATAACATGTATGAATGGCAATCTTAAGAATATCTTCCTTCTTAACTTTGAGTTGATGGTAACTTGATTTAAGGACAATCTTGGGTAATCGACATTTTTCCCCCTCACTTTGTCATCCTATTCAATCGCCTATTGTCTACGCATAATATCCTTTCCACAGAAAAATACACTATTGAAGACAACCCTTGTTTGGAACTCAAAAATATCTTAATAACCAATTCACATTATATCATATCAAAATCTCAAATCTTTAAGAGAAATTAAGTCAGCCATTACTTCCTTATCTACTATCATAATTATACAATACTTACACAAACTCAACAACCATCGTTTCACTTAATAAGAGAAAATAAGGAGATGGTACCTGACTTAGTTTCCTCATCCCTTTGCCCGAGAATAGCAAACACTCGTCCTTGGATTTTTGGCCTTGGATTCACATCATTAAGCTTAACCATCGGCTCATTCTTCAAAGCTGGGCAATCTTTGATACGATGACCCATTTTTCCACACTTAAAACATGCTCCACTTTCACAATAGCAAACACCGTTATGCTTTTTACCACACTTCGAACAATTCTCTATTACTTGTTGTACCACCTTAGGCTCTACTTCTATTGTAGTCTTCTTTTTGAATGGTTTGTCATTTTCATTTTCTTTTTGAGATTCTTCAGGCTTGGATCTCTTTTTATTTTGATCTCGAATCCTCTGATAGTCTTCACATTCCTTCTCAACAACTTTTGCAGTTTCTACTACCTCAGAATAAGCCTTCAATCGTAAGGCTACCATCCTAGTTCTGATACTTGGTCGTAGACCCCTTTGAAATTTCTTAGCTTTCCTAGCATCATCGGACACAATATGAGGAGCAAATCGGGCCAACTCAATAAATTTAGCCTCACATGTCTGAGTTTTATTCCCTTGAATGAGCTCCATAAACTCCACTTCTTTCTCATCCCGTATACTTTTCGGAAAATATTTCTCATAAAAAGCATCAAGGAAATTAGTCCAAGTCAATATCTCATCTTTCTCAAGTGGCAAAGTCTTTTTAGTGGATCTCCACCAATGCTCTATTTCCCCTTTTAGCATAAATGAAGCAAAAGAGACTTTTTGCACTTCAGTACAACCAACCACATCAAATATTTTCTCCATTTGCATTATCCAAGTCTCTGCTTTTGTAGGATCGGGGTTTCCCAAAAATGAAGGAGGACCCATTTTCCTGAATTGCTCAATGGTACATCCTTCAATCTCAACATCTTTGGACTTATTTGTTCCACTAGTACTAACATGTTTTTCCACCACCTTAGCAAGACTTCTAATAGCATTAAAAACACCCTCAAGGTTTACAGCATTAGGCTCAGAACTAGAAGGGGCAGGAGTGCGGGGTGGCATTTTCCTATAACCAAACAAACAACACTTTAGAGTTGAATAAACCTCAAAGAAAAATCATAGTATATGAGAGATACTAAAGCTTTTACATTTCTTATGATCCTAAGCATATAGGCACATAGCTTCTAACAATGCTTCTAACAATTATCAAACCCATAAAATACCCATTGATTATCCAATGATTCAAGCCTATTCTTCCACATCCTATACAAAAACATCAGAAGTCCTAATTGTCTACAGAATCATAACCTAGAGCTCTAATACCGACATCATCACAACCCAAATCCATGGAACATGAATTTAGATGCATGACTAACCTGCTAAACTTATATAATTCCATAAACATAATTAATCCAAAATAGATCAATGCTCCAAATAAGTAATACTCTTAAAAAAAAAAAACCTCTTACAAAAAAAAAAAAAAAAAAAAAAAGAGTCTAAACTCCACAAATGGGAAATAATCTTCATAAAAACATGAATTACAAAATAGGGTAGCTAAAATTCTATAAGTCTTCAATGCATACTAAAGTCGCCTACAACTTCCATGCTCTACCTTGCGCCTTACAAAGCGACCCAATGAGTTCTATGTTTCCAACTATACTTTAATCTGAAAAATAGTAATTGATGGGGTGAGCCACACATCTAGTAAGTAATTATACAGAATACACAACGAAAATAGAGTCAAACCAGACACGAGTATTTTGATTTTTCACAAACTCATTCAATGATATCAAAAATAATTATTCCAACACATATAATGAATCACTTAATACATATGTAATCACATCTTAAAATCATTTGAACTCACACATATAAAATTGATCAAAGCACAGTTTCACATATACACATCACATATTCTCACATACAATCCTCGTGAGCGGATTTACACATATATCTCGATATATCCGATCAATTCAAAAAAAAAAAAAAAACACTTATTTGAGTCACATATCACAAAGCAAAGTTTATACAAAATATAATCATTTACTTGATATTAACAATTTCTTTTCAAATATAGAGGCATATCAAAGATCACAATGTCTAATAGAACATAAATCAAAGGATGCTTGACTCTCTCGGGAACGAATAGAAATTGAGGAGTTTATATAAATATATTACAATTTTTTGAGTAAATCTGAAAATTTAATTTGCTAAAAGAAACATTTCAAATACCATTTGGAGAATAGGAATATGACTAAAATCACTTGGTTTTAACAAATTTAAAGACCAAGAACCTTTTTAGAAAACTTACATTGAAACTCAATTATTTATGGAAAAATAATTTAGTTTAGAAATCATCTTTTAAATGAGATTGGGACATTCAAAACTTCATTTAAAATTCGAAGTTTCTCTTTAAAACCTTGTCTAAAAGTTGAAGTTTCTCTTTCAATGATATAAGAATAGTGTTTTCGATAAACTTTAGAAAACGTAAGCTTTAGAAACATAACTTTTGAAAACTTTTGACTTCTAAGAACCTAAAGAATAAAACTTGTGCATATTATACATAATTACTTACAAAGCACTTGAATCACTCACGAAAGTCCATTTGAAACACCCTCCAAATAGTCTCAAAATACTCTTAGATGGGACCTAGAATCAATCATGGAAATTACTTAATATCCTCCATAAAATATAAATCTTACTAACCTATACAAACTGACTCATAAGTAAAATACTTTCTTGAACTAAATGATAGCACTAACGCCAAGCATCTCTACCCAAAAATGTGTTTCCTTGAATTTATCAAACCCATAGGGCAGCGGTGATACTATAAGATTTAAATATATAACCCCAAAGAAAACGTGGGCGAATCTATTATGACTTTGCTCAAGGACTTAATTTCATTGACCCTAATGGATTTAATACCACAATAATTTGGGATGAAATTACAATTCGGATAAAAGAAACAAATCTATCATTAACCTTTTAAAGAATAGTAGACGTGTTGAAACTTAAGTATCATTCTGATTGGAATTAGTCAACACCTAGGCAATAGACCATTAAAGCTACAATAAGGAGAATAGGACCCTGACAAAAATGAGGGATAACAAGTGACATAAGGGTGGGGTCAAGTGTAGAATTTCCAACAAGTTAGAATTAGAGTTACGGCAGCCCAAAAAAATCATATGGCCCTACAAAAGTGACGCTAGCCTTATACATGGATTAGCAATTTCGGCTTTTGTCCAAGGGTCCAAACAGTGGCAATCTAAGATTCCAGAATAATTGAAACCGTGTAAAATCATAACCTAAGAAATTACTAATTCAACAATCTACACATCACTAAAATTTTCTATAATAAAATTCTAACTCTTTAATTCTTATTTCTAACGGTGAGAAATCATACCTTGAACAATCTGATTGCCTTTTCACTTGTACGTGCTTTAAACTCCAAGGAAAGACCTCTTAGCCTCTTTGATAAAACATTTTCTATAAAAACCCTAGTTTATCTTTTCCTCCACCTTATATATTAACACATAAGAGACGTGGGCTTGGTGGGGTAGTGGGTTGGAGTTTAAAACCCACTTGAACTTATCTCTTTATTTTGCAAGGAGCCCATAAAACATCTTCCTCTCTTCTTTTTATTTATTTATTTATTTTAATTGCCTCACTAAATTGTATGCACCAAAACTTTAATTTTCTCACCTATTTGTAGTACCACAAAATTGTCTACTCCCATCTTATTGTGCACACACATATAATACCTCAACTCTATATAAAAATTGACAAGTTACAGTGATAATCATAAAATCAAAAATTGGGGTATTACAGTCCATGTCTTTGTGCTATGGACGACTATCCTAGAATTAGATGTTCTTATTGTAAAGGGACGTGTATTGTTCCTACATGCAATGCCATTGCTTGTTCTCTCTTTCGGCTTACTTGGATATGGTCAAGTTATGGATGTGGGGACTGTGGACGACTACTGTGGACGACTAGCATGGATGGACAATTTGAACTTGATCCCCACCAAGATATGACTGGGCATTTCCTCCCCACTAGGGTCCCCACCAAGACGTGACTGGACACTTCCACACAAGGCCAACCCATTTTTCTAATCCGTTGAAGTAAACGAACGGCTTGGATGACTTTTTTTTTTTCTTTTCGTAAATCAGGAGGTGCTTAAATGAAAGGCTGGGATCGATGAATCAAGTCGGCTTTGGGTGGTTTCTCAAAAAAATAGTCGGCTTGAATGACTTTTTTACTTTCTCCATAAATTTTAGTTGTGCTGAGTCCGCCGACCGCGCGCAACTGAAAAGGATCCTCAGTGTTTCTTTTGATGGGACACAATCCTCCATTTAAGACTGCTATAAATTTCGCTATAATTAAATTCTGAGATACCTCTCTCCCTCTCGCTCTCGCTCCGATAGATTGTGCAGCTTAATTATCTTCTACGCTAAGCCCCGTCTTCTACATTCATCAACAAATTGGAATGAGACGATCTATGTCCAAGCTTTCATACTCCTCTCCTCCTTATAGCGGGTAATATAAACAGAACAATAGAGCTATGGTTAATCTTTTTGTTTTGTTTTGAATAATTAATACAATTTCTTTTTTACTTGGTAACAGGGAAGAAAAAATGCTATTGCATCTTGAAGTTGCTGGGAAAGCGTTATATGTACTGGTCCTCGTTGTTTTTCTATTTTTGTATTTAGAAGAGTGGAAACGTAATCGCAGAGGTGGTCGCCGTGTCCAAACTACTGGGCGTGCCAACTTTGTCCGTGGTGATGGTGATAATGGGGGCGAAACCATCAGCGGCCAAATTGCTAGCGAAGTTCATGCCATTGTAGATGATACAATGGGCGGCCAATTCGCTGGGGAAGTCCGTTTCGATGTCGCCGGTGATGATGATGGCGGCACCATCAGCGGCAAAATAGCTATGATCCAACTTCACTAGCTGCCACTATGCCTTTTGTATTTAAGTAACAATTAATAGAAGTTTCTAAGTCGAGTTCCCATATTTGGCGCTGTTTATTTGTTTGTTTATTAGTATTTTTTTAAGGATGGTTTATTACTTTATTTGATGGGAAGTGGTAAGTCATAATATTTTTAAAATATTTTCACAACAAATTATAAAACGTATTATTGAAATTATTTTTTTATCCATTAATGACAACTTATAACAATTTATTATTTAAAATTTATTATGAAAGTGTTGTAAAAATATTATTGAGATTTTGTCAATAATATACTTCTCTTATATATTTTAAAGGGTGTGTGTGAGGTTTTGCAATTTTTTCTTTTTCCCCTGTATTGAGTTGGAATTCTTGGAATTCTCTATCTGAATGAGTAATTGGAATTGGGCATATGTGTAATTTCACTATTCTATGAACTGATCTGATTGGCCAATTCATTATCCCATATTCCACGTCTGAATATTAAACTAGGACACGTTTTATTTTATCTGATCCTAATTGCAGTAATTTATATATTAATGACATGACTCATTTTAAAATGAAATTATAATATTTTCGAAAAATCCTAAATACACTACAACTTTTACCATAGAATCTTTACAAAATGATGCGATAGTAATTAATAAACAGTAAGTTTCAACAACCCATAAATAAATATTTAAATAACTTTTATAATCGGTTATTTGGTAATTGTAATTTGTAAACCCAATAGTCAAAGTCAATACCGTTAAAGTTGTCAATATTTTAAAGAAGAATAATTATATGAAAACAGTAATGCTACAACGTGTTTCCATCTTCGGGGCAAAGTAGCAAGACATCATTCAGCCAAAAAAAAAGACAAAGTAGCATGACATCACAGCGACGACAAAAGGGTGAGTTCATTTTGTACGTTAGTATCTGTCTCTTTAACGAGGTTCCCAAAAGTTTTGGAAATTCCAAGTTACGGGCCCCACAACCTTATGAATCTCTGCCCTCAAAAACTCGGTAATACCGATTTCCACCAAGTCAACTTGGAATTCCAGTATCGTCGGGTTTCACATTAGTATCTGTCTCTTATGTTTGCTTATTCGGTGTGTATTTTTTTTTTTTTGGGTTGATTTACTTTTTGTAACTATGAATTTATGCGATTTTGATTTGAAACTATGAATTTCTTTTCGGTCGTTATGTGCGTGGAGTTAGTAGATGCGAAATTGGATCTTATTTGCTAATTTGAATGGTTAACTAAAAGTTGGAAAGATTTGTTTGTTTTTACAGAAAATAATTCCATAGAAAGTCTTCGATTTTCCGAAAATGTTTTGCTTTTGAATCAAACGCGTTACTTTTCAGTTCAATTCTTTTTAAGTTTCAATTTTATTATCGATTTTGTTTTTTTGGTGTTCAGATCTGAGATCGGTCTGAGTGAAACGTGTTTCTGTGAAGCTGTGGCTGTGGTCTGTCTCGATTTTGTGTATGTAACCTGTTATTTTTTTTTTTTTTTTTTTTTTTTTTTTTGTGTGGTAGAGAAGTGTTTGGTTGGCTAGAAAACTGTTTGGGAAAAGAAAAGTTTTGTTTTTGGATCTGAAAGCACTAGACTTTTATTGAATCTGACTAATTATGTCCTCTTTTTGTTAGCCTTGTTAGCTAGCAATTACTATAAAATTGGTTACAAATCTGATTGCTTTGCATATTCTGCTGCTTGCTTGATGTCAATTTCAATTTTTGAAGTTCTTAAAGTTTTGCATTTCAGATCAAAATATTTTCCTTTTTTTTAATTATTATTATTTTATTATAAATGTTTTGATCTGAAATTGTTTAGTATTCTGACCCAATTAAGGACTTAAGAATACTGAATTTGATGGTTCTGATATGCCAATGAGGTCTGGCTCAAGTGTCAGTTCATACTTGTTTCACATGAATGAATGTGTGGTGTGGATCATGTTATGGGTGCTTGTCTAACTTTCCAATTAAAAATAATAATAATTAAGGGAAATAATTTTGCTGTTATCTAGGTGTGCTACAGTGGTGACTTTAGAAATTTTTTTTAAGGTGTTCTTTAAGAAGTATAATTTTTCTTCGTGGCGGCTCCAGGAATTTTTCCCAAATGTATTGTTGTTTAGTTGTTTTATTAATTTGTTTATCTTTTATAAACTATAATTTGTTATATTATTGTTTTATTAATTATAAAATTATTAATTATTGTTTAGTCTAACATAATTTAATTTGTTTGTCTTTTATAATGTATTGGTTAATTAAATTATTAATTATTATTTATTAGTTGTTGTTTCCAATTAATTATTGGTTAATTAATATCCCAAACAAACAAAATTAATTAGTTCAACTAATTACTATGGTTGTTTGATATTTGGAATATCACACTATTACTTAACAAAAAAAAGAAAAGTTAATAAATTGTGCAGCATAAAAATATATAGACCGTATAACTCAAGTCCAAGTCTAAAAAAGTGTGATTTATTATATATTTTAAGACCATTAGTTGAACTAATCAACTTGCATAGCACGCAGCCATATTTAAGTCCAAGTCTAAAAGTATTTTTCATATTATAGTTTTCATAAAACAAATAAGAAATATTAAATTTTAAGCAAACATAATAAAAAACAAATATATAAGTACGTAGCAATATTATAGTAGTTTTTTTTTTTTTTTTGAACAATAATATCACAGTTGATTTACTTATTATAAAAATTAGTTAATTTATTAAGATCATTACTGAAATAACTAAATAAAAAAGTAAATAGATAATTCAAAAAAAAGTAACTAGTATAAAACATTAAAAAAGAGACTTGATGAAGCCTAAAGCTCTTAAAGCTACAGGCTACTGTGGCAGTGGTGGTACAGTGGTACTATAATACACGTGTGATGTATATCAACCAAGTAAAAACTAAATATAATAAATCAAATTAAAAGAAAAAGATCTTTTTTGAAGTGAAAAGTATCAGACAACAAAGAAGAAAGGAGCAGAGAATAAGAAGAATGAAAAGAAGAGTAAAACGACATACAAATGAACTAAACTACAAGTCCAATTAGAAGAGCAGATAAACGGCATGTAGTTTTGCTTGATTATTTAACTCAGATTATACCACACGTATTGTAACTAACTTCCACACGTGTTTAAAGACTCCACTAGCTTCCTCTCTTCTTTCTGTTATTATTTTTTCAGATTATTCCGTTGCTCTCTGTTTTGGGCATTTGATTTCGGGGATGTATATAAGCTTGATGTATGTACAGATTCATTCAATACTGAGAATATAGAGAAAGTTTCGATCTCTTCTCTCATTTTTCTCTCTGTTCTTCCCGTATATTCACATATCAGTTTCTTCCTTTATTTCTATTTTCTTACATGGTATCAGAGCACGAGCCTTCTTCAATGGCGTCGAATACTCAAGCTACTCAGGCTACTCAAATTTTCTCATCTCAACGAGAACCGACTCCGATGGAGGATCCACGAAGTCCATTTTTCTTGCATCATGGTGAAACACCAGGTGCGATTCTGGTTACTCAACCATTAACAGAGGATAATTATCCTATGTGGTCCAGAGCAATGAGAATGGCTTTGGATGCCAAGAGCAAGCTTGGATTCATTGATGGCGGTGTTAATGCATCAATGGCGATCACACCATTAGAGAAGCAAGCCTGGTCCAAATGCAATTCAATGATCTCCTCTTGGATCTTGAATTCAGTTTCTCCCAACCTCACTTTGCCGAGTGTAATTTACAGAGACACCGCATTCGAAGTGTGGAATACTCTCAAGAAACGATTCTCTCAAGCAAATGGACCTAGGATCTCTCAACTTGAGAAACAAATCTCAACTATGATGCAAGGTGTCTGCATCTTGTCACAGGTTTCTTCACCGATCTTTCAAAGCCGCTTGGGATCAATTATTGAATTTCAGGCCTTCACCTTGTTGTTCATGTGGAAAGTGCACTGTGGTGTGAATGATAAGATCACAACCTTTCAGCATCAAGATTCTCTCATGCAATTCTTGAACGGGTTGAATGATTCCTATTCTCAAGTGAAAACACAAATACTCATGATGGAACCTAGTCCTTCAATTGATAAGGCATTTTCTCCGGTGATACAAGAGGAAAGGCAAAGGTATTCAGGATTTTCTGTTGGTCCTTCTGTTGAATCAATCGCCCTTGCAGTCAAGAATCAAGGATTCAATCAAGGGATTCCATATCCAGGATACAACAAGAGCAATAAAGGAATCAATGCAAAAGGGAGGCCTGTATGCGATCCACTGTGGCAAGCTTGGACATGTAGTAGAAAAATGCTACAAATTGGTAGGATATCCTCCAGGTTACAAGCAGAAGGGCGGAGTTGCCATGGCCAATCAGATCTTTACTGAAGATGATCAAGGAAATTCTGGCAATTCTGGCAATCAACAGGTCAATTCTTTTCCCTTTACTTCAGAGCAATATCGCCAGTTAATCTCAATGCTCAGTTCTCATCATGCATCTACATCCAGTGCCGCCAATGATGCAATGCACTCAGCTAATTCTGCACTTTCAGGTAATGTGTGTAATACTTGGTCAGATTGTGTTTCCTTAGACTTGCAACATTCAGTTTTTGCTGTTAATCCTGTCAATAAGAATGCCTATGGTATCGATGTTTGGATCCTTGACACCGAGCCACAGCACCACATAGTGCATTCCTTATCTTTGTTCACACACATCACTAGCTCCATTTCCACATTTGTTCAATTACCTAATGGTGAAAGGGTCACGATTACACATGTAGGTACAATTCAGGTTACTTCAACTTTAAAACTTGAAAATGTGTTGTGTGTTCCCTCTTTCACCTTCAACCTGATCTCTATTAGCCAATTAACCAAAACACTTCCATGTTGTTTCATTTTCTTGTCAAATTTTTGCTTTATACAGGACCTTACTTGTTGGAAAACGATTGGAGTGGGTGAATTACATGACAACTGCACTGCCGCACATCGCATCTTCTTGCAAACTGTTTTAACTGTTTCTGCATCTTCAACTCTTGAGTCTGTTTTTCAATCTTTTGTCAATTCTGTATCTAGTTCAATTTCCATTCCTAGAGTTACCAAGTCTTATCTTTGGCACATGAGGTTAGGACATGCCTCTGATAATAAGTTTCTGGCTTTGCACAATCACATACCTGATGTACAAAACTTTCATAGCAATAAAGATTGTGTACTTTGTCCAATTGCCAAACAGAAGAGGCTTCCATTTCCCTTTCTTAATCATGTTTCAAATAATGCTTTTGATTTGATCCATTGTGATGTTTGGGGACCATTTGCCAAGCTCACTCATGATGGATTCAGATTCTTTCTTACCATTGTGGATGATGCCACAAGATCCACTTGGATTTATCTTATGAAATCAAAAGCTGAGACTAGACCTTTGCTGATTTCTTTCTATAACATGATCAATACACAATTTCATGCAAATATCAAGACCATTAGAACTGATAATGCACCTGAATTTTTCTTAAAAGACTTTTATGCAAGCAAAGGCATCATTCACCAGCATTCATGTGTTGCCACTCCACAACAAAATTCAGTTGTGGAGAGGAAACACCAAAGACATTTTAAGCATTGCAAGGGCATTAAAATTCCAATCACTGTTCCTATTTGCTATTGGGGTGACTGTGTGTATTGATCTGCCGCTTATATAATCAATAGATTACCCTCCAAACTTCTGAACCAGTAAAACTCCTTTTGAAAAACTCTATGGAAAGCCTCCTTCCTTTCTTCATTTAAAGGTATTTGGCTGTCTTTGCTTTGCCTCTACCTTATCCCATAACAGATCCAAATTTGATCCTAGATCATCCCCTTGTGTCTTTCTTGGTTACCCGTTTGGAGTTAAGGGTTACAAACTACTTGATTTGACCACCAAGAAATTTTTCATATCTAGGGATGTTCATTTTCTTGAGACTGTTTTTCCTTTCATTTCACAACCTCATTCTTATTCTCCACACACTAATATCCCTTTATCTCACCTTTTTCCTTCAAAGAGCTGAACCACCCGCATCTTTCTTTGATTTTGAAACCTCTGGCACTTCTTTTCATGTCCCACAGGTTCCTCTCACTGATGATCTTTCCAATAACACTCATGATGTTCCTTTAGCTACCGATATCTCAGTTTTAGCTCCTGCAGAATCACTTGTTCCAACTTCTGCAAACTTACCTGTTGAAGATTCTGCAGAATTACATGTTACAAATTCTGCAGATCCTTCACCTCCTCAACCTATCCAACCTATCATTCCTTCCACTCTTCCTTCCTCTATTCCCTTAAGAAAGTCATCTAGACTTTCCAAACCACCCGCATACTTAACAGATTTCAAATGCAAAGACAGGTTGTCACCGATAATCCACCTTCTTCTTCTGCCAACAAGTCAGGTATCCTCTTTCCCTTGTCTCATTATCTTGATTCTTCCAAATTATCCTCCAATTATGCACATTTCTGCTCCCTTATCTCTGCCATACCTGAACCTACATCTTACCATGAGGCAATCAAAGATTCTAATTGGCAGGATGCTATGGCATCTGAAATTGCTGCTTTGGAGGCTAATCAAACCTGGTCCATTACATCTTTACCTCCTCATAAAAGGGCCATTGGGTGCAAATGGGTCTATAGAGTCAAATATAATGCTGATGGCTCGTTGGACAGATACAAAGCCAGGCTTGTTGCCAAAGGTTTCACTCAACAAGCTGGCTTAGACTTCACCGATACTTTCTCACCTGTTGCTAAGCTTACCACTGTCAAAACTCTTCTTGCCATTTTCTTTGTGAGAGGTTGGCATTTAGTTCAACTTGATGTGAACAATGCCTTTCTTAATGGTGATCTCCATGAAGAAGTCTATATGCAGTTACCTCAGGGGTTTCACAGCAAGGGGGAGAACCTAGTTTGCAAGCTTAACAAGTCTTTGTATGGTCTCAAGCAAGCATCAAGACAGTGGTACTCCAAGTTCTCTTCAACCATTTTAAAATATGGTTTCAAGCAATCCAAATCAGATTACTCCTTGTTCACTAAGAAGTGCAATCAGACCTTCATAGCATTACTTGTTTATGTTGATGACATTCTAATTGCAAGTAATAATGTTCAAGCAGTTGAAGATCTTAAGACTTCTTTGAATCAGGAATTCAAGTTGAAAGACCTTGGTAATTTGAAATACTTTCTTGGTCTTGAGGTTGCTAGATCGAGAAAGGAATTTCATTATGTCAAAGGAAATATGCATTAGGTATTCTCAAAGATCTTTGGAATGACAGGTTGCAAAACCCAGCAAAGTACCAATGGAACAAAACTTAAAACTGAGCAAATTTCAAGGAGAATTGTTGATCTGATCGGGTGTTTATAGGAGATTAGTTGGAAGACTACTTTACCTAACCATTACAAGACCGGATATTACATATTCAGTTCATAAACTAAGCCAATTCATGGCTAAGCCTAGAAAGCCACATCTTGATGCAGCCTACAAGATACTCGCAATACATTAAAGGATGTCTGGCCAAGGCATTCTCGCTATCATCAAAATCAGATTTGCATTTGAAGGCTTACACAGATGCAGATTGGGCTTCTTGTGTAGATACGGAAGGTCTACTACTGGGTTTTGTGTGTTTTTAGGAGACTCATTGATCTCATGGAAATCTAAGAAACAATCCATTGTTTCTAGATCCTCAGCTGAAGCTGAATACAGGGCAATGGCCTTAAGTGTTTGTGAAATGACTTGGTTGTTGGCTTTGCTAAAGGATTTTGAAGTTGATCATCCACAACCGGGCATGCTTTTCTGTGATAACCAGGCAGCAATTTATATTGGTGAAAACCCCTGTCTTCCATGAACGTACAAAACACATAGAGGTAGACTGCCATTTGGTTAGAGACAAGGTACAAGAAAAGGTGATTCGTTTATTCTTCACTCCTACACATACACAGCTAGCAGATCTGTTCACCAAGGCATTATGCGGTCAACAATTTGAAGTTCTTAATTTCCAAGATGAATGTGTTGAACATACATAATTCCGAGTCTCATCTTGAGGGGGAGTATCGGACAACAAAGAAGAAAGGAGCAGAGAATAAGAAGAATGAAAAGAAGAGTAAAACGACATACAAATGAACTAAACTACAAGTCCAATTAGAAGAGCAGATAAACGGCATGTAGTTTTGCTTGATTATTTAACTCAGATTATACCACACGTATTGTAACTAACTTCCACACGTGTTGTAACAGACTCCACTAGCTTCCTCTCTTCTTTCTGTTATTCTTTCAGTTATTCCGTTGCTCTCTGTTTTGGGCATTTGATTTCGGGGATGTATATAAGCTTGATGTATGTACTGATTCATTCAATACAGAATATAGAGAAAGTTTTTGATCTCTTCTCTCATTTTCTCTCTCTGTTCTTCCTGTATATTCACATATCAGTTTCTTCCTTTATTTCTATTTTCTTACAAAAAGAAAGAGATTTGATTGGTACACTAGCTACAAACGGCTTTGCCAAACAGAAAAAGACTACATCAACCCAAAGAAATCTCAGAAAAGAAAAGAAAACACAACAGTTCGAGTAGGAGAAAGGGAGAAAGAGTCTTAGTGCCATTGTGCACTGATTTGGAGAAATCTGATCGCCGGTCATCGACTAGAGGCTTCCGCGGATGATAAGGACCAAAGTTTCGGATCTAATTTGGTGATTTGCTCTGTATTGTTTTTTTTTTTTTTGTGAGAATCCTGTGGGTTTGTTCATCTGTTGGGCTTGTCGTGGGTTTGACTCTATTACAATTTTTTTTTTAAGATTTTAATTCAAATTTTGGGGTTTTTTTTTTTGTTGAAAGTAGAACAAATAAATTTTTTTTTTTTTTTTTTTAATTTGAAGGTGTTCCTAATTTTTTGATGGAGAGAGTTCCTAATACATAGCAAATATAAATTTTTTTTAATTATTATATAGGAACACCCTGAGCTGCACGTGTCATTGCCACTGTGTTGGTGTTCCCAACATTAATACCCAAATCACTATAGATCCAAGTTATCCAACTTGCCTAGCCGTGAGTCCCGCCATGGCTTGCTAGTTATTATTACCAGCATATCTACCTATGGAAGAACAGTAAGTACGTCCATGCACGAAGTAGGTGTTTGGTTTTTGTTGGTTTATTAAAAGGTCAACAGCGTAGGTATTGCCGTTGTACTAAATTGCGTCATATTTAATAAAAAAATTAAATAAATAAAAGAAAAACACATAAAACTAATCTTTTTGATAATTTTAATCTTTTTTTTTTCTACAAAGTTGGGCCCACGCTAAAAAAATAACATAAAATTACAGAAAAAGACAAAATTATAAAAAAAAAAAAAGGTTAAAAGGTGCTATTAACGACCTAAGTGTCCGTTAACACAACTCTTATTAAAATGAACAGTATTTATTCTACACATTTTATTGCATATATTCTTATACACACATAAAATTCTAAGTTGAAAAATGTGTGTAATAGGGTATTGTGAGGATGTACTGTGAGGTTTTGCAGCTTTTTCTTTCTGTGTTGTGTGGGAAATTTGGAATATTGCAACTCTCTGTCTAATTGAATCAGTTTTATTGGATATATACCGTACGTGTCATTTGAAGATGCTTGTGAATATTGACAGGTTTTGCCTTGAGTCTTAACTGTATGTACTGTCGATTGTGCACATCAGGAAAATAAAGAGAGAGACTGTGTGGAGTTGTAAACTTGTAATAAAATATGTGTGTTCTAAATTATGAGAGGGCCCAAAAGAATAATCTGTAAGGCTATGTCTACAACCAACCAACTACCCCTGCTCTGCTCAAATTCTATTCTGGGCTCACAGAGGCATAAAAATGCTTAAAACGGTTAGGGTTATTGGGCCTAAGGGGAGCTAATTCAGGGATTGTGCAAAGTGGGCCGAAGAGGCTATTTTTACTTTTTGTTTTTTTGAGAGACAGGCTAATTTTTCTCCCTACTAAATATCCAGCAAAAAAGGTACGGCAGCTTCACTGCATAGGTCACAGCTTGTTTAAACCACTACTAATTTCCACATAGGACTCACTCCATGACGGCCTAAATATCAGCATAACCATTTGCCTCTCGAAAAATGTTTAGTAGCACCAATCATCGACATCATTCTTCACAAAAATAAGTCATAGACATCATGAGATCAAGGGCCTAATAAATTACACTCGTCTGGCGGTGTGAAAGATGTCGTTAGAGAGCAAGACAACTCATATAAGCGATGAGACATTAAATGCTCAATCCCATATTAATGCTCTCATAACAATATTTTATCCCCCAAAAAGACATGCTCTCATAATAATAGTTTAGCTTTGATGTCAAGAAAATTATAGCTTAACTGGTGTAAGGTTCAAATTTTCTCTACTTATCGTAACTATCAAATAATAATAATAAAGTTTAGCTTCTTTCAATATATGAACTCTTAATAAAAAAAATATCTTGGCGTAAGGAGGAAGAAAATATATTTATTTATATATAAATATAATGGATTTTGCGGGTAACTAGAGGAGAAGAAAAAAAGATATATATATATATATATATATTTTTTTTTTTGGGGTTAAATTACCATTTTAGTCTCAAACATTTATATTATGTGTCAATATAACATGTCAAATGCGTTAGTTTAATTCCTAATCTTTTGATATTTTTGAAAAAAAAATTCATAAAATTTTTATCAGAACATTCTTAAAATTGGATTTTAATCCTACATAATTTTTACAAAGTGGTTTTTCATAAATCACTATAAAGTAATTTAGATATTCAATTATTATATTGTTAAAAATTTACTAATTATATTTGGCAAAAAAGCAAAACTGACCCTCTAACTTTCACTTTTTTTTTTTCATTTTAGTCCTTTGACTCTCATTTTTTTTAATTCAGTCCTCTAACTTTCAATTTTTGTCAATGTAGGGCTCCGTTACATTTTTGTTAGTGGCTGCCGTTAGACCCACTGGTAAAAAAAAAAAAAAAAAAAAAAAAAGAAAAGTAAAGGCAGAGTAAAACTTGACTAAAATCCATCACCAATTCAATCAAGGCAGAGCAAAACTTGATTGAATCAAAAACAAAAACAGAAAAATGCCATGTTTCTGCACATGGTATACGGTGGAGGCTAGACACATTCCCAGACAGTAGCAAAAAGTAAATGCACGAACTCACTGTGCATTCCACCTTGTCTGAAATCATTATAAGAACACAAAATTTATATAGAAAACAACATTATTCATCATCATCATCATCATCACATATAAATATAGGTTCTTCTATCGTAACTTACATTGAGGGGGAAGCTGAGACTTGGAGAGAACAATAGAGTTATCTCTGAAAGTTTTAGAGTAAAACCCACCTTTTGGGTGGGCAGCTAGATTCAACTTGGCTACAATCTTTGATGCTTGAACCCATGTTTGCTTTCCTTTGTTTTGCCTTAATTGCACTCTTTGATCAGATCAGATCACAATTCAGATCAACCTAACCTTATATAATATAAACTTTAATGGCTCTTGGTCTTAATTCTATCAAATTTCAAGTGCTTCAGATTCGCCGTTGGCCTCAAGTGCTTTAGATTTAATTGCTAGCATAAACATCAAGTGCTTTAGATTCACCGTTCCCCTTAATGTGTGCATTTTTTTCCCCAGATTTTTCTTATTTTCTTCTAATTACAAATTTTTAAAAAAAAAAAAAAAAAAAAGCAAAACATCGTTATTTCAGTGGGTCTAACGGCAGTTACTAATAGAAATGTAATGGAGCCCTACATTGACAAAAATTGAAAGTTAGATGACTGAATTGATAAAACTGAAAGTTAGAGAACTGAAATGAAAAAAAGGTGAAAGTTAGAGGGTCAGTTTTGCATTTTTTTCCTTATATTTTTTGGCACGTCAACTTGTAAACTCTAAGAGCATTCCCATCAAGGGTGTCAAATGCCAAATATTTGGCATTTGACACCCCAAACTCTAAAAAATCACTTCCATCAAGCATTGTAAATGCCATAATTTTTTGCATTGATGAACAGTGCAATCTCAAATTTGAGACCGCACTATTCACCAATTATAAAAGTTATATTATTTTTTTATTTCTTGAGGCCCACTTTCTTTTTTTCTTATTATTTTTTTCTTTCTCCTTTCCTTGTCTTTCTTCCATCTCTCATTCTTGCTCTGAGAGCCTCCAACCACTTCTTTGCTCTTTCTCTCCCTTTCCCACTACTCGACGTTCGCTCTCCCTCTCGACGAAACCCAAGCCGAAGCATCAAGTTAAGCCAATCTCTATCATAGTGGTTTCTTTTTTTGCTTCGGGTCAAAAAAATCAAATTCGGGTCAGATTTTTTCGGGTTGGGCCGGGTCGGGTCTGCAAATTTTGACCCGTTTTGCCATGTCTAGTAACATCAAACAAGGTTGGTGAATTTCTTCAAAGGATGGATCTAGCATGCAAATATGCATTTGGAAAGATGCTAGTGATGATCAAAGCCACCCTTTAAGGTGAAAGGACTGTGGCTTTTTCGTGGGCTAGAAATACCACAGTTTGTGCTTGATGAATGCTATAATATGGAGCCATATGACTGGAAGAAGGTTGATATCACAGATGAAAACTAAAAGGAACGTGTGAATCAGATGATTGAAGATCACGAACCTTTTGAGGGCATGCCTCTTTTTGATGCCAAGTGCTTCAAGTAATGACCCCAATTAGTCCCTGGATTAAAAGTTGTATTTTGTGTGTTTTTGTTGTAGAGTTTTTCTTGACTCTGTCCTAAACAGACTAAAGTCTAGTCTTTTTTTGTTTGAGTGACTTAGTATATTTCTAAGTATGTTTTTGCTGTTTCAATATTCTATATAATAGAATCATTTGTGCTATATATATGGTTGCATGTTGATGGTATGCAAATGTATATTAATAGAGTTTTTATCATTTTAAACTAATGGATTGTTATCTGATTAATTGTTTTCTAGCCATGGTTTTCTTATTTAAGGCTGCACATATATCTTTGATTCCGATCCTAACTTTTAGTTTCTGGTTTTAGAATAGTGATGTGATGAAATTTCTGATATCTTACAACAGTTTACAATACATACATAATAGTTTTGTATTACTCTTCATTGAATGAGTAGTGATGTAAGTGTTCCTCTTTAGGCCTCTAAATAGATCACTTGTAAACTTTGTCTAATTATCATTTGTAAGGAAGCGTTTCAATCCTTCTGTAGAGTTTACTTCCCGATCTATTGTATCTCACCTATTAAAAAAGATAAACATGATTTTGATACCATGTTATGGAGGAAAGAAAAAATAAAAAAGAAAAGAGGAAAGAGGACAAAACATAACTTTGATTTCATGATAGAGTGAATGAAAAAAAAATAAATAGAGAGAACATAAAAGACCTGATATGGTTTATATTTTGTTTTTTTGAATTGGGGTTAATTACATGCTTTGATAGATTTGGAGTATTACGTATTCTATATATATTCAAAACAATTGAGATCCCCCACATGTGGCAGTTCGTCCAAGAAGAAGTTGCACACATAAGCAGTTCGTAAAAATATTACTCTCTCCGTCCCGGTTTTTTTGTCCTCTATTCCATTTTGGGACGTCCCAAAATATTGTCCTGTTTCTAAAAATAAAAGTTATTAGTTTACTAATGTTCCTATTATACCCCTACTTTATTTTAAAAACTATTTGAAAAGAAAACTAACAAATATTTTAAAAAATCAATCTAATTATGGCACCTTTATATTTGCCTCATTAAAAATAACTCTTTTTAAAAAAAACTAATAAATTTATTTTGGGGTAGTTTTGTAAACTTATACATTTTTATAAGGTAGACAAGACAATAAATAATGTTTCCTTAAAAAGTTTGACTTTTCAAACAGGATAAACAAATTGGGATGGAGGGAGTATAAAATAGTTTGTGGCCGTAGCATTACTCTTTTCATATTAGTAATGCTAGAGATACAAAATTTTTTACAACAAATTTACAAACCGCTAATGTGGTGAATGGTTATTGGTAAATAAAAAAGTAATGTTATTAATGGTGGGCCTAAATGAAAACTAATAAGAAATTGAACACATCAACAAGGTAAGTTATACTTCAACATCTCAATGTAAGTTTCTCAATTGAATGTTATTTACTATTTGAAATTTAATTTTAGACTACAATAACTTAAAATTTAAACATTTGATTGATGATATTGTTATTAATCTTTGACTTTCTTGAAATTTTGCAAGCATGAAATATATAAGAAAAAAATGTAATCCAATAATAGATTTGTTAAAATTTACATCTAATGAAAAGAATTTTGAGTGGAGCTATAACTCTGTCCATAGTTAATAAAAACCATTTAAGGCATACATGTTCTTAGATATGTTTTTCTTGCACAATGTGTGTTATGTTTGAGGACACAAACCTATATATAATATTTATATGTGAGTAATGTAATCAATTAAATAGGGTTAAATTTGCTACACACACATTGTTTTACATAGTTTTAAACACATCTGAAAAGGTAATTAATTAAAATCATGATTTATAGTCACAATTTTCAACATGAAATTGTTTTTGGGTATATATAAAATAGTTTGTATGTAATAAACATTACTCAATTAAATAAGTCCCACATTGGCTAGTAATAATAAAAATGTGTGGTTAATATAACATCTTTGAGTATAAGGTGTTGGAGGGTTCCATTTGTTTGGTTTTCAATTTGAAAATGAAAAACCCCCCCAATGGTTTTCATCCTTTATTTATTTATTTTTTGTGATAATTATAACATGTTGTTAATTTCATAATTTTAACACTTTCTCCTCTAGACTTTCTGTGCATTGCAATTCGAACACTTTCTTTTCTAGACTTACTGTGCATTAGAAGGTGTCAATTAATAGGAATTGTTCCAAATGGCTTTCTCATAAACAAAAAAGAAACATGTCGGTTGATTGAGTCCAATCTCAAAGGGGCAAATTGGGAATATATCAAAAAGAGTAATGTCGATGCCACATAAAATGACACAACTTGTATTGCAACTTGTCCATGTGGTGAATTGTGAGTGTTAAAGGTGTGATAGTGGGTCTATATGGGAACACACTTCTACTCCTCACAACTCACCACGTGAGCAAGTTATAGCACAAATTGTACCATTTTATGTGGTGCAAGCATTACTCTATCAAAAACACCGACCAAGAAGAAATAAGAATCATTTGTTGGTGCACCAAATAACAACAAAATATCACATTAATAGGGGACCAATTACCGTATCAAAACGGGGTGACCATTATTGTATCAAAATGGTCATTATCTATTGACTAGTGGCTCTTTTCCCTTTTCCACACAAATGTAAGTCATTATCTGCCGACCATTATATTGCAGCTTCTTTTATTCTTTTTTCTCCACTAGATTCTTATTAGCAAAACTAGTTCCATTGACTGTGATTTTTAAAATTGGGATCCAAATAGTAGGATTCTACGAACCCACCTAACCAAAATAATTAGGATCATGCTAGGATCGTAAGTGTTAAATTATTGATTTTTTCAAAAAACGTAAGCGTAAAAGTAAGTATTATTAATAATTGCTCTTTTCCCCTTTCCACACGCATATAAGTCCTTATTTGTTGACTATCATACCGTGGCTTCTTTGATTATTTTTTCTCCATTAGGTTCTTATTGGCAAAACTAGTTCCATAGACCGTGATTGTTAAAATTGGGATCCAGATAGTAGGATCTTACGAATCCACCTAACCAAAATAATTAGGATCATACCAGGATCATAAGTGTTAAATTACTGATTTTTCAAAAAACTTAAGCCTAAAAATAAGTATTATTAATAATTGCTCTTTTTCTCCCTAATTATAATTAATGAAAAATGAACTAGGGGGCTAATTACTAGTGTCTCTTTTCCCCTTTCCACACACATATAAGTCATTATTTGTTGACTATCATATTGCAGCTTCTTTGATTCTTTTTTCTCCACTAGATTCTTATTGGCAAAACTAGTTCCATATACCGTAATTGTTAAAATTGGGATCCAGATAGTAGGATCTTATGAACCCAACCAAAATAATTAGGATCATTAGTGTTAAATTACTGATTTTTCAAAAAACTTAAGCATTAAAAAATAGTTAATTTATTCATTTAATCTAACAGTAATTAAGATAGGAAGAGAAACACTGCGTTTATATTCAGCAGCGACGAGAGTGGTCCATCCATTCCTTCCAGCAGATGTGGATTTCCAAGGGTGAGTACGACGAGAGTGGTCCATCCATGTTCACAGGAAGTGCTTCTAAATTCTACAACAGTGCTTTGATGGTGAGTTTTATTTCCATTTAGTTGGCTTTTCGTGCCATGTGTCATGTGAACTCGATTTGGTTGACGTGGAGAAGTGTTGGGGTAGTATCACTGAAGGAGGGTATGATATTTTGATCTTGATGTATCGAATCAAAGCTTTTCATTTGCGCGTGAGAGGCTTGTGATTGTCCTCTGGATGTGGTTCGCACAAAATTGGTCCTCAAAGTCCTTGCTCACCTTGCATTATCTGTGGTTCAACCATGTCCTTTAGTAGGATGTTTGTAGCAGGAGAGTGATTGTGCTGCTTTTTTCCCTTCTATTTTTTTTTTCCTCTTTCCATACTTGACGGTCTTTTTCCCTGGGAACATTAATGTTAATAGCTATTGTATGAGAAAATTTTATGCTAGTGTCAGTTTGCGGTAAACAAAAAAAAAAAAAAAAAAAAAAAAAAAAAAAAACTGAAATACATAAAATTAATTTTACAATTACTTTCTACGATGTTTCATATTTTGAAATCATTACAAAATATTTTTATTAATTTTATGAGTTACATCCCTTTCAATGTACACAGTCAAACAATTATTCATATATTGATCTCTCATTTGATTGATTTATTTAAAAAATTTTAAGATCAAAATGTGTTTTTTCTAAGATTTAAGATGAACAAATTTCTACTTTTGTTTATCGGGCTTATCAAAAAAATATTTCCCAGATTTTAGATCAAATTGGTTTGTTATTGAGCTTTTTTTGTGTTTAAAAATGCTAGGATATTGTTAAGATGATCATATTCAAACTTCTTTTATCTGGGTTTAAAAAAAATCTAGGATTAGGGTATTTAAAATTTTATTTTAGGGAGGTCAAAACAAAACAAGATTAAAAAAATATTATACATAATTTATTTGGGGCCAATTGAGGGGGTTCATTTGATATTGGCATGAGTGTATATTGGCGTGAGTATCCCAAATTCCTTTTCTCATTCTCTCTTTCTCTCTCTATGGGTCCAGCTGTGGGTCCTCACTACAAACAACATAACTTGTTTCAACTTTCAACCCATTTTTTCTAAGGGTTCGCTGAAAATGGTTGAAACAAATGCTAAAAAACAAATGCTGTGGTCATTGTTCTCTTGCTTTGGCAACCATTTGGGTGACAGGTGACTAAACATAAATGTGTAGTCTTAATTACTATTGTCACATTTCCACACATATACAAGTCATTATCTGTTTGACTATCATAAAACGCGCGGTTTACTTTAATTGATTTTTTCTTTTCTCCACTCGGTTCTTACCCGGTAAAACTAGTTCCATAGATCACGTTTCGAAACGAGATGGGTCAACTCGTGAAGAGGTAACTATAAATATATTCTCCTTTCCATAATACTGTTCTATCCGGATTGCTTTTTTCCTTAAAAAACACACACACACTGCTAGCTTAAAAAAAATCGTTACAAGCTTTGTAATTCATTGCCCAGATGAATTATTTTCATTTATTAGAAAAATAAGAATTCAAATCTTCTTTCCACTAGTTTACCATTCCAACAACAACAACAAAATTTCTAAGATTCAATTAGAATGGTTCTTCCCATGCCAAATCCACTCTTACCCTCGACTCCTCTCAACAGGTAATGATAACTATGGTACTTATACATTTTATTTTTCAACTACATATTTAGTTCTCAACTTTTGTCCCATCTTTAAAAAATGATCCATATATATATATATATATATATATATATATGTATGTATAAAAATCTGTTATTTTAATCCTTATACTTGAAGTTTGAGTGAACAATTTTTTTATGCTAACTTGCAGTCTGCCTTTGGTTTTTGTTTTTCTTGCTTTGTGTCTTTGTTCTTATCCTAGCACCATGCCTAGGAAGACTAGAGCCCATAGGACCCCCTCCACTTCCTCCGAGTCTCTCTCTAGGAGTGAGTTGTTTAGGAATGACAAAAGCGAAGAGGTCTATGAGAAACTGAACTAAAAGCGTAAGATTTGGGCTGAGCGTTCTGTTGTGCTAGATGAGGTAGATCCCGCCATTAGGGCAAACCTTAAGAGTCGAGGTTGGTTGTCCTTGTTAGAGGTAGATCATCCACCCTGCATCGCCCCGATTTGAGAGTTCTTCTCGAATCTCTCTTGCCACCTCTATGATTCCAACACCCTTGTTAGGAGTTGGATACGAGGTGTTGAGTTCACCATTACCCTTCGGATAGTGGCTGATGCTCTTGGGGTTCCGGTCGTTAGGGAGCCTGTCTATCCCTATGAGGAGTCTCCACCCTTAGATGACGTTATGTCATACATAATCGGGTTTTCTATCCAGTGGGGTTTTGATCCTCGGATCACGTCTGCTGAGCTTACATCGAGACCGCCTATCTTTTCTTTAGGATAGCGTGTCATTCTTTGTGGCCTATTTCTCATCTCCACACCATCCCTCTTGAGTGATGTTTGTTCTTGTACGCTTTTGTTTAAGTGCGTCTATCGACTTTCCACATCTGTTTCTTTGTTCTTTGAATGAAGTTCATAGGAGTTCTGCCGTAGCGCATGCTATTATCCATCCTATTTTCATTTATAGGATTTTGTTGTTTCTTGGTCTAGCCGATTTCCTTGCCGATGAGCCCGTTCATGTCATAACTCCCATAGGTGCCACCTTCCTTAGGCAGAGGGTTGCTCACTTGAGAGTTGGTCTTACGCATACTAAAGGTGCGTCATCCGGTGTTGTTCCCCCTCCTCCCTCTTCTATAGGTGCTGATACGGGTGAGGCATCGGTCTTTGCTGCCGATGTCGATGTTCCTCCACCGACTACTTCGGATGATTCAAACATTCGACGTACATTGGATCATGTATTGACCGTTCGGGCGGCTCATGGACAGATTTTGGTGGACGTGCTCAATGAGATCCGTGCTTTGTGCGCAAAGTTGACACGATTTCGACGATCCTCACCGCCACCTCCTTTTGATGATGGATTTTGATTGCCTTTTCGCATTCTGTCACAAAAAGGGGGAGTATATATTTGAGCACTTGTAGAGTTTTTGTTTTTAGGGGAGAACATTTTTTTTTATTGGAGCTTGTGGAGATTAGATTGTATCTAGGTGCTTCACTTTGTATTTACCTTTATAGCAAGTTTTTGTTTTTGTTGGGCTATTCATGTTAGGGGGAGATACTTTTATTATTTCATATGTTTCTTGATTCAACTGCTTATTGATTTATATTTATGAGTTATTCATTGATATATATCTTTATTGTGTGTTGGTTGAAATCAAGAACTTATTTTGTTTGCTTGTATTTTCCACACATGCGGTTATGCATTTTGTTTAGTGTTTCAGGAAATATACAGGTTGATTAAATTGAGCTCTTGTCTACACTTGCAACCGATGGATAATAGTTAGGATTGAATTTGTTTTTATGAGAGTAAGAGGGTGTGAATAAGAAGAGACAAAAATAAAGGAGGATGAAGAGAAAGAGGAAGAATGATATTAATGTCGAGAGTAGTAGGGAGACGAAAAGGTAAGGGAGGGAGAAAAATTGAAGTAGTGGAGAGATGAAATGGTAAGAGAGAGAGAAAGGTTGGAGAAGTATAAATATTAAAAAAAATAAATGTTAAAAACAATTATAAGAAAATTGGAAAAAAAAAAAAAACCCCTAAAGCTTGAAAGGTTTCAACGTTTTGTGTTGTTTTTGTTTTATTTTGTTTTTTATTTTGTTTTTTGTTTTGTTTTGTTTTTTTTTCAAAAGCTGAAAAGGCTCACTTAAAACCCTAAAGCTGAACTGAAAAGGCTTTGGGTTGGTCTTGATTGTGGAACTAAATAAATAAGAGGTGGGCTGGATTAATTATACAGATTTATTATAGGGTGATAGTGGAAGTAAATAAATAAGTAGTGGGCTACATTTATAGGGTTGAAAATTGTAAAAAACCATTTTAAAATTGTAGGACAAATTATAATTTAAAAAAGAAAAAGAAAAAAAAAAGAATGACGTGAAATGGTGATGTGGTACAACGTGAGAGCAGCAGCATTAAACGCCACGCTTCAGCTTTTAGTAATATATAGATTACTCTAACTTGTAGAAAAAGATAACTATTAAGTTAACCCTCAAGATTTAGCAAAAAAAAAAAGGTTAAACCCTCAAGATAAATTGGCTACAAGCATATGAATAATTGAAGGTTGTCTAGGTCTCTTCTACATTAGGTTATATATCAAATCAATTTCTTTTCCTTTTTCTTTGTTCTTACTTGAAAGTTATAATATGAAATCACTTTCTCTTTATTTTTGGCTAAACAACAAAAACAAGTTTCTGGTGTGGACTCATCAACCTCACATCACGTGACAGTAAGGATAATACAACGTGTTAGGACATATGAAATCACTTGTCATGATATATGAAGTAATTACCAAATGTCTGTTTTTTATATTTTACTAGCCGCGAATCTGTGCGTGCTATGAAAGTGATAATTATTTTTATGGTGGTTTTATTAATTTTTTTTTTACAATTTAAACTAATCTAAAAATGAGTAATGTATTTCATAATCATATTTTTATTTATCATAGTAACAATCGTAAATATAATATAGGAACAATCCAAAACACCAAAAAAACGTAAACTAAAAAAAAATTAATAAAACTTAACAATGATTAATTGAACTAATATTAGGATAAATTTTTTTTTTTTGATAATCTATTAAGGTTATTTTCTTTTTAGAAATTATAATTTCGGCCACCCAAAACATATTATCAAATAAACAATTATTAGCAAAACCAAAGAATTATATTTCTATACATACATTGTTATAAAATAATAATAATAAAAATAAAATTGCAAAAGTTAAAAATTTTCACCTATCCAATTATTTCCGTTTGGCTAACCTTTGCTTTTCTTTAAATAAATGGCATTATAGAGTACTTCTAATACAACTATTAAGAGTCTTTGTCAACCACAAAGGATTAGAAAATAAACAAAAATTAGTAAAGTCTCATAGTTTAACATCTAAATTGAGCACTATAAAAAATCATGCTATGTAACCGAATAAATACCAAATTATCCAAATTATGCTATGTAATAGAATAATATTATATTTTTATATGCTATATTTAATTCTTTAGAACGCAATAGGATAACATTTAACAATCAAAGAGAATAAAAAAAAAAAAAAAAAACAACAACAACAACAACAATTTAAAAAACAAAACTAAATCACAATTTTAAAAGCAAAACTAAATCGCATTAACCCAAAATAGAGTTTTAAAGAATATAAAAAATTATCAACCTAAAGTAGAGATGCAAGAAAAATAAAAAGAAATCCACCAAAAAATTTAGAGAGAGAGAGAGGGGGGGCCTTTTTTTTTGTGAGAGAAAACTATGCATAGAATAGAAGAGATAATGACAAATTTATAGTAAGAGGGTGTGAATAAGAAGAGACAAAAATAAAGGAGGATGAAGAGAAAGAGAAAGAATGATATTAATGTAGAGGGTAGTAGGAAGATGAAATGGTAGGGGAGGGAGAAAGATTAAAGTAGTGGAGAGATGAAATGGTAAGAGAGAGAGAAAGGTTGGAGAAGTATAAATATTAAAAAAATAAATGTTAAAAACAATTATAAGAAAATTGGGAAAAAAAAAAAAAAAACCCCTAAAGCTTGAAAGGTTTCAACGTTTTGTTTTGTTTTTGTTTTTTTGGTTTTTGTTTTTTTTTTTAGGCTGAAAAGGCTCACTTAAAACCCTAAAACCGAACTAAAAAGGCTTTGGGTTGGTCTTTATTGTGGAACTAAATAAATAAGAGGTGGACTGAATTAATTATACAGATTTATTACAGGGTGATAGTGGAAGTAAATAAATAAGTAGTGGGCTACATTTATAGGATTGAAAATTGTAAAAACCATTTTAAAATTGTAGGACAAATTATATTTTAAAAAAGAAAAAGAAAAAAAAAAAAGAAGAATGACGTGGCAGGTGATGTAGTACAATGTGAGAGCAAAGAAAGATTAAACGCTATACTTCAGCTTTTAATAATATATAGATATAGATTACTCTAACTTGTAGAAAAAGATAACTATTAAGTTAACCCTCAAGATTTAGCAAAAAAAAAAGTTAAACACTCAAGATAAATTGGCTAAAAGCATATGAATAATTGAAGGTTGTCCAGGTCTCTTCTACATTAGGTTATATATCAAATCAATTTCTTTTCCTTTTTCTTTGTTCTTACTTGCAAGTTATAATATGAAATCACTTTCTCTTTATTTTTGGCTAAACAACAAAAAGAAGTTTCTGGTGTGGACTCATCAACCTCACGTCACGTGATGTAAGGATAATACAACGTGTTAGGACATATGAAATCACTTGTCATGATATATGAAGTCATTACCAAATGTTTGTTTTTTATATTTTACTAGCCGCGAACCCGTGCGTTGCGCGTGATAATTATTTTTATGGTGGTTTTATTATTATTATTATTTTTTTTTACAATTTAAACTAATCTAATAATGAGTAATGTATTTCATAATCATATTTTTATTTATTATAGGAACAATCATAAATATAATATAGGAACAATCCAAAACACCAAAAAAACGTAAACTAAAAAAAAATTAATAAAACTTCACAATGATTAATTGAACTAATATTAGAATAATTTTTTTTTGATAATCAATTAAGGTTATTTTCTTTGTAGAAATTATAATTTCGGCCACCCAAAACATATTATCAAATAAACAATTATTAGCAAAACCTAGGAATTATATTTATATACATGCATTGTTATAAAATAATAATAATAATAAAAATAAAATTGCAAAAGTTAAAATTTTTCACATTTCCAATTATTTTCGTTTGGCTAACCTTTTCTTTTTTTTAAATAAATGGTATTATAGAGTACTTCTAATACAACTATTAAAAGTCTTTGTCAACCACAAAGGATTGGAAAGTAAACAAAAATTAATAAAGTCTCATAGTTTAACATCTAAATTGAGCATTATAAAAAATCATGCTATGTAACTGAATAAATACCAAATTATCCAAATCATGCTATGTAATAGAATAATATTATATTTTTATATGCTATACTTAATTCTTTAGAACGCAATAGGATAACATTTAACAATCAAAGAGAATAAAAAAGAAAAAAAAAAAAAAAAAAAAAAAAAAAAAAAAAAAAACAACAACAACAACAACAACAACAATTTAAAAAACAAAACTAAATCGCATTAACCCAAAATAGAGTTTTAAAGAATATAAAAATTATCAACCTAAAGTAGAGATGCAAGAAAAATAAAAAAATCCACCAAAAATTTAGAGAGAGAGAGAGAGAGGGGACCTTTTTTTTTTTTTTTTGAGGGAAAACTATGCATAGAATAGAAGAGATAATGACAAATTTATGGTAAGAGGGTGTGAATAAGAAGAGACAAAAATAAAGGAGGATGAAGAGAAAGAGGAAGAATGATATTAATGTAGAGGGTAATAGGGAGATGAAAAGGTAAGGGAGGGAGAAAGATTGAAGTAGTGGAGAGATGAAATGGTAAGAGAGAGAGAAAGGTTGGAGAAGTATAAATATTAAAAAAATAAATGTTAAAAACAATTATAAGAAAATTGGAAAAAAAAAAAAAAACCCTAAAGCTTGAAAGGTTTCAACGTTTTGTTTTTTTTTTTTTTTTTTTTTTTTTTTTTTTGTTTTTGTTTTTGTTTTTTTTTTTTTTTTTGTTTTTTGTTTTTTGCTTTTTTTTTTTTAAGCTGAAAAGTCTCACTTAAAGCCCTAAAGCTGAACTGAAAAGGCTTTGGGTTGGTCTTGATTGTGGAACTAAATAAATAACAGATGGGCTGAATTAATTATACAGATTTATTATAGGGTGATAGTGGAAGTAAATAAATAAGTAGTGGGCTACATTTATAGGGTTGAAAATTGTAAAAACCATTTCAAAATTGTAGGACAAATTATATTTTAAAAAAGAAAAAAAAAAAAAAAAGAATGACGTGGCAGATGATGTGGTACAACGTGAGAGCAGCAGCATTAAATGCTACACTTCAGTTTTTAGTAATATATAGATTACTCTAACTTGAAGAAAAAGATAACTATTAAGTTAACCCTCAAGATTTAGCAAAAAGAAAAAGTTAAACCCTCAAGATAAATTGGCTACAAGCATATGAATAATTGAAGGTTGTCCAGGTCTCTTCTACATTAGGTTATATATCAAATCAATTTCTTTTCCTTTTTCTTTGTTCTTACTTGCAAGTTATAATATGAAATCACTTTCTCTTTATTTTTGGCTAAACAAGAAAAAGAAGTTTCTGGTGTGGACTTATCAACCTCACATTACGTGAAAGTAACGATAATACAACGTGTTAGGACATATGAAATCACTTGTCATGATATATGAAGTCATTACCAAATGTTTGTTTTTTATATTTTACTAGCCGTGAACCCGTGCGTTGCGCGTGATAATTATTTTTATGGTGGTTTTATTGTTATTTTTTTATTTTTACAATTTAAACTAATCTAATAATGAGTAATGTATTTCATAATTATATTTTTATTTATTATAGGAACAATCAAAAATATAACATAGGAACAATCCAAAACACCAAAAAAACGTAAACTAAAAAAAAATTAATAAAGCTTAACAATGATTAATTGAACTAATATTAGGATAAAATTTTTTTTTTTGATTATCTATTAAGGTTATTTTCTTTGTAGAAATTATAATTTCGGCCACCGAAAACATATTATCAAATAAACAATTATTAGCAAAATCTAAGAATTATATTTCTATACATGTATTGTTATAAAATAATAATAATAAAAATAAAATTGCAAAAGTTAAAAATTTTCACCTATCCAATAATTTTCGTTTGACTTACTTTTGCTTTTCTTTAAATAAATGGTATTATAGAGTACTTCTAATATAACTATTAAGAGTCTTTGTCAACCACAAAGGATTAGAAAATAAACAAAAATTAGTAAAGTCTCATAGTTTAAAATCTAAATTAAGCACTATAAAAAATCATGCTATGTAACCAAATAAATACCAAATTATCCAAATCATGCTATGTAATAGAATAATATTATATTTTTATATAATATATTTAATTCTTTAGAACGCAATAGGATAACATTTAACAATCAAAGAGAATAAAAAATAAAAAAGACAACAACAACAATTTAAAAAACAAAATTAAATCACAATTTTAAAAACAAAACTAAATCGCATTAACCCAAAATAGAGTTTTAAAGAATATAAAAATTTATCAACCTAAAGTAGAGATGCAAGAAAAATAAAAAAAATCCACCAAAAAATTTAGAGAGAGAGAGGGAGGGGACTTTTTTTTTTTTGTGAGGGAAAACTATGCATATAATAGAAGAGATAATGACAAATTTATAGTAAGAGGGTGTGAATAAGAAGAGACAAAAATAAAGGATGATGAAGAGAAAGAGGAAGAATGATATTAATGTAGAGGGTAGTAGGGAGATAAAAAGGTAAGGGAGGGAGAAAGATTGAAGTAGTGGAGAGATGAAATGGTAAGAGGGAGAGAAAGGTTGGAGAAGTATAAATATTAAAAACAATTATAAGAAAATTGGAAAAAAAAAAAAAAACCCCTAAAGCTTGAAAGGTTTCAACGTTTTGTTTTGTTTTGTTTTTGTTTTTGTTTTTGTTTTTGTTTTTTTTTTGGGTTTTTTTTTTCTTTTTTGTTTTTTTTTTTTTATTTTTATTTTTTATTTTTTATTTTTAAGCTGAAAAGGCTCACTTAAAACCCTAAAACTGAACTGAAAAGGCTTTGGGTTGGTGTTGATTGTGGAACTAAATAAATAACAGGTGGGCTAAATTAATTATACAAATTTATTATAGGGTGAGAGTGGAAGTAAATAAATAAGTAGTGGCTACATTTATAGGGTTGAAAATAGTAAAAACCATTTTAAAATTGTAGGACAAATTATATTTTAAAAAAGAAAAAGAAAAAAAAAAAGAATGACGTGGCGGTGATGTGGTACAACGTGAGAGCAGTGAAGATTAAACGCTACGTTTCAACTTTTAGTAATATATAGATTACTCTAACTTGTAGAAAAAGATAACTATTAAGTTAACCCTCAAGATTTAGCAAAAAAAAAAAGTTAAACCCTCAAGATAAATTGGCTACGAGCATATGAATAATTGAAGGTTGTCCAGGTCTCTTCTACATTAGGTTATATATCAAATCAATTTCTTTTTATTTTTCTTTGTTCTTACTTGAAAGTTATAATATGAAATCACTTTCTCTTTATTTTTGGCTAAACAACAAAAAGAAGTTTCTGGTGTGGACTCATCAATCTCACGTCACGTGACAGTAAGGATAATACAACGTGTTAGGACATATGAAATCACTTGTCATGATATATGAAGTCATTACCAAATGTTTGTTTTTTATATTTTACTAGCCGCGAACATGTGTGTTGCGCGTGATAATTATTTTTATGGTGGTTTTATTATTATTATTATTATTTTTACAATTTAAACTAATCTAATAATGAGTAATGTATTTCATATTCATATTTTTATTTATTATAGGAACAATCATAAATATAATATAGGAACAATCCAAAACACCAAAAAAACGTAAACTAAAAAAAAATTAATAAAACTTAACAATAATTAATTGAACTAATATTAGGATAATTTTTTTTTTGATAATCTATTAAGGTTATTTTCTTTGTAGAAATTATAATTTCATTCACCCAAAACATATTATCAAATAAAACATTATTAGCAAAACCTAAGAATTATATTTCTATACATGCATTGTTATAAAATAATAATAATAAAAATAAAATTGCAAAAGTTAAAATTTTTCACCTATCCAATTATTTTCGTTTGGCTAACCTTTACTTTTCTTTAAATAAATGGCATTATAGAGTACTTCTAACAAGGAAGTCAATATGGTACCGGAGGTTGTACCGGTTTGGCCATCGGTACGATATATTTCAGGTATTGGTTAATACCGGTGTACCGTTTCGGGTTTACCGCTATTTAGTAAAGTCTCATAGTTTAACATCTAAATTGAGCACTATAAAAAATCATGCTATGTAACCGAATAAATACCAAATTATCCAAATCATGCTATGTAATAGAATAATATTATATTTTTATATGCTATATTTAATCTTTAGAAGGCAATAGGATAACATTTAACAATCAAAGAGAATAAAAAAAAAAAAATAACAACAACAATTTAAAAAACAAAACAAAATCATAATTTTAACTACAAAACTAAATCGCATTAACCAAAAATAGAGTTTTAAAGAATATAAAAAATGATCAACCTAAAGTAGAGATGCAAGAAAAATAAAAAAATCTACCAAAAAATTTAGAGAGAGAGAGAGAGAGGGGACCTATTTTTTTGTGAGGGAAAATTATGCAAAGAATAGAAGTGATAATGACAAATTTATAGTAAGAGGGTGTGAATAAGAAGAGACAAAAATAAAGGAGGATGAAGAGAAAGAGGAAGAATGATATTAATGTAGAGGGTAGTAGGGAGATGAAAAGGAAAGGGAGGGAGAAAGATTGAAGTAGTGGGGAGATGAAATGGTAAGAGAGAGAGAAAGGTTGGAGAAGTATAAATATTAAAAAAATAAATGTTAAAAATAATTATAAGAAAATTGAAAAAAAAAAAAAAAAAACCCCTAAAGCTTGAAAGGTTTCAACGTTTTGTTTTTTTTTTTTTTGGCTTTTTTGGCTTTTTTTTTTTTTTTTTTGTTTTAAGTTGAAAATGCTCACATAAAACCCTAAAGCTGAACTGAAAAGGCTTTGGGTTGGGCTTGATTGTGGAACTAAATAAATAAGAGATGAGCTGGATTAATTATATAGATTTATTATAAGGTGATAGTGGAAGTAAATAAATAAGTAGTGGGCTGGATTTATTATAAGGTGATAGTGGAAGTAAATAAATAAGTAGTGAGCTACATTTATGGGTTGAAAATTGTAAAAACTATTTTAAAATTGTAGGACAAATTATATTTAAAAAAAAAAAGAATGATGTGGCAGGTGATGTGGCGCAACATGAGAGCAGCATTAAACGCTACACTTCAGCTTTTGGTAATATATAGATTACTCTAACTTATAGAAAAAGATAACTATTAAGTTAACCCTCAAGATTTAGCAAAAAAAAAAAGTTAAACCCTCAAGATAAATTGACTACAAGCGGATGAATAATTGAAGGTTGTCTAGGTCTCTTCTACGTTAGGTTATATATCAAATCAATTTCTTTTCCTTTTTCTTTGATCTTACTTATGAGTTATAATATGAAATCACTTTCTCTTTATTTTTGGCCAAACAACAAAAAGAAGTTTCTGGTGTGGACTCATCAACCTCACGTCACGTGATGATAAAGGATAATACAACGTGTTAGGACATATGTGTTTCATGTGTTAAGAACATATGTCATGATTTTATGTAATTGGCTTATCATTTGACAAAACGCACTTTACTTGTATTTTGGTAGATTTAGGATGTCTTTAAATATTTCAAGAAACCTTGTTTCAAGATCAAGTATTGAAACCTTCAAGTCTGTTCAAGAAAACAAGTTCAGAGTGCAAAATCATTAAAGCTCGACAACTGGCTCGACAGCTGCATCTATTGAGCTTAAGGAAGTTGTTCTACATTCGGTGTGCTCGACAACTGCTCGACACCTGCTCGACACCTGCTATCTGTCGAGATTTAAGATTTTCAGAATTCCAATATGATTTTCTTGGGATTCGTGAATGTGTCTTTGGGCTTTCTTTTCTCCTAACCCTAGACATATAAAAGGATCAGTTTAAGGGCCGTCAAAATGTTTTCAAGTTGCACAAGTTTTGAGCAAACTCTGTTTAAGCAAATTGTGACCGGAGACGAAGTTCTTACCCTAGTTCATCTTTTTCTCTTTAAGAAATTGCTGTGTATGTGCACCGTTGGGTTTTGTGACCAAGTATCTTCTTGATCTTCATCGTGTGGATGAATTGAAGAACTTTGCAACCAACAACCTTCTTAGTTGGTGATTGAAGTCGCGTCTTGAGATTCTCGCAATTGGTTAATCACGTACTAGGAGTCGTGCATCCGAAAGGGGAACTGTCACTACAGAACAAGTCTAATTAGGTATTGAGGTAAGGGTTCAACTATAGGTTGGTAAGGTACTTGGATTCCTTTACTTGTAACCGCTTGTTATGATAATAGTGGAGTTTCGGGAGTGGTGACCTGAAAATCATCCGGTGGGATTTTTGCCGTTAGGTTTTCTCTATTCGTAAACAAATCACCGTGTTATTTATTTTTTACTGCATAATTAGTTTATTGGTGATTTGTTTGTGCTACCACGCGTTTGCATGATAAATTGATTAATTAATAACTTGGCTAATTAATTAATTAATTTCTATCACAAATGGTCATTCAGTTTGTGGCCTATCACAACATGTACTACCGGAGTCTTTATGATGCTATCGTTGTGGGCTTAACACATTCATTGAAGTGTCACTACTTAAACTATTCAATTCCTATCAAGCATCATGTGAAGCAATAAAAGAACTCCTACTACCAAGTCACATCCGCACAGTAGCTTTTAAAATGCTAATAATTCTGGGATGACATCATTAGATGCTTAAAAAATTGTTTTAAGTGCATGATATTACTATAAAAGAGTACTTAAATTACACCAGAAACCTATCTAGAGTTCACAAATTTGTAAGAGCCTCTTCAATGTCCATAATGTTCCGATTCTCGTCTTTTACTTCAATCCTTACCTGTTCCTTCTTCCTTTTGGTACTGGTGGCATATTGGAAGAGAAATAAAGCCCGGGGTACCATCCTGAAGTCGCCACCAGGGCCGTGGAAGCTTCCTCTTATAGGGAACTTGCATCAGTTGATTACCTCAGGATCATTACCTCATTATTCTTTGAGAGATTTAGCAAAGAAACATGGACTTGTTATGCGGCTACAGTTGGGTGAGGTATCAGCAGTGATCATTTCATCACCAAAAGCAGCAAGAGAGGTATTGAAAACACATGAACTTTGTTTTGCACAAAGGCCTGACTTTTTTGTGGGTGAACTTCTCTCATATGCTTATTCAGGCATTCTTGGCTCTCCCTATGGCGATTGCTGGAGACAAATGAGAAAAATTTGTGCTTTGGAACTTCTAACTGCTCAGCGAGTTCACTCATTTAGGTCAGTAAGAGAAGAAGAGGTATGGAATCTTATTGAAACTCTTTCTTTGTCCAACGGGGTTTCCCTCAATCTCAGCAAGCATTTATTCGACTTGACAAATACTGTAACTTCTAGAGTAGCATTTGGAGAAAAGTGCAAAGCCCAAGACGAGTTCATATCTCTAGTTAAGGAGATAATGGTGCATGCTTCAGGTTTTATTGTGCCGGATTTGTATCCCTCACTTAAATTTATTGCCTCAATCAATGGGATGAAGACGCCTTGAAAAGACTTCACCAAAAGAGGGACAAAATTCTTGAGGATATAATTGATGATCATAAGATGAAAATGATAACCACTAGCACCACCAATGACTCTTCATGCAAGGAATATCTTATTGATGTGCTCCTGAAACTTCGTAAGTCGAGTGACCTCAAATTTGAGATCACAACCAAGCACATCAAAGCTGTCACTTCGGTATGACTTAATAGACTCTTGCAATAGTAAGTGTTTTTCAACTACTAATAAGATTTATATGACTTAAAAGTTAGTTCAAATATTTTTCAGGAAATCTACCTTGCAGGGGGTGAGGCTGCAGCAACAACCTTAGAATGGGCAATGTCAGAGTTGCTTAGAAACCCAAAGGTAATGGAGAAGGCACAAGCTGAAGTGTGCAAGGTCTTTGAAGGAAAGAGAAAAATTGAATACATAGACACTCAGAAGTTAGATTATGTGAAATTAGTTGTTAAAGAAACTTTACGATTACATCCTCCTGGAACCTTAATCCCAAGGGAATGTAGGGAGAGATGTGAAATCAATGGATATGACATACCTACTAAAACCAAAGTTATTGTCAATGTGTGGGCTATAGGGAGAGATCCAGATTATTGGGTTAATGCTGATTGCTTTCAGCCAGAGAGGTTTCATGGTTCTTCCGTTGATTTTAAAGGGAATGACTTTGAATTCCTTCCATTTGGGGCTGGAAGAAGGATGTGTCCAGGCATAACATTTGCTATTGCAATTATTGAACTTGCACTTGCTCAATTGCTATACCACTTTGACTGGAAACTACCAAATGAAGTCAAACCAGAAGAACTTGACATGACTGAGAATTTTGGATCAACCTGTAGGAGAAAGAATGATTTGTATTTAAATGTTACTCCTCGTTTTCCCTTTCTTATGGAGACATGTGGTCAATAGGATGTAATACTTAGTTTTGAGTGTCTGTTTGACATTAATGGAATATGTTTAGTTTGGGTGGTATGGCAAATAAACAATTTTTAAGAGAATAAAGAAGTTAAACTTCTATCTTCATTTGAATGCCAGCTTGTGTGTTATAAACTTATAGATACAATATCCCAACAATTTTGAGCCGGCTCCTCAGCTTGTATGATCGTCACTTTCTAATAGATAAACTAAATTAGAAGTTCATTTTTGTACCTATCTTTTATCCCCGTCATCATGATGGCAACAACTTTTGAACCATCAATATTTTTCTATTCGTGATTTTGAGGCATTTTAATGTTCTATACATTTTTTTTCCTGAACGTTTACAACTAAACAAAAAGAGTCATGCTCACATTTCCCCATCTAAGATTACTAAAGACATGCACTAAAAAGTAAAGAAAGTTACAGGTGGAGAAATTTTAGACCGTTGTTAGGTTCTAAAGTCTTAGGATTTTATGTATTTAAAACTCTAATTTGTATTTTTGGCAAACCATGATCAAAACAATGTGTTTAGAAGTGTTTAAGGCTAGCTCAAAGTTGTGCGTTTATGTAAAGTTGGAATTGAGTTAAAGCGGTAAAGGATTGTGCCTTTCGGCCTGGCTCGATCGATCGAAGTTCGGGCAAAATGTTTTTTTGCAGATTCGTCCAACTCAGCCCTAAGTGTTTTAAAACGTTTTTAGGGTTTCTTATTTGTCCTAAGTATAAAAGGCAAACTCTAGCCACGTTTTAGTGTTGCTCATAATTGCGGTTTGTGTAAATCTCTTGTGAAATCTAGAGGAGCTTTCCTTTACACAAACTTAGGGTTTTCAGGGAGAAGATTTATCTACACCTTGATGATCAATTTAGTTGCTGCCATTGAAGTTTAAAGAAAACACAAGCGGGTGTGCTTGTATCCGGTGGTGAATCCAAGAAAGAAAGAGTCCGTGGATTCTGAGCTTGCACGTGGTCATGTCAGTAAGTTCTCTTGGTTGGTAGCAATAAGAAGTCGAGCGTGGGGGCTTGTAAGTCTTATTGTATGAACTTCGATTTTTTCAAGATAGTGGATTCAAGTTTACCTTGAGAATAGCTAGATCAAATCCTCTCCAGGTTTTTACCGGTTTGGTTTCCTGGGTGATCATATCTTGTGTTATTTATTTTCCGCTGCTTTGCATGATTTGATCTTTTATATTGTGATAACTTAGACTTGTTTAATTGGACTAAGTAACAACTTGACTAATTACCTAGATTTAATCAATTGTTTAAGGGGTCTAAAAACTAACAAGTGGTATCGTAACGGGTTACTCTTTTGTTTTAGATCTTTTGATCTAAGAGCCGATCCTTGACCCCTGTTGTTATGGAACACGGACACTCTCTAATTATTCCTCCTCACTTTGATGGGAATAATTATGCTTATTGGAAAGTAAGGATGAAAGCATTCATGAAATCCATTGATGAGAGGGTGTGGAACTCCGTTGAATACGGATGGGAGAAGCCCACTACTCCTGTTAGTGAGTGGGAAACTTCTCAAAAAGAAGCAGCTTCGTTTAATAGCAAGGCTATGAATGCGATCTTTAACGCTGTTTCTATGGAGGAATTTAAGAGAATCTCTAATGTTGAGATCGCTCATCTCGCTTGGAATATCCTCCAGATCGTGCATGAAGGCACAAAGGTGTCAAAATAAATAAATTGCAGCAATTGACTTCTAAATTTGAAAGCATTAGGATGTCCGATGATGAATCTTTTGATGAATTCTATGCTAAATTGAATGATATTGTTAATTCTGCTTTTAACTTGGGTGAAATCTATGATCAACCTAAAATTGTTAGGAAGATTTTTAGATCTTTGACTAAAGACTTTGTAAGGTTGAATTTATTCAACCATCTAATTGGCTTTATTCCGTGCCAAATTTGCTTGTAATTCAGCATTTAGTAACCCTGTATTTAGGTGGGATTGTTGTAAGGGTAGTGAGTGAGATAGAGTGAAGATTGCTCAAGAGTGTGCAAGAAAAAAGCAGTGTCGCGGCTGGGACTCGCGGGTGGACTCGCGGCTTCAACTCGCGAGAAGATGCACACGTGCCAAGCATGCTGGAAGATGAACAGTCATGCTAGCTGGAGCACTACAGGACAAAACAGGACAATCGGCCATACGGTTAACTCGCGGATCGATCTCGCGACTTGGTCAAGCCGCGAGGTCAAGCCGCGAGCCACCCCTGTTTTGGAAAAACCTGACGTTTCGCATTCCTCTTCACTCCAATATAAATACCCTTTTAACCCACGATTGAAAGAGAGCTTCAGAGAGAATTTTGAGAGAGAAACCCTAAAGAAAAACCAGATTGTTTCACCCACAATCTCTACCTTAGAGTCTCATCAAATTCCCTCACTCTCTTCCTCTCCATTGTCAAATCCTTGAGAGGCATTATACCAAACCTGGTTCTCACCATTATCATCTCCGTGAGACAGACGTTTGGAGTTCGGGAAGCGATTAGGAAGGAGCCAATCTTCATTGGTTGATGCTACGGTGTAGTAGCGGAATCCGGAAAGTTAGAAAAGAAAAAGGTTCGGCGCAACCTCGTTGGAGCAAGAAGCTTGGAGGGCTTAGGTGCATTGGGTAGATTAGGCTTGGAGGGTCTATTCTTTGTCCTTGTATCCCAACCTGTATTTTCTAGTGGATTGATTACCGCTTGGAGGGCGGCGGAGAGGTTTTTCGCCGAGGTCTTCGGTTTCCTCTTCGATAGCACATCTGGTGTTATCTCCGTGTTTGCATCTTCCTTCCTCTCTATCTCCGCCTTTACATTATCTGCTGTGGTTTATTTTGATTGGCTTAGATAGTTGTTTAACCAATTCCATATTATAGCATATGTTAAGTTTCCGCACACTAGTTGTTTGACATATTGCTTGTGTTGGTTAAATTGGTTTTGGGGTCTAAACGTTCAAAAGTGTTTTTGTACACGTTTTTGAACTTTCAATTGGTATCGAGCGGGTACACAAACTGTTTGGTTTCATTACCATTGTGTGATCCTTGACTCCCTTTTTGAGATGGATAGGTCTCAATCCCTTAATGCACCTCCATATTTTGATGGAAGTAATTATGCATTTTGGAAGGTTCGTATGAGAGCTTTTTTATGCTCTATTGATGAATCCGTGTGGGATGCTGTTGAGATTGGTTGGACCAAACCTGGAAGCAGCCAAATCCACATGGGATAAGGTAGCACTTGCTGCATCTAATGCTAACAGTAATAAAGCACTAAATGCTATTTTTTCGTGGTGTGTCTCCGGATGAATTTCACAGATTTCTCACATTACCATTGCCAAAGATGCATGGGAGATTCTGGAAACAACTTATGAAGGCACGAAGAAAGTGAAAGATACCAAGTTACAAATGCTGACCACTCGGTTTGAGGAGCTCAAGATGAGTGAGGATGAGTCTTTCGACTCTTTCTATGGGAAGCTAAACGAAGTGGTTGTTAGTAAGTTTAACTTGGGGGAGAAAATGGAGGACTCAAAGATTGTAAGGAAGATCCTTCGATCATTGCCGGAAAGTTTTCGTGCTAAAGTGACAGCCATTGAAGAGAGCAAGGATCTTGACGACATCAGAGTACAGGAGCTGGTTGGTTCTCTGCAGACCTATGAGATGTGTTTTGCCAAATCAACGGAAGAGCAAATCCCTTGCTCTAAAGACCATTAATGAGAAGGTGGAAGATCAAGGCTCATCGGGAGAAGATATGGTGGACAAAGATGTAGCCTATCTTGTTAAAAATTTCAGAAAGTTTTTGAAATTCAAAAACAATGGAAAATTTGATGATAAGAGAAAATTCCAAAATTCGGAAGGGAGAAGAGGGATTTCAAAAAGAAAGATGGAAAAGAATCCCAATCCACACAAGGTGTCACTTGTTTTGAATGCAACGGGCATGGACACTTCAAGAAGGAATGTCCTAATTATTTGAAATCGAAAGGCAAGGTGTATGCCACGACCTTGAGTGATTCAGACTCGTCCGACTCAGAATCTGAAGAGAGCTGTGATGGAGAAGGGAACTATTCAGCTTTCATGACTATTGCTCATGTTGAGTCTTCGGATGAATTGAATTTGCTTGTTCAAGACCTTGGAGAACATAGTGATGATGACTCACTAGGAATTGTTGAAGAGTCGAAGTCAAGAAGAAGAAAGCACAACAACTCTTCAAGAGAATTATAACTCACTCTTGGAGAAGTCGGGTGAATACACAAGGGTGGCCAAGGCTGCTGTGAGAAAGATGAAGAAGGCCGAGGAAGACTACAAAAGTCTCGTAATCCGGTATAGGGAGGCCAAATGCGAGATTGAAACTCTGAATGGTGAGCTGTCCGAAGCTTACACTAAAGTGAGATTTCTTGAGAATGAGATTGTGCAAGCAAATGCAAAAATAGAGAGGGTCACCACCAAGAAGCTAGATGATGTTATATCATCTCAAAAGAGCTTTTCAGACAAATCCGGACTGGGATATACCGGAGGAAGTAGCTCAACTGGAAATGTCACTAAAGAAGTGAAGTTTGTGAAGGCCAAAGATCCCAGTTGTAGCTGACCCTACTGGTGTGAAGCTCGAGGTGGAGGAGAAGAAGAATGTGGTGGACCAACGGATCTTTGAATCATCGTAATCGGTCGTGGGCGGTCCGAATCTCGTGCCAAGTCACGTCCACGACCACAAAGAGGTCCTAGAGGAATGTATGTGTGCCATTATTGCGGACTTCAAGGGCACACTCGACCAAATTGCCAAAAGGCGAGAGCAAAGAACAGTGCAACTCCTCAAAGGTCGGGAGGACCAAGAATTGATAGGAGAACTTGGGCGGGTGATCAACCTAGAGAGCAAAATGGAGATCCCGGAATGATGAACGTGATGAAGATGATTGGTGCATTCACCAACTGCTTGGAAAGCTTCTCACGAAGGTTTGAAAGCCCTAACTCCCGTACCCAATCCTTTAAGGAAATCACCCCAAACGCAAGTGACGTGTGGGTGAAAAGGGGTACTCATGCATAAGCATTACAACATGTCCATGCATTAATACTTCCTATGCTTTGTGACTATGTTTGTGTGGTATGTTTGCTGTTTTTTTTTGTTCTTGGTTGCTTGATTATTCTTCTTGTGAATATTTCTTAATTGTGTTTTATCAATCTTTTTGTTTCTTGAGTCAAAAAATCCAAAAATTACATAAAAAAAAAAAAAATTTGAAAATCAAAAAGCCTGATTGACTTTGTTGAGTTTTTTGTCTTAAAACTCGTTTTGCCTTGTACCTTTGTGCTAATGGCTTTGTGCATTTTCGAGCATTACTTGTTTTCATGCACTCATATCACTATGGGAAAAATCTTGAAATCTATGTGATTGTTGTAAATAGATCTTCAAACTTGTCATGAATGATTAGTGAATGGTTATGTTGATCTTGAAACATGCATAGACTTGTGTCTATATCTCTTCCCACTTTTTATTTTTTTTGCTAAAAAGAGCTCACCAAATGTAAATCTCCAAATGAAAAGAGATATTGAGCTGCAAAAGCCTGTCGCACATTCTAGTATTTGACTAGGAAAAAGAGTAAGCGACCTTATATTAAAAGTGAAATTTCATTCAAAAAGGCCAAAGGCCTGTTCTTCAAAGAGAAATGTTACATATCCCTCTCACAATGAGAGATGATTGTCTCAAAAAGATCAAAAAGATCAAATGTTATGATTGAAAGTGGAGTCAAATGAAAAGCTCCAAGTTATGTTATCAAGTTGAGTGGGAGGTCATATATTCATATTTCTATAATTGAGATTGGTCACATGATCTAGTGCTAATTGTGTATGCCTTGGTTGAATTGATCATTGAAGCTTCACATTAGTCAAAGGACTATCTCATTGTTGATATCCACACACAACACACAAGTTTATGTTCAATAAATGCCATATTCATTTGTGTGATTGTACTTGATAAAATGTGTTTTCACATGCTCAATCTTTGTTAATTCAAGCACAAAATGATTTTTGAGTGTTTTAGGTGTTTTTGGAAAGTATTTTGTTGGAAAAATCTGAAAATTTCAAAAATACAGTTTTGCTCTGTTTTGGCGGCTCGATCGCGGGTATGTCAAGTCGCGAGCCTCAGCCGCATCTTCGCTGGTCAGTTTTGGCGACTTGTTCGCGAGTGGAAGGTCCGGTCGCGAGATTCACTCCAGAGATTTTCGCGGCTCGGCTCGCGACTCACTCTCTGGGTAGACCTTCCAGTCGCGAAAAACACTTAGAAAAATTTTTCAAAATTTTGTTCTTGAGTGCTTTGGCAGCTTGAGTGGCGATCGTGGTGGCGACTTAATCCGATCGCGAAAATCGCGTGTTTTGCGTAAACAGGAGCAGTTTTTAAACCTCTTTCAGTTTTCCCTCGAACTTTTGTAAACTGTTCATCTTCTCTTTAAACTGCTTTTCCTTTCCAAACACTTCGTGAATCCATTTGTCAAACCCTTTTGGTGCTTCGTTTCTTCTCCAAATCATCAAGAAAAGGTATGGGTTTTGTCTTCTCAATCTCATTTTTTTTTTCCTGCATATTTCTGTTACTATTTTGACTGGTATTGTATTCATTATACTTATCTCTATGTGTAATGGGTATGGAGTGTCTTGTTTGATATTGTTCTCACCTGTTTTCATCTTTGGCTTGAGTCACAATGTGTATTTCATTGTTCTGTTTTTGCCTATTATTGAATCTGAGAATCTTTTCTGAAATGGGTTTGGTGTCTATGTGACTTACTCGTTACACTTGCCCGAATATTGATGTTGGTGTTTGGTTTTGGTTCTTGAGTGGTTATGATAACATAATGTATGTCACTCATCCACGTGCTCCGGTGTGGATGTTTGTTTTCTTCATGATTGAAATATTTTCCCCATGTTCATGCCTCTGTTGAAGTGATTTATGTTATCTGCTCTAAATATTCAAATGCTGTATCTTATTGCATATCATGGTCCTGTTAACCTGTCTCAATGTCGGTCTTTGTCGGTTGTGATGTCTATCTTTGTCTTGGTGCTCTTTCACCAAGTTTGATGCACGGATTAGTTTGTGCTTCTGTGTATTGTTGGAAGGTTTGGTTGGGTCTGCACTATATTGATGCAGGTTTATATATTGAAATGTTGGCTATACTGAATCTTGTTGACAATCTTTTGTGGGGTATTGTTGCTTGGTTCTTTTCTGTTGGTCTGTTTTCTTGCAGATGTCTCGTCGATCTTCCAGGGGTAAAGACATTGTTCTTTGACGAACCAGCGACCCGATTGCTAAAAGGACTCGTCTATCATCTCAAGCATCTCAAGATCCCAATGAGGATAGATTCGAGTTCCCCTTAACTCACACGCCTACTCAAATGTGTTTGACAAGTCAACAACTATAGTGGAGCGGGTAGTAGAGTTCAACACCTTAGGGACTACTTTCATCCCTCGAATCTTTGAGAAACGAGACTGGGCAAACTTGTTCGGAAACTTTGATGATCCAATGGATGAGCTGGTCAAAGAATGCTTCTCCAATGCATCCGATCTTGGACCTATTCTCGTTTTCTAGGTCAGAGGAACAGAGTTTAGTGTTACCCCGGACTCCATCGCAAATCTTCTCGGCATCACTGGACCTCGAGAATGTGAATTTAACTCCCTATGATGAACGAAATCCAGAGGTTGGAGAAATTTTACAAATCCTAGGACACGATCATGAGGTATCAAGTGCAGGAACTTCCATCAAGACCGCAAAGTTTGCACCTGAGCTGACCACACCGAAGTTGATCATGTTCACCAATCTCTATCCTTTGTCCAACACTACATTCATCAATCTTGGGAGAGCTATATTTTTGTGTGATCTCATTACCGGAGCCCCCATTGATATATGTGCTCACATCTACTACAACTTGAGGAAGACCGCGTGTCGATCTACAGCTCGAGGAATCATTCCATTTTGCAGTCTCGTCATGAAACTTATTCTTAGTGCAGGCATTACTCCTCCTGCAGATGGTAAAATGTTGACTCGTCAACGTCCCATTTCTTTGTTCACTCTTCAAGCGAGCAGAAGTCACTCCTCCAAATCACCAAGAAGTGCTCACATCTCTCCAGTTACTTCATTTGCCCTTGACTCAGAGACACCTGCACATACCACATCTGCATCTCATGCTGTTTCTGAAGCTTCACCGGCTGGTATTCCACAAGCACAAATCGCTTCTCATCTTGACAGAGTCGGCGGTGTACTTGAGCACATTCAGAAACGCGTTGATGAGCTTGTGGCACTTCTCTACTCCACAAACAACCATGTCCAAATGCGCCTCAAGACTATGGAGAATCAGCTAGATGAGATTCAACGAAAGTTGGACGAGAGTCTTTAGCTATTCGTGACAAAAAGGGGGAGAGCATTCAGTAAGGGGGAGAAAAGTTCAAAGGGAAGTGTGCATAGTGATAGGGGGAGTACACACATACTTTTGTTTTTCGTCTTATCTTCTAAACTTATGGTTCTTATGGTTTTGATACACTGTGTTTTGGTGTATAACTGTTTCTAACTCTTTTCATATACTCTTGGTTTAAACTTTAATATATGTTTGATGATGTTATTCAGGTATTTGTTGGTTTGTACCCATATGCTTATGTAAGCTTTTAGGGTTATTGTTTTATGCATAATTTGTAGGCTTTATGGTATGTACCATGCTTAAGTGCAGCCTTTATGCTATGTTGAAATCAGTACTTTAATCTAAATGTTCTGCATTATGGTTTATGTCTTGTCACTCTTGTGCCCTTGTAGGATTGTTCCTAGATGCATATGCCTTGTGTGCTATGCATTGGTTGAGTGTTGAGCATACAAGTGTCTTGCCTTGTGCTTGTTAACTTGTATGTCCTTGTGTTCATTCCAAGTGTGAATGAGCACCTTTGTGATCACTACCTTGTGGTGTTCACTTGGTTGATCAAGCCATGGTTTGTTTATTAACTCCATCTTTGCTTGATCACATATTGCCTGTTTCATATGCATTTATAATTTTCTGCTTACAATGATCATGGTGTATTGTTGTGTTTCAGGAGTTTATGTTCATATGATTCAAGTGCTTCACAGTTTCTAGAGTTAGGTGTGAGTGAGTTTTGTTCAACTGTTCCCAACTCACATGTTAAGTCTAGAGTCATTTTTTAGGTTTTGTCACGGAATAGCCAAAGGGGGAGATTGTAAGGTTGAATTTATTCAACCATCTAATTGGCTTTATTCCGTGCCAAATTTGCTTGTAATTCAGCATTTAGTAACCCCTGTATTTAGGTGAGATTGTTGTAAGGGTAGTGAGTGAGATAGAGTGAAGATTGCTCAAGAGTGTGCAAGAAAAGCAGTGTCGCGGCTGGGACTCGCGGGTGGACTCGCGGCTTCAACCCTTGAGAGAAGATGCACACGTGCCAAGCATCTTTGGAAGATGAACAGTCATGCTATTTGGAGCACTACAGGACAAAACAGACAATGGCCATACGGTTAACTCGCATGATCGGATCTCGCGACTTGGTCAAGCCGCGAGGTCAAGCCGCGAGCCACCCCTGTTTTGGAAAAACCTGACGTTTCGCATTCCTCTTCACTCCAAAGTATAAATACCCTTTTAACCCACGATTGAAAGAGAGCTTCAGAGAGAATTTTGAGAGGGAAACCCTAAAGAAAAACCAGATTGTTTCACCCACAATCTCTACCTTAGAGTCTCATCAAATTCCCTCACTCTCTTCCTCTCCATTGTCAAATCCTTGAGAGGCATTATACCAAACCTGGTTCTCACCATTATCATCTCGTGAGAGAGAGACGTTTGGAGTTCCGGGGAAGCGATTAGGAAGGAGCCAATCTTCATTGGTTGATGCTACGGTGTAGTAGCGGAATCCGGAAAGCTAGAAAAGAAAAAGGTTCGGCGCAACCTCGTTGGAGCAAGAAGCTTGGAGGGCTTAGGTGCATTGGGTAGATTAGGCTTGGAGGGTCTATTGCTGTCCTTGTATCCCAACTGTATTTTCTAGTGGATTGATTACCGCTTGGAGGGCGGCGGAGAGGTTTTTCGCCGAGGTCTTGGTTTCCTCTTCGATAACACATCATCGGTGTTATCTACGTGTTTGCATCTTCCTTCCTCTCTATCTCTGCCTTTACATTATCTGCTGTGGTTTATTTTGATTGGCTTAGATAGTTGTTTAACCAATTCCATATTATAGCATATGTTAAGTTTTCGCACACTAGTTGTTTGACATATTGCTTGTGTTGGTTAAATTGGTTTTTGGGGGTCTAAACTTTCAAAAGTGTTTTTGTACACGTTTTTGAACTTTCGGACTTTAAACCCAAGGTGACTGCCATTATCGAAAGTAAGGATGTGGACTCCATCCCTGTTGATGAACTTGTAGGATCTCTTCAATCCTATGAGTTGGATCTACCCAAAACTACCAAATCCAAATCAATGGCTCTTAAGTCAGTTGATGATGTTGAAGGTGGTGGATTTGATGATGAGCTCTCTCTCACGAGTTTGCCTACCTTGCCAAGAACTTTAGAAACTTTCTCGGGAATAGTAATAGAAAGGCAAGAGGCACAAACACCGTTGAACCTAGAAAATTTAGGAAGCATGATCCCACTAAGGTTAACAACAATGATAAACCTAGAGAAAGAGTAGGTCAATCTTCCAATAATTCATTGGGCTCTCAGTGTTTTGGATGTCAAGGGTATGGACACATGAAATCTGAATGTCCAACCTATTTGAAGTCTAAGGGTAAGGCTATGGCTGTAACCCTTAGTGATGGTAAAGTTTCTGATAATGAGTCTAATTGTGATGAGGATGGAAACTTCATTGCTTTCACCGCTACTGCTGTAGTTGATGAGAGCATATCTGTTGAAGAGAACCCTTCTGATGGGGAACTCTCTAAAGATGCAGATCTTCAAGAGGCCTATAATAAACTTTGTAAAGTTGCTGCAAGGGATGCTATGAATGTTGAACTTGGCCTCAAGAAAATTGAATCTCTTGAGCTTGAAAAGAAAAATTTGCTTGTTAAACTGTTTGATGCAAATGATCTTTTGAACAATGTGAAAACTGAAAATATGCTTTTGCTTGATAAAGTTAAATCTTTGGAACTTGATTTATCTGTTGCTAGATCTGCTAGTTCTAAACTTGATCAAATCTTTGAGTGTTCAAAAGTCTTCTTCGACAAAACTTGATTAGGTTATGTTGAAAGCATCTCCGTGTCCGCTCCCCATTCCACAAAGTTTGTTCCTTCATCTTCTTCTTCTGAACCTTCTGTGCGTGAGATAGTGAGTGAAACTGTCAAACCCCCTGTGAGTGAGGTTGTTAAACCCTTAGAAAGTTCATCATCTAGAAAGATTAGGGTTGATTTGAAAGAGTCTAAGTCTAAGAAGCCTACCCTATCTAAGGACAAGACACATGATAAGCCCGCATGGGTTTGTCACTTTTGTGGAAAGTCTGTCCAAATCGCTACAAGTCGTAAGTCGCTAAGAGAGCAAACAAACCAAAAGTACCTGTGCCTCAAGCACTTGATCCGATGGTACTTATTGGTGATTTGGTAAAGGCTTTAAACTTTTATTCCAATTCTGGAGTTGGTAATCATTCTCATGTGAATAAGAAATCCAATGCTCATGGTGCATCTAAAAGGTTTTGGATGCAAAAGACTCTATCTAACTGAGTCTTTCTGACATGGTCCTTGTGCTTCATTACTCTACCCTTTGTGACCATTGTTCTTTGGTTTTGTTTTTTTTGTTTCTAGGATTTGCATAGCATAACATTCATGCATTTCATTCTAGGTATTTTTTTTATTTTTAATAAATAAAAAAAAAAGGAAGAAAAAGGAAGCACATTTTGTTTTGTACTATTCTTCTTGGTTTTTGAGAACAAGGTTGGTCAATTTATTTTTACATAACATGTCTTTTTGTACCTTGTTTAGTTTTGATGAACTTATTTATTGCACTTTACTAGTTGAAGCTTTATAGTGCATGTTGTGTGGGAAAGATGTTTATGGCTTTTGATTACTATGTCTTAATCTTGAAGTCACATGTTTTTAAATGTTTGACTTGAACTTTTAGAAAAAGGCATAAATAACCATCTCACCACTGTTCACTAGCCAATCATTAACACCTTAGTGCATATCATAAGATTTTGTGCTCGAGAAAGTGTAGCACATGCACAAAAAAAACATAAGGTGAAGCCTCGGGTTAAATTGCTTAATTCTTAAAATCAAAATTGGTGTGTACTATTAGGCTTGATGCCAAACTCACATAATTTAAAATTGGTATGTATATTATGAGGCATAAATACAAGAAACTTACATGATTGCAAGCTTATGATCTAGGAGATGTGGGAGTTATATGATGTAACTCTTTAGGTGATAGTCTCTTTTAAATTCTTTGTAATGAATTTTGTAGACTTTGTGATTGATTGCTATTCACATATCACCTTACATGTATTTCAAGCTTTTACTAGTTGCACACACTACACGAGTTACTCTTTGCTAAACATTGTACATGTTATTGTGTGTGTTTATGGTCCGATCAACCAAGTTTTGCAAATACTTCGAATTTTGTGCAAAATTAATTTGTTCTTGGAAAATTTGTGAAGAATGCAAGAAATTTTGTTTTTTGGGAATTTGGGCTTAAAATTCTTGTTTTGAAAATCATATCATCACATACTCATGCATTTTTGTTCTTAAATTTCAATGCTTTGAGTTAATTCTAAATGTTTTTCAAAACTGTGTTTTTTCTCAAAATTTGGTGAGCCTCTGCCTATTTCGATCGATCCATTCTGTTTTTCGATCAATCGAAAATTTTTAAATTTGATAGAGAGAGTCTCTGTCTGTTTCGATCGATCAAGGTTGATTTTCGATCGATCGAAACTCGTGAATCAGGGTTTTTAAAAGGACAAATTGGACTTTTCAAAGTCACTTTTTCAAATAGTTTTTCAACTTCTCTCTCTCTCCGCGTTGGCTATAGGCTCCACCATCAATTTTTTGTCGTTTTCCTTCAAGATTTTTGCAAGGTTTTTGTCCTTGGAGGCCGGTAAGTCTCTTTTGCCCTTCCTTTTCCATTTTATTTCATGATTTCATGCATTTTTCATGCATTCTTGTGGCTATTTTCGGCACTTTCAAAATATTGGGGTTTTTGATGATTCGAACCTATTTTGGTGAAATTGATCAATGGTTTTTGTTCTATGATGCTATAATGATGATTCTTATGGTTTAATTTGATCAATTTTGTGGTTTTTGAAAAATTGGAAATTCTAGGGTTTGAATTTGATCCGAATTGGAGATTTTTTTCTAATTGGGTTAAATTGATGAAATTGGCTTATCAAATTGATGTATTTGGTCATTATTTTTGTTATTCTATCATGTGTGAAGATCAATTCGTCAATATTTTTCAAATTGATCAAGTGGTTTTTCAAATTTTGGGTTTTTTTTTTTTTTTTTTTTTTTTTTTTTTTTTTTTTTTGTGTGTGTGTTAAAACCTTAATGTTCAAGCCAATTTTGTGAATTTGAACCTTTTGGACTTAATTCACTGCATTAGAACATGCATCATGACATTTAACTTGTTCATGCATAATGACATTTAACTTGTTTATGCATCATATAGATTTTTATTCTATATTCTATTTTTGTGTTAACTTGCGATCTGCCCTTGGTTTTGTTTTTTTTTTTCTCTATCTGTGTGTTGGTCCTTATCCTAGCACCATGCCTAGAAAAACTAGAGTCCATAGGACCACTTCCACTTCCTCCGAGTCTCCCACTAGGGTTGAGTTGTTTAGGAATGATAAGTGTAGAGAAGCCTTTGACTCCTTAAACCGTAAGCGTAAGATATGGGCTGAGTGAGCTGTTGTGTTGGATGAGCTTGATCCGGCCATTAGGGCCAATTTTGAGTCTAGAGGTTGGTTGCCTCTCTTAGAGATAGATCATCCACCCCCGACCGCCCTGATTAGAGAGTTCTTCTCGAACCTCTCTTGTCGCATCTATGATTCCAACACCCTTGTTAGGAGTTGGATACGAGGTGTAGAGTTCACCATTACCCCTCGGGTGGTGGCTGAGGCTCTTGGGGTGCCGGTTGTTCGGGAGGCTGACTATCACTATGATGAGTCACCCTCATTAGATGTTGTCATGTCTTACATCACTGGGTCATTTATCCGGTGGGGTTCTGATCCTCGGATCACGTCCGCCGAGCTTACCGAGACCGCTTATCTCTTCTTTAGGATAGCATGTCATTCGTTATGGCTTATCTCTCACTTCCACACCATCCCTTTAGAGCGATGTGTGTTTTTGTATGCCTTTGTTTCTGGAGCGTCTATCAATTTTCCTCACTTGTTTCTTCGTTCTTTGAACGAGGTTCATAGGAGTTCCGCCTTAGGGCATGCACCGATTCATCCTATTTTCATTCATAGGATTTTTCTCTTCTTAGGTTTAGATGGTTTTCCGTTTGGTGAGCCTGTTCATGTGATTGGTCCCATAGGTGCCACTTTTCTTCGTCAAAGGGCTGCTCGGTTGAGAGTTGCTCTTTCTCGTCCTAGAGGTGCGTCATCTAGTGGTGTTCCCCCTCCTCCCTCTTCTACAGGTACAATCGCCATCGAGACGTCAGTCTTGCTGCTGATCTGCCGATGTTCCTCCACCGACTGTTTCGGATGATTCGGACATTCGCCGCACGTTGGATCATGTCTTGACTGTTCAGGCGGCTCAAGGATAGATTTTGGTGGACGTGCTTGATGAGATCTGTGCCTTGTGTGCGGAGTTGGCGCAGTTTAGACCACCTTCCTTTTGATGATGGATATCTTGTTTGCCCTTTGGCATTCCGTCACAAAAAGGGGGAGTACTTTATAGAGTTTTTGCTTTCAGGGAGAGTTTATTTGTTTTTGGTTGGAGCTTGTGGAGTTTAGATTGTATTTAGGTGCTTCACTTTGTACTTAACTTTTTTAGCTCTTACCTTGTTTTTGATGGGATATTCATGTTAGGGGGAGTTTTATGTTTTGTTGGTACTTTATATGTTTCTTGTTTCAAACTGCTTATTGATTTATATTTATGAGCTATTCATTGATATATGTCTTTATTTGTGTGTTGTTTGAAATCAAGAAGTTATTTTGTTTACTTGTATTATTTCCACACATGCGGTTATGCATTTTGTTTAGTGTTTCAGGAAATATACAGGTTGATTCAATTGAGTCTTGTCTACACTTGCAAATCGATGGATAGTAGTTAGGATTGAATTTGTTTTATGAGCATTATTTTGTAAAGGGTTTTTTATTTTGTAAACTTTGAGCTTCTAGTTGTGTTTTGTCACGGATTGCCAAATGGGGAGTTTGTTAGGTTCTAAAGTTTTAGGATTTTATGTATTTAGAACTCTAATTTGTATTGTTGGCAAACCATGATCAAAACAATGTTTTTAGAAGTGTTTAAGGCTAGCTTAAAGTTGTGCGTCTATGTAAAGTTGGAATCGAGTTAAAGCAGGAAAGGATTGTGCCTTTCGGCCTGGCTCGATCGATTGAAAGACAGGCTCGATTGATCGAAGCTCGGGCAGAATGTTTTTCTGCAGATTCGTCCAACTCAGTCCTAAGTGTTTTAAAACGTTTTTAGGGTTTCTTATTTGTCCTAAGTATAAAAGGCAAACCCTAGCCACGTTTTAGTGTTGCTCATAATTACGGTTTGTGTAAATCTCTTGTAAGATCTAGAGGAGCTTTCCTTTACACAAACTTAGGGTTTTCAAGGAGAAGATTTATCTACACCTTGATGATCAATTCAGATTGCTGCCATTGAAGCTTAAAGAAAACACAAGCGGGTGTGCTTGTATCGGTGGTGAATCCAAGAAAGAAGGAGTCCGTGGATTCGGAGCTTGCACGTGGTCGTGTCGGTAAGTTCTATTGGTTGGTAGCAATAAGAAGTCGAGCGTGGGGGCTTGTAAGTCTCATTTTATGAACTTCGATTCTTTCAAGATAGTGGATTCAAGTTTACCTTGAGGATAGCTAGGTCAAATCCTCCCTAGGTTTTTACCGGTTTGGTTTTCTGGGTGATCATATCTTGTGTTATTTATTTTCCGCTGCTTTGCATGATTTGATTTTTTATATTGTGATAACCTAGACTTGTTTAATTGGACTAAGTAACAACTTGACTAATTACCTAGATTTAATCAATTGTTTAAGGGGTCTAAAAACTAACAACCGTAATTGAAGCAGATGATGAGACAAAATAAAAGGTCAAATGAAAAAGTAAGAGACACAAATACCCTAGAAAAAGTAAACCAGATAAAATAATAAAAAAAATTTAGTCATGGATTAGCCAGAGTACCTCATCAATACCAGTATACACAAGAACTAGTTTCTGCCTCAGTAGAAGCTACTGTTTGCTTTGAGAAGCCCAGATTACTTTTAAACTTGACTGACTGGTGCAAACCTTTTAACCTCTTCAATATTCTGTGAATTGAGGACAGTAGTAATCTGAGTAAGATCATCTATACAAATTTTGGCAAAGCTGATTCTGTTCTTGGTGACTTGGACTCATAAATTGTATCAGCATGTAATGGCTTACCAATAGCAAGAGCTATGTAACTAGGCCGTATTTCATTTCAATACTTTCAAGGTTTAATTAAAGCTAAAGCCAAATAGAATTTTGCATAGCTCTTTTCTTGGATAAGGTCATAGGCTCATAGCTAGATTCCATTTCTTCATTTGAATAAGAACAAAGTTTCTCTCTAAACTAGTTTGGAGAGAAACCCTTCAAACTTATCATATATCTCTTTTTTGGGGTGTAAATTTTGAAAATCTAACCGTTGAATTTCATGTTCTTTATGTTCTTAATATGCATGTCAAGTTTCGTTCAATTCGGATGTTATTTACTATTCGATCAATGAACTTATTTTTTATACACAATTTTAGATTACAAAAACTTGAAATTTTAACATTTGTTTGATGTTATAGCAATTGATTTTTAATTTTCTTGAAATTTTGCAAACATGAAAGATATAATAAGAACATGCATTCCAGCGATTAGATTTTCAAATTTCACACTCAATATAGAAATATATGTTAAGTTTAAAGGATTTCTCTCCAAACTAGTTTGGAGAGAAACTTTGTTCAAAGAGGATAAACTTCTATCTTCATTTGAATTTCAGCTTGTGTGTTATAGATACAATATTCCAACAATTTTTGAGCCAATCCCTTGGCTTGTATGGTCGTCAGTCGTCACTTTCTAATAGATAAACTAAGGTTTATTTTATTTTATTTTTTACACCCATCTTTTATGAGTTTATCCCCTTCATCATGATGGCAACAGAAATTTTGAACCATCAATATTTTTCTATTCATGATTTCTGAGGCATTTTTAGTGTTTTATACATTTTGTTTTACTGCAAAAATACAACTGAACAAAACGACTCCTACTCACATTTCCCCATCTAATATTACGAAAGACATGAAATAAAAAGTAAAAGAAAGTTACAGGTGTACTTTTAGACCGTAATTGAAGCAGAAGATGAGACACAATAAAAGGTCAAATGAAGATTGTTTACGAAGATAACACGAAAAACATCATGGCAGCAGACACAAAAATACCTAGAAAAAGTTAAGCAGATAGGCTCATAATAATTTTTTGGTCATGAATTAGCCAGAGTACCTCATCAATACCAGTAAATACAAGAACTAAATTCTCCCACAGTAGAAGCTACTGTGGTAGTGCCTGCTTTGAGAAGGCCAAATTGTTTCCAACTTTGACTGGCTGGTGCCAGTGCCAACCTTTCAACCTCTTCACTATTCTGTGTATTGATGACAATAGTAATCTGAGTAAGATCATCTATACGAATTCTGGCAAAGTTGATCATGTTCTTGGAGACTTGGACCCAGAAATTGTATCAGCATGTAATGGCTAACCAACAGGAAGAGATATGTAACTAGGCCGTGTTTCATTTCAGTACTTTCAAGGTTTTATTAAAGCTAAAGCCAAATAGGATTTTGCACAGCTCTTCCTTGGATAAGGTCATAGCTGGATGCCATTTCTTCAACACTAAAGTGCTTGTTCTGAAAGTGCCAAGAAGGCCTTCACAGAATTGAATTCATAGCTTCAAAGTCAGTGCATTTGAAGCAGAAACCACTACTTGTAGGACAAAACCACAGCTAATTAATCCTTAGTTTCTATGTGCAAGGTTCCTCTATAGATCAGCACTTTAGCCTTTGAATGCCCAAAATTAACTTTTTTGTTTAGTTTTCCAATTTGCACTTCTATCTTATCATTTTGAACTTTAATGGACAAATATGAATTAAATAACTTTGAAATGGAAGAGCCTTGTTTGAACTCCAAGTCTTTGAGCTCCTTCTATAAATAGAGGAAGAATCAACACGGAAAGGCACTCAATTTGCCTGCAATAAACCCTCCAGAAAAGACTAGAATAAAGAATAATTTTAGTAAAATTGATTAGCATATTCATTACTATATCAATCTATAGTAATTAAAATTGATTATAATTTTAGTTTTTTAGTTTTTTTTTATACAAACTTTATGAGTATAAAAATATTGCGCAGACATTATAGAAATTAGGTATTCATGATTATTATTATTTTTTATAGTGAAGTCCAAGTGCTATATTTAACGGTTTGGTGCATCATAAAAATAAAAGATAAAAAATCAAAAAATATCTCCTGATCCTATTTCTTCTTCTATTAATTAACATAACGAATTATTGTATTACATTGATATTGGATTCCTCCAATCCCATACCCCCTTCTTCTTTTAATAAAAAGAACAAGTTAATATATTACATAAGGGTAGAAAATTCATAGGAAACTAAAATCCTAAAAATATTATACCTAAAGTTCACACTACAATGGCTCCTTTAGACCCCTCCTCTGGTACTATTACCAACAGTGCAATTTCTTCTCTATAATACAGTCCAAATATGCTATTTTTCACCATCTCTTCCATTAAATTTGTGCTTGTTTTACCCAAAAATTTGTGCTTCCTCTCCTTATGTGGAGGTTGTGATTTTGAGAATATGTCAACCAGTTGACAAGGCCATAAACAGGATTAATACATCTTGCCACAAGCACAAGATTATTGTCATAGATAACATTGAAAATAAGACCAAGACATAATTGATTATATATACCATTTAAAAAAAAAGAAATATTGATTATATATATCTGAAACACAAGCTTACCCACTACTGTTTGATAGCTTTGCCCATAAACCTCAGTTCATTTTCAGGTTTTGTTTTGTTTTGTTTTTTTTTTTTTTTTTAAGAATCATTTTCAGGTTTCGTTTGTCATGTAACTCTACAATTAGGACAGCGAAGATATCATATTATAATAGCTCCATGGTCAAAGTTTGTTCTATTTCCTGACAATGTGGATGCATAACATAGACAACCAAATTCCAGTTGTGAATATTAATACTTGTTTTGTCTTGAGGGCCACGTTAAATATATGAAAATATTTTTAAAATTCAAAGAAAATAAAATATTTATTTCAACATATGTTATTTTATTCTATAATATAAAAATATTTATATCAAGTGAGTCCTTTTTTTTATACTAAAAAAAAAGTGTTCTTCTTGGAAAGTAAGGAAGATTTCCATTAAAGAGATTTAGTTATCTATTTTCCATTTTTAGAAACATATATCTTAAATATACATTGGTTTAATGAGCTACTTGTGGTATAATAGTATAAGAGGAGAAAATGATACATTAGTCGTTTACATAAAACTATCTATTTTTAGGAACATATACCTTAAATATATGATGGTTAATTTAATGAGTTAGGATCGGAGAAAGAGGGGGAAAAAATGATGTAGTAGTCATTTAAGTTAGTGCAGTATATACAATAAAAATTTTAGGGGGTATTAGCTAAAATTTACTTAATTATAACTACCTTTTTTTTTTTATTATTATTTTTAATTATACAAAGTATATGAGGGTGGGGGAGGATTTCAAAAGGAGTTCCGCCATTGCATGATATAGAAATAGAGAGAATGACTGTATGAGTGTTTTTATTTATTTATTTATTTATTTCTTGTTGCAACAAATATGAAGTCTTTTCTATTATGAGGTCCCAAAAGAATAATCTTTAGGACTATAACCAATTAATTAAGTACCCTACCCTTTGCATGATCGAGTTCCATTTTCAGCTCACAGGCTTAAATGGCGAAGAAAATTAAAGCCTAAAATTAATTAGAATAGGATTGGGCCTAAGTGGGGAGCTAATAGAGGGATTGTGCAAAGTGGACCGAGGAGGCCAATTTTACCTTTGTTTTATTTTTCTCCTACTTGAAATATCCCATCAAGCACAAAATGACAAAATGTTGTGAAAGAAATAATAATGATTATTGCACACTTATTAATACATACTCACTATATACATACATTAAAATTGTGTTTTTCAGTTAAAATTATGAATTATATTTTCAAAATACGATTTTAGAAGAAATGTGTACGAAGTGTGTAATAATAAATGTATAATAATTTTTTTTTTATATAAAATTAGTTCACACTAACTTTGAGAGGGTCTCCTAGAAGTATGTGGCCATAAGCATGGGTAGGGTACTTAATTAATTGGTTATAGTCCAAGACACCAAGTGATAGGCCCCACTATATGAAGTGGCCATTTGCATAAGAGATACTTTCTTGTCAAGATACCAAGACACCATTTGCCTCACAGTAAATATGTCATGGCGCCCCCTCACCTCACGATGGGTCTATATAGCCCCTAATCACACTTATAGGACCCACGTTTTATGAGAAGACCTAATAAAGTAATGCTCAGTCTCTAAAGAATGAGGACAAATTTCAGATTGGAAATTGTTGAGCAATAACATTATGCATGTCAGACAGGTCAGATCGTTTTGCTTTCGATGGCCCACGAAGAAACGAGACGGGTTGGTGATCTGCCTCTCAAGACCAAAACCACACTAGCTACTGCAAAACTTTTGTCTCAAAGTTTCCTTTTTGCCTTTTGCTTTTGCTTTTATGTGTACACCATTGGGCTTTATTTATTATTATTATTTTTAATGTGATACATTTTGTTTGTTTCAATGTTGTTTCCAGAGTATTTATGCTTTGGAGGTTGTTTAGGTTGTTTCACTTTCTTGTAGTGTTTATGTTGAATGGAATTTCTCTTATTCATAGAAAAAGAAAAAAAAAGGGTAATGCTCTATTTGGACTCAAAAAAGAATACCTTGCTTACTAAAAAAAAAAAAAGGTAATGCTCTCAAATTCAATTAAAATGGAACTTTACATGATGCCTAAGCCATTTTCATAGGAGGAAACACTAATTTTGCTTGAACGCAAATAGTTGAATAAAGTTTTTCTTCAAATCAGTTTAGAAGAATCTCTTCAACTCACTATGATACAATTTATAAAACTATCCACGCGTATTATTTAAAAATCACATGACTTATTTAAAAAGTTATTAACGATTTGTTTGAAAACCATGCTCTATCTCACAGTAAGCTAAATAAAGGGAGTTAGGAGACTATTTTTCAATTCATTTAAAATTACTACCAAAAAAAAAAAAAAAAAAAAGATAGTTTTATAGAAAATACGTTTTAGAAAACAACTTATTTTCTAAAAGAAATCATCATTGATACAAACAGACGTCAAATGAAAGTATACGTGACATGAACGGTTTTCTTAACCATCAAGTAAAGAGTGGAAAGAAATTACCTCCAAACTTTAATCTCTTAGGGTTTGTTTGGATATCGTTTATTGTTGAAAACTGAAAATACTGTAGCAAAATAATTTTTAAATGTGTGAATAGTGCTGTGGGACCCAATTTTAACTTAATATTTCTGAAATCAGACTTACAGGTCCCATGAACAGTACACATGACCCACAAAAAAAAAATGTCAAACATTGAGAGTTTCATTTTTCAATGCAATTCAAACTCAACCTTAATCCAAATTTGCTATACTCATTTGAATAAGTCTTGTGTCACATAAAATAGTACAGAAAAAGCCACAACTCACCCATGTGGCGAATTGTGGTTTATGGAGGGGTGTCCCACCACCAACCACAACTCGCCAATGTGACGAGTTGTGGCTTTTTCTGTGCCACTTTATGTGGCACTAAAAAGACTACCATTTTTGCACTATACAGTAAAATAATAATAATTCAACAGTGGTGCCCAAAAGCCTGTCAATGCCAGTGTCAGCATTAGCCAGATCCTATGATCCCACTTGCCTAATTGTGAATATATACCACGCTGGCTTGGTAGTTACCAAGTGAGGTGAAGCTTCTGCTGAGGAAGTAGATTACGTTTCGTGCTTGAAAAGTAACAAATTGTTATTATTTAGAATTTCCTTGTGTCGTTTACGCTGGTTAGTCAAATGGATACTGTTTGAGGTGTGTCAGGTTATGTGGAAATGTTGTACGGGGTTCCCTCCAGGGGCAATTGCTATTTGGGCCGCCAAAAATATTTAAAGTTAATTAGTTAATAAAAGTAATTTGAATTTTTGGGTGAATTTCTTGGTATATTTCTTGTTGATATATTAATTTTTTTACTATAGTTATAATCAATACATTGTTATGTTGTCAAAATTCATTAAAAAAGAAGTTTATAATTATGTTTCAAAAGTCATATAAAAAAAAGTTAATAGGATCTTAAATTCTCTGTGTACTAATTAATCTATTCTCTTTTATAAAAAGTTATGTCATAAGAAATAAAATTTTGAAATAATTACATAACAAAATAAATTTACAGTTTTATTTACTCAGTACCTATTTAACTATTAAAAATATGTTTATTTATAAAAGAAATTTTGACTTTAAAAAGAATTGGAAAAAAACTTGTTTATGCAAAAATATTCTTAATAGACAAACAAAATATGACAAATATGCCATCATTCTGTAGGTTTTCTCACACCAATGATCAGTTTAAATACATTTGTATTAATGACTTTCTATATTTCATATTGATCTCAAGTATATATAAGACTACTGTTAGGTCAAAAACTGGCAAAGGGCCACCTAGGCAATAATCAAAACTAAAGATTATGGTCATAGTAAAAATTTTCAAATTGATATGTGTAGGTTAGTTGTATTTGATTGGGGCTTTTGAGTTTATTATTATTATTATTATTATTATTTCAAAATGTATGTATCTTGTACCGTTGAAGGAAGGCTATAAAAATTGTGTGATACCGTTTGGGGGAGTGTCGAGGAAAGAAAAGTTTTAGAAAAATATTTTAGAATATTTTAAAATGCAAAAGAGAACTTCTAAAATGATGAGTGAGATGTAGGCTATTTTGTAAAAGAGAACTTCTAAAATGCAAAAAAGAAAAAGATAAAAAAGAGTGACTTTTAAAGAGAGAGTTTAGGAAAAAAAAAAAAATACAAAACTATATGTATGCTCTTACAATTACTTCAAGAAGAAATGAGCTACAAGGACTTGGGGGGCAAGGTTTTCAGACCCGCACCATTTATTGAATCGTAAAAGGGAGATGTTCAAGATTTTTGAGGTCGAACCGAGGTCGAACCGGGGTCGAACTGTGATAATATCATAATTAATTTAAAAATTATTTAAAAAAATATAAAAACATTAAATTAATAAAAAAAATAGAAAAATTAACTAAAATAGTCTAATTCATTTAGAGAATTAACATTACTTTAAATATTAATCTAATACAAGAATTTATTGTATAAATATTATAAAAATATTAAGTAAAAATATCATTATGTTAATTTCTAATCTAAAATATCTACGTTCACAATATTTTTACAACAAGTTATAGGTTGGTTCAAATTTGAATGTATCATTGAGATTACTTTTTTTTTTTTTTCCAACAATGACAACCAGTAACAACTTACCACTTAAAATTTATTATGAAAATATCGTAGGCATAATCTTTCTATTTCTAACCCAATACAAATTTAAAATCTTTTTCTTTTTATTCCCTCCATTCACCTGCCACTCCACAACAACACATCATGTTTGGATAAGGACATCAACTTTACCTTTTTTATTTATTTATTTATTTTATTTCCCCAAAGCTTCCATTTCCCAAGGTTTAGGGCCTGTTTGGTTAGTTATCTCTAACGAACATTTTCACATTTTAAACAATCTTACACACTTTTCAACACACTTTTTCACCCACATGTATATCAAAAATACTCAAACAACATTACTCAAACTAACTTTCCAAACAAGCCCTTAATCTACACCACACCTTTAAAAAAAATCTACGCACCAAGTCAGCCTTTAACTTCTACATATTTTTCCCTTCTTTCGTCTTCTTAACCTTCAAAAGGTCATTTTAAATACAAAATCATATGTAAACAGAAAAACTTATTTTACGTTTAATGTATCATGCTTTTATCCTCAAAATACAAATTAAAACTATTCAAAATTTATCCTCAAAAGTTATTAAGGATAGTTTAATTATTATTATTTTTTTTAATTTATAAGAACAAAGAGTCGTGTGTTTAAAATTTGTGTATAAAACTTGAGACAAAATTTAGATACAGTACCCTAAGTGTTGTTCCTTAGGTTCTCTACTCAATTAAGATTCAGTCATCCGGCTACTTAATTAAAAAATATACTTTCATCTTATGAAAAAAAATGCACATAGTAAAATCTTAAAATGGGAATCTAAGGAACAAGACCTAAGTATTATACCTAAGTATTTCTCTAAAATTTAATAGTAGAAGTTATTAAGTTAATATTGTAAAAAAAAAAGTTATTAAATTAATAATAGTAAAAGTTTTTTTCCCTGGGAACATTAATGTTAATAGCTATTGTATGAGAAAATTTTATGCTAGTGTCAGTTTGCGGAAAACAAATAAACAAAAAACAAAAATTGAAATACATAAAATTAATTTTACAATTACTTTCTACGATGTTTTATATTTTGAAATCATTACAAAATATTTTTATTAATTCTATGAGTTACATCCCTTTCAATGTACACAGTCAAACAATTATTCATATATTGATCTCTCATTTGATTGATTTATTTAAAAAATTTTAAGATCAAAATGTGTTTTTTCTAAGATTTAAGATTAACAAATTTCTACTTTTGTTTATCGGGCTTATCAAAAAAAAATTTCCTAGATTTTAGATCAAATTGGTTTGTTATTGAGCTTTTTTTGTGTTTAAAAATGTCAAGATATTGTTAAGATGATCATATTCAAACTTCTTTTATCTGGGTTTAAAAAAATCTAGGATTAGGATATTTAAAATTTTATTTTAGGGAGGTCAAAACAAAAACAAGATTAAAAAAATATTATACATAATTTATTTGGGGGCAATTGAGGGGGTTCATTTGATATTGGCATGAGTATATATTGGCGTGAGTATCCCAATTAAATTCCTTTTCTCATTCTCTCTCTCTCTCTATGGGTCCAGCTGTGGGTCCTCACTACAAACAACATGACTTGTTTCAACTTTCAACCCATTTTTTCTAAGGGTTCGCTGAAAATGGTTGAAACAAATGCTAAAAAACAAATGCTGTGGTCATTGTTCTCTTGCTTTGGCAACCATTTGGGTGACAGGTGACTAAACATAAATGTGTATAGTCTTAATTACTATTGTCACATTTCCACACATATACAAGTCATTATCTATTTGACTATCATAAAACGCGCGGTTTACTTTAGTTGATTTTTTTTTTCTCCACTTGGTTCTTACCCGGTAAAACTCCATAGATCACGTTTCGAAACGAGATGGGTCAACTCGTGAAGAGGTAACTATAAATATTTTCTCCTTTCCATAATACTGTTCTATCCGGATTGCTTTTTTCCTTAAAAAACACACACACACTGCTAGCTTAAAAAAATCGTTACAAGCTTTGTAATTCATTGCCCAGATTAATTATTTTCATTTATTAGAAAAATAAGAATTCAAATCTTCTTTCCACTAGTTTACCATTCCAACAACAACAACAAAATTTCTAAGATTCAATTAGAATGGTTCTTCCCATGCCAAATCCACTCTTACCCTCGACTCCTCTCAACAGGTAATGATAACTATGGTACTTATGCATTTTATTTTTCAACTACATATTTAGTTCTCAACTTTTGTCCCATCTTTAAAAAATGATCCATATATATATGTATAAAAATCTTTTATTTTTGTCCTTATACTTGAAGTTTGAGTGAACAAGGTCCTTGGCGTTAATTCTTATTTTATTTTTGAGTTGAGTTTATTCGGCAAAATCCCTAAATATTTTGATAACAATAAAGGGGGAAGAGATTAGTAATTTTAGTACTTTGTTTGCTTTTTTTTTTTTTTTGTTTGTCTGGAATTGGATTTTTGATAACAACAAAGAAGGAAGAGATTGGTAATTTTAATACTCAATCTGTTTTGTTTCTTTTATGTTTGTTCGGAGATAGAGAAAATCAAAACAATAGTCAAAAGTAGGGAGATTTTTTTACATGAACTTACTAAAATGAAACATTTCAAAGGATGAGTATCATTTTGAAATATAAAAGCAAAGGTCAAGGAATAAATATGTAATTGAATAATTTTTTTTCTCTAATTTTATTTTCCCCAGTTAATTATTTGATACCATTTCTTTCTGTATGCTCAGGGAGGAAAAGTGGCTATTGCACCTTGAGATTGCTGAGCATATAGTTTACCTCCTCTTCCTCGTTGTTATACTCAGTTTTGCACTACGCCTACGCAAGTGTAAACATAATAATTCCAATAGTGGTGGCCAAACTCCAAAAGTGTCAGCATTGCTTGTAATGATGACGTTGGTGTTCCCAACATTAATACCCAAATCACTATAGATCCAACTTATCCAACTTGCCTAGCCGTGAGTCCCGCCATGGCTGGCCAGTTATTATTACCAGCATATCCACCTGTGGAAGAACAATAAGTACGTCCATGCATGAAGTACTTGTTTGGTTTTTGTTGGTTTATTAAAAGACAAACGTTAACACACCGCATAGGTGCCTGTTAAAGTTGTACTAAAGTGGGTCTCATTTAATAAAAAATTAAATAAATAAAAGAAAAAAACATAAAACTAGTCATTTTGATTATTTAATATTTTTTCTCTTTACAAAGTTGGTTTTACACTAAAAATAAATGATATAAATTTGCAGAAAAAGACAAAAGAAAAAAAAAAAAAAAAAATTATTGTTAACGAACACTTTATGATCGCCGTTAACACAACTTTTATTAAAATGGGCAGTGTTTATTCTACGTGCTCAATTGCATACATTCTTACACACACTTAAAATTCTAAGTTGAAGAATGTGTGTAATAGGGTATCGTGAGGATGTACTGTGAGGTTTTGCAGCTTTTTCTTTCTGTATTGTATTGTGTTGGAAATTTGGAATATTGTAATTCTCTCTGTCTAATTGAATCAGTTTTATTGGGTATATACCGTACGTGTCATTTGAATATGCTTGTGAATATTAACAGGTTTTGTCTTGAGTCTTAACTGTATGTAATGTCAACTGTCCACATAAGGAAAATAAAGAGAGAGACCGTGTGGAGTTGTTAACTTGTAAAAAAATATGTATGTGTTCTAAATTATGAGAGGGCCAAAAAGAATAATATCTAAGACTGTGTCTGTAACCAATCAACTACCCTTGCTCTAGATTCTCAAAAAAAAAAAAAAAAAAACTACCCTTGCTCCGCTCAAATTCTATTCTGGGCACTCACTCTCTCTCCTGTGCTTGAAAGAGAGACCTAGGTTTCAAAGGCACTCCAACTTGCTTAATATAACAAGTGAAAAAAAGGAATCCAGTGCGTGATTATGCAAAGTGGGCCGAAGAGGCTATTTTTACTTTTTGTTTTTTTGAGAGACAGGCTAATTTTTCTCCCTACGAAATCTCCAACAAAAAAGGTAGGGCAGCTTCACTGCATAGGTCACAGCTTGTTTAAACCACTACTAATTTCCACATAGGACTCATTCCATGACGGCCTAAATATCAGCATAACCATTTGCCTCTCGAAAAATGATTAGTAGCACCAATCATAGACATCATTCTTCTAAAAAATGAATCATAGACATCATGAGATCAAGGGCCTAATAAACTACACTCGTCTGACGGTGTGAGCGATGTCGTTAGAGAGCAAGACAACTCAAATAAGCAATGAGACATTAAATGCTCAATCCCATATTAATGCTCTCATAACAATATTTTATCCCCCAAAAAGACATGCTCTCATAATAATAGTTTAGCTTTGATGTCAAGAAAATTATAGCTTAACTGGTCTAAAGTTCAAATTTTCTCTCCTTATTGTAATTATCAAATTGTAAATAATAATAATAGTAGTAGTTTAGCTTTTCTCAATATATGAATTCCTAATAAAGAATATCTTGGCGTAAGGAAGAAGAAAATATATATTTTTTAATATATAAATATAATGGAGTTTGTGGCTAATTGGAGAAAAAAGAAAGAAAGAAATGTTTTTTTTTTTTTTTTTTGGGAGTTAAATTACTATTTTAGTCTCTAACGTTTATATTATGTGTCAATATAACATGTCAAATGCATTAGTTTAATTCCTAATCTTTTGATACTATATCAAAAAGGTCTCTACCATGATGGATGGAAAAGATTAATATTGACTAATAGTGATTAAAATATTATTTTTATGCTAAGTAAATTGTCACATGGCTCCCATTTGCTTTAGCAAAAATGAGAAGTAAAATGCGTCGAAGTGGTTCAACTGTTTTTATTATTATTATTATTATTTATTTATTTAACATCTAAGGAGGTTGTGACAAAGTATGTATTAAAGGGTGTGTTCCTAAAAGAAATCGCGGTTGGTCAGCTTCATGACTGCTTAATTTAAAATTTCACTTTTCATGCATCTCTTATAATTGCCGTACAAAATTATACAAAAAAGATTAAGTTAATTATAAAGTAAACTCAGCGAAGTATCTGCATGGACAAAGCGAGAGAATTTAGAATGTGTTTTGATCCAACATTGTTTTTGTCTTGTTAAGAAGAATGAAAACAGGCAGAGCAGTCAGCAGCTAGAGAGTTGATCATGCTTTCATTTTTTATCAATAATTTTATCTGCATTGAAGACACTTCCTATGAGCAGTAACATTGTCTTAGTCCTATCAGCAACACTATTAAATAATGACAAATTAAAAACTGAGTAGTGTGCTGCATGCCCAACATTGTCTTGAACCAAATAACTCTAGTCTCTATATATAAACCCCATTTTTTTCTCGCTAAACTCAATAGTCCATTCCTTACTCCCATTTTCATTTTTTCCCCCTCAAAAGGGCCTTGCAATTATTGACTAATCATAGTTACCTAGGGATCAAGGGCCTAATAAATTACACTCGTGGGAATGAATGTTGTTAGAGAGCAAGACAACTCAAATAAGGAATAAGACATTTAATACTCAATCCCTACCATATTAATGCTCTCATAAGAATAGCTTAGGGGGTTTTTGGTTTAGCAATTTCCATAACTCATATCTCAGTTTCCATAACTCATAACTAAAAAATGGTGGGACCTATAGCAAAAAGGTTGTTTGGGAAGTCTATAACTCTGTTTTCATCACTCAATTCTCTGATTTTTGAGTTATGAGTTATGGAAACCGAAAACACATTTTGGCTGTTTTCAGTTTCCATAACTCATAACTCAATAGCAATATTGTAATTAAACACACATAGGGGACTCACAAACAGTACTCAGTCGCATCTTTTGACCTTTGACTTTTTTTTTTTTTTTTTTTTTCCTTCTCTGGGTTGGCTGTTTTTTTTTTTTTTTTTTTTTTTTTTTTTTTCTTCTCTGGGTTGCTGTTGTTTGTTTTTTTTTTTTTTTTTTTTTTCATTAGGTTCGGTGAGTTTGGGTACTAAAGAAAAAAAAGAAAAGAAAAGAAAAAGTTGCACCGGTGACAGGTATGGGACCCACAAATAGTGTGAAAAATATTGAGTGATGGTGCCAAACAAACATGGTATTTTAGAGTGATATAAGTGATGAGTGAGGAGTGATGAGTGACGAGTGACGGAAATTGAGTGACCAAAAAAAAAAAACCAAACAAGGCCTTTGCTTCAATGTCAAGAGTTTTGAAGTTCAATTAATTTGCAATTCTTAATATTTCTAATATCTAGTTTTTAAAACTTTTCATTATAATTATCGAATTAAAAAGAAAAGAAAAAGAAAAAAAAATAGCTTAGTTTCTCTCTTTATAAATGCTCAATAAAGAATACCTTAGCTTAAGGAGAAATCAAAGATTTTTAAACATATATATTAACTGTAGGAAAAGGAAAGGGGAAGGAAAGCATTTTGGTTTCTAACATTTACACTATATATCAGTTTAGTCTTTTTAACCTTTTGGTATTGTGTGAAATGGCCCACACCATTAAGTGATAGATGGAAAATGTTAGCATGACTAATGGTGATATTAAAATATTATTTTTATGCCAATAAGATGCCATAAGAGCTCCATTTACTTTAGCAAGCAAAGTACTGCTATAGGTATTATAAGTTTTACTATATTGAGTTTAGAAACTGACGTATCATCAATCACAAAGAGATAATTAAAAATTTGAAATATTCATTTATGAGGTAGTTGAAGTCTACCAATCAAATTCATTGTCATATCAATTTATAAATATTATGTAATAAAATTTGTAGTACCTATAATATTTTCCTAGCAAAAAAATGAGGAGTAGAATGAAAATGAAAGGTTGGAATTTTTTAAACTTTTGCTCTAGAAATGAGAATTTGAAAAACGCATTCTAGACCAAATGAAAATTTTAAATTCTCAATTGTCCAACCAAGCACCTTAATATTTTTTTCAAAATGCATTTTTATGCCTAGAAATCTGTTTGTGAGAATACAAACTTTCTTGGAATAAACTACTTATTAGACAAAACTTCGCACCAAATTGATGGGCTCTGCCACTGCCTAAACTAATAGGACTTCAAAAGTACAAAATATTCAACTAAGAAAAATAAGGGAACAAGCAATATAATCACAATATATAGATATCTTAATTTAGAATTCAAGTTCATACAAATAAGAAAAATTCAAGTCACACAAACACCTAAGTTAAATTACAAAACTATACTTTGATAATTCATGTGAGGCAAGCGCACTTACAAACATGAAGTTATCCTTCCATTGATTGGGTATGTGAATCAAGTTTATCAGATTTTTTGTTGTCCCTTGTGATAATACTTTTAATCTTTATTTATAGTAGACAAAACAGTTACTGCACTTCTCCTTATTTTTTGGTAAATTCTATTGCTCTCGGACTTAGTGGATAATCGACTGATATTCTCTTGTTATAACAGGTCACGCAAGTTTTACTTTTTGGGCCAGGCTTACGTTGTTCAAAATTTGGGCCACTGATCCAGATTTGGGCCATGAACAATATTTATTTTTTATTTATTTTATTTTTAGCCTAACACATGCCCCCTGTGCGTGATGGGCCTAAATTTAGGCCAATTGCGCATAAGTCTTTTTTTTTTTTTTTTTTTTTTTTTTTTTTTTTTTTTTTTTTTTTTTTTTTTTGGACATCAATTGCGCATAAGTTAAAATGAAAAGCTGAAAGGAAAATAAAGTGGGGGCTTTTAAGTCAACTCAGTTTGTAGATCTAGGTTATCCTTCCTAACCCCATTCATTCATCTTAGTGCGCCTCCACACTTACACTCATCCGAACATCTCTTTTCCCATTTTTTTTTTTTTCTGCAAATTTCAATTTCTAGTTCTCCACTGAATCATCTTAGTGCGCCTCCAACACTTACACTCATCCGAACATCTCTTTTCCATTTTTTTTTTTTTTTCGATTTTCAATTTCTAGTTCTCCACTCAATCTATTTTATCAAGATCGATTTGCAAACCCCCGATCTAAAAAGTCCTTCAAAACTTAGGTGGATGCCGGCGAAGGTTGTCCATGATTCTGGAATTATTCATCTCGATCGAAGCTTGAACAACGTCATGATTGTAATTCCGCATAATGTCGGAAGCTGGTGCGTACAAAATGAAGACATCTTCAAGTTCATCGTTGATGCTAAGAAGACCAATTGGCTGGTTGAGAAATGAAGCTAGGAAACTCCATCTTGAACAGGGAGCTTTGGGTTTCCTTCAAGTAGTTCGAGTAGCCACCGAAAAGGGTTCTTGTTCATTTGGTAGTAACCCCTGAGAAGTAGCAGCTAAATCTTTCAAAACATGCATACCAAGATCACCGCCATGCTCCAGAGCATTTAGTTTCGGAACAACTTCGAGCCAGGTACACTTGCCCGAACACCAATGTACTAGACTAATTTCAATTCTGAAATCATATCTGCACTTCCGTCACATGCAAACCTTCCTTATTTTGAATTTTCTTCTATATATATTTATTGCATTGTGATCTATTATTTTAATCACTAATGCCCACTTTAGCCATTCATTTGGCCCTTGGAAACGTGCATACATGCATATCTCAAAAAAATTTATGTGAGTAAGCCAATTCGTTCATACTTGGCTTATATAATTTTAGAAACTTGCCGTTAATGGATCTTGCATGTTCATTGCCTCTAATATCCATCAACTTGTAAGCGTTTCCATCAAAGACCTCTTGATTAAGAAAGGTCCATCCCAATTAGGAGACCATTTACCCAAATATGGATCTTTAACTCCTATAGGCAAAATAACTTTCCAAACTAAATCCCCAATGGCAAATGACTTTGCCTTAATTCTCTTGTTATATATCTCAGATATTTTTTGTTTTTGTACAACAATAGAATTTAAAGCTGCCATACGAGCCTCATCTATTTCATCAAGTTCTGCAAACATCGCATCTTGATAATCCAAATGAGTCAATTCTTTTTGCCTTGTAATCCTCATTGATCTCACTGTAATCTCCATGGGTAAAGCGCATCATGGCCAAAAACTAAAGAATATGGGGTAGTATTTATGCTCATTCTTTTTGAAGTTCTATATGCCCACAATACTTCAGGACAATAAATCGTCCCAACTTGTAGGATTTCTAGCCACTATTTTCCTCAAATTATTCTTGATAATCTTATTAGTGGCCTCTGCCTGACCATTTGCCTGTGCATAATATGGTGTGGAATTCAAAATTCGAATACCATATTCTTGTGTGAAGGCCTTTACCCTAGTTCCATTAAAGATGGTTCCATTGTCCCTTTGTTATAGATTGAGGAATTCCAAACTGTGGACTATCATTTCTTTTATAAATTGAATAACATCAAACTCACTTACTTCCTTATAAGGATTTGCTTCAGCCCACTTTGTAAAGTAGTCTGTTGCAACGATTATGAAGCAGTTTCTCTTTCTTGAGATTGGTTTGATTTTTCCAATTAAATCCATTGCCCATCCTCTAAAGGGCCATGGTTTTATTATCGCATGAAAATCAAGGGAATCCTAGGAATTGGACCATGTTTTTGGCATTCTACACAACCTTGTGCATATTTAATGCAATCTTTCAATACTGATTGGCCAATAGTAACCATATCGTGTATCAACCATTTCATTTTTATGCCGATTGGTGTGGACCACATATGCCTTCATGGACTTCGCTAAGACTTGCTTTGATTCATCATCACTAATGCATTTCAATAGGATGCCATCAACACCTCTTTTGAATAAAATTTCATCTTGGTCTCCCATTAAAACAAATTTTCTAGCTTTAAGTTTTAAAGCATTATTTGTACAACCACTTGGGTTTTTTAAGTAATCAATGATTGGGTTTCTCCAATCATTAACTTGGGTATCAAGATGAAAAACCTGGGTCCCTAATTCCCTATCAATAACTGATGGGAGTATCCTTTTACTTAAACATGGGGGACTTTGTGCAACCTGGTTGGTCTCTTTATGTCCAGAAGCACTCTGTGCCATGCGATTGGCTTCCTCATTCTTACTTCTAGGGACATGGTTTAACTTAGCATTGCTAAACTGTTCTAGCGGCTGTCTTGCAGACCACAAAGTATGGTGCAATGGACGGGCTGCAACATTTATAATCACCAAAGTGAGTTGTCTAATTACTAAATCGTGAATCCCCATAAACCTCTACACTTTTTATTCCCATTTCCAATAGTATCTCTAACCCAATGATCAAAGCCTCATACTCAATTTGATTGTTAGAATAATTTCCTTCTAACTTAAAGGCCATTTGGGTTTTAATCCCCATTGGAGATTCTAAAATCACACCAACACCTGCCCCATATGTGGTACGTGAACCATCAAAATTTAATTTCCAAGGGGCTAAAGCTACAAACATGGTTTCATTTATATCAGTAACTTCATCGCATGGATGATCTGCAAAAAAATCAGCTAAGGCTTGACCTTTTATTGCTTTTTGTGGTACATAAACTAAATGAAATTCCACTAAAGCTAAACTCCATTTACCCATTCTACCACGCAAAATAGGTCTAGATAGCATATATTTCACTACATCGGTTTGTGCGATAATATAAGTTACATGAGAAAGCATATAATGTCTTAGCTTAGTAGCAGTAAAATACAAAACCAAACATAGTTTTTCTATCATTGAATAATTTAATTCTGCTTTATTTAATAATCTACTTAAATAAAAAAACAGCCTGTTCAAGGCCCTTATCATTGTCTTGAGCCAACAAACTTCCAATAGAATCTTGGGTTGCAGATATATATAACTTTAAAGGTTTCCCACTTCTTGGAGGAATCAACACTGGTGGTGTGGACGAATATCTCTTAATTGTATCAAAGGCCAATTGATGCTCTTCATTCCAAGTAAAATCTTCATGGTCTTTCAACCTTAATAAAGGGGAAAACACTTTGGTTTTACCCGCAACATTAGAAATAAACCTTCTTAAAAAATTAACTTGGCCCAAGAACCTTTGTAATTCTTTTTTATTAGAAGGAGGTTTAGCCTGCATGATTGCCTTGGCCTTGTTTTGGTCTATCTCAATTCCTCTATTATGCACTAGAAAACCTAGAAAATTTCTGCTTGCACCCCAAAGGCACATTTAAGAGGATTCATTTTTAATTGATGTTTCCTCATCCTCAAGAAGGCTTTCTCTAGGTTTTTTAGATGGGTATTAAAGTCTTGAGATTTAACCACCACATCATCTATATAAACTTCCATAAACTTTCTAATCATATCATGGAAAATTAAATTCATGGCTCATTGATAAGTCGCACCAGCGTTTTTTAAGCCAAATGGCATTACTACCCATTCAAATGTTCCAATAGAACCTGAACATCCGAAGGCAGTTTTGTGGACATCCTCTTCGCAATGAAGATTTGGTTGTAACACGAATGCCCATCCATAAAAGACAACAGTTTGTGTCCTGCCACTCCATCTACCAATACATCTGCGATTGGCATAGGATACTCATCTTTGGGTGATGCTGTATTTAAGTTCCTAAAATCTATGCATACACGTAATTTGCCATTTTTCTTAAGAACAGGAACTATATTTGAAAGCCATTCTACATTCCTGGCTGGCCTTATGAATCCCGCTTGCAATAGTCTTTCGATTTCTTCTTTCACTTTCAAAACAACCTCATTCGCCATCCTGCGAGGTGGTTGTTGGTGTGAAATGTGCTCCTTCTTGATTGGAAGTCTATGCTCTACTAGTGTTCTGTCCAAACCTGGCAATTGAGTGTAATCCCATGCAAAACAATCCTTAAACCTCTTCAACACAGCCAACACTTCATTGAATTGTTCCTGTGTAAGGTGACTACTAATATATGTCACTCTCCTTTCTTCTTCAGTTCCAAGATTCACTTCTATCAAAGGATCTTGAACTTACGCTTTCAAGTCATCCATTTGGATAGGAGCTTTACTTAGAGAATTTAAACCAATTTTAACCTGGTTTCCAATGTCTCTTTTTTCTTCCAATACACGTTACGCCAAGAACATACTTTGTTCTATTTTATTTTCAAGAATGTAACTTATTACTTTGTCTTCAGCCAGTTTAATGGCCCTTAATTTCCTTGGAGTAAGTGAACTACTCATCACTAACATGTTCCTCAATTATATTTGGCATTTGTGGCTCTATGATGTTGTCGTCAAACCATTCCTTGCCAATTTCTTGGTCAGTAACATCTTCTCCAGCAGAATATGGTTGTTCTCTAGCCATTTCTACCATTGTTGGCTTGCCATTGTAACCAAATCCTGTCGGTTTCAAAATTCCAACATTTTTGTTATATAATTGAGCATCAATTGTATTATTACATGCTTCAAATGGCCTATTATCAGCCTTCACCAATTCAACAGAATTATCATCATTCCAAAACATTAGAGATTGATGTAGGGAGGAAGGTATCACCCAATTTGAATGTATCCATTCCCTTCCTAGCAAAGCATTATAAGCTGCCTTAGTATGAACAACAAAAAAGGCAACATTTGTAATCTTATTCCCTACCTTTAATTCTACAGGTATAATACCTCTAGTTTTAGTAGATTCACCAAAGACAAAACCACTGACTAAAACATCGACCGAATTAAATCTGCCTCTATTTTATTGATTTTTTTCAACATTCCCCAAGGCAAAATATTAACTGCAGCACCATTATCTACTAAAACTCTATTAATAGGTATTCCATCCATGTGAACTTTAATGAATAAAGGCTTTAAATGTTGTGACATTATTTTAGATGGTTTCTCAAAGATAATTTTACCTGGTGGAAATTCTAGCTCCGCCTCCGCTTTAGGTTCTAAATTCTCCATCTCTTCATTTGTTAAAAGGATATGACATGCCCCCTGAGCATTTGAGCCTTTAGAACTATGCTCTTCATCTTCAATAATGTTCTGATTTGCCATAAACTCTATTGGCAAAGTGATCACATTACATTCCATATTACTGGAATTTCCTTTTTTTAGTTCCATTTCGAGTTCCTCTCCAAACTCATTGAATGCTTCCAAATCATCCCAGCCTTCAATATCTTCAAGGCCTTCCATCATATCTGCATCTCCAAGTTCTTTCACAAACTCGTTTCCTTCAAACTCCTTAAATGGAATGATCGAATTGATTGTACCTTTGCTTTTTTCTTGAGTTTCGATTGACCAATCTCTCCTCTTGCATCTCTTTTTCTTTCGATATTTCTTTTCCTTTTATTTTGTTTTTTGGCCTTCTTGCAATGTATACAAGTGGATTGTGTTATCATTCATTTGATTAGACCCCAAATCACTTGTATATCTCTCTAATTTTTTGTGATCTTGTCGCACTAGTTCTTGGTTCTCTTCTTTAGGTAAATCTTGAACCATTTCACTTTGTGTGAGTTGCTTTGATTCAAACATTCTTTGCTGCATATTATTGTCACTTTTGACTTTTTGCATACTCGTTTCATTGCCTATCAACCGAATAGCACTTGGTGACGTCTTCACATATTTAGAAGTTAATGTGTCTCCTTTTTGCGGTATTTCAACTTCAATTGCTTTCGCCTTGTTAAGTGGTGCATCATTAGAATTTTCAGGAGTTTGTCTTGGCTCTTGAGACTTATACATTTGCTGTCTAAGCCAGCGTCTCCTTTGTGTTCTTGTCATTTGTGGGAAATATGGGTTATATCCATATTTAAAATGACGCTTTTGTGGTGGTTTAACACCGATGATTCCATAGAGTACCATTTATTTGGCTCCCCTATTGGAGGTTTGAAAGTGCGAAGTTGTTTTGGCTTTTCTACTCTTGAAAACACTGATTCAGCTTTTTTAGGTTCAACAATTGGCCCAAAACCAGTATCACTTTGAGGAGATTTTATCCCAACAGCCACTTTTCCAAAAACTCGCGCCATTATGCGACTACACTGCTCACATAAACAATCATCTTCATCAGAATCAAAAACCCGATCATCCGAAAAAGAATTATGCTTTTGTAATGCTTCTTTATAAGTTGTAGGCCTTGGTTGTTCTACCATTTTAGCCTTTCCCTTATTTGTTTGGGCATTCTTGCCCTAAAAAAAGTTTTCTTTACCATGCGAGCCATATTTATTTACTCGCATAGAAGATCCTTCATTGATTTTCAGTCTCTTCATCCCTTGGGTGAGGTGCAATGATTGTTTACCCCGCACATTAACACATTGATATACATTACATTTTGAGTTCTCATTATTTTTGAAGCTACTAATCAAAGATTCAAAATCAGCTGAAACCATATTTAAATCATGCAAAGGTGGAAAGGGATCAATATCTGTTTTCATCTGCTCTTTAGGCTTTTCAGGGAATTTTAAGATTCCTCTTTCAATTTTGTCTTGAATAACATTCCTAAAGGTTACACAATCTTTTGTTTGATGTGTAAATGCATTATGCCATTTACAATAATCCCTACCATGTGTTTCGCTTTTTGGTATTTTATGTCTACCTACCAACTTTATCAACTTGGCTTCTAACAACCAATCAAAGATTTCACCAGATTTCTCTATGTCAAATGAGTAGTCTCTTATAGGTGCTGAAAGTTTATATGCTGATTTAGCTTTAATGTTTTTCTTATCTAGCACATCACATACTTGGGGATTATGACCTATAAATTCTACAATGTCTACTTCATAGTTAGGGTCATGAAAATAAGTCCCATATGTAGAATTATTCCTGTTTCTTTCTTCTTTAATGAGACTCTCATACCTAGAAGCCCTATCGGACAATTCGTACAGATCAAAGAATGTCACCCCTTCAAATTTTTTTCTAAATTCGAAATCTAAACCATCTATAGCAAACTTGACATATTCTCTTTTCGGGAGAACAATTTGACAACGCATGCGAGCTCTTTTAAACCGCATAATGAATCGCTCTACGATTTCATCGGCCTTTGTCTTAGTCTTGCCAAATCAGCAAACACTCTCAAACATGTGCGAGAGAAATGTGTTTGGAATTTGTCCTCTAATTCAGCCCATGAATTTAGGGAATTAGGAGGTAGAGATGAATACCAAGCAAATGCTTGTCCAGTCAAAGAGCTTGGGAATAATTTCATCTTACAATTTTCATTGTTTGAGACCTCTCCACTTTGTATTGTGAATCGGACATATGTTCCAATACAGTCTTGTCATCTTCTCCAGAAAATGTAGAAAATTCTGGGATTCTAAATCCTCTTGGATATGGTTCTCTATCAATCCACTGGATATGGCTTCCTATAAATTGGCCTATGTCTTGAAATGTTGGACCATGTGTGTGTTCCAAGATTTCTAAGATTTGGTCCTTTTATTGTGGACTTCATCATTATGACCATTATAATTATGTGCCTCTACTTGATTTCGTTCTAAATTATTTTGTTCGATTTCAAATCGACCATTATGATGATTATTTATTTCCAAGGCCATTCTATTGTTTTCAGCCCTCTGCCTTTCATTTGTGCAAATCTAGGATTTGCTCTATTTCTATTAGCATTATCCCTTCTTGGATATTGCTGAAATTGAGCCATTTCATGCCCAAGTTCATTCTCTTGACCATTGTCAAACCCATTATCCATAAATAATTCTGGGTTTCCATCATTCCTAGGGAAATCAATATCATCTAAAGGGATTTCTACTCCGAGTTATTATTATTCCTTTGAGGAACTCCATTGTGATGATTGTTTTAAAGTGCGATGGTTATTTCCTCGAAGAACATTTTCTGTTCTTATTGGAACATTCATTGTCACATGATCATTATTCTCATTTCTGTGAGAATTTTCAATATGAGGAACATTTTCTGTTCTTGGTGGGTTAATCAAATGAAGGATGTTTTCCATTCTTGGGGAATTCTCAGTAAAAGGGACGTTTACTAATCCTAAAGGAACTTCCATATTTTGGAAATTCTCAAATAAAGGATTACTATTCACTCCTGAACCCACTCCACCAACAAAGTCATTATTTGCTCCTACGTTTGGCTGATTTAAGTGTCTATCTTTGCCATTTGCAGCAATGACTCGATGAACCAAATTTTGGTTTTCTTTAAGTTGTTTCATCTCATCACTCATGTAGTCAAAACGTGTAACTACATCATCTTTCATTTGATTAAATTGTTTCAGGATTACCTCTAAAAAATTTGGATTTAAATCTGAGTGTAATCCATTATGTCCAGATTCACCATGCTCTGTAATAGGCAGTGAAACTGGATTTGGTTCTGCAGAATTAGAAGAACCAAAATTATTCTCATTGCTATTGCTATTATTCCTCATTTTTCTTGTAAGGACTGGCATGTACAAATAAGAAAAATTCAAGTCACACAAACACCTAAGTTAAATTACAAAACTATACTTTGATAATTCATGTGAGGCAAGCGCACTTACAAACATGAAGTTATCCTTCCATTGAATGGGTATGTGAATCAAGTTTATCAGATTTTTTGTTGTCCCTTGTGATAATACTTTTAATCTTTATTTATAGTGGACAAAACGATTCTTGCACTTCTTCTTATTTTTTGGTAACTTCTATTGCTCTCGGACTTAGTGGATAAACTGGTGACATATTCTCTTGTTATAACAGTCACGCAAGTTTTACTTTTTGGGCCAGGCTTACGCTGTTCAAAATTTGGGCCACTGATCCAGATTTGGGCCATGAACAATATTTATTTTTTATTTATTTTATTTTTAGCCTAACAAAATCCATGAAAATGCATTAGTTAATGGTTACCAAAACACAACAAACTGTGCCGCGCACATGATGAAAATAGAGAGACGTGGGACTGTGGAGTGTGTTAGTTGGGCCCAAAAGAATAATCATAGAATTGGTCTTACAGGCGTGGCTCAAGTTCTATTTTGGGTTCACAGAGGCAAAAAATTGCTTAAGACTGAAAATGAATTTGGTGAGGATTTGTCCCAAAGTGAGCTAATTCATGGATTCTGCAAAGTGGGCCGAAGTGGTTCAGAATTTTTTATCCCCACAAAATAGCCTAATACAAAAACGGTTGGTCGGTTTCGCGACTTATTTTTTTTTTTATACAAGATAGAATTCTACTCTAGCCTAATCTAAGTGTATATGTGTGTGAAACTCCCTCCTGGAGACTTGAACCCCGGCCCTTGCCCCCCACACCCCACAAACTTATACTTGTGAAGTGACCATCGCACCAAGGGTGTGCGGTGGTGTTTTGCAGCTTATTTTAAAAATTCACTCTTCACTTCACCTCTTATATAATTGCAGACAAAAATTACATTAAAAAAAAAAAAAAAAAGATTACTTGTGGATTTTAGTTAGATCAATGCTGAAATCTACGATATTTAAATAAAAGATTTAGAATTTATTAAAAACCGATTGGCATACACCAAAAATCGATTAGTGTTTTGATCTCGATGATAAAGAGCGTCATATATTAAAATAGCTTTAAAAAGATTACCTTAACTAAAAGTAAACTCCACGAAGGATCTGAATAGAGCAGCTGGAGTTAATAATATTAACTAATGATTGTCCATCACCTTTTCTGATCCATCCAGCACCTCTTTTTTTTTTTTTTTTCTTGAAGATTCCACCATGATCTCCACTTTGTTGCTGATCATTTCTTGATATATATTTTTTTATTAATAATAATATTTTTATTGTTTTGCCAAACATACTATTGACTTTTTTATTAATAAATTTCCTAGGAATTGAACGGTTTACGATTACCCCTCTTTTGTTTCACAATTTTAATAAATTTTTATTAATTATTTCTTTATATTTTAATTATAACTTTTTTTTTTTTTAGTTATTCAGGAGTTTGAGAGCGAAATTTATTTTTTAAATTTTAAAGGTCCGTTTGGAAACAATTTATTTAACTGAAATTGAAAAACTTTTTGCTAAAAGTGTAAGAAAAAAAAAGTTAAAAAAGTTAACTAAATAGTACAATAGGACCCATGAATAATACAAAAAATAATCTAAAATCTCAAATAAATGTATAATTCATTACATCCCAAACAAAATCTTAATCTCAACCCATGAGTGCACTTACACAATACTCTCTATTGACTCCATTTGCTCGCAGTCTTGCTCCTATGATCAATAACATTAAATATTGATAATAATAAAGAGATTAAATTCATTAAAGATGTGGTTTATAAGTCCCTATTTCCACCCTTCAATAAAACATTGACCTGTCAAAATTTTACCTTCAGAGATTAAATTCTATAAGTACTTGGTGTAAACCTTTTGGTTTACTCCTTCAATAAGTAAAAAATTGATATATATATAAATCATGAGTTTTACGCAATAGTTTGTAGTATTGATAATAAGACTATCATATAATGATTTTAAAATAAAAAATCTTAAAACAAATTGTAAAATTTAACATATTTATATATTTTTTTAATATATTAAGTTCTGTATTTATTAAATTTTATATAATTTAAATTTCTTAATAACCCTTCTACAAATGCTATTTACACCCATGGGCCCATCGTTACCAAATTCTTGCTTAATACATAACACAAAATCTATTCTTTCTCCTCCACTACTCTGTGGGCCCATGGCACCCAATAGGAACTTAGAAATCATTGTCACTCATGGGCATTCCACGAGCTCATGCCTTTACTTCTCTCAGCAGCTTTGTCCACACGTTGTCGGATAGTGGTTCGCCCTTACTGGCCTTTAGAAGTCTTCCACTTGGCAGTGATCTTATTTATTTATTTATTTGTGTAAGTTGGATTAATATGTCAGTCCAAAAGAACTTTTATTCCTGAATAAAAAAAAAAAGTAAAATATTAATGGATGACTTCAGGATATTGGTGTAGGATATATTTTTAAAAGCTTTTTATAAGAAAAAAATTAATTAATTTTTTAACAATTTCTTATATTTCCTACTAAAATAATGTTAAAATTTTTTAAAAATAGTTTATTAACAATTGTCTTAGGCCGCATATCAATTAACATGACCCATAAAATAAAAAAGCACAAAAATAAAGAGCTTTTTGGGGTGCCCAAGCACATGACCATCGAGGCCATTAAGTGGAAAAGACATATTTGAATCATGAAATCTACCTTGAATCGAGGGAAAGAAAAAGTTAGAAGAACCAAAGAATCTTGTCATTTCCTTTATTTTTTTGATAATAGAGGAAAAACAAATGCAGACTCTTGACTTTTTAAAACTCAAAAAAATAATCTCATAAAGAAGGCTTTTATTTTTGGTAAAATACATTTAATACTTAGGTTTGAGCTAGTGCAAGCAGTTCAAAAAAATTTAAACTCACATAAAAAAAAAAATTAAACTAACAAATTTGGTCTTTAAATTATTACTCATTTATCCTTCTCTTCTCACACTAATTAGGAACCAAGTTGTATGATTAGTTTTGAAAACTCTTGGATCTCACTAGTATTAGCTCAAACATTAGGAGTTTTTTTTTTTGAGAATCACTCAAACATTAGGAGTTAACTCTATTTTACCTCTTAATTATTTATTTACTTTAGACAAACAAAGGAAAGATAAGCATATTAAAGAATAGATAATAGAGTTGGACCCTATACCCTTGGCATGTATAGGCTAACTATTAGGAAAAAAGTATTTCGTATTAAATGATACTACATTATTCGTATCAAAATTCAATAAATAAGAAACATGTGTACAAAAATAATTACCCACTAACACAATTTTTTCGTTTGTCAGTTAAGTAGTTATTTTTTTAAGATATATCTCTTACTTAATTATTAAATTTTGATACCACTAATGTAATATTATTTGATATCCTTCTCGACTATTAAACCAAATTGAGGAAATTCTTTCCTTCTTTCAAGCCCAAATATTATTGTTACCTGATGTATTTGTTTAATCCTTTTAGTTCAATAAAAGTAATCTGTTCACTCAAGTGGTTCGGAATAATTACAACAAAATAAAAGGTAATATTTTGATGATTCTATAAATACATATATCAAACAAAAATAAACTAATCTAACGAACAAAGAATATCATTGATTTTATTTTTTTAATTTTTTTTAGAGACAACAACAATAAAAATCCTTGCAGTGGCTCGAGTGATGATGGGGTGAGCAGAATATAAAAAATACACGAACAGTACATATGTGCACTGTTCACCTAAAAAAGTTAGCATTTGCGGTTCTTGTTCAATGAACAAGAACCGCATTACTCCAAAACAAAGCGCGTGAAAAAAAAAAAAAAAAAAAAAAAAAAAAAAAAAAAAAGAACAAAAACGCAATTCAGAAACGCAACGCAGAAAAAGTGGAAACCAAACATACACATTATTTCTAGTTTTTACTACGTTTTTGTGAAGTCGAAATGAGAGTGTGATTCAAAGCTACTTCGCTCATTGCTAGAGAATATTTGATCTCAGACTCAGACTTTACTCACTTTATTATTTGTCCTTAAACAATGAACGAGGAAAGTCAATCAGTCATCCGCCTCCACATTCCCTCCAAGAGTTGGGAATCCCAAGGGACCTATTGGACCCACATGACTCCGTCAGTGCGGAAGAATTTCTCAATCAAGACAATAAGAGATGTTTGCAGTAAAGTTTTTGGCATCACTCCAAGTCTTCAATCTTTTATTTTGTTCTAAAGTAGAAATTATCTTTTCTTTTGTTGGTGACATTACTTCAGGGGGGCGGCGGGGGGGCATGTGCCCCCTCTGAACTTTGAATTTTTTTACTAATAATATTATAAGGACCTAAAATGCCTTATTTGCCCCCCTTGACACAAAAGACCAAAAAAAAAAAAAAAATTATCAATTCACCGTACCTTTGCTCAGGAGACTTCTCCTCCTACTACAATTCTAATATATAATAAAACCAATGGGTCCCACTTAGTAATGATTAAAAAAAAAAATCTCAACATTGAATAGGATAGGAGTCTAAACACATTACACAGTAGCTTGATAGACCTTAAAAAAAAAAAAAAAAAAAAAAAAAAAAAAAAAAAAAAAAAAAAAACATACAACTATAATATAAAACCATGGGTCTCACTTGGTAGTGATTAAAAAAAAAAAAAAATATGTTTCATATCCATTAGTGACTCTGACAATGATCTTACTAGTTACAATAGCTATTGTTGAAAGAGCTTTTTCGGCAATGAACATAATTAAAAATCGATTACGCAATTGAATAGGAAATCGGTGGATGAATGATTATTTAGTCACATATATTGAGAAAGATATATTCAAGACTATTGAGTGTGAAGAAATCACGTAGCGGTTTCAAAATATGAAAAATCGTCGAAGGCGATTAAGTAAAATAAGCTAGGTGTAAAAAAATAAATTAAAGTTTACATTTTATGTTAAATTCTATATGACAATTACATTATCATATAGTAGTTCATTTATTTTGTTATTAATATTGATTAATTTTTTTAGATTAATTTTTTACTTTCAATCTTGTCTTTTAATTTTGTCCGGCCTGACCTAAATTCCTGGCTCCGCCATTGCATTACTTCAATCTAAATATTAGTTATTTATATTTAGAGCAATAATCAAATGGTCCAGTTATTATGAGTAGCTGGTAGCAATGTTTAAATATTGTTATTCAGTTTTTAATATTTTGAAAATATGTGTTAAAATATTATAGAAATTTATGTCGAAGAAGTGTTATTGTTATTTAAACATGAAAAACTGTTATTTAAATATCAATGCTAAACAACCTCTATATTGTCACAACCCAAAACATATTAAACAATAAGTCACATAACTCCCCAAAAAAAAAAAAAAAAAAAAAAAAAAACCCAATAAGTCCCAAATGTGGCGGTCACGATTGAGTCAAACCTCCATAGAGTGTTTTATCGTTTAAGCCTTTTAAAAAAAGAAATTAAAGTACTTGTCATCATTAATTATTCTTATTATGTCTCCAAGGCGGCATGCCAATGGACACAAAGCATACGAATCACTGTAAAGATCTAGATACATAATCATAAAAATATGATGCTTTCTTAGATGCAGATACTGTCCATATACATACATACTTGTTGATCCCCCTATACTGCATAAAGATATACATTTTTCATCATAGGTTATTACACCAATTGATACCTGTTAAGAAAACTTGAACAAAAGATCTACATATCAAAAAAGTAAATCTACAGCGCACTCTTAGAATCACTAGCATCTATTTAAAGACAATATCAAAATGAGAAGATAAATTAACATACCTCATAAAAGAATGAGAGCAAAAGCAAGAAAAAAAGGTTAGTGGTGGGTATATATGTGCTATGGAGAGTGAATACACCTCTTCCAATTGCAACTCTCTCCCCATATTTGGCTAAAACAGCCATTCAAGACACTAGCACAATGTGTCTATATATAGGTGAGAGAGTATCAGAATGTATTGGTTTTAATGAGCCAAACTAATACTTTAGCAAGTAGAGGGTAAAGGCTTTTCCAGTTTGAGTTAAACCATAATGAAAGCCTGTCTTATTAAAACCTTCCTTTGACCAAGTAAAATACACAATAAACAAAATCCATACTATTAATTAAGGTGCACCAAAATGACCCAATATTAACAATATATGATGATCACTATTTATTCACTACTGGGCCTAACAAATGCAGACTAAAATACACTCAAACTTATCCAGGTTTTATTAAATACGTAAAATAACGACTATGCTAACTCATAACATAAAAAATGCTAACAATCTCTTACTCGGGCAGCATATATCATTCTATAAACCATAGATAAATTTCATTTAAGAATAATTTTCTGGAGTAGTTTACATAAAATGTCGTCACGACAATAAATGAGGCTTAGAGACTTAAGATATCAAGTATGGATATGAAATGGAAATTACATGATAATGTGATCAACTGCCGATTTCCAAGAAGGTCCACATGTCCACCCAAGACGCTAACTCAATGAAGCTAGGTCAAAGTGCCTCGCACAATAACAACATATATATGGTTAATTATTCCTGTTTTGATGTTTTGGTCCCTGACTCCCTGATTTTAATACAATTTCTTTTTTGTAAACACAGGGAGGAAAAGTTTCTATTTTACTTTGAAGTTGCTGCGCAAATAGTTTACCTCCTCATCCTCATTGTTGTACTCGTATTTGCACTACATAAGCGTAGTAGTAATAATTCTTGTTGTGGTGGCCGGCAATGATGACGGTGTTATTAGCAGCAGCCAAATCACTATAGATCCAACTTACCTAGCTCTGAATATGACGACGACTTTGTCTTAGCCTCTGTCTGGAGCTTGTACCTATGGAGGAAAATGGTTCATGCATGAAATATAAAAAAATTGTTATTATGTAATTTATGTAGAATGCCATGCTTGGTTTTTGTTGGTTTGTTAAATAAATCATGAACTAGCTAGTGTTTGAGTTGTGTGAGATTTTGCAGCCTTTTCTTTCTGTATTGTATTGTGTAAAAATGTTGTAATTCAGTGTTTGATTGAATCAGTTTTGTTTGGTACATGTGTTAGAATTATTTGATTATATACTATGAGCTGATCTGTTGGCCAAATCATTATCCAAATTCCAGTTGTGAATATTTTGAAAGGTTTTGTCTTATCCTAATCGTGATATTGTGCACAGGTAAAAAATAAAGAGAGAAAGACACATTACACGTGCACACATGCACACACATGAGGGAGAGGGATGACAATGGAGTGAAGTGGTGGAGTTGGATCATGGCTAGCTACCTAGTCCCAAGGGGAGCTATATGTTATATTAATTACTTAATTAGAGGCTTTCTAAGTTATTATCTCCTCAATAAGTGATATCAGAGCTTTTGTATCCAAACAATTGATATATGCTATGTGACGAAGGTGGCGTTCGACGTTCGAGGTCCCTTCCACAACGAGTACAGAGCAAGCCTAAAGGGGTCACGTAGAAAAAAAAAATCTTGAAAAAGGACCCATGAAAGAAATATTATCAATGGTGCTAGATCACGGTGAAGCACACCGATTCCAATGGACAGGCATGTGCTAGTCGGTTTTCATGGATAAGCGTGTTAGGTTGACATGTGGTTCCTACATGTTAGAGATATATATATTAAACATATATTAGCCCAATGTAATAGGCCCAAGCCCGATCCTGCTTGTACTAGTAGTCTAGGGTTTAGTCGCCTATATATTAGGGTTCATTATAACACAGGAGGTTATTGTACTACACTCTCATACAATAAAGATGTAGCCCTTAAGGGATTCCTCCGTGGATGTAGGCCGTAAGGCTGAACCACGTAACCCTTGTGTTCTCGGTGTTCCTCCTCTATGCTTCCTCTTCCGCATCTACTCTAGCATACACAACATGATATAACACATCTCGTTGCTAATATTTAACATGGTATCAGAGCAAAACTCCGTTCTTGGCATCAAACAAATATCTCTAGCAAACAAAGAAGATTCTCACGTGCACACCGCCATGTGAAGTCACACATGCTTGTCTGCTGGATCTAAACTCCACAACATCTCGTAGCCGCCATGGCTCCCTCACGTGTCCAAATCCTCAAGTCCCAAGCAATCCGTGCCTCTCCCTATCAGATCTGCGCAAATCCAAGCCTCGCTTGATGAAGCCAACACCACAGACACGCTCCACGGCATATCGTGACCAAAACCCGGGAACCCGACCTCCAACGGCGGCCGCACGCGCCACCACGTGCGGACAATGGCTCCTGGAATTTTCACACGCGCCGCCGCAGATTCTCGACCCCCAAGCTAGATCTTAGTCACACGCGCCGCCAAGATGGCCTTGTCGTCCACCGATCTACTTGGCACGAGAATCGGTGCTCATATCTGAATTTGCCACGCGCCACCACGCGCCACCACGCGCCACCTGGGTTTCTAGTTGCTCCTTCACGCGCGCGGTGAAGCGAGTGCACGCTCTTACCACGCGCCCGACAATTCTGCTGATGTCATCGGCGTCATATGATGACGTCATTAATCCACGTCGGCCAGACATGCAAGCTGCGCCCACGTCGACCCCTAGTCCACGTCGGCGACACGTCATCGACCACATCGGCGGTGTCGTCGCGTCGGCAACACGTCACCTAGCTGACCGTTGACCCGGACCGACCCGACCCGGACCACCCGGATCTGACCCGTGAGCACTTTGACTGTTGACTTTGACTCTGGACCGATTGACTTTGACTTTTTTGCGTTGACTTTTGACCAAAAGTCAAAATTTCCAAAAGGGCCTATCTTGCTCGATTTTTCACGTAGATTCCGATTTTGGCCTCCGTTTCTTCATTTGAAGCTCCAAAATTGGACATTTGGCACATTCTTCATTGTGATTTCTTCAAAAGCATTCTTCAAGGCATCTCCAAGTGATCTTCTCATCCTTATCCAACCTCAAGTCTTCATCGAGCTTCCGCCTTGAGTTTGAGGGAGGGTGTTAGAGATATATATATTAAACATATATTACCCCAATGTAATAGGCCCAAGCCCGATCCTGCTTGTACTAGTAGTCTAGGGTTTAGTCGCCTATATATACTCATGTTAGGGTTCATTATAACACAGGAGGTTATTGTACTACACTCTCATACAATAAAGATGTAGCCCTTAAGGGATTCCTCCGTGGATGTAGGCCGTAAGGCTGAACCACGTAACCCTTGTGTTCTCAGTGTTCCTCCTCTATGCTTCCTCTTCCGCATCTACTCTAGCATACACAACATGATATAACACATCTCGTTGCTAATATTTAACAGATATATATATCTCTAACACTACGGATGGTATACGAGAGGTTCATGGATGATGTGTTGGTAATGAAAAAAACCTACAAAGGTAAGATAAAACTTGTTAAGTATACACATGTGAGAAAAATCTCACATTTTAATTAATAATAACAAGAGAAAGTGGTTAAAATAATATAGTTGAACTCAAAATTGAAAGCCCAACCATATTATTTTCTTGACATAAAGTATTCTACTAATTTTAATGATATGGTTTCTGTTGGAGTGGGCCGTGTGTGGCTTGAATTGCCACAAGCCCACGTCCACCTATTGAACAAATCCTATTTGTAATAGGATTTGTTACTCCAACCGACTTTTGACATATATATATATATATATATATATATTATGCTCAAGAAGTAGTGCAGCCGTGAGATTAAAGAAAAGGAGTAATTCCAATTAACCTAGCCGCATGAGAGAAAATAGAGAAAAGAGAGGCGACCAACTTCTATTCTTATTTTTTCTGTGAGAGAGTGCTAGGGTGTAATTGGGATTTGGGTTTCTTGAGAGTGTTCTTGTGCACTATTGTATTTCTCTCGATAATAGTGAAATCCCTGCAACTCCGTGGACGTAGGCAAATTGCCGAACCACGTAAATATTGTCTTGTGCGTGTGATTATTTTCTTTGACGTGTGTTTTCTCTATTTGTTTTGTTTCTCACAGGTTGGGATTTTTGGTTAAATTCCCTACAAGCGGTATCGAGCCTAGGGTTAGGTTTGAGTGGGAGCAATGGCAGAGGAAGTAGGAAAGACGTGCGGAATAGAAAAGTTTGATGGCACAGACTTCGCGTATTGGAGGATGCAGATTGAAGATTATCTCTATGGGAGGAAATTGCATCTGCCTCTTTTAGGTACAAAACCCGAGGCTATGAAGGGTGAGGAATGGGCTCTTCTTGATAGACAGTACTAGGAGTTATCGGGTTAACTCTGTCTAGGTACATTGCACACAATGTTGTAAAGGAGAAGACCACAAAGAGATCTGATGAAGGCTTTGTCTGGTATGTATGAAAAACCGTCGACAAACAATAAAGTGCACTTGATGAAGAAACTGTTCAATCTGAAGATGGCAGAGAATGCATCAGTAGCACAACATCTAAATGAATTTAATACTATCACAAATCAATTGTCATCTGTAGAAATTGATTTTGATGATGAGATTCGTGCTCTGATCGTCTTGGCTTCTTTGCCAAACAGTTGGGAGGCAATGAGGATGGCAGTAAGCAATTCTACAGGAAAAGAAAAACTCAAGTATAATGATATACGAGATTTAATTTCTGGGTGAGGAGATTCGCGAGAAGAGATGCGGTGAATCCTCGGGATCCGGTTACGCCTTAAACCTTGAGACAAGAGGCGGAGGTAATAACAGAAATTCAAATCGGGGCAGATCAAAATCCAGAAATTCTAATCGGAGCAGTAAATCTAGATCAAGCCAACAAGTACAATCTTTGGAATTGTGGGAAAACAGTCACTTTAGGAATCAATGCAAAAGTCCTAAGAAGAAGAATGAAGATGATTACGCTCGCTAATGTTTATGAAGAGTGCAGGATGCATTACTTCTTGCGATGAGGCAGTCCACTTGATGATTGGGTTTTGGATTCAGGAGCTTCGTTTCATACCACTCCACACCGAGAAATCATACTGAGAATTATGTTGCGGGTGATTTTGGTAAGGTGTATTTGGTGATGGTTTGAGTCTTGGATGTTGTGGGTATGGGAGATGTTTGAATATTGTTGCCCAATGGGTCTGTTTGGTTCTTGGAGAAGATTCGACATATTCGACTGACGAGGAGGAATCGATTTTGTTGGACAACTTGATGATGAAGGACATGCAATACTATTTGTTGGTGGTACTTGGAAGGTTACAAAGGGAGCTAGGGTATTGGCTCGTGGAAAGAAGACTGGTACTCTGTACATGACCTCAAGTCCAAGAGACACAATTACGATTCTTGATGCAAATCTTGATACAAGCCTATGGCACCAAAGACTTGGTCACATGAGTGAGAAAGGGATGAAGATGCTGTTGTCAAAAGGAAAACTACCAGAATTGAAGACCATTGATTTTGACATGTGTGAAAGTTGCATCTTAGGAAAGCAGAAAAAGGTGAGCTTCTTGAAAACTGGCGGGACACCGAAGGCTAAAAAATTGGAGTTAGTACACACTGATTTGTGGGGACCTTCTCCGGTTGCATCCCTTGGAGGTTCAAGGTACTACATCACTTTCATTGATGACTCAAGTAGAAAGGTATGGGTTTATTTTCTGAAAAATAAATCGGATGTATTTGAAACCTTTAAGAAGTGGAAGGCCATGGTTGAGACAGAAACAGGTTTGAAAGTAAAATGTTTGAGGTCGAGATAATGGAGGAGAGTACATAGATGGAGGGTTCAAGTGAGTATTGTCTTTGCACAGGGAATTAGAATGGAGAAGACCATTCTTGGGACACCACAATGAGAATGGTGTGGCTGAGCACATGAATAGAACTCTCAATGAGCGTGCTAGGAGTATGAGGTTGCATCTTTGGACTACCAAAAACTTTTTGGGCTGATCTTTGTGTTAGCACCGCAGCTTACGATAAACCGAGGACCTTCGGTTCCCATGGAGTTGAGACTTCCGAGGAGGTTTGGAGCGGTAAAGAGGTAAAGTTTTCACACTTAAAAGTTTTTGGTTGTGTTTCTTATGTTCATATTGATTCGATGCTCGTAGTAAACTTGATGCAAAGTCTAAAATATGTTTTTTCATTGGCTATGGTGATGAGAAATTTGGCTATAGGTTTTGGGATGAACAAAACAGGGAAAATCATCGAAGTAGAAATGTGATATTTAATGAACAGGTTATGTACAAGGACAGGTCAACTGTAGTGTCGGATGTTACAGAGATAGATCAAAAGAAATCTGAGTTTGTCAACTTAGATGAATTGACTGAAGGTCTTGTCCGAGAAAAGGGGTGAAGAAGATAAGGAGAATGTAAATTCACAGGTAGATTTGAGTACACTTGTAATGAAGTTCGCAGATCTTCCAGGAATATTAGACCTCCACGGCGTTATTCACCCACTTTAAATTATCTCCTGTTGACTGATGGTGGTGAGCCAGAGTGTTATGATGAAGCCTTGCAAGATGAAAATTCAAGCAAGTGGGAGTTAGCCATGAAGGATGAGATGGATTCTTTGTTGGGGAATCAGACATGGGAACCGGGATTGAATTGCCCGGTAGGAAAGAAGGCTTTGCACAACAAGTGGGTATCTGAGAATAAAGAATGAGCATGATGGTAGCAAGCGTTACAAGGCAGATTAGTTGTTAAAGGGTTCCAACGAGAAGGAAGGCATTGACTACACAGAGATATTTTCTCCGAGTTGTGAAGATGTCAACAATCGACTAGTACTGGGAATGGTGGGCTGCAGAAAACTTACATCTTGAGCGAGTTAGATGTGAAGATGACATTCCTTCATGGTGACTTGGAGGAAGACCTTTACATGATTCAGCCAGAAGGGTTCATTGCTCAAGGACAAGAGAATTTAGTTTGCAAACCGAGAGAAAGAGCTTGTATGGCCTAAAACAAGCTCCTAGACAAGTGGTACAAGAAATTTGTGAGTTTTATGCATAGAATTGGGTTCAAGAGATGTGAAGGTGATTCTTTGTTGCTATGTTAAGTTTTTTAACAATTCTTACATCATACTGTTGTATGTGGATGATATGCTTATTGCAGGGTCTAGCATTGAGGAGATTAATAATCTGAAGAAGCAATTGTCCAAACAGTTTGCAATGAAATTTGACAGTTTTATGCATAGAATTGGGTTCAAGAGATGTGAAGCTGATCACTGTTGCTATGTTAAGTTTTTTAACAATTCTTACATCATATTACTGTTGTATGTGGATGATATGCTTATTGCAGGGTCTAGCATTGAGGAGATTAATAATCTGAAGAAGCAATTGTCCAAACAGTTTGCAATGAAGGATTTGGGAGCTGCAAAGCAAATCCTTGGTATGAGAATCATTAGAGACAAGGCTAATGGTACATTGAAGCTTTCACAATCGAGTATGTGAAGAAAGTTCTCGGCGGAGTTCAACATGAATGAAGCTAAACCCAGTGAGCACACCCTTGGGTAGTCATTTCAAACTAAGTAAAGAACAATCACCGAAGACGAGAAGAAGAAAGGGACCACATGAGCAAGGTGCCCTATGCCTCGGCTATTGGCGACTTGATGTATGCTATGGTGTGTACAAGGCCGGACATTGCACATGCGGTGGGAGTTGTGAGCAGATTCATGAGTAGGCACGGAAAGCAACATTGGGAGGCGATCAAGTGGATTTCCGAGATATCCGAAGGGTTCATCAGATACATGTCTTTGCTTCACAGTGCAAGTTTGAAAGCTGCAGGGTTATGTAGATGCTGATTTTCTTTGGTGATATTGATAGTAGAAAAAGTACTCTTGGGTTTGTTTTTACTTTGGGTGGTACTGACTATATCATGGGCTTCAAATCTACGAGAAGATTGTTACTTTGTCTAGTACTGAAGTTTGAGTATGTTTAAAAGAATCTGAAGCTGGAAAGGAGATGATTTGGCTACATGGTTTCTTAGATGAATTGAGTAAGAAGCAGGAGATGGGCATTCTACACGTGATGTGAGTCGAGTGCAATCTTTCTTGCCAAAAATTCAGCTTTTCATTCAAAGTCGAAGCACATATAGACAAAATACCACTTTATCCGTTACCTTGTTGAAGATAAGCTGGTAATACTTGAGAAGATTTGTGGATCTAAGAACCCGGCAGACATGTTGACTAAGGGTGTCACTATTGAGAAGTTGAAGTTGTGCGCAGCTTCAATTGGTCTTCTAGCTTGAGGACAGGAGGATGAGTTGCGGGGATGAGGGACTGTGTTATGGAGGTATTGTGGGTGATGTTTGTAGCTTGTGAGCCCTTAAGGGCTAAGGTGGAGCCGATGGAGGAGTTTGCTCGTGTAGCTTGATCAATTCAAGCCAAGGTGGAGATTTGTTGGAGTGGGCCGTGTGTGGCTTGAATTGCCACAAGCCCACATCCACCTATTGAACAAATCCTATTTGTAATAGGATTTGTTACTCCAGCCGACTTTTGACATATATATATATATATATATATATATATATATATATATATATATATATATATTATGCTCAAGAAGTAGTGCGTAGTGAGATTAAAGAAAAGGAGTAATTCCAATTAACCTAGCCGCATGAGAGAAAATAGAGAAAAGAGAGGCAGCCAACTTCTATTCTTATTTTTTTTGTGAGAGAGTGCTAGGGTGTAATTGTGATTTGGGTTTCTTGAGAGTGTTCTTGTGCACTATTGTATTCTCTCCGATAATAGTGAAATCCCTGCAACTCCGTGGACGTAGGCAAATTGCCGAACCACGTAAATATTGTCTTGTGCGTGTGATTATTTTCTTTGACGTGTGTTTTCTCTCTTTGTTTTGTTTCTCACAGGTTGGGATTTTTGGTTAAATTCCCTACAGTTTCAGCATTGAGGAAATAAAGGTGAAACAACTAGGAAAATAGCTGGAAAATTCAGTTCCCGACATTTTAAAAAGAGATGGGTCCATGAACTTTGAACGATGCACTCTCGACCTTAATTTTAAGTTCTCATTCGACTTTCAACCTTTTCAGAATGGTGCTCGCCGTGCCCTACTTTCCCTTTTATTTTTTATTTCAATTTTTTGCTTTTTGAGAAGATTATTTTATACTTATCAATTAGGACAGAGAGTATCTAAAGAAAGGGACCCATGAACGATAATACCCACAACTTCTCTTAATGGGTCCCATAAACGAGGAAAACGACAAAATCTGCGTCTATATATTAATATATGTGACAATGTAACAATAATACTCACTCAACATCAAGCTTTCCAAACTAGCTACTGAGTACTAACAACTAGAATGGAACCCATTCAGCCATTTTCATACTTTCTGGTTTCGCGTCCTTCCAACCCTTCTACTTTTGCAAACCCTCCTCCTCCTCTAAACGAGTAACAATACCCTAAAATTATTCACTAAATTTCATTTTATTTTTATTTTCCGTGTTGAACATTTGATACAATTTCATTCTTTTTGTAATGTACAGGGAAGAACAAGTGCTTTCGGGTGTCAAGCTCGCTGTGGCAATAATTAGCCTCCTGATTCTCACTGTTACACTCATTGTTGCCCTGCGCAATTGTAAGAATAATTCCAAAAATGGTGCCCAAAGCGACGCTACCAGCAACCAAAGCACTATCCAGCTTGCCCAGCTCTGAATATGACCAAAGGCTTTATCTTAAGCCTTTGTCTACGTACCGTGTATGTCTCATCAGTTGTCGCTAAATTATTAAATTCTACGTACCGTGCATGAAGTAAGCTTTGTTTCCATGCAGTATTTTACTAGGTTAGTTACGTAGGGTATCATGAACAATCCGAGGTGTGAGGTTTGCAGCTTTGTTGTTTGTCCTGCACTGTGCTCCTTTAATTTGTTGTAATTCTATGTTTGATTGAATAAATTCTTATTTGATTAGAAGAAAAAGAAAAAAAGAGATAACATGTTCATTCGGTAAAGATCCTCAGAAGTACAAGTACTTAAATAGACATAGTTAACCTACATTTGCTTTATTTTTATTTTTATTTTTTATAACCGAAATTAGTAAATTAACTAGGAAAAATAAAGAAAATGAACAGAACTGGTTTTTTATTTTATTTTTTTCAATGCCCAAAATATAAGTATTTTCTAGTCAAGAAAACAAAATCAGTTGAATAATTTATCCAAAGTTTTTTTTTTTTTTTTTTTTTTTTTTTTTTTTTTTTTAAATTTAATTACAAAGAGAGTGTGTGTGGAGGGATAGGCCTGAGAGCTCTTGCCCTAAATGATATCAAAGGTAGAATTGAGGACCTGGAAGTACAAGCTAACCGCTCAAGAGTTAGTTGTGCTTTTAAAATAGTTAATGCCTTTGAAATTGTGGGGTATCTAAATGGATTATATTCTACCACTTTTGGTAGCTTATTTATATAGTATTTAAAAAAATATTTTTTTGGTAACTTTTATATTAAATGTGTAAGAAAAACTAAAAATTAGCTTATTTCAAATGATGATGATGATGATGATGATGAAAAAGTTGAATTATTTGCAAAAAAGACTTGAGACAAAAAACTTTTTTTTTTTTTTGCCTTTACCCAAACCAATACTTAGAAGGGGCATAAGTGTAATCCAATTGTTCATTTCCATTTTTAAGATCTTTTTGGATCAGAGGGAGTTATATGTAATATTTAGAAGTTTAGACTTTAAAATTTAATATTATATACTATAAAATAATTCGATCCAAGTGAGGCCATGGGCCCCATGGTCTTCTAGTTTCCATCACTATTGCTACTATTGAGTTTTTATAAGGCCACAACAAAATCTCATAATATTTTCACAAGCTGATGCGAAACTACTATAAATCAAAATAAGATAAAAGAAAAAACTAAGATTACAATCAAACCCACCACAATTCAAAATATGATTGTTGTGAAAATTTTGTAAGATTTTGTTGTTGTTGGATCACAATCTAGTTTTGTATGAATTAAGAAAATCAAAGTTTTAATCAATCGCCAAAATATCAATCACACACAAGAATACAAAAATTAATGTGGGAAACCCTTTCTCTCTTTGAAGGGAAAAACCAATAACTTCGAATAAATCCACTATTAAAAAATTAATTACAATATCTTTCTCAAGAAATCCCAAATTTATTTTCCATGTATATGTCTCAAGACTAAAGAAAAATATTCTTGTTTTTCTTTGTTTTCACACATACTTATTAGGCCCACACTACAAAAAACTAGAGCTATAGCAGCGTTTTTAAACCACAGTCACAACCCCAAAAACTGCCAGTATAGGTCCAAAAAGGCTATCTCGGCGGTTTTTTTCCCAGCACTTCCTAGCACTATCCAACGAATGTGACAATAGGTATAGTATTGGTACCACTTGTTAAGTCAATGGAAGCTCTGATATGATTTGTTAAGTCCCAATCTAGTATTGTGTGAATTAAGAAAATCAATTAACAATTTTAATCAATCACCAAGCCATATCAATCACACCCAAAAATACATCAATTTACTTGAAAAACCTTTTCTCTTTTAAGGAAAAAAACCATGAGACAAACTTTGAATAAATCCACTATTATAAAATCAATTACAATATCGTTTTCAAGAAATTCCAAATTGATCTTCCTTGTATAAGTTTTATAGTCCAAGAAAAATGATGTTTTTTACATTCACATACACTCACTACGCTCATTGCAATTTCTTCTTCTTTTATACACTATGTTTTTTTTTTCTTCAATTCACAATTACTTGAGTACAAACCAATTTTCAATGCACTCGAAGTGATTAAATACTACTCAATATAGGAAACTCACTTCGCGCAAAGAGGAGTGATTTTGGCACAACCTAACTTAATAGGATTTCTTTGTGAAATGCACAAGTTAACAATAAGAACAAGGGAATTAAAAGATATTTTATTGATAATATTAACAAGATTACAATGTCTAAGTTACAAAGAGCCTAAGTTACAAAGCCTGGTTCATGCGAGGCGAATATACATGATGAACTTACAAGCATGAAGTGATAACCTTCGGATTCTAGGTACAAGAGAGATTTGATATCTCTGGTTTTGATAGATGACTGTGTGTCATGTGTGAGAAAGTGTTTTACTATTTATATATGAAGTTCTGGAAATTAATTTATTCCCTCTATCACATGTCATATTGTTATTGCTCTAATTTCCATAATCGATGACTGAGAATTATCTAAAAGCTTAAATCAATCTTCAAGGAAATTGTTGATATTCACATGCTTGTCACGTATGTGTCTCTTTTCTCTAAATGAATTTGCACTAGACATGATTATCGCTACCCATGTGCTTCTCATGTGTTCTTATTTATGCACTATTACGAACACTATTTTTTATGGATCGAAGTAACTGTCTTAACTCTTAGGCTCCGTTTGGGAGTTTATAAGGGGAAGGAAATAAAATGGAATGGAATGATCATAAGAGAATGGAAAGGAATGGAATGATCATAAGACCCCGTTTGGGAGGCGGGAATGGAATGGAATAGAATGGAAATGAATGAAAAAAATAATTTTAGAATATTCTTCATTTCCCTTGTTTGGGACTTTTAATGAAGGGAATGAAAAGTACATTTCCTTGTTTGAGAGTTTAAGTAGGAGGGAATGGAATGGATAGGAGGGAATACACATTCCTCTCTATTCCCTTAAAACCACAAATTTTCATTCCCTCCGAAATTGGGAGGATTGGGAGGGAATCAAATTAGATTTAATGATTTTTTTATTAAAACTCACAAGATACCCCTATATATTCAACCATTTATTTTAAAATATAGGTCTAATAGTAATATTGTCATAAAATGATTCCATTCCATTCCTTTCATATTACTCCCAAACAAGATTACTTACATTCCATTCATTTTCATTCATTTCCATTCCTTAATTTTAAAACATCCAATCAAAGTTATTTAATTCTATTCCATTCCATTCATTTCCCTTACTTAAATACATTTCATTCATTTCCATTCCATTCCTTTCCATTCCCTTATGATCATTCCATTTTATTCTATTCCCTTATGAACTCCCAAACAAAGCCTAAGGAAATGGAAAGGAATGAAATGTATTTAAGTAAGGGAAATGAATGGAAAAGAATGAAATGGAATAGAATTAAGTAACCTTGATTGGAAGTTTTAAAATAAAGGAATGGAAAGGAATGAAAATGAATGGAATGTAAGTAATCTTGTTTGGGAGGAACATGGAGGGAATGAAATAGAATCATTTTATGATAATATTACTATTAGACCCCTATTTTAAAATAATAAAAAAATTGAATATACAGAGGTAGTTTGGGAGTTTTAGTAAAAAAATCATTAAATCTAATTCCATTCCCTCCCATTCCTCCCAATTTCGGAAGAAATGAAAATTTGAGGTTTTAAGGGAATAGAAAGAAAAGAGTGTTCCCTCCTACCCATTCCATTCCCTCCTACTTAAATTCCCAAATAAAGGAATGAAGTTTTTTGTTTCCTCCATTAAAACTTTCAAACAAGAGAATAGAAGAATATTCTAAAATGATTCTTTTCATTCATTTCCATTCCATTCCCTCTTCCCAAACAAAACCTTAAGTCACTCTCTAGTAAAATGATGTCACATGTCTCTTTCTAAGGGCTTCATTTATTGTGTTAATGCCATGACAATATGATACAAATAAAACTTAATAATTAATGACTATATAATAGTGGCACATGTACTATTTATTTAAATAAATTAAATATTTGGCCTAATGACTTCTTAAATCAAAGTGCCCTTTACAAAGTCTTTGTAGAAAAAACTCAAATTTTGTTGTCTTTTTCCTTGTCTTACCTCTCAAGCAAAAATATTCTCTATTTTTTTTTTTCTCTCTCTCTCTTGTTTCATGTTCAATTATTTTCTCCTCTTCAATTCTTATTCCATGATAGACAATGAATACATTAATTTTTTAATAAAGAATAAGTTTCCTTTCACATCAAAATATAACATTTTATTGCACCTCAAAAAAAAAATTTAAAAATATAATCAAATTGATTTTTCCTATTTTAACAAAGAAACCTAATTAGCTTTCGAAGTTACAGTTAATATTTGAGGCAATTTCCCAACTATTGTGCCGGACTTTCTTTATTCTATTTTCGATTTGAACAGATGCTCTACTTTTCCATTGAAAGGGATATCTACTTTCGATATTAGAATGGGTCCCATGAACGATCTACTCTCAAGCTTGTCGATCTTCTCATTGTACTTTCAATGGAATTAATGGGTGCGTGCTACACTCAACAATTAAAAGGGTGATCTACTTTTTGAGTCTTTGAGTATTAGAAATTAGAATGGGTCCCATGAACGATGTAGTCTCAACCTTTTCTTCTCAAAGTTTTCATTTTACTTTCAATTGGAATGTGGTGCACTAGTGCTCCTGGCATTCATATCGAGCTTGATGCAAAATGATTAATTAGCTTTAATTGCTGACTAATATCAATTATCAATGCCACTCACCCAATGATGGAATCTCTACTTTCTTTTTTCATAATTTGATAATTGAGCTACAAATAGCCTACAAATTAAGGCTACAATGTAGAGTTTGTAGCATCGTTTTGATCGCAACTCACAAGACTTTATTACATTGGCCAAATTGGATTCTTTGTAGACTGATATCATTATATTGCATGAAATTCCAACGCCAGTGGAAGTTAACATGCTCATCACTTTTGACAAAGCGGAGTTATTGTGTACTACAACAATTTATGTTTAAAACTACTCCTATCGTTTTCCCCAAAAACAGAAAAGAATGGGTGATCTTTTTTTTCAATTAAAACAACATGAGAATGGGTCCCATATATGAACAATAATCAGTGGGTAAGAAGGTCTCCTTTCAATATTGGGTCCCATGGAACGAATGAGGACAGAAGAAAATGTAAGAGTTTCCCATGCAATTTCAAGCTTTCAAAACTGCTATCAACTAGAATGAAACCCAAGCCAATTTCATGCTTTCTGCTTTCTTTTCGCCTCCTTTCACTTTTGCAAACCCTCCACCTCCTCTAAACGAGCTACAATACCCTCAGATTATTCATTTTATTTTATTTTCCTTGTTGAATATCTGATAACTTTTCATTCTTTTTGTAACGTAACGTAAGAATAATTCTAGCAATGGCACCCAATGCTACGTTACCAGCAGCCAAATCACTATACAACTTGCCCAACTCTAAATATGGCCAAGGCTTTGTCTTAAGCCTCTGTCTACGTACTGTGTAATTCTATGTTTACGTTGATGCATGAAGTAAACTTTGTTTCCATGCTTAATTTACTTTAGTTGGTTAGTTGTTTACCAAAAAATAAATAAAGTTGGTTAGTTAAACTTTATTTGTGCTTATTTGTTGTAATTCTATGTTTAATTTTGTTTATTTATTTATTTATGGGTGTTTAATTTTAATTTTTTAGAAGAAGAAAAAAAAAAAAAAGGAGAGAACACGTTCATTTGTCTGGTAAAGATTTTATAAGTGTTAAGTGGATGACTTAACTAACTTAAGTGGCGGCTCAAGACGTAGGCCTAAGCCTCCATTAAAAGAAAAGTTCTACTCATGACAAAAGCCCCACCCCATTATTATACATTGACATCTTTAGTTTACCCTTATATATAAAAAAGTGAGGTTTCTTTTGCTTTTTTTTTGTTTGTTTCCTTTTGTTGGCAATAAAAAATTTAGGTTTGCCTCTTTTTTATTTTTCTTGGAACAAATATATAGTCTTTCCCAATACCTGGGACCAGAAGCATGATCTATTTGTAAAAGTGTAAAACTAGCCCTACGCTCAAGTTCTACTTTGGGCTCATAGACATAACGGCTTGAGGATAGTAAAAAAGGGCTTAAAGCCCTAAAAGCCTGAAATAATTTGGGTTAAGAATTTAGGATTGGGCCTAAAAGGTAAGTAGATAATTCAGGAATTAATTGTGCAAATTGAGCCTAATAGAGATAGATTAAAATGGTGAAAGGCTCCGTTACGCACTTTTGACGTCGTGATCACTTCACAAGTACAAATTAAGTTCTTGCGGGGTATAAGTATGGTTCCCAACTAAACTAGAAGCCACTGTCTTATTCACATCTCAATTTATATCTCTCAATGTTAAAGGAAGTTACTGACTTTTACATTTTTTCTTTGAAGGAAACTCTTAAGCTTGCATGGGTAGCCAAGTAACTTTTGCTCTTCTTTTATCTTTAATTAGATTAATATACTTCTATATTTTTGGATTATTTCTCCCTTTGCAGTGCCATTTTATTAGATTGATATGGGTGGTTTTTAGAGTTGATGAGCTTAAGTTATTTTACATGGATTGATGCTATTATGCTAATGCTATAACAATATATATATATATATATATATATGTGTGTGTGTGTGTATGTGTTGGGGGGGGGGGTTGTTTATTCCTTCTTTCTTTTTGTTTTTCTCAGTTTTGATACAATTTCCTTTTTGGGTAACAACAGGGGAAGAAAAGTTGCTATTGCAGATTGAAGTTGATGGGCAAATTGTATACCTCCTCTCCTCATCCTCATTGTTGTGCTCTTTTTCGCACTGTACAAGTGTAAACGAAATGGTGGCCGTGGTCAAACTACTTCCAGTGTCAATGCGGGTGATGGTGATAATGGTGATACCAGCAGCGGCCAAATCGCTATGGGTCCAACTTCCCTACCTGTGAATGCCACCATGGCTTGGTAATTAACAACCAACATACTGTCTAAGTGGTCATGGAGGTTCTACCTCTCTGGAGGAAGAAATTTAATTCAGGAATGGAATTTTTTTATTTTATTGTTATGTAGAATTAATTTCATGCTTGGTATTTGTAATTGGTGTGTTAATTATGGTATCATGAATAGGGGTAGAGCTATACCATGGCCAGGGGCGGAGCCACGTAGTGGCTTGGGGGGCCCTAGGCCCCTACCAAAAAAATTTCCATTAGAGTAGGTAGAAAAAAAAAATTTTGGGCCCCCCCAATATTGGACAGCCGCCCCCCATGTCCAATTCTCAACTATTCTCCCAAGCCCAACTCAAATATACTCCCAAGCCCAGCTTTAGTTTTAGGCCTTATCACCTTTTGTACTTCAAATAAAACAAGCTAGCCCACTCAAGTCCAAACACTAAAAACAAAACTTCACTCTCTTCATCTCAAAAAATCCACCCACTAACCCACGGAATCTCTTTCTTTACTTCTTATTCTTTTGTTTTGTCTTCTTTGATACATTTGCACTGGTACCGTTGCCTACTTCCCAGCCCCCAAAACTCCAGTCCTCTGTACTCACAGTCGAAAAAAAAAAAAAAAAAAAATCCTGACTAATTTTTTCTTTCTTCATCAGTTTTAGTTTTGGAACTTGGTGACTACTTGGTGATTGGTGAGTTTTCTGCTCTTTCTTAAGCATTAGACATTCATCTCTTTTTAATGTCTTTTTTTTATTTTCTCAACTATTTACACCTAAATATTCATATGCTCTTTATATTTTCATAGATTTTTAGAGAAATACATGATTGAAGGCATGGGGAGATTGTTTGTGATGAGTCTTGAAGGGAAGATCTAAAGTTGGAGGCGGTCAGGCAGAGGCAGTAGGCATTGCCACATGGATGACCCATCTTTGCACTTTATGAAGACAAAGTTTCTAAAGTAAAATTGTTTTGATTTATTACCTATTTTTGATTAGTTAGATATCATGTCGCTCTGGATGTGGCTGTGGGTGTTGTTAAATTGTTTGGTTTATGTTGTGTACCAATACTCGTGTGTTTAATTTTTGTTTTTGTTTGAGGGGTTATTATTAATTAAAGTCGTATTAAAAATGGGTTGTATGTTTAAATTATAGTGGAAATTTTGTTTTTTCTTAAGAATGAATAACATCCATATAACTAAATAAAAATTTCTAATTAAAATTTTATTTTTTAAACTTCTTTTCAGGTTTATTTTTTAGTCATATTCTTAAAGCTAAAAGAATTATGAGTAAACGAAAAAAAATTGATGCATTCTTTAAGAAAAAAAATGTTAGCAATTCAGAAATTAGGACACCTGTGGCTGTAAAAACAAATGTTGATACTTCAATGCCTGATGAACACCCTAACCCCTCCAAATGTTCAAAAATTCAATCTAAAGAGATAGATCGTGATCCAAGATCACGTAAACAAATATATGAATTCCCTATTAACAAACAAGATGAAATCCGACGAGCTTATCTCAAAGAAGGTCCATATCAACCTAAAAATATAGACTATCCATACAACGATGATACTCATCGTCGTCATGGTTCAAATCGGCCCCCCATGTAAAAATTCCTGGCTACGCCCTTGGCCATGGCCCCCCAAAATTTTAAAAAATTATTTTATATTATGTTCAAGTATTAAAAACTTTAAATATTTAGCTAAAAAAATAGAAGTTGGCCCCCAAATGTTTGAGTTAATCCAATAATACTCTTTATAACCAATAGAATTTGTTAATTAGTCTAGTAGTTATAGAGACAATGTAGTTTTTGTTTTCTCTAATTCATTTTTTGTACATATTTAATATCAAACTAGATTGCTTTTGTACAATATTGGAGTTTAAAAGATGATAAGTTTTCCTAAAAATTATCTTGCAAATATACATATGTGAAAGTTTATATTTGTGTATGTGCATTTATACATGTGAATGATGGTTTATCTTGACTTAAGACTAATATATTAATAACAAAATTTAACACCCAAACAAAAAATCCTAGCCCCTGACGAAAATAAATAGATTGTGGAGTTGCGACAAGCAAAAAGTCTTTCCAATTGTGAGGGCCCAAAAGAATGATCCGTACGACTATGTTACCGACTAACCACCCCTGCTCTCAACTTCTATTTCGGCTCACAGGGGCAATTATAGGCTAAAAAGCCTGAAATAAATTGGATACTATTGGGTTGGGCTTAAGGGAGCTAATTCAATGGAATTTATAAAGTGGGCCGAAGTAGTTCAATTCTTTCCCCTTTAAGGCCTTAAAAAATTGGAGTATACCACAAAATAGCGTTCATACAGGGAAAAAAAAAAAAAAAAAGATCTAATGGTCTTGTTAAAAAAGTTCACTTTTTGTGTTGTCCAAAACTTAGGAAGCACAAATACTTTATTTAGGGTGTCATATCCATGTTAGTACTGGTCATTTTATGTCATAATTTTTCAAACGTTGCTTATGTCATCATGTCGTATATGTATCAAGACTCGTGTTTATGTCCGTGCTCCCTAGTTTAAAACTAGAGGAGTCAGATTATACTAAGGAATTTCAATATCATCGCATTTCAAGACATAGAGAAGTAGTAAGAGTTCTGGGTTTCATTTTTGTTTCACAATATTTATTGTTGAGTTTTGTTTAGTTTGCTCATTCATATTAGCTCAGGTAAATAATTTATATTTATTTTAATATAAAAACTGTAGGGACACGATTCGCAACGAACCACAAGAGTATTGGGTTCGCATGTAAAAAGGTTCAGACAATATCATTTGTAGAGAGTGGGTTTGAAAGGCTAGGCCTTGGTTACCCGGCGGTGGTTTTTTTTTTTTTTGTGGTGGTCATACATGTTTAAGGTGTTTTCAGACGGAGTCTTTCTCCTAGAGGTGGGTTGGGAGGCTCTCACTTTTGGCCATTTTTCCCAGCCCCCCTTTCCGGATTACTTACTTTTTCTTTTATACTAGCCTGCGTTCGCTTTCCTTTTCGACCTTTCCAAGTTACTTGTCGTCACCCAAACCCAAAGTCGTTGGGGGTGGTTGATAAAGCGAAGAAGAATACGGCTCTGTTTAGTATTGTATGGGAAGGGTAGTAAGGGCAGACTTTTCCTAGATATTTTAGATTTTCTTTCGAGTTTGTTCCTATACCGTTTTGCCCCTCTTCTCGGTGGAACTTTGGGTTTATCGAAATATCCTCGGCTGCATCTAAGCCATTTTGCGCTTTATATTATTGAGCTTGGGCCATAGCCTTCTTTGGATTGGGCCTTCTGACTCCCCATGAGTAAGTGGGCCTGGCCCATAAATTATTGGGCCTCACAAAAACCTATTTTTTCTATTTTATCTAACCACTTTTTAGAAACATTCACATCAAATTATTTATTCTAAACTCTATTTCATTAAAATAATAATTTTCTTGATTTTTTAAATTGTTTGTCTCTTCACATACCTTAACCATTATTTACTTTTTTCCTTCATCCTCAAGATACATAAAGAAATAGTAAAAAACTAAAATTCAAATGAATAGTAATGTGTATATTTCCGTAATTATTGTAGATTTGGATGGCTTTTACACAATTTTATAAACTAATATGGGTGGTTTTTTTTAGGGGTGGGCAAAATTTTGCCCGTAAACTATGTTGCACAAATTGAAGCAAGTTCTCTAATAGTATCCTACTATAGCTTTCCAAAATAGTTCCTATCAACTAGAATCACTATAAAAAACAAGGGCTATAGCCGCATTTCAAAAACGCGGCTATAGACCCCAAAAACGTAGCTATAGGATATAGCTGCGTTTCCAATGATCGTTTACAAACCAAGCATATACTATGCAGCAATAGCTCTCTGCAGGTCTATAGCCGCATTTTTTAATTGCAACTATAGGCTAAGATCTATAGTTGTGTTTTTAAAAAACGCGGCTACTTAACTGTGGTTATAGGCTGCGGTCTTATAGCTGCATTTTTAAAAACGCGGCTATAGACTTAGACCTATAGCTACATTTTTAAAAAAACGCAACTACAAACCCGCTTTGAGCTGCGTTTGTGAACACGGCTAAAGCCCCCTACATTTGGTTTGTCTATAGCCGCTTTTTTAAAACGCGGCTATAGGTTGTTTTTTTCTTTACTAAATCACAACTTTGTGCCCAAAATCACAATTTCTAGCTAAATTAGAACTCAAATAGATTATTTTGTTATGGGGGAAAAACATAGAAATAAGAGTTATGAGAGTGCATATGCATATTAAAATAAACATATTAGGTTAAGCAATTCTAGTTAAAGAAGAGTGTACCAAATAATGACTGAATAGAAGGTCTCTTGGGCTTGTTGGTCTTTTTCTTCAATTGAGCCGCATTGAGGTTAGCCTCTAACAGTTAGCGAAAGCTAAGAAACAAAGTTTCAAAACAATTAGATACATCAGGCTATAATGGCCATTAAATAAAATTAGTTTTTATTATTATTATTTTATTTATATATATATATTATTTTTTTTTAAATTTTGGTATTAATATCAACTCAAGCTAGGGATTACTACTGCATAGCCGCCTTCATTTAGCAGCCCATATTTTGATGTGTGTTTTCAAGTAGTGCTTTCACCTTTTATTTACAATGGTCATTTTGAAGTGGGATTAATTGGCAAGAGAGAGTTTTTTGTTTTCCTTCTACTTGATTCTTCTTATGGAGGCTAGGAGCATACTTTTAAGTCCACTAATAGAATGGAGCCTTAGGTTATATATAGGTACAAACAAAAGGGATCAAAATTCTGAGTTTTCCTAATCACAAGTGATGATGAAAAAACATTAAGGTAGTTAGTGTTTTCCTAATCAATAATCGACCAATTTCTTTACAATTAGATAAAGGAAAATTTTGAGTTTAGAAATAAATTGCTCTCACAAAATTTTTTCCACCACTAAAATTCTGAATTTTGCAATTTGAACTTCCGCATCAAAATTTTAATATCAAAGTTGTTAGCAATTTGTAATCATATTATATATTCTCAAAATAGCTAAAATGAAATTAAGGAAGCACTATTAATTAGGACCCTCTGAGCAGAAACTAATAAATGTGACCTCATACAAATTTTTTTGGCTATGAAGCAATAGAGGGTTCAATGACCAAATGTGTTCAAAATTTTCTAAGGACAGGACAACTGAAAGCAAATGGAGAATATAGAAAGGTTTGGGAAGCTCCTCTTACTCGATCTGTGGCAACTTTGCAATGTGACATGATCACCCCATTCACCTTCCCTATTTTATTTATGTCAAAGAGTGTGAGTATGAAATAGTTCTAAGTAAACATTCATGAATGCTATAACTTAAAAAGAGAGAATGCCAAAATACTAGCTCATTTTCTCCAAGTAGTCATTATAAGACATAGGAACGTATTTCTCGTAAAGTTCCAGCTGAGACTTAAGCTGTTGACATCAACACGAGAAAAAAAATAAAACCTTGACTTGCTTTTAGACATTAGGACTCAAATTCCTTTATAAAAGAGTAACTTTATTGGAATAGCAACCAACTTGTTCAATAACCTGTTCTCTTACAAATGTATGGAGGTCGGGATCACCACCATGGGAGCCGCTAAAAATCGGAAGAGTACAAAAGTAATGACATATCTTTTGATTTAGTAATATTGAGGACACATGATCATTACTACTAAGGTTTTGCAATAGAAAGAAAGAAACACATGTAAATAAAAGTTATACATAAGGCTGAACTAAAACTACTTAGAAACCATGACAAAAGATTGCTAGACAAAATTTGGAAGCAAAGAAGAATTTATGCCCATGTTGATGATCAATTGAAATATTATGTTAGCATATAATAAACTTTAGCATTAAGTTGTAGAACTAACATGTTAAAGGTAACAGGAAAAAAATTATATAGTCAAAATGTTTGGAACAGTCAAGGGGGAGAGGGAGGAAAAAAATGCAGTACACAAAATTCAATGAAGCAAGATTGTACAAGGGAACTATTTCCTAAATGTATGGGTAGAATTGAAAGTCTTGGTTGCTCAAAGTTGGAGAAATTTTGTGAGGAAAGTAATCCTTGTGAATGAAATTGGAAGAGTGCAAAAGTAATGACATATCTTTTGATTTAGTAATATTGAGGACACATGATTATTACTACTAAGGTTTTGCAATAAAAAGAAAGAAACACGTGTAAATAAAAGTTATACATAAGGCTGAACTAAAACTACTTAGAAACCATGACAAAAGATTGCTAGACAAAATTTGGAAGCAAAGAAGAATTTATGCTCATGTTGATGATCAATTGAAATATTATGTTGGCATATAATAAACTTTAGCATTAAGTTGTAGAGCTGACATGTTAAAGGTAACGGAAAAAAATTATATAGTCAAAATGTTTGGAACAGTCAAGGGGGAGAGGGAGGAAAAAAAATGCAGTACACAAAATTCAATGAAGCAAGATTGTACAAGGGAACTATTTCCTAAATATATGGGTAGAATTGAAAGTCTTGGTAGCTCAAAGTTGGAGAAATTTTGCAAGGAAAGTAATCCTTGTGAATGAAAGGTGTAAAGGAGTGGATTGGGTGAAAAATGGGCCTAGGTGGTTTACAACAAAAATTTATATATCTGCATTGAAAATCTTCTTTTCCTACATTTTCCCTCACTTTCCATGAAACCAAACACAGCAGGAAAAAACCAAAAACAAAATAACACAAATAGTATAAAGCTAATCCAAACACACAAATAGTCCCTTCTATAGGGTCAACTTATAAACAATACAATCCATACACAGAAATTTATTCCCATCTCGTATTATTCCAATAACTTACCCGAAGACTTACTACTCCAACTCTTTTACTTTTTGATTTTTGATAATGTAGGGAACCTTTCTAAATAAGTCAATGACTATGATTACATACAAAGGCATTTATCTGATGGAACCTTTAATTCAGCAACTTTAGAATATAAGGTAAATCTCCTCTAAGTAATGGCACAGTCTATTTTTTTGTGCCATTTCTAAATGACACACCAAAAACAAAGGGTTTTATTTATTTGTCCACATATTGACCTAATATTACATTTTCCTTTTATGAGTAAAATGAAACTTCATTAGGAAAAAAGAAAGACCTAAATACAGGATGTATACAATAGGCACACCTAGAAAATACATACAAAATTATCGAATCTATGAAATCTGTAAAAAAAAAAAAAAAGGATACAGTCAAACTAAAGCATCCACTCAATCAAAAATAAAAGTCTTATTTTCCTCTCCCTTCATAAAGTCCACATCATACAAAAAGGAGTAAAATTCCATGCTAAATCATTACAATGACATCCAAACAAAACTTTACATCATAGAAACACATCAATGACCTTCACAGGTATCACCCTATAAACCCCAAATTACTATGACATCCAAACAAACCTGAAATCCAACAAAAAATAAATCAATAACCTAACAGGCATTACCCTGTAAGCCCCAAATAGAGAAAATGCATCAGACTGCGTGTGCCTTATAAAATAAATCTTGAATGACCAAATTTGTGAAGTAGTAACAAATCAATCTTCCCTAGTTTCATCATTCTCCACCTGTTGGAAAAAAAACTCATTCCCAAGTTTTAAAGTGTTGAAATATATGAACCTTTCAACTTGAAACTTGTACCAATGCTTCAATCATCTTTGTAAGCAGTAGGATTAAGTCATATTTCTTTCTCCCCATATTGGCAAATAAAATCAAAGTTTGGAAGACTTTTCAACTTAACATCAATATCTTCCTTGGTCTTGACTTTTCCATTATCAACCTCTTTGCTCATCTCACTCCTTTGTGGTCACTATTGTCCTTGTGATGCATTCCTTTGGTTGTTCTTGAAGTTGGACTAGTGTTGAATCATAAGACTGATGTCTCCTTTATATATTATACCACACCTTGAGGCATTGAACCAGTACCTAATTGAGGTTGCTGTGGCAGCAAATTGGCAAGGCCATATCTATCAGATTTTATAAAATGTGCAATGTTTTCCACATAGGGTGGGGATAAACTTGGGTCTAACTTAGAATATCTCGTAGTTCTCGATAAGTTGTCATCCTATCAAGATTTTTTATCCAAAGTTTCTCACATAGTAAACAAATCTTCTAGCTTTGCGTCTATTGAACACACCCTTTCATCCAATTGTTTCAAAGCCTTCTTTCTTTCTTCATAGTCTTGAGAAAAATTGACTGGCTTATATACTAGTATTAGTAGTATAAGTTTTTAAACATTCAGTTAAACTACTTTGGCCATTCTTATTATTTTAAAACCTTTGAATCCACCATTTGTCATGTCTTTTTTCCATATGATCTTGTTCTCTATTTATGACACTTGTTGTATGAAATTTTTTCTCTTCATCCTTATTTCATGTTTGTTTCAGGATTCTGGGACATGTATGATCCTGAGGGATACTATCTCTGGTTCTATGATTACAAGTACAATGATGAGAACACTGTTTGCTTTGTAATGCTAAACAAGGTTGGCGGTTTTCTTTAAAGGATGGATCTAGCACTCAAGTGAAGGGACTATGGCTTTTCCGTGGGCCTGAAATACCACAATTTCTGCTTGATGAGTGATATGACATGGAACTATACGACTGGAAGAAGGTTGTATCACAGATAAAGACCAAAAGGAACGTGTGAATCAGATGATTGAAGATCAAAAACCTTTCAAGGGCAAGCCTCTTTTGGTTGCCAGTGCTTCAAGTAAATGAACCCAATTATTCCCTTGATTAAAAGTTGTATTTTTGTGTGTTGTTTTTCCTGCTAGAGTTTTTCCTCACACTATTGCAAACAGGCCGAAGTCTAGCCTTTTTGTGTTTGTAAAACTTTCACACTCAATGCAAAAATTCTCTCTCTGTGTCTGGAAGAAAAGAGTAAATAGAAGAGTGTTTCTTATTGAATGAAAAAGGTAATGAAATGAATACAAGGAGCTCTGCTTTTATATGTACAAACTGAGCATAAAAGAAGAAAAAGATCAAAACAGAAAAACTAACTAATGCACGTGTTTAACTAATTGATCCGTGGATTAAGGAGTTTGTTACAAAGATTAGAATTAGTTGAGGCCTCCCTTACACGTGTCTACATCTGATTGGACTTTATTAACTAATCTTTGTGTCATGTGAGAACCACGTGCTTTAATATTTCTGTTCTTAACTACCTTAACCGATTTCTTCTTTGTACAAAACGATCCCGTTTTCTTCAGCTTCTTAACAGTGTTTGAGAGGCCTAGTATAATATATAAGCTTTGTTACTGTTGTTTCAGTATTTCAAATGATTTAGACATGTACTACATAATACAATGATTTGGGTTAGATATATGGTTGCATGTTGATGGTAAGAAAAAATTGAATTAAAAACGCTGCCCATTCTTCTTCTTCTTGAATAAAAAAGGGAGCCTTCGGTGTAGGTTTATCGACCCCATGCTATGTGATTGATGACAATGGGGGTAATACCTTGATGTGTACCATTAGGGTCTTGATGAGTTTATCATCGTGCGCACAATACATTCATTGAAGCGCCACCTAAGAAGCACAGACACAAACATGGTACTGTAACACGAGTAATTTTCGAAAACATCAATATGACATAGATACGACACAAGTACAACACCCTAAACAAAGTATCCGTGCTTCCTAGAGCACCATTGCTCAAACCATTCAACTCTTGCCAAGCATCATGTGGAGCAAAATGAGAATTCCTACTACTATGCCACACCATGCAGTGGTCACTATCCATCTTTTGCTGTGATGTAGATAATCAAATTAATTGTTTTCTAGTCATTAATTGCTGATTCAAAGGTGTACATCTTCAACTCTAATCCTAACTTCACTCTCTGAGGGTGATGAATGATTTAAGGATAAGTGGTTGGAAGGTAAAATTATTATCTTAAGTGGCAATAACTTCAGTGACAAGGACGGACCTACACTATGCAAGAGGGGGGCCATTGCACCACCCCCCCACCCCCAAAAAAAAAAAAAAAAAAAAAACTAGTATAAAAAAATATTAAGATTTGCCCTTATATATATTTATATATATATATATATATTTTTTTTTTTTTTTTGTCTCTCCTACTCTAAAATATTTAGATATTGACCTACAAGAAAATAAATAAATAAATAAAATTTATGCCCCTTTAACTACAAAACCAAAATAAATAAAAATAAATATGGACTAAATAAAAACCGCACACTAAATAAGAAACACTTATTTTGTATGTTATACTTTGTTGATGTGTTTTATAATATAAAATGTTTAAGAAATACTTATTTTGTAGGTAATATTTTGTTTAATATGAAATAGATAGTTTTTATTTTCATAAATTTTTTTTTTTTTTTTTTTTTTTTTAAGCTTTGGCCCCTCCCAGGTATGAATTCTGGTTCCGTCCTTGTTCAGTGATCAAATCAGTGCTAGCTACTATTTCAGAAAACAATATGTTATTTTTCAAGATTCCTATTTCAGTTTGCAACAAACTGGATGGCCTACGAAGGAAGGTTTCTGGTTGTGTATTGACAATTTTGTGTCATTTAAATCTTGGGATGAGCGTTGTGAGAGTAAGGAGAAACGGATGATTGGGTTAACGTTTTCGGAGGATGAAGGATATCAATAAGGTTCTCATTGCAAAATTGGGTTAGCATGAGGCCAGCTATGATAAAATCTGGGTAAATATCTGGAAAACTTTCTCAAGAGGGATCCCATTCCCAGTAGTCAAAGCCAAAGGCAATTCTTTGTGGATATGGATGAAAGCTTTGTGGCTGCAAGGACTTAACAAAGGGAATTGTCTTTTAGTGGGTAATGGTCATCCATTAGTGCTATGAAATCTCAGTTTATGCAAAGATTGAAGATGAGAGAAAAGAGAAATCAACGTAAGAATTTACATGCTTCAGCCGTGTGCCTATGTCCACTATATGATAAGATTATAATAGTGCTTAAATATATATATATATATATGACCTATCAACTTTAGTTTTAAAATCTCCCTCAAAAAAAAAAAAAAAAAAAAAAAAAAAACTTTAGTTTTAAAAAACTATCTTTTCCGCGCGTGGTTATTTTTTATTATATTCTAACTCTTTTTATTTATTAATTTGTGAGATTTCTTATCAACTTATCTTATGTTATAAGCCTAATAAACAAATTTATTAAGAGATTTTATATGAAATTCAATTAAACTTTTCTATTCTTCTCTCATTGTTTCTTAAGTTTTTCATAGCCAGGTGATATTTCTAGTATAGATTTCTCTTTAAAATTATCGCCTAACAATCAAAGGTACTACAACTTCATTTCATAATATAATCACCAAACAATCTCAATTTGCCAAAAGTGTTGGGGCCCTTGGGGGCCTTCTTTTGAGAGAGAGAGAGAGAGAGAGAGAGAGAGAGAGAGAGGTCATGTGAAAGATTAGATGACTAATATTAATAATTTACTATGTGAGAAAGAGACAAAAAATTGAGATTTCAAATCATTATAGGAAATTAATTACTAATGATAATTTTGTACACATAATTTTACTTTTATTAAACAATTTTGAATTTCAAATTAGTTGAATTTTTATTGTCACACAATTTTGGAGGCCTTCTTGAAGAGAGGAAACTCACCAATTTTTTTTTATTTTTTTTTTTTTTTTTAAAAAAATATTAATTAAAAAGTTTTGAGCCTATTTTGGGCCTAGGCAATGACCTAAGTGGCCTTGCCCAAGGACCGGCCCTGTCCTATCACCTATGCAATCCAAATTCTCAAAATACCCATGTATGCATGTACTGTACAGTGGGGTGCAAAACAAACTCTAATTAATTGGTCATGAGTGACTTTGCGAGCTTCACTTAATTTGCTCCATTTCAATTCATAAAACCCTTTGGTCAATGGTCCATTAGCACATAGGACTAGGATTTGAGCCAACTCCAACAATTAGTAGCTCACAAAGAAATGCCTATACTTTTGATTAGTTCTTAGTTCTATTAAAGAGACTAACATGGGCAACAACTCTATCAATTGAATTGGATTCCATAGACTATGCTTGCTTTAAATATTAGAATAGGTTTTCCTGCATGACTATGCTTTTTTTCTTTTCTTTTTCTTTTTTATTTTTTTATAGTGAAGTTACACATTTTTCATTGTTTTAATACTTAGCTAATCTTAATAACTAATAAAATATTTTGTCATTTGATAATATATTCTAAAATAATAGATGAAGCCATGAAGGTTAGATAGGTATAGGTACATGACATATAAAAAGACTGTGTACTGCATAATCACCCCCTTAATCTTAAATGATATATTATAAAAAGACTGTCTCAAGCTTTACTTTCAATATTAGAATGGTCCCATGAACGATATATATGCAATCTCAAGCTTGTCTTCTTGTTCTACTGTCAATTAAAATGGGTTTTCCACTTTCAATATATGAATGGAATGGGTCCCATGAACGATATGTATGTTGCTTCTCCTAATATCAAGCTAGCTTGTCTTCTTTTTTCTTTCCTACTTTAATTGGTTGATTTACATTCAATATAAAATTTGAAATGGTGATTTCCTTAAGTATAAGGATGGGTCCCATTGGGCATTAACTACTATTATTAATGCTGATTCAAAGTCATTAATCGAAAATAGATCAAAGGCTGTAACTTGAGGAGGTTGGTGCTTAGATTCCTTCTATCTTCTTTGAGTGGGGTTTATCCTTTTTTGTTTGTTTGTTTTTCTATAAAAGAATTCATTATGTGAAATAGCAGTTGAAATTCAATCATGGTACAATGGGGAAGAGTTATTCTCGTTGCCAATTTTCTTTGTAGTTCATATATTTTAAATATATTTCTAATTTAGATTTATACCTTACTCAGGGCAGAGGGGGTGAGGAGTTGTCCACGGAACTCTCAGTTGCTCTTCAGCATTGTCTCTTGGATGCTAAAAGCCTAAAAGTGGAGCTGGTATGAATCTAATCAGAGAAAGAGAAGTCACCATCAATTTATTGCCCTACACATGCTTTCTATCATTTTGCAGTTCGTCCTCTAATTTGTATTTTGATTATAGGTTCTTGCTTTGCTTAAATTGAAAAATGAGGTCTTATTTATTTTTCCCAGGGGTTGGAATTGATCTCTCATCTCCAATAGTTGTGGAGGGAAAAATTTGCTGGGATCTTTATATTGATTGTCTTGTTGTTTGTTTGGACGGGAATCTGCTTGATGCCCTTGGTGCTGCCATTAAGGTAGTTTTTCTCCACATATATCCATACATTTGCAATTTAATTTTTCTCTTAATTTCGTCAGGATGTCAAGAATTTTTCTGGCTGTTGATAAAGTCTAGAGAGCTGACTGTTAACAGGAAAGGGCATATTTGTGGGCTGACTAAACGAGGTGGTGCAGGCCTGGATCCAAGCATCATTCTTGATATGATGTCTGTGGTAGAACATGTAAGTGAGCAGCTAATAAACAAATTGGATTCTGAGATAGCTGCTGCTGAAGCTGGGGAAGAAGAATCATGACATGCAATTGGTGCATTCAAACGAACTGGTGCGCTGAAGTTATAGTTTGGATAACTTACTAGGGGATGAAGATAGAATGATATGTGTTGTAGACTTTGCACGTTAACCAAAATTGTCCAAGCTATTCTATGCAATTTTGCATTTTTACGAGTTAGGTCTGGTTACCAGTTTATGAAAGCTTACCTGCCTGCTCTTAGATTTTGACTGGAAGATGCCAGACTTCTTGTCATTATAGTTCTAAAGATAAATTTGCTGCTAGTGGAGTAGCATTGCTGTTTGTTGCATACCTAGAAATCGTTTTCACTTTTTTGAACTGTTACCATGCATAGCAGAGCCCAATCTTAAAGGACATTTCACTATTCTTGTGCTTTTTGGTTTTCTGTTATGGATGTAGGCCATCAAATTGAATTGGGAAGAGAATATCTTAGTAAGACTCCAATTGAGTATTTAATAATTTAGTATAACATATAGAGACACTATTTAATGCAAAATATTTGAGCTTATAAGTTTGAGTTCAACTATGTTCTATTAACCACTTATTCTTGTTATCATTATTATTTAATGTGGGACTTCACTCACATGTATACCCAATAATAAGCATAGCATTATAACCCTAAGTTTCCTTTTAGTGTTGTCATTAGGCTGGTATGTAGGTTTTAAATTTCATCAGAGACTCAAAGTAATACAAACATTACTCCACATTCTATACTTTTTGGTAACAAACCTCGATATACTCTCTAATACATGTTGTCATTTTATTAGAACTAGTCGTAAACCCATGTGATGTGTGGGAAAATTTGATATGATTATGTTTTATTAGATAATTATTGAATTAATATATTAGATTATATATTTTTAAAAGTCAATATGTGTTATTTGAAATTATATTTTTATATTTTTTTTTTTTTTTTTTTTTGTAGTGTAACAACTAACAAATTAAATATATTTTGTAGTTGGATATTATATATAGTGTGATATGTATAAAAATACAATGCAATATATATATATATATATATATATATATATATATATATATATATATATATTAAATTATTGTGTGAGAATGGTTAGACCAAATTCTTTTTTTTTTTTTTTTTTTTTTTTTTTTTTTTTTTTTTTTTTTTTATACAAGATAGAAATTCTACTCTAACATAATTTAAGTGTATATGTGTGTGAAGCTCTCTTGAAGATTTGAATCTCGTCTCTCGCCTCCCACACCTCACAAGCACTTGTACTTGTAGAGTGACTATCACACCAAAGGTGTGCAATGGCTATTAGACCAAGTTCTAACCATGTATACTTTATTTATTATTATATATTTGTACATGATTCAATACTTATAGGTATATTTTTCTCCAAAACATAGATCCACCTATTTTTCTTCAACACAATTGAAACTAAATGAAAATGTATATAAAGATAACTATGCAATAGATCATAATCAATAAATCATAATCAATAAATCATATATCATAAAGTGGAAATATAAAATAAAATAAAATGCAAGAAGCAAACTTTATTTCATCATATGAACAAATAAACAAATTCCACAATATATAACTCTTCAAATTCATAAACCACATGATTACTTAGATTTTATGATAAAATAAAGACCAATCCATCCATCATGACATTGCAGTATAAACTAGCTATAATTATATAAAAATCACTTTTCTTTTTTTAGTTTTTTTTTATCATGTTTCATAAACCAAAAGTACCATCTATACATCTAATAAAATCTATAAAGAGTAACACATGAAAATTCTTAATTTGAAGAGCTATATATATATATATATATATATATATATATATAGAGAGATATAGATGAGAGATGTAGATGGTGGTGGAGGGGGGATGGTGGGATTTGAACCACAAATAGGGGACACCATAAAGAATGTTGCTAGGCTATCACTTGAACTCCCAAAAATTAATCCAAGAGGCTAGACGTAAGGATAATAGGAATTCCAAAAAAGAATTAATCAAGTTGCTTACGTATCTATACATAAAAACATTGATAGCACAATAATGCTCTAAAGTAAATTATATTTTGTCTTATTCTCTTTTTGACTTTTTCCTTAAAGATGTTCAACTAATTTTTAAGTCAATTAACAATAACAAAAGTCTATATCATTGAAAATTTTGAAAAGGAAAACAATAAAATCACTTCAAAAAATGCAAGAATACTAAAAATAAAGGAAAAAGAGAGATAATTTTTTATTGTGCATTTTGTTAACCTCAATGGTTTTCCTATTGTCGCCTTAACTTTGAAAATTTCTAACAAAATCAATTGATGTCTTCTCAAAATGGTGAAAACTTAAGCTTGTTGAAAAATATGTAGAACAATTAGTATTGTGGTAAATTTTTTGTTGTAGATGACAGGTAATTGTATTTAGAATGTGCATTGGTATATACAACATTGTAAAACTTAAATAAATAATCAATGTATGAGTGAGAGAGAGATAAGGTTGTGAAAAACTGAAATTTTGGAAGAGAAAATAGTATAACAGTAGATAAACGAAGAGAGATGTATTGCTTGATGTCTTCTCAAAATGGTGGAAACTAAAACTTGATTGAAAAATACCGAGAACAATTAGTATTGTGCTAAATTTTTTGTTGTACATGATGGATGATTGTATTTAGAATGTGCATTGGTATATATAACATTGTAAAACTTAAATAAACAGTCAATGTATGAGTGAGAGAGAGATAAGGTTGTGAAAAACTGAAATTTTGGAAGAGAAAACACTATAACGGTAGATAAATGAAGAGACATGTAATGCTTGACGTCTTCTCAAAATGGTAAAAACTAAAGATTGATTGAAAAATATGGAGAACAATCAGTATTGTGCTAAATTTTTTGTTATAGATGACAGGAGATTGTATCTAGAATCTACATTAGTATATATAACATTGTAAAACTTAAATAAATAATCAATGTATGAGTAAGAGAAAGATAAAGTTGTGAAAACCTGAAATTTTGGAAGTGGAAACATTATAATTGTAGATAAATAGACACTTAATACATCTCTAGGTTGGAGATTTGGGTGCTAAAACTTTGTTTGGATACTTGAAATTTTAATTTTATCTACTAAAAAGATAATGAATTATTCAATTTTAACAATTACTTGAAATTAGAACGAAGAAAACAAAAAGGTGAAATCAATTTGGGTAATTGAATAGTCAAACATTTGTATCTAAAGAATAATAATGTTTGTTTATGACCTTATTTAATTATTTTATATAAATTTTTTTTTAAAAAAAATCATAAAGAGAGAAATGATTTAAAAAGAAAAAGAAAAAAGAGTATAATATGGCTGATAAGTTAGCTCAATAGGAGAATAGCAACATTACTTGTTATGTATCAGTTTTTAGATATTTATAGATTAAGGATTAAGGATATTTCATATTTGTCAACTTTGTCAAGCGGTTCAGCTTTGGCTATGTGTTTTTGGCTAATAAGTACTCGTTTGCCACTTGTCATGATATATGAAGCATTATCAAAACGGTTCAACTTTGGCTATTTGTTTTTGGCTAATATACATACTCGTTTCCCACTTGTCATGATATATGAAGCATTATCAAATGTTTGTTTTTTTATATTTTATTACTTTAACTTGCAGAAAAAGATAACTATTTAAGTTAACCCTTAAGATAAATCGGCCACAAGCAGATAAATAATTGAACGTTGTCCAGGTATCTTCTACGTTAGGTTATATATCAAATCAATTTCTTCTCTTTTTTCTATTTTCTTACTTGCAAGTTATAATATGAAATCAATTTCTTTTTTATTTTTGGTTAAACAATAAAAAAAGGTCTTTAACGTGAACTCATCAACACCACGTTACATGATAGTAAAAATAATATAATGTGTATTACTAGAATCTTAATAAGGCTATCGTTGTAGGCTCAACATATTCATTGAAGTGTTACTACTTAAACTACTCAATTCTTGTCAAGCATCATCATGTGAAGCAATAAGAGAACTTCTAACACGTGTCACACCCCGACAACCGTACGGTGGCTTTTAAAATACTAATGATTCCTGGCATGACATTATTAAATGCTTACAAAATTGTTTTAAGTGCATGCTATTTCTGTAAAAGAGTACTTAAATTACACCAAAAACCTATCTAGAGTTCACAAATTTGTAAGAGTTTCTTCAATGTCCATAATGTTCCAGTTAACATTTTTACATCAATCCTTTCTGTTTCTTCTTCCTTTTGGTTGGTGGCATCTTTGGAAGGGAAATAAAGCCCAAGGTACCATCCTGAAGTAGCCACCAGGGTCGTGGAAGCTTCCTCTTATAGGGAACTTGCATCAATTGATTACCTCGGGATCATTACCTCATTCTTCTTTGAGAGATTTAACAAAGAAATATGGACCTGTTATGCGGCTACCGTTGGGTTAGGTATCAGCAGTGATCATTTTGTCACCAAAAGCAGCAAGAGAGGTATTGAAAACAAATGAACTTTGTTTTGCACAAAGGCCCGACTTTTTTTGTGAGTGAATTTTGTTAGGTTCTAAATGTTTAGAACAATTGGCAAATCGTGAACACAAACTTGTCTAGATATAGATCTTAGAGTCTATAGGTTTTATTAGACAATGCTCAAGATGATTCAAGTCAAGATTCAAGAACATACAAGCTGCAGGAAGAAGATTTCATAATCATGTCAGTTCGATTGATCGAAAGACAGGCTTGACCGATCGAAAGTCGTATTCTGCGAGAATTTTAATTAAGCCAAAACAGCAGTTCAAGCCCATTTAGAATTAGGGTTTCTAATCTACTTCTCCCAGTATATAAAGGAAACCCTAAGCACGTTTTTGTGTGGCTTTTCAAAGAGAAAAGAGTGAGTCTCTTTTGTATTTAGGGTTTTGTTCCTAAAAAGCTCTCTTATGTCTTCTACAGGTGCTATTCCTTGAAGAATCTCAAGATCCGGTATTGTAGAAGTTCCAGCCTTCTCTTGTCATCAAAGGTGATGATGATCTAAACCTTCAAGGGTGGTTTTGGAGTCACAAACAGGAGAGTTTGTGTTGCAAAACCTTTGAATGGAATCTCAAAGTCACAAACGGGGGTGTTTGTGTTTTGCAAAGGCTAAAGAAAGAAGGAGTCCGTGGATTCGGAGCTTGCACGTGGTCGTGTCAGTAAGTTCTACTGGTTGGTAGCAATAAGAAGTTGAGCGTGGGGGCTTGTAAGTCTTATTGTATGAATTTCGATTTTTTCTAGTGGATTTTCTTTTTACCTTGAGGATAGTTAGGTTAAATCCTCCCCAGGTTTTTTACCGGTTTGGTTTTCCTGGGTGATCATATCATTGTATTATTTATTTTCCGTTGCTTTCCATGATTTGATCTTTATTATTGTGATAACCTAGACTTGTTTAATTGGACTAAGTAACAACTTGGCTAATTACCTAGGTTTAATCAATTGTTTAAGGGGTCTAAAAACTAACAAGTGGTATCGGAGCGGGTTGCTCTTTTGTTTTAGATCTTTTGATCTAAGAGCTGATCCTTGACCCATGTTGTCATGGATAATTTGAAGTGTCTTTCTGATCATGTTTCTGCTCATACTTCTGTTGATTTTATTGATGCCTGTGAAACTTTTCGTAAGGAATTATTGAAATCTATGAAAATTGCTAAGAAATTCAAGGAAGAGTTGAAATTGGCTAATCTTGAAAAAGAGGAATTGATTGTTAGATTAGATGAATCTAATAAAAAAAATGAATTTTTGAGAAATCAAATTTCCTCTCAAGATGAGAAGATGAAAAGCTTGGAACAAGAGTTAGTTGAATCTAAAACTAAAATTGAAAATTTGACTAGTACCAAGCTTCTTTGTTGATAATGAAGTGTTTGTTTCTCTTAAGCCTAAAAATCGAGAAAGTTTATATTCCTCCTTTTAAGAGGAATAATAAAAAGAAAAAACTTATTTTGCTAAGTTAGACAAAGGTAAAAGTTTCGATGTTGACGCTGAAGTTTCTAAACCTAAGTCTAAACCTATTGTTAGAGAGCATAATAAATTTGTTTTTGTGCCTACTTGTCACCTTTGTGGTGTTGTTGGTCATATTAGACCAAATTGTTCTTTGTTGAGGCAAAAACCAAAATCTGAGACTAGACTTGTTGTTAGGAATACTGATGTTCCTAAATTTGTTTCTGTTTGTCACTTTTGTAGTGTCTCCGGTCACATTCGTCCTAATTGTCATAAACTGAAATTTAAGCATTCTATGGTTCAATCTAGGATTTGTGATGATATTTCTCCTGCCATAAGTCCATATAAATTGTTTCATATTTTTTTGAAAAATTTGAGCTTGTTGGCTTGTGAAAGGAATTTGCAAGATTTTAGTCTTTCTCAAAAGATTAGTGTAATTCCTTAAATACACTCTGCTTCTCATGGATTTTCACTTACAAAACCAAAGACTCGTGTTAGATGGGTGAGAAAAAATTCTCTAAGGTGAGTGTTACTGACTTGTCCCTGATTTAATTCTTTCAATTGTTTGTGGACATGTTTTGTTTTTGTTGTTTTGTTTTTTAGTTTTTTTTTATTAAAAAAATCCAAAAACATTGAAAATTTTCAAAAAGACAAAAATATTTTATTTTGAGTCTTGTTTTATTTTTCTTGAGGATTACAAAATTATGATATCTCTCTTGATTTAGAATATGCTTGACTTTGTGGAGAAATTTGGATAGTATGTGTTATATAAGTGCTAAGCTATTTTCGATTTTATGTGAGTATGTACTAGTTTGTACTTGTACTCAAGGGTTAATTAAGAAATTGATATTTCTTGTTTGTGTACCCTCTATAGCTTAGTTAAGCATTGTCATGCATTGCATTTGCATTGTTCATTTAGCATAATATGTGTTTTTTTGTTTTTGGTCATGTAGTTTTTAAAAACCAAAAAGATTTTTGTGTTTTGTATTTCACATCTTGGATTTATAATCAAGGATTGGCCATATTTTTTTTACATAACAAGTTTATGTACCTTGTTTAGCTTTGATGAGCTTATTTATTGCATTTGACTAGTTGAAGTTTTGTAGTGCATGTTGTGTGGGAAAGATATTTATGGTGTTTATCACTTTGTCTTAATCATGAAGTCACATGTTATTTGACTCGGACTTAATCCTTTTGAGAAAGGCATAAATAACCATCTCACCACTGTTTACTAACCAATCATGAACACCTTAGTGCATATCGTAAGATTTTGTGCTCGAGAAAATGTAGCACATGCACAAAAAGAACATAAGGTGAAGTCTTGGTTTAATTGCTTAATACTTAAAATTGGTGTGTACTATTAGGCTTGATGCCAAAATCACATGACTTAAAATTGGTGTGTATATTATGAGGCATAAATTCAAGAAACTTACATGATTGCAAGCTTATGTTCTAGAAGATGTGGGAGTTATATGATATAACTCTTTAGGTAATAGTCTCTTTCAAATTCTATGTGATGAATTTTGTAGACATTGTGATTGATTTTTATTTACATATCACCTCACATTTATCTCAAGTTTTTGTTAGTTGCACACACTACACAAGTTACTCTTTGCTAAACTTGGTACATTATATTGTGTGTGTTCTTATTGTGGCCATCCAAGATTACATGTTTCTAGATTTTGATCAAAATGTCTTTAATGATTGAGACTTGAGGTCAAATTGAAAAAAAAAAAAAAAAAAATCTTGTTTTTGGAAGATTTGGGTTGAATTCAAATGTTTTTGAAAAACTTTTAATCTCATACTCATGCATTTCATTCATGAAATATTGTGCTTTGAGGAGTTTCTGCATTAAATTGCTCTTTTTTTCAAAAATTTGATTTTTCCATGCATTATTTATGTTTAGGATTCAAATGTATTGCATTGATTTTTTTGTATCCATCGTGCAGTTTTGCAGTCATATCTCTCATTGTTTTCACACATAACATGCATACACTTTGCTAAATTGGGTACTCAACTTGATTTAAAAATTGATTGATTAATTTTTGAGTTATGTACTTTCTAGTATATACTATTTTTATGTGTGAATTATAGAAAATTATTTTCTTAAGAGTTATGATGGATAATCAATGTGCAAATATTTTCTCTACTCATGCAACTATTTATGAGTCACATAATGCCATGTTTGCATTTTATTGAAAGAGAGAATATTTTTTTCTTCATGTGTATCCTCAACTTAGTTTTTTTTTTTTAAAACTTGGTTTGTGTCTTTTTTTTATCCCCACTCCCTTTATTTTTCTGTTTTTCCCAAAACTTGTTTTGTTTTTCCTATTTTTATAGGGGGAGAAATTTTTTTTAACCTTTGTGGTTCTTAGGGGGAGTTGTTGCTCTTCATAGGGGAGTTGTCTCTATTTTCTCTTACTCTGTTGCGTATGTTTTCTGTCTACCTTCTGGTTAGGTAGTCTTTGTCAATACGTGACAAAAAGAGGGAGACATAGATGACCTGTTTGTTTTGTTTAGAGGGAGAATATAAAAACTTTTTGATGTATCTAACTTAGGGGGAGAGTTAGAATTTCCTTTTGTTTTTTATATTTTGTTTCACATTATTGTTTATATGTCTTTCTTTCCACACATGCGGTGATGTGTTTGTTGAGTGTTTCGGGAAAGACAGGTGCATTTCCGATCAAGACCTTCTACCTCTTCTTGCAACTTCTAGGTTAGGAGTCTTAGAGTGGGATTTTTGTTGTAATGGGCATTTTATTGTATTGGGTTGTTCTTGTATTTGAGCATTTCACTTTGTATGAAAGTTTTGTCACGAATTGCCAAAGGGGGAGTTTGTTAGGTTCTAAATGTTTAGAACAATTGGCAAATCGTGAACACAAACTTGTCTAGATATAGATCTTAGAGTCTATAGGTTTTATTAGGCAATGCTCAAGGTGATTCAAGTCAAGATTCAAGAACATACAAGCTGTAAGAAGAAGATTTCATAATCATGCTGGTTCAATCGATCAAAAGACAGGCTCGACCGATCGAAAGTCATATCTGCAGAATTTTAATTAAGCCCAAACAGTAGTTCAAGCCCATTTAGGATTAGGGTTACTAATCTACTTCTCCCAGTATATAAAGGAAACCCTAAGCACGTTTTTGTGTGGCTTTTCAGAGAGAAAAGGGTGTGCCTCTTTTGTATTTAGGGTTTTGTTCCTAAAAAGCTCTCTTATGTCTTCTACCGGTGATATTTCTTGAAGAATCTCAAGATCCGGTATTGTAGAAGTTGCAGCCTTCTCTTGTCATCAAAGGTGATGATGATCTAAACCTTCAAGGGTGGTCTTGGAGTCACAAACAGGAGAGTTTGTGTTGCAAAACCTTTGAGTGGGATCTCAAAGTCACAAACGGGGGTGTTTGTGTTTTGCAATGGCCAAAGAAAGAAGGAGTCCATGGATTCGAAACTTGCACATGGTCGTGTCGGTAAGTTCTACTGGTTGCTAGCAATAAGAAGTCGAGCATGGGGGCTTGTAAGTCTTATTGTATGAACTTCGATTCTTTCTAGTGGATTTGCTTTTTACCTTGAGGATAGCTAGGTTAAATCCTCCCCGGGTTTTTTTTACCGATTTGGTTTTCTGGGTGATCATATTATTGTGTTATTTATTTTCCATTTGTTTTGCATGATTTGATCTTTATTATTGTGATAACCTAAACTTGTTTAATTGGACTAAGTAACAACTTGACTAATTACCTAAGTTTAATAAATTGTTTAAGGGGTCTAAAAACTAACAAATTTCTTTCATATGGTTATTCAGGCATTCTTGCCACTCCCTATGGCGATTGCTGGAGACAAATGAGAAAAAATTGTGTTTTGGAACTTCTAACGCTCAAATGAGTTCACTCATTTAGATCAGTAAGAGAATAAGAGGTATGGAATCTTATTGAAACTCTTTCTTCGTCCAACGGGCTTCCCGTCAATCTCAGCAATAAATTATTCGCCATGACAAATCTTGTAATTTCTAGAGTAGCATTTGGAAAAAAGTGCAAAGGTCAAGACGAGTTCGTATCTCTAGTTAAGGTGATAATAATGCATAGTTCAGGTTTTAATGTGCCAGATTTGTACCCTTTACTTAAATTCATTGCTTCAATCAATGGGATGAAGACTACCTTGAAGAGACTACACCGAAAGAGGGACAAAATTCTTCAGGATATAGTTGATGATCATAAGATGAACATGATAACCGCTAGCACCACCAATGACTCTTTATGCAAGGAAGATCTTTTGATGTTCTCCTAAAACTTTCAGAAGTTGAGTGACCTCAAATTTGAGATCACAACCAAGCACATCAAAATGTCACTTGGTATGACTTAATTAGACTCTTGCAATACTAAGTGTTTTTCACCTATTAATAAGATTTATATCACTCAAAAGTTAGATCATTTTTTTTTTCAGGAAATCTACCTTGCGGGGGGTGAGGCTGCAGCAACAACCTTAGAATGGGCAATGTCAAAGTTGCTAAGAAACCCAAAGGTAATGGAGAAGGCACAAGCTGAAGTGCGCAAGGTCTTAGAAGGAAAGAGAAAAATTGAATATACAGACATTCAGAAATTAGATTATGTGAAATTAGTTGTTAAAGAAACTTTACGATTACATCCTCCTGCAACCTTAATCCCAAGGGAATGTAGGGAGAGATGTGAAATCAATGGATATGACATACCTACTAAAACCAAAGTTATTGTCAATTTGTGGGCTATAGGGAGAGATCCTGATTATTGGGTTAATGTTGATTGCTTTCAGCCAGAGAGGTTCCATGGTTCTTCTATTGATTTTAAAGGGAATGACTCTGAATTCCTTCCATTTGGGGCTGGAAGAAGGATGTGTCCAGGCATAACATTTGGTATTGCAATTATTGAACTTGCACTTGCTCAATTGCTATACCACTTTGACTGGAAACTACCAAATGAAGTTAAACCAGAAGAACTTGACATGACCGAGAATTTGGGATCAACCTGTAGGAGAAAGAATGATTTGTATTTAGATGTTACTCCTCGTTTTCCCTTTCCTATGGAGACATGTAGTCAATAGGATGTAATAATTAAGTGTATCAGAAATGGTACCCAATCTTAAGTGTCTGTTCGAGGATTGATTTATTTTCATGGGATTGATTAATTTTTTCTTTTTGTATTTGAAGGAATCCTGACTTTCATGGGATTGATTAATTTTTTTCCTTGTTGAGCTGATTTCAGATTTTGTTACAGTTTTTTTTGGTGCTGGCTCCCTATGACTTAAGCCTCTGGCCCAATAAATAGCTTGACAATTGGCTAATTGAAGTATTCTTAAAATTTAAAAGTAATCATAACACAAAAATGCTCAAAATTGTTTTATATACGATGTTGGCAATTAAATTACTCATTCTTTTACCAATATCTCTTGAATCACAATAAATTTTTGAGTGAGATACGTTGGTTTGAAGTCTCACTCAAAAATTTGACCCAAATTGTATTTAAAATAAGTGAGATACGTTGGTTTGAAGTTTGTGCAACAATGTAGTCAACATGTCAAATGAATGAATGATATGTACACATCTGCATGGGTGTGTACTTAAAAAGCACACGTAGACGGACATAAAGCTCAAAGCTCATGGTCTACTGAAGCGTGTATCAGGCACACTTCTGTGGTGGAACATGTGAATGCTTCCTTTTTTATTTTTTTATTTTTTGAGGAAAAATTCTTCCATTTTCTAATTCCTCCATCTTCTCTTAATTCTAGTAGAAATTCTAACGTGGTATAACAACCATGTCTCATCAATTTTAACTAATTATAAAATTTATGTTAATTGTACGAAGTAATGGCCATCAGGGACGGAACTATGTTCAAGAAGAGGGGGGGCTGTGGCCCCCCCAATTTTTTTAAAATATTAAATAATAGGTATATATTTAAGATTTTAGAAAAGAAATCCATAAAAATTATATTTGCTCCTCTCAAAAAAAATTATATTTGCCCCCCTCGACTTCAAATCCTAGTTCCATCCCTGATGGCCATAAAGATTCCAGTTCAAAGTAAACACATATTGCTATTCAGTGTTGTCATTTTCTAGTCGGTAGGTTTTTTTATTTTCATCAGAGATTCAAAGTCACCCTAGGGACCGAAATTTGTTAACAAATTTCGGTCCTTATACTATACCAGTTGGCAATAAACCTCAACACAACCTTCAATATAGGTCTTCATTTTAGGAGTATGATAATGGATATTTGTAAACTGTGACAAGCAGCTCAGCTTTGGGGTTTTTTTTTTTTTTTTTTTTTTTTATAAATAATTTTTATATTATACGTACTCGATTCCCACGTCATGATATATGATATAAAATGTTTTTTTTTTTTTTTTTTGGTAGCAAAAAAATATTAGTACTCGTTTCCCACCCCACATGTCATCATATATATAATATCATTATCAAATGTTCCTTGTTTGTTGTATTACTCCAACTTGTTAAAAAGATAACCAGTTAGTCAACCCTCAAGATAAATCGACCACGTACAGTTATGCAACCAAAGCATTGACTTATTTGTAATATGAAATCGATTTCTTGTTTGTCACTTGCACGTTATATGATATGAAATCACTTTTAAAATGCCAATGATTCTTGGATGACATTATTAGATGCTTACAAACTTTTGTATAATATTTCTATTAAAACGAGTACTTAAGATTCACCAGAAACCTATCTAGAGTTCACAACTATGTAAGAAAGGAGAACTTTAAATAAAAATCCTGAGGCTTACAATAAGATCTTCCTCAATGTCCATGATGTTCCAGTTGCCATCTTTTACTTCACTTCTTACTTGTTTCTTCTTCCTTTTGGTGGTGGCATATTGGAAGAGATATAATAAGGCCCGAGGTGCCATCCTGAAGTCACCACCAGGGCCGTGGAAGCTTCCTCTTATAGGGAATTTGCATCAATTGATTGGCTCAGGATCACTGCCTCATTCTTCCTTGAGAGATTTAGCAAAGAAACATGGACCTGTTATGCAGCTACAGTTGGGTCAGGTTTCGGCCTTGATCATTTCATCACCAGAAGCAGCTAGAGAGGTATTGAAAACACATGAACTTTGTTTTGCGCAAAGACCTGACTTTTTTGTGAGTGAATTTGTCTCATATGATTATTCAGGCATTCTTGTCTCTAAATATGGCGATTACTGGAGACAAATGAGAAAAATTTGTGTTTCGGAACTCCTAAATGCTCAGCGAGTCCAGTCATTTAGATCAATAAGAGAAGAAGAGGTATGGAATCTTATTGAAACTATTTCTTCGTCCAATGGGCTTCCAGTAAATCTTAGCAAGAATTTATTCTCCATGACAAATAGTGTAATTTCAAGGGCAGCATTTGGAGAAAAGTGCAAAGGTCAAGATGAGTTCATATCTCTGATGAAGAAGATATTGGAGCTTGCTTCAGGCTTTAATGTGCCAGATTTGTATCCTTCACTTAAGTTTATTGCTTCAATCAATGGTATGAAGACTACCTTGAAGAGATTACACCAAAAGAGGGACAACATTCTTCAGGATATAATTGATGATCATAAGATGAATATGATAACCACTAGCATTATCAATGCCCCTTCATGCAACAAAGATCTTGTTGATGTGCTCCTAAAACTTCAGAAGTCGAGTGACCTCAACTTTGAGTTAACAGCCAAACACATCAAAGCTATCATTTTGGTATGACTTTACAGACTTTTTCAATATATATTAAGAGCATCAATTTTTTTCATGATTTCTCTTTCTTCACATATAATAATCACCATTTACTCTCTTTCTTTATCATACAAAAACATAAAAAATAATGTCGGTGTAAATTTGTACAATTACTATAATAACAATGCATTTTTACACAATTTTACATGACATGATCGATATAGGTGAATTATGAGTTTAGTTGGCTAAAATGTGATTTTTTTTTTTTTTTTTGAGAGTGGATGTTTTTTCTATTATATAGGCAGTCAAGCACTGATACGAGTGCTTAGGTGCGCTTTTTTATTTTATTTTTTTTTTTTTTTTCAACTACAATTAAGATTTAAAAAAATTGAAGTTAATTCAAATCTTTTTTTAGGACATCTACCTCGCTGGGGGTGAGACAGGAGCAACAACCTTAGAATGGACCATGTCAGAGTTGCAAAGAAACCCAAAGGTAATGGAGAAGGCACAAGCTGAAGTGCGCAAGGTCTTAGAAGGAAAGAGGAAAATTGAAGATACAGACATCCAAAAGTTAGATTATGTGAAATCAGTTGTCAAAGAAAGTTTACGATTACATCCTCCTGCAACCTTAATTGCAAGAGAATGTAGAGAAAGATGTATTATAAATGGATATGACATCCTTACTAAGACCAAAGTCCTTGTTAATGTGTGGGCATTAGGGAGAGATCCAGATTATTGGGTCAATGCTGATCGCTTTCAACCAGAGAGGTTTTATGGTTCTTCTGTTGATTTTAAAGGGAATTACTTTGAGTTCCTTCCATTTGGGGCAGGAAGGCGGATCTGTCCAGGCATAACATTTGGTATTGCAACTGTTGAACTTGCACTTACTCAATTGTTGTACCACTTTGATTGGAAACTACCAAATGAGGTTAAACCAGAAGAACTTGATATGACTGAGAGTTTAGGAGGAACCTGTCGGAGAAAGAATGATTTGTATTTAATTGCCACTCCTCGTATTCCTTTCCTCATTTAGACATGCTATCAATAGGATGTAATCGTTAAGAGTATCTGAAATAGTACCTAGTTTTAAGTGTATGTTCAACATTAATGGAATATGTTAGTTTGGGTGGTACTCATCCAAAACAAAATTAGAGAATAAAGAAGATAAACTTCTATCTTCATTTCAATGTCAGCATGCGCATGTGTTATCAGCAATGGCGCCCAAAGCGATGTTGCCAGCAGCAGCAGCCAAATCAGTATCCAACTTGCCCGGCCAGCTCTGAACTGAATGACATGAAGGCTTTTGTCTTAGCCTCGATCAGTCCACGTATTGTGTATTTCTCATCATTTGTTAGCTTAAATTCCATGCTTAGTTTGTTAAATATGGTATGATGAACTAGAGTTTTATGTTGTGTAAGGCTGTGCATCTCTTTTTTTTGTGCTGAAGTACTGTTGCAACTCTGTCTAATTTATTCAATCAGTTTTTGGGTACGTACATGAGTTATTTATTTGATTATGCTATGATCGAGCTGATCTAGATTGATCAAATCTTTATCCAAATTCCAGTTATAAATATTAAGAGAAAATTTGTCTGTAACTGTACGAGGAAAATAAAGAGAGACACCGAAGTGTGGTGTTTGGCGAGTTTGTTTGATTTGTTTTTGTTTGTTTTGTTTTTCTGTTTTGGCAACAAACATGATGTCTTTTCTTTTATTAAAAAAAAAAAAAAAACTAAATTAAGATGAAAAATTAAAATTATTTTACTATTTAGTTTATTTTTGTTACTATTTATGAGTCCACTGCACTTTTTGGCACTATTCATGAGTCCCATTGTATTATTTCAACTAATTTTTATCTTTATTTATAGTATTTTCAACAATAATTTTTAGGTTTTAAAGAAAATAAGTGGTATCCAAATAACCTGAAATAAAGTTGCTTTGAACCGCATCTAAATTCTAAACGTTTTATTTATTTATTTTTTTTAAGCGGTTATGCAGACTGGTCAAGAAGGTAAATCTTTACTTGGATTTTTTATATTTTATTTTTACTTGGATCTTTTTTAATTATTTAAAAAGGATTGTATTTTTTTTTTTGTTGCTAAAATTCTATTTACAAGATTGTCACTTTTTAAATATTTAGTGTTTAATTTAGTAATTTTAAAATTATATATAATTTAATTTGTTGCACCCTAACGCGTAATTTTTCTATTTATATATTTTTCATGTAATATTTCTAACCAAAAAAAAAATATGTATTTCAAGCTTTTATTTTATTTTATTTTTAAACTTGTAATCCTCTATTTTGCTTGTTATTTTTTTTAAGTGACTTTAAGGGCATCTTCAATAGCCTTCTCTAAAATTATATTTGGAGAGCAAATCCACAAAAATTAGCTCCAACAATCTCTCTAAATTGTAAAAAATAGTGTAGATAAGTTACAGTACTCTCCACACATGAAGAGATACTATTACTCTCCAAATGAATTTTTAAGACTAAAATATTCAACATCTCTCTATTTTTTTTTTTTTTTTTTTTGTGCACATTAAGAATAAAGAATAAAAATAATATAAAAAAAAATAAAAAAATAATATTTAAATGTAACAAAGAATGGTCAGAAAGTCTATTGTATTTGAAAAAACAGATAAATAAAATTGTTTACTCTTCAAACCGTGTAAAAATTTGGTTAAAAAGGTCATTACTCACTACAATTATTTTTTATTATTATTTTTTTATAATTTTTTAAAAGTCACGATTTTACGAGTACAAAATGGTGATTTGAGATCAAGATTCCGTTAGCTGATTTTTTTAAAAATTCTCTTGCTACTCTGAAAACGGCATTTGGAGCCACAACTTCAGCCTTTTTCACCTCATTTATTACTCCCTTCCCCTTTCAATTCTTCTTTAACTCTCTCTCTCTCTCTAACGGAGGCACCGGCTTCGTCTCCGGCGGAAGAACAAAACTCCGGCATCAATTCCTTCACCGTCGACCAGCACACACATTTATCATGGCAAGTTTATTTCTTTGTTTTTCTTATTTTGATTTTTAGGCATTTAAAAAAAAAAGCTTGTTCATATTATTAGATGTGCTATGATTCTTCTTTCAAGTCTAGCTTTTGAGATGGTATGCTGTTAATTATTGGAGAAATTACATATTGGAGCAACAGAGTGAATATTTGGTAGTGATGTTATGTTATTGTTTCCTAAAAATTAAAGAAATTTAGGTTCACTACTTCTGCAAATTCTTGTATACTGTATAAAATGGCTGTATATGGTGACACAAAATCATTCAATCAGTGAGATGTTGGTGCTGCTGAAATTTGATTAGGCATATGAATTAACTAGATAATTAGTGATAACAATCCTTAATTTTTGGGACAGGAATTCCTCAACCATCTAAGTAAGGATTCGAATAAGCATCAGTTGTGTACTTTTAATTGCGTAATCTATTTAGTGTTCATGTGTGTAATTTAAATGAGTTAATGAGTTATGTAAGTAAAATCCAGACAAATGGTCATATGAACTGCCAAGTGACCGGTTGACTGTTTTGAAGTTGCTGTGGATGATTTTCTGGTAGCACAGTTCTGGAAAGATACTATTATTATTATTTACTGTATATGACTTTTTTTGTGTGGTTCTTTTCATTTTTTTGATGAATAATAAAATCGATTTTGGTTGGTCTTTTAATGTCAAGGTCAAATTAAGGATGTAGACATGTATTGCATGGCCAGATAAGGGTAAAGTGAAAATAGACTTGTGAACCTTGCCGCAATAAGCCTTTGTGGAGTTAAGTTGAGTAGCAGATCCCTGATTAACGTAGGATGAACCTTGCTGCAATAAGCTTCTGTGGAGTTGAAAGGTGGTTTTAGTTGGAAATTGGCTTTGCTTAGGCTATTTGACCAGATGAACTTCAACCAAATTGATGTAGGATCTTGTGGTGGGTTTAGAATTAGAGTTGTTGTGGATCTAGGGTTTAGAAATTGTCAAAGAAAGGGTTTTGGGGTTTTGTTAGAACTAAAAGGTAGTTTGATGAGTTATTTGAAGGCTATTTGGTAGGGAAAAAAATTGTGGGGTATTATGGTTTTGATAGGTAAAAGGAATGCATTGATTTGAGGTCATAAGGAAGAAGAAAAAGAGAGGATTTTATGGTGTTCAAGAGTTGTATGAACAATACCACAACAAAGAGAAGAAGAAAAGAAAGAAGAGAAAGGAAGGAAAAAAAAAAAAAGTCCAACGAACCTCAATAACAAATACTCTTAATTCACAAGAATTGTAGAAATCATAGTTTTTCCCTTGGATAAAAATTTCACCATAACTTATTATATAAAAACCAAATAAAAAAGTTTGTTTTAGCCTAGGATACATATAACTAGTCCTTTAAAACCACATGACTTTCATTTCAATTGGAATTTCACTCATGGACCCCATAAAATGAATCTTGAATGAATTTGCAAAGTAGTAACAAATCAATCTTCCATCATTGCATCATTCTCCCTTGGTTGAGAAAAATACTCATCCTTGAGGTTTAAAATACTGAAATATAAGAACCTTTAAACTTTAAACTTGTACCAACTTAACAAAAAAAAAAAAAAAAACTTGAAGGTTGTATCAATCCTTCATTCACTTTGAAAGCATTAAGATCAAAGACTCTTTCTTTCTCACCATATTGGTAAATTCATTTGGAATAATAAAATGAATGCTTGGAAGGCTTTTCAACTTAAAGTCAATATCTTCCTTGGTCTTAACTTTTCCATGATCAACTTTTTGCTCATCTTGCTCCTTTGTGGTTGCTATTGTCCATGTGATACTTTGTTGCATTTGTTTTTTGAGAAAAAGTTTTGAACTTTTTTGGAATCTGATTTGTTTTGAAACCATTATCTTGTTTTAAAATTTTGTCAAGTTTTTTTGAACAACAAAAATAAGTCTTGAATGGTGAAAAATGCAAAGTAAAAACAAATCAATCTTCCATGGTTTCATCAAAGATTGATTGTCAAAATAATGAAATTTTTTCATATGCAACACAACACACGCTCATGTATTTATTTATTGCATTAGGGTGGTTTGCTAATTGATGAGCTTAACATCCACCCAGATTTTCATGCTTGATAACAATGTTTATTTGCTGCAATATCATATTGCTGAATTAAAAAATGTTCTTCATTTTGTTTTTTAATCATTTTTTTTTTGTATAATGAGTTTGCTGATGTGTTTAAGGGATATCTTGTTTTAGCATAAAATTCAGATAATTTTCACCATTAGCATATGTACATGTTTTAAAGCAGCACTTTTTTCATTCAACTATAGTATTTCTGAGCTTATTTTTCAAGCCAATAAAAATAAGTTATCCAAATTAATTCTGGTTTTCTCTTTGTCTAAAAGATTTTATTTTAGTTTTCTTTCAATGGAAATTTGGTTTCAAAACCCTGATTCTGCATCAGTAAACTGTCACATTTTCTGGGATAATGCAAGAATGTTGATCAAGTAGTTACAGGCTGATGAACAAAAACAATGTCTTGTAATGACAAAACTTGATTTACACCTTTTTTAAATTTTTTTCAAAAGTCAGATCTTCAGAATTTAGCTAAATGTGTTTGTCAAAGGATTTTGATTGTCAAAATTAAATTTAAGCATGCCCTTAAAACCACTGTGTCAAGAGTAATCAGTTCTAATATTTGTAAATGCTTTATTTTCATTGCTATGGTTTTATAAACAGCAGAAATTGTTGGAGAAGTCTGGTATGTTCAAAGTTATAGTTTGATTCATCTAATAAAATGTTTATTTCTCTCCTTTATCAAGTTACACAAAATATTAAAAGTTGAATTCACAAACTTTTTGTTTATTATTGTTACATTTGATGATTTTTTTGTTTTTGTATAATGAGCTGTTATTGCCTTGATGTGAATTTGGATCAAATAACTCTTAAGAATTTGTTTAGATGAGGAACTTGTGCATTCTAAGTTTTATTAGTATACTGATTAGCAAGAAACTGAAAATATGTTTCTAATAAAGGTTTTTAGTTTTTAAGCAAGTAAATGGTTTGATGCTTTAGTTTTTCTTATGTTTTTATGAATTTGAAATTTTGAATTGTATAAATATGTATATAAAGAGATGTCAATGCTTTAGTGAGTTGAGCTCAGTGTTTTGATGAAATTGATGATTTGATTTTAGTGACCATCTTTCAATGTGAAATTTGCAACTGCTGGAAAGCACTGATTCATTGAGCCATCACAATTGATTAATCATTTTTGTTTATGGATTGATTGTATTTGATGATATTCCTTTGCTAATAGGGCTTCAAGATCTATATTGCAGATCTTGCATGCTGGGAAGACAATAAAATTCTTTCAAGACACTCATCTCTGCAGAGAACACTGGTGTGAATGTCAAACTGTCCCCAAATTTTGAGATGGGTGTCTGTAATAAAACTCCTGAGTTTCTCAATATGAACCTATTGGGAAGGTATTTTTCTATATTGTGGAATTTTTGGTAATCTATACTACTAATTATATGTTAGGTTGATTAAAGGCTTTACTATTAAATCTATTTTTTTATAGGTTCCTGTGTTGGAAACACTTGTTGGTCCAATATTTGAGAGCAATTCTATAGCATGTTATGGTAAGACTATAAATTTTCCTCCCTCACCCATTAATTTTGGTCATCCTTCGAAGATTGTTATGTTGGAACTTATGGGCTTTTTATCTGTTGCTGTAATTACTTGCCTGAAGGGTAACAATCCTCTTTATGCTTCTTCTCATATTGATTGTGCCAGATGTTTGGTACTACTGATTGTGCTCTCTCTCTCTGAATGTATGTGTGTTATGATACTTTATTGTTTTGTACGCTTCAATTTTCTGTTCCACGTAGAGCACTGGATTGATTTTCCATCATTGGAGATAGATACTAAATATTCTGGCATGGTGTAAACCTAGAATTGAGTGTGCAATATACCTTCCTCTTGTGAGCTACATTTGATTTTATTATAAAATTGTTCTACTTCCTTAGGCATCTAAATGATGAACAAGTTTTACGGAAAACTTAGATAAAATGAATGAAATAAGGATTTTTTTTTTATGCAAATTCAAAATTTTATGGGACAAATATATATATATATATATAGTTAAGTTACACACAACTAATGAGTCTTGAATTCACGACCTCACCCTCCACCTAAAACTGATATGGGGGGGAGGTGTCATTTGAGCTAAAGCTCATGGCCTAATGTGGGCTATATATATTCTATTGAAAAAATTCAACCAATGAAGATCCAAATATCAAAAGAGGCTCAATGAAATACACTCCAACTTATTTAAATTTTATTAAATACATAAAAAAATGACTATGCTTGCCCACATCATAAACATGCTAACATATTCTACATGGAAAATCTAAATGTTCATAATCCCCTCATAACTATGGACTGCCCTTATTTGAAGTGAATGTGTTTTTGCGTGAAGGCTGAGGAAGCTGCAATTTCTTCATTGAAGAGAGTGCTGGATGCTCTAGACACTCATCTTGCTTCAAACACTTCACTTGTTGGGAATTCTGTAATCTTGGCTGACATTGTTACAACTTACAATGTGCAACTTATACATAGGCTTCACCCAACTCATGACAAATAGCTTTATTTTTAAGTTCCCTTATGTGGAAAGATACTTCTGGACCATGGTGAATCAACCAAATTTCAAGAAGGTTCTGGGAGAGGTGAAACAGATAAGTCTGTTTCCTGTTACAAAGAAGCATCTCAGCCAAAAGAATCTGCTAAACCAAAGCCTAAGGATGAACCCAAAAAGGAGGAACCAGCAAAGCCAAATCAGAACCTGGTGAGGAAGAGGAGGCTCCAAAATCCAAACCTAAGAATCCTCTTGATCTACTGCCCCCAAGTAAGATGATACTGGAATCTGGATGAGTGGAAGAGGCTGTACTCAAATTCCAAGACCAACTTCAGTGAGGTTGCTATTAAAGGCTTCTTTTGTCATCTTCTTTTGATAATGACCTAGGTATTGTGAGACAGATTTGGTGCTGCTGATGGTGCTCTCTCTTTCTGCATGCACGTGTGTTATGATGCTTATTGTTTTGTATGCTTGAATTTTCTGGTCCACATAGAGCACTGGGTTGATTTTGCATCATTGGAGATTGGTACTAATATTCTGGCATGGTGTAAACCTAGAGTTGGATGTGTAGTGTCTATTTGGCAATATTATTTTTGAGGTACATCTTATTTTATTATGGTATTGTTCTATTTCCTTTTGGCATATAAATGATGACCAAGCTTATTGGAAAACTTATTTATGGGTTCTATTATACTATTTGATTAACTTTTACCTTTATTTATAGCTGACTTTCGGGAAAAAGTTTTCGATTTTTTTTTTTATTTGGTACTATTTGGGTCTCATTGTGCTATTTTCCGTAACTTTTACTTTTATTTACGTGCATTTTTCATCAAAAAGTTTTCAGTTTATTAAAATAAGTGGATTTTAAGCGGACTTTTTCATTAAAAATGGGTATGTCGATACTATTCACATAGGTAAAATCTTATTTTATTATGGAATTGTTCTATTTCCTTTTGGCATAAATGATGACCAAGCTTTATGGAAAACTTAGATAAACAGAATGAAATAAGGAATTTGTTTTTTCTTCAAAAAATTGGATAAATATTAAAGTTGGATATATATATATTTCTATTGAAAAACTTCAACTAAAGAAGATCCAAATATCAAAAGAGGTTCAATGAAATATACTCCAACTTATCTAGATTTTATTAAATACATAAAACAATGACTATGCTTGCCCACAACAAAAAAATGCTAAATAAATTAGGTACTTCTTTGAATAATCAAACATCAATATAATCTCAAAAAAGATATCTAAATCGTCGAATAGGATCAATGATTTACCAGAAGAAATAAATGGTTAATGATTTACTAGAAGAAATTTATATTTCAAGAATAATTAAACCTATTATTGAATTGTTAGTATATTTATTTATTGATTAAGAAAAAAAATGAGTACTTCTTTGAATAAACTTTTTTTTGCCAATGTTATTAGGGACTGCTATCCCCTATTCAAATTTTCATCCTTTTTTTGTGTGTATGGAGACTGCTATGCCCTTCTCAAATTCCTCATGATCATTTAGCTTTTGAGCCTAAACTCTAAGGTTTTATATTTTTTTCTCCTTAAAATAATAATGTTGTGCCATATTGAGATAAGTAGTATTTATTTATGGAAATTGAATTATCAAAATAGTGTAGTTTTTTTGTTATAAAAAAAAAAAAAAAAAAAAATCTTAATTAGAATAATTTAATTTCCATTCCTTTCGGCTAATGGAATTATTTTTGTTACTTGGGCCAGGTTGGACCATATCAATAATGGCCTAAGAAATATGCTTAGCCTTTTTAATTGTCTCTTGTCTCTCATTTGACATTTCTAAGCTAAGCTAATTGAAATTGAAGTTCTCATTTTCAGAAATTGCTTCTGCATGCCTTACGACACAAGCCAATAAGGGGTTATATAAGACATTGTGCATGCCCTTTTAATAAAGAAATTGGGTTTATTGAAAATATTGACTTAATTAATGTGTGCCTTTTGTTTTTCTGCCAATAATAACAAAAAATGGGGTTATAAAAGACTTGAATTTCTTTTTAACTTGAGGAACTATTGTTAATGACAACGTCTTCTTTACACCTAATGGTTTCCTTCAGCATTTTTGTTGTTCCTCTAGTTTTCTTCCAGTTTTTTTTTTTTTTTTAATGAATATTTTCTCCCAGTACTTACAATTACAAGTTCTAATTATATGTAACATTGCAACCATTATCTCTCCTTGTTTTTATGTATGTGCAGGAATGGTGGGATTATCTCTGGGAGAAGAGCACTAGTTCATACAGTGTGGCATTGCTCAAGACCTTTGTTCTGATGAAAGATATAGTCTGAATGCTGGAAAAGGATTCATATAGCCAAACCCAATTAGTTAGAATTAAGTCTAATTTGAGTTGCTTAGTAGTTTAACTCATGTAAACAAGGAAATTAATTTTATTTTACATCAGCTTTGGCCTGCTTTCTTCCAGATAAAGTGAACTTTTTTCTGCTGGTTTTTACGTTATCATGGACTTAATGGCTGGTAAATGGTTCAGCAAAAATCAGGTTGGGGGAAACAAATGTTATTTGCAGTGTGAAGGTATATTTTAATGGTTCAAGATGCTGGATCTTCCACACGTATCTACATTAAGCATTTCCTCCTGTGTTTTGTGAAGACTTGTAATGTTGTCTACTAATTTCTGTAAATGCTGGCTGAACTTGGAAAGCCAAGTTCATTGCAACCTGACAAAGGAAAGGTTGCCATACATGTTGATTTCAGTCAGTACCAATGTTTGAGGTTTATCTGATGCTATCTTCTAATACTATCAATTTTTGTTGATTGAGCTCATATAGTTACTCTTCTTATAATTATTATTAGGTTGAACTAAATTTCATTGGGTTATTTTGTTTAAAAAATAAGGTGTATAAAAGTACAGTTACAACTAGAATAAGTGAGTTTTTAAAATGCCATAGTAGTGAAAATAAGCTGGTTTTTTATTTTTATTTTTTATTTTTTTTTTTTTTTTTAATGAAAGTTGTATTCCTCGTTGCCATGAGCCTAACTCATAACTCATATCTTTTAAAAAGTCTAATGACTCTAATCCATCATTGCCATCTTCTGCTTTTTGAAGGACCCCACATTCCACGCTACCCCCACTATCTATCCCTCTCTCTCTCTCTCTCTCTCTCTCTCTCTCTCTCTCTCCTACCTAGGTAAAGAACAATAAGTCTCTCTCTGTATGCTTTGCTCTCTCACTCTCTCTCATAAGTAATATTCCTTTTTCATTTTTATGAAAGTCGTACTCCTACACAAATTAATTATATGAGAGAGAGACTTGGGGCTCAAATAAAATTACATTAATTATGGAGGTTAATTTGTCCGACAGATTATATTTTAAACTACTAAAATTTCATTGCTTGCCCATTTGCTAAGAGAATCCGGAACTACATTATGGATCTCTTACACCAAACAATTGTGGGTTTATGTAAAATAGAAAAAGACAGTCTTAAAGGGAATACAAGATTACGTAACTTGGCTCTAGGATCTTGAATTATCATCTAAAAGAAAATCTAAGAACATATTTCGTATTAAGTGTGGATTGTAAATTATAAACAACCATCATATAAATTTTAAGATCTTGAATTATCATGATTTCACAACTACCCAAATTAATTATAATGCTTACCTTAATCTATGGTTGAAATTTTCTTAAGATCAAGTTAAGGACAACCTCTCTTTTTTTATTTATTTTATTTATTTATGAAAGTCGTATTCTTCGTTGCCATAAGTCTAACTCATATTTATCATAAGTCTAAAGACTCTGATCCATCATTCCCACCTTCTGCTTTTTTAAGGACCCCACATTCCACGCTACCCCACTATCCCCTCTTCTTTCTCTCATTCCTACCTAGATATTATGGAGAAACAAAACTCTCTCCTTCCTATCTCACTCTCTATCATTCCTACCTAGGTAATAAAGAGCAATAACCTCTCTCTCTCTCTCTCTCCTACCTTGATAAAGAAAAATAAAACCCCTCTCTCTCTTCCTTAATTTTGCCCCTTTCACACCTGGGTACTTACCTGTTTAGAATCTAGATAATAATGTGTTTGTGGTTGTACTAAAATCAATGTAAACATACAATTAAAACCACTGCTCAAGAGTACTTATGTTAAAGTGCTTTATTATTTCCTTTGCTTGAAATACTATATATTGGTGAAATTGCTGGGCAAAAGACCACCATGCTCTAAATTATTGTAATTTGGTTTTGCATATGATAAAGAAGTTGGAAATTCTCCCTTTACATCAAGTTACACAAAATATTATAGAAGTTGTAACTCACGAGCTTCGTGGGCTATTATTGTCATGGGCAGCTCCAGGTACAGTCTAGGGGGTTCAATTGAACCCCTTGAGCTGGGCCCCCAAAAAAATTTATATATAATTTTTTTTGTTTGACCTTCTTAAAATAAAATTTTGAATCTCCTGAACCTAAATTTTTTTAAGCCTAACTAAAATAAATTAAAATATGATCATCTTGTCAATATCTTGGTCTTATTAAACACATGAAAAAAAAAAAAAAAAAAAAAAAAAAAAAACCATAACAAACCTGTAGGGACACGAATCTTTGAGGGCCCAACAACGGAGTTGGGCTCGCGCGAAAGATCCCTCACAATAATATTTGTAGAGAGTGGGCTTGAAAGGCCGGCGTTGGGTCGGGGCATTATTTCGAGTCGAATGGCTGGGAGCCCAGACAGGGGAAGAGCTTTGGTGGACATTCGGGCCCTTTAACCCTGTAACTCGAAGGATTTGGCTCCTCGGATCGTGTCCGAGGAGAAATGGTGTTGTCCCCGGTTACCGCAGGTGGGGTTTTTGTGGTGGTGGGCGTATATCATCAGGAATTCTCTCTCCTCAATTCTTTCTCCAGGCTTGAGATGTGGATCCCTTTCGTGTTCGCATAACATTCTCATTTATACTAGCCTACGCTCGTTGTCCTTCGTCCACGTGTAGGGTCGATCTTCCCAGAGGATCTCTGTCCCATCGCCTAATCCCAAAATGGTGGAGATGATCCATAAAGCCTAAGATCCCGCTCTGCTAGGGGCAAGTGTCATGTCGGGAAGGGTATTAGAGACAAACTCCCCTAGATATTTTTTCGATATTTCAAGTTTACTCATGCTCCACTTCAATCCGTAAGGGTCTGGGGCTGCCGAGGACAAAACCGTCCTCTATTTTGTGTCTTCGGGCCATTTCTTGTTTCCTAATTCGAGCTTGGGCCCCGATCTTCTTGATTTGGGCAGTGGACCCCTCATAAGCGATCAGCCGGGCCCATAAACTATTGGGCCCCACAATAGCCCCTCAAAACCTGTTTGTCCAACTCCTCGGTTGGAAAGGTGGGTTTTGATGATACCGAGCCTCTATGGCGGCTCCTTTAATTCGGCCCTTGATCTACGTTGGCGACTTTTCACCTCCCCAAGAAATGCGCCGGTCTACGAGATGTTTCCCTCGACTTACGCGTGATGCGTTTATTCCGTTTGGTTATCCGTAGTGCGCTTTTAATTCCTTCCTTTTACGAGGCCTCATAAATCTAGCGGTTACGGATAGCTTGGAGAAATGAAACGGATTCACATTTATTAGCAGATTCCTTGGAGGATCGGAGCGTGTCACGTACCTTCGTCTTTCTCCCTATATAAAGAGAGAAGACAAGAAGGTGATTCTCTCATATATGAATCCCTCATACTCTTCTCGAAATTCACTTTTTCCATCTCGGTTATTCCTCATTTGATAACACGTCCCCCATAGTGACCAACCATGAATGACTCCTTCCTTTCCCAGAAACACCATGCCCTAACAAAACTCAAGATGGCTCGGTCGGGGCAAGGGTGGCGGAGACTCAAGATTTGTCTCCCCATTCTTTTAGCCAAAATCCAAGCGGGGGCTCGTCACATCCTATTTCCGGTGTGTGACTGAGTCGAAAAACTCCCTTGTCATCTCCATCCGCTCTCTCATGAGCATACCTAATATGTCTCCCCTTCTCCCTCTTTTGCTCCTTTTACTTTCTTTTCATTGCTTCTCTCTTCTTCTCCTCCTTCCCACTCATATCCTCCATCTTCTTTTTCCCTTGCATTCTTTGACAAGAGTTTTTGTCAAGTGCTTCCATGTGTTCCAATTCTTCTTCCTTCTCCTTCATTATTTTTGTATAAGGATCTTCTCCCGATATGAGCAAGATCTTGAGGCGGAGATTTGAGAGAGGCTTTGAAGTCGAGTTCGAGAAGACACACGATGATTTACTTATTTGTATTACGGATCTTGTTATTGCTTTAGCAATTCATTTTTTGTATAGGCTTGTTTAAGCCCTTCCTTGTACGTTGTAACCATTTTTCATATTAATAAAAGTTATTGTTACTCTATTTTGTATGTCTCATTTATATATTCTAATAAATGTGAATGCGCTGCTAGGCATAATAGTATAGCATTTGAATCAATAATAACTAAGGCCAAAGTAATCGTTGATAAAAAGATGCCACGATAACTTTAATGAATTATTATTTACCATAACAATCCGACCGATGAAGGAACAAGACTTATCTTAAAATTAGCCGCGATGGGTGTTAAATGCTCGATAAGATGTAAGAAGCGATTGTTCGAGGACATGTTACCCATCGGATGAACGGCCTCCTTAGGTTGACGATCATCGGGTTATTTTGTCCTCTTCCACGATATGCGAGCCTTGACCTTTTCTAGTATTTAAGCCGAGAAATTTCTTTGTTCGAGCAGTTGATTTCCCAAGAAACCTGAGTCCGAGGACTTTGCAAAACCCGGGTTTTGTTCGGGACTTATGCGTTTTATCTTATGTACTTGATTTTTCCCTTAGGCTTGAGTCCGAGACTTGTGTCTTTATCGGTGCCAGGTTTTCCTTTTTAGCTTGAGTCCGAGGACCATGCAAGCCTTAGGTTCTGTGCAAGAGTACTTGGTTTCTCTTTTAGTTTGAGTCCGAGGACCATGCAAGCCTTAGGTTCTGTCCAAGACCAATGTCCGCATTGGTACGTGATTTTCCCTTTTAGCTTGAGTCCGAGGACCATGCAAGCCTTAGGTTCTGCCCAAGACCAATGTCCGCATTAGTACGTGGTTTTCCCTTTTAGCTTGAGTCCGAGGACCATGCAAGCCTTAGGTTCTGTCCAAGAGTACTTGGTTTCCCCTTTAGCTTGGGTCCGAGGACCATGCAAGCCTTAGGTTCTGTCCAAGACCAATGTCCGCATTAGTACTTGGTTTTCCCTTTTAGCTTGAGTCCGAGGACCATGCAAGCCTTAGGTTCTGTCCAAGACCAATGTCCGCATTAGTACTTGGTTTTCCCTTTCATCAAGCATTTCCCGAAGCGCTTAAACAGGGTATCCCTGGGCCTTCACGCAAAGAGGGCCTGGGCCGCGAACCCCATTATTCCGCGGATTAGGAGATATTTCGCAACCCTCGGGCATGCAAGACTTCTTCTCTGACGCCCCAAGGATCGGCGCGCGCTTTTACGAGGCTCCTTGAGCCTCGTGGATCTGCAGATTGACATTGGAAGTTGAGCCAAGACCACTTTGTCCGTAGTGCTCCTTGGGACGTCGCGTGAGTTGACCGCCATTATCTTGTCTTTTCAAATGAATAGGAGGGAGATAGAGTTGCTTTATATACACACCCCCCCTTTTAGTTTTCTCTCACATCATACTCCCCATATTCGGAGCTCTCCTTTCTTGGCATAACATGTTGAGGGCGAGGGTTGGGAAGAAAGAATTGCCTCCGCCGCGTGAGCGCCCTATCCTCATGAGGCTTACAACAGTAAGGTATGGGCACAGGAAACACAAGTTCAGGAGAGTACTCCATCTCGTTCGAGGGGGAACGGCGTCTCTCCCTCTTTTAGTCAAAATCCAAGCGAGGTTCGCTCACGCCGAGAATTTTGGTGTGTCGAAGGAAGGTTCTCGCCATCATCGCCTCTACTATGTAGCAGGCGAATATTTGGAGAAAGCCCCTCGTTTCCCACTCCCCGCACCCTTCCTTCAACGGTGTCGAGGTTCAAGTTGGGTTTCTTTGGTCTGCTGAGTTATGGGCATGTAAGAGCGCGGGGGAAGGATAAGGTCTCAGAGTCGTAGCCAAACTCTGACATCCCTCCTCGGCTTTCTCCAGCTTTCTTGTATTTTTCTTTTTCTTGCTTATGTAGTACCCATGTAGTAAGCTTTGACGCAGTTGATTCCACTTTTCATTGTACATTGTACTATTTCCTCGTTGTAATAAAAATAGAAGTTCATATATTTGTCTTGGGTATTGTTCTTTTAGCACACCACCTCGTGAATGAGTGTACTCCCTTTATGCGCTTTCTCTCGGCGATACTTAGGGCAGGAGCCCCTTGAAACACGATTCAATTCGTTCTAACTCCTTCTAACTTACCTATATTAAGGACATAATAATAATTGATAGTAAGTTAAATTTAGGAAACTAACCTGGGTAGCAGTTGAACGTTTCGTAGTAAGCACGAGAATATTGCATGAGGACGACAAATTTTAAATAATTCATCCAAGGGAGTGACCGAGCGTTGCATGACTTCGGTTGTGCTTTTGGAAACGCATTACTCCATTCCATCTTTGGTCCCTTTAGTGTTGAGGATCCGGGGGCAAACAAGATAATCCATGTAACCCAGAGTTTTTCCTTTTAAGCGCTTGGTTTCCCCAGGAGGCTTGGGTCCGAGAACCATGCAAGGCCTTGGTTCGCCCTAACTTGTATTGTTTTCTTTTTGTACTTGGTTTCCCCACAGGCTTGGGTCCGAGGACCATGCAATGCCTTGGTTCTGTCCAAAACTTTTAAGAATTCTTGTTTGTACTTGGTTTCCCCATAGGCTTGGGTCCGAGGACCATGCAATGCCTTGGTTTTGTCCAAAACTTTTAAGATTTCTTTTTGTACTTGGTTTCCCCATAGGCTTGAGTCCGAAGACCATGCAATGCCTTGATTCTGTCCAAAACTTTTAAGATTTCTTTTTGTACTTGGTTTCCCCATAGGCTTGAGTCCGAAGACCATGCAATGCCTTGGTTCTGTCCAAAACTTTTAAGATTTCTTTTTGTACTTGGTTTCCCCATAGGCTTGAGTCCGAAGACCATGCAATGCCTTGGTTCTGTCCAAAACTTTTAAGATTTCTTTTTGTACTTGGTTTCCCCATAGGCTTGAGTCCGAAGACCATGCAATGCCTTGGTTTCTGTCCAAAACTTTTAAGATTTCTTTTTGTACTTGGTTTCCCTATAGGCTTGAGTCAGAAGACCATGCAATGCCTTGGTTCTGTCCAAAACTTTTAAGATCTCTTTTTGTACTTGGTTTCCCCATAGGCTTGAGTCCGAAGACCATGCAATGCCTTGGTTCTGTCCAAAACTTTTAAGATCTCTTTTTGTACTTGGTTTCCCCATAGGCTTGAGTCCGAAGACCATGCAATGCCTTGGTTCTGTCCAAAACTTTTAAGATCTCTTTTTGTACTTGGTTTCCCCATAGGCTTGAGTCCGAAGACCATGCAATGCCTTGGTTCTGTCCAAAACTTTTAAGATTTCTTTTTGTACTTGGTTTCCCCATAGGCTTGAGTCCGAAGACCATGCAATGCCTTGGTTCTGTCCAAAACTTTTAAGATTTCTTTTTGTACTTGGTTTCCCCATAGGCTTGAGTCCGAAGACCATGCAATGCCTTGGTTCTGTCCAAAACTTTTATGAATTCTTGTCGTACTTGGTTTCCCCATAGGCTTGAGTCCGAAGACCATGCAATGCCTTGGTTCTGTCCAAAACTTTTAAGATTTCTTTTTGTACTTGGTTTCCCCATAGGCTTGAGTCCGAAGACCATACAATGCCTTGGTTCTCATCCAAAACTTTTAAGAATTAGCCCCTAAACCATGGGGGGGATTTGGCCTGAAGCCGGAAGCCCCTAGAATTGCCGGCTGTTGACACTGCGCAGGCGTAGCCTCTAGCAAAAGTTTGGGTTGGAGCATCGACCGCATGTCGCCGGAGATGGAAGAAATCCCACAAACCTCGGTGGCCGGAGAGTTGACTCAAACACCTCCCCGCACCTCACGCGCAAGCCATCCCCACAGACGGCGCCAATTGTAGGGACACGATCTTTGAGGGCCCAACAACGGAGTTGGGCTCGCGCGAAGATCCCTCACAATAATATTTGTAGAGAGTGGGCTTGAAAGGCCGGCGTTGGGTCACTGGGGCATTATTTCGAGTCGAATGCTGGGAGCCCAGACAGGGGAAGAGCTTTGGGCTGGACATTCGTGCCCTTTAACCTGTAATCGAAGGATTTGGCTCCTCGGATCGTGTCCGAGGAGCAATGGTGTTGTCCCCGGTTACCCGCAGGTGGGGTTTTTTGTGGTGGGTGGCGTATATCATCCGGGAATTCTCTCTCCTCAATTCTTTCTCCGAAGCTTGAGATGTGGATCCCTTTCGTGTTCGCATAACATTCTCATTTATACTAGCCTACGCTCGTTGTCCTTCGTCCACGTGTAGGGTCGATCTTCCCGTGACAGATATCTCGTCCCATCGCCTAATCCCAAAATGGTTGGAGATGATCCATAAAGCCTAAGATCCCAGCTCTGCGCTAGGGGCGAGTGTCATGTCGGGGAAGGGTATTAGAGACAAACTCCCCTAGATATTTTTCGATATTTCAAGTTTACTCATGCTCCACTTCAATCCGTAAGGTCTGGGCTCGCGAGGACAAAACCGTCCTCTACCTGTGTCTTCGGGCCATTTCTTGTTTCCTAATTCTGAGCTTGGGCCCCGATCTCCTTGAGTTTGGGCCAGTGGACCCCTCATAAGCGATCGGGCCGGGCCCATAAACTATTGTGCCCCACAAAACCAATTTGATCTAAAATATGGGAAAAAAAAAATAGTAAGTCCAACAATAAAAGTATAATTTGCTCATCTTAAATCTTAAAAAAAAAAATCTATTTAGATCTCGCTTGGAGTTCACTTAACAACAATAATTATTATTATTATTTTGTATTTAAAAACAATAGATTTTTTTTTTTTTTTTTTTGAGGAACAATAGATGATTTCAAAATTTTAATCTTAGCAATAATAATTAGTATGTTCATTGTATTAAGAAACAATATACAATGAAATTATAGTTCTTTTTTATTTTTATTTTTTATGGACAATGAACTTATAATTTATTTTATATGAGAAACGCTATATTCATAATATTTTTCACAACAAATTTTAAATGACTGATTGTTACTAATTATTCTTGATGGACAAAAAAGTAATTTCAGTGGTAGATTTAAATTAGAACTAATGATAACTTATCACTTAAGATTTGTTGAAAAAGTATTGTGAAAATATTGTAAATGCAATACTTCTTATCTTTTATTCTCTTGCTAGTACTTAATATGAACAAATTTGTAATAAGAAAATCACATAGACCACAAGAATCTTTTTTTTTTTTTTTTTTTAACTCAAAATGCATTTTCTTATCGACCCCTCTAAAAATATATCCTAGAGCCGCCATTTGTTAGATTATGATGACAAATTTGTGTTGGTATTATTCAGCTGTTATCATGCCATATAATGAGAAATTTGTGTCTTCTCAAAGAAAAAAAAAAAAAAAAAAGACAAAGAAGAAGAAGAATTTTGTGTAACAAATAGCTCTGAAGAATTTGTGTATATGAGGAACTTGTGCGTTCTAAGTTTTATTAGTACTATAATGTTTAGATTCCAAGAAACTGAAAAATAAGAGCCATATTCATCAAAAATGAAAAATGAAAAATGAAAAATACGTTCCATAACCCTTGCAACAAGATCCATATAACCAAACTTAATTAACCAATTATAAAAAAAAAAAAAAAAAAAAATTGATAAGATTAACCAATTAATTAATACCAAACGAAATCATAAACTCAGAAGAAGAAATCATTGCTTTTAGAATCTTCTAAAATGGAACTCATAAGTCGGCTCATTCATAAAAAAAAAAAAAAAAAAAAAAAGAAGTCGGCTCATTCTAAATTTCTAATTAGAGAACCCAATCATGTGGCTCTACGTCGTTGCCTTTTTTGAAGGATCCCAATTATCCCATATCCTACGCTACCCCTTTATTTGATAATTTGATACTAGTATAATACTCTCTCTCTCTCTCTGATAATTTGATACTATTGCCTCTCTGAGTTCTCTACCTTTTTCAAAGGATCCCCATCAACCCATATACCACGCTACCCCATTATTTGATAATTTGATCCTATTGCTTCTCTCTCTCTCTCTCTCTCTCTTATTATTTTTCTTGAGGGATGCTGCCACTAGTTCTCCTAGTTAAGGACAAGAAAAACATGAGACCAAAATGTAAGGCTGGATCGATCCCACAGGTACATTTGTCTTCCACTCTCTCTCTCTCTCTCTCTCTCTCTCTCAATTCTAGCCTATAAAGCTGACCAAAATTTCTCTCTCCACTCTCTCTCTCCTACAAAGCTAATTCACACAAGACCAAAATTTTATTCTCTCTCCTACAAATCTAATTTACACGGCCAAAATCTTTCTCTCTCCTACAAAGCTAATTCATACAAGACTTTCTATCTCTCTCCTATAAAGCTAATTTACACAACCAAAATCGTTCTCTCTCTCTCCAACAAAGCTAATTCACACAAGACCAAAATTCTCTCTCTCTCTCTCTCTCTCTCTCGTGGCTACAATTACAAAGCAAGTTACACGAGACCAAAATCAAAGGGTGGAACCCACACGTTTCTCTTCCGAGAACATGGTTTCTCTCTCTCTCTATGCCATGGTAAAGTCATATGTCATAACTCCATTGCCATTGTGTGCATAAAGAATATCTTAATTAGGCTTGTCTCATATTCGATATATATATATATATATATATATAGAGGATAATAGAAATAGACAAATAGTAGTCTGATTTTATTATTGTTTTTTATATGTGAAAAATAGTTGTTTCTGTTAGTAACAATAAAACTGCTTAGTGCCTTTTCAAGATGAGTTGATTTGAATCTTGGTTAATTGTTTAAATTTGATAAAATTAGTTGATCATATCATATGTTGTGTGAATTGTAGAACAATGTTGTTGTGCTGTGTGCATAGTAGGTGTCTTGTGTGTATGTGCCTTTTTATTTTTTATTTGTTTATTTGTCATTTAGCTTTAACATTTTTTTTTTTTTGAGAAAAAATTAAGAATTTTGGCCAACAATTTAAATAAACTAACCCCCTAATGACACAGGGAAAAAAATATTTAAAAGCAGCCTTCAATAAATTCATCCCATTTTATGTTAAGTTACTCTGCATTAGGGATTAGTCAAACTATACAGAGAAGTTTTGTGAAGATTTGACATATAGAGTTTGATACTATTAATGCCTATTTGTATTTTTTTTTTTGTGTGACCATATCTAAATTGTGCCTCAAATTAAAATGCAATAAAAAGAAGCATAAAAAGAGAAGGTTTTGTTTAAATTAGGCATCCAAAGCATGATACTATAAGTCAAATAAATGGACTACTTTTTTTTTTTTTTTGGGAGAATGAAATAAATGGACTACTTGATTGTCCTTAATATAATCATCAGCTATTTCTGAAGGGTGTGAGTTGAAGATATAAATGAAAACGCAATTAATTTGCTGTATAATATCAAATGAAATCACATTCTACAACAATGTTACCCAAGTCAACAACGTGATGCAATTTATCAATGACCTACATGATCCTTCATTAGTGGATAGAAAAGGGGGCTTAACATAAAAATTCTTTTTGTCATCAATAACGTTCTTCAAAGTTACTAGTCATGAGTACGCAATATCTGTTTTCAAAGCATTAGACCAATTCAAAGACTCGGATCCAATCATCCAAATCCCTCATTGCAACCTTTTGCTTTGTGAAGGACCCCACATCCCTCTCTCTCTCTCTCTCTCTCCTTCTTAGCTAAATAAGAAAAATAAAACTCTCTCTCTAGACCTACCTGTTCAGAATCTAGATAAATATTGTGTTTGTGGAAGGCTTCTAAATAATAATGTGTTTCGGGTAGGCTTTGTGGTTGTACTAAAATCAATTGTAAACATACAATTAAAACCAGTGTGTCAAGACTAATAATTAGTTATAATATGTTGAAGTTCTTTATTATTTACTTTGCTGGATACTTTAATAAACAGGAAATAGTATTGGAGAAATAACTGGGCAGAAGGCCATGCCATGTTCTAAATTATTGTAATTTGGTCATGCATATGATAAGAAGTTGGAGATTCTTCCTTTTCATTAAGTTAACACAAAATATTAGAGAAGTTGAAACCCACGAGCTTTGTGGGCTATTATTGTTACATTATGTCATTATGATGACAATTTTTGTTGGTATTATTAGGCTGCTACAATATAAAGAGGAATTTGTGGATCAAATAGCTCCGAAGAATTTGTGCATGATAAGATTTATTAGTATAATGTGCGGATTCCTAAAAAAAAGGTTTATTAGTATATAATTTTTACCACAACTCACAATGTGAAAAATGATGAGTGGTGAAAATATAAATCTACCACTTTATTTTCATAACTCATACTCACTGTTTAACATAAATTGTATCAAAAATTATAAACGTTTTTTTTAGTCCAAATATTTTTCTTTCTAATATTGAATGCATAAGTTGGCTATAATCCAATCACGTGGCTCTACGTCACTGTGTTTTTTATTTGAAGGATCCAACATCCACACGCTACCCTATTATCGATAATATGATACTATTGCCTCTCTCTCTCTCTCTCTCTAAGAAAAATAGTGACTTCTTCTTTCTAACTTCTTGTAACGTTTACAGAAAAACATGAGACCAGGGTGGGACCAACACATTTGTCTTCCACTGGAAAAAAATCTCTCTCTCCCTGTTTAAGCAAGAAAGCTTACTAAAATATATTTTTCTTTCTCTCACTTCTACCTACAAAAGAGCAATTATTTTTTTCTCTCTCCTACAAAGCTAATTCACACAAGAAATTTCTATCTCTCACTCTCTTTTCTAGTTTCTCTCTTTCTCTAGCCACAAAACTAACCAAAATCTTTCTTTTTCTCTCTCTTTTCAACTCTCTCTCCTTTGTGTTGTCTTTTTCTCTCTCTCTCTCATCTAGCCACCAAACTATCTAAATCTCTCTCTCTCTCATCTAGCCATAAATTAAAGTTTAAACTAATCAAAATCTTTTTTCTCTCTCTCTCTTCTAGCTAGAAAGCTGACTAGTTTTTTTTATCTCTCTCCCTTTTAGCTACAAACCTAATTCACATAAGACCTCTCTCTCTCTCTCTCTCTCCCCTACAAAGCTAATAAGTTTTATTAGTATAATGTTTGGATTCCAAAAATAATAATGTTTATTAGTTCATAATTTTTATTACAACTTACAATATGGAAAGTTATGAGTAGTGGAAGTGTAAACTCACCACTTTATTTCCATAATTCACAACTTAGCATGTCATATGAATTGTAACAAAAATTATAAACACTTTTTTTAGTCCAAACATTTTTCTTTCTAATATTGAATACATAAGTTGGCTATAATCCAATCACGTGGCTCTACATCACTGTCTTTCTTGAAGGATCCAACATCCACACGCTACCCTATTATTGATAATATAATACTATTCTCTCTCTCTCTTTCTCTCTCTCTCTCTCTCTCTCTCTCAGAAAAAGGATCCAAAACCATTCTCTCTCTGCAACCAAGACCAAAATCAAATAGTTGAATGGAACCCACAAACGTTTGTTTTTTGAGAACATGGATCTCTCTCTAGCCCTCTCCAACCAAGACCTTTCATTTCTCTCTCTCTCCACACATGCAAGACCAAAATAAAAATATTGTTGGAATGGGACCCACACGTTTGTCTTCCAAGAACATGGATCTCTCCATATATATATATGCGTTATGCCATGGTATAACCATATAAGTCATATTTTCCATTACCATTGTGTCCATAAAGAATAGCTTAATTAGGCTTGTCTCAGATTCAATTCCAATGGGAGGTTCTGCCATGCCAAAGCCATTTCCCTACTCCCCTCATCTTCCTCTCAACTGGTAACAATGGCTATATATATTGTACGGTTATTTCTGTTTGTTTGATTTTATTTTTGGGTGTTGATACAATTTTCTTTTGTGACAGGGAAGAAAAGTTGCTGTTGTACCTTGATGTTGGGGGGAAAATAATATACCTTCTGATACTCATTGCTATGCTCTTTTTTGCACTGCGCAAGTGTAAACGTAATGGTGGCCGTCGCCAAACTACTGTCCGTGTCAATGGCACCGCCAGTGATGATGACGGTGATACCAGCAGCGGCCAAAATGCTATGATTCCAACTTCCCTAGCTGTGATTACCACGATGCATTAGTAATTACAGACATATACGTACTGTCTAAGTGGTCGTGAATCTTCCACGTACATTTGGAGGAGGAAATCTGCTTTCATGCTTGGAAAATAAAAAAGTAGTTGTCATTATTTTGATTTCTATGTTTGGTCTTTGTCGGTTTGTAAAAAATAAAAATATAATAGTGTGTTATGAACTAGCGTTTGAGGTGTGTAAGACTGAGGGTTTGCAGCTTTTTCTTTCTGTATTGTATTAAACTTTCTGTTTGATTGAATCAGTTTTATTGGTTTTGAGCTGATCTAAATTGTCCAACTCATTATCCAAATTCTACTTGTTTTTTTTTTATTAAGACTACTTTTGTTTATCTGAGTCTAACCGGTGCACATGACAGTGAAACCAGCGGCGGCCAAATCTCCATGGGTTCAACTATTCCCTAGCTCGATCTCAAGACTCAACTCAATTCCGCCATGGCTTGTTAACTACTAATTACAAACATACTACTGTCTTCTGTCTAAGTGGTCGTGCAGCTAGCTTTTTTATCTTTGGAGGAAATTAGCGTTCATGTTAAGGTTTTTAATTATTATTTAGAATTTCATTTTTGATTTTTGTTGGTTTGTTAAATATATGGCATCATAAAATATCAGCCTTCTTTGTTGCCTTGAATCCTTGGTGGTTGGGTAGCAAGTATAGTTGTCCAAGTTCGAAGGTTGGTAAAAGGCTTGAAGGTTAGTATTTGAGTTGTGTCAGGTTTTGCATGCTTTTCTTTCTATATGAAGATAGATCTTTTTTTTGCAGCAAAAAAAAAAAAAGAAAAAGAATAAAATATTATGTCTTTTCTGTTGGAGGGCCCCAAAGCTAATCTTAGGATTACCCATGTATATATTTAGTTTGTGTTTATATATATTTTTATTTCATTTTTAGGGGGTATTTTGTCAAAAGTGTGACTTTCCAAATAAATCATAAAAAAGTAATAATTATCACATATTATAATTTGATAGATAGGTGGAGATGAAGGAAGAGAAAAGAGGAGAAAGGAACAGTAGCTATTTTGCTATTGGGCGGAAAGAGAGGGAAAAAGGGGGAAAGGGAGAAAGATATGACATGAGTTTTGATTTTTATATCTTAAAATTACTAAAATACCCCTCATAGGTTAAAAGTATGTTACTATTTACTTTTTTTTCAAGGGACATAAATGTAAAAATACACATTTTCTTTTGTCCATCCTTTTATATACCAAACAAAAATATTCATCATTCCTTACTTCTGGATTCTCCAAAAAAAAAAAAAAAAAAAAATCACTATTTGCTTCATGTATCTAAACAACCCCAGAGGAAATTTGTCTTCCGTTCCCTCAACTTCAACCATTGCGAAAATGTCTGTTGAAGCCTTGAAGACACCGAGATGTGCCAAATTCACTATTTGCTTTTAAAAATGGAGATTTGAGACCATGATTCCACGGCCTATACTTATAAACTCTCTCGAGTCACACAGAAAACGCGATTTCGGACCACGATTTTTGCTCTCTTGACGTCATTCATTGCTAACCCCTCCCCGCCAATTCCTTCTCTACTTTCTCTCGCGGAGGCACCGGCAGCGTCAGCGTTCGTCTGCGTCTCCAACGGAAATACAAAAATTCCGGCATCAATTCACCGGCGAACAACACAGTTTATATCACGGCAAGTTTTGTTTTTCAGACACCTTGGTTTGTTAATATTATATGATGTGCTATGATTTTTCCTTAAAATTTTAGCTTTGTAGATGGTGTTCTGTAAATTATTGGAGATGTTAATTGCTTAAAAATTAAATATTTACTTATGCGAATTCTTGTATACAGTAGTAAAAACTACAAATTTGCATAAAATGGTTGTATACTCTGCACAGATTCATGGGATCATTCAATTAAGTCAATTTCAGTGACAAAGAGTGAGTTGATTTAAGTCGAGAGCGCGAAAAAAGTATATGTAAATCAAGGAAGTAAGAGAGAGTATGGCTTTGGATGGAACAGACTTGTGGGAAAATTTTACATGCGGCCGACCTGACTAGTCTGTTGAGGATCCATGCCTGACCTCAAAATTTTGGGACTAAGGTTTGGTTGTTGTGGTTGTTGTATGTAAATTCATTACCCTATCAGAACCTATTTAGTGGAGTTATGTGAGTGAAATTCAGGACATTCCTCGAACCCAGTTTAGAGAAAAACTTTGTCCTGATTTTTGGCTCCTCAAATCTCATTGCCATTCAAAAACTCTCACAGCTGCCATTTTTGATTTTGGGTTGTGGATTAAAGAAAAATTGTAGAGTAAATCCAGTGAGATGATTCAAAGTGGCAGGGTGGTATATAGGGTATAACATAAACAAATAAAGATTGTTGGCATGGGATATCACCAGTCTTATTAATGCACTTGGTTCAGTGCAGTTCCAGCAAACCAAATGTAGTTGTGCTGCTGAGCACTAGCTATATGATTTTGGGGGTTCTATTGATTTTTTTTTTTTTTTGGGAATTATATTGATGTCAAAATCAAATTTAAGGATGTAGTGCATGGCTAGATAGTGGTTAAGTGGAAACAGAGTTGTGAACCCTGCTGCAATAAGCCTTTGTGGAGTTAAGTTGAATAGCAGATCCCTGAACAATGTAAGAATAGGTGGTTTGAGTTGGCAATTGGCTTTGCTTATGCTATTTGAACTGTTGAACTTGAAACCAGATTGATTGCTAGAATAATGAATACTTTTTATACATATTCATATCATGGATTTTTTGCTGCCATATCACGGTTTTTATTTTTCTTTTTTAGTCTTGATTTTGTTTGTTGAGAAATTTTTGTATAATAAGTTTGCTTATGTGTTTAAGGGCCCACTTATTTTAGCATAAAATCAAGCTTATTTTCACCAGCAGCTTATGTATATCTTTTTAAATATAAACTTTTTCTTGGTACAGCTCTATGTTTTCCTGGCTAAATTTTTAAGCAAATAAGCCAATAAAAATACCTATATATATATATATAAAATAAAATAAAAAAAAAATTTACTCATCCAAATACACGCTAATTTTGGTGGTTGCTCTGTCTGTCTATAAGTTTTTATTTTAGTTTTCTTTCAATGGCATTTGTTTCAAAACCCTGTATACATTCGTGAACTGTCAAATTTTGGTGGGACTACACTAGCTAGAATGTCCGTTTGTAAGCCCTTAGAGGCTGATGAACTTGAATAATGGCATAGTAATAACAAAACTTGTTTTAAAATTATTATTATTATTTTTAAAAGTCCTGTAGATGCTTATGCAGAATCTAGATAATAATTTGTTTGTGGTAGGCTTTGTGGTTGTTCTAAAATCAATTGTAAACATATGCTTAAAACCACCGTGTCAAGAGTAATTAGCTCTAATATGTGTTAGTTCTTTATCATTTCCATTGTTGGATGCCTTAATAAACAGGAAATACTATTGGAGAAATTTCTGGGGAGAAGGCAGACATATTCTCTGCTATTGTAATTTGGTTATGCATATGCTAAGAAGTTGGCAATTCCCCCCTCTCATCAAGTTACTCAAAATATTAGAGAAGTTGAAACTCACAAGCTTTGTGGGCTGTTCTAGTTACATTATGATGATAATTTTGTGTTGGTATTACTCAGCTGTTATCATGCCAGATAAAGAGGAATTCATTGATCAAATGGCTCTGAATAATTGTGCATATGAGGAACTTGTATATTATAGGTTTATTATTATACTGTTTGGATTTCAAGTAACTGAAAAATGTGTTTTTTTATAAAGGTTTTGAGTTTTATTAGTATACTGTTTGGATTCCAAGAAACTGAAAAATAAGTTCCATATACCATGCAATGCGATCCGTATCACCAAACATAATTAACCAATCAATTAATACCAAACGAAATCATAAACCTAGAAGAAATCAAGTGGTTCTTTTTTCCAACCTTTGCACTCAATCCCCTTACATATGATGTTCTTTTCCTTAGAAAATCAATTACTCCAGTTAACTGTTACAAACTTAGCAAAACAATAGACTGTTATGGATATTGCTAATGAAGCATCTGAATCCCTCTGGCATACCATATTGTTCCCATTCTGTGTCTATTCTTTCCCTCTTTAGTTTTTCTTTCAATTTTCCCTTCACTTATGTCCTTGTTTTGAGGCTTTTTTATGGGAGATCTACCAAAGTATTACTTGATACATATATGCTCTGGCCAAATAAAAGGAAACATTGCAAATATTTATAGACACAAGTTTACTACAGTTCTGGTTGTAGAAATGATCTTTGTAAGGAGCACATTGTTCATGCCCTTTTAATAAAGAGATTGGTTTTATTGACTTATGTGTCTGTTGTTGTTGTTGGTTTTTTTTTTTCCTCTGCCAATAAGGGGTCTTCTTTCTCCTTAACAAAACATGGGTATAAAAGATTTGAATTTCTTTTTGACTTTAGGAACTATTGTTAAGGGTAGCATCCTTTTTAACACCTAATGGTTTCCTTCAGCAATATTTCTGTTCCTCTAGTTTCTCCCAGTACCTTTCTTTTTTCTTTTTCTTTTCAATATTTTCTCCCATTATTTACAAGTTCTAATTATATATAACATTGCAACCATTATTTCTTTTCGATTTATGTATGTGCAGGAATGGTGGGACTGGAGTTATACCCCAGGTATAACATTCGTTTCATATACTTTATTGAAACATAGTCTGATGCAGGAAAAGGATTCATATAGCCAAAACCAATTAATTAGAATTAAGTCTAATTTGATTTGCTTAGTAGTTTACCTCAGGTAAACGTAGAAATTAATTTCTTTTACATCAGCGTTGACCTGCTTTCTTTGTGAAAACTGAACTTTTCTGCTGGTTTTTATGTATTTCATGGAGTTAATTGCAGGCAAATGGTTCAGCAAGAATCAGTTTGGGGGAAAACAGAGGTTATTTCCAGTGTGAAGGTATATAATGGTTCGAGATGCTGGATCTTCAACACATATCTACACTAAGCAGTTTCCTCCTGTGTTTTGTGAATACTTGTAATGTTGTCTACTAATTTTTGTAAATGCAGGCTGAACTTGGAAGGCTGAGTTTGTTGCAACGTGACAAAGGAAAGGTTGCCATACATGTTGATTGCAGTCCAACTGCAGCACCAATGTTTGAGATTGTATTATTTTTATTTTGTTTGGCTGAGCTTACTTTGTTTTAAACAATAAGGTGTATAAAAGTACAGTTGTTCCTAGAAAAAGTGAGTTTTAAAAAAAGATGTAGTGGTGAAAATAAGCTGGCTTTTTAGGCTAAAAAAACTGACCCCTTTTTTAATAACAAAAAAAAAAAAAAAAAAGAAGAAGAGTTCATTATGTGAAATAGCTGTTGGAATTCAATCATGGCACAATGGGGAAGAGTTAGTCTTATTGCCAATTTTCTTCATAGTTCATATATTTTATATATATTTCTAATTTGGATTTATACCTTACTTAGGGTAGAGGGGGGTGAGGAGTTGTCCACAGAACTCTCCATTGCTCTTCTGTGTTGTCTCTTGGGTGCTAAAAGTGGAGCTGGTATGAATTTAATGGGAGCTAGAGAAGTTACCACCAATTTATTGCCCTATATATGCTTTCTATCTTTTGGCAGTTCGTCCTCTGATTTGTTTTTGATTATAGATTCTTGCTTTGCTTGAATTGGATATCTTATTTAATTTTTCCTAGGAGCTGGAATTGATCTCTCGTCTTTAATAGTTGTATGGGAAAAATTTGCTGGGATCTTTATATTGATTGTCTTTATAAACAAATTTTTGCTAACGTTATTAGGGACTGCTATGCCCCGCTCAAATTTTTACCTTCATTTTTTTTTTTTTGGGTGCATGGAGACTGCTATGCCCTGCTCAAATTCCTCATGATCATTTAGTTTTTGAGCTTAAACTCTTAAGGTTTTTTGTTTTCCTCTCCTTAAAAAAATAATAGTGTGCCATATTGAGATAAGTAGTATTTTATTTATGGACATTGAATTATAAAAATAAAGTTGTTTTTTTGTTAGTAAAAAAAAAAAAAAAAAAAAAAAAAAAAAAACCATAATTAGAATAATTTTAGTTTCCATTCCTTTGGGCTAATGGAATTATTTTTGTTACTTGGGCTGGGTTGGACCATATCAATAATGGCCTAAGTAATATGCTCAGCCTTTTTAATCGTTTCTTGTGTCTCATTTCTAGGCTAAGCTAATTGAAATTGCAGTTCTCGTTTTCAGAAATTGCATCTGCAATGCCATACGACACAAGCTAATGGGAGCAGAAATATTATTTCTAAATTCTAATTTAAAAAGTGACCATTTTATGCATCTTTTGTGTATTTTTTTAACCCCCTATCTTCTTCTTTCTCAAAAACTCTTAAGAGGACCGGCTGTAACTTGCAAGTCAACACAAGTTTTTACTTAAAATATTTTCTGTGATAATTCTGAATTTTTTATCCAAAAAAATTGTGTATAATTTGTATTTGCAGTAATCAGATGAAGATAAGCAGATGTCTTTGTAGAAATGCACATTCTTTCAGCAGATGATGTCACTTGGGGTGGTATGTCCTGCTTCATAGTCCTCTTATTAATGTTAGCTATAATGTATTAGTTCTGCGTATCAATTCTCTGTCACATGTTTTCCGCTTGTTTTCTATTTATACGTGATTATTTCCATTACTAAAACAATATGGAGTTTTTACAAACATATAATCATCAATGCAGGGGTTGGTCCAATAGAGTTTTTTTTTTTTTTTTTTTTTTTTTTTTTTTTTTTTTTTTTTGGGACAAACGAGGATATGCAGATATTTTTTAGTATCTCAACTCTCAGGTTTATGTAATTATCCTGTCCCACACACACCAGGTATAGATATAGAGAGGAATTCCTTAAGGGTGGCCCCAAGATACAAGGCTTTTAATTATTTTGTTTTTGTCTTTGAGGAGATCATGAGTTTGTGCATATTAATTTGAACCTTTTTAAGTTGCAATCTTTTTGAACAGTAAAGTCTCTGTTGTAGACTTGAAGTCAGTAGTCTAGTAATAGCAATATAGCAAAGACTTTGAAGTGCAATATTTTTTTATCTTTTGATAAGTTTGGACATTCGGTCTTGTGATAGGCATTGCCATGATTCTTCATTGACTAAAAAATGAAACTATTATCTTGCTGTTACAGCCATTATGTGTCTTTGATTTAATTATTTCTATTCATGAACATTCTTAGTATCATATGCTTGGTTTTGAGATGGCAAGTCTTAAGATAATCTATTAATCAGAACATTGATTATTCTTCTCCCTTTTTATGTATTTATACAAAGAAATTTTACTTTAATTTAATCTAAGTGTTTATATGTGTGAAGTTCTCTCCTAAAAACTTGAACCCCGACCTTTGTCCCCTCCCACCCCTTAAGAACTTTGTATTTGTAGAGTAGCTATAACGCCGAGGGTGCATGGTGGTAACATTGATTATTCCTAGTATTTCTTATTTTACTTTTCATTTTAAGGCGAATCTATTTGTTTTGCACTTATTAGTTTCTTGGTCCTAATGGCCAAAAGTTTTATGCTATGTTTGGAAGTTTTGAGAGAGAGGAGAGTAGAGGGAAATAGAGGGAAGGAGAGTAGTGGAGAGGAGAGTAGAGGGGAATGGCTATCCTCCACCTTATTTGGGTGTTTTTAAAATTAAGTAAGGGGGAGGGGAATATTCAGTTTTTTCATTTGTAATTTTGTTAAAATGGTAAAGGTAAATTTGATAATTCATTTGGTCATGCATTTTTATGCTCCACTCTCCCTCCAAATCTCTCCAATTTGGGGGAATTAAAAATGAGGGGTTGTAAGTAGTTCAAACCCCTCCAAATCCCTTTCTCTCCTTCCTTAAAAAACATCCAAACAAGGTAATTAAATTACTCTCCTTTCCTCTACTCTACTCCCCTTTCTTCCCTCAACATCCAAACATAACATTATATTTTGGGTTATATTTGATAAATTCCTGAGGGTAAAAAGTGAAAACGTCAAACCTAAGCACAAAATTGTGTTTAGAATTTTCTTTATCATTCTCTGTCTCAGTATGTTATTTTTAAACTGTTGATTTAAGAACAAAATAAATATTGCATCATTTTTTAGATAGGATCCACAGCATGTGAACACTTCAAATTAGTGGTAAAGGTATATAGCTTGTTTCCATCAAATCAGACGCATTGATTTCAATTACACTACAGATCAAAACTTTTATATTTTTGGTTATATACTTATATTTGATAAATTCTTGAGGGTAAAAAATGAAAACATCAACCTAAGCACAAAATTGTAGAAATTTCTTTATCATTTTTTGTCTCTGTATGTCATATTTAGACTGTTGATCCGAGAACAAAATAAATATTGCATCATTTTTTAGATAGGATCCACAACTTGTGAACGCTTCAATTAGTGGTAAAAGTATATAGCTTGTTTCCATCAAATCAGACACATTGATTTCAATTTCACTACATATGGCAATATGAAAATTTACTAAAATTTCTTTCCTCTCATCCTTTCACTTTCAGCATTGATAAGTCCAACGCTTTCATCTAGAGCACAATATAAGTTACACACTGTAGAGATATAGCCAGGCGTGATAAACTCAGAAATTCATGGGAGAGGGGATCGAGATGTCTAAGGCTAAAGCTTTTAAAGACGCAGTAAGCCTGTAAATACCATGGAAGGAGGGATGAAATGTATGAAACTATGGCCTATAGCCACGTTAAGAACTATTTTGCCACTGTCAGAAATTCAAGTGTTTGATAGAGAGAAGTCCTTGTATTCATCTAACTAATGTAAGGCCATTATTTGTGGGAAGTGGGATGATTCCTGTAAGCCTCAAACTTAGGTGGAAGATTTATCTCCTAATCAGCCAAGGCCAAAAATTTGTCACGCCAACGTTGGAGATTCTTTTGTATTAATCACTCAATGGATAATGGATTCATGCTCTGTAGTTAATTTTATTTTTGAATCGACTCTCTCTCTCTCTCTCTCTCTTCAATGTAACATTTGTCTCCTATGAATTATTTTAAAGAAACTTCTAATGATACATAATCTGCTGGACTTGCTTCAAATGTTGAATGTGGACAATTATTGGGGAGAAACTGCATGATAAACATGACTCAAGAACAGCTCAAGAAATTTAAAGAGGAACACAACATTTTTCAATTGAGAAATTTTTTAAGGATTCAAATTGGACATGTAATCCCTCCACACAGCGTAAGAATGAAGGGGTATTTTCAGAAAGAATAATGCTAGTACTACACATTCAAACTGGGGAGAAAGTGCACGATAAACACGACTCAAGAACACCTCAGAAAATTTTAAGAGGAACATAACATTTATCAATTGAGAAACTTTCCAAGGATTCAAATTGGACACACAATCCCTCCACACAGCGTCAAAATGAAGGGGTATTTTCAGAAAGAATAATGCGAGTACTAGACATTCAAATTGGGGAGGAACTGCACAATAAACACGACTCAAGAACAGCTTAAGAAATTTTAAGAGAAACATAACATTTATCAATTGAAAAATTTTCCAAGGATTCAAATTGGACACACAATCCCTCCACACAGCGTAAGAATGAAGGGGTATTTTCAGAAAGAATAATGCTACTACTACACACTCTTACGCACACTTGTCACAAATGTTCTACGTTGGAGATTGTAAGTGGTGAAAAAAAAATTGTAGGTCCATATGATAGTGACAAACAGTCAATTACAATCTGCCACATAAGATAACTATGTCAAAATGTGTGTGAAAGTATGTGGTACTAGCATTATTACTCTAGAACTTGCCCAGTGAGACTTGAATTTCAGTTAGAAATCCCTACTTATGCGATCCACTTCACTTTGTTCAGCCTATAACCTTTTGGTTAATTACCCAATAACAAATATAAGCCATCTCCAATAATTAGTATAACTGAAAAATCCATGGATCCCTTCGTTAATCAACTTCACTCCCCAACTCATAGTCATACTCATAGCTTTTCTTCCCAATTTACATCTGTAACAAATGCGAGGCATCTCCAATAACTAGTATAACTAAAGACTCATGGGTTCCTTCGTTAATCAACTTCACTCCCCAACCCATAACTCTTCTTCCCAATTTACATGAGTATTGTGGTTTTTTTTTTTTTTCCTCCTTAATGTAAGAGTAAAGTAGTTAGTTAAACAGTCGCGTTGGTAAGTTATATATTTGGATTATTGAATAGGAGTAATAAAAGTGAGTTTTTATTAATAAATAGGAGCAAAATTAAGTTAGTAATGTAACATAATAATAACATAGAAAATCCTAAAGATAGAAACTTTTTTATAAAAACTTTTATTAATTATTGATGTGGTGAGTAATTATTGATAAATAAAAAAAATAATATTATTGGTGGGCCTTGATTAAAATTAATAAAAAGTTGGTCACAAAAATAGTTTGTAAAAATATTGTAAAATAGTTTGTGATTATAGTATTACTCTAACTAGCTTGTAACCTCATGCATATGTATGGATACATTTAAAAATATACAATAAGATGCATAATATAATTCTTATATATATAATTTAAATATTATTAATAGTTATTTTTATATTTTGTTAACTCTTTAAAAATTTTTGTAAGGATCTTATTAAGTATAAAATATAAATTCCATGTTTTAAAAAAAAAAATTTATCTTGAAGCACTTTTTTTTTTTTTTTTTTACGATTTATTTATTCTAGACTCTTTGGTTTTTGTACTTAATAACTCACTTGGATAAATATTTATGATGTAGCCCCACATTTTATTCTAAAATTAAGAAATAAAATTCTTTATGAATAAATAATTTATGATATATGGTGCAAAATTGGAACTTTAATTTGGAATTCTAATTTGAGTTTTTCTTAATTTCATCTATTATTATTATTATTATTATTATTATTATTATTATATATAGATAAGAAAAATCGTTAGTTAAAATGTTGTAAAATAGTTTACGATTATAATATTACTCTAATAAGAAAAACCGTTGGTTAATGCTTTTAAGATAGGGGCCTCTTTTCCAAATTATAGAGTATAGACTAAAATGTACAAGACTAAACAACACTTCCAATTATAATTGGGTCCCATGATCAAATCAAAAAAATATTTGGGTCCTATTAAACGATTGATTTGGGATTGGAAGTATTATGGAAGTATGGGTCCTATACTCCTATTAAACGATTGATCAAATCACGTGGAAGTATCCATAATGCAAGTGCACTTGTTCACGGAAAGTGTAATTCCTCTACCTGCATTACCCCAGCTGTACTTTGAAAGCTAAAGAATCACTAATCTTATATAAAGGGGCAAAACGGAGATTTGAGAAACAAGTCTCCCTCACCGTCTCACAATTCACACACACACACATGTATAGTTAGTCATATCCCAACTCATATCTCACATTCAATTAAAATGCGTTCCATGACCAAGCCATTTTCATACTTCACATCTTCTCCTCTCAGGTAACAACTAACAATAGCTATATACTATGTGTATATGGTCAATTATTCCTGTTTGTGTTGTTGTTTTTTTCTTCGTTTTGATACAATTTACTTTTGTATACACAGGGAAGAAAAGTTGCTATTAATTGCAGATTGAAGTTGATATTGCAGATTGAAGTTGCTGGGCCAATAGTGTATCTCCTTATCCTCATTGTTGTGCTCTTTTTTGCACTACGCAAGTGTAAACTAAATGGTGGCCGTGTTCAAACTACTGTGCGTGTCAATGCCTCCGGTGATACCAGTGGCGACCAAATCGCTTTGAGTCCAACTTCCCTGGCTGTGAATGCCAAAATTGCTTGCTAATTACAAACACACTTTCTTAGTGGTCGTGGAGCTTCTACCTCTGGAGGAAATTCACGTTCATGCATGGAAGATAAAAAGAATTTGTTACCATATATCATTTAGAATTCCATATATATTTGGCTTTTGTTGGTTTGTTAAATAAGGTATCATGAACCAGTAATAGTATTTGAGGAGAGGTGTGTGAGGTTTTGCATGCAGCTTTTTCTTTCTTTCTTTCTTTCTTTCTTTCTTTCTGTATTGTGTTGTGTTGGAATGTTGTAACTTGTAACTCTCTATGTTCAGTGGCGTAGCCAAGAATTTTCACATGGGGCGGATTATACATTCATATGTTAGCCGTTATTTTATATATATATATATATATATATATATATAATTATCAAATTAAAAAAAATTATAATATTTCTAAACTCAAATGAATATATAAAAATTATTTATTTTGCTGTAAAGATGTACAAAATATTTTAATGAAGAATTTAGCATCTCCCATCAAAGTTATGCTTGAAAATGATCTTTCATTGAATAAAATCATCCACTATCATGCATCTCCTTAATCTTTAATAAAATGGTTAAAAAATTAATCTAGAAAAAATCATATAATTTTACGTTAATTAATAATCCCTCTAATGTATGGCTTTCATTTCCTATATTTAACTATTCCTTTAAGCACAATTAAAAAAAAAAAAATTTATCTTTAATCTTATCAACCTTAACAAACAATTGAAAATTTATGCAGATAAAATATATATTTTTAATACTATGTATAGCATACGTATTTACTAAAATCATTATACATAACTTGAGAAGATTCTACCGTGAAAGGGAAATTTTAGAAAAATATATATCTTTTCTCCGCAACAAACCCAAATTATCTTCTATGAACAAATCACTATTGGAACAACTTATTTGGCATCAAAATTCAACCCAAAAGAAAACAAATCAATTTTGAAAAAAAAAAAATGATATATGATGATGATGAGAGGAAATTATATCCAATTTAAAAGAAAAAAAAATTATGATGATGATGAAGAGAAGTAAAGGGTGAAGTTTAAAGATTAAAAGGAAGAAGAAGAAGAAAAAAAAAAAAAAAAAATCACTAAAGCCTAGTACATGTTTTCAATGAGATTCTTTTCTTTGCCCCTCATGATTATGGGTTTTTAGTGGACTTTTAGTGTGTTACTGCATGGGCTATTAAGAAGAAAAACAAAAAAAAAAAAGTTTGGTGTTGCATAGTGCACGTTTTTTCAATTGCATACATAGGTTAGACAAAAGTTAAAAAGTAAGAAACCCAAGTGACATTTAGGTGGGATTTAAACTATTTAAATGTAAAGTCCATATTTTGGAGGGGCCACCCAATATATTTTGGAGGGGTCAACTATTAAAGTTTTAAGACCCCAACTAATGTTTTAGACTATAATATAGAAATATTTTGGGGCCGGGGGGGCGCATGGCCCCTCCACCCAACAACATGCCTCCACCCCTATCTATGTTTGAGTGAATTAGTTTAAATAAAAGAGAGATATTGTGGAGTCAAGAGTGTGGACATGGTACATAGTTCGTGTGTTTTTTGCTGAGACCAAAAACGATAGAATAATCAATAATGTAATGTCTTTTCCATTAGGATCGAATCAAGACCCCAAATCATGATTTTAGGGTTTGGGCTCATGTTCTTTAAAAAACCTTTTTCCATTTTTTTATGTGTGTGTTAAAAATACTTAGTATTCTAAAAAAAAAAAAAAAAGATTTTGACTCACGAGCTTAAGGGGATAAAATAATTGACCTCAGATCATTTTTTTTTTAAATTATGTATATTAATTATTATTATTATTACAAAAGGGGAAGATTTATATTTTATTTAAAAGGATTGTGCATTTTTTTCCTAGAGTTCTTTTTGTTGTTTTGCTAGATTTTCCTTGGATTTCTATTTACAAAGGATAGTTGCTTTTTTAAATTTCAGGTTTAATTTATCAATTTTGAGATCACCAAATTTAATTTGTCATACCCAAAATTATAATATTTAAAATATAATTTTCTTTATAAATTGGACTTATATATTTCAAGTTTGTCTTTTTTCGACCACTTGTACAATAATTGTACTCCCTTTATTCTGCTTGTTCTTGTTTTGGTTTTATTTTTTCTTTTCTTCAGTTTTCTTTTTTGAGGCATTTCATAAAAGTTGTGATTTACCAAACAAATTATAAAAATACCACATTTTAAATATATATTTTTTTTAATTTTATAAAAGCAGGAGTGGATTCTAATTTCAAATTCAGAATTCCTAAATTACAAAAATACCCCAACCATAAAATAATTCATAAAACTATACTAGCACTTTTTAAAACCATAAGTTTTTTTTTTTTTTTTTTTTTTTTTTTTTGAGAATTTAAAAACCTCAAGTTGAATTCACGATTTTACAGTTTAAAAATCATGATTTGAGAACTTTATTCACGGCTTATTTTTAAAATTCTCGTGCCACATTGGCAACGCGATTTAGGGCCACTCTTACAGCCTTCTAAACGCATTCATTGCTCCCTTCCTCCCTTCAATTCTCTCTCTCTCTCTCTCTAACGTCTTCCACTACCGGAGGCACCGGCAGCATCATATTCCGGCTGATTCTCAGGCGAAAATACAGAACTCCGGCATCAATTACTTCACCGGCGACCAACACACATTCTTCACGGCAAGTTTATTTTTTGTTTTCATATTTTGATTTCTTTTTTATTCTTTATAATTTGGATTGTTCACATGATTCTAGCTTTGGACATGGTATACTTTAAATTATTGGAGCAATTACATATTGAAGTAACAGAGTTTTTACTGTTGCTTAAAAATTGAATATTTATATGGCTTACTACTTTATGCAAATTCTTGTATACACTGCTAAAAACTACAAATTTACATAAAATTGGTTGTATATGCTGCACAAAATCATGGGTTCATTCAATTAATTCTTTTTCAGGGAGATAAAAGTGAGTTGATTTGAGTTGAGATTGTGAAAAAAGGTAAAGAGGAAGACTAACAATTACATCGATAGTAGTAGTAAAAAAAAAAAAAGGATATGTAAATTAATAGTCCATTTGGTTAGGCGATTCCAGGGCCTAAAAAACGTGTTTTTAAAATCCAAAACGCCTTTTTGCAACTGTTTATACAAATGCACCGTAAGAAAGTAAGAGAGAGTATGAACTTGGATAGAATAGACTGGTGGGAAAAGTGCATACGGCCAACCCTGACTAGCTTGCTGAGGATTGATAGCTGATGGTAAAATTTTGGGACTAAGACTTGGATGTGGTTGTTGTATATAAATTCATTAACCAATTAGAACCTATTTAGTGGTCATATGTCTTATTTAAGTGAGTGAGTTAGTGAGTTATGTGAGTAAAACCGATGGCATTCCTCCAACCCAGATTGGAGAATAACTTTCTCCTAATTTTTGTCTGCTCAAATCTCAATGCCATTTAAAAATTCTCGCAGCTGCAATTATTTTTGGGGTGGCAGATTAAAGAAAAATTGTAGAGTAAATCCAGTGAGATGATTCAAAGTGGCGGGTGGTATAAGGGTCTAACATAAGCAAATGAATATTGTTGGCATGGGATATCATCAGTCTTATTAATGCACTCAGTTCAGTGCAGTTCCAGCAAACCAAAAGTAGTAGTGCTGCAGAGCACTAACTATATGATTTTGGAGGTTCTATTGATTTATTTTGGTAAGTAGTAAGATTTGATTTTGGTGGTTGTTTTGATGTCAAGATCAAATTTGAGGATGTAGTGCATGGCTAGATAGAGGTTAACTGGAAATAGACTTGTGAACCCTGCTGCAATAAGCCTTTGGGGTGTTAAGTTGAGTAGCAAATCCCTGACCAACGTAAGAATAGGTGGTTCTAGTTGGCGATTGGCTTTGCTTAGGCTATTTGACCTGATGAACTTGAAATCAGATTGATTGCAAGAATAATGAATACTTTTTATATGTAATACTCCCACACACTTGTGTTTATTTATTGCATTAGAGTGGCTGAATTTATCCTTTGTGAGCTTAAACTCACTCGCTGTTTCATGCTTTAACACCAGTGTTTTATTTGCTGCAATATCATATCACAGAATAAAAAATAAAAATAAAAATAAAATTATTGATTTTATTTTTGAGCATTTTTTGTATAATAAGTTTGCTAATGTGTTTAAGGGCCTGCTTCTTTTAGGACAAAATAAAACTTATTTTCACCAACAGCTTATGTATATCATTTTAAATCTAAACTTTTTCTTGGTACAACTCTAGGTTTTCCTGGTTAAATAAGCCAATAAAAATACCTATATATATATATATATAAATCCAATAAAAATAACTCATCCAAATACACACTAATTTTGGCTATTGCTCTTTCTGTCTATAAGATTTCATTTTAGTTTTCTTTCAATGGAATTTGGTTTGAAACCTGTCTACATTTGTGAAATGTCACACTTTTGGGGGACGACACTAGCAAGAATGTTGATTTGCAAGCCCCTAAGAGGCTGATGAACTTGAATAATGGCATAGAATTGACCAAACTTGTTTCAGAATTACTATTATTATTTTTAAAATCCTGTAGACGCTTATGCAGAATCTAGATAATAATGTGTTTGTGGTAGGCTTTGTCGTTGTACTAAAATCAATTGTAAACATATGCTTAAAACCACTACGTCAAGAGTACTTAGTCCTAATATGTGTGAATGCTTTATTATTTCCATTGCTGGAGCCCTAATAAACAAGTAATACTATTGGAGAAATTTCTAGGGAGAAGGCTGGCATGTTCTATGTTATTGTAATTTGGTTATGCATATGATAAGATTAGTATACTGTTTGGATTCCAAGAAACTGAAAAATATGTTCCATATCCCTTTTGATGGATCCATATCACCATTCATAATTAACCAATCAATTAATACCAAACAAAATCATAAACCTAGAAGAAATCAAGTGGTTCTTTATTCAAACCTTTGCACTGAACCCCCTTAAGTGTGATATTCTTTTCCTTAGCAAATCATTTACTCCAGTTAGTTACTGTTACAAACTTAGCCAAGCAATGGACTGTTATGGATATGGCCAATGAAGCATCTGAATCCCTCTGGCATACAATAGTTTTCCCGTCCTGTGTCTATTCTTTAGTTTTTTCTTTCATTATTCCCTTCACTTATGTCCTTGTTTTGAGAATTTTGAAGGGAGATCTACCAAATTATTACTTGATGCGTATATGCTCTGACCATAAAAGGAAAAAATTACAAATATAGACACAATCTCACTACAGTCTGGTGGTAGAAATGATCTTTGTAAGGAGCACATTGTGCATGCCCTTTTAAAGAAATTGGGTTTATTGACTTAATGTGCCTTTTGTTTTTCTGCCAATAAGGGGTCTTCTTCTCCTTGATAAAATATGGGGTTATAAAAGACTTGAATTTCTTTTTGACTTCAAAAACTATTGTATAAGGACAACATCTTTTTAACACCTAATGGTTTCCTTCAGCATTTTTGCTGTTCCTCTAGTTTTCTCGCAATAATTTTTGTTTTATGATTTTTTTTCCAAGTACTTACAAGATCTAATTATGTGTAACATTGCAACCATTATCTCCTCATTTTATGTATGTGCAGGAATGGTGGGACTATCTCTGGGAGAAGAGCACTTCACATAGGGTGGCATTGCTTAAGATCTTTGTTCTGATGGTCGAAAAAGATTAACTTACCGTCCTATTTATGTTGAAACTGGAGTTATACCCTAGGTATAGCATTTTTTTCAAATACTTTATTGAAACATAATCTGAATGCTAGAATATTGTTTTATGTAAGATGGTTTTGGAGAATGTTGTACATATATTATAGCATAATTGTTATAAAACTTTATTAGTAATGAGTTCGTTATAAGAAACAACAATTATAAATTGCACACATGTAACCATTATAGTTATTCAGTTTAAGGAATGAGAAATCTAAAAGAAAAAAAAAAAAACTGTTGGAGGATATTGTAGAATGAAAGTTGATACAGAATGTCTCTCTCTCTCTCTCTCTCTCTCCTTAATTCTAAAACAAAATACACATCTCAAACACCACCTAAGTCCACAATGTTCGACCTTAACATTAATATTGTAATTGCCTTGTCACTCAATATAAAATTCAAGTCTCTTCCTTGGTTGTAGCCAACTCATACTGATTAAGATTAGATGGGACAACGGTGTTAGAATTAGGTAGGCTTTGTCGAAAGATTGAAGGTAAATGACATCGTTTTTGGTTTGTGTGTGTTTGACATATGATGACATGAAGGGATATGGGTAGGTATATATAAAGGAGTAGAAGTGTAAGAGATGAAAATTGTGAATTGAAATACTAAGAGTTTTGTGTGTATGTGTGAGGGAAGAAAATTCTTGAAATATTGAAGTAATATTCATTTTTTAATTTAAAAAGTTTTGAAACATTGAACCAAATAAAACAAAAAGTCATTAAATATTATTTAATTTGTTCTTATCTTTGATGTGGTACTTGAGAATATATCAATTTTCTTTGCAAAGAATGCTAATTCTATTATTATTAGTCATGTTTAATCTACAAAGTTTGCTAGTAAAACTAAATTCAAACTAAACCCTTGTCCTTAGACATATTTTTTATTCCAAAATTGGTTATCCTTTGTTTATGTAGTGCTCTATCATGAGTTGTAGAAGGGTAATAAGACAAATATATCTACAATGTTTAAGAAATTATAGACATCAACATAAAAGAAAAAAAGTACCACTGTCCTCCAAACGTCAATGTTTAATCAAATCCTGTTAAAGCTCAAAATTAAGAAAATTTTCTAGTGAGCATGGTTAGTGCAAATTTTCAAATTTAGCAACACTGTTATTTTCTGTATGTATCTCAAACTAATATGAAAATAACCTTTAGCAATATGCAGTCACTTATCAACCAAAAACCACAATGGTTGAAAAGTGATTCTTAGAACATATATATAGATGCCCTCATAAAGCTTTCAAATCTTCATCATACACAGTACGTTTGTAAATTTACATAGCAAACTGCCAAACATAAGCATGTATATGGATACTCATACTCCTTTCCAAAAGCTGAATTTAAGAGACCATATTATGGATTCCCTCATAGCAATAAAGTAGAGATATTGCTACCACGGGTGCCACCACATGTGCCAGAATTGGCACCATTGTCGCCGCCATTGGTACAATTGTGGCAACTGCAGGTGCCACAACCTCAACAAAATGAAAAATTGGGCACCAAAAAACAATTTTTTGACAATTTGCTTTTGTAAGGTTGAATTTATTCAACCATCTAATTGGTTTTATTCCGTACCAAATTTGCTTGTAATTCAACATTTAGTAACCCTGTATTTAGGTGGGTTTGTTGTAAGGGTAGTGAGTGAGATAGAGTGAAGTTTGCTCAAGATTGTGCAAGAAAACAGAGACTCATGGCTGGGACTCGCGGGTGACTCGGCGCAAGCCGCTGGAAGAAGCAACACACGTGCCAAGCATCTTTGGAAGATGAACAGTCATGCTAGCTGGAGCACTACAGGACAAAACAGGACAACTGGCCATACGGTTAACTCGCGACTGGATCTCGCGACTTAGTCAAGCCGCGAGGTCAAGCCGTGAGCTACCCCTGTTTTGTAAAACCCGACGTTTCACATTCTTCTCCCACTCCAGTATAAATACCCCTTTTACCCACGATTGAAAGAGAGCTTCCAGAGAGAATTTTGAGAGAGAAACCCTAAAGAAAACCAGATTGTTTCACCCACAATCTCTACCTTAGAGACTCTTCATATTCCTCAACTCTCTTCCTCTCCATTGTCAAATCCTTGAGAGGCATTATACCAAACCTGGTTCTCACCATCATCATCACCGTGAGTCAGTTGTTTGGATTTTGGGAAGCGATTAGGAAGGAACCAATCTTCATTGGTTGATGCTACGGTCTAGTAGCGGAATCCGGGAAACTAGAAAAGAAAAAGGTTCGGCGCAACCTCGTTGGAGCAAGAAGCTTGTAGGGCTTAGGTGCACTTTGGGTAGATTAGGCTTGGAGGGTCTATTCTTTGTCCTTGTATCCCAACTGTATTTTCTAGTGGATTGCTTACCGCTTGGAGGGGCGGCGGAGAGGTTTTTCGCCGAGGACTTGGTTTCCTCTTCGATAACACATCGCGTGTTGTTTTGTGTTTGCATCTTCCTTTCTCTCTATCTTTGCCTTTTTATTATCTCTTTGTGGTTTTATTTTGTTATGACTTAAATAGTTTTTAACCAATTTCATATTATAGCATATGTTAAGTTTCCGCACACTAGTTGTTTGACATATTGCTTGAATTGGTTAAGTTGTTATTTGGGGGTCTAAACGTTCAAAGGTGTTTTGTACACGTTTTTGAACTTTCAATTGGTATCGAGAAGCGGTACATCGCTATTGGTTTTATTACCATTGTGTGATCCTTGACTCCTTTTTGAGATGGATAGGTCTCAATCCCTAAATGCACCTCCATATTTTGATGGTAGTAATTATGCTTTTTGGAAGGTTCGCATGAGAGCTTTTCTGTGTTCTATTGATGAATCCGTTTGGGATGCTGTTGAGATTGGTTGGACCAAACCCGAGGCAGCCAAATCTACATGGGATAAGGTAGCACTTGCTGCATCTAATGCTAACAGTAAAGCACTCAATGCTATTTTTCGTGGTGTGTCTCCGGATGAATTTCACAGGATTTTTCACATTACCATTGCTAAAGAAGCATGGGAGATTCTGGAAACCACTTATGAAGGCACGAAGAAAGTGAAAGACACCAAGTTACAAATGTCGACCACTCGGTTTGAGGAACTCAAAATGAGTGAGGATGAGTCTTTTGACTCTTTCTATGGAAAGCTAAATGAGGTGGTTGTCAGTAAGTTCAACTTGGGGGAGAAAACGGAGGACTCAAAGATTGTAAGGAAGATCCTTCGATCATTGCCGGAAAGTTTTCATGCTAAAGTGACAGCGATTGAAGAGAGCAAGGATCTTGATGACATCAAAGTACAGGAGCTGGTTGGTTCTCTACAGACTTATGAGATGTCATTTGCCCAATCAACGGAAGAGTAAATCCCTTGCTCTAAAGACCATTAATGAGAAGGTGGAAGATCAAGACTCATCGGGAGAAGATGTGGTTGACAAAGATGTAGCCTACCTTGTCAAAAATTTCAGAAAGTTCTTGAAATTCAAAAATAATGGCAAATTTGATGATAAAAGAAAATTCCAAAGTTCGGAAGGGAGAAGAGGGATTTCAAAAGAAAGATGGAAAAGAATCCCAACCCACACAAGGTGTCACTTGTTTCGAATGTAACGGGCATGGACACTTTAAGAAGGAATGTCCGAATTATTTGAAATCGAAAGGTAAAGTGTATGCCACGACTTTGAGTGACTCGGATTCGTCTGACTCAGAATTTGAAGAGAGCTGTGATGGAGAGGGGAACTATTCAGCTTTTATGACTATTGCTCATGTTGAGTCTTCGGATGAGTTGAATCTGCTTGTACGAGACCTTGGAGAACATAGTGATGATGAATCACTAGGAATTGTTGAAGAATCAGATGCTGAAGAAGATGAAAGCACAGCAAATCTTCAAGAGAATTATAACTCACTCTTGGAGAAGTCGGGTGAGTACACAAGGGTGGCCAAGGCTGCTTTGTGAGGAAAATGAAGAAGTCCGAGGAGGACTACAAAAGTCTCCTAATTCGATATAGGGAGGCCAAATGTGAGATAGAAACACTGAATGGTGAGTTGTCCGAAGCTTACACAAAAGTGAGATTTCTTGAGAATGAGGTTGTGCAAGCAAATGCTAAAATAGAAAGGGTCACCACCAAGAAGCTAGATGATGTTATATCATCTCAAAAGAGTTTTTCAGACAAATCCGGATTGGGATATACCGGAGGAAGTAGTTCATCCGGAAATGTCACTAAAGAAGTGAAGTTTGTAAAGGCCAAAGATCCAGTTGTAGCCGACCTTACTGGTGAGAAGCTCGAGGTGGAGGAGAAGAAGAATGTGGTGAAACAACGGATGCTGAATCCCCGTAATCAGTCCGTGGGCGGGTCTGAATCTCGTGCCAAGTCACGTCCACTATCATAAAGAGGTCTTAGAGGAACTTATGTGTGCCATTATTGCGGACTTCAAGGGCATACTCGACCAAATTGCCAAAAGTCGAGAGCAAAGAATAGTGCAACTCCTCAAAGGTCGGGAGGACCCGGAAATGATAGGAGAATTTGGGCGGGTGATCAATCTAGAGATCAAAATGGAGATCCTGGAATGATGAACGTGATGAAGATGATTGATGCATTCACCAACTGCTTGGAAAGCTTCTCACGAAGGTTTGAAAGTCCTAACTCCCGTACCCAATCCTATAAGGAAATCACCCCAAACGCAAGTGACGTGTGGGTGAAAAAGGGTACTCATGCATAAGCATTACAACATGTCCATGCATTAATACTTCCTATGTTGTGCGACAATGTTTGTTTGGTTTGCTTGCTGTTTTTGATGTTGGTTGTTTGCTTGTCTACTTGTGAATATTTTTAATTTTGTTTTATCAATCTTTTTGTTTCTTATGTCAAAAATCCAAAAATCACATAAAAATAAGAAAATCAAAAAGTTTGATTGACTTTGTTGAGTTTTGTCTCAAAACTTGTTTTGCCTTGTACCTTTGTGCAAATGGCTTTGTGCATTTTCGAGCATTGCTTGTTTTCATGCACTTATATCACTGTGGGAAAAATCTTGAAATCTATGTGATTGTTGTAAATAGATCTTCAAATTTGTCATGAATGATTAGTGAATGGTTATGTTGATCTTGAGACATGCATAGACTTGTGTCTATATATCTTCCCACTTTTTATTTTTGTTTTGCTAAAAAGAGCTCACCAAATGTAAATCTCCAAATGAAAAGAGATATTGAGCTGCAAAAGCCTGTCGCACATTCTAGTATTCGACTAGGAAAAAGGGTAAGCGACCTTATATTAAAGTGAATGTTTATTCAAAAAGCCAAAGGCTTGTTCATTAAGATGAAATATCATATATCACTCTCACAATGAGAGATGATTGCCTCAAAAGATCAAAAAGATCGAATGTTATGATTAAAAGTGGAGTAAAATGTTAAGCTCCAAGTTATGTTATCAAGTTGTGTGGGAGGTCATATATACATATTTCTATAATTGAGATGGGTCATATGATCTAGTGCTAAATGTGTATGCCTTGGTTGAATCGATCATTGAAACTTCACATTAGACGAAGGACTATCTCATTGTTGATATCCACACACAACACACAAGTTTATGTTCAATAAATGCCATATTCATTTGTGTGATTGTACTTGATGAAATGTGTTTTCACATGCTCAATCTTTGTTAATTCAAGCATAAAAAGATTTTTGAGTATTTTAGGTGTTTTTTTTTTGAAAGTATTTTATTTGAAAAATTTAAAAATTTCAAAAATCCTGTTTTGCCCTGTTTTGGCGGCTCAGTCGCGGGTATGTCAAGTCGCGTGCCTCAGTCGCATCTTCGCTGGTCATTTTGGCGACTTGTTCGCGAGTGGAAGGTCCGATCGCGAGGTTCACTCGAGAGATTTTCGCGGCTCAGCTCGCGACTCACTCGCTGGGTAGACCTTCCGATCGCGAAAAACACTTAGAAAATTTTTTCAAATTTTTGTTCTTGAGTGATTTGGCGGCTTGAGTTGGCGATCGTGTGGCGACTTAATCAAGTCGCGAAAAACGTGTGTTTGCGCGAAACAGGAGCAGTTTTTAAATCTTTTTCAGTTTTTCCTCGAACTTTTGTAACTGTTCATCTTCTCTCTAAACTATCTCCTTTCCAAACACTCCGTGCTCCCATTTCCAATCTCCATTGTTGCATTCTTTTAGCTCAAAATCTTCAAGTCACAGGTATGGGTTTTCAGATTCGCACTCTTTTCTACTTGATTTTGTGCTTTTCCCTTTGATTTTTCGCATATGCTTGTGATTTAGAAATGGGTTTGTGTTTCTGATTTTGCTCCTTGTTCATGCTTAGCTTGCGAATCTGCTTTGCTAGAATTTGATTTGATCTTAGTTGTTTCCTTATTGCTCTTCATCCTGTGCTTAGCTAAGTGTTTATTTTATTTTATCGTACTTTGTCTTTGTTGAGTTGTTTCAAATTGTTCCTTTTGAGGCTGTGAGTTTTTCTGTGCTAAATATGCATGTTCTATTGTGGTAATCTGTTGGGAGCTTCTGTTAGTCTCTATATACCGATTGTGTGTCATATCATTTTTTTTCACTATATGTCTTAATGACATATATCCGCCTTTAGGATAGTTTTTCCATGTTGTTCATGTGTTTCCTATCTTAGGCTTGGTTTATCCATGTGATTGATCTAAGTAGCTTATTGTTTAAGTGTTCAAAGTTCATTTGTATGGATGATATCTCTTTGTTAATTACATGGTACTGACTGGCTCTGCACGTATATTGTTCTATGTTGTTGTGGCCTTTTTCGATTGTTCTGAGATGGCTCCCTCACCCCCGAAGAAGAAATCTACTGCAAAGAAGGCCGACAAGAGATTAAAAATGGATTCCAAACTGTTTAGGTCAGTTCATCACTTTGAGAGATACAAGGATAACTTCTTGCATGCAGGAATTATTCAAGAAAAATTTGTAGATTTGGAGGACTTAAGACAAACCTTTATCCCCAGCTGTTTTGAAGGAAGAGGATGGGAAAAGCTTCTGAGTGATTTCCCTGTTGTGTGTGAACCCCTGATTAGGGAATTTTACTCAAATGTTGTGATAAAGGAGAATGAGTTAAGTTGTTGGGTTAGAGGTAAAGAATTCATTTTGGATGCACATGTCATAGATGATGTACTAGGGCTTGAAGGATTAGATGATGAGGAATTTATCAATTACAAGGATAGGAGTGTTTCTATTGAAATAGTTCAACAAAGGATAGGTGGGTAGAGAGAAGGGAAATGTTTGAATACCCTTTGCTTTTCCAGTGGACATGAGGTGTCTAACAATAATCATGATGTTTAACCTCTATCCCATTAAGAAATTGACTACAATCAATTGTGCTAGAGCAGTTTTTCTGATGGATCTCAAAGAAAAGAATTTCATAGACATAAGTTCCCACATATATGACACCATTGTGGATGAGACAAGAACACCCTCTAGGCCTAAATTGATCTTTCCCGGTTTGCTAATGAGGATTTTTAGAAGGAAGGGTGTTCCAATCCCTCAAGACATCAGTCCCATGTCCACACCCTCCGCAATTAACAAGCTTACCCGCAAAAGGATAAGTGTTAGGCTTCTAGGAGAAGAAGATGAAGGTGATGAAGGAGAGGGTGTCCCGGTGGAGATCGAAGCAGAGGCGGCGGGGCATGCATCAACCTCAACACCCAGGAGGAGTGGCAAAAGGTCTAGAGCTTCAACTTCTTTAGATACACCTCCGGATGCTTTCCAAATCATTCTGGAAAGACTTGATGGGATCGGGGAAGTCCAGATTGAACATTCTGAGCGGATGAGAGCCATGCAGGACCAGATTGATGTCTTGTCTGCAAAACTCGATTGACTTCACCACTCAGGCTGAATAGTAACCCTTTGGCCATTCCTGTCAAAATGGGGGAGAAGTTTGTTTCTGTTGATAATGTCATTGATGATTGAGAAGCAGAAAAGCAATTCTTAAGGGGGAGTAATGAGTTGAGGGGGAGTTGCCAAAATCAGAAACTGTGCTTATATATGTTTATGTTCTGGGTACTTTTAGTGTTTTTATGGTTTTGATACACTGTGCTTTGGTGTATAGCTGTTCCTAACTCTTTACTTATACTCTTGGTTTAAACTTTAATATATTTTTTTGATGTTATTCAGGATATTTTTGTGTTTGTACCCATGAGCTTTTGTAAGCTTTTAGGGTTAATGTTTTATGCATAGTTTGTAGGCTTTATGGTATGTACCTTGTTTAATGCACCTTTTTGCTATGTTGAAATCAAGACTTTAATCTAAATGTTCTGCATTTTGGTTTATGTCTTGTCACTCTTGTGCCCTTGTAGGATTGTTCCTAGATGCATATGCCTTGTGTGTTATGCATTGGTTGAGTGTTGAGCATACAAGTGTCTTGCCTTGTGCTTGTTAACTTCTATGTTCTTGTGTTCATTCCAAGTGTGAATGAGCACTTTGTGATCACTACCTTGTGGTGTTCACTTGGTTGATCAAGCCATGATTTGTTTATTAACTCCATCTTTGCTTGATCACATATTGCCTGTTTCATATGCATTTATAATTTTCTGTTTACAATGATCATGGTGTATTGTTGTGTTTCAGGAGTATTTTGTTCATATGATTCAAGTGCTTCATGACTTATAGAGTTAGGTGTGAGTGAGTTTTGTTCAACTGTTCCCCACTCACATGTTAAGTTTAGAGTCTGTTTTAGGGTTTTGTCACGGAATAGCCAAAGGGGGAGATTGTAAGGTTGAATTTATTCAACCATCTAATTGGCTTTATTTCGTTCCAAATTTGCTTGTAATTCAGCATTTAGTAACCCTGTATTTAGGTGGATTTGTTGTAAGGGTAGTGAGTGAGATAGAGTGAAGTTTGCTCAAGAGTGTGCAAGAAAACAGAGACTCGCGGCTGGGACTCGTGGGTGACTCGCGGCTGCAAAGCCGCTGAAGTAGCACACGTGCCAAGCATGCTAGAAGATGAACAGTCATGCTAGCTGGAGCATTACAGGACAAAACAGGACAATCGGCCATACGGTTAACTCGCGAATGGATCTCGCGACTTAGTCAAGCCGCGAGGTCAAGCCGCGAGCCACCCCTGTTTTGTAAAACCCGACGTTTCACATTCTTCTCCCACTCCAGTATAAATACCCCTTTTACCCACGATTGAAAGAGAGCTTCCAAAGAGAATTTTGAGAGAGAAACCCTAAAGAAAACCAGATTGTTTCACCCACAATCTCTACCTTAGAGACTCTTTATATTCCTTAACTTTCTTCCTCTCCATTGTCAAATCCTTGAGAGGCATTATACCAAACCTGGTTCTCACCATCATCATCATTGTGAGTCAGTTGTTTGGATTTGGGAAGCGATTAGGAAGGAACCAATCTTCATTGGTTGATGCTACGGTTTAGTAGCGGAATCCGGGAAGCTAGAAAAGAAAAAGGTTTCGGCGCAACCTCGTTGGAGCAAGAAGCTTGAAGGGCTTAGGTGCACTTTGGGTAGATTAGGCTTGGAGGGTCTATTCTTTGTCCTTGTATCCCAACCTGTATTTTCTAGTGGATTGCTTACCGCTTGGAGGGCGGCGGAGAGGTTTTTCGTCGAGGACTTCGGTTTCCTCTTTGATAACACATCGCGTGTTGTCTTTGTGTTTGCATCTTCCTTCCTCTCTATCTTTGCCTTTTTATTATCTGCTGTGGTTTTATTTTGTTATGGCTTAGATAGTTTTTAACCAATTTCATATTATAGCATATGTTAAGTTTCCGCACACTAGTTGTTTGACATATTGCTTGAATTGGTTAAGTTGTTATTTGGGGGTCTAAACGTTCAAAGGTGTTTTGTACACGTTTTTGAACTTTCAGCTTTGTTTGTCAAGATGTCACAAACTTGCGTGTATCACTATGAAATAAAAAGGTTGATATGGTCCTTTATTTATATGTTGAAAAGATGGGAGAGACCTGATTAGTGATAAGCCTAGTTCTCTTGGACCAATGCATCTCCAATGGATTCATCTACTTCTCATAAATTCAAATACATGAACTTACTTTGGAAGATTAATAATCCTATGATAATTCTTTCAATTTACCTACAATTTTGTAACTACCATTTCTGCTATTTATTACTATTCAGTATAAGATCATGTATATAATCAATGATTCAATGCAGAATATTAACCTCAAGCCCAATGGTCAACTGTCAAGGTAAAAAAAGAACCTTTTCTTTTATAAAATTAGACCAAAGTTTACGAAGAGTCAGTAATAATTAACACCCCTCTATCTTTTCTATTACTTGAAGTTTAATTAGTAAATTACTGATGTTGCATCTAAAAAGAGTAGTAAATTAATGATGATGCATTCACCCAAAAAAAAAAAAAAAAAAAAAAAGTAATTAATGACAATTTAAGATTGTGGTGAGAGTTCAATTCTCCTTTCAAGGAGTGTGCCACTTGGCAGGACCTTATGCTCTCCCGCATGAGGTCTCTGTTTAATATATATATATATATATATTTATTTATTTATTTATTTATTAAGTCTAATTTGAGTTTCTTATTAGTTTACCTCATGTAAACAAGGAAATTAATTCTTTTTATATTTGCATTGGCCTGCTTTCTTCCGGACAAAGTGAACTTTTTTTTGCTGGTTTTTACGTTATCATGGACTTAATGGCAGGCAAATGGTTCAGCAAGAGTCAGGTTGGGGGCAAACAGATGTTATTTCCAGTGTGAAGGTATTTGATGGTTTCAGATTCTGGATCTTCCACACATATCTACATTAAGCATTTTCCTCCTGTGTTTTGTGAAGACTTGTAATGTTGTGTACTAATTTCTGTAAATGCAGGCTGAACTTGGAAAATCCAAGTTCATTGCAACCCGACAAACGAAAGGTTGCCATTCATGTTGATTGCAGTCCAAGCACAACACCAATGTTTGAGGTTGTATATCTATACTATCTTCTAATGCTATCAATTTTTGTTGATTGAGCTCATATAGTTCTTCTTCTTATAATTGTCATTAGGTTGAACTTATTTTCACTGGCTTATTTTTTTAAAAAAATAAGGTGTATAAAAGTACATTTGTACTTAGAAAAAGTGAGTTTTTAAAAAGTCGTAGTAATGAAAATAAGTTGGTATTTTAGGCTAAAACAAACAGATCCTTTGTCCTTTTTTGTTTGTTTGTTTTTCTATAAAAGAATTCATTATGTGAAATAGCAGTTGAAATTCATTATTCTTTGTAGTTCATTATTTATATATATTTCTAATTTAGATTTATTGAAAGTTCAAAAATGTGTACAAAACACCTTTGAACGTTTAGACCCCCAAAATACAACTTAACCAAATCAAGCAATATGTCAAACAACAAGTGTGCGGAAACTTAACACATGCTATAATATGAAATTGGTTAAACAACTATCTAAGCCATAACAAAATAAAACCACAGCAGATAAAATAAAGGCAAAGATAGAGAGGAAGGAAGATGCAAACACAAAGACAACACGCGATGTGTTATCGAAGAGGAAACCGAAGTCCTCGGCGAAAAACCTCTCCGCCGCCCTCCAAGCGGTAATCAATCCACTAGAAAATACAGTTGGGATACAAGGACAGCAATAGACCCTCCAAGCCTAATCTACCCAGTGCACCTAAGCCCTCCAAGCTTCTTGCTCCAACGAGGTTGCGCCGAACCTTTTTCTTTTCTAGCTTCCCGGATTCCGCTACTAGACCGTAGCATCAACCAATGAAGATTGGCTCATTCCTAATCGCTTCCCCTTAACTCCAAACAACTGTCTCACAGAGATGATAATGGTGAGAACCAGGTTTGGTATAATGCCTCTCAAGGATTTGACAATGGAGAGGAAGAGAGTAGGGGAATTTGAAGAGACTCTAAGGTATAGATTGTGGGTGAAGCAATCTGGTTTTTCTTTAGGGTTTCTCTCTCAAAATTTTCTCTGGAAGCTCTCTTTCAATCGTGGGTTAAAGGGGTATTTATATCTTTGGAGTGGGAGAGGAATGTGAAACGTCAGGTTTTACAAAACAGGGGTGGCTCGTGGCTTGACCCGCGGCTTGACCAAGTCGCGAGATCCGATCGCGAAGTTAACCGTATGGCTAGTTGTCTGTTTTGTCTGTAGTGCTCGATTAGCATGACTGTTCATCTTCCAAAGCATGCTTGGCACGTGTGCGGCTCCGGCGGCTTGCAGCCGCGAGTCCACCCGCGAGTCCCAGCTGCGAGTCTCTGTTTTCTTGCACACTCTTGAGCAAACTTCACTCTATCTCACTCACTACCCTTACAACAAACCCACCTAAATATAGGGTTACTAAATGCTGAATTACAAGCAAATTTGGCACGGAATAAAGCCAATTAGATGGTTGAATAAATTCAACCTTACAATCTCTCTCTTTGGCTATTCCGTGACAAAACCCTAAAACAGACTCTAGACTTAACATGTGAGTTGGAAACAGTTGAACAAAACTCACTCACACCTAACTCTAGAAGCTGTGAAGCATTTGAATCATATGAACATGATACTCCTGAAACACAACAATACACCATGATCATTGTAAGCAGAAAATTATAAATGCATATGAAACAGGCAATATGTGATCAAGCAAAGATGGAGTTAATAAACAAACCATGACTTGATCAACCAAGTGAACACCACAAAGTAGTGATCACAGTGCTCATTCACACTTGGAATGAACACAAGGACATACAAGTTAACAAGCACAAGGCAAGACACTTGTATGCTCAACACTCAACCAATGCATAACACACAAGGCATATGCATCTAGGAACAATCCTACAAGGGCACAAGAGTGACAAGACATAAACCAAAATGCAGAACATTTAGATTAAAGTACTGATTTCAACATAGTATAAAGGCTACACTAAGCAAGGTACATACCAAAAAGCCTACAAACTATGCATAAAACATTAACCCTAAAAGCTTACAAAAGCACAAGGGTACAAACCAAAAGCAACCTGAATAACATCATCAAAATATATTAAAGTTTAAATCAAGAGTGTAAGTTATGAGTTAGGAACAGCTATACACCAAAACACAGTGTATCAAAACCATAAAAACACTAAAAATACCCAAATCATAAACATATATAAACAAAGTTTATGTTTTTGGCAACTCCCCCTCAACTAATTACTCCCCCTTAAGAGCTGCTTTTCTGCTTCTCAATCATCAATGAACTTCTCCCCCTTTTTTTGACGGGGAATGGCCAAAGGGTCACCGGTCATGTCATCTTTGAGTTGTGAAGTCTGTCAAGTTTAGCAGACCAAGACATCAACTGGTCTTGCATGGCTCTCATCCCTGTCGAGTGCTCGGTTTGGACTGCCCGATCCCATCAAACCTTTCCAGAATGATCTGGAAAGCATCCGGAGGTGTATCTGCAGAAGTTGAAGCTCTGTGTCTTTTGCCACTCCTCCTAGGTGTTGAGGTTGATGCATGCCCTCCGCCTCCGCTTCTGTTTCCATTGGGACATCCTCTCCTTCATCACCTTCATCTTCTTCTCCTAGAAGCCTAACACTTATCCTTTTGCGGGTAAGCTTGTTAATTGCAGAGGGTGTGGACATGGGACTGATGTCTTGAGGGATTGGAACACCCTTCCTTCTAAAAATCCTCATTAGCAAACTGGGAAAGATCAATTTAGGCCTAGAGGTTATTCTAGTTTCATCCACAATGGTGTCATAAATGTGGGAACTTATGTCTATGAAATTCTTTTCTTTGAGATCCATCAGAAAAACTGCTCTAGCACAATTGATTGTAGTTAATTTCTTAATGGGATGGAGGTTAAACATCATGATTATTGTAAGGCACCTCATGTCCACTTTGGAAAGGCAGTGGTATTCAAACATTTCCCTTCTCTCCGCCCACCTATCCTTTGTTGAACTATTTCAATAGAAACACTCCTATCCTTGTAATTGATAAATTCTTCATCATCTAATCCTTCAAGTCCTAATGCATCATCTATGACATGAGCATCCAAGACAAATTCTTTACCTCTCACCCAGCAACTTAATTCATTATCCTTTATCAAAGCATTTGAGTAAAATTCCCTAATTAAGGGTTCACACACAACAGGGAAACCACTCAGAAGCTTTTCCCATCCTCTTCCTTCAAAATAGCTGGGAATAAAAGTTTGCCTTAAGTCCTCCAAATCTACAAATCTTTCTTGAATGATTCCTGCATTCAAGAAGTTATCCTTGTATCTCTCAAAGTGGTGAACTGACCTAAACAATTTAGAATCCATCTTTAATCTTTTGTCACCCTTCTTTGCAGAGAGATTTTTCTTCTTCGAGGTGAGGGAGCCATCTCGTGAACAATCGAAAAGGCCACAACAACATAGAGCAATATATGTGCATGACCAGTCAGTACCATGTAATTAACAAAGAGATATCAACCATACAAATGAACTTTGAAAACTTAAACAATAAGCTACTTAGATCAATCACATGGATAACCAAGCCTAGGATAGGAAACACATAAACAACATGAAGAAACTATCCTAAAGGCGGATAAATGACATTGACATGGAAAAATGATATGACACACAAACAGTATTTTGAGCCTAACTGAAGCTCCCAACAGATTAACACAATAAAACATGCAAATTTAGCACAGTAAAACTCACAACCTCAAAATGAACCAATAGAAACAACTCAACAGCTCAAAGTTCAGATTAAAATAAAAGAAACACTTAGCTAAGCACGAGATGAAGAGCAATAAGGATATGACTATCATCAACACAAATTATAGTAACAGCATCCACAAGCTAAGCATGAACAAGGAGCAGAAATCAAAACAAAAACCCATTTCAAAATCACAATCATATGCGAAAAATCAAAGGGTAAATGCACAAAATCAAGTAGAAAAGAGTGTAAAATCGAAAACCCATACACCAGAACTTGACGATTTTGAGCTACAAGAGTGCAACAATAGAGATTGGAAATGGGAGCACGGAGTGTTTGGGAGGGAGAGAGTTTAGAGAGAAGATGAACAGTCACAAAAGTTCGAGGGAAAACTGAAAAGAGTTTAAAAACGCTCCTGTTTTCGCAAAACACGCGATTTTCGCGACTTGATTAAGTCGCCACATCGTCGCTGACTCAAGCCGCCAAAGCACTCAAGAACAAAATTTTGAAAAATTTTTCTAAGTGTTTTTCGCATTTGGAAGGTCTACCGCATGAGTGAGTCGCGAATGAGCCGCGAAAATCTCTGAGTGAACCTCGCGATCTGGACCTTCCACTCGCGAACAAGTCGCCAAAAATGACCAGCGAAGATGCGACTGATTCTCGCGACTTGACATACCCGCTGATCGAGCCGCCAAAACAGGGCAAAACTGTATTTTTGAAATTTTCAGATTTTTTAATTAAAATACTTTCCAAAAACACCTAAAACACTCAAAAATATTTTTGTGCTTGAATTAACAAAGATTGAGCATGTGAAAACACATTTCATCAAGTACAATCACACAAATAAATATGGCATTTATTGAACATAAACTTGTGTGTTGTGTGTGGATATCAACAATGAGATAGTCCTTTGTCTAATGTGAAGTTTCAATGATCAATTCAATCAAGGCATACACAATTAACACTAGATCATGTGACCCATCTCAATTATAGAAATATGTATATATGACCTCCCACACAATTTGATAATCATAACTTGGAGCTTTTCATTTGACTCCACTTTCAATCATAACATTTGATCTTTTTGATCTTTTGAGGCAATCATCTCTCATTGTGAGAGAGATATATAACATTTCTCTTTGAAGAACAGGCCTTTGGCCTTTTTTGAAAGAACATTCACTTTTAACATAAGGTCGCTTACCCTTTTTCCTAGTCAAATACTAGAATGTGCGACAGGCTTTTTTGACTCAATATCTCTTTTTATTTGGAGATTTACATTTGGTGAGCTCTTTTTAGCAAAACAAAAATAAAAAGTGGGAAGATATATAGACACAAGTCTATGCATGTCTCAAGATCAACATAACCATTCACTAATCATTCATGACAAGTTTGAAGATCTATTTACAACAATCACATAGATTTCAAGATTTTTCCCACAGTGATATAAGTGCATGAAGACAAGCAATGCTCGAAAATGCACAAAATTGCACAAAGGTATAAGGCAAAACAAGTTTTGAGACAATACTCAACAAAGTCAATCAAGCTTTTTGATTTTCTAATTTTTATGTGATTTTTGGATTTTTGACACAAGAAACAAAACTGATTGAACAAACAAAAAAAAAGTATTCACAAATGGACAAACAAACAACCAACATCAAAAACCGCAAGCAAACCAAACAAACATTGTCGCAAAGCATAGGAAGTATTAATGCATGGACATGTTGTAATGCTTATGCATGAGTACCCTTTTTCACCCACACGTCACTTGCGTTTGGGGTGATTTCCTTAGAGGATTGGGTACGGGAGTTAGGGCTTTCAAACCTTCGTGAGAAGCTTTCCAAGCAGTTGGTGAATGCACCAATCATCTTCATCACGTTCATCATTCCGGGATCTCCATTTTGATCTCTAGATTGATCACCGCCCAAATTCTCCTATCATTTCGGGTCCTCCCGACCTTTGAGGAGTTGCACTTTGTTCTTTGCCCTCGCTTTTGGCAATTTGGTCGAGTATGCCCTTGAAGTCCGCAATAATGGCACACATAAGTTCCTCTAGGACCTCTTTGTGGTCGTGGACGTGACTTGGCACAAGATTCAGACCTGCCCACAGATCGATTACGAGAATTCAGCATCCGTTGGTTCACCACATTCTTCTTCTCCTCCACCTCGAGCTTCACACTAGTAAGGTGCTACAACTGGATCTTTGGCCTTTACAAACTTCACCTCTTTAGTGACATTTCCGGATGAACTACTTCCTCCGATATATCCCAATCCGGATTTGTCCGAAAAACTCTTTTGAGATGATATAACATCATCTAGCTTCTTGGTGGTGACTCTCTCTATTTTAGCATTTGCTTGCACAACCTCATTCTCAAGAAATCTCACTTTTGTGTAAGTTTCGGACAACTCACCATTCAGTGTTTCTATCTCACATTTGGCCTCCCTATATCGAATTAGGAGACTTTTGTAGTCCTCCTCCGCCTTCTTCATTTTTCTCACAGCAGCCTTGGCCACCCTAGTGTACTCACCGGACTTCTCCAAGAGTGAGTTATAATTCTCTTGAAGATTTGCTGCGCTTTCATCTTCTTCAAGATCTCGATTCTTCAACAATACCTAGTGACTCATCATCACTATGTTCTCCAAGGTCTCGTACAAGCAGATTTAACTCATCCGAAGACTCAACATGAGCAATAGTCATAAAAGCTAAATAGTTCCCTTCTCCATCACAACTCTCTTGATTCGAGTCGATGAATCTAAGTCACTCAAGGTCGTGGCATACACCTTGCCTTTTGATTTCAAATAATTCGGACATTCCTTCTTAAAGTGTCCATGCCCGTTACATTCAAAACAAGTGACACCTTGTGTGGGTTGGGATTCTTTTCCATCTTTCTTTTTGAAATCCCTCTTCTCCCTTCCGAACTTTGGAATTTTCTTTTATCATCAAATTTGCCATTATTTTTGAATTTCAAAAACTTTTCAAATTTTTGACAAGATAGGCTACATCTTTGTCAACCACATCTTCTCCCGATGAGTCTTGATCTTCCACCTTCTCATTAATGGTCTTTAGAGCAAGGGATTTACTCTTCCGTTGATTGGGCGCGACATCTCATAAGTCTCGCAGAGAACCAACCAGCTCCTGTACTTTGATGTCGTCAAGATCCTTGCTCTCTTCAATGGCTGTCACTTTAGCACGAAAACTTTCCGGCAATGATCGAAGGATCTTCCTTACAATCTTTGAGTCCTCCGTTTTCTCCCCAAGTTAAACTTATCGACAACCACCTCATTTAGCTTCCCATAGAAAGAGTCAAAAGACTTATCCTCACTCATTTTAAGCTCCTCAAACCGAGTGGTCAGCATTTGTAACTTGGTGTCTTTCATTTTCTTCGTGCCTTCATAAGTGGTTTCCAGAATCTCCCATGCTTCTTTGGCAATGGTAATGTGAGAAATCCTGTGAAATTCATCCGGAGACACACCACAGAAAATAGCATTGAGTGCTTTACTATTAGCATTAGATGCAGCAAGTGCCGCCTTATCCCATGTGGATTTGGCTGCCTCGGGTTTGGTCCAACCAATCTCAACAAAGACATCCCAAACGGATTCATCAATAAAACACAGAAAAGCTCTTATACGAACCTTCCAAAAGCATAATTACTACCATCAAAATATGGAGGTGCATTTAGGGATTGAGACCTATCCATCTCAAAAGGGAGTCAAGGATCACACAATGGTAATGAAACCAACAAAGCAGTGTACCCGCTCGATACCAATTGAAAGTTCAAAAACGTGTACAAAACACCTTTGAACGTTTAGACCCCAAAATACAACTTAACCAAATCAAGCAATATGTCAAACAACAAGTGTGCGGAAACTTAACACATGCTATAATATGAAATTGGTTAAACAACTATCTAAGCCATAACAAAATAAAACCACAGCAGATAAAATAAAGGCAAAGATAGAGAGGAAGGAAGATGCAAACACAAAGACAACACGCGATGTGTTATCGAAGAAGAAACCGAAGTCCTCGGCGAAAAACCTCTCCGCCGCCCTCCAAGCGGTAATCAATCCACTAGAAAATACGGTTGGGATACAAGGACAAAGCAATAGACCCTCCAAGCCTAATCTACCCAAAGTGCACCTAAGCCCTCCAAGCTTCTTGCTCCAACGAGGTTGCGCCGAACCTTTTTCTTTTCTAGCTTCCCGGATTCCGCTACTAGACCGTAGTATCAACCAATGAAGATTGACTCCTTCCTAATGCTTCCCTTAACTCCAAACAACTGTCTCATAGAGATGATAATGGTGAGAACCAGGTTTGGTATAATGCCTCTCAAGGATTTGACAATGGAGAGGAAGAGAGTAGGGGAATTTGAAGAGACTCTAAGGTATAGATTGTGGGTGAAGCAATCTGGTTTTTCTTTAGGGTTTCTCTCTCAAAATTCTCTCTGGAAGTTCTCTTTCAATCGTGGGTTAAAGGGGTATTTATCTTTGGAGTGGGAGAGGAATGTGAAACGTCGGGTTTTACAAAACGGGGGTGGCTCGCGGCTTGACCTCGCGGCTTGACCAAGTCGCGAAATCCGATCGCGCGAGTTAACCGTATGGCCGATTGTCTGTTTTGTCTGTAGTGCTCCAGCTAGCATGACTGTTCATCTTCAAAGCATGCTTGGCACGTGTGTAAGCTCGGCGGCTTGCGCCGCGAGTCCACCCGCGAGTCCACCCCGAGTCCCAGCAGCCAGTGAGTCTCTGTTTTCTTGCACACTCTTGAGCAAACTTCATTCTATCTCACTCACTACCCTTACAACAAACCCACCTAAATATAGGGTTACTAAATGCTGAATTACAAGCAAATTTGGCACAGAATAAAGCCAATTAGATGGTTGAATAAATTCAACCTTACATTTATTCCTTACTCGGGGTAGAGGGGGTGAGGAGTTGTCCACAGAACTCTCAGTTGCTCTTCAGCATTGCCTATTAGGTGCTAAAAGTGGAGCTGGTATGAATCTAATCAGAGCAAGAGAAGTCACCATCAATTTATTGCCCTACATATGCTTTCTATCATTTTGCAGTTCGTCCTCTAATTTGTATTTTGATTATAGGTTCTTGCTTTGCTTGAATTGAAAAATGAGGTCTTATTTATTTTTCATAGGGGCTGGAATTGATCACTCATCTCTAATAGTTGTGGAGGGAAAAATTTGCTGGGATTTTTATATTGATTGTCTTGTCGTTTGTTCAGACGGGAATCTGCTTGATGCCCTAGGTTCTGCCATTAAGGTAGTTTTTCTCCACATATATCCATACATTTGCAGTTTAATTTTTCTCTTAATTTCGTCAGGATGTCAAGAATTTTTCTGGCTGTTGATAAAGTCTAGAGAGCTGATGAGCCATATCTCTTGTGCTTGAAACATGTCTAAACCGGACTGATCGAATTTCAACTTCACTGAGCTTCTTTTTTTTTCTGATAAATCTAATAGATATTGGTCATACTCAGTGCAGAAGGCTTCAGTTTTGTGGGGTCTAGGGGAGGGAATTGGTTGGCATCCTCAACCCCTATTTCGGAGAGGCTCCCCATTTAAACGATCTTCGTGCCTATGTTGTATCTATTTTACCATGATAGCAGCATGCATATAAATTTTTGGCATCGCTATTCTCCCTAGATTCTCATGATCAGAGGCATCATAAACAGTTGATGACTTTGTTGCCATTGGAAACTGAAAACTAATGTATCTTATTATTGTTGTTCCTGAAGGCTGCTTTGAGCAATACAGGCATCCCAAGAGTTCATGTTGCAACTGGTGCATTGGGTGATGAGAAACCAGAGGTTGACATCAGTGAGGAAGAATTTCTGCAGTTTTACACATCAAATATTCCTGTCATAGTAACATTAACAAAGGTGACAAAACTGCACCTTTAGTTATAATCTTTTCAAAAGCTGCAAATGTCTGTACTTCCAGCATGTAGTGCTAACCTTCTGTTTTATAGGTGGGATGGCACTATATTGAAGATGCCAATTCAGAAGAGGAATCCCAAATGAGCTCCGCCATTTCTATTTTTGTTAACAGGAAATGACATATTTGTGGGCTGACTAAATGAGGTGGTGCAGGCCTGGATCCAAGCATCATTCTTGATATGATGTCTGTGGTAAAACATGTAAGTGAGCAGCTAATAAACAAATTGGATTCTGAGATAGCTGCTGCTGAAGCTGGGGAAGAAGAATCGTGACATGGTTAGAACCTGCAATTGGTGCATTCAAACAAACTGGTGCGCTGAAGTTTTAGTTTGGATAACTTACTAGGGGATGAAGATAGAATGATATGTGTTGTACACTTGGCACGTTAACCAAAATTGTCCAAGCTATTATATGCAATTTTGCTTTTTTACGAGTTAGTTCTGGTTACCAGTTTATGAAAGCTTACCTGCCTGCTCTTAGATTTTGACTGGAAGCAGCCAGACATGTTGTCATTATGGTTCTAAAGATAAATTTCCTGCTACTGGAGTAGCATTGCTGTGTGTTGCATACCTAGAAATCGTTTTCACTTTTTTGAACTGTTACCTTGCATAGCAGAGCTCAATCTTAAAGGGCATTTCACTATTCTTTGTGCTTTTTGGTTTTTTGTTATGGATGTAGACCATCAAATTGAATTGGGGAGAGAATATTTTAGTAAGACTCCAATTGAGTAGTTAATAATTTAGTATAACATATATATAGAAACACTACTTAATGCAAAAGATTTGAGCCTATGAGTTTAAGTTTAACTGTGTCATATTAACTACTCATTTTTGTTTTATTATTTAACTAGCTTGTAACTCTATGTGTATGCATGGATATATTTAAAAGATACAAATTAAGATGCATAGTAATCTTATATATATAATTTAAATATTATTAATAGTTATTCTTATATATATTTTTTTAACTCTTTAAAAAGTCTTGTAAGAAATTTATTAAGTAGAAAATGTAAATTGTCTATTTTCTAAATATTTTTATGTTCATTAATTCTAGACTCTTTGTTTTTTGTATACAATAACTCACTTGAATAGATATTGTAAAGTTGAATTTATTCAACCATCTAATTGGCTTTATTCCGTGCCAAATTTGCTTGTAATTGAGCATTTAGTAACCCCGTAATTAGGTGGGTTTGTTGTAAGGGTAGTGAGTGAGATAGAGTGGAGATTGCTCAAGAGTGTGCAAGAAAAAGAGAGTCGCGGCTGGGACTCGCGGGTGGACTCGCGGCTGCAAGCCGCCGGAAAGTCACACACACACGTGCCAAGCATCTTCTGAAGATGAACAGTCATGCTATTGGAGCACTACAGGACAAAACAGGACAATCGGCCATACGGTTATCTCGCTGATCGAACTACTTTTCAAGCCGCGAGCCACCCCTGTTTTTTGTTCACATTCCTCTCCCACTCCAATATAAATAATTTTTACCCACGATTGAGAGAGAGCTTCCAGAGAGAATTTTTGAGAGAGAAACCCTAAAGAAAAACAAGATTGTTTCACACACAATCCCTACCTTAGAGTCTCTTCATTCAACTCTCTTCCTCTCCATTGTCAAATCCTTGAGAGGTTTATACCAAACCTGGTTCTCACCATCCGTGAGACAGTTGTTTGGAGTTCGGGAAGCGATTAGGAAGGAGCCAATCTTCATTGGTTGATGCTATGATATAGTAGCGGAATCCGGGAAGCTAGAAAAGAAAAAGGTTCGGCGCAACCTCGTTGGAGCAAGAAGCTTGGAGGGCTTAGGTACCTTTGGGTAGATTAGGCTTGGAGGGTCTATTCTTTGTCCTTGTATCCCAACTATATTTTCTAGTGGATTGATTACCGCTTGGACGGAGAGGTTTTTCGCCGAAGAGACTTGGTTTCCTCTTCGATAACACATCGCTGTTGTCTTTGTGTTTGCATCTTCCTTCCTCTTTATCTTGCCTTTATATTATCTTTGTGATTTTATTATGTTATGGCTTAGATAGTGTTTAATCTATTTCACATTATAGCATATGTTAAGTTTCCTCACACTTGTTGTTTAACATATTGCTTGTGTTGGTTAAGTTAATTTTTGGGGTCTATCAAAAGTGTTTTGTACATATATTTATGATATGATCCCACATTTGATTCTAAAATTAAGAAATAAAACTCTCTCTAAAAATAAAATAATTTAGGACATATGACGTAAAATTGGACTTCAATTGTAGAATTTAATTGGATTTTTTTTTCAATTTTACTTATTAATATATATATATATATATATATATATATATTGTGCCAAATGAATTGATTTTAGTTACAAAAAAATGGCTCATAAATATAAAATCATTCTAACTCTTTCTTCCTCTAATTTTATATATAGTGTTAGATATATGATTATATTTTTTATGATTTATTTATATTGGACTTCTCATTTTCTACTCTAAATTAACTCATTTGGTACAAAAATTTAAAAACTTCGATTAGATGAAATAGGTGCCGTAAAATTAAATTCTAATTGAAATCCAATTTTTACACTAAACTAACTAACTTGGTTCAAGAATTTAAAAAATTTGATTAGATAAGACACGTGGTGTAAAATTAGACTCTAATTGAATTCCAATTTAAAATCTAAACTTGAATTGTTTTTAGTTCTACAAAAAAAAAAAAAAAAAAGGCTCATAAATAAAAAATCATTCAAAAATTATGTTTTTTTATGGTTTACTTATATTGGACTCTTCATTTTTTACACTAAATTAACTCATTTAGTATAAAAATTAAAAACTTAGATTAGATGGGATACATGTTGCAAAATTAAACTCTAATTGAAATCCAATTTTTACATTGAATTAACTCACTTGGTACAAAAATTTAAAAACTTAGATTAAATGGGACATATGGCGCAAAAATTAGACTCTAATTGAATTCCAATTTGAAATCTAATTGGATTTTCTCTTAGTTTTACCTATTATTATATATATAGATGTGAGGGCTTCACTCACATGTGTACCCAATAATAAGCATAGCATTAGAACCCTATGTTGCCTTTTAGTGCTATCATTAGGCTGGTACGTTGGTTTTAAATTTCATTAGAGACTCAAGTAATACGAAGGATGGAAATTTGTTGCTCCACATTCTATACTTTTTGGTAACAAACCTCGATACACCCTCTAATACATGTCATTTTATTAGAATTAAGGATATTTCATATTTGTAAACTTTGTCAAGCGAGTTCGACTTTGGCTATTTGTTTTTGGCTAATATACATGTTGGTTTCCCACTTGTCATGATATATGAAGTCATTATCAAATGTTTGTTTTTTATATTTTATTACTCAACTTGTAGAAAAAGATAACTATTAAGTTAACCCTCAAGATTTAGCAAAAAATAAGCAAAAAATAAAAAAGTCAACCCTCAAGATAAATCAGCCACAAGCAAATAAATAATTGAAGGTTGTTCGGGTCTCTTCTACATTAGGTTATATATCAAATCAATTTCTTTTCTTTTTTCTTTGTTCTTACTTGCAAGTTATAATATGAAATCACTTTCTCTTTATTTTTGGCTAAATAATAAAAAGAAGTTTTTGGTGTGAACTCATCAACCTCACGTCATGTGTGAGAAAGGATAATACAACATGTACTACCCGAGTCTTAATGAGACTATTGTTGTGGGCTCAACACATTCATTGAAGTCCCACTACTTAAACTATTCAATTCTTGTCAAGTATCATGTGAAGCAATAAGAGGACTCTTACCACCAAGCCACATCCGCACCATAGCTAATGATTTCGGGATGACATCATTAGATGCTTACATAATTGTTTTAAGTGCATGATATTTCTATAAAAGAGTGTTTAAATTACACCAGAAACCTATCTAGAGTTCACAAATTTTAAGAGCTTCTTCAATGTCCATAATGTTCCAGCTACCGTCTTTTACTTCAATCCTTACCTGTTTCTTCTTCCTTCTGGCACTGGTGACATATTGGAAGAGAAATAAAGCCCGAAGTGCCATCCTGAAGTCACCACCAGGGCCGTGGAAGCTTCCTCTTATAGGGAACTTGCATCAATTAATTACCTCAGGATCATTACCTCATTCTTCCTTGAGAGATTTAGCAAAGAAGCATGGACCTGTTATGCGGCTAAAGTTGGGTGAGGTATCGGCTGTGATCATTTCATCACCAGAAGCGGCTAGATAGGTATTGAAAACACATGAACTTTGTTTTGCGCAAAGGCCTGACTTTTATGTGAGTGAATTTCTCTCATATGATTATTTAGGCATTCTTGCCTCTCCCTATGGCGATTGCTGGAGACAAATGAGAAAAATTTGTGTATTGGAACTTCTAACCGCTCAATGAGTTCACTCATTTAGATCAGTAAGAGAAGAAGAGGTATGGAATCTTATTGAAACTCTTTCTTCGTCCAACAAGCTTCCCGTCAATCTCAGCAAGAATTTATTTGCCATGACAAATACTTTAATTTCTAGAGTAGCATTTGGAGAAAAGTGCAAAGGTCAAGATGAGTTCATATCTCTGGTTAAGGAGATAATGGTGCTTAGTTCAGGTTTTAATGTGCCAGATTTGTACCCTTCACTTAAATTTGTTGCTTCAATCAATGGGATGAAGACTACCTTGAAGAGACTACACCAAAAGAGGGGCAACATTCTTCAGGATATCATTGATGATCATAAGATGAACATGATATCCGCTAGCACCGCCAATGACTCCTCATGCAAGGAAGATCTTGTTGATGTTCTCCTAAAACTTTAGAAGTTGAGTGACCTCAAATTTGAGATCACAACCAAGCACATCAAAGCTCACTTCGGTATGCCTTAATTTGGCTCTTGCAATACTAAGTGTTTTTCAACTATTAATAAGATTTATATCACTCAAAAGTTAGATCAATTTTTTTTTTTTAGGAAATCTACCTTGCAGGGGGTGAGACTGTAGCAACAACCTTAGAATGGGCAATGTCAGAGTTGCTTAGAAATCCAAAGGTAATTGAGAAGGCACAAGCTGAAGTGCGCAAGGTCCTAGAAGGAAAGAGGAAAATTGAATATACAGACATTCAGAAGTTAGATTATGTGAAATTAGTTGTTAAAGAAACTTTACGATTACATCCTCTTGCAACCTTAATCCCAAGGGGATGTAGGGAGAGATGTGAAATCAATGGATATGACATACCTACTAAAACCAAAGTTATTGTCAATGTGTAGGCTTTAGGGAGAGATCCAGATTATTGGGTTAATGCCGATTGCTTTCAGCTAGAGAGGTTCCATGGTTCTTTTGTTGATTTTAAAGGGAATGACTTTGAATTCCTTCCATTTGGGGCTGGAAGAAGGATGTGTCCAGGCATAACATTTGGTATTGCAATTATTGAACTTGCACTTGCTCAATTGCTATATCACTTTGATTTGAAACTACCAAATGAAGTCAAACCGGAAGAACTTGACATGACCGAGAATTTTGGATCAACCTGTAGGAGAAAGAATGATTTGTATTTAAAAGAGCTAAGAAGAAGACTGAATATGAGAAGAGAGGGGAAGGGAGAGAGGGAGAAGCGGCTGAAGAAAAATAGGGGGGGGGTGTGGCTTACCATATGGGTTATTATAGACCACTTATCACAAAAATATCATGGGAAGAAATTTACCATTTCAACCTTAAATTTCTTCTCTTCCTTAATCCTCACTCAACCCATCATCACAAATCACTTAAATGCCACCTCAAGCTTTTAAAATTAAAAAGACCTCTACAAAAATAATTAACAACCTTATTGAAAAACATAAAATTCACTTGAGATATTATTCATATTGTAAAATTGCTTTAAAAAGTTTGGGGTGTTACAATGCACACTCCCCCAACAAAAATCTCCTATACTAACCCTCCTCCTAACTATGACTACTCTCGTAACCAAAACTACTCCCCCTTTTTGTCATGAGTGACAAAGGGTAAGAGTGTCAAGTAGACATCTTGTCATCGTTGGATGAGCTAGCATATCCATCATCAGAAGCAGTAGCATCAACATCATTAGCATCATTGGAGTCATCACTCTCATTTGCAGAGGCCACAAGAGTGGAAGGCATAGTGTAACCGGCCATCTCAGCCTGGCGTCGAGCAATGTGACCAACACGGGTGTTCACCTGACACAACTTATTACTGAAAGTGTTGAGGTGAGCATCCATGCACTAAAGCTGCGCCATGATGTCCTCGAGTGTCACTCCGCTCGTAGAAGAGAAGGGAGCAGATGTGGATGGAGCAAAAGGAGTGGGAGGAGTTGCTGTACCTAATCGCCTTGATTGAAAGCGTGCCTCGCTCCGTTTAACGATAGCATAATCAATGGCACACATAATGGAGAAGTGGTCGAACAAGGGAAAAGGAACAGAAAAATGGCACAAAATCCGCATGATAGCTGAAGGGAAAATGAACTTATCACGGGTCGCCGTATCCCTATACACATCTATAATAGAAAGAATAAAATGTGAAGGAAAATCATGCAAATTCAATTTTTACTGTTGCTTAAAAATTGAATATTTATTAGGTTCACTACTTTATGTAAATTCTTGTATACTAAAAACTATAAATTTACATAAAATGGTTGTACATGCTGCACAAAATCATGGGTTCATTCAATTAAGTCTATTTCAAGGAGATAAGAGTGAGTTGATTTGAGTTGAGAGTGCAAAAAAAGGTAAAGAGGAAGACTAACAATTACATTAATAGAAGTAGTAAAAAAGGATATGTAAATTAAGAGTCCATTTGGTTAGGCAATTCCAGGGCGTAAAAATGTGTTTTTAAAACCCAAAATGCCTTTTTGCAACCGCTTATACAAATGCACCCAAAGGAAGCAAGAAAGAGTATGAACTTGGATAGAATAGACCGATGGGAAAAGTGCATATGGCCGACCCTAACTAGCTTGCTGAAGATGGTAAAATTTTGGGACTAAGACTTGGATGTGGTTGTTGTATATAAATTCATTACCCAATTAGAACCTATTTAGTGGTCATATGTCTTATTTAAGTGAGTTAGTGAGTTATGTGAGAAAAACCCAGGACATTCCTCCAACCTAGTTTGGAGAAAAACTTTCTCCTAATTTTTGTCTGCTCAAATCTCAATGCCATTTAAAAACTCTAGCAACTGCAATTATTTTTGGGGTGGCGGATTAAAGAAAAATTGTAGAGTAAATCCAGTGAGATGATTCAAAGTGGCGGTTGGTATAAGGGTCTAACATAAGCAAATGAATATTGTTGGCATGGGATATCATTAGTCTTATTAATGCACTCAGTTCAGTGCAATTCCAGCAAACCAAAAGTAGTAGTGCTGCAGAGCACTAACTAAATGATTTTGGGGGTTCTATTGATTTGTTTTGGTAAGTAATAAGATTTGATTTTGGTGGTTTTTTTGATATCAAGATCAAATTTGAGGATGTAGTGCATGGCTAGATAGAGGTTAAGTGGAAACAGACTTGTGAACCCTGCTGCAGTAAGCCTTTGGGGAGTTAAAGTTGAGTAGCAAATCCCTGACCAATGTAAGAATAGGTGGTTCTAGTTGGTGATTGGCTTTGCTTAGGCTATTTGACCTGATGAACTTGAAATCAGATTGATTGCAAGAATAATGAATACTTTTTATATGTAATACTCTCACACACTTGTATTTATTTATTGCATTAGAGTGGCTGAATTTATCCTTTGTGAGCTTAAATTCACCCGCTGTTTCATGCTTTAACACCGGTGTTATATTTGCGGCAATAAAAAATAAAAATAAAATTATGGATTTTGTTTTTGAGCATTTTTTGTATAATATGTTTGCTAATGTGTTTAAGGGCCCGCTTCTTTTAACACAAAATAAAGCTTATTTTCACCAACAGCTTGGGTAACATCTTTTTAAATCTAAACTATTTCTTGGTACAGCTCTCGGTTTTCCTGGTTAAATTTTTAAGCAAATAAGCCAATAAAAATACCTATATATATATATATCCAATAAAAATAACTCATCCCAATACACACTAATATTGGCGGTTGCTCTTTCTGTCTGTAAGATTTCATTTTATTTTTCTTTCAATGGCATTTGGTTTCAAAACCCTGTCTACATTGTTGAACTGTCACATTTTGGGGGGACGACACTAGCAAGAATGTGGATTTGTAAGCCCTTAGAGGCTGATGAACTTGAATAATGGCATAGTATTGACAAAACTTGTTTCAAAATTACTATTATTATTTTTAAAAGTCCTGTGGATGCTTATGCAGAATCTAGATAATAATGTGTTTGTGGTAGGCTTTGTGGTTGTACTAAAATCACTTGTAAACATACGCTTAAAACCACTGCGTCGAGAGTACTTAGTCCCAATATGTGTAAGTTCTTTATTATTACCATTGCTGGAGCCTTAATAAACAAGTAATACTAGTGGAGAAATTTCTGCGGAGAAGGCTGGCATGTTCTATATTATTGTAATTTGGTTATGCATATGATAAGAAGTTGAAAATTCTTCCCTTTCATCAAGTTACACAAAATATTAGAGAAGTTGATGATTTTGTGTTGGTATTACTCAGCTGTTCTCATGCCATATAAAGAGGAATTTTTGGATCAAATAGCTGTGAAGAATTTGTGCATGGGAGGAACTTGTATATTCTTGGTTTATTAGTATACTGTTTGGATCTCAAGAAACTGAAAAATATGTTTTCTTATAAAGGTTTTTAGTTTTATTAGTACACTGTTTGGATTCCAAGAAACTGAAAAATATGTTCCATATCCCTTTTGATGCAATCCATATCACCATTCATAATTAACTAATCAATTAATACCAAACAAAATCATAAACCTAGAAGAAATCAAGTAGTTCTTTATTTCAACCCTTGCACTGAACCCCCTTAAGTGTGATATTCTTATTTACTCCAGTTAACTGTTACAAACTTAGCCAAGCAATGGACTGTTATGGATATGGCCAACGAAGCATCTGAATCCCTCTGGCATACAATAGTTTTCCCTTCCTGTGTCTATTCTTTAGTTTTTTTTTTTTTTCTTTCATTATTCCCTTCACTTATGTCCTTGTTTTGAGGATTTTGAAGGGAGATCTACCAAATTATTACTCGATGCGTGTATGCTCTGACCATAAAAGGAAAAAATTACAAATATAGACACAATCTCACTACAGTTCTGGTGGTAGAAATGATCTTTATAAGGAGCACATTGTGCATGCCCTTTCAATAAAGAAATTGGGTTTACTGACATAATGTACCTTTTGTTTTTCTGCCAATAAGGGGTCTTCTCCTTGACAAAACATGGGGTTATAAAAGACTTGAATTTCTTTTTGACTTCAGAAACTATTGTTTAGTACATCTTTTTAACACCTAATGGTTTCCTTCAGCATTTTTGCTGTTCCTCTAGTTTTCTCCCAGTACTTTTTTTTTATGAATTTTTTTCCCAGAACTTACAAGATATAATTGTGTAACATTGCAACCATTATCTCTCCTCATTTTATGTATGTGCAGGAATGGTGGGACTATCTCTTGGAGAAGAGCACTTCATACAGGGTGGCATTGCTCAAGACCTTTGTTCTGATGGTCAAAAAAGATTAACTTACCGTCCTATTTATGTTGAAACTGGAGTTATACCCCAGGTATAACATTATTTTCAAATACCTTATTGAAACATAGTCTGAATGCTGGAAAAGGATTCATATAGCCAAACCTAATTAGTTAGTATTAAGTCTAATTGAGTTTCTTGGTAGTTTACCTCATGTAAACAAGGAAATTAATTTCTCTTACATCAGCATTGGCCTACTTTCTTCCAGACAAAGTGAACTTTTTTCTACTGGTTTTTACGTTATCATGGACTCAATGGCAGGCAAATGGTTCAGCAAGAGTCAGGTTGGGAAAAACAGATGTTATTTCCAGTGTGAAGGTATTTAACGGTTCAAGATTCTGGATCTTCCGCACGTATCTACATTAAGCATTTTCCTCCTGTGTTTTGTTAAGACTTGTAATGTTGTGTACTAATTTCTGTAAATGCAGGCCGAACTTGGAAAGCCAAGTTCATTGCAACCTGGCAAAGGAAAGGTGCCATTCATGTTGATTGCAGTCCAACCGCAGCACCAATGTTTGAGGTTGTATATCTTATACTATCTTCTAATACTATCAATTTTTGTTGATTGAGCTCATATAGTTCTTCTTCTTATAATTTTATTAGGTTGAACTTATTTTCATTGGCTTATTTTGTTTAAAAAATAAGGTGTATAAAAGTACATTTGTACCTAGAAAAGGTGAGTTTTTAAAAAGCCGTAGTAAAGAAAAAAGCTGGTATTTTAGGCCAAAACAAACAGATCCTTTATCCTTTTTTGTTTGTTTGTTTTTCTATAAAAGAATTCATTATGTGAAATAGCAGTTGAAATTCAATCATGGCACAATGGGGAAGAGTTATTCTCGTTGCCAATTTTCTTTGTAGTTCATAAATTTTATATATATTTCTAATTTAGATTTATACCTTACTCAAGGCAGAGGGGGTTGAGGAGTTGTCCACAGAACTCTCAGTTGCTCTTCAGCATTGTCTCTTGGGTGCTAAAAGCCTAAAATTGGAGCTGGTATGAATCTAATCAGAGCAAGAGAAGTCACCATCAATTTATTGCCCTACAAATGCTTTTTATCATTTTGCAGTTCGTCCTCTAATTTGTATTTTGATTATAGGTTCTTGCTTTGCTTAAATTGAAAAATGAGGTCTTATTTATTTTTCCCAGGGGCTGGGAATTGATCTCTCATCTCCAATAGTTGTGGAGGGAAAAATTTGCTGGGATCTTTATATTGATTGTCTTGTTGTTTGTTTGGACGGGAATCTTCTTGATGCCCTTGGTGCTGCCATTAAGGTAGTTTTTCTCCACATATATCCATACATTTGCAATTTAATTTTTCTCTTAATTTCGTCAGGATGTCAAGAATTTTTCTGGCTGTTGATAAAGTCTAGAGAGCTGATGAGCCATATCTCTTGTGCTTGAGACATGTCTAAACAGGACTGATCAAATTTCAACTTCACTGAGCTTCATTTTTTCTGATAAGTCTAATAGATATAGGTCATACTCAGTGTAGAAGGCTACAGTTTTGTCGGGTCTAGGGGAGGGAATTGGTAGGCATCCTCAACCCCTATTTTTGGAGAGGCTCCCCATTTAATCGACCTTTGTGCCTATTTTGTATCTATTTTACCATGATAGCAGCATGCATATAAATTTTTGGCATCGTTATTCTACCTAGATTCTCATGATCAGAGGTATCGTAAACAGTTGATGACTTTGCTGCCATTGGAAACTGTATACTAATGTATCTTTTTACTGTTGTTCCTGAAGGCTTCTTTGAGCAATACAGGGATCCCAAGAGTTCATGTTGCAGCTGGTGCATTGGGTGATGAGCAACCAGAGGTTGAAATCAGTGAGGAAGAATTTCTGCAGTTTGACACATCAGATATTCCTGTCATAGTTACATTAACAAAGGTGACAAAACTGCACTTTTAGTTATAATCTTTTCATAAGCTGCAAATGTCTGTACTTACAGCATGTAGTACTAACCTTCTGTTTTATAGGTGGGAAGGCACTATATTGTAGATGCCACTTCAGAAGAGGAGTCCCAAATGAGCTCCGCTGTTTCTATTTCTGTTAACAGGAAAGGACATATTTGTGGGCTGACTAAACGAGGTGGTGCAGCCCTGGATCCAAGCATCATTCTTTATATGATGTCTGTGGTAAAACATGTAAGCGAGCAGCTAATAAACAATTTGGATTCTAAGATAGCTGTTGCTGAATCTGGGGAAGAAGAATCATGGCTTGGTTAGAACCTGCAATTGGTGCATTCAAACGAACTGGTGCGCTAAAGTTTTAGTTTGGATAACTTACTAGGGGATGAAGATAGAATTATATGTGTTGTACACTTTGCACGTTAACCAAAATTGTCCAAGCTATTCTATGCAATTTTGCTTTTTTACGAGTTAGATATGGTTACCAGTTTATGAAAACTTACCTGCTTGCTCTTAGATTTTGACTGGAAGCAGCCAGACATGTTATCATTAGAGCACTAGCAATAGCTATTTTTAGCATCACCAATACTTAAAATGCATGCTCCAATAGTGGTACCGTAGGTAAAATTTTTTAGCTTCTTGCCACAGTGCATAGCGATAAATGGCTGTGCATGGTAGGAAGAAGCTAACAAATATATTATATTAAACTTCTCTCTCTTTGCTCGTTAAAAAAATATTTTCTCTTTTTCTTTCTTTCTCTCTCTGTGGCCTCTCTCATCTCCTCTTTGCTTCACCAACCAGCTTGTCGGTGGTGGTGCTCATAAAATCCATATAAAAACTCACCAAATCAAACACCTAACCACCGAAAACAACACTGGATCGAACCATTGCCCTTGAAGCAACGCTGATCCACCAAACCCACGGATCATTAAACCCATCCCAACAACCCACCATTGCCACCAACGACAAAACGCCCACCACCACCACCACCACCACCGCCTGCAATAAGCAATCCACCACAAACCCGCGCATCCACAACCACCACAAAACATAAACCCACATCACAAATCACAAACCCATGGCAGATTAGTTAGAGTAGAGAGAAAGATTACAAACTCACAACACAACCCACAAACCCGCGCCGGCACAACCCACAACCCACAACCAACAAGATCCTTGAGAGCTTCAATGATTTTTTCTCCGACACCGGCAAGGAAGGTTTCGGGATGGTGATGGGTGGGAAGGAGAGAGCGGCGACGAGATAGAGAGAAGTGAGAGTGGAGAGTGGAGAGGAGAGAAATGAGAAGTGAGAAGTGAGAGTGGAGAGGCACGGCACGCACAAAGATAGAGAGAAAGAAAGAAAGTAATAAAATAACGTAGTGTATATAATATTTTATTGTAATGTTTATATTATTTTATAATGTTAAAAGCTAAAATAGATTCAACGATCTGTATATTTTATAAAGTGAATAGGTAAAATAGATAAAATAGTTTTTTATGGTGCCAAATAGCTAAAAAAATAGCACCACTGCTGTGGATGCTCTTATAATTCTAAAGATAAATTTCTTGCTAATGGAGTAGCATTGCTGTGTGTTGCATACCTAGAAATCGTTTTCACTTTTTTGAGTTGTTACCTTGCATAACAGAGCTCAATCTTAAAGGGCATTTCACTATTCTTGTGCTTTTTGGTTTGGTGTTATGGATGTAGCCATCAAATTAAATTGGGAAGAGAATATCTTAGTAGGACTCCAATTGAGTAGTTAATAATTTAGTATAACATATAGAGACACTACTTAAAAAGATTTGATCCTATGAGTTTGAGTTTAACTACGTTATATTAACTACTCATTTTTGTCCTTCTCAAAAAAGAAAAAAAATTACTCATTTTTGTTTTATTATTTAATGTGGGGGCTTCACTCATGTGTACCCAATAATAAGCATAGCATTAGAACCCTATGTTGCCTTTCGGTGTTGTCATTAGGTTGCTACGTAGGTTTTAAATTTCATCAGAGACTCAAGTAATACGAAGGATGGAAATTTGTTGCTCCACATTCTTTACTTTTTGGTAACAAACCATACACCCTCTAATACATGTCATTTTATTATAATTAGGGATATTTCATATTTGTAAACTTTGTCTAGCGATTCAGCTTTGGCTATTTGTTTTTGGCTAATCTACGTGCTGGTTTCCCACTTGTCATGATATATGAAGTCATTATCAAATGTTTGTTTTTTATACTTTATTACTCTAACTTGTAGAAAAAGATAACTATTAAGTTAACCCTCAAGATTTAGCGAAAAAAAAAAAAAAAAAAAAAAAAAAAAAAAAAAAAAGGTTAACCCTCAAGATAAATTGGCCACAAGCGGAAGAATAATTGAAGGTTGTCCAGGCCTCTTCTATGTTAGGTTATATATCAACCTCACATCATGTGACAATAAAGATAATACAATGTATACTGTCGGAGTCTTAATGAGGCTATTGTTACAGGCTCAACACATTCATTAAAGTATCACTACTTAAACTATTCAATTCCTATCAAGCATCACATGAAGCAATATGAAACTCTTACCACCAAGCCACATCCGCACAATAGCTTTTAAAATGCTAATGATTCTGGGATGACATCATTAGATGCTTACAAAATTGTTTTAAGTGCATGATATTTCTATAAAAGAGTACTTAAATTACACCAGAAACCTATCTAGAGTTCATAAATTTGTAAGAGCCTCTTGAGTGTCCATAATGTTCGATTCTTGTCTTTTACTTCAATCCTTACCTGTTCCTTCTTCCTTTTGGTACTGGTGGCATATTGGAAGAGAAATAAAGCCCGAGGTACCATCCTAAAGTCGCCACCAGGGTTGTGGAAGCTTCCTCTTATAGGGAACTTGCATCAGTTGATTACCTCAGGATCATTACCTCATTATTCTTTGAGAGATTTAGCAAAGAAACATGGACCTGTTATGCGGCTACTGTTGGGTGAGGTATCAGCGGTGATAATTTCGTCACCAAAAGCAGCAAGAGAGGTATTGAAAACACATGAACTTTGTTTTGCACAAAGGCCTAACTTTTTTGAAAGTGAATTTCTCTCATATGATTAATTCGGGCATTTTTGCCAATCCCTATGGCGATTGCTAGAGACAAATGAGAAAAATTTGTGTTTTGGAACTTCTAACTGCTCAGCGAGTTCACTCATTTAGATCAGTAAGAGAAGAAGAGGTATGGAATCTTATTGAAACTCTTTCTTTGTCCAACGGGCTTTCCATCAATCTCAGCAAGAATTTATTCGCCATGACAAATCTTGTAACTTCTAGAGCAGCATTTGGAGAAAAGTGCAAAGGTCAAGACAAGTTCATATCTCTGGTTAAGGAGATAGTGGTGCTTAGTTCAAGTTTTAATGTGTCGGATTTGTATCCTTCACTTAAATTTATTGCTTCAATCAATGGGATGAAGACTGCCTTGAAAAGACTTCACCAAAATTGGGACAGCATTCTTCAGGATATAATTGATGATCATAAGATGAATATGATAACCACTAGCACCACCAATGACTCTTCATGCAAGGAAGATCTTGTTGATTTGCTCCTAAAACTTCAAAAGTCTAGTGACCTCAAATTTGAGATCACAACCAAGCACATCAAAGCTGTCACTTCGGTATGACTTAATAGACTCTTGCAATAGTAAGTGTTTTTCAACTACTAATAAGATTTATATAACTCAAAAGTTAGATCAAATATTTTTCAGGAAATCTACCTTGCAGGGGGTGAGACTGCAGCAACAACCTTAGAATGGGCAATGTCAGAGTTGCTTAGAAACCCAAAGGTAATGGAGAAGGCACAAGCTGAAGTGTGCAAGGTCTTAGAAGGAAAGAGGAAAATTGAATATACAGACATTCAGAAATTAGAAAATGTGAAATTAGTTGTTAAAGAAACTTTACGATTACATCCTCCTGCAACCTAATCCCAAGGGAATGTAGGGAGAGATGTGAAATCAATGAATATGACATACCTACTAAAACCAAAGTTATTGTCAATGTGTGGGCTATAGGGAGAGATCCAGATTATTGGGTTAATGCTGATTGCTTTAAGTCAGAGAGGTTCCATGGTTCTTCTGTTGATTTTAAAGGGAATGACTTTGAATTCCTTCCATTTGGGGCTGGAAGAAGGATGTGTCCAGGCATAACATTTGGTATTGCAATTATTGAACTTGCACTTGCTCAATTGCTATACCACTTTGACTGGAAACTACCAAATGAAGTCAAACCAGAAGAACTTGACATGACTGAGAATTTTGGATCAACCTGTAGGAGAAAGAATGATTTGTATTTAAATGTTACTCCTCGTTTTCCCTTTCCAATGGAGACATGTAGTCAATGGGATGTAATACTTAGTTTTAAGTGTCTGTTTGACATTAATGGAATATGTTTAGTTTGGATGGTATGGCAAATAAACAATTTTTAAGAGAATAAAGAAGTTAAACACTTAAACTTCTATCTTCATTTGAATGTCAGATTGTGTGTTATAAACTTATAGATACAATATTCCAACAATTTTTGAGCCGGCTCCTCAGCTTGTATGATCTTCACTTTCTAATAGATAAACTAAATTAGAAGTTCATTTTTGTACCTATCTTTTATCCCCTTCATCATGATGGCAACAACTTTTGAACCATCAATATTTTTCTATTCATGATTTCTGAGGCATTTTAGTGTTCTATACATTTTTTTTCCTGAACGTTTACAACTAAACGAAAAGACTCATGCTCACATTTCCCCATCTAAGATTACTAAAGACATGTACTAAAAAGTAAAGAAAGTTACAGGTGGAGAAATTTTAGACCGTTATTGAAGCAGATGATGAGACAAAATAAAAGGTCAAATGAAAAAGTAAGAGACACAAATACAACTAGAAAAAGTAAACCAGATAAAAAAAAAAAAAAAAAAATTTTTAGTCAGGATTAGCTAGAGTACCTCATCAATACCAGTATACACAAGAACTAGTTTCTGCCTCAGTAGAAGCTACCGTCTGCTTTGGGAAGTCCAAATTGCTTTTAAACTTAACTGACTGGTGCAAACCTTTTAACCTCTTCACTATTCTGTGAATTGAGGATAGTAGTAATCTGAGTAAGATCATCTATACAAATTCTGGCAAAGCTGATTCTGTTCTTGGTGACTTGGACTCATAAATAGTCAGCATGTAATGGCTTACCAACAGCAAGAGCTATGTAACTAGGCCGTGTTTCATTTGAGTACTTTCAAGGTTTTATTAAAGCTAAAGCGAAATAGTATTTTGCACTGCCCTTCCTTGGATAAGGTCATAGCTGGATGCCATTTCTTCAACACTAAAGTGCTTGTTCTGAAAGTGCCAAGAAGGCCTTTCCAGAATTGAATTCATAGCTTCAAAGTCAGTGCATTTGATGCAGAAACCATTACTTGTAGGACAAAACCACAACTAATCAATCCTTAGTTTCTATGTGCAAGGTTCCTCTATAGATCAGCACTTTAGCCTTTGAATGCCCAAAATTAACTGTTTTGTTTAGTTTTCCAATTTGCACTTCTATCTTATCATTTTGAACTTTAATGGACAAATATGAATTAAATAACTTTGAAATGGAAGAGTTTTGTTTGAACTCCAAGTCTTTGAGCTCCTCCTTCTATAAATAGAGGTAGAATCAACACAGAAAGACACTCAATTCGTCTGCAAAAAACCCTCCAGAAACGACTAGAATAAAGAATAATTTTAGTAAAATTGATTGGCATATTCATTACGATATCAATCTATAGTAATTAAAATTGATAATAATATTTTATTTTATTTTATTTTTTTATATATATATAAAATTTATGAGTATAAAAATATTGTGCAGACATTACAGAAATAAGGTATTCATGATGATTATTATTTTTTATAGTGAAGTCCAAGTTCTATATTTAACGGTTTTGTGCATCATAAAGATAAAAGATAAAAAATTGAAAAATATCACCTGATCCTATTTCTTCTTCTATTAATTAATATAACGAATTATTGTATTACATTGATATTGGATTCCTCCAATCCCATACCTCCTTCTTCTTTTAATAAAAAGAACAAGTTAATATATTACAGAAGGGTAGAAAATTCATAGGAAACTAAAATCCTAAAAATATTATACCTAAAGTTCACACTACAATGGCTCCTTTAGATCCCTCCTCTGGTACCATTACCAACAATGCAATTTCTTCTCTATAATATAGTCCAAATATGCTATTATTCACCATCTCTTCCATTAAATTTGTGCTTCCTCTCCTTATGTGGAGGTTGTGATTTTGAGAATATGTCAACCAGTTGACAAGGCCATAAACAGGATTAATACATCTTGCCACAAACACAAGATTATTATCATAGATAACATTGAAAATAAGACCAAGACATAGTTGATTATATATACCATTTTTTTAAAAAGAAATATTGATTATATATATCTGAAACACAAGCTTACCCACTACTGTTTGATAGCTTTGCCCATAAACCTCAGTTCATTTTCAGGTTTTTTTATTTTTTATTTTTAAGAATCATTTTCAGGTTTCGTTTTTCATGTAACTCTACAATTGGGATAGCAAAGATATCATATTATAATAGTTTAATTCTCTTAGAAATTTCCTAACTTCCAAAAATTCCAGGATCTCATTTTATAGTTACTAAGCTTGAAAGTAGTTATTTACAGGTGTATCGTATGCAGTAATTTCATCAAATATTACAGAGACTCGTTAACTATTTGTTTTTGGTTTTATAAAAAAGTTGTACCAAATGCACCAAGCTTATGCTTTTACGGCTTGAAAGAAGTGGTTTGTAGGTGTCATAGTTCAACATTATATATATATATATATATATATATACTACTAACAAATTTGCTACATTGTTAGGGGGAAAAAATCTTAGAAATACATGCTCCATGGAGAGAAAAAAATAGTATAATTTTTGGACTGAAACATAGATTTTTTTTTTTTTAATAATTAGAATTCTCCTAGGAGTGTATATTTATATCTATATCTAATAATCTATTTTTAATCCTATAGTGAGAATTAGGATTCTCCTCTTTGTGTTCAATTTTCAAATGACCAAAAATACCATTGTTTCTCATGAGTCATGACTTCCCATGTTTCATGATCAGAGGCAATTTAAACAGTTGATGACTTTGCTGCCATTGGAAACTGATCATTAATGTATCTTATTACTGTTGTTCGTTGTTCCTGAAGGCTGCTTTGAACAATACAGGCATCCCAAGGGGTTCATGTTGCAGCTCAGCTGGTGCATTGGGCGATCGATGAGCAACCAAAGGTTGACATCAGCGATCGATGAGAATTTCTGCAGTTTTACAGATCAGATATCCCTGTCATAGTTACATTAACAAAGGTGACAAAATGAAGTAGACCAAATCAAAGAGTTTGTACCCTTTGTTGCCAAGAGGATTTCCCAAAAAAAGCACAAGCTCTATTTCTAGCTCCATGGTCAAACTTTTTTCCATTTCTTGACAATGTGGATGGCTAGCATAGACAACCAAACACTTTCAGGTGAGAATATAAGTGGGCCTTTGCTTGAGAATTTTCTCATAAGGGGTGGAAGTCATTTATAATTTGATTACGTGTACGCTATGTGCTAAATCGGCCAAATCATTATCCAAATTCCAGTTGTGAATATTAATACTTGTTTTGTCTTAAGGGCCACGTTAAATATATAAAATTATTTTTAAAATTCAAAGAAAAAAAAATTATTTCAACATATGTTATTTTATTCTATAATATAAAAATATTTATATCAAGTTAGTCCTTTTTTTATACTAAAAGAAAGTGTTCTTTTTGGAAAGTAAGGAAGATTTCCATTAAAGAGATTTAGTTATCTATTTTCCATTTCTAGGAACATATATCTTAAATATACTTTGGTTTAATGAGCTACTTGTGGTATAACAGTATAAGAGGAAATGATACATTAGTCCTTTACATAAACTATCTATTTTTAGGAACATATACCTTAAATATATGACGGTTAATTTAATGAGTTAGGATCGGAGAAAGAGGAAAAAAAAAATGTAGTAGTCATTTAAGTTAATGCAGTATATACAATTAAAATTTTAGGGGATATTAGCTAAAATTTACTTATAACTACCTCCTTTTTATTTTCTTTTTTTTTCTTTTTTAAAATTATTCAAAGTATATGAGGGTGGGGGAGGATTTCAAAAGGGGTTCCGCCATTGCATGATAGAGATATAGAGAGAATGACTGTATGAGTGTTTTTTTTTTTTTTTTTTTTCCTTGCAACAAATATAAAGTCTTTCTATTATGAGGACCCAAAAGAATAATCTGTAGGACTATAGCCAATTACTTAAGTACCCAACCCTTTGCTCAATCGAGTTCCATTTTCAGCTCACGAGCTTAAATAGCGAAGAAAATTAAAGCCTAAATTTAATTAGAATAGGATTGGGCCTAAGTGGGGAGCTAATTGAGGGATTGTGAAAAGTGGACCGAGGAGACGAATTTTACCTATGTTTTATTTTTCACCCACTTGGAATATCCCACAAAGCACAAAATGACAAAATGTCGTGAAAGAAAAAATAATGATTATTACACACTGATAACACACACTCACTTGGCACATACTGCCACATAGATTAAAATTGTGTTTTTTCAATTAAAATTGTGAACTGTGTTTTCAAAATACAATTTCAAAGGAATGTTTACGAAGTGTGCAATAGTAAGTGTGTAATAAGAATTTTTTTTTTTAATATGAAATTATCTCACACTAGCTTTGAGAGGGTCTCCCAGAAGTTTGTGGCCCCATAAGCATGGGACCCGCATTCTTATGGTAGGCCCCACTATATGAAGTGGCCATTTGCATAAGAGATACTTTCTTGTCAAGATACCAATACACCCATTTGCCTCATAGTAAATATGTCATGGCACCTTCTCACCTCACGATGGGTTTATATACAAATACCCCAAATCACACTTTTAGGACCCATGCTTAATGAGAAGACCTAATCAAGTAATGCTCAGTCTCTAAAGGATGAGGACAATTTTCAGATTGAAATTGTTGAGCATGCAATAACATTATGCATGTCAAACAGGTCAGATCGTTTTGCTTTTGATGGCCCACGAAGAATCGAGACGAGTTGGTGATCTACCTTTCAAGATCAAAACCACACTAGCTGGTGCAAAACTTTTGTCTCCAAGTTTCCACTGCAAAAAATGCAGGCTATAGTTGCGTTTTTTTTAATCTCGTTTGCAAAAATGCGGCTACAGGCGGGCTATAGCTGTGTTTTTAGTAGACACAACTTAAAGTATTAACAATAGTTGCATATTTAAAATGCGGCTATAGGGTATGTATATAGTTGTGTTTATAGTCACGTTTTTTGGTTAGGACCTATTGCCACGTTTGGAAAATGTGGCTATAGGACCAGCCAAATCAATATATATATATATATATATATATATATATATATATATATTTAATCGACCTATAGCCACTTTTATAAGCCACAACTATAGGCAAAGCTGAAGCCGTGTTTTAAAAACGCAGCTTTAGCTTTGCCCATAGCTATGGTTTAAAAACGCGGCTTTAGGCAAAGTATAAATAAAACCCCTTAAAACCTATCGGACCTGGCCTTTGTATTTTTAGTGTTTCTTTCTTTCAACAACTAGAGAGAGAGTGAGAGAAATGGAAGCATCTCTAGTCACAGATCTGCGATAAGCGTAGCTCCGAACCAGTTTCGATTTAGTGCTCCATGGATAACCTCCCTCTTGTGCCAGGAGTGTGATTTGGACGCTCACGGTAGTTGCTCTATGTCGGCCTCACACGATCGGAGCCCAATCGAAGGCTTCTCTGGCTACCCTTCAGCTCTCGACCTCGCTTCCCTTGGGGCTTAGATCACGATGATAAGAAGGCGAATCAATCCGTGCCGATAATCCAGGACTAGTGCAGTGACGCGGTCAAGATTTGTTCATGCCTTCGTTGGCATGGATGTTCAACAACAACTATAACAACAAGCTAAAGCTTCAAAGCAAAAAAGACTAGCCCCAACAGTTTTAGAAGAAAGCTAGATTTTGTAATGGGCTTGGTAATGGAGGAAGAGGTCAGGCTCAGGCTCGGGCTCGGAAAAACCCATGGAGTAGTCGGGGCTCGAGTCACTACCAGCAAGTCGGGTAGGGTACGAGGGTGTTTTGCATGGGTGGGTTCGATTCAAGAAAAGGACCATCATGTAGGAGTGGAACTGGTGTTTTCTTGCCTCATGGAATCTGGTACTCTTCGGAAACACACAAGAAATCAGGTACAATGTTTGTCAGTTGGCTATCCTTTTGTTTTTGCTTTTGGTTTTGGTTTTTAGTCCTAAATTTGCTATACCTCTAAAAGTTATAGTTGTTAAGAGTGGTTGGGATTGAAGTGGAATATTAACTATATCCCATCTTTGATAGTTCCAGTTTTGTTTTTGTTGTTTGGTTTTTAGTCCTAAATTAACTATACCTCTAAAAGTTCTAGTTGTTTCGCCTTTTGCTTTTGCTTTTATGTCAACACATTGGGCTTTATTTATTATTATTATTATTAATATTATTTTAATGTGATACATTTTGTCTGTTTCAGTGTTGTTTCCAGAGTATTTATGCTTTGGAGGTTGTTTCACTTTCTCGTAGTGTTTATGTTGAATGGAATTTCTCTTATTCATATAAAAAAAAAAAAAAGGGTAATGCTCTGTCCGGACGAAAAAAAAATACCTTGCTTAGCTTCTCTCAAATTCAATTAAAATGGAACTTTACATGATGCCTAAGACATTTTCATAGTCGTCTCCTCCTCTTAACCTCCTCTCAATGGGTAACATATATTAACAATAGCTATATAAGGTTATTCTCCTTTTTTTCTCTTTTTTCCGGGTACTATATTTTCTCTTTGTATACACACAAGAAGAAAAACTTTTCCCTAAAAAAAAAGAGGAAACACGATTTTGCTTGAACGCAAATAGTTGAATAAAGTTTTTCTTCAAACCAGTTTTGAAGAATCTCTTCAACTCACTATGACATGATTTATAAAACTATCCACACATATTATTTAAAAATCATATGACTCATTTAAAAAGTTATTAATGACTTGTTTGAAAATCATGTTGTATCTCATAGCAAACTAAATAAGAGAAGTTGAGAAATTGTTTTTCATCTCATTTAAAGTTGTTGCCAAACATTTTAAAAAAAAAGTTTTATAGAAAATACTTTTTAGAAAGCGACTTATTTTCTAGAAAATATCATTGCTAAAACAAACATAGCGTTAAGTAAAAATATATGTGACGTGAACAGTTTTCTTAACCATCAAGTAAAGAGTGGAAAGAAATTACCTCCAAACTTTAATGTCTTAAATTCTCATTTGTTACACTCATTTTTGCATTACACAATAAAATAATAATAATTCAGCGATGGTGGCCAAAAAACTGTCAATGCCAGTGTTAGCATTAGAGCCAGATCACTATAGATCCAACTTGCCTAATTGTGAATATATACCACGCTGGCTTGGTAGTTACCAAGTGCAGTGAAGCTTCTCTCGAGGAAGAAGATTCCGCCTCCGTTTGGGAACAGGGACGGAACCAGGATTCGAACCTGAGGGAGGCCAAAGCTTAAAACAATTTTTTTTTTTTTTTTTATGAAAATAAAAACTAATATCTATTTCATATTCAATAAAATAATATATATAAAATAAGTTGATAGTTTTTAGACCCCTTAAAACCACAATCAGATTAACCTAGGTAATTAGCCAAGTGATTACTTAGTCAAATTAACAAATCTAGATTAACACAAATATATCATATCAATGTATAGCAATGGGAAAAAAATATAAAAAAAACGATATGATAACCTAGGAAAACCAAACCGGTAAAAAACTTAGGGAAGATTTAACCTAACTATCCTCAAGGTTAAAAGCAAATCCATTAGAAAGAATCGAAGTTTTACAATAGCGACTTAGACCACTAACATCCTATTACTACCCACCAGTAGAAACTTACCGACACAATCACGTGCAAGTTCCGAGACCACAGACTCCTTCTTTCTTTGGCCTTTGCAAAACACAATCACCCACATTTGTGACTTTGAGATCCCACTCAAAAGTTTAGCAACACAAACTCTCCTGTTTGTGACTCTAAGACCACCCTTAAAGGTTTAGATCATCAGCACCTTTGATGACTAGAGAAGGCAGCAACTTCTACAACACCGGGTCTTGAGATTCTTCAAGTAATAATCTTGGTAGAAGACATAAGAGAGCTTTAGGGTACAAAACCCTAGATCTACAAAAGAGGCATAAGATGCACTCTAATCTCTCTAAAAAACTCTTAAAACCCCACCTAGGGTTAGCTTATAATGTCCTTTAAATACTGGAAAAAACGGCTCACGATTTGGGCTTTAAACAGATAAGTTATGGTCTTTTTACGTTTGTTAATTTTGCTGATATGCGATTTTCAATTGATCGAAAATCACTAGCATCAATCAAACCAAACAGCTTGTAACTCATTTGTTTTTATCCCGAACTTGAGTTTTTTGTCTTGGGCTTCAATGTAAACCATTCTAAACTAATGAGACTTAGTTTTTGTCATGGTTTGCCAATATTACAAACTCAAAACCTAACATAAGTGTTTCTTAAACATTTGATATTATAAACTAGGTAGGGCCACACGTGCAAGGCACGTCTTTGAATTTAGTTAAAAAAAAATAATTAAGTTTAAATTTAAATTATATGTTTAACATGAAGGCAAAATATAAATCAATTGATTTTTAAAGTAATTTTTAAAGTGCATATGTATTTTACCATCAAAAGAGACATTAAATTGATCGCATCCGAAAGAAATACAAAGATTATAATAGCTAACATAATACATCACAACATAATATATTAACAAAGTTCAAATATATACATGTGCTTTGAAATGCACCATAGTATATAGTATAAGTATATAGGATGTACATACTTTAAATATACATGTGCGGATGATATCATAAGTATATATGATTTACATACTTCAAATACATACATGTGCTTTGAAAAGTACCATATGATAAGTATATATGATGTGCAAAAAGAACCCCAAAATGTTGATTTCTAAAAATAGGCACATAATGGAGCAACAAAAATGAGGTAATGTTTTGGTCACTTCATTTAGTTATATGAAAAGACAAAGTGATACATTATATAGGAATAATGTATCTATTTTTCTTTTGTATGTGCCTATTTTTTTTAACACGATTCAAAAGGAGATGTCTTGCATTATATAGTTCTTTTTGAACTTCATTTTCATGGATTTTCTTGAGGCGGATCATGAATGGCAACGATGTTGAACTTATGGTGCAGTTCTACAGGGATATCCAGCTTTCTTTGCTCTCACTTGGATGAGAAAGTTCCTATCGGAGGAAAGCTTGACAAAGCTTTCAATATTTTTGATTCTATCCTATAACCAAATAAGTATGATAGGCCAAAAATGAATTAACACCTTGTGATAGATTAATTGATTAATTAGCCAAGTTTATTAATTAATTAAATTAACATGCAAACGCGTGGTAGTACAAACAAATCACCAATTAAACCAAGTGCAACGGAAAATAAATTGACACGCTGATTTGTTTACAAATGGGGAAAACCAACACGGCAAAAACCTCAGAGAGTGATTTTAAGATCACCACTCCCGAAATTCCACTATTATCACAACAAGTAGTTATAGGTAAAGGAATCCCAATACCTTATACCAACCTACGATTGAACCCTTACCCCAATACCCAATTGGACTTGTTCTGTAGTAACAATTTCTCCTTTTGATGCACAACTCCTAGTATGTGACTAACCAATTGCGCGGATTCCAGTACACAACTTCAAACACCAACTAGAGAAGTTTGTTAGCTGTAAAGTTTTTTAGTTCATCCTAATGATGAAGATTAAGAAGATGCTTGGTCACAAAACCCTACGATGCACAAACACAGTAATTTCTTCACAAGAATGATGAACTAAGGCAAAATTGTGTCTCCGGTCACAAATTGTTTGAACAAACTTTGCTCAACACTTGTGCAACTTGTGTCCTTTTTTACGGCCATTAAAATAATCATTTTATATGTCTAAGGTTGTAAGAAAAGAAAGTCCAAACACATAAACACGGATTGGAGTCAAAATAGAGCTGAAAATCTATTTTTTATAAACCTCAATAGATAACCTATCTGCCGAGTCACAAGGCTAAATAGCTCTTTAAGCTCGATAGATGGCTTGTTGTCAAGTTAGTCATCGAGCTTTAATGACAGGCAATTTTCAGCTTGAATCTTGGACAAACTTACGTGGCTTCAACACTTGATCTTGAAACAAAGTTTCTTGAAGTATTAAACACATCCTAGATCTACCTAAATACAAGTAAAGTGCATTTTGTCAAAGGATTAGCCAATTATATAAAATAGTGACATATGTTTCTAACAAGTGAATCACATATATCCTAACAATCTCCCCCTTTGGCAATCCGTGACAAAACCACAACAAACAAATGAACATATGAGAGAAGTCATAAATCACTCAACTCATATTCACTTGTTGAATACAATAAAATCTATCCTAACATAAACTCTTGAAAAACTTTGCAAGAAAAGAATTTATGACAAGTAGACTTTGACAACCTATATTTCTGAAACACTTTAAACAAAACTCATCAAGGCATCTTTGTGTGAAATAGAAATAATAGATTGCATACAAGTAATAAGAATCATGTGTATAAAGAAAGAAAAGAAACAATACATGCAAGGATAGGTGAAAGAAAAATACATCAACATATAAAGAAAAGAAGTCTAATGAATGTCAATAACGGTGACAAGACCTAAGGTACAAGAATAAATGTATCCAAAAAAAGAAAAGAAAAAGATACAAGTAATCCTCACTACATCCCTCAATATGCACTCTCCCCTTAACAAAAATCTCCTATGCTAACCCTCCCCCTAAGTATGACTACTCTCATAACCAAAACTACTTCCCATTTTTGTCACGAGTGACAAAGGGTAAGAGTGTCAAGTAGACATCTCGTTATCACTGGGTAGGCTAGCATTGCCATCATCTTTATCATCAGAATCAGCATCATCAGCATCATTCTCATCCGCAGGGGCCACAGGAGTGGAAGGCATAGTATAATCACCCATCTCAGCCTGACGTCAAGCAATGCATCCAACATGGGTGTTCACCTGATGAGTGTCGAGGCGACCATCCATGCATTGAAGCTACACCATGATGTCCTCTAGAGTCACTCCGCTCATGGAAGAGGAAGGAGTGGATGTGGATGGAGCAAAAGGAGTAGGAGGAGCTACCGCACCGGACTACCTCGATCGAAAACGCACCTCGCTTTGTTTAACGATAGCGTAGTCAATGGCACACATAACGGAAAAGTGGTCAGAAGAGGGAAAAGGAACAGAAAAATGGCATAAAATCGGCGTGATAGCCGAAGGGAAAATGAGCTTATCATGGATAGCCGTTGACAGTTTTTAGACCCCTTAAACAATTGATTAAACCTAGGTAATTAGCCAAGTTGTTACTTAGTCCAATTAAACAAGTCTAGGTTAACACAAAATAAAAGATCAAATCATGCAAAGCAGCGGAAAATAAATAACACAAGATATGATCACCTAGGAAACCAAACCGGTAAAAACCCGAGGAGGATTTGACCTTACTATCCTCAAGGTAAACTTGAATCCACTATCTTGAAAGAATCGAAGTTCATACAATAAGACTTACAAGCCCCCACACTCGACTTCTTATTGCTACCAACCAGTAGAACTTACCGACACGACCACGTGCAAGCTCCGAATCCACGGACTCCTTCTTTCTTGGATTCACCACGAGTTACAAGCACACCCGCTTGTGTATTCTTTAAACTTTAATGGCAGCAACTGAATTGATCATCAAGGTGTAAATAAATCTTCTCCTTGAAAACCCTAAGCTTGTGTAAAGGAAAGCTCCTCTAAATCTCACAAGAGATTTATACAAACCGCAAATATGAGCAACACTAAAACGTGGCTAGGGTTTGCCTTTTATACTTAGGACAAATAAGAAACTCTAAAAACGTTTTAAAACAAACAGGGCTGAGTTGGACGAATCTGCAGAAAAGCATTCTACCCAAGCTTCGATTGGTCGAGCCTAAGCTTCAATCGATCGAGCCAGGCCGAAAGGCACAATGCCTCCTGCTTTAACTCGATTCCAACTTTACATTGACACATAACTTTGAACTAGCTTAAAACACTTCTAAACTCATTGTTTTGATCATGGTTTGCCAACAATACACATTAGAGTTCTAAATACATAAAATCCTAAACTTTAGAACCTAACAAACTCCCCCTTTGGCAATCCGTGACAAAACACAACTTAGAAGCTCAAAGTTTACAAAATGAAAAGCCCTTTACAAAATAATGCTCATAAACCAAATTCAATCCTAACTACTATCCATCATTTGCAAGTGTAGACAACGACTCAATTGAATCAACTTGTATATTTTCTGAAACACTAAACAAAATGCATAACCGCATGTGTGGAAATAATACAAGTAAACAAAATAACTTATTGATTTCAAATAACACACAAATAAAGACATATATCAATGAATAACTCATAAATATAAATTAATAAGCAGTTTGAAACAAGAAACAAATAAAGTACCAACAAAACATAAAACTCCCCCTAACATGAATAACCCATCAAAAACAAGGTAAGAGTTAAAAATGCATAAGTACAAAGTGAAGCACCTAGATACAATCTAAACTCCACAAGCTCCAACCAAAAACAAATAAACTTCCCCTAAAAACAAAAACTCTACAAAATACTCCCCCTTTTTGTGACGGAATGCCAAAGGGCAAACATGATATCCATCATCAAAAGGGAGGTGGTCTAAACTGCGCCAACTCCGCACACAAGGCACGGATCTCATCAAGCACGTCCACCAAAATCTGTCCTTGGGCCGCCTGAACGGTCAAGACATGATTCAACGTGCGACGAATGTCCGAATCATCCCAAGCAATCGGTGGAGGAACATCAGCATCGCAGCAAAGACTGAAATCTCAGAGAGAGTGATGCTTGTAGAGAAGAGGGAGGATGGGGAACACCACTAGATGACGCACCTCTAGGATGAGAAGGAGCAACTCTCAACCGAGCAACCCTCTAACGAAGAAAGGTGGCACCTATGGGAGCAATCACATGAACAGGCTCACCGGACGGAAAACCATCTAGACCTAAGTAGAGCAAAATCCTATGAATGAAAATAGGATGAATCAGTGCATGCCCTACGGCAGAACTCCTATGAACCTCATTCAAAGAATGAAGGAACAAGTGAGGAAAAGCGATAGATGCTCCAGAAGCAAAGGCGTACAAAAACACACATCGCTCTAAAGGGATGGTGTGGAAGTGAGAGATAGGCCACAAGGAATGACACACAATCCTAAAGAAGAGATAGGCCATCTCGGTAAGCTCGGTGGACGTGATCCGAGGATTAGAACCCCACTAGATAGATGACCCAGTGATGTAAGACATGACAACGTCTAATGAGGGTGACTCATCATAGGGATAGTCAAGCATCCCGAACAACCGGCACCCCAAGAGTCTCGGCCACTACCCGAGGGGTAATGGTGAACTGTACACCTCGTATCCAACTCCTAACTAGGATGTTGGAATCATAGATGTGGCAAGAGAGGTTCGAGTAGAACTCTCTAATCGGGCGATCGGGGTGGATGATCTATCTCTACGAGAGGCAACCAACCTCTAGACTCAAAATTGGCCCTAATGGTCGGATCAAGCGCATCTAACACAACGGCTCGCTCGGATCGGATCTTACGCTTACAGTTCAAGGTGTCATAGGCTTCTCTACACTTATCATTCTTAAACAGCTCAACTCTAGTGGGAGACTCGGAGGAAGTGGAAGTGGTCCTATGAGCTCTAGTTTTCCTAGGCATGGTGCTAAGATAAGGATCAAAACACAGAGCGAAAGAACAAAAACACAAAACCAAAACCAAGGGCAGATCGCAAGTTAGCACAAAAACAAAATATAGAATAAAAATCTATATGATGCATGAACAAGTTTAAATATCATGATGCATGTTCTAATGCAGTGAATTAAGTCCAAAAGGTTCAAATTACAAAATTGGCTTGAACATTAAGGTTTTTAACACAAAAACCCCAAAATTTAAAAAACCACTTGATTAATTTGAAAAATATTGACGAATTGATCATTACACAGGATATAATAACAAAAATAATGACCAAATACATCAATTGGATAAGCCAATTTCATCAATTTAAGCCAATTTGACAAAATCCCCAATTCGGATCAAATTCAAAACCCTAGAATTTTCAATTTTTCAAAAACCACAAAATTGATCAAATTAAACTATAAGGAACATCATTATAATATCATAGCACAAAAACCCATTGATCAATTTCACAAGAATAGGTTCGAATCATCAAAAACCCCAATATGTTTGAAAGTGCCGAAAATACCCATGATAATGCATGAAATCAAGAAATAAACTTGAAAAAGAAGGGCAAAAGGGACTTACCGGCTTCTAAGGACAAAAACCTTGCAAAAATCTTGAAGGAAAACGACAAAAAAATGGATGGTGGAGCCTAGAGCCAACGCGGAGAGAGAGAGAAAAGCAAAGAACTATTTGAAAAGTGCCTTTGAAAAAGTCTAATCTCGCTTTTTAAAAACCCGATTCACGAGTTTTGATTGGTTGAAAATCAGCCTCGATCGGTCGAAACAGACAGAGACTCCCTCTCTCAAATTTTAAAAATTTCGATCGGTCGAAAAATAGAATGGACTGATCAAATCAGGCAGAGGCTCACCATATTTTTGAGGAAAAACACAATTTTTGAAAACAAGATGATTTAACTCAAAGCATTGAAATTTAAGAACAAAAATGCATGAGTATGAGATGATATGATTTTCCAATCAAGAATTTTAAACCCAAAATTCCCAAAAACAAAATTTCTTGTATTCTCCACAAATTTTCAAGCAACAAATTTAGTTTGCACATAATTCAAAGTAATTGCAATAACTTGGTTGGTCGGATCATAAACACACACAATAACATGTACAATGTTTAGCAAAGAGTAACTTGTATAGTGTGTGCGACTAGCAAAGACTTGAGATACATGTGAGGTGATATGTGAATAGCAATCAATCACAAAGTCTACAAAATTCATCACAAAGAATTTAAAAGAAACTATCACCTAAAGAGTTACATCATATAACTCCCACATCTCCTAGATCATAAGCTTGCAATCATGTAAGTTTCTTGTATTTATGCCTCATAATATACATTCCAATTTTAAGTTATGTGAGTTTGGCATCAAGCCTAATAGTACACACCAATTAGATTTTAAGAATTAAGCACTTTAACCGAGGCTTCACCTTGTGTTTTTTTTGTGCATGTGCTACACTTTCTCGAGTACAAAATCTTATGATATGCACTAAGGTGTTCATGATTGGCTAGTGAACAGTGGTGAGATGGTTATTTATGCCTTTCTCTAAAAGTTCAAGTTCAACATTTAAAAACATGTGACTTCAAGATTAAGACATAATAATTAAAAACCATACACATTTTTCCCACACAACATGAACTACAAATCTTCAACTAGTAAAGTGTAATAAATAAGCTCATCAAAGTTAAACAAGGTATAAAAGACATGTTATGTGAAAATAAATTGACCAACCTTGTTCTCAAAAACCAAGAAGAATAGTGCAAAACAAAATGTGCTTCCTTTTTCTTCCCCTTTTTTTTTTTTTTATATATATATTTTAATAAAAATAAAAAAACACCTAGAATGAAATGCATGAATGTTATGCTATACAAATCCTAGAAACAAAAAAAAACAAAAACCAAAGAACAATGGTCACAAAGGATAGAGCAATGAAGTACAAGGACCAAGAGGCCAAAGACAAATCGGGGACACAGAATCACGCCAATCACTTGACGAAGAGTCTCAAATTTACTTCTATCAAGAGGTTTGGTAAAAATGTCGGCATTTCGATGCTCGGTAGGAATATACTCAAGACACACAATTTTTCTTTCAACAAGATCCCTAATGAAGTGATACCTAATCTCTATGTGCTTAGTCTTAGAATCTTTGAACAGGGGTTCTTAGATATGTCAATAGCACTAGAGTTATCACAATAAACCACCATGGTATCTTGGGATATCTCATAATCTGTTAAAATCTTTTTCATCCAAAGAAGTTGTGAGCAACAACTTCCAGCAGTAATATATTAAGCCTCGGCTGGAGACAAGGACACAGAATTTTGCTTTTTGCTCATCCAGGCAACAAGGTTAGCACCAACATAAAAACATCCACTAGTGGTGCTTTTTCTATCATCAGCATTACCAGCCCAATCAGAATCAGAAAAACCAGCAAGAGACAGATTAGACTCTTTGCTATAAAATAATCCATAGTCACAAGTTCCAACAACATATTTAATTATTCTTTTGACAGCATTTAAGTGTGAAACCTTAGGATTAGACTGAAATCTAGAACAAACACCAACACTAAAAGCAATATCAGGTAGACTAGCGGTCAAATATAACAAACATCCAATCATACTTCTGTATAGTGTAACATCAACAGACTCACACGATGGATCATTTGTTAGTTTTGCATTGGCGGCCATTGGTGTTCTAGCATGGGCAAAGCATGGTCCAGTCCAAATCTCTTGACTAGATTCTTTGCGTATTTGGCTTGGTTGATGTAGATCCCGAATCCGTTTGCTTCACCTGTAATCCCAAGAAATATGTTAGTTCACCAACCATACTCATTTCAAACATTGCCTTCATTTCATCTGCAAAAGAATGAGCAAGAGAGTCATTAGTAGCACCAAAAACAATATCATCTACATAAATTTGAGTTACAACAAAACTGTTCTTATCCTTTCTTATGAAGAGAGTAGTGTCCGCAAATCCCCTTTTGAAGCCGTGCTCAGTAAGATATGCAGTCAATCTATCATACCAAGCCCATGGAGCTTGTTTCAAACCATACAGTGCTCTCTTCAATTTATACACATCATCCCGTCTGTGAGGGTCAACAAATCCTTTAGGTTGTTCAACATAAACTTCTTCTTGCAGCATTCTATTCAAGAAAGCACTTTTGACATCCATTTGATATAACTTGAAGTTCAAATGACTAGCTATAGCCAGCAATATCCTAATGGATTCCAATCTTGCTACTGGAGCAAAGGTCTCATCAAAGTCAATCCCTTCCACTTGTGTGTAGTCTTGAGCAACAAGTCTTGATTTATTTCTGATGACAGTGCCATGTTCATCTGACTTGTTCTTGAAGATCCACTTAGTTCCAATTACATTCACACCCTTTGGTCTAGGAACTAATTCCCACACATCATTCCGAACAAATTGATGAAGTTCTTCATGCATAGAGTTTACCCAATCAACATCTTGAAGTGCTTCATCTACCTTCTTCGATTCAAATTGGGAGAGATAGCATGAGTGTGTAATTACACTTAAGGCTTTTGACCTTAATCTCATATTGTCATTTAGACTTCCCAATATATTTGAGGAGGGATGATTCAGCCTTACTCTAGAGGAAGGACCTTTAACTAGAGATCTGGATGTACCTCTCTCATTCGATGAAGGACTAAACTCATGTTGAACCTGTTGAGTCTTATGAACTGGAGTGGATGGTTCAGGACATGATGGCACAGATATTGCATCATTCAACACCATTAGCTCCTCATCACTATGTTTCACAACATAATCATCAGGGAGAGAGTCATTAACCTCCATTGGCTTATCTTGAACCTGAGTAGTACTTTCTGGATGTGCTTCTAGACATACTTCATCATTGATCACAACATTTGAAGATTCCATGACAGTTTTGGTTCTCAGATTGTACACTCTATATGCCCTACTAGTAGAGGAGTACCCTAGAAAATATCCTTTGTCACTCTTAGCATCAAATTTCTCTAGGTGCTCTCTATCACGTAGAATGTAACAATCACTACCAAAAATCCTGAAATACTTGACAAGCGGCTTCTTTCCTCTCCAGAGTTCATAGGAAGTCTTCTTGGAGTCAGGTCCGAAATACACCCAGTTTAGTGTATGGCAAGCGGTGTTAATCGCTTCTCCCCAGAAAGATTTTGACAATTTTTTATTGTGCAACATCACACGTGCCATCTCTTGAACGACCCTATTTTTTCGTTCAACTATTCCATTTTGTTGCGGTGTCTTGGGTGATGAAAATTCTTGATGTGTGCCCTGTTCATTGCAGAAAGTAGCTAGCTTGGTATTCTCAAATTCTCTTCCATGGTTACTTCGATTTCGGCTACCCTTTGTATCTTTTTCAACTTGCAATTTCTTACACAGATGTATCATCTTCTCGGGAGCCTCGACTTTATCTTTCAAGAGCACAACCCAAGTATATTTGGTAAAGTCATCCACAACCACTAGAATATATTTCTTTCCTCCCAAACTCTGAACTCGAGCAGGACCCATAAGATCAATGTGCAGTAACTCTAGAGGTTTTGAAGTTTGAACACTAGCCACAGACGGGTGTTTAGATTTTATCTATTTACCTATCTAACGTGGTCCAAATATGCACTTATCTATCTTCTCAAACTTAGGTAAACCAACAACAGCATCACATTTTGAAATCTTTTCTAACTCGCTTATGACTTGCATGCCCTGACCGTTGATGCCACAAATCAACTTGATCAATCTTTGCACTAAAACACTTGTTGCTTATGCTTGGTATCAATCCATAACGAGGTTGTCGTCATTTGTTCGTACACCAACACACATACAAATCACCTCCACCATCAAGTATCTCACATTCATGCTTAGTGAAGAGAACATTTAGTCCATTGTCACAAATGATCGATCTTTGAGTAAATTTGCCTTTAGTCCATCAACATACCAAACATCTTCAAAGACCGGTAACCCCGGGATGTCCACAGTTCTAATGCCTCGATGATGATTTGCTTCCATCTCCAAAAGTGATTGTCCCAATCTTTCCTTCAAAAAGAGTCTTGAATAATCCTTTGTTTCCTGTCATATGCTTGGAACAACCACTATTCAAATACCAAAGACAAGAATCACGTGCCTTTAAGGCGGTTAAGGCAATATAACACAAATAATTATTACCACATATGATAAGACCAAGATGTTCAAGGAAAGATTTAACAAACTCAACAAGAGACAAATATACAAAGTAAGCAAGTTGATGAATAAGCAGAAAGAATTTCCAAAAATCCATACCAAAGGGGTCAAGGATCTACTCGGTGATCAAAAGATCAACAACAAAAGAGCTACTCGCTTTGATACCACTTGACAGTTTTTATACCCCTTAAACAATTGATTAAACCTAGGTAATTAGTCAAGTTGTTACTTAGTCCAATTAAACAAGTCTAAGTTAACACAAAATTAAAGATCAAATCATGCAAAGCAGCGGAAAATAAATAACACAAGATATGATCACCCAGGAAACCAAACCGGTAAAAACCGGGGGAGGATTTGACCTAGCTATCCTCAAGGTAAACTTGAATCCACTATCTTGAAAGAATTGAAATTCATACAATAAGACTTACAAGCCCCCACGCTCGACTTCTTATTGCTACCAACCAGTAAAACTTACCGACACGACCACGTGCAAGCTCCGAATCCACGGACTCCTTCTTTCTTGGATTCACCATCAGCTACAAGCACACCCGCTTGTGTATTCTTTAAACTTTAATGGCAGTAACTGAATTGATCATCAAGGTGTAGATAAATCTTCTCCTTGAAAACCCTAAACTTGTGTAAAGGAAAGCTCCTCTAGATCTCACAAGAGATTTACACAAACCGCAAATATGAGCAACATTAAAACGTGGCTAGGGTTTGCCTTTTATACTTAGGACAAATAAGAAACCCTAAAATTTTTTTAAAACAAATAGGGCTGAGTTGGACGAATCTGCAGAAAAGCATTCTGCCTGAGCTTCGATCGGTCGAGCCTAAGCTTCGATCGATCGAGCCAAGCTAAAAGGCACAATGCCTCCCGCTTTAACTCGATTCCAACTTTACATTGACACACAACTTTGAGCTAGCTTAAAACACTTCTAAACTCATTGTTTTGATCATGGTTTGCCAACAATACACATTAGAGTTCTAAATATATAAAATCCTAAACTTTAGAACCTAATGTACCATATCTCTATACACATCTATAAGAGAAAGAATGAAATGTGAAGGAAAATCTATAGTGAGGTGCTCTAACAAAGAAAGGAAAAATCGAGCATGAGGCTTTGTGATAGAGTTATAGTGAGAGAGTGGGTGCAAAACAAAATTCATCATCATGTTCATGAATCTAGCACCTTTAACAAAGGCCTTACATGGTGTAAACTAACAATCACCCCAATCGGAAGGGCGCTCGCAAAAAGCAGAAATCATCTCGTCTTTGGACACAATCCTTAAACACTCACAACTGGGGTAGTCGGGATGCTCTACCCTCTAGACACGAAGCACATCAGATACCAACTCCTGTGTGACAACAATGTTACGCAAGTATGAAAGAGAGTTTCTGTAGAATTAATTCCATGTATGCTAGAGTAAAACTCCTGAATCAGCATGGATGGACATGTGACTGGGACGTTACACAGTGACTCCCAACCTTGACTGTGAATGACATCGGGTAGGTCGGTGTTGGCAAAGTTCTCCGAGAAGTCCTTTCGGGCATCCTTATCACAAAACCAAATAGAAGAAGAGGTAGGATCAGAAGATGAAGTGGAGGCCCTAAAATGCAAAGGGTTCCGGGGTCGGAGTAGACTTACATTTTGGTGCCATTGACATGCTAACGTAAACTAGAGAGTGAGGGGGAAGATAGGAACACTCAGAAAAGCTCTAAACAATTCAAATATATAGAAATATACTGAATGTAATGAAGGTATGCATGAAAATGCATGAGCATGTGACGTGCAAAGTAAAAAGCATCGTGGGCTCAGCCCAATCCAAACCTACCAGCACACAGACAATTTAACATATATAACACACATCTAAATGCATGAAAATATAGTTATAATGCATGTGTGATGCAATGCATGAGGTTAAAAGATCATTTAAACAAAAACTCATCCCAAAATTTCAATAAACACTCAACAATTTTGAAAAACCCCAAAATTTCTTAAAAACCCCAAAACCTAGATCTAAATGCATGAAATACATGATAATGGGAGAAAAAGAGATCATACTAAGTGATTTGAAGTAAGGAAAGGCCGAAAATCACGTGGGTTGAAGGTTTTATTGGTTTAGTTTTAATATATCTATTATTTGGGTTAGAATGGATGGGCTTAATCGATCCGAATTACATAGTACATTTTGTACTTCATGTTTAGTATCATAGAAATATAGTTACAAATATGAAGGATGATCATCTAATGGCAGCAAGTCATTTATATAATGGTACACTTGGTCTTGAACCCTGAATGTGTATATGCCCTTGTTTCTTTTACAAAAAGTTTGGTCATATTTGACACCAAAGGATGTGCATGCAAATGTGTTATTATAAGTGCAAATATATTTGAGGAACTCTATTGATTCTTCTGAATTAGAAGTGAACACCATTAGAGACTAAGCAAATCTCTCCATTAGAACAGTAAAGTCCTTTAGGCTCATGATAGAACCTTTTTGCTTGACAATATATACATGCTGATACGGGTAACAAAGTATTTGCTTGGAAGGGTATACTTTGTAAGACAAATCTAAGATTTTTGCAACTTCAAATTTTTCTGATTGCAGAACAAAGAAGATAGACACCAAGAGTAACAAGAACCTATTAATTCAAGTTTAGTTGTAAACTAAAAGAAATCTAAAATCTTTAGAAGGACAAGTATCTAAAATGTATAGCCTAGTAGGGGTAGTATTTTTTATCTATAAGGTACCGTACCTCTCTGACTTTGCACTAATTTTGTTGGAATCGAACTGGTTACTCCATTGGAGCATGATCCTATTTTGAATGACATTTCATTATTCAAAACTTTAATGCAAATCTCATAGAAATATGGAAGACTTAAACTATTTGACTAACATTTACCAACTTCAAAGATGCTGTACTCACTAATTTGCTTCTTTCCTTTATCAGATAAATTTAGCATCATCATGTGGAAGTGTCGGTTTTCTAAAATTTCAAATCAGGAGAATAGTTGGTATTTCAGGATATTAAGCCGCCATATCTATGGCTAGAATAATATTTTTAGTAGTCAATTCTTACCTATATTCATTTGAGAATCTTCATTGATTAGTATACCATGACTGCTAACCAGGACAAACTTTCTACAACTATGACTTTCAAAGAAGACATATCTTAGATTTTTTCTTAAGCATTTGTTCATTTCTATCATCAACTATTGCAACACATTGTTTTCTTTTCATCCCACATCCCCATTTCCTAATATCTTCTTCTACTAAAATGTGCATTCTAGGACCACCAACCTCTTTAGAAGTTTCCATACTTGCAATCGAATTGATTTAAGCATTCTTAATAGCTTCTTTTGCAAGAGTTATTCTTCGTGCATATGCTTCCCTCCTTATCTTGCAAATATCTCTTTTTATCTCCTCAGATAATGCACTATACGAATGCCAATGCTCTGCTCTCTTTTGTTTTCCTCTAACACCTTTATTCATTTTAGGTAATAGCAAATTAATACCACATGTCTAGATCAAATGAAAAGTGTCTTGTTTTACTTATATAAACTTACATTGATTGTTTATGATTGCTTCTTTTGCAAGAGCTTTCTTTTGTGAATATTCTTCTCTCCTTTTCTTGCAAAAATTTTTTTTTTGTTCGTTAGATAATGTACCATACCAATATTTTGTTCTCTTAGGACCTTTTCTATTACCTTTCTATTCATAAAAGGTGACAAAAAATTAGTACCATGTTTAAAATTCAATCTAAAAGACTATTGTTTTCATATACTTAAACTTACCTTTTTCTTTTGAAGTAGCAACTAAGGAATCTGCTGGATTTGTAATGATTGTATCATTATTATTATAGTTTATAACTTCATCGGATGTTGATTTGCTTTTCCATTTTTGGCTAGAATGATAGGAATTCCTCTTAATTGAGGTATCATCTAAATCTTCACTCTCCATGTAATTCTAGGCTACCATTTTTTGATTCCAAAAAAATGTGGAAATTAAGAGGGTAATAAATGATAACAAAGTTGGGAACAAACAAGAACAATGAAATCAATGAGAAAGATAAAACAAATATCCACAAATTTAGAATTAGAAAACAAAAAAGCAATATACAAAAAGGAAAAAAATAACATATAATAAATGATAAACAATAGAATCATTATACATTCCAAAGAGAAAGTTCACAAATTGAGAACAATTTCATGTAATTTGAAGTCGTAATTGTACTTACTTGTTGCTTTGGAGATCAAGTACTATCACAATCTAAAGAGTAAAGTATCGGATGAACTGCAACACAAGAGGCAACATTTATGAAGATAACACTATGAACATACATATAAAATATAAAATAAAATAAAAAGAATGCACACACTCATAAACAAAACATAACAACCAGAAAAATGCATCATCTAAAAACTGATTATATCTCTTCACAAAAGGCTTGCATCATATTTTAGATTAACTTTAGCAACAAGCATTCCTTTACATGTATAAGTCCACCATATGCCATATTCAACCATCTCTTTAGGTAATATAGACTATCTTTCAAACACAACTTTGTTTCTAAAAAACCAAATAATCAAAATAAGGCAAGGAATAAGACACCTTTCATCAAAACTATAGGCAAGAAATTATCAAAATCATGTTCAAAATAATTGGTAATCGCTAAAAAGTTATTGAGGTTGCAACAAATCAAACCTTGATGCTACAAGCAAACCACTTTGCTCTGGCAATTGAAAATTGAACAAGCAAAAATAAATGATTCAAAGTTTCTTGATTCTCTATCTCTATAAAACACAAGCTGAAGATATACTTTGTCTTTTGTGTAGTGAGTAGAGTATTTTGAACCAGTTTCAACAAGACCACTAATGGTGAAATTGAGAAGGTAGTCAAATTTCATGAATTAGATTGCAAACGGCATAATCAAAACTTATTTTCTATCTTGATAAATACATTAACATTGGCCATTTGAGCTTAAGCCAAAAAAAAAAAAAAAAATTTATAACTCCATACAATTACCATTAACGTTCCCATTAAATTTCTAAGGTAAAGCCAATTATGTACCTTGTTTACAAGGCATAGCAAGTGAAAGCACAGCAATATTATCACAAATTGTATTGAAAATTCGATAGGTAGCTAATCTATATTATACACATAAAGAATTAAACTTTCTACAATTCCACAAAGGAAAAAAAAAAATCATACAAAGATCTAGAATGAACCAATAAGCGATACAAAGCATAAAAATTAGACACTTGGCAAAATTGTATTTATTAAAAAAAATCTTGAAAATATAAATCAAAATTGAACAATTTAACTTCATTACCTCTGAAAACTCCGAAAAATTCACAAGAACAATAGAAAAACAATATTCCACCATTTACAAACTAAAACAATCAAACCTCTAAAATTAGCCATACAAAGCGCAAAAGAAAGTTTTTTTTTTTTTTTTTTTTTTTTTTTTTTTTTTTTTTTGTAATTTATGCTTAAATGTTTCTATTGTGTCATAGGTTGTTTTCTTGATATATTAAATCATCATTCTCCATATACACTGCCTATTTCACAAAGAATGTTATTGGTTTGGCATTTAAAAAAATTATGAATCAAAATACTTGCAATTAAGACAAACCAAGAAATACACATACAGCCAAAGTTTAGCCAAATTAAGGTCATAACAAGGACTAATCTCATACACTATACAATTAACACCAAGAATACAATAACAGTTGTAGAAAGCTGTTTATAGAACTTGCTCACAATAGAAAACTATCACACACAAATCATATGTATAGACAATTTTCATAGACTTAAACAATGGAATTTGTATGGATTGCTCATTAACAACTATAAAAATTAATAATCTCTAAGAACTATTGAGCAAAATAATAACATGATGAGTTTAAATGACTTCTATAATTGAGTAAAACATGCACATTTCTCTTACATTTTTCACAAATGAGCAAGATTTCCTAATTGAGAGGGTGACCTCCAATTAGATTGAGATCCTTTAGCTAGTTGTCATACTAAATAAAAAAATATATGAAAAAATAATATGAAATATATATATTTTTTAAAATATCAAATTGAAAACAAAATTAAACCGAAGAGAGATATAAAATATCAAAGGTCACTTATTTTTTAATATTGTTAAAAAATGAATTAATATGTTGTAGGCCCCAAATTAATAAAAGAAGGGGGAAAACAAAGTATGATGAATATATACTATTGGTTTTACTCATCCCAATTTGGTCGCTCTACATTCCAAGTTCCAAAGCAAACACTATCAGAAAACAAAGTTGACCTTAATAACATCCATGTATAAAAATAAATATTCAACAACCACTCCATATTTCTTCATCAAATATTTAATAAAAAATTGAAGCAACGGAACTAAAAGAGAATGATAAATCAATCTTTAAGAAATCAATCAACCCATAGAGAACAGAACTAAAAAAGAATGATAAATCAATCTTAAAAAAATCAATCAAGCCATAGAGAAGAGAACTTTAGAGAGAGATACCTGTATTGTGATTAGTTGAGAATGCCGAACCACAAAACAGCAAAAAGTTTTATTTGATCCTTTACTTCTCTCTCTCAACTTCCAAGAAACCCATACCCACCCATAATCTCCACCAACAATCTCAACTTCCAAGAAAAGCACATAACCCACAACCATCCTTTAAACCACACAATCCTCTACCCCTTCAAACCTATAGCCCTTTGTCTTTGAGCCTTATCTCCCCAAATATGTACGGATTGCAACAACACCACACACGTACTCAGCTAAGCTTATCTCTTTGTCAGAGTTTGCCAAAAGAAGAACATATAAGAGATGTGGTTGTGGGTTATGTGCTTTTCTTTTAAAAATTTAAACCATATAAGCCCAAATTAAACAATAATAAGATACAGAGAAAACAAATAGTAAGATGAAAGCCTTTCTTTTAAGCCCATAGAAGCCCAAATAAAACAATGATAAGATAAAGATAAAGCAGTAGAGTGTAGATAGAGGCATGAGATGAAATGATGAGTTTTGGGCAGTGATTAATGAAACCAAAAATTCACTGTAGAGACATTTACGCTTTTCAAATAGTTAGTAGAAATGTTGACAAAATATAACAAAAAAGTCACTTGCCAAAGACTAGTCTCCCAAATTCACAATCACAGTTCAGTACTCATGTCCTAATGTCCTAGTGGTCCCACTTTATGTCTTTAGATAAAATCAAAACAAAACAAAAAAAGTTACAAACACAAGTGACCGGTCCACACAAAAAGCCATAATTACACAGTAGTCAATACAAAGCCACAAACTAGTCTATGGTCCACACAACACACCAATCCATAAAAAGTCACAACTCACAAACACAACACACCACAGTTCATAACGCAAAGGGCAGAGGGCCAAAGGCAGAGCAATATAGCAAAGACAAAAAAAAAAAATAAAAATATGAACTTGATCAAGGATCTAAGGAGCAGTAGCAGCAACACTAGATCCGATCCGAGGAAAAGGACAAAGACCAAAGCAAGCTAGCAGTGATGGAGGCGTTGATGAGGTTGAGTGGAAGAAGAGTGAGGTTAGGGTAAAAATTTGGGAATTGTAATTTAGGTCTTGAGTCCATATTTATTTTTTTATTTTGTAGTTAATTTTAGTTTGTCGGTTATTATAATTATTATTATTATTTTTGGGTTGAGAGTTTGTTGGTTATTGATGTTATACTTTCAATCCATATTTATTTTTTTTCTTGTGGGTCAATATCTAAATATTTTAGAGGAGATCTAAATATATATATTTAAGGGCAAATCATAATTTTTCAAATTACATATGTATACCAGTTTTTTTTTTTTTTTTTTTTTTTTTTTGGTGGGGTGGGGGGGGCTATTATGACCAAAATTTAAAATTTCAACACACACACACACACACACACACACACACACATATATATATATATATATATATATACTTTTTTTTTTTTTTTGGGGGAATGGCCCCCCGCCCTACTGTAGGTCCGTCCCTGTTTTGAAAGCGCATTTTCTAGTGGAAACGTTTTTTTACGTGAGTCTCGTGTATTGTTTACAAGACTCACAAATACAAAATTCAGCAACTTTTTCTTTAAAATTGGGTCTCATGATACTATTCACACATTTAAAAATTATTTTGTTATAGTATTTTCAATTTTTGGCGATAAAAATTATGTATCATGCATGAAAGTAACATACTGTTATTATTTAGAATTTCCTTGTGTCGTTTACACTGGTTTGTCAAATGGATACTATTTGAGGTGTGTCAGGTTGTGTGGAAATGTTGTACGGGGTCCCTCCAGGGGCTAGTGCTGTCTGGGCTGCCAAAAATATTAAAAGTTAATTAGTTAATAACAGTAATTTGAAATTTTGGGTGAATTTCTTAGTATATTTCTTGTTGATATATTAATTTTTTTACTATAGTTATAATCAATACATTGTTATGTCGTCAAAATTCATTAAAAAAGAAGATTATAATTATGTTTCAAAAGTAATATAAAAAAATTAATAGGATCTTAAATTCTTTCTGTAATAATTAATCTATTCTCTTTTATAAAAAGTTATGTCTTAAGAAATAAAATTTTGAAATAATTACATAATAAAATAAATTTACAGTTGTATTTACAGTATTTTCAATTTTTGACCATAAAAATTACGTATCATGCATGAAAGTAACATATTGTTATTATTTAGAATTTCCTTGTGTCGTTTACACTGGTTTGTCAAATGGATACTGTTTGAGGTGTGTCAGGTTGTGTGGAAATGTTGTACGGGGTCCCTCCAGGGGCTAGTGCTGACTGGGCTGCCAAAAATATTAAAACTTAATTAGTTAATAACAGTAATTTGAATTTTTGGGTGAATTTCTTAGTATATTTCTTGTTGATATATTAATTTTTTACTATAGTTATAATCAATACATTGTTATGTCGTCAAAATTCATTAAAAAAGAAGATTATAATTATGTTTCAAAAGTAATATAAAAAAATTAATAGGATCTTAAATTCTTTCTATAATAATTAATCTATTCTCTTTTATAAAAAGTTATGTCTTAAGAAATAAAATTTTGAAATAATTACATAATAAAATAAATTTACAGTTGTATTTAATTAATACCTATTTAACTTTTAAAAATATGTTTATTTATATAAGAAATTTTGACTTTAAATAGAATTGGAAAACAACTTGTTTATGCAAAAATATCCTTAATAGACAAACATAATATGACAAATATGCTATCATTTTGTAGGTTTTCTCACACCAATGATCACTTAATATACATATTTATTAAGGCAAAAATGGTAAAATACCCTTTTTGCCCAAAAGTTCCACAAAATGCCCCTGTTTTAAAACTCGATTTTTAAAAAATCGAGTTTCAATGAAAAACTCGATTTGGCGAAAATCAAGTTACTTGAAAAAAACTACATGGAACTTGAGTTGCATGTATTTTTTTTATTTATTTTTTCTAAGTTTGATTGCCTATAACTTGATTTTCTAAAAATCGAGTTTAAAACAATAGCATTTTCCTAAATAATTTCAAAATAAAAGTATTTTGCTACATGTTTTACGCAAAAGGGTATATCCCTATTTTGGCCAATGTATTTATTACTTTTTGTATTTTCATATTGATCTCAAGTATATATAAGACTATTGTTAGGTCAAAAAATGGCAAAGGGTCACGTGGGCAATAATCAAAACTAAAGATTATGGTCATAGTGAAAATTTGCAAATTGATATGTGTAGGCTAGTTGTATTTGATTGGGGCTTTTGAGTTTTTTTTTATTATTATTATTATTATTATTATTATTGCAAAATGTATGTACCTTGTACAGTTGAAGGAAGGCTATAAAAATAGTGTGATACCGTTTGGGGAGCGTGGAGGAAAGAAAAGCTTTAGAAAAATATTTTAGAAAATTTTAATAAGATGTATTGTAAAATAATGAGTGAGATGTAGGCTATTTTGTGAAAGAGAACTTCTAAAATGAAGAAAAAAAAAAAGGGTGACTTTTTGAAGAGAGAGTTTAGAAAAAAAAAAAAATAATATATATATATATATATATATAAAACTATATGTATGCTCTTACAGTTACTTCAGGTGGAGAGGAGCTACAAGGACTTGGGGGTTGGCGAGGGAGTGTGATCTAATCGAATATATATATTCTTTTTCATTGTTTAAACTTATATAGCTTGGCTTTGTCTAAAAATAAAAAAACATACATCTAATTAACCTTTTGTTTTCAAAGTCAAGCTTATCTAATGAGATTTTTTTTTATATATATATATATATATATATATATATATATACACACAATAAATTAATAAAGGGGATTCAAACTTATTGATATGAGATGGGATGTAGGTGTTTATCACAAGGGAGTTCATATCGGAAGAAAACCGGTTTGGTGAGAAAAACGAAATATTTAAGTACCGATTAATACCAATGTACCGTTTGAGTTATCACTACATATATATTTTAGAAATCATAATAAGTTACTGAAACAAATATTAATTTTTTTTTTTTAGCCCTCTTTTATTCTTATTAACTCACTACTCTCTCTCCCTTAATAATTGTTATATTAAAAGCTCATAAAATATTTAAAGACTAATGAATAGAATTGATAAATTGAAATACTTTTTGACAAAAAAAGAAAAAGAAAATTTGAACCTTTGAAAAATTTGAAATGATTTACTTTAACCGATAATTTTTTTTTTTTTTTTTTTTTTTAGTTGAAACGCGTAGAGTTTCCAAGTCCTAAACCCACCCAATCAACTACTAGAAGTCCTAACTCATTAGGATTTCATTTTTTTTTCAATCCTTTTTTCACCTCCACACATCTTGCTTAAAGTTGGAGCCCATTAGTCTTTCATTATAAGTTTATTTATTTATTTTTTTCATTCTTTTTTTCACCTCCACATGTTTTGCTTTGAAGTCTTTTCACTTGCTTCTTGATTGATTACTTATTAGTTTCTTCTTTCAAGTGAGTGTACCAAAACAAAAAAGAGAGACAAACACACGTTGAGAAATAAATGAAGAAGATGAAGGGGCTATAGAAACAGAGGTCGGTGAAACAAAGGAAAAGAAGAAGAAATGTGTAGCAGAGACAAATACGAAGAAGAGGAGGAAAAACCGAGGTAAGAGTGAGGAGGTGGATCTTGAAATTTGGGGGGTTTTCTCTTTTTTTGTTTTTTTGTTTCGCCCAGTATCTATTTTCCGGCCAAAACCCAGTATTTATCACGGTATGTCCGAAACGACTCTGGTACAGCCGGTATTTAAATTGAAACGAAACAAAGAGCATTTATGTACCGGCCTAAGCACCACTACGGCAAATTTCCGGTGGTACCGGCCGGTATGGTACAAAATTAACTTCCTTGGTTTATCAAAAAAAATACATGGTCAAGAAAATTATTCACTATATTTGCAAAACATGAATGATAAGTTCCTGAATTTAATTAGTGAGACATATTATTTATGTAAGAAGTGGAAGTACCACATTGTTGTACTAAAAAATATTGAATAATTGTTCATAAGGTTGAACCACGCAAACTCTAGGGCATTCTCTCTTCTCTTTTGCCCCTCACATTATCATAAATTTCTGATAAAAAAATTTCCATTACAAAGGACAATGAAATTTCATTCAACACCACAGATGATGATGAAATCAGAAGATCTTAGCCTGTGATCAAATAAAGTCCCAATCCCAGATAAAATGTAGGCCATGTTCTATAAACATTACTTGAGAATAGTGAAGACTTTTTTATACTACAAAAAATTCGTATTTTGGACAAATTTCATCACCACACCAAAAAAATAAATAAAATAAAATAAAATCTGTTAGAATTTTAGTGTTGGGCCATTCCACGACTTTGCTTGTAATGAATATTAAAACGCACAAGAATTACAATAAAGGTCTTGAGCAAGTTTGAAAAATTATGTTTTCAGGTTTAGGTTTTTAGACTAATTTTGTGTCGTATTTTAAAACCCTATTTATGCACCTTTATAAAAGTTTTCAGTATTTCCACAAAGCGGAGGTTCAGGAAAAATGAATGGATGGTTAGAAATGCCAAATTACATAGAAGATTAATAATAGAGATTGTGTAATTTATCCCCAAGGATATTTACACTTTATGCCTTTTCTCCTTGATAGAAATTAAAATCTCACAACAAAATTTACAATAAATTTTACAACTGTTAAGGTGGTAGATTGTGATTGTTGTATGATAAAAGTAATGTCAATAATGGTCCTATGTTAAAGTGATATTGCACAAATCAAAATTTGATACTTTAATAGTAGTAAATTTCATTTTGTTTGCACATAGTATTGTTGTTTAAATATACCCAATCTTTCTTATATTTCTTTTCTCAGTAGTTATAAGAAATGATGTGAAAAGTGTAAATTTTTAACAAGTTGTGAAGCTGTCCAACCTTTTTCTATTAATAGTATTATGTCTTTGTGATGCACAATTCAATCAAGAATCATAATAAAATTAAAAAATTATTTTAAGTGTTAAATATATATTATAAATTAAATCAAAAAGTCATTTTAAATATAAAATCATATGTAAACAGAAAATTTTATTTTATGTTTAATTTATCATGCTTTTATCCTCAAAATACAAATTAAAACTATTCAAAATTTATCCTCAAAAGCTATTAAGGATAGTTTAATTTTTTTAAAAAAATTTATAAGAACAAAGAGTTGTGTTTTTAAAATTTGTGTATAAAATTTAATAGTAAAAGTTATTAAGTTAATTTTGTAAAAAAAAAGTTATTAGTTAATAGTAAAAGTTGCAATATATGGGCAATTATCTATGAGTCAAAATTATCCACTTGGTGCAACCGTGTCTTTTAGGACCAAGTTTATATTAAACACCCAGCAACTCTACACTTCACAATCTTTGTCTTTATTTTCTTCATGTTCACAGTATTACAGTTAACTTCGACAAAAACTGTCTTAATATTCACAATTGGATTCTTTTTTTTTTGTTGATAAACTATTCACAATTTATTCTTTTTTTTTTTGATAAACTATTCACAATTGGAATTCAGATAAAATGAAATCATTTATATCAACTCATAGAGCATAATCAAATAAATCATGTACCCAGTAAAAATTATTTAATTAGACATATTACCACTTTTCAACATATATAATACAGAAAATGAGAAAAGGCAGCAAATTAGCTTTAAAACCCGTTTCTCAAAAAAAAAAAAAAAAAAAAAAAAGCTTTAAAGCCCGATACCCTAGTGGATAAAGGTCACAACAATTTTACAACACTCCAACTAATTTGTGTTGCACCTTACACCTAGGCCCACACGATTTGCAATTACAATTTTGTTGAAATGTAATATGTGCGAGGTGTGTTGGGCCAAAATATGAGTAATTTTTAGTTTTTAAACAAGGTGGTACGCAAAAACGAAACATGGATATCTAAATAATGACCACTTTTACTAAGATAGTCCATTCATCAGCACGAACGTAATAGTTCTTAGAAAGCCATCGTGGAATTGATAACTAGGGAAGTTGGACCCATAGCGATTTGGTTGCTGCTGGTATCGCCGTCATCGCTGGTAAAGCTGAGACTGACAGGCTTTAGGCCTTGCCCACCACCAGTACTATTGGGTCTGGAATTACGTATACACTTGTGTAGTCCAAGACTAAGCGCAACAATCAGGATCAAGAGGTAAACAATTTGCGCAGCAATTTCAAGGTGCATAAGTAACTTTTCTTCGCTGTAAGAAAAAAAAAAAAAAAAGTATCAAAACAAGGGACCTAAAAACAAGGGGAATAACTATAGGCTATGTAGCTATTGTTACCCGTCAAAAGGAGAAGGAAAGTATGAAAATGGCATTGGCATGGGCATGGGCATGTGCATGGAACGTCCCATTCTTACTGAATCTGAGCTAGAGAAGAAGCCTAAGCTATATTTTCTGATATTTTTTGGAAGGGGGATATGAGTTATGACTATGTCCATATATATAATGTGTATGCGTACAGGAGAGAGAGAGAGAGAGAGAGAGAGAGAAACAGAAAGACTTTCTAGTCTCCTACTGCACGTTGGACCCACAGATGTGCACAATGTCAAGAGCCTATATGAGTACAGAGTCCAGTCTTGAAGAGTGATGAGAGATCCCAGTCTTTGATTAGAAAGCATTATATATGAAATCTCTGTTTTACCCGTGAACATAGAAAGCGTAATTTTGGTTTCCACTTTGCTTCTAAACTTATTATAGGGGCACAGTGGGAACTGATTACACTTTCTATGCACAGAGGTCCATGCTCATCAAGGGCAAAGTGGCATACATTAAGAAGGATCTGGTTTTCGTCCAGTGGAGTGGCCACTGGACGTGGCGGATATGCGACACGTGTCCAGTCTGTTTTACCCGTGAACATAGAAAGCATAATTTTGGTTTCCACTTTGCTTCTAAACTTATTATAGGGGCACAGTGGGAATTAATTATGCTTTCTATGCGGGAGGTCCATGCTCATCAAGGGCAAAGTGGCATACATTAAGAAGGATCTCGGTTTTGTCCAAAGTGCCACTAGATGCGTTGGATACGCGACACATGTCCAAGACTGGACATGTGTCGCGATCCAATGTGTCCATATGGCCACCGGGATTAAGCTGTGTCCCATTAAGAAAAATAGAAAAGCGCCTAGGATGCACCCTCTTACGTCTTTGTGACGTAGTAGATGATATGATTATTGACGTGACAATTAGCAATGTAACATGATTGTGAGTTGACGCGTTGTGCTAAGTGTGTGGTGTGCATGTGGAGGATTTTGTCAATCAGGTGGCAACGCGTGGGAGGTCCATGGTGTGCATGGGCATGTGTTGGAGTGTGTGTTCCGTTAAAGGTCATAAACGAGCTTAGTTGAACAAAATATTAAAAGTTTAGACTTATTCATTTAATTTTATTTTGAATGTGAGTCAAGTTCGAGTCCTTTATCAAATAAGATTATATGTTCAAGTTTAATTCAATTTGTAGTCAAACAAACTTAAGCTTGTTCTTTTGATTAGCTTATTCTTTTCCCATGTATGGTAAAATTATGACTTAAATTTCTTATCCTTTTACAAATCTATGAATGTTATTACAAATAAATTATTCATATTATCAATAAACTATAAATACAAATTTGATATTATATGAATCTAGTTAGAGTACTAGCATTAAATGTGCTAAATACTAAATTTTTAGTATTTAGCACACAAAAAAAAAAAAAAAAAAAAAAAAAAAAACCACCTACATCAAATGTGCCAAATTCCAAAAAAACTTTAGCATGAATCTATAGTACTCTTCTACCAATAGCATGGTACAGCATAAATGCTAAAAATATTTTTTTTTTTATTCTACATTTCTCTCTCCTCTCACACATCTCTCTTGCTCTCTATATTGTATGCTTCTCTCACTCTCTCACTCTCAAACTCTCTTAAGCTCTTTCTCTTACTTTCAACCTCTCTTACTCTCTCTAGAATCTCATTACTCCACCACCTCTCCACATCGTCCAAATCTCTTTTTCTCTCTCTTGATTGGCAAGTTGTGGGCGTATATGGGTTTACGGGGTTTGTTTGGTTTTGAGATGGATTTTGAGAAGTGAATGTGGTGGGTTGTTGGTTATTTGTGGTGGTTTGGCATTTTGAGCAGCAGTGGATTTTGTTGTGGTTGTGGTTTCTTTTTTGTTGGTTTTCTTGTTTTTTTTTTTTTTGGGATGATTTTGATGGGCTGGTTTTTGTGGGTTGATTTTGGTGTTTATGGTTTGATTTTGGTGGTTGTAGCTACAATGGCTAGCGATGGTTGGATTGTGGTTATGATGGTTCGTTATTTTGACAAGTGGTTGGTTGATTTTGGTGGTGGTGGGCTTGCGATAGTGGTGGGTTGTGGTGGTAGTGGATTCCAATCTAGTGGGGGTGGGCTATATAGTGGTAGTATGGGTTTTGTAATTATTTATGGACAAAGTTTAGTTACAAAATTTCTAAAAGAATTGACTCGGGTTAAGAGAGAGAGGCTTCAATTAGAACGAATGACAAAAGAATTGGAAATAACCATGATGGGTACTACAAACTTGGATCCAGAGTAGCAACAATGCATTAGCCAACTTCGCCAAGAAATCATTCAACGACAAGAGAAGAGTAATTGGTCAATATTATCGCAATGTAGCAAACTAGTCATGCAAACTTTTTTTCAATGCAAAAAATTTGTTGTTAAGGTGTTTCTAAACTTTTTAGATTTTGTTGTAGAGGAGCATGTTCACCATTTTTTGGTGCATCCAAATTCTTGTAACAACTACCATATGTGATTGGAGTTTTCTTTGTCTTTGTTCCGAGCCCATCTCTTATTGTTTCTAGCTCTTTGAGGATATGAGACTAGCTAGTGTTAGACCAAACCAGATTACTTTTGTGGGTGCTCTATCTGCTTGTAGCCATGCTGGAATGGTCAAGAAAGCACTCAATTACTTTGAGATGATGCAAAAGGTATATAAGATTAAGCCTGTAATGGACCACTTTACATGCCTAATTGATATGTTTGTGAGGTTGGGTCAGTTGAATGAAGCTTTTGATTTTACTAAGAAAAATTATTTTGAGCCCAATGAGTTTATATGGTCGCTCTTGATGGCTAGATGTAGAAGTCATGGGAATTCAGAATTCACTAGAAACTTTAGAGGTAACCGATGGGGATGAAGAAAAGACACACTCTTTTATTGCATATCGTAGTGAAAAGTTGGCCATTGCATTTGCGTTGTTGAACACACCAAATGCTGCACCAAGTTGGCCATTGTCAGACTTTGCAACTTTAAACTCACAGTTTTTTTTTTTTTTTTTTTTTTTTTTTGTGTGTGTGTGTGTGTGTGTGTGGGTGGGGTGGGTTGTGAAATTTTTATTTTTATTTATTTTGGATTGTAAATGTGAATGAATAAAAATAATAATATTTAATTGGAATAATGATAGAGTATTGAAACTGATGTATATCTATAAAAACATAGATAGCTAAATTAGAAAAAATAAAGTTTTTTTGTTAATTTAGTTAAAAATTTGAGGAGACTGATATGAATACTTTAAGAAATGGAGAAATAAGAGGAGTTTGGAACATGTGTCCTTTTGGTGGCTGGGAAAATACACACAAAAACAATACTCATGCTATTTTGGCATTCGAATTAAAAATATAAAATGAGGTTCGAATATGTGGATCGATGGATTAGGTAATTAAGGGCTATATTGACAACTTGTAAAGATTGTAGAGAACAAATAAAGTGGGACGGAGGGAATAGTTTATTTTATCAAACCTGGAGGTGTTGTTCTCGAAGCAACCAATAAATATTTTCTACATTACAATAAGTATTAGAGCTGGGAATAGACCACTGAGTGAAGCAGTAAGAGCAAAAAGTTAGCTCCCTCACCTTTGGTCAACACTGGAAAAAATTACTTACCAATTCAACAAGTTCAACATGTAACCATCACATGGAGAAAAAGGAGGGAACTTGAAAGCTCATGCAAGGGCCAACCATTAAAGGCATCGTGGCAGTAGTAATGGAGGATTTAAAAATACCGTCAATGATTGCAGATTAGTCCGACTAAAAAGTAGTAAAAAGGTCTCAAAGATTGGACAAGTACGTTCATAAAAGAATAAAAGTGTTCCAACCTCTATACCTCTGCATCGTTCACCTAGGAAAGCAAAATGCATGTCATTGCAAAATAAAAGGCTTGAAGATACGTGGGAAGGGGGAGCAGTGCAAATTAATCCAAAAAGATGACATTTAAGAAACCAAGGAGATGTATTTCGTGGTGGAAGAAGATATAAAAAGACCCTTGAGGATAAGGGTGTTTTCTAGACTCTAGAGGAAATAAATGTCATATACGAGTCTGTTGTGTTGATTCAAAAAAAAAAAATATTTTGGATTATGATGAGTTAGACTAGTTTGGACCAGAATGAGTTATGATTTGTTTTGTTGATAAATTTTAAAAAGTTGAAGTTTATCTTTATCCCATTGAAATTTCATGTATAAATTCTAATATAGACAATGAGTAATGATCGTCATGATTTCTCAAATTATAAACTGTTAACTAGTCTAACTTAGAGGTTTGTAGTGCTCCATTTTATAAAATTTAGATGTCTTGGTTACCTCAAAGCAACAGAGGGGGAGGGAGGCAGGCTAACGGGGGCCATTGCCCCTTGGCTTTTTAAAAATTTCCTCTCCCTCCTGTGTTTCTTTATTATAAAAAATAAAATTTAACTAATTCCTTAAATTTTAAGAAATTATTATATAATTATATAAACTAGCACATGACCCACACAATGTGCGAGTTTAATTTTATGTATTTATTTTTAATTAGGACATTTTTACTTGTTATTTATGGTAAAATATGTAAACCCCTCTAATTTATAGATATAGTATCTTAAAAATTAAAATTAGAAAGAAAAAAAATTCTATTAGCTATAGTATGATATTTCAATTTTAACTTATTTTTAAAGCTTACTACTATCATAATCTAATAACACAATCGTGATATGATACAGTTCTAAGATAGCTCCATAATTCATCTTAGTAGAAACATGATATCATAAGAATCTTAGGTCTTGTTTGGATATTCAGTTTCTATCACCCATAACTCTATTTTCATCACCCATAACTCAAAACTAGTGGGTCACACGGCTGAGTAGTGTGTTTGGATGTGTTTCCAGTTTTTGTTTCCATTACTTAATTCTCTAATTTTTGAGTGATGGGTTATAGAATCTGAAAATAAATTTTAGATGTTTTCAAATTATCAAAACTCAGTTTCCATGATATTTTCGTAATTAAACACATGCATGAGACCCACTAGTCTTGTCAAGTCACTTTCCTTCTCTCTCCCACAGTCATTCTCCTCTTTTCTTTTTTTTTTTTTTTTTTTTTTTCCACTTTTCTTTCTTTTTGTGTCTCTTCTTTCTATATTCTTCGCTACACTCTATTTAGTTCTTTCTTTCCTTTCTTTTGTATTTTTTTTTTTTTTTTTTTTTTTTTTTTGTGTTCTTCATCATAGAATAACCAAAGCAACCAAAGCAAAGCAAAACAACCAAAGCAAAGAGAAAAAGAGACAAAGACAGAGAGAGCCATGACTGGGTAGGATGTTTGTGTGTGGGTATTGCTGTTTTTCTTCTCCATACTTCCTGACTCCATCGTCGGCACCATCATCTCAGTCTCAAACCCATTAAAAAAAAAAATCAAGAAACAAACTTTTCAAGCTTCAAGCTCCACCCTCTTTCTTTTTTATTTTCTTTCTATTTATTTGCTCAATTTTCTCTTTTTTCTTTGAGCTGAAAGTTCCTTCCTTTGTAATTGTTTGGGGATTTGGTTGATTTAGGTTTGAGGATTTGACAAATGGAATTTGGATACAATTCTAAGATACATGATATCATAAGAATCTTAGTAATTTCTTGTCCCTCTTCAGAGATTTTTCTTCTTCGATGCTGAGATTCTCCTATATATTTTTGTTGGTGTTGGATATTTGTCATTAACATGCACTGAAAGCAACAATATGAGCATGAGATAGTATTCTCTTTTGATATTCAATGGTGTAGACAATTGGAAGTAATATACTAAACTATGAAGCAAAAAAAAATGTAATAGTAATGAGTTTAGAATACCTGCAATTCCTTCTCAAAAAAAAAAAAAAAAAAAAAAAAAAAAAAAAAAAAAAAAAAAGAATACCTTCAATTACTCCCCTGTATTGTCGGTATTTGGGTTGTGTCGCCTCTGACATCTTTCAATTTATTATATAATTCAGTCTTGAATATACATTAATTACACCTTACCCATATACACCTTACCCATATAAGTCAATTTTCTACAATACATGTGCATGCACTAACTTGTAATTATCGATATGACTGCCCACCATATACCAAAGTGTCTCTCTCATCTTTATGTTGGCAGGAACTATTTCTATCATGCATATCTAACTGAAAAGAAAATCTTTCCTAAAAAAAAAAACCTGAAAAGAAAATCACATTGAATGTTAAAGGTTCACTTTTATTATTTTCTTTTAGTAAATATTTTAGAAAGTGCCACTACAAATTTTGCAAATAAGTAAATCAAATATCGAAAAAAAAAAAAAAAAAAAGGATGATGTATGGGCAAAGTAAAACACTACAAACTTTGCCCCAATTTTTTTTTCGCTCCTTACAATTTTCTGGTTCCATCTCCGCCACAGATTAGGATCTTCCATCTCTTTCCCCTCTATTTTGTTTTTTTAATTTCATTCCATATCTTACTATAAAAATTTTAAAAATGAGATATTTTTAATTTTTTATTAACCTGTTGCATTTATAATTTACTTCGAATAATTAGGTAATCCAAAGATGGAAACATTATCATTGCTTTAATTTGCCGATTATTTAATTTTCTTGTAATTCATAAGATCATCTCAATCAAATTGCAAACTTATAAACTTAAATTTCATATTCACTTTCATTAATTAATAAATAAATAAATAAATAAATAAATAAGTGACTTTAATTTCTTCTTTCTTTTGGAAAGAAGTTTAGTTGTTTTAGAATCAGTTTTACTTTTTATCATGTTCATATAGATGAGAGTTTTTTTTTTTTTTTTTTGGCTTAATATTTGTTCTCTGCTCTATTATCTTTATTTCCATCCAAAAAAAAAAAAAAAATTCTAAATTGCATAATGCATGGAATGCATGGAGAGTACTCGAAGAAGGCCAACATTAGGTCTTATCAAACAATAGAAAATGAAAAAGACATTACATTAGTAAATAAAATCAAGAGAGAAGAAAAACAATTTGGCTAATCTGACCTTTCAACTTGTTTTGGTAACTTTTCTTGTAGTAAATCCAAAAACTTACTTTCCTGAGTAAATTCCTCTTGCAAAAGAGCAAAATCTTAACATCAAAAGCATTTCTCACTATTTTTTGCAGGTGAAAAGGTACAAAGGTCAAAGGTGAAAATATAAATTACAGTATTTTTTTTAAAAGTTAACTATTGTAAGTTGTCTTTTAGTAGTAGGTTATCTTTGTTTGTCATACTCATACACATTAAAATCCTAATTATTCTGAACGGAATGACACAACGTTTGGATTGAACGGTTTCTTTTTTTTTTTTTTTTTTTTTTTTGGTCAGATAAGTGTTATGTAATAGGAGTTATGGGTTTCTTGTTTAATTTCATTGGCCGAATGACTTCAGAAGGTGTCTTTTGGTAGACGTTTGGTTCAGATTTATATTCTTAGCATTCCCTCTTAAAAATTAGATATTTTAGTATTTAACTTTCTCTATAGGGTTTGGTTAATGGACGCCCTTAATACATTTATTAATAAATTATTTTTAAAAAGTTTTAATATTACTTTCATAAAAATATTTTAAAAACTCATAAAAAAATAGTTCTTCTTTTATTTTTCCATAAAAAAATTTTCAAATATTTTCTAAATCAATGTCCATAAAGTATCGTTAACTTTTCTCATATATATATATATATATATATATATATAAATTATAATCTATTGTAATTTAACATTAAGATAGTTCAACAAACTGATGGGATGAAAAAAAGAGAGAGAATGGGGTTCTTTCAACTTCTAAGTTCCAGCACAAATATCTTAATATAGTAAAATTGTAATGTACATGGTGTAATATACCAAACCAGAACAAGGTAGAAACTCATAAGTTCATTATCTCAAATATCTTAATATAGCATTGCTGATGAAGGAAAAAACAAGACCTAAAAGCTAGGCCTAGCAATCGAAAGCGACGAATTTGAGAGAGAAGGGATCAGAGTGAATTTGAGATAATGGCAATTGACAACTGCGGGATTGACTCATTGACCCAGCCATCGAAAGTGTTGGGAATCATTATAGACTCTCTGTAGTAGTTGGTAAAGACTCAGTTGAGAATCTTGAGACTCGAGATTTGAGAGAGACCCGTAGAAAATTTGAGAAAAACTGACAGACCACCGAAAGTGTTCGGGAATCGGGACAATCCTAGTACACACCGCACTAAGAGATTGTTAGTTTAGTTGCCCATTTAAAAAATTAGTTTCCTGAGTTAAATAAAATGTTGTGAGTCCCACTTAATACTTGTTTGGTTGAAATTTTTGAAAGCTCATCTAAAAAAATGCAAACAACATAATTGAAAACACACTTTAAAAATGTTTTCAGTTGTTTTCAACAAATAGGTGGTGACAATTTTGGAAATAATGCCACCGTCCAGCTAATTTGTTTAGGTCACTGTCTCTCCCTCTCTCTTTCTCTTTAGTCCAATCCCTATGAGACTTGTGACCCAAGGTTGATTCATGTCTCCAATCCAATTACAGCGAGTCAACGGTACTAATCTTTGTAGGTGCCTTTTTATACTTTTGGGTTAAGGCTTCTATAGAGAGTAAGGGAGTTGGGCTTGGCTCTCTTCATGGGATTCCCCTTGAATGCACAAGACAAAGCACTCCAAATAAGATATGTATATGTGGCAAAATAATGGTTAGTCCACAACAAGGTTAGCAAATGTAACTAAAATAAACAATAACGTACATAATAATGAAAATGAAAGTATTCTCTATAGGATATGAATTGCAATGTGTATATATACGTATGGCAGGATTAGTTAAAACTAAACAAACTAACATGTGTTAGCAAAGAATAAATAAAGTTTCTGCAGGTATAATCATGAATCAAAAGAAAACGTTCTCAGCAAGATGTTGACTAAGAGAGCTCAACTCAAACTCATACAACCTTCTTATCCGATTGGGCTACAGAGTTGAGTGATTTGGAACGTGAGTTAGAGTAGTCATCCATAAGAGATTGCAGAGAGTATGGTTTTGTGTTTTTTGGGAGAGGGAAAGGAATCCCAGTAATGCATGCTATACTATCCTTTAAATTATCTGTCCAACCTTTCCATTGTGGATTTCTTATCTTTTCTTTGAAATTAGTTGTATTAATCAAAAACTTTTGGTCTGTTCTTCCATAGTAAGAGTTTTTGACTCCCACACTAATGATTCAGGAATTGTTCAATTAAAGCAGGAATCTAAATAAACTTAAAACAGTTTGATGCATCATCAAAAATAAAAATAAAAAATATATCGGGCAAATATCCCAATATCTTCTTATTCTATCAATTAAAAGAAATTCCTAAAAGAAATTAAAGATTTATTTAGATAGATATGATACAGAATTCCCCCAATCTCAATATCCCATATCTTAGCCGAATCAATCACAGAGAGAAAAACATACGTTACATACACGCATAGAGAGAAAGAGAGAATTTTAAAATGCTCTGATCTACAAAAGGACCCCTTTATAAATTGAAGAACCAAAAAAAAAAAAAAAAAAAAAAGTGAGCAGATTTAGCAAATTTTACTGAAAATATTTAAGCACCATGAAGTCATTAGTTTAAATGTGGAATGAAATGAATGGATTTATTTACCAACATAATTATGTTTAAATTTAATTCTCACTTGTGATCATTAATTGTTTTTGTCAAATTTATCATAAAAAATTAAATATATTAAATAGTAAAAGAGAAATAACAAAGTTCGGTAACAAATTTGGTTGTAGCCTAAAACTACAACTCCATTTTATATATATATATATATATATATATATATATATATATATATGTAGGGATACGATTTTTAACGACCCAAGGATAACGTTGGGCTCGTGTGTAAAGGGCCCGAACAATATGATTTGTAGAGAGTGGGTTTGGAAAGGCTCGCCTTTGGGTGCTGGGTTTCGGTCTGGTCCCGGTTTCATGAGCGATCATACAAAGATGAGTTTGGACTGTATAGCAGAGTCTTGCATCAATGTAGTTTGAAAAGTTTGACTCCTCAGAATTAGTCCGAGGAGCATTACATTCTCACCATTCCTCCTTTTTCTTCCTTCTTTCTCCAGGGGCCTTCCCTCCCCCCCATCTTTCTCCTCCTTTTTTCCCTTTTATACTAGTATTCGATTTTCCTTCTTCATCTACGTGTCAGTTTCTCCTTGTTTGGGGCAATTACTCGTCCTATCAATCTTCACGTCAAAGTGGTTGGGAAAAGCTGGATAGCATGGTATGGGGTATGGGCTTGTCAGTCTTTGGGCTCCACGCTATGATGTTGGCAGCTTTCTAGCTTGTGCTGCTCTTGTACCGAGTTTGTCCTTTTCTTCGGGCGTTTTGTGAGGCGTTGAACGTGAGGTTGTCCTCGGCTATATTATTGGGCCATCAAGGGGTTCTCCTCATATCTCCTCGGCAGTAGGCTCCTCGGCTTAGGCTTTGGGCCCTTAATGTGAAGTGGGTCGGGATTCCAAATTTCAGGCCCCACAATATATATATATATATATATATATATATATATATATATTTATTGGATGTGAATTTTGACAAATTTATCATTAGATTACATTTTCTTCTTATATTCTCCATGCTTTCAAAGAGATCAAAAATTAATAGTTATGTTATCAATCAAAATTTTAAATTTCAAGTTTTTGTAGTCTAAAATTATACATAAAAAATAAGTTTATAAATCGAATAGTAAATTACATATGATTGACATAAAATTTGACATGTGTATTAAGAACATAAAGAACATGAAATTCACTGGTTAGATTTTAAAAATATGTATTTCATTCTACAACTAAGTTTATAGCCAAATTTCCAAAGAGAACATAGCTCTTTTTTTTTTTTTTTTTTTTTGGTGGAAAATTCCAGTTAAACATTGAAGCCAATTGCAAAATTCAAAAGAATACAAATCCACCATCAAAAGAAGCATACACACATATATATTTTAGTTAGGTTAAAGTATTTGTAAAGACTCAATTTGCTTCCCAAAGCCCAAAAATGAAAAGGACTAAGGCTCAAAGAGCTCAAAACAATGAATTTGTAGAGAGTGAACTAGAAACTGAACTTCAATAAGTTGTACAGTGATCACAGTAGGCTAATTATTATTTGAAAGCATAAACAAAAAATTTTGGATAAGGAAAATCCTCCTCAGCAACGTCCAAGGAAGGTTGTTCTTATATATTTCTCTTAAACTTAAACACAATTATAGTTCTTGAGTGTATAGTGATTTTGCTATAGAATATCTCATGCCCCCCTTGTAATGGGGTTTTTCTTCTTTATATTCCCCCTCTTCACTTCATCTTAGCCCTCCACGTGTAGATCAGATTACTAGCTTTGATACTTGTCCCATCAGCACCTTCTTAAAGTCTTTATGGGTAGCTGTAAGGTTGAATGTTAATGTTTAGGTATCACCTCCACATTAATACGGATGGGGAGTTAGCTATAGAGCATTTAATGCAATGGTAGCAGCTTTCTCCTCGGATATTTCCCAACTCTCTTTTGTCTTATCCCTATCTGATATTTATCCTTACCAACATGATTGCTTGTTGCCTTATTCTTGGCGAAGTGTCATGCCCCAAACCCCAAAGGGTCCAAAGCATGAGAAAGACGTCTCAAAGTACCTATAGATTTTTCCTTTTTGACAATCCAATCCACAAAAATAATATCAAGTACCAACATCAAGAATTATTATAATAATTCCATTAAATATACTCTCAAAGTAAGTCAGAACTCTAAGCAATAATTACAAGGACCATTGTCCACAAAAGAATAGAGATTTGAATAAATAATTACATATCATCAATTTGTCCCATCAGTGGGAATAACGTCACAACCACTATAATATACAAAAGAATGAGTCAAGCCTATTCTAAGATGTACATTATCTAATATATCCATTACAAAGGTTCAGCCTCCATCGGTAGTTAGTCTAACTATTGTCAGCCACCAAAAAGCTGTCTCAAAAGATTGTTGCCTACTCTGAAAAGTTTATAAAATAATGGAATGAGATAAAACCCAGTAAGTAGCATAATTAATGGGGGTGGGGGAAATGCAAATTTCATCATTCAATAATAATAGTATGACAAGAATGATTAAGTAATGAAACACAAAGTTTCTCAAAGTAAATACCTTGAAACTATATACTATAATTTGTGAGCACCAATAATATAATTTCCAAAACCATAATATCTAACGTATGATAAATTATCACAAATATACCACACTACCACATAAACCAGTCTGGGGATCCACCCATTTACAATCGACATGATATTGTCCTCTCTAGTATGCAGACTTTTGGCCCCATGGATAGCAGCCTCACCTATACCCTCAAGGTTTTTCTCTTCCCACATTGGCAACAAAGAGAGCGCGTCAAATAGGACCTCTTTTGCCTGTGGTCTTTTGGTCCCATGGACAGCAACCTCACCCACACACAATCAAGGAACCTCTCCCCCCCCCCCCCCCATGGGCGCGGGGAAGAATGCGTCATCCAAAGTGAAAAGACGCTGACCTGGATTTGATTCCGTTATCACAAAAACTACGAAAACCAAATCGAGTGATTACCGAGAAATCACACATGACATGGTGTTAAAAACCACATAAACTTACAAGTTACATTATTTTGAAACACATAGTTTATATCCAAGTAGTTTCAAAAAAACCTTAAATAATTTAATTTCCACAAAGTTTGTAAGGTTTTCAACTTCATTCTTGTCAAAAGATTTTTTATCAATTTCCCACGTAAAAAGACAAGATAAGCATCTTTAAATTTTCTAATATACCATGAATTCCAAGATTTTCTTATCAAAGATTAAATAAAAGATGCTCATTTTTCCATATCAACAATTCATGCATTTTCCCAAATGCAATACCAAATATGATGCATTTTCATATATAATTATATATATATATATATATATATATATATATATATATATATATATATATATATATATATATATATTAAGGTTACGACACAATAGTTTTTAGGAAAATATAGTTTCCATAGATAGTTTCCAAAAGTGTGTCTAACCCAAAAACAACATTTATGTAATATGGTTATTTTTCAAAAATCTCATTAAAAAGCTACTTACCTCGCAACCGCAAAAGCCTAATTCTCTAAGCTCCAAGGAGATTAACTAGAACCTAAACAATATTAAGTAAACCTATCACAATAAGCATAGAGCTTGAAATTGTATCTAGCTACAATTTAGGAATTGCCAAATGAGCACTTAATTAGGCAAGCCTAGTATTTAACCTCATCAATAATAATATATTCCACTTCCAAAGTTTCTCAACAAATTGATTCACAAGGCATAAACTCCAATTTATAAAGTTAACCCATTTAATATCATCTCCAACATCATGACTAGCTTCCATAAAATTTACACTACATCATTAAGAGACCCATGAAAGCAAAATCAAAATATCCTCCAAGACAAGAAATTTAGAATTTCAACTAACTCCAAATAAACCCAATGGCAATGGAAAAATTAAATTTATCAATCATCAAATGTTATAACTTAAAACCCCTAAATTTTCCACCATACATAAACCTTAAGTAGTTATCATTAGTACAAACCATATACCCACTCATCAAATATAATTCCACCAAAACAAAACCCATACATACAAACACATAAATATCACTTTCAATGCTCATAAATCACATGGGTATTATTATTAAAGCTTAGATAAAAATAACCTCAAGCAAAAGTGTAAAACCCACCAAAAAGATTATAAATTTTTACCTTAAAAAAAGGATATGAAGTTGCTTATAGGTTCACAAGAATTTTCCAATGATCTTGCTGGAAAATTATGGTGGAAATGGTGGTGGTGGTGTGGAAGTATCGGTGAAAGGATATAAGAGTGGAGAGGAGTGTATGAGAGAAAACAAAAAAATGAAAAGAAAGGAAGAGAGTGAGCCAGCCAAAGAGTAAAGAGATGAGTGAAAATGAGTGGTGGGGAAGGGGGTTAGGTGGGGCATGTATGGTCCATTAAAAATCTGCCTCTACTTTTTTTTTTTTTTTTTTTTTTTTTTTTTTTTTGGCTAACTGGGACATTACACGAAGGGTCGGACCTTTGACCTCTACTCCGCTTAGCCGAGGAGGTGCTTCTCCTTGGACTACACTTCCAACTCCTTATGACCGAACTTCTTCTGTGGACTATTAACTTGTGTGCCTCCATTAGTATCTACTTGTCCTCGGACTATTTAATGTCCTCAGACATGGCCCACAGCCCAATACCCATGTTTAGGCCTTTCATCCCTACAATAGCCCCTTGAAATTCCATTTTTTTGCTCCTCGAGAAAAAGGGGGATTTTGATCTCCCAGTAATTATCCTTCCCTACTCTTACGTCATCTATTTCTATGCAGGTGTCTTGGGTGGGAACTCTCCCGCTTATTTTTTTCCCCCTATATATATTGCTCAAATATTCTAGCTGTTCTACTTTTCACATTTTCAACTCTCAAGAACCAATCCGAGAAGGCCTTCTTCACTTTCATAAGTCACCTCTAGCATTTCTCTTTAAATTTAGAGCCTTCTCTTCCTTGGCCTCCCTAATTTCACCTCGTCACCTTAACACTGTCAATTATTTTTTTCAAATGGGTAGATTCGTTAGTTTAGTTGACACCCCGGAGGGTATAGAGAGTTTTAAAGCCTGTTACCACATTCCACCTAGGGTTTTAATTCGGTATTGACACCAAGGGGAATGGCATACCATAAGACAAGAAGGGGAGGTAGTCATCCTTATAATTGCCTTTATAAAGGGAGGGATGAGAATCCCTATGGGTAGGGGTAGAGTGACTAGGGACTACCCTATTGCCCATAGACTTTGTCCTACCTAGTGCACCCTTAATGTTTTTAGGATTTTAGGTAGTATAGATGCCCTTTAATGAAAAGATGAATGTGAACCTTAATCACCACAATGTTAACTGAGTTTACAACCATCACAAACTCAAAGGCTAGAGGTACTATTTGAAAACTAGAGTCCCTACGATTAAACTTATATCATGTCTCCTTGAGTTTAATAAGGGTATGGACAAGGACTTTTTAATTGTCTCAGGGGAGTGGCATGATGGACTTCATTGCCCAACACGAGGTGGGACACTAGGTAGGGCATTTGGATTTAGGTTTACTACTCTAACAATACCCCTTTTCTTACTAACAATTTTTGTGTTTACTTCTTCTATTTTCACTTGTAAATTGGTTCTTATATTATCTACGTTGTATTCTAACCATGTTCTTACTTTTGGTGAATCTACAAATAAACACTCTATAATCCCAAAACTTTACCTTGTCAACGAGTCCGAACTAACAAAGATACTCAAGGTCAAGAATTTTATCCACTACGACGGGCAGCTAAGAGTGGCCCACATCATTCTCGGCTACGATCCCATCTCCTCCAGCTTCCAAGCCCCCAAGTATGTAATAAAAGCAAAGGATCCTAGTTTGCACCGGATCAACATCACAATACCGAGCTTCCTTGTTGTTCCTGCTTGAGAAGGTACCTAGTTGGTGGAATTACCCTCTCAGCACACTGCCCAGGAACCCCTTCTCAACCACCTCCTAAAGAAACAACAAAAATAGTTGAAGTTTTAGACTCCGAGGAGGATTTTGAAGTTTTCAACTAGCCTCGGTCTCTAGAGCCTCCACACGTTGATTTCAGCCACCTTCCCCTAACTCAAGTAAGTTGTGTCCAAGAAGCCCCAAGCATACCCGACGCAAAGGTGCTTCAACGCAAAGCCAAGACAAGTCTACTTGAGCTCCTAGAGTCTCATGTAGGAGGTACTATGCCCGAGGTGGCCATTCAAACCAAACCTTCTACTCCTCCTCCCGCCCAAACCTCTCGGCCTAATCCTGCAGACAAGAAGAGGAAGCGAGACCAAAAAGGAAAAGATGTAGTGGAAGAGGGAAGGGGCATCACCCCACCCCCTCAAAGAACCCGAGCCCTAGAAAGGGGCTAAAGTAGCCAGGACAGCCCGGATGAGGTCCTCAAGTGAAGGGGCTATCGTGGAGAGGGGGCGTGATCGTTGTACCAAGGTCCAAGCTTGGAACCCCCCTCTAGTGCTGAATGGATCTCCTCTCCCTATATATTCTTCTATTAGGGATTTCCAGCAGGGGAAGGCTGGGTACGTAGTAAATGCCCTGGAGCAGCCTGCATTGTTGCCTAATGATATGGCCGACCTAAGAACCATGAAGAAACACAAAGTGTTTCTAACTCTCAAGAGAGATCTTGCGCTGGTAAATGCTTCCCTTTTTATTTATTTATTTATTTTTAATTTTTTACTTAGTGTTCCTATTGCTTTCTCTCATCATTACATTTTTCTTTTTTTAAAAGCTGTTCAAACTGCGCATATGGCCAATGAGCTAGGAACAACTCCCACAAGCAAATGAAGGAGGAAGAGGGGCGGCGCATAGCTGCCGTGGATGCCTTCATATTGGTCGAGAAGAGGATTAAAGGATCTCGAGCACTAAACTAACCGAGGCTGACAAGGAAAAGAAAAGCGCCACGGCTACTCTACAAGGGGCTAAAAGGTAGGCAGAGAATCAGCGCAAACAACTTTGCCGGATCGAGGACCAGCTAGCCATAGCCAAGGAGCAAATAGGGGCATTGAAAAAAAAATCTGGAAGAGGCAGAGAAAGCTACAGAAAAAGCCGAGTAGGAAGGGTATGACATTGAGGTGGCAGAAACCAAGGAAACCCTCAAGGTTGAGGTTTCTGGGGTTTGCAGAAGTTATTGCCTCTAAGTGTGGAACGAGGCTCTAAACCAAGCTAGAGTAGATGCTTCATCCACCCTAAGGAGAGTAGAGAATGTCTACTATCCTCCCGCCATTTGAGCATCAGGCCCTTCATGCTCCAAGGTTGAAACTGCCCCCAAAGATCCGGACCTTAGTAAAGATATCTCTACCAATGCTCTCCCATTTCCCAACAGTTCTCCTATAGAGGCCGAGCAAGTTGGTCTTCTTTGAGAAAGAGAAGGAAACAACTAAAGAGGTAGCCCCTAAGGCCACAAAGCTTCCCTTTGCACCCAAAGGCTCCTCCAAGGAGAAGGGAACCTCCCAAAGCCAAGAAATAGTTTTGGTAACTCTCCCTTTTCCTACCAAGGAGGATCCTAAGGTTAAAGGTTCAGCCTCTTAAGCAACAATATCTAAAAAATCTGCTAAGGCCACAACGAAAGACAACCCTCCCTTTAAAACCAAATAGGACCTAGGTTATGATTTGCAGGCTTTTTTTTTTTTTTTTTTTTTTTTTTTTGGGTGTATTTCTTTCTACATGTAATTGTTGTTTACGCTCATAGATATGTACTTTCTTTGCCTTTTCAAGGCCTTACTTAATGAAAAACATTGACTTCCCTTATGTTTCCTTGTATTTGTGCAAAGTTAAATATGATTTCTCTTCTATTCAGTACTTAACTGACATAAGCATAATCTATAGTTTCTTTTAATTCAAGATATATCTTCATTCTTAACTTTAACAATTATTTACACAAGTGGCAATCTAACCACTACATTCCATACAACCAACAATATAATAGGCTAACCTTTCCAAGCCTATAACGATTAATAAAGTGTAATTTAACTTCAAGACATACCTTATGTACTTGAGATAAGTAGCTCAAAGGATTATATGTACCTTAGGATTTCCTTCTCAACCTCAAACATTGATAAAGCATCTATTTGTCCAAGGCTTCACATAACCCTCCACTTAGCAATAGATCCAGGTAGTTGTAGGTGTTAATTTACCCATAGTACATGGTTCGAGGATCCAAGCATTACTAAAGTTTTGTTTAACACTTAGATAGATACTAAGCAATGCTAATTTACCCAAGGTATGTGGTCCGAGGAGCCAAGCATGACCAAGGTTCTATTTAACACTTAAATATATGTTAAGAAGTATTAATTTACCCAAGGTATGTGGTCCGAGGAGTCGGGCATGACCAAGGTTCTATTTAATACTTAAACAAATAATGAAGAGTATTAATTTACCCAAAATATGTGGTCCAAAGAGCTAGACATGACTAAAGTTCTGTTTAATACTTAAACAAATAATACACACAACATATAGTATTATAAATGTAAATGTGGCAAAGTTGCCTTTCATTAATAGTAATACTTTCGTAGGTTATTTACATTCTAAGAGCGTGGTACAACATTTTCATCTAAGTCTTCTAGAAAATAAGCACCTATACTAGCTACCGAGATAATATGATAGGGCCCCTCCCAATTGGGCCCCAACTTTTCCCATGCTAGGTTTTTTGCAGTACCCACAAATTTCCTTAGTACCAAGTCACCAGGTGCTAATGGCCTTACCTTCATGCCCATATCATACCCCTATTTGAGCTTCTGCTGATAACATGCTAGTTGAGCCATGGAAATTTCTCTTCATTCCTCAATCAAATCTAGATTTTTTTCCAATAAGTTATCATTGTTGTCCGGAGTCCTCAACATTGGGAATCCAGTCTCTAGAGGGATCATGACCTTGGACCCATAATTCATTGAAAAGGGTGTTTCCCCGGTTGACCGATGGGGAGTAATCTGATATGTCCAGAAAACATGTGGTAGTTCTTCTAACCATCTACCATTTGCCTCATCCAACTTGTTCTTAAACCCATTCACTATAACCTTATTAATGACCTCGGCCTGCCCATTCCCCTATGGATAGGCTGGAGTTGAATATCTGTTCCTAATGCCCAATTCAAAGTAGTAACTCCTGAAAGCTTTACTATCAAACTCAAGTCCATTATCCGAGATGAGGATGTGAGGAATCCCAAATCAAGTGACAATATTTTTCCATACAAATTTCTTTACATCTATGTCCCCGATTTTGGCTAGTGGTTCAGCCTCTACCCATTTTGTGAAGTAATCGGTGCCACCGAGAAGCCATCTCCTGTTTTCTGTAGCCTTAGGGAATGGTCCTACAATGTTTAGGCCCCACTGAGCAAAAGGCCATGGACTAGACAAAGGATTAAGGACACCTCCTGGTTGATGAATGTTTGGAGCAAATCTCTAGCACTGATCACATTCTTCACATACTCCTATGCTTCTTTTCGCATACTTGGCCACCAATACCTTTGAGTGAGGGCCCTATTAGATAGTGACCTGCCCCCTGTATGACTTCCACAAATTTCCTTATATAACTCCTCCAAGAGTGGCTCTACTACTTTAAGATGGACACATAACAAGTATGGTCCAAAAAAAGAAAGTTTGTGCAACTTTTGCTCCTCAAACAACTGGAAACGAGGAGTTTTCCTTCGTACCTTATCTGCCTCTTCCTTCTCCTCGGGTAGCGTACCTTCCTTGAGGAACAAAACTATAGAATCCACCCAGCTAGGTCCTACCCTAATTTGGTGCACCTAAACCCTTTCTTTCTTCTCCTTGATGGGCTTATGTAAATCTTCAACAAGTATAACTCGAGGTAAGCCTTGTGTAGAGGAAGTTGCCAAAGTAGCCGGAGAATCAGCATATGTGTTTCTACTTCTCGGGATTTGCTGCAAAGTGAAAGATTCAAAACTTGATTGCAAGCACCTAGCTTGGCTCAAATACTCTTGCATCCTCAAATCCCTAGCTTCCAACTCTCCCTTTACCTGGCCCACTACCAACCTCAAATTCGAGAATACGTCCACTACCTTTCCTCCCATTTTCTAAACCAAAGCCATCCCTACCAACAAAGTTTCATACTCAGCCTCATTATTTGTGGCTGAGAAACCTAACCTTAAAGACTTTTCAATAGTAATCTTCTCTGGGGATATCACAACTAGCCCCACCCGAGATCCTCGTTGATTAGCTACACTATCAACATATAATTTCCAAGATAAGGGTCCCTGTAAAGAGATTGTGTCAACTAGTTTTCCTCCTAAGTTCTACTTCTCGCCCTCTATTTCTACTAGAGATTCAACAAATTTTGCCACCAAATCTGCAAGAACTTGGCCCTTAATAGAGGTCCAAGGCATATATTTGATGTCAAAAGCTCCTAAAATTGTTCCCCACTTGGCAATTCTCCCTGTATAATCACCCTTTCGAAGTAGTGACTAAAGAGGAAGTTGGGTTAAAATCACAAGCGTGTGAGATTCGAAATAATGAGAGAGTTTCCGCGTGGCATGCACTACTGCCAAAATAGCCTTTTTCTAATGGTAGGTAACAAACCTCTACTTTGTGCAATGACTTGCTCACGTAATAAACTGATCGTTGTACTTTATTATCCATTCTTATCAGTATTAGGCTCACCGCATGAGAGGCTACAGAAATATAGGCGAAAAGAACCTCTTCCTCTTTGAGCCTAGACATAATGGGTGGTCGAGAAAGATAATCCTTCAACTGCTAAAAGGCCAAGGCACACTCTTCAATCCACTTAAATCCCTTCCATTTATGTAACAATTGAAAGAAGGGCCTACACACTGTTTCTTGACCGAAAGATGAATTGGTTCAAGGCAGCAATCATTCCTGTTAACTTCTAGACTTCCTTGGGATTCCGAGGAGGTTGTAGATTGTTAATTTTCTTAATTTGATCAGGGTTGACTTCAATTCCACGATGAGTGACCATACAACCCAGAAATTTGCCTGAACTAACGCCAAAAGAACACTTAGAAGCATTAAGGAGTAGTTTATGCTTTCTCAGTACTTCAAAAATACTTCCGAGGTCATTTACATGCTTGGACTCCACCTTACTCTTCACCACCATATCATCTATGTAAACTTCAATATACTTGCCAAGTTGAAGATCCTAGTCATCATCCTTTGGTTGGTGGATCCTGCATTCTTGAGTCTAAAGGGCATTACTTTGTAATGGTAATTTCAAGTGGGTGTAACAAAAGCAATCTTCTCCCGATCGTCCAAAGCCAATGGTATTTGATGGTACCCTTGAAAGGCATCCAAAAGACTCATCCGAAGATGGCCCATAGTTGCATCCACCAAAAGGTCTATCCAAGGTATTGGGAAGAGGATCTTTTGGGCAAGCTTTATTTAAATCAGTGAAGTCCATACATACTTGCCACTTCCTATTCTTCTTCTTTACCACCACTATATTAGCCAACCACTCAAGGTAAAACATCTCTTTTATTGCTCCTGCCCGCTTAAGTTTGATCACCTCCTCCTTAATAGCATCAGAATGTTTTTTAGAAGAGTGCCAAGGTGGTTGCTTTTTAGGAATGATAAATGGATTAACATTTCAGTAATGACAAATAAAATTTGGATCCACTCTAGAAGCTTCATAGGCACTCCATGCAAACACATTAACATTCTTCTTGTGGAAGACAATCAGTTCTTCTTTTTCTTGAGGAAGTAAATGAACTCCTACTTGGAAGAACTTCTCCTCGTCATCATCAATGACAATTTTTTCTAACTCTTCAGACTTTGCCCCTTCTACCACCACATTTGTAGACAAGACTGTTCTTCTTGATTGCTATAAATCCCTCTCTGCAGAGGCCAACGATTCACCTTCAGATTAATGTCTAATTGTAGCCACCAAACATTGGCTGGTCATAAATTGACTTCCAATCAGCTCCTCAACTTGATCTCTTAACGGATACTTCTCCTTCAAGTGCAAGGTGGAAGAAATAGCCCCCATGGCATGAAGCTAAGGTCTTGCCATAATAGCAGTGTAGGAGGAATAGGCATCTACCAAAATGAAGTTCGTTTCCACGACTTCTGACCCTGCCTGAACAAATAACCTGATTTAATGCTTCGGGATGACTGTTTTCCCATCAAACCCTACTAGAGGAGGATCATAGCAGGCTAGGTCCTTAAGCTTCAGCTTGAGCCCTTTTATATAAATCAAGGTACATAATCTCTACACCACTGCCTTGATATGCCAACACTCTCTTCACATCATACCCTCCAATCCTGAGGGCAACCACCAAGTCATCATCATGTGGCTACAGGGTTCCAACCTTATCCTCATAAAAAAAGCTTAAAGCTGGTCGGACTTCCATTCTACCCCTCTTAGGATCAGAGGTCGGGTCTTCTACAAATGACCGAGCTATAGACGTCACCCTAAATGGATGGAAATCAATCCTACCTGGGGTAGCAAGAATAACACTAATCGTCCCCAGAGCCAATCTTGAAGAAGCATCTCTCTGGTGTCCCGACCCTGGCTGGCTCTCCTGTCTGTTTGGTTGATACAAGAATTGCTTTAACTTCCTAATTTTAACCAATTGTTCCAGATGATCCCGTAAAGTCCTACATTCCTCTATAGTGTGTCCTTGGTCCTGGTGGAACTAAAAATGAAGACTTTGGTTGCGCTTTGTGGGGTCTCCACCTATCTTATTTGGCCACTTAAAATATAGTTCATTCTTAATTTTTTTCCAAGTTTTGGTGCACAGGCTCCCTAAACATAGTGCTAACTACTTGGGCAGTATTAGATCTAGTAAGCCCAGCAAAATCTCTCTTGGATTGATTGTTGTTGTACCTCTCTAACCTGAAATCCCTTCGGTCTTGGGGAACTACCTTGGCCTTCCCCTTTCCTTGTTGTTGGTCCTCCCCGACCCATTTATACTCATCAATATGATCCATAAGCTGACGTACACTCTGGAGGCTTCCTTGTTAAAGACTTCCACAAATCATGCTCGGCGGGTAGGCCGACCTTGAAAGTTCTTATTGCCACATCATCAAAATTTCCATTTATCTCATTAAACATCTCCCAATACTTGTTAGAATATGTCTTCAAGGTTTCTCCCTCTTGCATGGTCATAGACAATAAAGAATCCAAGGGCCAAGGAACCCTACTACAAGTAATAAAACAAGCTCCAAAAGCTCTAGTAAGCTCCTTAAAGGAGTTAATTGAACTTTCCTCAAACTATCAAACCATCTCATCGCAACTAGCCCCAGGTTAGATGGGAACACTTTGCACATCAATGTTTCATTCTTTAAGTGAACAACCATTCTTTAATTGAAATGGCTAATGTGCTCTATAGGGTCCATTCTACCATTATACATGGTAAATGTTGGCTGAGTAAACCACCGAGGAATTTTTCCTCCTTCAATCCTTCGTGTAAACGGTGATTTAGAAATTTGGTGTAAGGCCCTACTCATAGCATCATTACCCAGGCCCTTGTGAGATGGACTTTTACTTCTCCGCCTATAATGGCAGTCCTCATCATATGAATAAGACTCACTAGGGGGAGTCCTTGATCTGGGCCTATAGCTATCAACATTATCATCACCAGAGAAAGGCTCTGAGCTTGAAGGAGTCCCTCTCCATTACTTACGACATAATCTCCTCCGCAAGTGGTCTATTTCTAATTGCATATTCTTGGTGTTTTCTCCATGGGATACATGACTCCCACTTCTAGACTAACTCCTACTCGTATGGGTGGTGTGTATACTAACCTCACGATCTCTCTTTCTTTCAAGATTAAGAAATTGAACTTGATGTTGGGATCCCATAGATACTTCACGGTTTGGCCCTGAACCTACCATGGTTAAATGATGAACTCAAGAATGTTCAAGTTTTCCCATAGACGGCGCTAATTGTAAAGACTCAATTTGCTTCCCAAAGCCCAAAAATGAAAAGGACTAAGACCTAAAGAGCCCAAAACAATGAATTTGTAAAGAGTGGGCTAGAAACTGAACTTCAATGAGTTGTACAATGATCACAGTAGGCTAATTATTACTTGAAAGCATAAACAAACAATTTTGGGTAAGGAAAATCCTCCTCGGCAACGTCCAAGGAAAGTTTTTCTTATATATTTCTCTTAAACTTAAACACAAATACAATTCTTGAGTCTACAGTGATTTTGCTATAGAATATCCCCTGCCCCCCTTGTAATGGGGTTTTTCTTCTTTATATTCCCCCTCTTCACTCCATCTCAGCCCTCCACATGTAGATCAGACATCTGGTTTTGATACTTGTCCCATCAGCACCTTTTTAAAGTCTTTGTGGGTAGCTATAAGGATGAATGTTACTGTTCAGGTATCACCTCTACATTAATGTGGCCAGGGAGTTAGCTGTAGAGCATTCAATGCGGTGGTAGCAACTTTCTCCTCAAATATTTCCCAGCTCTCTTTTATCTTATCCCTATCTGATGTTTATCCTTGCTAGCATGATTGCTTGTTGCCTTGTTCTTGACAAAAGGTCGAACATTTGACCTCTACTTTGCTTAGCCAAGGAGGTGTTTCTCCTTGGACTACACTCCCAACTCCTTATGACCGGACTTCTTTCACGGACTATTAACTTGTGTGCCTCCATTAGTATCTACTTGTTCTTGAACTACTTAATGCCCTCAGACACGGCCCATGGCCCAATACCCATGTCCGGGCCCTTCATCCCTACAATATCTATCTCGGATCGTTTTTTTAAAGACCCCCACTTTTTCCCTTATCAATAGCATTAAATTTTTTGTCATGTTTATAATAATTAATATTTAGTGATGCATTAATTACTTTCCATATGTACACTTTTGAATTTTGTAGGGTTAGCACTTAGCGCTTAGCACTAAAGTTGCAACAACCAATTAATATATTTCCACATAATTTTTAAATATAGACACAAAAAGGAATGATTAACAAATTTGAGTGGAAAATTTAAAAATTAATGCTGACAAATAAAAATTAAAACATAAAGATGTCGACAATGACAATAACAGAAAATAAATCCAAATACCAATACGGCAATACCTAATATAAATGTAGTAGGTATTTTGTTAGGACATATGTGAATCATGTTAAGAATATATGTCAATATAGAATTGGCTAATCCTTTGACAAATCCTTTGACAAAATGCATTTTACTTGTAATTGGGTAAATCTAGGATGTGTTTAATGCTTCAAGGAACAAGGTTTCAAGTTCAAGTGTTAAAGTCATGTAAGTCTGTCCAAGAATCAAATGAAGAAGTGCTGGTTTTTAAAACTCAACAACTAGTATCTATTTAGGTTTAAAAGAATGTTTAAACCCGAAACCTCGATGACTACTCGATAGATAGGGTCTCTATCGAGATTTAAGAAAATCAGTTTTTCAGATCTGATTTCACTCCAATTCTTGTATAAATGTTTGGGCTTTCTTTTCTCACAACCCTAAACATATATAAAGATTGTTTTAAGGGCCGTCACAGCTGATGCACATCAATGAAAAAGTTTTTCAAGCATATTGTGTATCGGAGACATATGCCCTAGTTCATCTCAATCTTGAAGAAGCTGCTGTGTTTGTACATCGTAGGGTTTTGTAACTAAGGAATTTCGCGATCTTCATCGTGTTGATGAACTGAAGAACTTTGCAACCAACATCCTTCTCAAGTTGGTGTGTAAGCCGTGTAATGGGATTCGCTCATCGAATTGGTTTGTCACGTATTGGGAGCTGTGCATTGAAAATAAGAGATTGTCATTACGTAACAAGTCCAATTGGGTATTGGGGTAAGGGTTCAATTGTAGGTTGGTATAAGGTACTGGGATTCCTTTACTTGTAATCGCTTGTTGTGATAATAATGAATTCTCGGGAGTGGTGACCTTAAAATCACCCGATAGGGCTTTTGTCGTGTAAGTTTTCCCTATTCATAAACAAATTACCGTGTCAATTTATTTTCCGCTGCATATTAATTTAGTTGATGATTTGTTTGTGCTACTATGCGTATTGCATGATAATTGAATTGATTAATTAACTTGGTTAATTCATCACAAGGAGTCGATACATTCTTGGCCTATCACATTTAGCTAAAAATTGCTATATATATATATATATAAATAAGGGTGTGCGTGGGTTGAGTTGGATGATTTTTTGAACTCGACTCAACCTTATTGGGTTGAGAAATTCTCAACTCATCACATGTGTGAAAACCAACCTAACTCAACGCACATGTATTGAGTTGTGTACAAGAAGGTATGCACTAACAATTAGCCAAGATACAATTATTAATGATATTTGTTGTACACTTGGCATGTTAACCACAGTGTTAGAGACTGCTATGCAATTTTGCTTTTAAAGAGATAGGTATGGTTAACAGTCGCTTACCTGCCTATTTGATTTTGACTAATAGCAGCCAGGCACGCTATCATTATAGTTCTAAAGATAAATTTCCTGCTAGCATTGCTGGATTATTGCTGTTTGTTGCATACTTGCATACCTAGATATTGTTTTCACTTGTTTGAACAACTTCCTTGCATAAGCCTTTTATACTGTAGAGTGTAGAGGTCTGGTTTTGTATCAAATTTCCATTTTCATAGGTCAACCATCTCGTGGCACTTGGCAATTAAGCAGTATTGTTATAAGCATGCTTAGACACACATAAAGATCAAAGCCTCAAGGTCTAAGTGCTTTGCTTTTCCAAAACTCATTCAATGGCGAAGTTCATTTAATGATCATACTTAGGTGCTTTTTTTTTTTTTTTGTTGCAAATAAATATATGAAGAAATAGCGGCTTGATCTTAAAGGACATGACGGGAAAATGACATGGACATAAGTTAATTAGCACTATTATTAAAGAGTTGGGTTCAATTTACATCTAATGTAACTCTAAATAATGTTACACCACTTAATATTTTTAATTAATTTGATGTGAATTTTAACAAATTCATTGTTAGATTAGATTCTCCTCTTATACTCTACATGCTTGCAAATTAAATTTCCAGATTATATGAAATCAATAACTATGTCTTCGGTCAAATGTTCAAATTTCAAGTTTATGCAATTAAAATTGTACATAAAAGATGAGTTTCTAGATCTAATAATAAAAAGTATCCGATTAGCACAAAACTTAGTATGCATGTTAAGAACATGAAGAACTTGTAATCCAATAATGGTATGTGTGAATTCATGTGCGCTTTCATTCTCTAATTTTTGTATCTTCTCACAGTCCAAATAGATATTCTAAGATGGTATAACAACCATATATCTCATCAATTTTAATAATTATTAAATTTATGTTTATTGTGCAAAATAAGAATTACCTTTCTCTAAAAAAAAATTAAAAATCAAAATTGTGTGAAATAATGGTCATAATGATTCTAGTTCAAAGTAAACATGGCATTAGACCCTATCATTGTGGGCTCAACACATTCATTGAAGTGTCACTACTTAAATCACTCAATTCTTGTCAAGCATCATGTGAAGCAATAAAAAAAATTCTTACCACTAAGCCACACTTGCACAGTGGCTTTTAAAATGCTAATGATTCCAGGATGACATTATTAGATGCTTACAAAATTGTTTTAAGTGCATGATATTTCTATAAAAGGGTACTTAAATTACACGAGAAACCTATCTAGAGTTCACAAATTTGTAAGAGCTTCTTCAATGTCCATAATGTTCCCGCCATTGTCTTTTACTTCAATCCTTACTTGTTTCTTCTTCCTTTTGGTACTGGTGGCATATTGGAAGAGAAATAAAGCCCGAGGTACCATCCTAAAGTCACCACCAGGGCCGTGGAAGAGAAATATTTCCTCACTAATTTTCGCCGCTAAAAATACATTTTGTTGTAGTGAATCTTCCTCTTATAGGGAGCTTGCGTCAGTTGATTACCTCGGGATCATTACCTCATTCTTCTTTGAGAGATTTAGCAAAGAAACATGGACCTGTTATGCGGCAACAGTTGGGTGAGGTATCAACGGTGATCGTTTCGTCACCAAAAGCAGCAAGAAAGGTATTGAAAACACATGAACTTTGTTTTGCACAAAGGCACGACTTTTTGTGAGTGAATTTCTCTCGTATGATTATTCAGGCATTCTTGCGTCTCCCTATGGCGATTGCTGTATACAAATCATTAGAAAAATTTGTGTATTGGAACTTCTAACTGCTCAATGAGTTCACTCATTTAGATCAGAAGAGAAAAAGAGGTATGGAATCTTATTGAAACTCTTTCTTCGTCCAACGGGCTTCCCGTCAATCTCAGCAAGAATTTATTCACCATGACAAATACTGTAATTTCTAGAGTAGCATTTGGAAAAAAGTGGAAAGGTCAAGACGACTTCATATCTCTGGTTAAGGAGATAATGATGCATAGTTCAGGTTTTAATGTGCCAGATTTGTACCTTTCACTTAAATTCATTGCTTGAATCAATGGGATGAAGACTACCTTGAAGAGACTACACCAAAAGAGGGACAAAATTCTTCAGGATATAGTTGATGATCATAAGATGAACATAATAACCGCTAGCACCACCAATGACTCTTCATGCAAGGAAAGATCTTGTTGATGTTCTCCTAAAACTTTAGAAGTCGAGTGACCTCAAACTTGAGATCACAATACCAAGCACATCAAAGCTGTCACTTCGGTATGACTTAAGTTGAATCTTGCAATACCTAGTGTTTTTCAACTATTAATAAGATTTATATCACTCAAAAGTGCGCAAGGTCTTAAAGGAAAGAGGAAAACTGAATATACAGACATTCGTAAATTAGATTATGTGAAATTAGTTGTTAAAGAAACTATACGATTACGTCCTCCTGCAACCTTAATCCCAAGGGAATGTAGGGAGAGATGTGAAATCAATGGATATGACATACCTACTAAAACCAAAGTTATTGTCAATGTGTGGGCTATAGGGAGAGATCCCGATTATTGGGTTAATGCTAATTGCTTTCAGCCAGAGAGGTTCCATGGTTCTTCTATTGATTTTAAAGGGAATGACTTTGAATTCCTTCCATTTGGGGCTGGAAGAAGGATGTGTCCAAGCATAACATTTGATATTGCAATTATTGAACTTGCACTTGCTCAATTGCTATACCACTTTGACTGGAAACTATCAAATGAAGTTAAACCGGAAGAACTTGACATGACCGAGAATTTGGGATCAACCTGTGGGAAAAAAAATGATTTGTATTTAAATGTCACTCCTTGTATTGCCTTTCTTATGGAGACATGTGAAAGTTCAAATAGTGTAAAAACACCCTTGAACGTTTAGACCCCCAATTTACAAATTAACCAATTCAAGTTTTATGTCAAACAACTAGTGTGCGGAAAATGAACAAAAGCTATAATATAGAATTGGAAAAACAATCTAAGTCAAATTAAAATCACAACCCACAGCAAATAATAAAAGGCAAAGATAAAAAGGGAAGGAAGATGCAAACACAAAGACAACACGCAATGTGTTATCAAAGAGGAAACCAAAGCCCTCGGCGTAAAACCTCTCCGCCGCCCTCCAAGCGGTAAACAATCCACTAGAAAATGTAGTTGGGATACATGAACAGCAATAGACTCTCCAAGCCTAATCTACACAGTGCACTTAAACCCTCCAAGCTTCTTCCTCCAACGAGGTTACGCCAAACCTTTTTCTTTTCTAACTTCCTCGAATTCCGCTACTAGACCATAGCATCAACCAATGTAGATTGGTTTCTTCCTAATTGCTTCCCAGAACACCAAACAGCCCTCTCACAGTAATGAATATGGTGAGAACAAGGTTTTGGTAAAATGCCTCTCAAGGGTTTGACAATGGAGAGGAAGAAAGTTGAGGAATTTGAAGAGACTCTAATGTATAGATTGTAGGTGAATCAATCTTGTTTTACTCTAGGGTTTCTCTCTCAAAATTCTCTCTGGAAGCTCTCTTTCTTTTGTGGGTATAAGGGGTATATATACTAGGGTGAGAGAGGAATGTGAAACGTCAGGTTTTTCAAAACAAGGCTGGCTCACGGCTTGGCCTCGTGACTTAACCGAGTTGCGAGATCCAGTCGCGAGATAATCGTATGGTCGATTGTCTGCTTTTTGTGTCTGTAGTGCTCCAGCTAGCATGACTATTCACCTTCTGGCATGCTTGGCACGTGTCTTTGCATTTGGCGGGTTGTAGCCGCGAGTCACCCGCGAGATCCAGCCGCGAGTCTCTGTTTTCCTGCACACTCTTAAGCATTCGACACTCTATCTCACTCACTACCCTTACAACAAAACCCACCTAAATACGGGGTTACTAAATGCTGAAATACAAGCAAATTTGGCACGGAATAAAGCCAATAAGATGGTTGATTAAATTCAACCTTACAACATGCAATCAATAGGATCTACATTTAAGGGTATGTGAAATGGTACCTAGTTTTAAGTGTCTATTAGACATTAATGGAATATGTTTAGTTTGGGTGGTATGGCAATAAACAATTTTTAAGAGAATAAACAAGTTAAACTTCTATCTTCATTTGAATGTCAGCTTGTGTGCTGTAAACTTATAGATACAATATTCCAACAATTTTTGAGCCAGTCCCTCAGGTTGTATGATTGTCACTTTCTAATAGATAAACTAAATTAGAAGTTCATTTTTGTACCTATCTTTTATCCCCCTCAATCATGATGATAACAAATTTTGAACCATCAATATTTTTATATTCATGATTTCTGAGGTATTTTTAGTGTTCTATACATATTTTTTCCCTGAAAGTTTATAACTAAACAAAAAGACTCATACTCACATTTCCCCATCTAAGATTACTAAAGACATGCACTAAAAAGTAAAGAAAGTTACAGGTGGAGAACTTTTAGACCTTAATTGGAGCAGATGATGAGACAAAATAAAAGGTCAAATGAAAAAGTAAAAGACAAAAATACACCTAGAAAAAGAAAAGCAGATAAGCTAATAAAATTTTTCTAGTCATGGATTAGCCAGAGTACCTCATCAATACCAGTATACACAAGAACTAGTTTCAGCCTCAGTAGAAGCAACTGCCTGCTTTGGGAAGTCCAAATTGCTTTCAAACTTGACCGACTGGTGCCAATCTTTTGACCTCCTCACTATTCTGTGAAGAAGACGGTAGTAATCTGAGTAAGATCATCTATACAGATTCTGGCAAAGCTGATTCTGTTCTTGGAGACTTGGACTCATAAATTGTATCAGCATGTAATGGCTTACCAATAGCAAGAGCTATGTAACTAGGCCGTGATTCATTTCAATACTTCCAAGGTCGCTTAATTAAAGCTAAAGCCAAAGAGATTTTGCATAGCTCTTTTCTTGGATAAGGTCATATGCTCATAGCTAGATGCCATTTCTTCAACACCAAAGTGCTTGTTTTGAAAGAGCCAAGAGCCCCTTTTCAGAACTGAATTCATTGCTTCAAAGTTGCATTTGAAGGAGAAAGCATTACTTGTTGGACAACACCTTAACTTACTACATCTTCTATGAGCAAGGTTCCTCTATAGATCGGCACTTTAGCCTTTAGATGCCCAAAATTAACTGTTTTGTTTAGTTTTCCAATTTGCACTTCTATCTTATCATCTTGAACCATGATGGACAAACATGAATTCAATAACTTTGAAATGGAAGAACTTTGTTTGAACTCTAATACTTTGAGATCCTCCATCTATAAATAGAGGAAGAATCAACACAAAAAGGCACTCAATTTGCATGCAGAAAACCCTACAGAAAAGACTAGAATAAAGAAGCCAATTAATCATGGGAGCCATTCGAATATGGAAAGGAGATCATGCTTTTATTGAAAAATTAATCATGCTATTAATTATTTGAACACTATTAGCAGGATTAATAATGCTATTATATATTAATTATTAATTACTAATTATTTGATTAAAAAATTATTAATAATATTAATTATTTAAATACTATTACAACAAAAGCCTCAAATACCCCTTTTTACATATCAAATGTTATACTGTGTCTTTTTCAAAACATGTTTAACAACAGGAAGTGAAGAGATGGTCTGCCTGAAAAAGATATCACATTTGAAGTCGAAGCCACGAGAACTGTCGGAAAATCTTGTGTGGGAATGTGATTGGACGTAATTTGTGATTGAAATTTCAATAATATATTAATATGGACTTTGTAACATGTGTAGACACTCCATCATCTTGTACTCCCTATGGTGCCGGAGCTAAGAATTTTTTCTAGTGGACCAGGTTAAAATAGAAAAGTTCTATAAAAAAATTATTATATAATTAACGTTAACTTAACAAAGTTGTTTTATAAAAATAAATAAATAAATAAATAACAAACAAACAAATAAAGTTGTGCTCTTAATTCTTTCTTTCATGGTTATATAAATCTTGAACTAAATTTTTTTAGTAATCTATTTTTTCGACATGTATAGTTAAACAATTACTCAAAAACTCATTCTCATATCTATCATCATTATTTATGATCAAGTTCAATGAAAGTGATATCTATTTCTTTAAGTTCAGATCTTTGTACCTTACATATTAAGTTTTAGTATTTTGAACAATAGCTTCCAATTTTTGAACTTTTTTTTAATTAAAATATGCATAAATTGTGAATGATTTCCTTCATTGAATTACTCACTCTTTTATCTACTCATAAACACTACTTGATGAAATATAAATATGTAAGCAGATGAATGTGAAATCAATCCCATAATGGAAGATTTCATTTTATTTTTTTTTTTTTTTTTTTTTTTTTTTTTTTTTTTTCATTTTGTATTTAAAGGAATCCTGATTTTCATGGGATTGATTAATTTTCTTTTCCTTGTTTAGCCGATTTCGTAATTTGTTATAGATTTTTTGGTGTATGGATTTGAAGGATAATCAGCTATTTTTAATATAATTTTCATGTAATCTACCTATTTGATATCACTGCAAATAAAGTTTTCAAAAAGCAAGGGGGAGCCATCCCCAACACCCCCCCCCCCCTGCGGCCCTGCCTCTGACTCCCTATGACTTAAGCCTCCAGCCCCAATGAACAGCTTGACAATTGGGTAATTGAAGTATTCTTAAAATTTAAAAGTAATCATAACACAAAAATGCTCAAAATTGTTTCATATATGATGTTGCCAATTAATTAAATGACTCATTCTTTTACCAATATCTCTTGAACCACAATAAATTTTTGAGTGAGACTTGTTCCATTAAAAGTTTATATCCAAGGCTTCAAAATGGACAAAAATTTGACCCAAATTGTATTTAAAATAAGTGAGATACGTTGGTTTGAAGTTTGTGCAACAATGTAATCAACATTTCAAATAAATGAATGATATGTACACATCTGCATGGGTGTGTACTTAAAAGCACAGTAGACGGACATAAAGCTCAAAGCCTCATGGTCTACTGAAGCATGTATCAGGCACACTTCTGTGGTGCTTTTCAAGAAGCAAAAATGGTGGGTCAATCTTAAAGCGCATGTTGAGGAAATGATATAGACGTTGATTTATTAGTACTATTCTTAAGGTTTTGAATTACACAAAACAATTTTTTGTCAATCTATCAAAAGACATTGACAAGGATAATTTACTATTTTTTTGCTTTTTGGTTTTTGCCTTTTTGATTTTCTACTATGTATGTAGAATGTTAGGTGGAACATGTGAATGCTTCCATTTTCTAATTCCTCCGTCTTCTCTTAATTCTAGTAGAAACTCTAACATGGTATAACAACTGTCTCATCAATTTTAACAATTATAAAATTTATGTTAATTGTACGAAGTAATGGCCATAAAGATTCCAGTTCAAAGTAAACATTGCTCTGTAGTCGGTAGGTTTTTATTTTCATCAGAGATTCTAAGCCACCCTAGGGACCGAATTTTGTTGCTCCACATATACTATACCAGTTGGCAATAAACCTCAATACAACCTTCAATATAGGTCTTCATTTTAGGAGTATGATAATGGATATTTGTAAATTGTGACAAGCAGCTCAGCTTTAGCTTTTTTTTTTTTTTTGTTTTTTATATTATACGTACTCGATTCCCACATGTCATGATATATGATATAAATTATTATTTTTTTATTTTATTTTTTTCTTGTAGCAAAAAAAATTAGTACTCGTTTCCCACCCCACATGTCATGATATATAAAATCATTATCAAATGTTCCTTGTTTGTTGCATTACTCCAACTTTGTAGAAAAGATTACTAGTTAGTCAACCCTCAATTAGATAAATCGACCGCAATTATGCAACCAAAGCATTGACTTAATTATTTGTAATTGTTAGAGATATATATTATTCATATTAGCCCAATGTAATAGACCCAACCCTAATTCTACTTTGTGTGCAAGTCAAGTCTCCTACTTGTACTAGAAGTCTATTAGTCTAGGGTTTAGTCACCTATATATACTCATGTTAGGGTTCATTGTAAACAGGACATTATTGTACTACACTCTCATACAATAAAGATGTAGCCCTTAAGGGATTCCTCCGTGGATGTAGGCCGTCAAAGGCTGAACCACGTAACCCTCGTGTTCTCGGTGTTCCTCTTTTATGCTTCCTCTTCCGCATCCACTCTAGCATACATAACATGATATAACACATCGCGTTGCTAATTTATAACATGGTATCAGAGCCAAACTTCGTTCTTGGCATAAAACAAACATCTCTACACAACAAAGAAGATTCTCATGTGCACATCACCATCAGAAGTCACATATGCTTCTCTGCTGGATCTAGACTCCATGGCATCTCGCAGCCACCGTGGGCGCAGCAAATCTTTGTGTCCAAGATCCACAAACTCAAGCAAACCCGTGACATCAATCTCCGATCTATGCAACTTCAAGCTTACCGATGAAACCAACAGTTGCTCCAAAATCTACCGCGACCAAAACCCGTAAATCCGGTCACCCGAAGCCTTGCCACGCGCCTCCACGCGCCTCCGAAGCCACCGGAAAATCTCCCACGCGCCGCCATAGAATCCAGTGAGCAATTCGGCTTCCTCATCGACCGATCTAGAGAACCTTAAAATTCTCGGGCCTCAACCGATCGTTCACGCCTTCACGCGCCTCCCTAGTTTCCGGCTTCTCATCCACGCGCCGGTGACGCGCCACGCGCATCCACGCGCGGAACACTGATTGCTGACGTCATCATCGACGTCACCCGATGACGTCATCACCCACGTCGCCAGCCACACAAGCTTCAATGTTCCGTCAAGCGCCACGTCACCTAGATGATGATGTTGACCCGGACCGACCCGACCCGGACCACCCGGATCTGACCCATAGCACTTTGACTGTTGACTTTGACCACCTGGACCAGTTGACTTTGACTTTTTGCGTTGACTTTTGACCAAAAGTCAAAATTTCCAAAATTGCCTATCTTGCTCACTTTTTTGCATAGATTCCAATTTTGGCCTCCGTTTCTTCATTTGAAGCTCCGAAATTGGACATTTGGCACATTCTTCATTGTGGTTTCTTCGAAGGCATTCTTCAAGGCATCTCCAAGTGATCTTCTCATGCTTATCCAACCTCAAGTCTTCATCAAGCTTCCGCCTTGAGTTTGAGGGAGGGTGTTAGAGATATATATTATTCATATTAGCCCAATGTAATAGGCCCAACCCTAATTCTACTTTGTGTGCAAGTCAAGTCTCCTACTTGTACTAGAAGTCTATTAGTCTAGGGTTTAGTTACCTATATATACTCATGTTAGGGTTCATTGTAACACAGGACATTATTGTACTACACTCTCATACAATAAAGATGTAGCCCTTAAGGGATTCCTCCGTGGATGTAGGCCGTCAAGGCTGAACCACGTAACCCTCGTGTTCTCGGTGTTCCTCTTTTATGCTTCCTCTTCCGCATCCACTCTAGCATACATAACATGATATAACACATCGCGTTGCTAATTTATAACAGTAATATGAAATCGATTTCTTGTTTGTCACTTGCACGTTATATGATATGAAATCACTTTTAAAATGCCAATGATTCTTGGATGACATTATTAGATGCTTACAAACTTTTGTATAATACTTCTATCAAAACGAGTACTTAAGATTCCCAAAAACCTATCTAGAGTTCACAACTATGTAAGAAAGGAGAACTTTGGATAAAAATCCTGAGGCTTACAATAAGAGCTTCTTCAATGTCCATGATGTTCCAGTTGCCATCTTTTACTTCACTTCTTTCTTGTTTCTTCTTCCTTTTGGTGGTGGCATATTGGAAGAGATATAATAAAGCCCGAGGTGCCATCCTAAAGTCACCACCAGGGCCGTGGAAGCTTCCTCTTATAGGGAATTTGCATCAGTTGATTAGCTCAGGATCACTGCCTCATTCTTCCTTGAGAGATTTAGCAAAGAAACATGGACCTGTTATGCAGCTACAGTTGGGTCAGGTTTCGGCCTTGATCATTTCATCACCAGAAGCAGCTAGAGAGGTATTGAAAACGCATGAACTTTGTTTTGCGCAAAGACCTGACTTTTTTGTGAGTGAATTTGTCTCATATGATTATTCAGGCATTCTTGTCTCTAAATATGGCGATTACTGGAGACAAATGAGAAAAATTTGTGTTTCGGAACTCCTAAATGCTCAGCGAGTCCAGTCATTTAGATCAATAAGAGAAGAAGAGGTATGGAATCTTATTGAAACTATTTCTTCGTCCAACGGGCTTCCCGTAAATCTCAGCAAGAATTTATTCTCCATGACAAATAGTGTAATTTCAAGGCCAGCATTTGGGGAAAAGTGCAAAGGTCAAGATGAGTTCATATCTCTGATGAAGAAGTTATTGGAGCTTGCTTCAGGCTTTAATGTGCCGGATTTGTACCCTTCACTTAAGTTTATTGCTTCAATCAATGGTATGAAGACTACCTTGAAGAGATTACATCAAAAGATTGACAACATTCTTCAGGATATAATTGATGATCATGAGATAAATATGATAAACACTAGCATTATTACCGATGCCCCTTCATGCAAAAAAGATCTTGTTGATGTGCTCCTAAAACTTCAGAAGTCGAGCGACCTCAACTTTGAGTTAACAGCCAAACACATCAAAGCTATCCTATTGGTATGACTTTACAGACATTTTCAATATATATTAAGAGCATCAAATTTTTTTATGATTTTTTAAATTATTTCTCTTTCTTCACAAACAACAATCTTCATTCACTCTCTTTTTTTATCATCCAAACAATTTTTAAAAAAATAGTATCGGTGTAAATTTACACAATTATTGTAATAACAATGCATTTTTACACAATTTTACATAACTTGATGTAGGTGAATTATGGGCTTGGTTGGCTAAAATGTGATTTTTTTTTTTTTTTTTTTTTTTTCTATTATACAAACAGTCAAGCTCTGATATGAGTGCTTAGGTTTTTCATTTTTTTTCAACTACGATTAAGATTATAAAAAATTGAAGTTTATTCAAATATTTTTTTAGGACATCTACCTTGCTGGGGGTGATAGTGGAGCAACAACCTTAGAATGGACGATGTCGGAGTTGCTAAGAAACCCAAAGGTAATGGAGAAGGCACAAGCTGAAGTGCGCAAGGTCTTAGAAGGAAAGAGGAAAATTGAAGATACAGACATCCAAAAGTTAGATTATGTGAAATCAGTAGTCAAAGAAAGTTTACGATTACATCCTCCTGTAACCTTAGTTGCAAGAGAATGTAGGGAAAGATGTAATATTAACGGATATGACATCCTTACTAAAACTAAAGTCCTTGTTAATGTGTGGGCATTAGGGAGAGATCCAGATTATTGGGTCAATGATGATTGCTTTCAACTTGAGGAGAGGTTTCATGGTTCTTCTACTGAATTTAAAGGGAATTACTTTGAATTCCTTCCATTTGGGGCGGGAAGGCGGATGTGTCCAGGCATAACATTTGGTGTTGCAACTGTTGAACTTGCACTTACTCAATTGTTGTACCACTTTGATTGGAAACTACCAAATGAGGTCAAACCGGAAGAACTTGATATGACCGAGAGTTTAGGAGGAACCTGTAGGAGAAAGAATGTTTTGTATTTAATTGCCACTCCTCGTATTCCTTTCCTCATTGAGCCATGTTGTCAATAGGATGTAACCTTTAAGAGTATCCGAAATAGTACCTAATTTTAAGTGTATGTTCGACATTAATGGAATATGTTAGTTTGGGTGGTACTCATCACAAAAAAAAAAAAAAAAAAAAAAAAAAAAAAAAAAAAGAAGAAGAAGAAGAAGAAGAAAAACTTTTATCTTCATTTCAATGTCAGCATGCGCATGTGTGTTATAGACACGATATTCCACCAATTTTTGAGCCAGTCCCTCGGCTTGTATGATCGTCACTTTCCAATAGATGAACTAATTGGAAGTTTATCTTTTTACCCATCTTTTATCCCCTTCATCATGATGGCAAAATAAATTTTGAACCATCAATATTTTTCTATTGATGATTTCTATGGTATTTTTAGTGTTCTATACTGAAAGCTTGAAAATGTGTTAAAAACACAAGAGTTTGTTTAGACCTCTAATAAAAATATTACGACTCGGTTGATTTTACTCTAACTTATCTAAGTACGGAAACAAGAGTAAATAGTAAATGAAGCGCAACCAACCGATACTACTCTAATGCATAAACATGAACAATAAACAATAAAAGTAAAGCACAAGAGTAAAGGAAGAGAGATACAAACACAAGATAACATGGCAATGTGTTATCGAAAAGGAAACAGAAAAACTCAATGAAAAACCTCTTCGCCGCCCTCTAAGCAGTAAATCGATCTACTAGACAATAAGTTGGGATATACGAATAGCAAGAGGCCCTCCTAGCCTAATCTACCCAATGCACCTAAGCCCTCCAAACTTCTACTCCAACAAGACTTCTCGGAACCGTGTCTTATCTAGCTTTCCGGATCCCGCAATACACCCGATTGCATCCGCCAAGCCTCACTAGCTTCTTTTGGCAAATCTCTAAAGCTTCCCAAGTTCCAAAACACTCTCTACATTTTGAATAGGTGTGAGTTATGTTTGGATACAAATCTCCTTTTAAGGTATGACAATGGGAGAGGGAAAGAGAAGAAACTAAAATGATTTCTCACTAAGGATGGGTAACTCTCTCTCTCTAAAAGATGGGTGTGTGTGTTGTAAAAAACTTATCTAGGGTTTTTCTTTCTGAATGGCCTCCTTACAATTTGTAGATAATGAGGGTATTTATAATATGGGTGAAGGGTAAGAAAGTCATACTTAAAAATCCTCCAGACAAAATGTTTCGCGACTACCTCGCGGGAAAGCCTTACCCGCAAGACACTCACGAAAACGACAGCCTAGCACAACTCTTCAACTTCCAGTCATGTGCTCCTCACATGGCTCTTTCACGGGTTAGCTTCTCACAAGCTTCTCGCGAAATCCACTTGATCTTCAATTAAGCATGAATTTTCACCAACTTAATACTAAACCCAATACAATAAAATCCCACAAAACTATAAGGAAACAAATTTAAATAATTACAATATTTTTTGTTATGAAATAAGCCAATACAAATGTTATGATAAAAATCATAGCTTAACATATACATTTTTTTCCCCTGAAAAGATACAACTGAACAAAAAAACCCATACTCACATTTCCCCATCTAAGATTACTAATGAAAGGCACAAAAAAGTAAAGAAAAGTCACAGGTGGAGAACTATTGGACCGTAATTGAAGAACTGTAAGAGGGCCATTCAGCCATAGAGCATGAGTATGTAAATATTGAGTGCAACTTATGGAGAATGAATGAGAGTGAAAAAGAAAAATGAGACATTTTTTCTTTGTTAACGCTACACACACAAATATAAACCGGTAAAATTCTCTTGGAGGATTTTTTAGTGCTACAACCACAGAGTGTTGAAGTGTTTAGAGGAAGATCTTACTTCTGGGGGACAAAATTGGCAAATGCCCTTTTCGGACAAAAAAAAAGCATTTTGCCCTATTTTCCAAACTAATTAGGGAAATGCCTCTATTTTGAAACTTGATTTTCTCAAAATCGAGTTATAAAAAAAAATTCTGGAGCCCTATAATGGCGTTTTAAGGAACCTATAGTAATGTTTTAAAGAGCGTATAGTGACGTTTTAAGGACCTATAATAGCGTTTTGGAACTCGAGCTCTATGAACTCGAGTTATATGCAATTTTTTTTTTTTTTTTTTTTTTTTTTTTACCTATAACTCGAGTTCATGGAGCTCGAGTTTAAAACGCCATTATAGGTCCTTAAAACATCTTAAAAATATCATTATAGGGCTTAACTAGATTTTGAGAAAATCGAGTTTCAAAAAAGGGGCATTTCCTAATTAGTTTGGGAAAGAGGGCATAATGTTGCTTTTTTGTCCAAAAAGGGCATTTGCCAATTTTGTCCTACTTCTAGGTGTTTGTGGTGAGATTGTATTATTTCTTGAGATTTATTGTAGTATCTTCTGAAACATGAACTCAAGTTTGATATTATCTTGATTGTTGTAATCTCTATATTATATATAGTGGATTCACCAGAGTAGCCCTAGTACCAAAGGGTTTTTCACGTAAAATTTGATATTCTTGTGTGGTTATATATGTTTTTATTATGCTAGTTGAAATTTTTGTGTCCATAACATAGTCACTGCTTGGTAGCCATTTATTTTAGATCACACCTAAAAATTGAAAAGATTTAGGTTTTTTCCCCCAACAGATGGACAAATATGAATTAAATAACTTTGAAATGGGAGAGTTTTGTTTGAACTCCAAGTCTTTGAGCTCCTTCATCTATAAGTAGAGGAAGAATCAACAGAGAAAGGCACTCAATTTGCATGCAGAAAATACTAGAATGAAGAAACTTAATGAAAACTCAATTTGTCTACACAGACGTACGAGTTGGAATATTTAAACTTACACATCATCGAACAGTAGTAACAAAAGTGAGTTAACTATAAGATTAACCCTTGTTACAGAAAGAATGAAATTGTATTAATATTTAAGGTATATTAAACCATAATATACCTTAAATATATTAAATGGAATAAGAGGAAAAAATGACATAGTGGTCATTTAAGTAAGTTAATGCAGTACAATAAAAATGTTAGGGGGGGGCATTAGCTGTAATTTACTTATAACTCCCTTTTCTTTTTTCCTTTTTCTACAAAGTATATGAGGGTTGGAGAGGATTTCAAATGGGGGTTCCGCTCACTGCATGATAGAGAAATAGAGAGGGAAAAAACAAAACAGACTTCTTGGGTTTTTTTTTTTTTTTTTTTTTTTCTGCAACAAAAATGAAAGTCATTTTTTGTTTTCTAAAATTAATTTGGTTAGAATTGGGCCTAAGTGGGGAGCTAATGGAGGGATTGTGCAAAGTGGGCCAAGGAGGAGAATTTTACCTTGGTTCATTTTTCTCTCACTTGAAATATCCCATAAAATAACAAAATATATATCATCATAAAAAGGGTAATGATTATCACACATTCGTTATTACAGGTCATGTTCAATAATAATAATAAATAAGGTCAGGAGAATTATTTAGTATTCTGGCTAAATATGAATGATGAATTCAATTATAAATTTTATTAGTGAGATTTATCATTCATGTGAGAAGATTTAGTACAATATCATTGTACTCAATCTAAGAATACTAAATAATTACTTATAAGTAAAAATCCATGTAAACTCTCATGTGTTCTCCCTTCTCTTTTGACCCTATTATTATCATAAATTTCATTATGATAGAACAAAAATTGTTCATACAGAGGACGGAATTTCATCTAATATCCCAAATGAGGAAGAAACAACAACAACCAAAAAAAAAAAAAACTACTGGGATAAAAAAAAAAAAAAAAAAAAAAATTTGGGAGAAAAAGAGATCTTCAAGCAAACAGGAAGAGTGACCCTCCGTCTTGAGTGGAAATTGAATTCTCCGTTTTACACCCCCGTGCATATATAGACAGCGTAATTTTGGTTTCCTCTTTGCCTCTGAAAAAATGACAGGGGCATAGTGCGAACAGAAATTATGCTCGTGACTTTATATAATAAAAATTGACTTGATGAAACAATAAATAAAATAAAAAAGGGAAAAGCGCATATAAAGGGTGGTCTCTTTTTGTCATTAAGTGAGAATTTTTGCCAAAAGTAACAAATAAAGGGCCAGTGTGAAGATCTTCCCTGATTGGACGTGGGAGGGATATTGCCCCACTACTCCTAAAAAGTTATTTTAAGTCTATGTCCCTGAATCCCACCTTAAACTTTGCGGCTTTGCCCCCTGTAATTACTAGTAAGGAAATGGAAAACAAAGCAGTAATACGAAAACAGTAAAACAAATTCAAAGTGAGTTAAACAAATCAGCTCCTCACATGAAAAAAACAAAACAAAGAAAACCAAGAAAACATATGCCAACTCGGCTGTATTTGGTTCAACAGAATATATCAAAAGCTTGTTTGAAGCTTGATGAAATCTTGAGATTTGATAAGGTTGAGAAGATCCCTTGAATGAAGTTTGCCCTCGTTAGTTGCGAGGGAAGCCAAAGAAGATGAACGCAGCGAATAAAAACACCGAGGAAGACAAAGATTGCTCTCAAATATACCGTATGCAATTTTTGACAGAAAACCATGGCCAAACGATACCATGTTTAAATATTACTGATATTTGAAAATGTTATAGAAAATATATTTTTATTACTTTCATGTTGAATACATTTTCTCATTTCCTAATCATATATATAATCCACGAAAAAAAAAAAAAAACATTAGATAAAATATTAAATAAATCATGATTGGGGATTAGCTAGTACAAGTAGGAGACTTGGCTTGCACACAAAGTAGAATTAGGCTTGGGCTTATACTAAGCTAATATATCTCTAACAACAGCCAGTAATACCCAAGTACAAATTCAAAGTGAGTTAAACAAATCAGCTCCTCACATGAAAAAAAAAAACAAAAAAACCAAGAAAACATATGCCAACTCTACTTGATTTGGACAGAATATATCAAAGTGTTTGGTTGCGTTTTTGAAAATGTTATAGAAAATATATTTTTATTACTTTCTCACATTTTCTCATTTCCCAATCATATATATAATTTTAAAAAAAACATTAGATAAAATATTAAATAAATCATGATTGGGGACAGTTGCCATCAGCCACTGGAGATTGGAGACATTAGTGAGGAGTGTGGTTGGGTGGCAAATAGTGGAGGATGGAGAGTAGAAATTCAGTTGATAAGTTTTGAGTGAGACAGAAAATGGTTTATGGAAAATATTTTTTGCATATACAAGTGTTTAGGTGGGCAAAAAATGTTGATCAATTAGAAATTGTTTTCCGGTTGACCAAAAAATAAAACATAAAACATATCCTACCTTAAACAAACCACTACTAGTGACACCAAAAATCTTCATGTGGATCCCTGTTTAAGAATAAATTTTTTAATTATCATTCTAATAATAGAGATCAGTTGTAGATGTTCATAATTGTTTATTTATATTTTATTATTGATATCAATTATGATTTTTTTTTTTAGATTATCTTTGTATTATTGTCTTTCAATTTTTTTTTGCCTCTTTGAATCGAAATCCTGGTTTCTGTCATATGCAGGGCTTAAAAGCTAGCGGTGTTCCAAGTTTTAGAGAGATGAATCATCACTCACCAGTTTCTTGAGACAAAGACGACACCACTCTTAGTTGGCTTAGTCCAGAATGTACATACTACCATACTACATACAAATGGAGAGGGAAGGGATCCAAGTGGCCGATTGTGCCCCTAGACCTCACCAAAAATGCTTAATATTTTATATGTTAATGAATTTTGTCCCCCTACCTACCAACGCAACTTAAAATTTAATGTCTCTATTAAATTGTTTATATATATCTCTCTCTCTCTCTCTCTCTCTCTCTCTCTCTCTCAGGATTATGTATTTCTTTTAACTTGTATACCATAACTAACTAATAGACTACTATTAATTATTGATTAAACCTCAACTTAATAATTTTATATACTAAGCATGATATATGTTACAACTAATTTGTAGTATGGGTTAATATTGATCCACAATAGGAAATTTGGACAAGAACATGTGAATCATCAAGTCCTCACAATACATGGAAATGAACTCTTCTTTATCTACTTTGGTATATATGTTGTGTTACAAGGATATTTCTCTCGAATGTTTAAACTCTTTTTTGCTCTCTTTTTGTATATTCTGCATTGTTCGTCTCTTTCTTCTCTCTTCTCTTTCTTCTTTCTTCTCTTTTATTGAGTCATCTCCTTCTTCTTTGAATTTTGTCCGTACTCACTTGGATAACTTCTGGTTTTATCGGGCTCTTCTTTTTTGGTTTTTCATCATGTGCAAAGCCTTCTAGGGTTTCTTCTTACTATTAAGGCAACCACCTAGATAACTTCTAGTCTTATTAAGCTCTTCTTTTCTAATTATTCATCATGAACAAAGACTTTTGGGGCCTTTTTCACTATTCAAGCTTGTCCTTTTGCATTAAATGTGTTGGTGCCAAGTAAGTGACATTCAATAATGCGGAGGTGGTTGTGAAATTATTCAAGAAATTTCAGAAAACTACCTCGGAGAAGTGCACATTTTTCGGGATTTGCCTCGATAGCTTGGACATGATCTCAAGACTAGTCCTAGAAGGGCATTAGGCTTGACCAATGATCCAATGACCTATGTTTATTATTAGAATGGGCTAATCAATGCTAGACTTGTTTCCACTATTTGGACCAATGCTTAAAATAGGCCTAATATTTATCATATTTATCATATTATAATATTCACCCCACTACAATTATCAAAACCAATAGACTACTATTCTTTTATAGGTCATACTTCATTTGAAATGGAAAAGAAAATCTTTCTTATTTTACATTGGAAATAAAGGAGGAATATTATCTTATTTTTTTAATAATAATAATAAATAAGGTTAGGAAAATTATTTTCAAATGGGAAACTTTCAAGCAATAACTTTATGCATGTTGATGCACGTGCACTTAAAGCATCCACATCGGTGGATGCAAACTTTCCATCTATTTTGCACAAAAAAATCTACTTTTTCTATTTTATACACCCATTTTTACAAAACACTCACATTAATTTATCTATTCTACATATTTATTCAATAAAATATTCATTCTTTTACAATTTTTTATTATTCTCTCCCTTACCGCCTCTCTCTCTCTCACAAACCCAATCCGAAACCCATCTCTCCCTCACCGCCTCTCTCTCTCATAGACCCATCCGAAACCCATCTCTCCCTCACCACCTTTCTCTCTCATAGACCCAATCCGCCTCTCTCTCACTTTCTCATCAACCAAACAATAATTACAATCCTTCATTTCATAATAAAATAACCAGACAAGTTTCACATCCTCAAAAAGAACTCTCCATTAGCAAGAAGTTTCTAGAAAGAAGAACAAAAACAAAAAAAAAAAAAAAAAAAAAAAAAACAAAACAAAACAAAACACAAAAAAAAAAAAAAAAAAAAAAAAAGAGAGAGAAGAAACTCTGTACACAGAGTGAGAGACAGAGGGGAAAAAAAATCAAAGATCATTAAATCATGGAAGGCATGGCGAAGCGCAGTAGCAGTACCACCAACACCATTGCAAGAGCTAGTACTGACTCTAGAGCAAGCCACCCATATGGCCAAACAGCTCCCCACCACCACTAACCCCACCCACCTCCTCCAAATCTACACCTCCATGGGCCCACACCTGCACCATCACAAATCTTAAGATTTTAGCTCCAATTCGACAATCTCTTCATCTTGATTCCTAGCACCACCAAATCAGAAAAGACGATGCGATAGGAAATAAGTAAAGGAATTTAAAATTCACAAAGCTAGAGAGAGAGACGTGGGTTCCGACGTCGCCTTGTTGCTTCATGACCCATTGAAGTTGTCAAGATCCAAAACCCCATCGCCTCGTCGCTTCAGGGCCATGGAGACGTGGGTTCCGAAGCCCTTAAGCAGCGGCGCTGGTGACGAGGAAAGTGAGGCCAGAGTCGATGAGGCCGATGATGAGGTTAGCAAGGGTTGGAGCCAGAAAGAGAAGAGAGAAGGAAAAAGAAGCAAAAGAGAGAGAGAGAGAGAGAGAGAATGAGGACAAATGAGAAAAATGAGGAAAAAGAAAAACGAGAGACAAGAGAAAGAAAAAATTAATAAAATAATAAATGTAAGTGCTACAGTAATCGTGCATACCATATATGTATGGTATGCATGGTTACTGTAGCAATTGTGCATTTATGCACTTTTTTACGCCCTATGATGTAGATGTTTTTTGGTCAAAATGTGTAAAATGAAGGATTTTTTGCATTTTGCAAGACTTTACATCCACTTATGTGGATGCTCTTATATAGTTATATATGACATTATAGATTCATCACTTCGTTGGTTTGAAAATTCAAAGATGCTTGTTGCATGCATTATCAGACAGGTTAGATCATTTCGCTTTCGATGGCCCGCGAAGAAAACGAACAAGGTGAGAGTGGTGGTGTAGCTCTCATGAGAAAGATGTTGGGTGGTGCGAAACTTCGTCTCAAATTAACTCTGCCGTGTTTATGGGTTTGTTTTTTTATAGGAGGGCTGAAGTCACATTTTTACTAAGTTTTAGCTTTTTAAAACATTTAACGATCGGATATAAGCTATTGTCATGTCATATCAAGAGCGGCACCATATGCATTTCACCTGCTTTGCTAAAAGAAAAATTATATGCATAATTATTTTTAAATTAATATGTTTTATCTTATTATTGAATACCTTTTACTTGACTTGAGAATCTTGTATATTTAGGTTCAACAAAAATAAAGTAAGTTATATTAATAACATTTTCACAACAATTACATAACGATTTTTAAATAACAAACTGTTATTGGTTTTTAATTTGACCCATTATTAATATCACTTTTTTATTTATTAATAACAATTTATCACATAAGATTTTTTGTGAAATTGTTATAAATGTAACATTTCTCACAAAAATTATCTTAGCCTCCTAAACATAATCTTTAACCTTTTAAACCAAAAAAATAAAAATAAAAAAAAAAAAAAAAACAACAACAACAACAACAACATTAGGCTTAACAATAACAACAAAACAAAAAACCAAATAACAATTGGAAGGACACAATTTGGCTCCCAAGCCCAAAAGATGAATGAACTTAAGCCCAAAAAGCCCAATACAATGAATTTATAGAGAGTGTGTTGAAAAAGCGGCCTTTAATGAGCAGGACAACAAGTAAAGTAGATCTAGATGACAAAGAAATGAAGATAGATTGGTTTAATCTAAAGAAAATCATTCTCAAGACAATCCAAGAAGATCAATTCTTATATATTTCTTCTCAAGTTTGATTACAAGTTCAACTCTTGATTGCTATAGTGTTTCTCTCTTAATTTTCCGATCCCCTTCTCTCATTGCATTCTTCCTATTTTATACTATCCCTTTGCCTTCATCTCCGCCCTCCACGTGTAGATTAAATTTTTGATGTTGATCCCCCACATCATCGCACCTTCCTGAAGTATCTAAAGAGTAGCTGTAAGGTTGAAAACTACTACTATTCAGGTATCACTTCTTCATTAATGCGGCCGGAGGGTTAGCTGCAGAGCATTCAATGCGGTGGTAGCAACTTTTCTTAAATATTTCCCACCTCCCGGTTGTCTTGTACGTTCATAATGTATGTCTTTATCAATAGAATTTACTGGAATGTCACCTTGGATGACAAGACACTCTTTTCGATCTCTACTTCGCTTAGCCGAGGAGATATTCCTCCTCGACTTAGCTCCCCCAGCATTCTCACCCGTAACTCGCTCATAGAGTCCCGAGTCTTACATACTCATTATAGTTTATCTGTTCTCGGACCGCAAAGTGTCCTCAAACAAAGCCCAAGGCCCAACACATGTTCTTGGGCCCCTTATCCCTACAACTATAATAAAAATTAAACTAAATAACAGCAAAATATAACTTCTAGAGTCTCTCTCATTTTATTATTCTCTTATCAGCATTATTTGTTCTCATTTTAACTCTTATCAATTTCTTTTTGCCTATTCATTTTGTTAGTAAAAGGAAATTAATTATAAAATTTTAAGTATTTGCATGTTTTTTTTTTTTAATATTTGTGATGTTGTTATATTCTAGTTTTCCTTTCATTAAATTTTTTTATAATTTAAGTTTTTTTTTTTACTACTCAAAAAAATAATCTTACAGCTGTCATTGCAACAACTCAATGAGTCTCCTACTAGTTGACTCGGTCTCTTTCTCTCCCTCTTTTTTTCTACTACCTGACCATCTCCATTGGCAGCAAATCTGGCTCCTTACGACCTTGTTGAGAACATAGAATGGATGTGAATGGCACTACTTTGGTAATGAGAAGTGCTGGAGATGGAGTATCTCATGCAATTCTTGTCACAATTTCTTACCAGAAGCCATGGCAGTATATCCAAAAGATTTTCCAAGAGTTCTTCAATTACCTTAACCAAATCTTAGGCTGCCCCACTCAGAGAGTTAGAGTACTGAGAGAAGGAGAGATTTTATAAATCATAAAATAAATAAAATCAGCAGTGCAAGCAATATCTGTTGTTCTTTGGCTTAATTAATGTGGTTAAGAGACTAATTTTTTCCATCACAGTATCTTCATTTTCGTATAATTTATTCTTACCCTTTCTAAACACAACAGAATCATAGATCTCCCTCTTCATCTGATATCCATTGAAAATGACATACACAAAAAAAATAAATAAAAATTAAAAATCTGCATCATCCAATACCATCAAGTAACTCTGTAGAGAAAAATGCTGTTAAGATTTTGCAAGAGCTCATTGATGCCAAAACTACTGACTATTGACCTCCACGTCTATGTCGCTGCCAAACACATCAAAGCTGGAATTGACAATTGTAATCCCTAAAATATTCTTCTTCATTCAGAATATCCCATAAGCGAATCCACTACACCCATGTGTCCCCATGGCCCGAACGTGTCCGTCACGGCCCACAGGCACGACACGCAAAATGCCGTGTCTGTACCTTCTTGTTATAAGTATTTTTAAACGGTTAGATTTAAGAGAAATCAATGACTTAAAAAAATGTAACTCTTATAAAGATGTATTGTAAAATTATGAGTCAGATAGTATCTAAAATAAAGAAAGTGAGTTTTTAAAGAGATAATTCAGAGAGAAAATACAAATCGGATATGAATGCTCTAACAGAGTAACAGTTACTTGAAGAAGAGAGGAGCTGCAAAGACTTGAGGGTTGGCGTGGGAGTGATCTGATGGAATAAGTATTGAGTGTCCTTTCTAATCATCGTTGTTTAACTAATACATCTTGCCTTTGTCGGGGAAAAAACCACACAGCTTAATTTTTGTTTTCAAAGCCTTGCGCACCTAATGAGTTTTTTGCTTCTTATTAAAAAATAATAATAATAACAATAATAAATAAAGGGTATCAAACTTATTGATACGAGATGGAAACGTAGGTTATGTTCAATAATAATAATAACTAGTCGCTAATCCGTGCAATGCACGGGATAATTAAACAAAATTTATACACATTCATTTTTATTGGTACAATCATTTGAAAATAATTCTAACTAATACCCAAATGTAAGAGACACATTGACTTACTATTTAAAGTAGCCTTTCAAGAATTTACACATATTGTGCAACCGAGGCCTTAATTTCTCATCAACAATAAAAACATGGAAATTCAAAACATGGAAAGAAAATAAAAATTACAACAATTAATTCCATTATCTTTCATTCTATACTTTGTAATTGTACGGAATTAAGTTAACTCAATTTAAGTAGTTGTAATAAAATTGGCTTCTACTATTCTCTATTCTATAGAGATATGAACATATTGGATTTTTCAAACAATTACCGGTATTGCAATAAAATGATTTATTATTGAAAATAAGAAACAAAGAAATTAAATCTGTCTATAGCTTAAGAAACACAATATACTAAAATTAAAGAGATAAAATTTTCGGAGGACAAAATATTATAGATAATTTTAGAAACAGATTATACACTTAAAAGGGTTAGTAATTTATAGCATTTACCCCCCACTATTAGTATACAAACACCAAGTGCGGTCATCGTAACCCTTTGAAAGAACCTTCCCAATTGACCCTATCAAAAAAAAAAAAAAAAAACACCCAATTAACAAAATTGATCCAAAAGGGTCTAAAAAGTACACAAAATCAATTCAAAAAACAAAAATATGAGACAAAGACGCCAATGAAATCGTCTTTTGTATTGATGTTCAACACTTATCTCTCTAAGACTTTCAATTAACGAAAACACAAACTTCTCTTTGAATATAGTATTAAAAACAAAATCAGCATAACTCATTATAACTCTATAGAAGCCTCAAAAATATAAAGAGAAATTAAAGAGGTTGAATTTGATATTTACGTTTGAGAGAGAGAGTTTTCTAAAACGTAGCTTTATATTTCTTAACTTGAGAGAGGGGTAAGGTTGCTAGGGTTTTGAGGTGTTATAATGTTTTTATTTTTATTTTTTATTTTTTAAATATTGTGCTAACGTGGAAAATTGTGGAGCCAAATAGAGGCTTTTGTTATATATATATATATATATATATATATAGATAAATAAGTTCAAGAAAATTATTTAGTATTCTCATTGAATATAAATAATAAATTTAATTATAAATTTAATTTGTGAGATCTATCATTCATATAAGAAAATTTAGTACAATGTCATTGTACTCTGAAACATCTTGCGTTTGTGTTTTCTTCTTTTTTTAATTTTTTTTAGATGAGGCTTGTGGTGTGTTTCCAGTGGATCCCGTGCACTATTCACAGGACCCACAAATCTTTTTTTTTCAATAAATTTTTCATTAAAAATTGGTCATACGACACTATTCACACATTTAAAAATTATTTTGTTACTGTATTTTCAGTTTTCAAGAAAAAATAAATGGTATCCAAACACACCTTAATTAAGAGGACTAAATAATTGCTCATAAGGTCAAACCGTGTAAACTCTCATGTACTCTTCTCTTTTGACCCTCCCATCATCGTAAATTTCTTTAAAACTATATATATAAATAAAAACAAAAATTGTTCTTTATAGTTTATAGAGGACGGAATTTCATACAGGACCCCAAATGAGAAAAAAAAAAAAATCGCCTAGGATAAAATAAAGTCCAGGAAAATTGCACAAACCTCTGCCAAAGTTTTATCAAATTACATTACTCTCCCTTCTAGATTTGGATTGTACACAAACCTCTCTTACTTTTCAAAACTAATTATAGTATTGCTAATTAAATAAACCCATCTTTTTTTTTTTTTTTTTTTTTTTTTGGAAATTATAAGAGATGACATGAAAAGTGATATTTTTTAAACAAGTTGTGAAGCCGCCCAACCTCTTTGTATCAATTATATATATTCTGTCCATGTGAAACACAGTTTAATCAAGAATCATATATTAAATAAAATATTATTTGAAATATAGAATCGTATGTAAATTTTTTTTTTTTTTTTATTTTATGTTTAGTGTATCCTGTTTTTATCCTTAAAACACAAATTAAAACTATCAAAAAGTAATTATCAAAAGCTGATAAGGATAATTCAATTAAAAAAGTTGATAAGAATAAAAGAGTAGTATATTAATAACTGTTAATAAAAATTTAATGAGCTAATATTGTAAAAAAATTATTAAATTAAAAGTAAAATTTTCAGTACATGTGTCAATTAGATATGAGTTAGAGTATCCACTTGACACAACTACATTTTCTAGAACCAAGTTTTTATTATATTAATATATGATATCATATGGTTTAGCACAAAAACTTGGTGATCTCTAAAAGCTAAATATTAAAAAAAAAAGTGATTTCTCATAACATAAAATGTAATAAATAAATAAAAAGCGAATAATAATAACAACAACAAAAAATGTATATATTCATGAAAAATTGTACCATTGAAAGGGATTTTTTGTGGGAAAAATTTCCATCCATTTAAAATTGATCAATTTCATAATTTAAATTAAATTTTAAAATTTTCGTAAAGAGGATCATGTTCCCTATTTTGGGCCCTCATAATAGAAAAAAGAATAAACATCCAGCAATTCCACAATACTGTCTCTTTCTTTATTTTCTGCATGTTCGTGCACATACTACAGTTAGGCTCAGACAAAAAATGGTGATCATTTATATATTTATGTATATAAAATCAAACAAAAACTGTAATCTTAGATTGGCCCATTGCATAGTCAAAGAATACATGCATGTACCCAATAAAATGATTTAATTAGACAGAGAGTTAATTAGTTAATTAATTACTACACTTCAATATAAACAAGATTTAGGTCACACTTCAATTCATTTTTTAAGATTTTACTATGTGAATTTTTTCTAATTAAATGGAAGTGTATTTTTTAGTTAAGTAACTACATGACTGAATCTTAAGAAAAAAACTTAAGAAACAACATTTAAGGTACTATATCTAAATTTTGTCCCTTCAATATAATACAGGAAATTAGAAAAAGGCAAAAAAGCTTTAAAAACGTGGAAGAAAGTTACGGTCACGGACTCACATGACAACTAATATTTTACAACACTCCCAATTATTTGTCTACCACCTTACACTTACACTTAAGCCACCACAATTTATAATTAAAAATTTTTTTTTAAAAAGAAATATGTGTGAGGTGGTAAGCAAATTGGGGTGTGGTGACCCACCCTCGAAGCACTCTAGCTACCCAAGTTAACTAATATATATACAGAAAGTCAGAAACCAAACATGGAAATTTACATATATTAACAAGTTTTACTAATTATTTGCTTCATGCATGAACATAATTGTTCTTAGAAAGCCATGGCGGCATTGACAACTAGGGCAGTTGTACCCATAGCGATTTGGTCACTGCTGGTAACATCGCCGTCATGGCTGGTAAAGCTGAGACTGACAGACGTTTGGCCTTGCCCACCACCACCACTATTGGGTTTGGAAATTTACGTTTACACTAGCGTAGTACATTAATAAACACAACAATCAGGATCAGGAGGTGAACTATTTCCAAAGCAATTTGAAGGTGCATAAGCAACTTTTCTTCGCTGTTACAACAAAAAAATAAAAAAAAAAAGAAAAAGGACAATCATTGTATCAAAATTGGAGGACCTTAAAAAAAAGTAGTGATCGAATAACTACTATATAGCTATACATATAGCTATTTGTTACCCGTTAAAAGGAGGAGGGACGTATGAGAAAGGCTTGGGCATGGAACGTCCCATTCTATCTATTCTAACTGAATCTGAGAGAAGCTTTGAGCTAGAGCTATAGCTATTTTTTTCTGGAGATAAAGGATCAGAGTTATGACTTGAGTGATGACTATATATATAGGAGAGAGATAGAAAGAGAGAAAGACCTGCTGTTTTATAGAAGAAGAGAGAGCTAGATACCTATTATGCTGCAGCAGCATGGACGGAGCTGCTATTGGACTAGGATGGCCCCCCTAAATTTTTTTTAAAAATTATTACTATATTAATATGTATTAATATTAGCAATTTTATTCAATAAAATTACAATTTGCCTCCCTTAATAATGCTATCAATTCTTTTGAGAGTAATGTTATAGTCAAAAACGTTTTTACAACATTTATACAAACTATTGAGATAGCAAATTCTTTTTAATTTGTACACTTTTTTTTTACTTATTAATAACCACTCACCACATTAGCGATTTGTAAAAAAAAAATTAATTTTAGCATTTTTCACCTTTTAAAGGACATAAAAATTAATAGATTAAATCTAAAATAAAATATACAAGCCTAAAAAAATTAGCCCAACAACAAAAATTACTAATAATAAAACTAAAAAAAAATTAAGCCTAATCAATCTATTTTATCCAGAATAAACAACTTGGCCATTTAAAAAATTTAAAACAAAAATCATTAATAGTAAAAAAAGAGAGACTCAAAAATCAAAACTCAGTCTTGATACCTTCTCTGTCTTGCCCCCTTAACTCCAAGTAATTTTGACTCCATCCCTGATTGTTGCATGTTGGGCCCATGAAGTTCACAAATGTCGAAAAACCAATAAAAACAAATGAGTTTCGTTAATGAGTGTAGCATATTTGTTAAGTGATCATTTTATGAAAGTTTAATATTATTTCCATATAAAATATAAAAAAATAGTCAATTTTTTTGTTTTTTGTTTTTTATAAAATATTTTATAAACCAATGCCTTGACATTTGTTAACACTTAAATAAATAAAGAAATTTGAGAAAAAGAGATCATCAAGCAAACAAGAAGAGTGACCCTCACTCTTGAGTAGAAAATGAATTCTCTGTTTTGAAACCCTGTGGATAGACAATGTAATTTTTTTAGAGAGTTTTAATTTATATCCAAACGGATGATAATAGCTCTTATTAGATCAAGACAGTGAGAAGATCTTTTGGTATTACACGGGATTGAACCCCAAGTCTCATTTTTTAACCATCAAAAACTTTAGTGGTTTAGTTAAATGGAATTGAGCATATACCCATAATTTTGGTTTCCTCTTTGAGTCGGAAAAAATTATAGTGGGATCATAAATTATGCTCGTGACTTTATAAAATAAAATTTGAATTTATGAAGTTAAAAATAAAAAATAAAATAAAAATAAAAAAAAAAGGAAAAGCGCATATAAAGGGCATTCTCCTTTTGTCATTAAAGGTTCGTTTGAGATCCGCTTATTTTCAAAATCCTGGAAAACTTTTTTGTTGAAAGTATTATAAATAAATGCTAAAAATGGTGTGATGCAAGGTTCCCATGGACATGGAACCCATGGGGTTCCCATGGATGTGCAAGAAGTGTTGACACGTGGGGACCCATAAATAGTAACAAAAATAAGCTAAATAATAAAATAAATTGGCAAAAATAATCTTTGCCAAACGGACTCTAATTAGTGAGGTTTGGCCCGGCTTAAAAGCCAGTTTTTTTTACTATTTAACTTATTTTTGGTACTATTCATGGGCTCTATTAAACTTTTTGATATTATTCATGGATCCTACTATACTATTTTAGCTACCTTTTAGTTTTATCTATAGTATTTTCACCAAAAAAATTTCAGTTTCAGTTAAATAAATTATTCCCAAATGGAAAGTAAGTTAGAATTTTTTGTCAAAAATAAAGGGCAAGTGAAAAGATCTTCCCTGATTGGGCAAAGAGAGGGGTATTGCCCCCTTACTCCTAAAAATTTATTTTAAGTCTTTGTCCCGGGACATAGTTATTGAACTTTGTGGCTTTGCCTCCTCTGTAATTACTAGTAAGGAAAAAGAAAACAAAGTAGTGATACCCAAGTCCCACTTTAAACATATCAGCTCCTCACATATGAAGAAAAAAAAAAAAAAATAAAATAAAAAATATATATATATGCCATATTTGGTTTAACAATAAAAATATTTTCAAGTGTTTGGTTATATTCTAAAAATTTGATAATGTTATGAAAAAATATATTTTCTATTACTTTCTCACATTTTCTTATCTCTCAAAATATACTAATAAATAAATAAAAATTTGTGATCTTAGCGGTGGTGGCAGCCAACAGCCACCATAGACCGAGGACGTTAGTGGGGTGAGGGGTGGTGGTTGGGTAGTAGACAATGGGAGGTGGAGGTCAAGGTTTGGTTAATAAGTTTTAAATGAGGCAAAAAAATTGTTTACAGAAAATATTTTCCACATTTATTGGTATTTGGAATGACGAAAAATGTTGATCAATCAAAAATTGTTTCCTGGTTGACCGTAAAATAAAACACAAAACATATCCTACCTTAAATAAAACACTACTAGTGACACAGATTTCATCTTCATGTAGATCCTCTTTAAGAAGAAAATTTTTAATTACCAACCTAATGATAGAAATCAGTTACTATTGTTCATAATTGTTTGTTTATTTTATTATTAATATCAATTAAGTTTTTTTAGATTAATTATTTTTATAATATTGTCTTTTAAATTATTTTTTTTCTCTGAATTGAAATCCTACCTCCACCAAGGGCTTAAAAGCAGTGTTCCAAGTTCTAGAGAGATTGATGAATCATCACTCATCAATTTCTTGAGGCAAAGACACTAATCTTAGTTGGCTTAGTTTTTGATAATCTAGTTGGTTTTTTTTTTTTTTTTTTTTTTTTTTAAGAGAGTTTCAATTTATGGTGTTTGCTCCTAATGATAAGTTTTTATCATTAGACCAAGATATCAATCGGTTTTTTGTATAGGTGAAGATTAAACCTCAAATCTCTTATTTAACCATCAAAGACTTTACTAATTAAGTTAATTGTAACCTACTAGTTAGCTTAGTTCATAACATACATACTACATCCGAATAGAAGAGCAAGGGATCCAAGTCCAACTTCCAAGTGGCCAATTGTGACCCCACCAAAAAGTCTTAATATCTTTATTTGTTATTGAATTTTGTCCCCCTACCTACTCAACTTAAGTTTTAATATCCCTATTAAATTGTTTATATACTTTTTTATAGAAGATTATGTATTTCTTTTAATTTGTATATCATAAATAACTAATAGACTAAAATTCTTTTATAAGTCAAACGTCATTTGAAAATGGAATAGAAAATCTTTCTTTTTTTTTTCTGAGAAAATGTTTCTTATTTTATTTTGGAAATAAGAGAGAAATATTAATTACCTGATTTTTTCTTCTTGAAATTTACACAAAATAAATTTACAAATAGAGGTGGCAGATTGAGGTGCAAACTAGTTATATTCTCTTAAGACAATACGCACGTTGTCTACAAATTTATTAGATGTAGTAAACAAATAATATTTGCACATTGTCCTCAAAATACAACAATTCAACCATCTTGCTAATCCTTACAAGCCTACACCATTTGTAAGATATGAAACTCTCAATAGGCTTTTTTTTTTTTTAACCCAGAAAAATAGTATATCATAGTAATATATTTGTATGTATTTTTTAAAAAAGTAAAATTTTTTAAAAAAATACATACTTTTTTTTTTTTGGTAATACAGCAATCTGGAGTTATTCTTCTTTTATTGTATATTATCAAAAAATAAAAATAAAAATAAAAATAAAAAAAAAAACGTATTTTTTTAAATAAAATAGTTGAGGAGGAAATGATTATAAGAGTTGGCTGTCGAAATGTGCAGAGGCTAGAGGGTAGTCCAAAATTTGATTAACTGACCACATTATATAAAAGGTTCTGGGGAGACTTTCTTATTTAATTCTAGAATTTAAATTTCTAACGTCTTATAAAAGCTGTTTAGAGATGCATGCATGTCTGTCATATTGATATACCAGAACAGTAATAATGCATTGGTTGATGACATTTCGGTTTGAAAGTTTCTACATCTGAAGTTAATAGTCAACCGAAAGTTAAGCAAAATGTATATATTAAACTGATTGTCCTAAACAAATTATTTTTAAAAGGGTAACAACTAATGCTAATAAAGACCGATACTTTGTCTTTGACACAAACCTCTCTGATTGCTTTTTGACTTTGCAGTCAAGCATACATTTTCTGTAAATATTCCATGAGTAGAGTTGTAGCCAAATTCAAAAGCTAAAGCATGGGTTCACGCCAAGTGCACAATATATAAGATTCTCATAGATTTTAAGGTCTAGGATTCTACAGTTAACCTAAATACCAGATTGGTGATTTGGGAGATGCATACTCAACCCTCTTCCAGGCATTTGGGACAAACATTAATCTTTACCAAGAAAATTAGGGACTCTTTTATTTGTGGCTTTGTTGGCTTATCATTGATTGACATTGCGCGTAGCAATCCCCTCAAGTGTCTAATTAATACAAAACCTATGATGAAAGGATATGGCAAAATTGACAAAGTACCTATACCTGTGTCCGAAACGGGTAAGGGTTGTACAAATAAATTGGATATGCATCAAGCCAAAAAAAAAAAAAAAAAAAAAAAATTATTATTACAGTACAGCTAGGACAAGGTTGCGACATGATTTAATTTGGGTACGTATATATAAAAATAAATAAATAAAAATTTGTGGACACCTGCTGGCTAGCTCACTCTCACTCTATTTCTCTTGCGACATCACTCAACTCCCCACTTACAGCCATAAATCGGTGACCAGTGACGCAGATTGCACCCATCCTTGTGTTGACAGTCGACCGCCAAAGCTCAAGCTGGTAAGTCTCTCTTACTTTCACTCTTTAACAGGGCTGTTCACGGTTCAGTAGGTACGGTGCACAATGTGAAATTTAGTCGGTTTTGGGATGGTATATTTTTTCAAAATGTTATGACCAATTTCTAATTTACTATTCATATTCATGACAATATGATATTAAGTTTTTTAAAAATATATAACTTATGTAACAAAAAAGTAACACAAATATATACATGACAGAAACAAAATTTTTGACAAATTGACTATAAAGTAAAAGTATGAGAAATATATAGTATATACAAAAAAAAAAATATTATTTTATATATTAAATTTTTTAACTTTTAATTTTGTGATAACGAGATGTGAGATAGAGCAAAGACTGATATTTTGAACTTTTGATTTTGTATTTAACCAAAATGAAGTCATTTTAACATTAAATTGGAATTATTATTATTATTATTATTATTATTATAAAATAAATATATACAGATGCAGTGTGCCATTTTTTATGATTTTCTTATCATAAAACTACACATTGCACCACACAATGTGGCACATTGCTATTATTTCACTTTGTGGGTGGTTTTGGTTAGTTTTGGTGTGTGGTGAACATCCCTGTTTAATGAACCTCCCTACTTTATAAGTCTTTATTTTTCTTCTTATCATTGATTTGGGTTTTATTTATTTTTCTTGTTTTTAATTGAAGTATTTATGTTAGTTATTGTTAGTAAATGACCTATATAATATAATTTATGTTAATGTTAATTGTGACTTGTGATTTGTGATTTTTTTTCTCTTTCGAATGAAAGTTGCTATGACTTATATTATAAATTTGTTAGTATATTGAGTATTATTATTTGATATTTGATAATGATCTAAATATAATGTACAAATATAATGAAACTTGAGTATCATTAGAACTGGAAAATGTCACATGCCAAACTTGTACATTTCATCAAGTCTCTCTACTTCAAATTTGGCATTAGAGCCCATTGTCCCATCTCCTTAAGCATTTCCAAAGGACATTGCCAAAGGTTTTGCAGAGTACTCCACCAAAGATTTTGTTGAGGACTCACTTGAAATTTTTCCCAATAATCAAATCTACAAAGCAATCAATAAAATCTCAGAAGAGAACAAATTCAAATTTCTAGGTAGTGAATTAATCAAATCATAACAATACCAAGTTTTTGTAAATGGTGGAAGCTCAAATGGTTGTAAAAATATTATTGGCTTGAGAACAATTTTCAAAAATAAATAATAGGAACAAAGAAAACCCAAAATAAAAACAAATAAAAAAAAAAAAAAAAATACTAAGAATTTACATGGTTTAGTTTTTGATTTATGTTTAGAGAATGAGAGCTGCTAACAAAAATTTTTGCTAACAAATTGGAAGAATACAAAAACAATGTAGAGACACACTCACATATTCCAAATCTCAAATACACAAAAATAGCTCTCCCTAAAAATATAAAGATTAGGGACTGCAGAATAAAAACAAAGAAAAATTTTACACAACACCTTCAAAGAGATTTTAACACAAACTAATTAACAAACCAAAGCCAAATACAAAAATTGCCACAAAGCATAAATCAAAGAGAAGAGTACCAAACAAATTTACACATAAACCAAAAACAAAAGTTGTATCAATACCAAAGAGATATCTCAATACTATTTTTAATGAGTACAAATAAAGACTCAACCTATTATGTGATAATCTTATACTACTCTATGGATATAACTTTTGTGTCATAATTTTTACCATAATTTTGATGTGTGATATGTGCAATTGTGATCCCTCCAACCAAAAAAGTAATAAGTTAATATGAAATTAACCGTTTCCCACTTTTCCACAATCACACATATGTCATTGTGGTAAAAGTCATGGTAAAATGTGTAATAGTAGAACAATTGTAGACAAAAAGGACAGAGTCCAAACCACCATCAAATAGCAACATTTTAGACTCACTAAATCATATTTGTACCATAGCTAGCCCCAATATCAATAGGACTCCAATACAAGGTAAAATCTAACATGACTTAATTTGAAATTGGAAACAAACTTTTTCTTTGAGAAAAGCCAGCACATAAATAAAATTAAAAATAAATAAATAATAAATTAAAATAAAATAACCTAAACTGAAGGAATGAAACAAATTAGTAAATTTGACTGAAGGAAACCACCCAACCAATTAGTAAATTTCAAGAATCAGTTCATAACCCTCTCCAAATGTTCAACTCTAGTCGAGGACAACCACGAGGTAAATCTCCCATCAGAAATGGCCGATGAGTTCAAAACAAATTTCGATGGCACCATGTTTGATGAAAGTGAAGTTAGGATTGGGATTGTTGTCCGAAACTCCCTTGGTGAGGTTATGTCTGCTCTAAATCTGAAAAGATCCATAAACCAATTGAGATTCTGGAATTGCTAGCTGCAAAGCAAAGTGAAATTTGTTTAGGAATTATAGGATTACATCAATCCCACTCTGAAGGTGACTCAGAGATTGGCATCAGGGCTTTACAAAAAAAGGAGATATGTTGTTATCTTCCTTTGGTCACTCACTTACTTAGAGATACATCTATCCTTTGTTAGCTCTTTGTGGAGTTTCTTTTCTCTCATGTTATGAGGCAACGTTTTACCATAATTTTTACATGTGTCTAACCAAAAAACCTAGAGAATAAGAATTTTTTTTTTTCAATCTTTGTTTGTCTAAATGGAGTTTGTTTCACTAGACTTGGATAATGCAGTTGCAACTAATTTACCGGCACATTAATAATATTAAGGATGATCTGTTTCTAAAAATTAAAAAACTGATTGGATGAACATATATATACACATTTGAGTTATGTAAAAACTTCTTTCATTAAAAAGCAACCAATAATTATTTACTTAACAAATATATTAATCTAGTAAAGTTGTCACGTACATTGTATAATATACCCAAAACAGAACGAAGTAGAAACTCAAAACTGAAGGGTCTATTTTGATGAAGGAAATGCAAAAGTATGGCAAAGTGATAGAAACTAGGCCCAGCAATCGATAGCGACGAATTTGAGGGAGAAGGAGTCAAAGAGGATCTGTGAGGAAATAATAAACAACTGTGGATTGACCCAGCTATCGAAAGTGTTGGGAATCATTTGTCTTTTGAGAAGCATAGACTCTCCATCAGGAAGCAAATGGTAGAGACTCAACTAAGATTTGAGATAAGACTTAATAGAAAATTTGCAGAGAAAAAATGACCGACCTATACCGAAAGTGTTAAATATAAAATGTGGTGAGTCCCACGTAAATCTTGTTTGATTGAAATTTTTGAAAACTTGTCTAAATAATGCAAAAACCAAAATTGAAAACGTTTATTTAAATGATTTCAGTTGTTTTCAAGAAATAGGCCATGAAAATTTGGTAAATAATACCACCGCCCATATTTTTTTTTTTTTTTTTTTTTTCTCTGGCTCTCTTTCTATCTCTTAGCTTTTTTATCTTTTTCTCTTTCTACTATGACCAATCCCGACTACCGAGACCTTGCCGAGAATAACCTTTCTTTCCCTTTGTTTGTCTAGATGTTGTTTGGCAACATGAATGCAAAGTAGGTGTGTCAATTTACCAGCACATTAATAATGTTGAGAAGGGGGATATTCTACTAAATAGTTCAACCCTAATTAACCATTTAATAATATTTGATCTTTCAACCTAATCCAACTCTGCCATTAAAAAGTTAACCAATAATTATTTACTTAACAAATATAATAAATCTAGTCGTGTTGGGTTGACAACAATGTAACACAACCCATTTCAACCTATTTAATATTAAATATAACATCCATCTAGAAATAAATAAAAAATTTACATTTCAAAAGTAGTGTATACAATTTAAGTTTTCAAAATAATAAAGTTCAATTTCCAATTATATTAGGAAAAACATAAAATTTGTAAAGTTTCACTTTCAAATTATAAGTTTTTTGTAATTATAGACTCTCATTTTGAGTTTAAAATATAGGTTAGATATTAAAAGTATTTGAAAAATGTGAAATAAAATGAATATGTTTTTGTTATACAAGTTAAACAAGTTGTTTTAAATTGGTCATTTTAGGTTGACACAAATAAATTGACAATATCAAAGTGTTTTAAAAATGTTTTCAGTTGTTTTCATGAAAAGTTGATTTTCTCTTATGACCAGCTTCTTTTTTCTTTTGAGTCAACTTCATTTTGATCATTTTTCTTTCTTCAGACCAAACCCGACTACCCCAACCCTAATCGCAAAACCACGTCGGGTTGTCGGTGTGTTAGGTCAAACATTAACACCCCTAGTGCAAAGTGTGTGATTTGTATAAACACTTTTTTTTTTTTTTTAAAATAACTTTAGGTGATATAAAGCTACAACAACCAATTAATGCATTTTCCACAAAAAATTTTTAAATATAGACTCAAAAATGAATGATAAACAAATTTGTTAATCAAAGTTTTGTAACTCAATTAGTTAGTATTTCCTTTTTTGATGTGTCCATGACATTTATGGTTCAAATCTGTCTCATCATAACTATTGAATTTAAAATTTTAAAAAAAAAAATAATAATGTTTAACTCCAAAACTAATTATTCCTTGTTCATTAGAACAAAAGGGAACACTTTCTTTGCCTTGATTGTTTATGTGAATGATATACTTATAGCTAGCAATCTCAAACTTACCAAGTAAAGATGGTGAACTAATGATGTTATATTTGACTCTCATCAAGCTAGATTTGAGCTTCTCAGTCCACAAACTAAGCCAATTCATGAACCAATTTAGGCTCTTTACTATTAAAAGCTTCACTAATTCAAATTGAGCTAGATGCCCTAATACCAAAAGATCCATAATAAGGTATTGTTTATCCCTTAGTAACTCTCTTATCTCTTAAAAATACAAAAACAAATCATTAGTTGAAGCTGAATTTAAGATTACTTGGATGTAATCCTTCAAGATTTACACATTTCACAGCTACTAGCTACCCTACTTTCTTCTGTGACAACTAATTTACACTTGACATTGAAATAAATTGCCACTTAATAGGTGTAATTTATACCCTTCATGTTACTTCACATCACCAACTAGCTGATATCCTAACTAAAAGCTCTTAGATTCTATTAATTTTTATACTATCCACTACTAGATGGGCACACACAACATATATGTTTCATCTTGAGGAAGGAGTGTTACAAATCAAGCAAAGCAAATGTCACAAAATCAAGATTAATGATGAGTTTGATTTAGCTTTTTGTAATCGTGATTTTTGTAGGAGCAAAATTGCTTTTTTTTTGAGGTATAAATTATCAAAGCAACTACTAAACGACATGTCGTTTGCCACACTGCTCACCACTACGCCAAAGTAGTTTTAGGCTATCCATTGTTTAGGTCCTCACACACGACTTGCCGTGTTCAAACTTCAAAGAACAAAATTCCCTACACTCTTCTTTTCTTCTTTATGCTCTCACACCCCAACCACCCCAATTTTCGATCACCGATTGATTCTTAAACCACAAAAATAAAACACGATCGCGCGGCTTTTCTCAAAAAAGTGTACAATGGAAGACAAACCCACCAGTTCACCAACAAGTTTTGTCAACCCGAGTCAGTCATAAGTGCATCTTCTCTCTCTCTATAACCTTCTCACCCGTTACAAACAGTGACCCAATTAATCAAATTTTATTCTTTGGTGGGTGCTTTAGGTACCAAGCGACGTCGTTCTCGATCTCTCAAACATGACTAACCAAACCTTAAAACTCGGTGGTGGTCTCCGACAAGTCTGTTCTTTGCCTAAGGTTTTTTTTTTTTTTTTTTTACTTGAATGAGATAGAGAGTTCAAATGGGTAAAATTTATTGTTTTTTATTCTTCCTATAAAATTTTGATAGGCATTCATCTTAGGTAAATTTCCAGGATTGTGATGCTATTTCTGTCATGAAGGCTGGGAAGCTCGGGTTCTCAAAGCCAAACAAATATTGGGTTGAAAGCCCCTAGAAAAGGGTGAGTGTTGTATTATCTTTGTATCTTTGAGTTTCAACAAAATAAGTGAATCTTTTATCCTTACTTGATATGTAACAAGCTTTGATTTTTACATGTCCTAGTGTATTGTTACCTTATTATGATTCTTAATGTTGTGTTAGCTTCTTTTTTTTTTTTTTTTTTGATAATTCGATAGCCGGATACCTTACCTATTGTGTATTTTTCATTCTGATGGTACTTGGAATTGCAATGTATTCTAGTAGGCATTAGTCTAGCCATCTAGGAGCCGTTGAAAAATTATCTAGGATGACATCATTATGACATTGAAAAATTATGTTAAACCTAAAAATGATGATAGGCGCAATGCCTTGGGATAGAATAGAAAGACACTTTACTAATTTGTTGAGGATTAACGACCCATGGGACTAAGGCATGGGGATGGCATCCCAAATAAAGTTTTGTCTACAACCCGTATTCAAAATGGATAGTTTTCTTTTTTATTGAGACTGGTGTTTTGAATTGTTTTAGGTTAATGTGTTTTAGTGGTTATGTGCTCACTGGTGATTGTTACAACCCTGTATTCAAAATGGATAGTTTTCTTTTTTATGTGGTATACTTGAGTGGTGTTTTGATTGTTTCAATTAGATTGGGTGACATTGATCTCTAGAGTGTTCATATTGCTTTAGTTCCTTCACATACTAATCAAAAAAAAAATGTTGTAGTTTCTTTACTTGGCTTTCAAATATTTTCTATTTTTCTTATTTTTCCTCTTCTTTTAATGTTGTGAATTTGTTATTTTGTACAGTATGTGCCTCATGCAGGAGATTTTGTTCTTGGAATTGTGGTGGACTCTAAAGCAGATGTAAGAAATTTTACTTGATTACATCATTGACTTTGGTATTATTGATCCTCCATTGCTAGTAGAAACTTCTTCCTATTTTAGCTTTGTTGCTTTTAAAATCAGAGCAGCCATTTTTTCCCTTAATTGTTACCATCTATGTACCCTAGTTTATTTATGAATTTCTTGAAATTATAGCAGTTGTTCTTAACTCTGTAGAGATTGAATTCCCTTTCTGAGGACTTAAAAATGTTACTCGTAGTGTCTGTCTACCTATGAATCTATGTATGTTTTTTAAAAAATAAAAATTGTTTTGTGTGTGCTGCAAGTTGGACATCCCAACCTTGATGATGATATATATTGCTGTATTTTTAGAAAGGGGGTACCATTGTTGAGGTGGAGATTTGAATGGATCTGAATTTTAGAATGAATGAATGAATAGATAGATAGATAGATAGATAGATAGATAGATAGACAAAGCAACAAAGCCTTAGTCCCTAAAATTTGGGGTTGGGTATGGATCCTATTAGCTAGGGTTGGCCACAATTTGAAGTATGCTTCCAAGTTCCAAGTGAATACTCTCTCTTTATGTAAATCACTGGTGTTTTGCATTGAATTTCTTTATAATACCTTTCTTGGACATAAAATTACCCATTGTCAAAAAGTTTTATGTGTTTTTATGAACTTTAGAACAACTTTCTATGATCTTTTTGTCCATCACTTGCAGAACTTTCTTGTGGACATAAAAGGACCTGGATTGGCATTTTTGCCTGTGCTTGCATTTGAAGGAGGAACTAGAAGAAACATACCAAAGTTTGAGGTTTGTGAAAGTCTAAGGTGATGGTTATATGTTAATTGCAAAGACAAGGTTGTCCATTCTTTAGTTTAATTATGGATACATCATGTACCCATGCGTCATCATATGCATATTGCCTGGGAAGTCAGTTCGTTGTGTTCTCCTACATCTTATATTATTTTTCTTTAGATTGTAACACATAGGGGGAGAAGGGTGAGAGGTATTCTAAACTCAAAGTTGCTACTTCTAGGTCTTTCTTAAGAGAAAGAAAACCAATATTTCTCACTCATACCACTGAAGGCAACCTGAATAGTGGTCTTGATTTTGCTGCCAATGAGCTCTAGCTCAAATGGTCCTGATATTGTGAGTTAAAGGCTCACTGGGTGTATATGTTACTTACCAATCCAAGGAAAACAGAGTAGTTGGTCTTCATTTTGCTGCTGGTGGCTTGCCTGCAATATATGGATGATGTCATGGATCTTCTTGAACTAGTTAAAAGCATAAACATCTTCAACTCTGTGTAGATCTTTTAGAAATAGTTTTACACGTCTCTTGACTATTGGAAACATGGTTCCACTTCTTGTGGTATTGCCCCTTTGATTTCACAGAATCCTTTTTCCAACAGATAAGATTGTTGAAGCTGTAAACTAGATATGGCTTCTACATCTTAAACTAAGTCATTTCTTTCAACACTATCCTGGTTCCTTCTAAAATGAAATTAATCTTCTTAATTTTGAAATTAAAGGAAAAAGCTACACTTTTCTTTTGAATTGTATTTGGTAATAAGTTAATGGCATGAACAGTTTTTTTCCTTGTTTGACTGCTCTAAGAGCTAGCTGTACACCATAGTCAGTTCTTTGTTGTGGATTAAAAGATATACTCTTTAAAAAATTTTAAATTAAAAAAAAATATTAAGAAAGGTGATTGTAGCATTGAAATCATTGACAGATTCTACTCTAATATTTCTGTCTCTTGATTTTTGCGAAGTGGAAAATGATGATTGTCTTATATCAATTATTTGTTTGCTTTGCAATATTTTTCTTCTTGTTAATGTGATGTGCTGCAGATAGGTACTTTGCTCTATGTTCGGGTCGTGAAGGCAAACCCTGGCATGAATCCTGAGTTGTCATGCACTGATGGTTGGTTTCTAATTATTTATTTATTTTGTTTGATGTACCCCCACATATATCTTTCGTGTTTTTTACTTTTATTAGTTTCCAAGGTTCCTTGTTTTTGATTTTTTGGGCCATCTCTTGTTTTTTCATTACCTTGTTTTGTATTATACAGCCAGTGGGAAAGCAGCAGAATTTGGCCAACTTAAAGATGGCTACATGTTTGAATCTTCAACTGGTCTGTCAAGAATGTGAGAATTTTTCTCCTTCTTTAATTCATATTTGATATTTGATATTTGACAGATCTTTTTAAAATATAGATATGCCTGCCTCAACTCATGGTAACTATATAGATCTATTGCCCCCCTCCTTTTGATGGGAAAACATAACTTATGCACCCCACTATATAGCATAGTTATAAAGCTTGAGATTTTATCTATGCTATAATGATACATTGATACATCTCTTGTCTTGTCTCTAGGCTCCTGAGCTCACCAACATGTCCAGTTCTTGATGCTTTTGGGAAGAAGCTTTCCTTTGAGACAGCAGTTGGCTTAAATGGCCATGTTTGGGTATACATCCTGTTCTTGAGGCCCTCCTATTTGTAGTTGGGTTAGACAGTCACCAGTTTCCAATTTTTTTAGTCTATGAGGTTATGACCTTCTCTTGATATGGGCTTGAGGCCCCTGTAAGGACTACACAAACACTGTTTGGAAAACTTACATTTTAAACCTTATAGGTTCGTGGGTGTATCAAATTAAACCCCGAGGTTTGGAATGGTGATAAATTGAAGCCTTACCCTATATTAAAACCCCAAACACAATGTCATTACACTTAAATGGGTTAAGGTTTAATTTGTTACACCCCTGAAATATAAGGTTTAAAATGTAATTTTTCCAAACTGTTTTATGTTGCAACCATGTTGCCTGAAAATTAATAACGTTTATTAAGGACACTTCCTAATATTATTCTTTTAATTAAGTTTGTACCTAGTGCATTCAAACTCTCACTTTTGTGGTGTTTGGGAGAGGTAATTTAGTAAACGGTCTTACCTCCAATTTTTGTGTGGAGAAACAGTTTTTTGGACTAGAACCATAATTTATCACTTTCAGCGAGAGGCACTTGGGGGTAAAGTTTAAACCACAGACATTGGAGACCACAGATGGTGCCACTATAACTGAGCTATCTTGATACTATTCTTATAATATCTTATTGAATTGCAGGTCAATGCCTCCTCTCCATCTACAGTCATAGTTGTTGCTAATGCAATTATGAACTCGGAATCTTTGAGTGGGGTGCAGCAGAGAATTATGGTGGATAAACTGATTCAGAATTTAAAGCTATCAAGTCAGTACTCCTATACATTTATGATTTCTTAACCAATATATTTATTTGCTTCTGGTTCTGGAGTAATTTTCTCTTATGAATATGAAACAAACTAATTTACTGTTTCTTTGCAGTGTGATACTGAAAGAAGTGAATGCTATAAACATTATAGCTGTCACATTTCCCATTGTGTTTTACATGGGAGGAGCATGGTCACGCGGTGTTACAAAGGCAACAAAATGAACAAATTCTTCTATCAAGCATCAAAGACGACAAAGTTTCTGCACAAGATGATCCTCAAATAATCAATCATATGTGCAGGCCTTTCTGCCCATTCTGCATTGTCACAGATTCCCATCATGAAATGAGTCTGCCAATAACATTATAGTTTTTAATTTTTGTTTCTCTTTAGAACTTGGAAGCTGTATTAAAATTTTTTGTTTTATGTTTTATCTTTAGAACTTAGAAGCTGTATTAAAATTTTATGTTTTATCTTTAGAATTGGGGAAGGGAGTTAACATTGTAATTTTCAACTTAAAGCAAGATTTATTTTTAAGAATTATAAATTATTCCTCCAAACCATGTTGAAAACTTGAAATAGTTCATTAAGTTGGGAGGGGGGGGGGGTGTCTCAAAAGCCCAGGGGTGGACTGGATTTTTTTTGGTAACAAATATGAAGTATTTTCTATTATAAGGCCCTAAAGAATAATCTGTAAGACTAAACAAGTAACTACCCACTGCTCAAGTTCTATTTGGGGCTCACATGCTTAAATGGCGTAATAAACAGGCTTAAGCCAGATATAAACTTGGTTAGTATTGTTCCAAATGGGAGCTAATTGAAGGATTGTGCAAAGTAGACTGAAATACAAAAATTTATAATGGGAAGGGGCACTTATTAGAAGTTTGTGGGCTTCATAAATGTTAGAGGGCAGTGTTTCTTTCACACAATGTGCTTTAAATGAAAACATGAGCACATTTTCAAGTTTTAAAAATACATTGTTTTTGAATTTTGAAATATTTTTCAAAAATTAAAAACTGTCAATATTTGCCCATTTTGAGAAATTTTTCCAAAAATTGTGTATTATTGTGTGTTTTCTGATTTTTTTTTTTCTTCTTGAATAAAGGATTATTTGAATAAGTCATTCTAAGGACATACATTAAACTCTTCCATTTTTGGAAATATTTTCTAAAAAATTGAAAAATTCCACTTTTTCAACTTTTTCTTTAAAAATTTTTCCAAAAATTTAAGGTTTATTACACATTTAAAAAATTATTTTGGACCACTTATTTAGGATTTTGTTAATGTGTTTTCGTCACACATGAGCACATTTTCAATTTAAAAAAATACATCCAAATGAATACTGTGAATGAGTTTTTCTCCAAAATTTGAGATTCACAATCCTACGATAGGCGCTTGAGCATAGGATGATGTACTTTCTTGTCAAAAGGTCAAATACAACTATTTGTGTTACTGCGCCATTTTTATTCAACGCCTCCGTAGGTCCGACACTTATGGGACCAACCTGTGATGAGAATTGAGATTTTACAAGACGTAATAAAGTATGCTGAGTCTATAAACTCCAAAGTCCTAAGTATGTGGACAATTTTTCAGATTGGAGATTGGAAATTGTTGACCAATAAAGTACGTTATGCATGTAGGCCAGTTTGGTGGCAAGAGCATTCACAATAGATGTGTCAAATGTGCCAAATATCAAATATTTGGTACATCAAATATCAAAAAATTTCTTTTATGAGATGTTCTAAATCTCATAATTTTTGCCACATGTAAACAGTACTGTTCCAAAATGGAACAGTACGAACAAGAATACTAAAAAAAATAATTTTTTATTCATTTCTCTCTCATCCTTTTTGACTCTCTCTTTTCTCTCTCTTTCATTTCTCTGCCATTTGTTATTGTTGTGTTTGACGATGATGATGGTGGGAGGAGTTAATATATTATTTTAATATATAAAATTAAATGATAAAACATCTGATAAATGAGATGTTGTAAAATGATGTGATAAAATAATAAAGTAGGCTTTTAATGTGTCAAAATGACATTTTTTATAGAACATCTGTCGTGGATGCTCTAAAGTTTTTATATAGCTTTATGTTGCCCAAAAAATATATTTTTAGGGTGATCATTACTCATTATTGATCAAAATTTAATAAAAAGATAACTCTACATATTGACCAAAACACACACAAAATATACATAAAGTCTTACAATTTTATTCTACAAATTTGCATATTTTGAAATCTTTACATGATAATCTTATTATCAATGTTACAAGTTATATCTCTTTCAAAATTTTAGTTAGATAACAAATTTATTGGGATTTTTCTTTTGTTTGTAATGACTTTTTTTTTTTTTGGAGAAAAGTTGTTTGTAATGACTTACTATATTGTTAAGGAGGACAAATTTTAAAGACAAAGTTTAGCTAGGGACGAACCTACAGTAGAGGGCGGAGGGGGCCATGCCCCGCCCCCCCCAAATTTATAAAAACAATAAAAAAAATAAAAATAAAAAAACACTAGTATATATAAGAAATTGTGTTTGTGCTTGAGACCAATGATTGTTTGAGTGCACTAGATTTGGTAGCTCTATTAATGCTAAATTTTGAGTATGCATCATTCTTTTCATAGAAGCAGATAGATGAAATATACATGGGAGGCATTATTTGATCGAAATATATGTTAGACAATGATTGTAAAAGTTTTTGGTACTGGGTCATTAAATTTTCTCTTTGTCACTTTGTATGGTGTGGGCCGTGTGGCCAATATATTATATATATGAAATTGTGTTTGTCTCTTGTGATTTAATTTAATTTTTTGTGTGGTTGTGATTTAAGTCTTTGATTTTGTACATTGAAAATGAGATTACTGCAAAATTTGGTACAGAATCAATCATAGACGACTTTAGAGATTTAAAATAGCGTCGACTTCTATTTTGATAATATGTTGAAATGTTTAAGAAACACTTATTTTGTATGTTATACTTTGTTGATGTTTTTATAATATGAAATATTTAAGAAATACTTATTTTGTATATAGTATTTTTTTGAATATGAAATAGATGTTAGTTTTTATTTTCATAATTTTTTTTTTTTTTGGTTTTAAGCTTTGGCCCCCTCAAGTTCGAATCCTGGTTCTGTTCCTAAGTTTAGCTACAAACTTAGTTGTAGCCTAAGACTACAACTTGCACTAAACAAATTAACATAGTTACATATTTTGAAATCTAACTGTTGAATTGCATGTTCTTAAAACATATGTCAAATTTCATGTTAATCGGATGTTATTTACTATTTGATTCATAAACTTAAATTTTTATGTAATTTAGACTACAAAAACTCAAAATTTAAAGATATGATTGATGACATAGATATTAATCTTTAACTTTTTGAAATTTTGCAAATATGAAAGATATAAGAAAAAATGTAATTCAATTGTGAATTTGTTATAATTCACATCTAATAAAAAAAATATTTGGTGGATTTGTAGTCTTAGTCTATAATCAAGTTTGTTATCAAATTTTGTCCAAAAATTAATTATGTTGACCCTAACAAAATTTAGGGTAATCACAAATATTTTTAAGGATAATAAAATTTTTAAATTTTATATATAATAAATTAATAATTAATATTTTACCAAGTCAAGTGATCCTGTGGCCACCCTAAACTCCATGTAGAACCATTAATGACTCCATATAATATTTGACATGAATTAAGTGATGTCAGTTATTGTACTTATTCCCAAATTGATAGCCTTTATTAAGACCTCAATAATATATATGGTATTGCTTTTACTATCACAGTGATGTGGGATTGATAATCAATACTAAAGGCTCCTTTTTTATTTTAAAATAAAATTAAATTGTTGAAAAGACGTTTGTTTCACGGTCAAACAGGTCGGATCGTCCCGCTTTCAATGGACCACGAAGAAAACGAAACAGGCCACAGGGTGAAAGTGGTGGCGCGCGTACGTGGCTCTCAAGAAAGACACTACGGGGTGCAAAACCTTTTTTTTTTTTTTTTGGCTGAACAGGTTCTGCTTTTGCTATTACGCCTCTCTCGCTATCTTTCGTAGTTTACAACTTTACATGATTTTTTTCTTTTCTTTTCTTTTTGGTATAATATATATTCTCTTTGAAGTTGCTGCGCAAAATTCAAATAGCAAGTAGTTTACCCACTCATCCTTATTTTTGTACTTATTTTTGCACTACAAAATAAAATAATAATTTCAATAGCGGTGGCCAACAGCCTGTCAAATCACCACGGATCCAACTTGCCTAGTCATTCGCCAAGAAACTCAAAAAAAAAATACTTGCCTAGTCGTGAATACAATCGATGATGCCGGAAATAATCCCACCAGTGAGTCACACGTTCCTCGCACGATCGCAAATGGCACCTACACAACAAGAAAGAATAACCTAGCGAGGGGTACCGGTGTGGTACCAGACCAAGTACCCTCCAGAAGGTCAAATTAGAACTATTCTCACTTTGCTCTAGAGTGCTAGAGAGGGTAAATTATGCGTACCTTGGTTTGTGAGGGTGCTTGGGTTTTTATAGTAGAGAGGGTGACCCTCTTTTCCTTGGAGTAGAAGTCTTTTCCTTATCGGAGTCTTCTTGGGCGTATTTTACGGGATCCTTTCCATATAGGAGTCCTTAGGTTCCATGAAACGTGGGGAGCAAGTTATTTATTTATACATGTAAGCGTGCGAGAATAGGCATTTCATAGATCGACGCGCCACAAGGTATATGTTATCCCGTCGGTCTACACTTATCCCGTAAGCCTCGGGATGTTCGGCTTTATGTGGAGTTCTTTTGCCTTAGGTCACCGTCGGCCTCGAAGGTATCTTCGACGACAAGACCGTCTCGTCACCCTTGTTAAGTCCGCATCTTCACCCTTGCAAGGCATGCACCGTCGCCCTTGTTAGGTATGTGCCGTCACCCTTTTCAGGTCTTCACCGTCGCTCTTGTCAGGTATGTACCGTCACGCTGGCCATCCTAATTTTATCCTCATCATTTGCCCCCTACTCCATAACTCCGTCACCCTTTGTATTGACGGGCTATGGAGTTTGTTTTCAAAAGAGGCGGAAACATTGTTTGCGTGGATCTGAGCATTTAATGCCTTGAACAGGTGGCTCGTTCCCATTGGCCTCACTTCTGACGAGACGTCGCTTCGTCTTCCGCGCCATTTTTTCCATATATAAACAGCATTCCCAGTCATTTTTTCACTATTTCATCCTTGCTGAACTTGTGGAGAGACAGACCGTCGCTCACCTTCCGTCGCCTTCACTTCCGTCGATTTATCCGTTGCTGTAGCCGTCGAGAAGGCTTCCATACCGGTGAGTTTTCATCCTCTCTCCTTCCTTCTTTTTCTTTTTATTTTTGCCTCATTAGTGAGGCCGTCAGCCTAGGTACTTAGTTTGAACCCGTCACTTGTAGGTAGTCGGATGTCGAGTGACGCGTCTTGTGACGAGTCGTCGATCCGCGAGGGAGCGGGCTACGACGAGACCTTTGGTTCTGGAAATGAGTCAGAGTTCTCCCTCCCGTCGGAGAGAGAGTCGTCAGCCCAATCTCCCGATGGTGAAGAGAGTTTCTTTGAGGAGATGGGGATGAGGGAAGAGGGGATGATAATGACGGGGATGGAATGGATATGGATGGAATAAACGTTGACGGGGATGAAATAGATATTGACGGGGACGATAGTGACGGGGATGAGAGGTCGGTGAAGGAACCTCGGAGGGTTCCGGAGATAACCGTCCCTTCATTCTTCCCGAGGATTGGGCCGTCAACAAATTTTTGCCAGGATGAGTGGTAAGGTCTTTAGGGAGTTACGGGTTCGTTACGGATCCCGAGACCACATTCCCATCCGTCTCCCTAGAGAGGGTGAGAGGTGTTACTCGGGCGGACAGGCGACGTCGGTATGTATGACGCCATGTTCGCTGCGGGCTCGAGGTTGCCGTTGACGGCATTGCACCGTCAACTAGCTGATTTCCTTGGAATATCCGTCACCCAGATTGCTCGAACGCCTGGAGGACTTTTATAGGATCCGAAATCCTATGGGGCGGAGTCTTAGCGGAGGACACCGTCGGCTTACACTAGGGGAGTTCTTTTATTGTTACAGACCTCACCATATTGCCTCGTCCAAGGGGACGTATCACTTTAACGCCCGAGAAAAAGGGCTACGGTTAGTGTCGATATGCGACTCAAATAGAAATTGGAAGAGTAGGTATTTCTTTGTTGAGGGGACGGATCGGGTCTGCGCGTCGGGAGGAGTGGGCGACGATGCCCGGTGGTTACTTTGACAACACATGGGCCTTTGTCAAAGATTCAGGTCAATCCCGTCACCCATGAGGCTCGTGTGTTTTTGAAGTGACGGTAGTAACACTTGTTATTTTCTTTTTTAAACTTATATCCGTCATGAGATAAGCGACGAGCAGGAGGGGTTCATCCAACGGATTCTAGAGATCCCTTTGGAGGATCGTAAGTGCAGGGATTTGATCACCCTTGACACCCTCCACTTATCTGCGGGGCCCGGATCCGTCGTGAAGCTCGCAAGTTGGAGGAGTTTGCGCGCCGACGTAAGTAGACTTCCACTCCCGTCAGTTTAATTGTTTCCGTCACTTTCCGTAACTAGTCTTTCTTTGTTTTGTAGAGATGGAGTCCGCGAAACAAAGGATACGAACGCGCCGCTGACTCGTCGAAAAAGAGGAGAGGAGGGCCAAGGAAGCAGGGGGGGAAGCCTCGTCAACCCCCGTGGCCGTCGCCAAGGTGGCGAAGAGGAAGCCTGACGGGAGTGATGGCCGTCCAGAAAAAAAGACCGCCGTCACTCCATCGGTTGAGCCATTGAAGGAGAAGTCCCCTCCGACTTCGGCCCCACGGCTTGAGAAAGGGGTGATGACTTCCACACGGTCCTGTCAACGAGGGCCCGTGCCGTCTCCTTACCCACAAGGAATACGCCGTCGGGAGGTTGAATCCCTTATAAAACCGACGGACATGGAGCCCCGTGATCAAGTAGGGACGGAAGATTTAGGGCGTCGGCCCTCTTTGATCTCTCCAGGGTAAGTTTCTCATGTTTTTGGTTTGAACATGCCGTATCTTGTTTTGATGTATTTTTCATCCGACGGATACGCTTTTTTTAGGCCTTGTTCCTTGTCAAAGCCCTTCGTGACCGTTGCGAGGCGAAGGAGGGGGTCGTCGGTCGAGTTCGCAGCCATAACAAGAGCTTGTTGAATCGCGAGGCTCGGTACAAGGAAGCCGTCCGTGTCCTTAACCAGGAGCTGAAGGATGTTAACACTAAGCCGACGGAGACCGGTGGCGAGAACGTCAAGCTCCAAGGAGAGGTGACGGCTCTGGAGGAGAAGCTACAGACGGCGGGGGCTGACGCGATCAGAGATTTCAAAACGTCGCAGTCTTTTATCGACTCATGTGGTCAATACTACGGCCTTTGGGTTTGATGACCGCCTTGACAAAGTCGCGTCGGCCTTCCCGGATCTGGACTTGTGCGGGATTACGATGGACGATGGAGACGATGTCTCTCTTCACTGAACCTACCGGAGCATGACAGCGGCGTCGTCCTGGCCCGGCCTGCCGTCAATCCTACGACTTTCGATTCTCCGGCGGTTATCGTGGACATTGAGGACCGTCCTGACGGCGGCAACCCTCCTGCCGTTTAATTATAGCTTTGTTTCTTTTTTTCTTTTTCAAATTTTCTGGAAAACAGTTTAGTTTTAAACGGTTGTAGTTTTAAATAATTGTAGTTTTAAACAATTGTAGTTTTAAACAATTGTAATGTTTAAGTGCCCTTGTCGTTTGTATAATTGCACGTATTTTATCTATTTATTTTAGACAAAATTGTTGGAAATTCCCGTCCGCTTGTAATACGTCATATCTTTAAACTGTTGAATATCTCGTCGACTTTACGACCGTCGGTTTGTATGTCATCTCTTTGTTGGTCCGTCATTTTCTAGGACCTTGTCTACGATGGTTATTCCATCTTATTGGACCGTCGACCCTTTGGCTGTTGGCCTTTCGGCCGTCGTTTCTTGGCCTTGGCCTTGATGTTATTTGACATCTTCTTGGCTCGTCGATTTTGAGGACTGTTCCTACGATGGTTATTCCATCTTGTTGGACCGTCGACCTTTTGGCTCTTAGCCTTTTTGGGCCGTCAGTTTCTTGGCCTTGGCCTTGATGTCATTTGACATCTTTTTGGTCCGTCGATTTTGAGGACTGTCCCTACGATGGTTATTCCATCTTGTTGGACCGTCGACCTTTTGGCTCTTAGCCTTTTTGGGCCGTCGGTTTTGAGGACTGTTCCTACGATGGTTATTCCATCTTGTTGGACCGTCGACCTTTTGGCTCTTAGCCTTTTTGGGCCGTCGGTTTCTTGGCCTTGGTCTTGATGTCATTTGACATCTTTTTGGTCCGTCAGTTTTGAGGACTTAGTCGTTTTTGGGCTGCAAACTTAGTGGACCGTCGGAAGGAAAATACACTTCAGCAATTTCTGAATAAAACTCCTCTTATTGCCATGCATTTAAATAAAAGTAATTAAAAACAAATCCTGCCCTTGGGCTAAAAAAGTTGTTGCGAAAAAAACTAAAATAAACGATAAATCTGAGGAGTTGAACTATAATTTGCTGAAAAATAAAAAAGGAGTTGGTCTTCATGCTGCTGCTCCTATTGGTAGTACTTCCGTAGGTGCTCGGTGTTCCATGGATGTGGTAGTTTCTGTCCCTCCAATGTTTCAAGGTGGTAAGTACCTTTTCTCTGCCACGACAAGACTCGGTAAGGACCTTCCCAATTGGGGCCGAGTTTCCCTTGGGTAGGGTCCCTAGCGGCGCCCGTGACTTTTCTAAGAACAAGGTCTCCAACTTGGAAGTCTCTGTGTCGGACCCGAGAGTTGTAGGATTTGGCCATGCGATCCTCGGTACCTAGCGAGCCTTTGTTCTGCTGCTGCCCGATCTCGTCCACTAGGTCAAGTCGTAGTCGCATGGCCTCATCGTTTTCTGCTCTCATCGTGGTTGTGTACCCTGTAGCTTGCGAGTCCAACTTCGGCCGGGATGATCGCTTCGCTTCCGACGTCGGCGAAACGGTGTCTCTCCTGTGGGTGTTCTTGCCGTCGTCTGTATGCCCATAGTACACTTGGCAATTCTTCGGGCCATATACCCTTTGCCCCCTCGAGCCGAGTCTTGATGATCTTGAGCAAGGATCGGTTTGTGACTTCGACTGTCCATTAGCTTGAGGGTGGGCGGGGGAGGAGTAGTGGTTCTTTATTCCCAATCTGTGAGCAAAAATCCCGGAAATGGTCGTTGTCGAACTGTCTCCGTTATCCGAGACAAAGACTCTAGGAATGCCAAACCGCATACGATGCATCTCCAAACAAAGCGCAAACGTTTTTCTCCGTAATCGTGGCTAAAGCTTGAGCTTCCACCCATTTCGTGAAATAGTCGATGCCTACTACCAGGAATTTCAGCTGCCGCATAGTCAGAGGGAACGGTCCCATAATGTCTAATCCCCATTGTGCGAACGGCCATGGGGCTGTCATTGGGGTCAGCTCTTCGGTCGGTTGTCTAATAATATTGCTGAACCGTTGGCATTTGTCGCAGCCCCGACGTAGGCTTCGGCGTCATACGCATGGTGGGCCAATAATACCCCCGCTCGTACAAGCTTGTGTACCAACGATCGGACCCTGAGTGGTTTCGCATGATTCCTTCATGTACTTCTCTCATGACGTAGTCCGCTTCTTCCGCACTCCAAGCATCTCGGATACGGACGGGAGAAACCTCTCTTGTATAGGACGTCTTTTATTAGGGACGAACCTTGCCGCCTGGACTTTAAGTTTCCTTGCGGCTTCCTTTTCGTCCGGTAAGACCCCGTTTTTAGGTATGAAACCAACGGCGCTGCCCTTGACTATTTGTCGGAGCATATTTCTGCATATTCTTTGAGATCTATTAGCGGGGAAAGCTGTACAAAGGAGAGTACATTACCAGGGGACGACCATTCGTTCTCTTTGAGGCGGCCTTCGCGAGAGGGACGGTCCGCTCGCTCGTTTTCCTCTTTGGGAATCGGATGATTTTGGCTTCTAGGTCGCCCACTCTTGTCCTTACTTCATCAAGGTACTTCTTCATCTTTTCGCTCTTGCACTCGTAGTCTCCATTTATCTACGGTTGGTGATAACTTTGTGAATCGATGAGACGACTACCCTTGCGGCTCCTGCTTTGCTTTGGCGAGGTCGAGTCCCGCTATCGAGCCTCATATTCTCGATTCATTGTTGGTGGCTGGAAAGTTTAGACGGACCATACATTCGATGGTGTCTCCTTCAGGTGATAGCAACACAATGCCGCCCCTGCGGCTTGCCTCGTTGGATGATCCGTCCGTATGTATGCTCCATTGAGGGGACTCTGCTGCCCCTGGTCCTCGTCATGGGTGAACTCGGCTATAAAGTCGGCGATGTACTGTCCCTTGATGGCGGTTCGCGGACGACATGAATGTCAAATTCGCTCAGCTCGACGCCCATAATGCCCGGTCGGCCCGCGGCCTGGGGCTGCTCATTGCTCGCCGTAAAGGTTTGTCGGTCAGGACATTTACCGTATGAGCTTGGAAGTACGGTTTGAGCTTTCGGGCTGCCGTAACCAATGCGAAGGCAAGTTTTTCCATCGGCGGGTATCTTTCCTCGGCACCACGAAGCGCTCGGCTTGCGTAGTATACGGGTTTTTGCATCCTTTCTTCTTCTCTCATCAAGGCTGCGCTAACAAATTTTGGGGAGACGGCCGGATAGAGAAAAAGCTCTTCTCCCGGCTGCGACGGGCTCAACAACGGTGGAGAGGAGAGGTAAATCTTCAATTCTTCGAATGCTTGTTGGCATTCGTCGGTCCATTCAAAGGATTTTTTCAATGTCCGGAAGAAGGGCAAACACTTGTCCGTTGCTCTCGACACGAACCTTAAGTGCCGCTATTTTTCCATTTAGGCTCTGTACCTCCTTCACACTTCTCGGCGGTGTCATTTCCATAATGGCTCAGATCTTATCCGGGTTCGCCTCGATTCCCCTTTGAGACACCATGAATCCCAAGAATTTTCCTGCCGTTACACCAAAGGCGCACTTCCCTGGGTTGAGCTTCATATTGTAGGAGCGGAGTGTATCAAATGTTTCTTTGAGATCTCCTAGATGATCTTCCTCCCTCCGGCTCTTAACTAGCATGTCGTCCACGTGAGACTGGACATTCCTCCCAATCTTCTTGCGCGAACATTTTGTTCATGAGCCTTTGGTGCGTTGCGCTGCGTTCTTTAGGCCGAAGGGCATGACCTTGTAATGAGAATAGGCCTTGGCTGGTTACGAACGAGCGTTTTCTCCCGATCGGCCGTGCATTCGGATTTGGTTGTATCCCGAGAAAGCGTCCATGAAGCTCAAAGAAGCGGTGTCGGGCCGTGGAGTCTACTAGGACATCGACCCTCGGTAGGGGGTAGCTATCCTTGGGGCAGGCTTTGTTAAGGTCGGTGAAGTCCACACACATCCGCCATTTCCCGCTTGCTTTCTTCACCATTACTACATTTGCTAACCAGTCGGGGTAGTACACTTCCCCGATGAAGCTTGCTTCCGTAACTTTCTCGACTTCCTCTGCTATGGCTCGGTCTTGCTCAGGGCAAACACCCTCTTCTTTTGTCGACGGGTGAAAAGGCGGGCGACACATTCAGCTTGTGCACCATGATCAAGGATCTATTCTGGCATATCTTCATGACCCCACGCGAATACGTCTTGATTGCGTCTAAGGAATGTTATGAGCTCTTGACAGGTCGTGGGGTTAGTGAGCGTTCTAATTTTGGTCGTTCGGCCAGGATCGGAACTGTCAAGGGGTATTTCTTCTAGCTTTTCAACCGGCTCCGTTACCGTCCGGTGCTCTTCTATACTTAAAGTCTGAGCCTGATCTTCCATTTCCATCATGGCAATGTAACATTCGCGCGCGGCCATCTGATTCGCGCAACTCCCCTACTCCGTAGTCGGTTGGGAACTTAATCATCGGTGGTAGGTGGAGGTTACCGCCTTCCATGAGTTGAGCGTGGGTCGCCCGAGGATAGCGTTGTAGGTCGATGAGCAATCAACAACCAAGAATGTCACGTCCCTGGCTATCTGTTGGGGGTAATCACCCACGATTACGGATAAGGTGATCGCGCCAGTGGGAATACTCTGCTCCCGCCGAAGCCGACAAGTGGGGCGTTTGTCGGGATCAGCCGCCTCTGTCGATCGATCCTCATCTCGCTGAACGCGGTGTAGTATAAGATATCATTTGAAGCTGCCGTTGTCGACCAGCACCGGTGCATATTGTAATCTCTCCTACGCGTAAGGCGACGAGAAAAGTGCGTCGTCATGTGGATGGTGAAGGCGTCGTGCGTCTTCTTCCGAGAATCGAATACGGGACCTTCTCTTCGTGCCATCTTTGGCACGGCTCCCGTTAGTTGAACATTTTGTACCATCCGAAGATAGGTCTTGCGGGCCTTCTTGGATGACCCCGCGGTTGTTCCCCTATAATCATCCTTATATCCCCAATCGGGGCCTTGGCCGCTCATTGTCCCGTCGGGGTGTTGGTCTTGCGCGGGGATCCGCTCTCTCCTTGCTAACGAACCTCTGCAGCTTTCCTTGTCTCGATAAGGGCTTCAATCTGCTGCTTGAGGTCATAGCAATCAGTCGTGTGTCGTGGCCGTGGTCACGGTGGAATCGGCGATACTTATCTCGGGAGCGTTTGCTAGGATCGCAGCTTTTCCCGGGAACGTCGGCGACTCCTCGTCCTTGATCCGCATAAGGACTTGATCTATCGGGGTGTTAGCGCGGAGTGAAGCTCGTGAACCTTCCTCCCAGGGGCTTAGGGCGTCTTTCGTCCCTCCGGTCCACGGTTCTTGTCTTCTTTCGGCTTTGATCCCGCCGATTGTCTTCCTGCCGTTCTCTTTTTCTAGGCCTCTCTTCCCGCTAAGAGTGCATCTTCAGCGTTCATATACTTTGTGGCACGATAAAGCACTTCGACATGGTTTTGGGTCGTTTTTGTATATGGAAAACAAAAACTTGCCCTTCTTCAAACCATTTGTAAATGCCGCAACAAGTATCTTGTCGTCGACTTCGTCGATCGAGAGCGCCTCTTTGTTGAAGCGGGAGATGTAGGCCCTTAGAGTCTCGTCTTCTCGCTGCTTCATACTCATTAAGCAAGCCGTAGACTTCTTGTACCGATGGCCTCCAATAAAGTGTGCGGTATGGCGAGCGCCGAGTTCTTTGAAGGTCTTTGATGGTGTTTGGGGCCAGTCGATCTGAACCAAATTCTTGCTGCGCCCTTTAGCGTTGTAGGGAAGGCCCTACACATGATGGCGTCCGCTACTCCTTGAAGGTGCATTAGGGTTTTGAAGGTCTCCGGGTGGTCCAGTGGGTCCTTGACCCCGTCATAACCTTCATCTATCTCTGCGGCATGCGGAACTTACTTGGCAAGGGGTAGGAGTTGTTGGCGGTGGTGAGCGGTGAGTCCGTTCGGTTGACAAGGTCATCAAGGTCGCCGATACTCGTCCCTTGAGAGCATTCATCATAACCTCCATTTGTTCCTTCATGGCTTGCATCTCGCGAGAACGAGGGGCGGAGTGGTTTCCGCGAGGGAGGGGATGCTCGTGTTTCGCCGTTCGAGGTTTGCTCGGGCGTTGGCCGGCCTCGGGTCCTTCCTGGTTTCTCCTGTCAGCGCTGGTTCCTTCCCGCTCTGCTCCCGGGTTGTTGGGAGCTGCACTCTTCTGTCTCGGTTGCTCTTCTAGGTCGTGATTTTGCTTTGTGAGGCGCTCCACGGCGGCGGCGAGCGTCCTCACCTGTCTTTCAAGCGCAGTTGTAGGAGTTTCTACTTCTAGGACGTCGTTGGTGGTCGCCATTGAGCGAGTGAGTACCATGTAACTCTTTTGTCTTGGAAGCGAGAACGTGTTAAAACGATTTCCCACAGACGGCGCCAACCGATGATGCCGGAAATAATCCCACCAGTGAGTCACACGTTCCTCGTACGATCGCAAATGGCACCTACACAACAAGAAAGAATAACCTAGCGAGGGGTACCGGTGTGGTACCAGCCAAGTACCCTCCGAAGGTCAAATTAGAACTATTCTCTTTGCTCTAGAGTGCTAGAGAGGGTAAATTATGCGTACCTTGGTTTGTGAGGGTGCTTGGGTTTTTATAGTAGAGAGGGCTGACCCTCTTTTCCTTGGAGTAGAAGTCTTTTCCTTATCGAAGTCTTCTTGGGCGTATTTTACGGGATCCTTTCCATATAGGAGTCCTTAGGTTCCATGAAACGTGGTGAGCAAGTTATTTATTTATACATGTAAGCGTGCAGAATAGGCATTTCATAGACTGACGCCGTCAAGATATGTTATCCCGTCGGTCTACACTTATCCCGTAAGCCTCGGGATGTTCGGCTTTATGTGGAGTTCTTTTGCCTTAGGTCACCGTCGGCCTCGAAGGTATGCCGACGACAAGACCGTCTCGTCACCCTTGTTAAGTCTGCATCTTCACCCTTGCAAGGCATGCACCGTCGCCCTTGTTAGGTATGTGCCGTCACCCTTTTCAGGTCTTCACCGTCGCTCTTGTCAGGTATGTACCGTCACGCTGGCCATCCTAATTTTATCCTCATCAACAACGATGAAATTTTGGCAAAGTTTTGCGGGAGGATAGCTTCAAGTTTTGCATACCTTGGGCTCAAATGCTTATTAGAAAATGCCTAACTCCATCCAGAGTTAGTCAAAGAGGAAACGTATCTGGGCCTCTCAGGAAGCAAATTGAAGGACTGCTTGCTGAAGGAGAAGGAAACAACTCTGTGAAGGTGTTTTTTCAAATGTTGATGGAAGTTCTTTTACCCTCCCAGATAGCATTTTACAGGGAATAAAATTTAAGGCATTCCTCTTACTTCAAATCCGACGGAGGATCTACTTGTTTGGGCTTTCTCTAAGGATGGGACTTTCTCTCTCACTTCGGCCGACCTGATTGCTAAAGGTTTTTATCCCTTGAACCTTGATACTGCTCCTTGTCTGTGGGTGTGGAAAGCTACTGCTTCACCAAGAATTAAATTCTTTCTTTGGCTATTCTCTCATCTCAGTATTCCTATCCGGCCGTGAAGTTCTTGGTTCAAGGGGTTTTAATCTTAAAACGACCTGTGAACTCTGTGGAATGGCTCCTGAAACAATCCTCCATGTTTTAAGAGAACGCTTGGAGGCAAGGAAAGTGTGGAGGGGCCTGGGCGTTAATGGTTCCAATAAGGAGTTTTATGGGCTCCCTCTCGTGGATTGGCTAAAAACATAACTGTGTCTCTGCTGAATTCCTATCACAGCCCCGTATTCCTTGGAAAATTGTATTCCCTCAAGCTATTTGGTTAATTTGGCTCGAAATAAATAAGTTTGTATTCCAAACTGGGAGAATAAACCCCAGTACCTGTTCACACTGCATAAAGAAGGGAGCTGAGTTCTATGCCATTGTGCCAAACAACCCTAGTAAGTCGAATAGAATTCAAATCCAGGTGAAATAGAGTAAGACTCAACCGGGTTGGGTGAAAATTAATACATCTGGGTCCTTTTTTGGTAATCCAAAGAAGGCTGGAGGAGGTTGGATTCTTTGATGTAGCAATGGGGACTGGATTGTTGGGTTTGCGAGGAAGTTTGGTAAAACCTCTAGTAATATGGTGGAAGTATGAGCACTCAGGGATGGTCTAAATCTGGCTCGACAATTGGGCATAGATAATATTTTTGTAGAAATGGATGCAAAATTTCTTGTGTATTTACTTTCTAATTTGTCAATTTTAACCTTATGTTAGAAACTCTCTTAAATGATTCTCAAAAAAAAAAAAAAAAAAAAAAAAAAAAAAAAAAAAAAAAAAAAAAAAAAAGAAGAAACTCTCTTAAATGATTGCAAGAGCCTAGTGAGGACTTTCACTAACTGCACAGTGGCGCATGTGTATGGGGAAGCTAATAACTATGCTGAAGACTAGCTAAAATGAAGGCTAATCTTATACCAAATTACCTCTTTTTGAATGACTCGAGCTTATGGTGGAAAGTTTGCTGGCTAATATCAAATCCGAGCATTTTTGTAACAAACTTATTAGTCATTAGTTAATATTATATGCTTGTTTAACCGCAAAAAAAAAAAATAAAAATAAAAAATTTTAAAAATTTAGAAAAAATAATAATAATAATAAAAATAATACAGGCTAATAGGATCTTAAATTCTTCATTTAATCCTCATAAAAAGTAAATACAATTTTGGAATAATTACATAAAAACATAAATTTAACCAAATTATACTTAGTACTTATTTGATTATTAAAAATATTTTTATTTGAAAGTGAAATTTGGATTTTTAAAAGAATAAAAAAAAAAAAGGGGCTTATGCAATATATATATATATATATATATATATATATATTAACAGATAAACAAAATACAATAAATATGATATCAATTGGTGGGTTTTCTTACACTAAATTGTCACCTTTGTTTTTTACACTTTAAAAGACTTTTTTGGGGTTGGGGCCGGCATTAGCTAAAATCTAATTACAACTCTTTTTTCTTTTCTTTTTTTTTCCAGAGTATTTGAGGATGGGGAAGATTTCAAAAGCCCGTGGGGATGGCTTCAGGGATATATGTATATATATAATTTTTTGGAAAAAGTGAAGAACACACTCTTGAAGTTTGGTGATACATGGATTTCACATCATGAAGTTTCAAATTTTGGATTTCACTTCTTGACGTTATATACCATTTTGATTGTTAGCCTCTCTGTTCATATTTTTTGTTAAGTGCCACATAAAATTACCACATTTGTTTAATTTGTCTAATAAAATAATGACACGTTATTTTCAATTTATAAACTAAAAAGAACTTTAAATATTTAAAATTAATTTTTTATAAATCTAAAAATTACAAAAAACTAAAAATATAAAAACAAAATTCCACATTTTCTAATAAAAACTGAAAAACAAAATATTTTTCCCAGCATTTTCTAAGTAACCAAATAGCAAATTTTCCCAAGAAACCCAACGCAATAACAATTACTCTAAGACAATATCCATCAAAATAATAAACAAAATCAACCATCAAGATACTCAAAATACAGATTCAGGTATATATTGAAAATTTTTCCAAGAAATCAAGATTTTCTTTCCAAGCAAACACTAAAAAAATGACAAATCAAATCAAAACCCCATTGCAAAAAACACAAATAATAATTTCAACAGAGCATACATCAAAACCCATAGATCTACAAGCCCTCATTTTCCAAACCCAAACAAAATGCTCAGTCTTTTATAACCTAATCACTAAATAAACCAAAGGATAAAACCAAACCAAATAGGCAAAGAGATTTTCAGTCATAAGTCAAACAAAGAAAACAGATAAAAAAAAAAAAAAAAAAAAAAAAAAAAAAAAGATCTAAACAAATCTACTCAGTGTTGCATGCAATTTATTAAATTAATAGTAAAAAATTTAGTACATGTGGCAATTAGCTATGAGTTAGGGTATCCATTTGGCACAACCACATCTTTTAAAACCAAGCGTATTATTATATTAGTGTGTGATATCATTTGGTTTAGGATAAAAAGTTGGTGATCTCTTAAAAGATTAAAAATGAAAGTGATTTCTCATCTAATTTATAATTGACTTGGACATACTTGAATATAGTGTAAAATGTGATAACAAAGCAATAATAACGAAAAAAATAAATGTACGATGATAACTTGTACAAATGAAAGGGATTTTTTTTTCAATTAGAATAAAGAAATAAAGTACCATAAGGATATGAGTTATAGGTAATTAAGTTGTATCCATTATCCATTATTATTATTATTATTTTAATTTAGTTATAAAATTTTAGATGGAATAGAATATATGTTACCAAAAAAATTAGATTATAAAATTTTATCTAAATAAAAATATGCTTAAATCTTACCATTTGATTCAAGGAAATTTAACACGACAATTAATAAGAAAAATAATTTAATTATTATTCAAAGTGTAGCCACTTGTCGAGAGAGAAAATAACCACTTGCTATAACCACATCTTTTAAGATCCATCTTTTATTATATAATAATTTATATGATGCTAGGTTGAGGGTGTTTAAAAAGGGGGGAGGGAGGATTTAACCATGGTAAAATTCACATCTTCAACCACATTGCACAATCCATGAATTAACTCTCCTCAAGCTCAATCCTAACCATATTTATTTTAGGCTTAAGCCCATTTACACCCTAAACCAAAAATAGAACTAGTTTTTAGTTGGTCACAAGCCTTTATATCTTTTGCTAAAAAAGATCCTCTCAATTTAAAATAGATCAATTTCATGATTTAGATTAAATTTTATAAATATAACAAAGAGATCATGTTTCCTATTTTTTGGACCCGCATAATAGAAAAGGCTTCATATTTGTTGCAAAGAAAAAAGAATAAACATCCAACAACTCCACACTGTCTCTTTTTTTATATTATACTAGCATGTAACTCCATGCAAATGCATGGATGCATTTAAAATTAAATAAAATTTTTATTATAAAAATATAAATAATTAGTCAAATTAAATTTCTTTTAAAGCATGTAACACATGCATTCATGCATACATATAGATACATTTAAAATTAAACACAATTTTTATCATAAAATATAGCTAATTAGTCAAATTATTTTTTAGAAGTAAACATAATTATTCACATATTAAAATTATTACCTAAATATAATACTATTTATGATAATTTTTTTCTAATTTTAATAAGATCAAACGTGTGGTGATTTTTGTTATGTGGTAATTTTTATTTTTTGAGAAACAAGTGGTGATTTTTATTAAGTATATGTGATTTTTTTATAAAAATTTATACTTCATTAATATTAAATTCTTAGTATTTTGCACTCATTAACTCACTTAACACAAAGATTAAAAAACTTAAGTAGACACATGGCACAAACTTAAATGAATAATTATGGAGTAGTTTCCACATAAATTTACATTCATGGCGCCAAATTGGATTATAAATTCAAATTCTAATTCAATTTTCTCTAAACTTTACCTATTAATATATATACATATATAGATGACTTATAAATTTAAATTTTTTTTAGTTATATGATTATGTTTTTTACTATTTATTATATTGCACTCCTCGTTTTCTACACTAAATTAACTAATTTGGCACAAAAATTTAAAAATTTAGATTAGATGAGAGAAGTGGCGCAAAATTAAACTCTAATTGAAATTCAATTTTTATACTAAATTAATTCACTTGGTACAAAATTCTAAAATTTAAATTAGATAAGACACATGATGCAAAATTAGACTATAATTGAATTCAAATTTGAAATTTAATTGGATTTTCCTCTTCTTTACCTATTATTATATATATAGATATAGATTATATTATATTTTATATATATATATATATATATATATATATATAATCAAACAAAAACTGTCTTAATATATTCACAACCGGAATTTGGATAATGATTTGGCCGATTTAGATTAGCTCTCAGAGCTCAGTCAAAAATAGATCAGCTCATAGCATCATCAAATAATACATGTACCCAATAAAAATTATTTAATTAGACAAAGAGTTAGGTACCACATTTCAATATATACAGAAAATGAGAAAAGGCTTTAAAATCTGATACCCTAACCATAGTGGAGAAAGTTAAGGTCACAACTATTTTACAATACTTCCAACTTGTCTACCACCTTACACGTAAGCCACCACAATCTATAATTTAAATCTTATTTCAATGGAATATATATGAGGTGGTAAGCAAATAGGGGTGTGGTGGCCCTCGAAGTCGAAGGACACTCTACCCTAATTATTAACTTTTACTAATTAATTACTTCATGCATGAACATAATTGTTCTTGGAAAGCCATCGTGGCATTGACAACTAGGGAAGTTGGACCCATATTGATTTAGCCATCGCTTTGGTATCATCGCCGCCGTCATCATTTGGTAAAGCCGAGACCGACAGGCATTTGGCCTTGCCCACCACCAATAATATTGGGTCCGGAATTACGTTTACACTTGTGTAGTCCAATAATATTGGCTTTGGGAGTTTGTAGCTTTGTTGTTGACTTTGGATGATTTAGATGTTTTTGTTATTGATTTGATTGGGTTTTGATTTACTGGTTTTGGAGATGTTGGGGATGAGATTTTATGTATTTAGTTGAATTTGTGTTATGAGAAATGTTGGAAAAGAAATATTTGAGTACTATGTTCTTCATTCTTCCTTAGTATTTATTTATTTTTATTTTTTTTTTTTGCATTTTTTGCATTTTTTGTTGAAGATTGCTTTAGTTTGTAATTACCTTTGCAATTGTGTACATAAACTACATTTAGTACTTGTAAATAGAACGACTTATAGCTTAGTAGTATTCATATTTGGTTAGTTTGTTAATATTGTGGTTTAGTTTGTTAATATTGTAGCTACCACGTGTATAGAAGCTATAGGTCGTATAGTTAGTTTTTTTTCATTACAATTTTCCTGCCTCTGTATCTAGTATATAAAGAACAGAGCAAGCTAATTATCAATACAAGAAATTCATTTCACAATTCTTGCTTCTTGCTATGCATCTCTCTTTTCTGTGTGTTGAGCAATCCTCCATTGTAGAATCTTAGATTCGTGGATGAATTTCAACATGGTATCAGAGCTCAGAGAATTAATTCCCTTTGGTATTCTCTAAATTTTCTTTGTTCATTTCCTTTAGTGCTTTCTCGCGAATCAAACAAATTTTTCCATCTGTGTTCTTTCTTGATTCTTGCACTATTGTTTCTCTTCTAAATCTTGATCTAGGGTTTTCAATTGCTTAATTGAAAATTCCATAATTGGTTCCTGATTTAGGGTTCTTCAATTGCTTAATTGTAGTCTCTATTTTCTTGGATTTGTTCAATCGATATAGTTCTGAGATTGATCCTCTATGATCAAGAAGGTTCTTTAATTAACTAGTGATTTAGGGCTATTATTTGTGGATTTCATTGTTTTGGATTTCTTTTGTGTTGAAAATGGCTGATGCTACTTCTAGCACCTCTGCACCCGTTGCTCACCATGTTGCTCAACCATGGGAAAATCCTTCTAGTCCTTATTTCTTGACTAGCAGTGATAAGCCTAGTGTGTCCCTTATTGTGGAACGTCTCTTTGAAGAAAATTATAATACATGGAGTATGGCTGTACTGATTTCATTGGATGCCAAAACTAAAATTGGGTCCATTGATGGTTCAATACCAAAACCCTAATCACCCGATCATCCATGCTATACAGCTTTGTAAGTGCAATAGCAAAATTTTAGCCTAGTTATTCAATTCAATCTCAAAAGATTTACAGCCCAGTGTAGTTTACTTCAAGACAGCAAGGGAGGCTTGGGTTGATTTGCAATATAGGTATTCCCAAGGTAATGGACCTAGGATCTTTGAGCTGAGAAAAGAGGTCAATTCTTTGGCTCAAGAAGATATGTCTATCAATGCCTACTATACCAAATTCAAGGGTATTTGGGATGAATTCACTACCTACGTAAATTGCACTTGTGGTTATCAAGTGGAAGATTGTACAATGTCCTTTCAAATGGGGCTAAATGACACCTATTCTACAATAAGGGGACAGATTCTACTCATGGATCCTATCCCTCCTTTGAGCAAGGTTTTCTCTCTTTTGCTTCAAGACGAAAAGTAAAGAAAGGTTGGATCTAGTAAGAAGTTTCAGGTTGACATAGCTGCAGTCTTGGTAGCCTTGGGAAACAAGAACAATGAAAATAATTTTAACAAAAACAAGGCTGGGAGACCTCGGTGCACTCACTGTGGTGCCATGGGACATGTGGTAGATAAGTGTTACAAACTACATGCATGGCTACCCACCTGGCTATAAGTTCAATAATAAGGCTGATTCAACTACTTTTGCCAACAATGTCATTATTGTTGAAGAAGGTTCAAATGAAGGTGTGTCTCTGACCAAGGCAGAATACCAACAGTTGATAGGATTGTTGAATTCTCGGTGTCATTTTGGTACTCAAGCTCCACCGAAAGCTGTTGTAGAGACTCCTAAGGTTGCCAATATCATTGCATAGCCTTCCATTGGACTTCAAGGTCATGAGCTCTTAGGTATTTGGTATTTTCCTTCTTTAGAGTATTCTGTGTTTTCTTCTACTGTTGATATTTCTCATCTCAATCAAACTGATTTGATTCTTGATAGTGGGGCCACGGATCACATGGTCCATTCAATCACTTTCTTTAAAACCATCACTTCTTCTATCCAAATTTCAATTAGGTTGCCTAATGGAGACATGGCTAACGTTACTAACATTGGAACCGTGCAAGTTTGAGCTTCTTTGATTCTTGAAAATGTTCTTAGCATTCCATCTTTTTCTTTTAACCTTGTCTCTATCAGTAAATTGACTTAAAATCCTTCATGTTGTTGCATTTTTCTTTCCCATTACTGTTTTATACAGGACTTGCAACTTTGGAGGATGATTGGGTTGGGTAAGAAGCAAGGTGGTCTCTACACTTTGCAGACTTCTACATAGATTGCTTTGCCAAAGTCTCTTTCTAATGTTTTGTCCAAGTTATCCTCTTATTTTTCTATAAACAATGTCCATTCTTGTACTTTTGTTTCTTCAACTCGATGTTTTTAGGCTATGGCATTGCAGGTTAGGCCATCCTTCTTCACAAAGATTAGCTTTGATGAAATCCATTGTACCTAACTACAATTCTTGCAACAATAATAAAGTTTTTGAATGCAATGTGTGTCATTTGGCTAAACGAAAGAGACTTCCCTTTCCTCATTCTATAACTGCATCCCTTTCTTGTTTTGATTTGGTTCATGCTAATATTTGGGGACACTATTCCACTCCTACTTTGTCTAGTTCTAAGTATTTTCTTACATTAGTAGAAGATTGCAGCAGGTGCACTTGGGTTTCTTAATGAAACCTAAATCTGATGCATCCTTGCTTGTTTAGTCTTTCTTTAACATGATCTTGACTCAGTTTAAAACTTCTATCAAGGTTTTGAATTGACAATGGTCCTAAGTTTGCCATTGACTCCTTTTATGCTTCTAAAGGTGTTGTACACCAATTATCTTGTATTGAACCACCACAACAAAATGCAGTGGTTGAGAGAAAACACCAACATTTGTTGAATGTAGCTCGAGCATTAAGGTTTCAAGCAAACTTACCATTGAAATTCTAGGAGGATTGTGTTTTGACTGCCACTTACCTTATCAATAAAATACCTAGTCCATTTCTTCACGGTTTAACACCTTATGAAAAGTTGCTAGGTAATCCTCTTGCTTATGATCATCTTAGGGTCTTTGGTTGTTTATGCTTTGCTTCTACCATGCATAGGAATAAGACCAAATTTGACCCTAGAGCCAAAGCTTGCATTTTCCTTTGCTATCCTTTTGGTTCCAAAGGTTTCAAATTATATGATCTGTCCACTAAATCTTGTTTCATTTCTAGGGATGTTGTTTTTAGAAAGTCTGTTTTTCCTTTTAAGCATTGGACATCCAAATCTGGGTCATCTTCCCTTCCTATCAATCATTCTATGTTTCCTTCTCAACCATTAGTTCCTAACAATTTCCAGGTTCAAGTCCCTTTAGTTTTTGCAGAATTTTCCCCTCCTTTGTCTTCTGTTAATGTTGTTGTTCCACCTAATGAGTTCCAGATTTGGTTCATCCCGATCAGGTTGCTTCTCACATTGATCATCACAATGGTCATATTGTTTATTCTCCTAATTTTCTTCCTGATGCTCCTATTCTTGCATCTGAACTTCTTGCCCTTAATACCATTGCTCCCGCACCTGTTAGAAGGTCTAATAGACCTCATAATCCTCCTTCATACCTCCATGACTACCACTACAATCTTGTTTCTGCACATGTATTGGCTTGAGCTTCACTAACTCAGTCACATGAAACCACCGCCGCTAGCAACTCAAGTATTCCTTATTCTCTTTCTTCCATTCTTTCATATAGTAAATTGTACACTCCACATAGAATCTTTTTTGTTGCCTTGTCTTTTTTGTTGCCTTGCCTTGAAAGATCCTTTATGGAGAGCTGTAATGCAGGATGAGATTGATGCACTTAAGGCCAATCATACCTGGGTGATGACTCAATTGCCTCCTGTTAAAGTTCCCATTGGATGTAAGTGGGTGTGCAAGGTGAAACTCAAAGCAGATGGTTCTCTTGAGAGGTACAAGGCAAGATTAGTTGCTAAAGGCTTTACACAGACTAAAGGGTTTGATTTTTATGAAACTTTCTCACTTGTAGTGAAGTTTGTGATTTGTCGAACTTTGTTGGCCTTGGCTGCTATCTATGGTTGGCATCTCACTCAACTGGATGTCAACAATACATTTCTCCATAGGGATTTGGATGAAGAGGTATATATGCTTCCTCCACCAAGTTTTGGCAGCAAGGGGGAGGTGTAGGTTAACAAAGTCCTTATATAGACTTAAGCAAGCTAGCAGGCAATGGTTTGCCAAATTGTCATCCACTATTATTGATCTTGGTTTTTTTCAATCAAAATCAGATTATTCAGTTTTTACTAGGGTCAATAAAGGTTCAATCATCATTCTTTTGATCTATGTGGATGATATACTAATTGATAGTAATGATGTAGATGCAGCCAATGTCATCAAGCAATTCCTAGACAATAAGTTCAAACTCAAGGACTTAGGCACTTTAAAGTATTTTCTAGGTCCTGAAGTTGCTAGAACCACCAAAGGACTGTCATTATGCCAAAGAAAGTATACATTAGAGCTTCTATCTAAGACTGGTTTATTGGCAAGCAAACCCGCCAACATTCCAATGGAGCGATCTGCCAAGTTTAGCAATTCTATTGGTGAAGATGCTCTTGATCCAGCTCTATATAGAAGATTAACAGGAAAGTTGATGTACTTGTCACTCACAAGGCCTAACATTTGTTATGAAGTGCATAAATTAAGCCAATTCATAGCTGCCCCTAAAGTGCCTCATTTGCAAGTTGCTTACAAAATTCTTAAGTATTTGAAAAGGAGTCTAGGTCAAGGTTTATTTCTCTCTCTTGAATCAAAATTGAGGCTTAAATCATATTGTGATGCTAATCGGGCAGCATGCCCTAACACTAGGAGATTTGTTTCTGGATTTTGTATTTTCCCTAGTGATTCCTTGATTTCTTGGAAGTGTAAAAAACAACATGTAGTATCTAGATCTTCCGCAAAATCCGAGTATAGGGTTATGGCCCAAGAACAAGTGAGATAGTATGGCTCATATCATTGCTCAAGACTTTTGGATTAGAGCTTAAGCAGTGACTTCCTTTCTTTGTGTGAAGAGGGGCAGCTTTATATATAGCGGCCAATCCAATGTATCATGAAAGAACAAAACACATTGAAGTTGATTGCCATTTTATTCGAGAGAAGATTCAAGATGGTACAATTAAAACATTCCATGTTCCCTCAAGATATCAAGTTGCAGACTTCTCCACTAAACCACTTGGGCATAAGTAGTTTCATTATCTTTTGTCTAAGATGAACCTAATAAATATATAAAGTTCATCTTGAGGGGGAGTTTTGAAGATTGCTTTAGTTTGTAATTAGCTTTGCAATTGTGTACATAAACTACATGTAGTAGTTGTAAATAGAACAACCTGTAGCTTAGTAGTATTCATATTTGGTTAGTTTGTTAATAGTGTAGGCAGGTCAATTTGAACCTATAGGCGACTTAACTTGCCGCCTAAGGCCCCCACTTGTAAGAGGGCCCCCAAGTAGTAATAATATAGTATATAAAATTATGTTCTCATTTGAAAAAAAAAAAAAAAAAATATATATATATATATATATATATATATATATATATATATAGTATATAATATTGTGTTCTCATCGATGAAAAAAAAAAAAAAAACATAGTATATAATATTGTGTTCTCATCTGAAGAAGAAAAAAAAAAAAAAACCGTTTCTCACATTTAAGTCACCATATCTTTAGGTTGCAGAAGAAAAGAGGCCCGTTTCTCATTTGAGGAAAAAAAAAAAAAAAAAAAAAAAAAAAGGCTCTTTCTCACTGAAGTGACATGAAGGCTAATGCAATCACCGTATCTTTAGCTTGCAGAAGAAAAGATCACAAAACACCCGTTTCTCATCTTGAAAAAAAAAAAAATTGCCCGTTACTTACATTGAAGTGACATGAAATCCCATCATCAAATCTTTAACTTGCAGAAGAAAAGATTACAAAAAGCAATAATCTTTAGCTTGTAGAAGAAAATATTACAAAAGGCAGAAAGAAGAAAAAAATCGCCCACTCTCTGACTCTCTCCAGTCTCCATCTTGATTCAAAAAAAACAAAAACACTCTTTTTTTTGTTGACTTACTCATCAATTGGTGTTGGCAATAGACTTGATGTGTTCACAGATCTTCATTTCGAGTTCATTTTTTGTTTTCTCCTCCTTTGCCTCTTTCGTCTTCTTCATAGTTTCTTTTTTTTTTTTTTTTTTTTTTTGGTTGAAGAGGAGTTTGCTCAGCTCTGCTATTGCTCATTGCTTCTGAGTAAAGAGCACAAGCAGCTGCGGCAAGAGAACAAACACAGAGGCTAAAGGATTTGCCTTTACAAAAAGTGAAAAGAGAAATAGATTTCTCTAGAAGGATGATCCGGGCCCTTAAGTCTTAAGATATCTCTAGAAGCATCATCCGGACCATTGATTTCACTTTACAAAAAGTTAAAAAGAGCTTGATGGTGTGGCTTCTAGAGAAAGCCTTACACGTTTTGCCTTTTGCTTTTTGATTTTTGATTTTTTTTTTTTTTAAGAAATCAGATTTTTTAGTGTGATGCCGTGATGAACTTTTAGTACCAATGAATGAGTGAATCAAGTTGTGTTCTACATATTTTGTTAGTGAAGAGTATTGATAGTAAAATTATAAATTTAGAATAATTTATTTTGTATTAGTATAAATTTTAATTTTTTTGTGCAGGTTTAAAGTGTAAAGTGATCATATTAAGTAAAGCTACAATTGTGCTTTTTATAAACCAAGTTCTATTGTTTTATACTTTAAATTTATATTATTTTAGTTAAATTGTAATTTTATTTATTATTATAGATTGTATTTCATTTATTCGTAAATATTTTTTAATTACAAATGTCTACTAGAAAATATCCATCCGGATATGAAAAACTAAAAAAGAAAAGACAAAGAGAAGAACTAATTGAATCTCAAAAAGGAGCTATGGACAAATTTATTACTAGTAAAAAACAAAATCTTGCAGAAAATTTTAGTGAAAGTTTCATAAATGAAGAAGAAATTCATCAAAAAGAGTTAGAAGATAATGAAAATATACAACAAAATGATAATAATGAAGGTGGTCATAATAATGTTCAAACATGTAATGTCACCATTCTTGATAATGAAGCTCAAAATAATTTAGAGGAGAGTGAAAATATTAATGATCAACCTAATTATATTCCTACAAATATTTTTGATCCAAGTCAATGGAAAACTATTGATATAAAATTAAGAGATTTGTTAGTAGAAAATGGTCCAATAAGAGTTGATGATCTAAACTTTCCTATAGATAAGAACTCTAGACATTTTTCTACTACACATTATATTCGAAAATTACCAAATGGAGAGAAACATGATAGAAAATGGTTAGTGTATTCGAAAGACCTAGATAAAGTATAATAAAAGGCCCCGTTTAAAACTTTCACCTATGACCCCTAAATTCGTTGAGCCGCCCCTGTGTAGCTGCCACGTGTATAGAAGCTATAGGTTGTATAGTTAGTTTTTCTATTACAGTTTTCCTGCCTCTGTATCTAGTATAAAGAACAGAGCAAGCTAATTATCAATACAAGAAATTCATTTCACAATTCCCGCTTCTTGCTCTGCACTCTCTTTTCTGTGTGTTGAGCAATCCTCCATTGTAGAAGCTTAGGTTCATGGATGAATTTCAACATTTTTAAGTTCTCCTGATTTGGGTTTGTGTTCATGTGATCCGGGTTTATGTTCTTGAGTATTTATGTTCTTCAACATGATTTGAGTTTATGTGTTTTTATGTTTTTAATTTTGTTTTTTATGTTTTTTTAATTTTGTTAATATTGATAAATTAATTTTTAAAATCAAATGCCGACGTGGATGCCAATGCCTCCGTTTGCCAAGTAGGATTTTTCTGTTAGTGAGTTGACAGCAGAGACCAAAATGAATGTGATTTTCTATTTTTAGAGACTGAGGAAAGCAAAATCAATTTAAAGATCAAAATGAGAATTTGTTAAAAATGTAGAGACCAAAAGTGTATTTTTGCCTTTTTCATATTAGAAAATGTTGACCAATAAAGTTATACACGTAGACATTATGGAATATCCTCACTTCAATACTTCATTAGTTTGAAAATTCGGTGTGGTTTGGTTGTAAGAATTGTGGTTTAGTGATAGGAGTTCTCATATCATTTCACATGATACTTACTAAAAGTTGATTGATTCGAACTTTGGCGCTTTAACGAAAGTGATATGTCTACATTGATAATCTCATCAAGACTCGAGTGATATACATAATATTACTCTCATCATCACGATATCATGTAAGGAGTTGATGAGCCAACTTTGAATACAGAATGAAAGTTCAAAAACGTGTGCAAAAACACTTTTGAACGTTTAGACCCCCAAAAACCAACTTAACCAACACAAGCAATATGTCAAACAATTAATGTGCGGAAACTTAACATATGCTATAAACTGAATTGGTTAAACAACTATCTAAGCCATAATAAAATAAACCACAGCAGATAATGTAAAGGCAGAGATAGAGAGGAAGGAAGATGCAAACACAAGCGATAACACCGGATATGTTATCGAAGAGGAAACCGAAGACCTCGACGAAAAACCTCTCCGCCGCCCTCCAAGCGGTAATCAATCCACTAGAAAATATAGTTGGGATACAAGGACAAAGCAATAGACCCTCCAAGCCTAATCTACCCAATGCACCTAAGCCCTCCAAGCTTCTTGCTCCAACGAGGTTGCGCCGAACCTTTTTCTTCTCTAGCTTACCGGATTCCGCTACTACACCGTAGCATCAACCAATGAAGGTTGGCTCTTTCCTAATCGCTTCCCTTAACTCCAAACGTCTGTCTCACGAGAGATGATAATGGTGAGAACCAGGTTTGGTATAAGGCCTCTCAAGGATTTGACAATGGAGAGGAAGAGAGTGAGGGAATTTGATGAGACTCTAAGGTAGAGATTGTGAGTGAAACAATCTGGTTTTTCTTTAGGGTTTCTCTCTCAAAATTCTCTTTGGAAGCTCTCTTTCAATCGTGGGTTAAAAGGGTATTTATCTTTGGAGTGAAGAGGAATGTGAAACGTCGGTTTTTCCAAAACGGGGGTGGCTCGCGGCTTGACCTCGCGGCTTGACTCGGTCGCGAGTTCGATCGCGAGCTAACCGTATGGCCGATTGTCTGTTTTGTCTGTAGTGCTCGGCTAGCATGACTGTTCATCTTCCAAAGATGCTTGGCACGTGTGCAGATTCTCAGCGGGTTGAAGCCGCGAGTCCCAGCCGCGACACTCTGTTTTCTTGCACACTCTTGAGCAATCTTCACTCTATCTCACTCACTACCCTTACAACAATCCCACCTAAATACGGGGTTACTAAATGCTGAATTACAAGCAAATTTTGGCACGGAATAAAGCCAATTAGATGGTTGAATAAATTCAACCTTACAATCTCCCCCTTTGGCTATTCCGTGACAAAACCCTAAAACAGACTCTAGACTTAAACGTGAGTTGGGAACAGTTGAACAAAACTCACTCACACCTAACTCTAGAAGTTGTGAAGCACTTGAATCATATGAACATAAACTCTGAAACACAACAATACACTATGATTATTGTAAGCAGAAAATTATAAATGCATATGAAACATGGCAATGTGAGATCAAGCAAAGATGGAATAATACACAAACTATGGCTTGATCAAACAAGTGAACACCACAAGGTAGTGATCACAGTGCTCATTCACACTTGGAATGAACACAAGGACATACAAGTTAACAAGCACAAGGCAAGTCACTTGTATGCTCAACACTCAACCAATGCATAGCACACAAGGCATATGCATCTAGGAACAATCCTACAAGGGCACAAGAGTGACAAGACAATAAACCACAATGCAGAACATTTGGAACAAAGTACTGATTTCCATATAGCATAAAGGCTGCACTTAAGCATGGTACAAACCACAAGGCCTACAAATATGCTTAATCACATAACCCTAACAGCTTACAAAAGCAAATGGGTACAAACCAGAATTTCCTAAATAACATCATCAAAATGAATTAAAGATTAAACCAAGAGTATATGAAAAGAGTTAGAAACAGTTATACACCAAAACACATTGTATCAAAACCATAAGAACAATAAATAATACCCAACAAAGCATAAGCCTAAAATCATAAGTTTAGAAGGTAAGACTAAGAACAAAGTTATAGCAAAAGTATGTGTGTGTGTACTCCCCCTATCACTATGCACACTTCCCTTTGAGCTTCTCTCCCCCTTACTGTATGCTCTCCCCCTTTTTGTCACGAATAGCTAAAGGCTCTCGTCCAACTTTCGTTGAATCTCATCTAGCCGATTCTCCATAGTCTCGAGACGCATTTGAACACGGTTGTCTATGGAGTAGAGAAGAGTCACTAGCTCATCAACTCGTCTCGAATGTGCTCAAGTACACCTGCCGACTCGATCGTAGGAGGTGCAGACTGTGCTTGTGGAGTACTACCCGGTGAAGTTTTCAGAACAGCACGTGAAGTGGTATGTGCGGTGGTTCGAGGCGGAAGGAGGGACCGGAGAGATGTGAGCACTTCTTGGTGATTTAGAGGAGTGACTTACGCTAGCCTTTGAAGAGTGAACATGGAAATGGGACGTTGGCGAGGCAACATTTTTCCATCTGCAGGAGGAATAATGCCCGCACGAAGAATGAGCTTCATGACAAGGCTGCAAAAGGAATAACTCCTCGAGCCGCAGAGCGACATGCGTCTTCCTCAAAGTGTAGTAGATGTGAGCACTGAGATGTCAATGGGGGCTCTGTAATGAGGTCACAAAGGAATAGTGCTCTCCCAAGATTGATGAACGTAGTGTTGGATAGTGGGTAGAGATTGGTGAACATGATCAACTTCGGTGTGGTGGGTTCGGGAGCAAACGTTGCGGTGCTAATGGACGTTCTGCACTTTGGAGACTTCATGATCGTGGCCTAGGATTTGAAGAATTTCTCCAACTTCCGGATTTCGTTCATCGTAAGGAGTGATATTCACATTCTGAGGTCTGGTGATGCCGAGAAGATCTGCTATGGAATCCGGGGTAACAATAAACTCTGTTCCTCTGACCCAGAAAATGAGTTCAGGTCCAAGATCGGTTGCATTGGAGAAGCATTCTTTGACCAGCTCATCCATTGGATCATCAAAGTTCCTGAATAGATTTGCCCAGTCTCGGTTCTCAAAAATTCGAGGGATGAAGGTGGTCCCTAAAGTGTTGAACTCTACTACCCGTTCCACTATAGTAGTTGACTTGTCAAACACATTTGAGTAGGCATGTGAGTTAAGCGGAAGTCCGAATCTTTCCTCATTTGGATCTTGAGATGCCCGAGATGAGAAACGAGTTCTTTTGGCAACCGGTGTTGCTGGTTCGTCAATAACAATGTCTTTACCCCTAGAAGATCGACGAGACATCTGCAAGAAAACAGGCCAACAACAAAGAACCAAACAACAATAACACACAAAATGCTTGTCAATAAGGTTCAGGGAAACCAGTATATCAATATATAGAAACAAATCAAGATAGAACAGCCCCAACCAAAACACAACCTAACAAGTGCAACAAAATGGTAATATTGCACCAAGCCATAAGTGGACAACTCAACTCGACAAAAAAAAAAGCATCAATGAGACAAGATATCTTGACCATTAAATGCAATCGATATCTGACATTTGAATAACTGAAGCAAATAACATGATTCACTTCACCTTAAAAACGAACAAAGGAAAAGGTAACTTCAATATGAGGAAACCCATTAACCATACTCGAGTACATGGCTAAGAAACATGCATTATGTTAAACAAATCAGTATCTACAAGCCAAACACCATCAACAAGACTTAATCAAATGTAATGGGTAAGACAAATGGACACCAAACCCATTTCGTAACAGAATCTCATATTCACTAATAAGGCAAAAACCAGACCAATGAACAACACATTGTGACAGTTCAGCATGAAAAAGAAGTTAAAAAAGATATCAAGCACAAAACGCCAAACCCATCTCACAAAGAAATAAATAAACCGGAAGCAATAATGGACCAAACAAGTAACAAAAATATGCAGGAAAAGGAAAATGAGATTGATAAAGAAAAACCCATACCTTTTCTTGAAGATTTGAATAAGGAATGAAGCACCAATGGGGTTTGGAAAACTGGATTCACGAAGAGTTTGGGAGGAAAACAGTTTAAAGAGAAGATGAACGAGTTACAAAAGTTCGAGGAAAAACTGAAAAGGTTTAAAAACCGCTCATGTTTTCGCAAAACACGCGATTTTCGCGATCTGGATTAAGTCGCCACACGTCATGACTCAAGCCGCTGAGAATACTCAAGAACAAAATTTTGAAAAATTTTTCTAAGTGTTTTTCGCGATTGGAAGGTCTACCCGCTGAGTGAGTCGCGAGTGAGCCGAAAAAATCTCTCGAGTGAACTCGCGATCTGGACCTTCTACTCGCGAACAAGTCGCCAAAAATGACCAGCGAAGCTGCGATCGAGGCCCGCGACTTGACACACCCGCGTCTGAGCCGCCAAAACAGGGCAAAACTGAATTTTTGAGATTTTCAAATTTTTAACCAAAATACTTTCCAAAAGCACCTAAAATACTCAAAAATCTTTTTGTGCTTGAATTAACAAAGATTGAGCATGTGAAAACACATTTTATCAAGTACAATCACACAAATGAATATGGTATTTATCGAACATAAACTTGTGTGTTATGTGTGGATATCAACAATGAGATAGTCCTTTGTCTAATGTGAAGCTTCAATGATCAATTCAACCAAGGCATACACAATTAGCACTAGATCATGTGACCAATCTCAATTATAGAAATATGAATATATGACTTCCCACACATAACTTGATAACATAACTTGGAGCTTTTCATTTGACTCCACTTTCGGACATAACATTTGACCTTCTTGATCTTTTGAGGCATTCATCTCTCATTGTGAGAGGAATATACAACATTTCTCTTTGAAGAACAGGCCTTTGGCCTTTTTGAAAGAACATTCACTTTTTAAAATAAGGTCGCTTACCCTTTTTCCTAGTCAAATACTAGAAGTGCGACAGGCTTTTGCAGCTCAAAATCTCTTTTCATTTGGAGATTTACAATTGGTGAGCTTTTTTTTTTTTAGCAAAAATAAAAATAAAAAGTGGGAAGATATATAGACACAAGTCTATGCATGTCTCAAGATCAACATAACCATTCACTAATCATTCATGACAAGTTTGAAGATCTATTTACAACAATCACATAGATTTCAAGATTTTTCCCATAGTGATATGAGTGCATGAAAAACAAGCAATGCTCGAAAATGCACAAAGCCATTAGCACAAAGGTACAAGGCAAAACGAGTTTTAAGACAAAACTCAACAAAGTCAATCAAGCTTTTTGATTTTCAAATTTTTATGTAATTTTTGGATTTTTGACTCAAGAACCAAAAAGATTGATAAAACACAATTAAGAAATATTCACAAGAAGACAAACAAACAACCAAAATCAAAAACAACAAGCATACCAAACACACATAGTCACACAAAGATAGGAAGTATTAATGCATGGACATGTTGTAATGCTTATGCATGAGTACCCCTTTTCACCCACACGACACTTGCGTTTGGGGTGATTTCCTTAACGGATTGGGGTACGGGAGTTAGGGCTTTCAAACCTTCGTGAGAAGCTTTCCAAGCAGTTGGTGAATGCACCAATCATCTTCATCACGTTCATCATTAGGGATCTCCATGTTGTTCTCTAGATTGATCACCGCCCAAGTTCTCCTATCAGCTCTTGGTCCTTCGACCTTTGAGGAGTTGCATTGTTCTTTGCTCTCGACTTTTGGCAATTTGGTCGAGTGTGCCCTTGAATTCCGCAATAGTGGCACACATAAGTTCCTCTAGGACCTCTTTGTGGTCGTGGCCGTGACTTGGCACGAGATTCAGACCTGCCCATAGGCGATTACGGGGATTCAGCACCCGTTGGTTCACCAAATTCTTCTTCTCATCCACCTCTAGCTTCTCACCAGTATGTTCATCTACAACTGGATCTTTTGCCTTCACAAACTTCACTTCTTTAGTGATATTTACAGATGAACTACTTCCTCCGGTATACCCCAGTCCCGGATTTGTCCGAGAAGCTCTTTTGAGATGATATAACATCATCTAGCTTCTTGGTGGTGACCCTCTCTATCTTAGCATTCGCTTGCACAATCTCATTCTCAAGAAATCTCACTTTAGTGTAAGCTTTGAGACAGACTCACCATTTGAGTTTCGATCTCGCATTTGGCCTCCCTATACCGGGGATTAGGAGACTTTTGTAGTCCTCCTCGGCCTTCTTCATCTTTCTTTCACAAGAGCCTTGGCTACCCTTGTGTATTCACCCGACTTCTCCAAGAGTGAGTTGTAATTTTCTTGAAGAGTTGTTGTGCTTTCTTCTTCTTTGACTTCCGATTCTTCAACAATTCCTAGTGAGTCATCATCGCTATGTTCTCCAAGGTCTTGAACAAGCGAACTCAACTCATCCGAGAAGACTCAACATGAGCAATAGTCATGAAAGCTGAATAGTTCCCTTCTCCATCACAGCTCTCTTGATTCTGAGTCGGACGATTCTGAATCACTCAAGGTCGTGGCATACACCTTGCCTTTCGATTTCAAATAATTTGGACATTCCTTCTTGAAGTGTCCATGTCCGTTGCATTCAAAACAAGTCACACCTTGTGTGGATTGGGATTCTTTTCCATCTTTCCTTTTGAAATCCCTCTTCTCCCTTCCAGAATTTTGGAATTTTCTCTTATCATCAAATTTTCCATTGTTTTTGAATTTCAAAAACTTTCTGAAATTTTTAACAAGATAGGCTACATCTTTGTCCACCTTATCTTCTCCCGATGAGCCTTCATCTTCCACCTTCTCATTAATGGTCTTTAGAGCAAGGGATTTACTCTTTCGTTGATTAGGCAAGGACATCTCATAAGTTTGTAGAGAACCAACCAGCTCCCGCACCTTGATGTCATCAAGGTCCTTGCTCTCTTCAATGGCTGTCACCTTTGCACGAAAACTTTCTCGGCAATGATCGAAGGATCTTCCTTACAATCTTTGAGTCCTCCATTTTCTCCCCCAAGTTAAACTTACGACAACCACCTCATTTAGCTTCCCATAGAAAGAGTCGAAAGACTCATCCTCACTCATCTTGAGCTCCTCGAACCGAGTGGTCGCATTTGTAACTTGGTATCTTTTACTTTCTTCGTGCCTTCATAAGTTGTTTCCAGAATCTCCCATGCTTCTTTGGCAATGGTAATGTGAGAAATCCTGTGAAATTCATCCGGAGACACACCACGAGAAAATAGCATTTAGTGCTTTATGTTAGCATTAGATGCGTCAGTCTTTGCCTTATCCCAAGTGGATTTGGCTGCCTCGGGTTTAATCCAACCAATCTCAACAAAGATCCCAAACAGATTCATCAATAGAACATAAAAAGGCTCTCATGCGAACCTTCCAAAAGGCATAATTACTACCATCAAAATATGGAGGTGCATTAAGGGATTAAGACCTATCCATCTCAAAAGGGAGTCAAGGATCACACAATGGTAATGAAACCAAACAGTGTGTACCTCTCGATACCAATTGAAAGTTCAAAAACGTGTGCAAAAACACTTTTGAACGTTTAGACCCCAAAACCAACTTAACCAACACAAGCAATATGTCAAACAATTAATGTGCGGAAACTTAACATATGCTATAACTGGAATTGGTTAAACAACTATCTAAGCCATAATAAAATAAACCACAAAGAGATAATGTAAAGGCAAAGATAGAGAGGAAGGAAGATGCAAACACAAGCGATAACACCGGATATGTTATCGAAGAGGAAACCAAGACCTCGGCGAAAAACCTCTCCGCCGCCCTCCAAGCGGTAATCAATCCACTAGAAAATATAGTTGGGATACAAGGACAAAGCAATAGACCCTTCAAGCCTAATCTACCCAATGCACCTAAGCCCTCCAAGCTTCTTGCTCCAACGAGGTTGCGCGAACCTTTTTCTTCTCTAGCTTACCGGATTCCGCTACTACACCGTAGCATCAACCAATGAAGGTTGGCTCCTTCCTAATCGCTTCCCAGAACTCCAAACGCGTCTGTCTCACAGAGATGATAATGGTGAGAACCAGGTTTGGTATAAGGCCTCTCAAGGATTTGACAATGGAGAGGAAGAGAGTGAGGGAATTTGATGAGACTCTAAGGTAGAGATTGTGGGTGAAACAATCTGGTTTTTCTTTAGGGTTTCTCTCTCAAAATTCTCTCTGGAAGCTCTCTTTCAATCGTGGGTTAAAAGGGTATTTATACTTTGGAGTGAAGAGGAATGTGAAACGTCGGTTTTTCCAAAACAGGGTGGCTCGCAGCTTGACCTCGCGGCTTGACTCGATCGCGAGTTCGATCATGAGCTAACCGTATGGCCGATTGTCCGGCTAGCATGACTGTTCATCTTCCAAAGATGCTTGGCACGTGTGCAGATTCTCAGCGGGTTGAAGCCGCGAGTCCAGCCGCGAGTCCCGGCCGCGACACACTGTTTTCTTGCACACTCTTGAGCAATCTTCACTCTATCTCACTCACTACCCTTACAACAATCCCACCTAAATACGGGGTTACTAAATGCTGAATTACAAGCAAATTTGGCACGGAATAAAGCCAATTAGATGGTTGAATAAATTCAACCTTACACTGAATGCTCCCTTTTTTATTCAGGTAAAAAAAAATTCAATTATTGAAAAGATGTTTGTCTCATGATCAAACAGGTCGGATCGTTACGCTTTCGATGGCCCACGAAGAAAACGAAACAGGGTGAGGGACATACCTACATGGGATGCATGGCTCTTGAGAAAATACTGGGTGATGTGAAACTTTTTTTATTTACTAAGTAGGTGTTGCTTTTGTTATTACGTCTTTCTCTCTCTGTCTTTCTTATCCTCTACATATATGGTTAGGGAGGCTATTGATTAGTTTACAACCTTACATGAATAGGTTATTTCTTTTCTTTTCTTTTTTCGTCTTTTCCTTTTTGGTACAACATATATTTTCTCTTTGTATACCTATAAAGAGAGGAAAAGTTGCTTTTGCACCTTGAAGTTGCTGCGCAAAATGCATATAGTAATAGTTTACCGACTCATCCTCATTTGTTATATTTATTTTTGCACTACAACTTAAAATGGGCAATGCTTGTGTCCAGTGAAAATTTTCACTAGACACGGCAAGATTTGGACACGTGTCCAAGATCCAACATGTTCAATGAAAACTTTCACTAGACACAAGTTGGACCCACTTAAAATAATACTTTCAATAGCTCGTGCCTCGTGAATACCACGAATCGCGGTCCACAATGAAGGCTATATTCCTGTTACTATTAGCCTTCATTAAATTCTTAATTTAATATATCCTTTTAAGAAGTTGTGTAATAAGTAATACAATTTTGGAATTTATATAAAAACATAAATTTGCGTAAATTATACTTAGTGCCTATTTAATTATTAAATTATTTTTATTTATAAGTGAAATTTGAGACTTTTAAAAGAAATGTCATGTTAAGAGATGCACTTAAAGGGTGTTTGGTTTGCCGTGATATTACATTACGCTGTAATATTATGTTATTGTAATCTTACATTAATGTAATCTTAATATAAAAGTACAACATTATATTATTTAGAAAGGTAATGAAATTAAGATAATGTGATATATTTTATAATTTTAAATTATGGTAATATTAAAAAAAATCAAAAACCTTAATGTTACGTGTGGGGCCCGGCCCAAAAATGATGGGCTATTCCAAACTCGGGCCCGTCCGAGGAGCGTCCTGTCCGAAGAGAAGCCTCATATGAAGCGTTACTCAATCCCAATAGCACCAAGGAAACCTGTCCGAGGAGTAACTCCTCCTCGGACATCACGAAGCCCAGACGAGAAACTTTCCTGACCATTTCAGCTCATCTTCCCAACATATAAAATGAATTAAATCCAAAATATTTCATGGAAGGCTACCACCACATTAATTGCGCCCCAACCACCCTCTTGGCCGCATTAATGAGGAAAAGACCCCTGAACAGTACCACCTTGGCCTCTGCAACTCACAAAGGGACTGATGAGGGCGTCTGATGGGACAGGTGCTCAAGTGGATGCTTAGATAATCAACAGGTGTAAGGTTGAGATGAAAAGAAGAGAACTATATAATGTAGTGGAGTCCCTCAAAGAAAGGGACGAAAGAAGCAGTATCGGGAACAAAAGAAATAGAATCATACGTGAGAGATCCATTCTTGTGCTTTTATTTCTTTTTGCAAACAGTACAGTCCATGCATCAGATCGAATAGGTTCACTGAGGCTAAGTTCTTTGACCCATCCTCTACAAATATTTATTGTGGGTTGTGCTTTGGGACAAGGCACGATCAGAAGTTGGGCCAGGGAAATCGTGCAACCACAATTGGCGCCGTCTGTGGGAAGAACTAAGGCATCGGCTAGTGCAACGGTCGAGCATGGCGTAACTAGATCCGCACCGGGAGGATCCTCACCAAGCTAACTCCCAACGGACACGACCCGCCGGGTCCCGGAGGCAAAATAACCCAACCAACCCGGGCGGCAGGGGGAATCTTGAGAGGAGTGTGCATATCACCCGGACGAGCCGCAGTCACACTCGGATAGGAAGTCACGTGTCTCAGAGGCGAAATAGTCACCAGGCCATGCGGCGAGAGATAGATGACCTAAAAAGGAAGTTACGACGTGCGCAGCGAAGACGATCTCCCTCGACTCAAAGTAGTCTTCTAATGCGGAAGACGTGAGTTACGGACAAAGGTCAAAGACCCCCAAGCGAAACCTTTTCTTACGAAAAGGAACCACGCCCTGTACGGAAGTATGAGAGCCCGTCTAGCAAAGGTTCGGGGAGCGACGCCATGAAGAAGGCGCTGGATCAGGTCTCAAGGTCACCCTTCACGAATAGAATCGAAGGGGCTAAGTCGCCAAGACGCTTCAACCAATCGGTGTTCGCCATCTATCACGACAAAGCAGACCCGGTGGAGCACGTGAGTTAGTTTAACCAAAAAATGGCGATTTATTTGCAAAACGAGGCCCTAATGTGCAAAATCTTCCCCTCCGGCTTGGGATCGATGGCAATGAGATGGTTCAACAGACTGAAGACAAACTCCGTAGGCTCCTACAAGCAGCTCACTCAAGCTTTTTGCTCTCGTTTCATTACGAACACCAGAGTCCCTCGACCTCTCGGTTCGCTATTGTCCTTATCCATGCACGAAGGAGAAACCCCGAAAGCGTACTCGGATAGGTATTAGGAGGTGTATAACGATTTAGATGACAACCATGATAATGTTGCTATCAAAGACGTTCAAAAGCGATCTCCCCACCGGGCATGGCTTAAGGAAATCCCTCACCGGAAAACCGATTCTTCGACGTCCAACAGCTAATGGATAGGATCGACAAGTACAAAAGAGTGGAGGAAGATCACCTGCAAGGGAAGGGAAAGGAGAAGGTTATCCCCCTTAAAGCAAATGATTTCAGGACGGAACGTCACAATCCTGGTCAGCCGAGGAGAGATTTTCCGCGACAGTCGGGCAGAACAACCCGCAAAACAAAGTGAATGCCGTATTTGAGAGCCGCACAACAGTAGTCTGGAGAAAGTAAGGGATGAACCCTATTTCAGGTGGCCGGGAAAGATGGTCGGAGACCCTACCAAACGTAATTGAGAACTTGTATTGCCACTATCATCGGGACCATGGGCATACTACTGAGGACTGCAGGAATCTGTGGAATCACCTAGATCAATTGGTCCGAGAAGGAAAGCTACGCCACTGCCTGCATCCATCGAGCGGCCATCCCGGCCAAGCAACATAAGAACCTCGAAGGGACGTGTCTTTAAGACCCCCCACCGGGACGATACATGTCATTCTCGCCGCACCGGGAAGAACCGAGCCACCCGTCCCCAGGGTATTAGCCGTGGATCGCCTCCCCTCCGATGGTAGGCAAAGGGAGCCCAAAAGGTTAAAAAAGGGAAGCTCTTTGATACCGGGATTCTCGGATGAGGATAAGAGAGGAACTATTCAACCTCACGATGATGCCTTGGTGGTCACCTTACGGATTGGGGGTTTCGATGTGAAAAGGGTGTTAGTAGACTCGGGAAGTGCGGTGGAGATAATGTACCCCGACCTATACAAGGGGCTGAACTTGAAGCCGGAAGATTTGTGACTTATGACTCCCCCTTCTCGGCCGAGGGAAAGATTGTTACGCCAAAGGGGCAAATCCAACCGCCTGTCTGATTGGGGCGGAAGTGGTGAAGGTGAATTTTATCGTGGTCGACGCTTATTCACCCTACACCGCGATAGTTGCAAGGCCATGGATCCACACCCTAGAGGCCGTGACCTCCACACTTCACAAAAAGTAAAATACCCATCGGAGAAGACGAGTGGAAGAGATCCAGGAGATCGGGCCGTGGCCAGGAAGTGTGTGGTGGCCGCCATTTTACATCGGCCCTTAGTCGAGTCATCGGCCCCAAAGAGCTTATAGCAACCAGCCTCCTCGGCAAAGCAAGACAATGGGCTGGCCGAGGAGATAAGGTGTGAAGGTTTAGATAAGATTGCTGTCAACAATGACCCGGAGAAGTTCTTTCAGGTCGGCTCTGAATTGCCCTCTCAAGAAAAGGAGGAACTGGTCAAATTTCTCAGAGAAAATGTTAACGTATTCGCTTGGGACGCCTACGATGCCCCGGGATTTGATCCTAGCCTCATCTGTCACCACCTGAACGTCAACTCCTCTTCCATTCCGAGGAAGCAGCCACCCCGACGCCCTTCAAAGGAACACGCTAGTGCCGTAAGAGACAAGGTGGCAAAACTGAAAAGAGCAGGGGCTATCAAAGAGATCTTTTATCCCGAATGGTTGGCAAACACAGTGGTGGTAAGGAAGAAGACAGGGAAGTGGAGGGTTTGCGTGGACTTCACGGACCTGAACAAGGCGTGCCCCAAGGACCCATTCCCCCTACCCAAAATCGATCGATTGGTGGATGCAATCGTGGGGCACCCTCGAATGAGCTTCCTGGACGCCTTCCAGGGCTATCATTAGATACCCCTTGTGCTAGAGGACCAAGAGAAAACGGCTTTCATGACGCCCATCAGAAATTATCATTATAAGGTGATGCCGTTCGGGCTAAAGAACGCGGGCTCAACCTACCAAAGGATGATGACTCGGATGTTCGAGCCACAACCGGGCAAAATCATTGAGGTGTATATAGACGATATGGTTGTGAAGAGTAAAAGGGTGTCCGAGCACGTGAAAGACCCCGGAACAGTCTTCGCTATCTTAAGGGAGCACCGGTTCTTCTTTGAATGCCTCCAAATGTTCATTCGGGGTCGGGTCCTGGGAAATTCCTAGGGTACATGGTCACCCGGGGGAATAGAAGTAAGTCCCGACCAAATCAAAGCCATTAACAGACCCTACAGACTCCTCGGAACCCAAAGGAGGTGCGAAGCTCACCGGCATGATTGCGGCATTAAACCGGTTCATATCGCGATCGGCGGATCGATGTCAGCCTTTTTACCTCCTGATAAACAAGTGGAAAGAGTTCAAATGGTCGGAGGATTGCGTTCAGGCTTTTCAGCAGTTTAAGGACTACTTGTCCCGACCACCCATCATGTCCGATCTGAGGCGCGACGAGGTGTTGTTTACCTACATCGCCGTAGCTCCCCACGCCGTAAGCCTGGTACTAATACGGGATGATAATGGGGTGCAGCGACCGGTGTACTATGTGAGCAAATCACTACACGAGGCCGAGGTGCGATACCTACCTTTAGAAAAGGCAATCGGGCGATAGTGCATGCAACCCGGAAGCTTCCTCATTACTTTGTGACGCATACGGTCATCGTTCGACTCAAGCCTTCCCCTTCGAGCTGTGCTTCGAAGCGCTGACTACACAGGAAGGATCGCCATGTGGAGTGCTCTTTTGGGGGCTTTTGATATTAAATATATGCCTGGACCCTCCGTCAAAGGACAGGTCCTCGTAGACTTGGTAGCGGAGTTTGCCGAGCCTCTATAGAAACGATGACCGAGAAGAAAGACTGGGTGGAAAACGGTTGGCCTTGATTTCAGCCGGGGAGACCATGCATTGGAAGGTCTACGTGGATGGCGTGGCCAACCAGAGAGGATCGGGAGTTGGGATAGTTTTAATATCGCCGGACGACGTTGTCCTTGAAAAATCATTAAGACTCGGATTCTCGGCTATGAACAATGAAGCCGAATACGAAGCCTTACTTCAAGGGATGGCAATGGTTCAAAGATTGGGTGGAAAAGTAATAGAAGCATTCTCGGACTCCAGATTAGTGGTCGGACAAGTGATGGGAGAGCTAGAAGCTCGAGATACTAGGATGCAAGAGTATCCGGGACAAGTCAAACGGCTCTGAGACGAGTTTTGAATCCTTTGATCGACGCACATTTCCGGAGCGTAAACACTCATGCGGACTCGCTGGCCACTCTTGCCACGTCCTCGGCACGTAATTTGCCACGAATGATCCTAGTCGAAGATCTAGTCAAGGCCAGTCCCATCAGCGGAAACCCGACCCAAGTCCATCGGATTAGATAGAGCCCCAGTTGGATGGACCCCATAAGGAATTTCCTCCAAGACGATATCCTACCAGAAGAAAAACTAGAAGCCGAGAAGATACGTAGAAATGCTCCTCGTTTTTGGCTATCAGAGGACCGCAAACTCTATCGACGCTCCTACTACGGACCGTACTTACACTGCGTACATCCAGAAGAGTCCGAGTCTCTTCTTGAGGAGTTGCATGAGGGAGTATGTGGAAGTCACACCGGAGGAAGATCGCTGGCGCACAAGGCACTCACCCAAGGATACTGGTGGCCGAACATGCAGAGACAGGCCCAGGAATACGCTAAGAAGTGCGACCAATGCCAAAGATTTGCCCCGAATATCCACCAACCCGGAGGGGTTCTCAACCCACTTTCCAGTCCATGGCCGTTCGCGCAATGGGGTCTTGATATTGTCGGGCCTTTCCCCAAGGCTGCGGGGAACAAGCGATACATAATAGTCGGAACCGATTACTTCACTAAATGGGTGGAGGCTGAACCTTTGGCCAACATCAAGGACGTGGATGCCCAGAAATTTATCTAGAAGAACATTATCACCCGCTTCGGAACTCCGAGAACACTCATTTCCGACAATGGTCTTTAGTTTGACAGCAAGAATTTTAGGGAGTATTGCCATGAATTTGGGATCATTAATCGATATTCCATCCCCGCATACCCCCAAGGAAACGGGCAAGTCGAGGCCGTAAACAAGGTCATAGTGAACGGATTGAAGAAAAGGCTGGATGAGTCAAAGGGGAGATGGGTAGAAGAACTACCGCACGTCTTGTGGACCTATCGGACAACGCCGTGGCGTTCAACCGGTGAAACCCCCTTCTCAATGACTTATGGGGCTGAGGGGTGTGCTTCCGATCAAGAACAATTTCCCCACGTTGAGGTCTAGCTCGTTTACCCCAAGCGATAACGATGAGTTGCTAGGAAGAAGTCCGGACCTAGCCGAGGAAAGAAGGGAAAAGGCCACGATTCACATGGCCTACTATCACGGAAAAGTCGAGACAAGGGTATGATGCTAACGTCAAATTGCGGCCTGCGGGTCCGGGTGATCTCGTGATGAGGAAGATTCTTGGCAGCGCAAAGAACCCCTTTTGGGGCAAGTTGGGGCCCAACCGGGAGGGACCATACCGTGTCACATCCGTGGCCAGGATAGGCGCCTACTACCTAGAAGATTTGGATGAAAAAGCTGTACCTCGACCATGGAATGTAAATAACCTCGGGAGGTATTATTATTAATGAGAATGGCTTAGCATACGTTTTCTTTCATGACTATCCGCCGCTCGCTGGTCTACGTGACAACTATTTATAAATTTTAAACAGAACCTAAGTCCTGCATGGCTCCTCGAACCACAGACTTAGGGGAAATTAATACTTAAGGCAACTATCTACAAGTTTTTAAACAGAACCTAAGTCCTGCATGGCTCCTCGGACCACAGACTTAGGGGAAATTATTACTCATGACAATTCATGGTTTTAAAAATGTAACCTAAGTCCTGCATGGCTCCTCGAACCACAGACTTAGGGGAAATTATTACTCATGACAATTCATGGTTTTAAACAGAACTTAAGTCCTGCATGGCTCCTCGGACCACGGACTTTGGGGAAATTATTACTCATGACAACTCATGGTTTTATACAGAACCTAAGTCCTGCATGGCTTCTCGGACCACAGACTTTAGGGAAATTAATACTTAAGGCAACTATTCATAAGTTTTAAACAGAACCTAAGTCTTGCATGGTTCCTCGGACCATAGACTTAAGGGAAATTATTACTTATGATAGATTGGGAGATTATTACTTAAAGGAAATCATTTTTAAGGCGTGCACGCAGCTTAGCACCATCGCAACCGTCAAATGCGCAGCCCCAAAAACCCATTTTATTTTGACCGATTACCTGTATCCACATCGATCATAAATGTTTAAAGAAGAGCGCTACCGACACACATCCGTAGTAAGCAAAACGAACATTTTATATTAATATTCCGAGTACATTAGAAAGAGAGGTCCTTACAAAAAAAGGGAAAAGTAGGATAACTCTCATTCAAAAAATAAAAAAAATAAAAAAAAATAATAATATATTAACTATTCACAAAGATTGAAAGCCTAAAAGGCTAAGCTTTAGCAGGAGGATCTTCTTTCTGCTCGGGCCGAGGAAGAGGAACCTCGATGGTAGAGTCTGCGGCGGGATCCTCCGCCATATCAGGCACAAGGACGGCATCAGGCACCGCCAGTCCCGCTCAAGCCACTTGGGCATCATCGGGATTCGCACGGATCTCCCGAGGATAGAAGATGCTCTCGGGCAGTCTTAGTGCCGAATCCGCAGGAACTCCTGCGGCGTCGAGAGCATGAGCCCATGAAATGCCGCAGTACTCCCCGCATACCTCGGGGAATCTCCTCGGATAGCCTGGCCTCCGTCTCTTCGGCCCCCCGAGCTGGTGAGCAGCATTCTTCTCGGCCTCTGTAGCCTCTCGGATCAGCTGGGCCTCCTCCTTTACCCGCCTCGGCTCATCCTCTACTTTTTGCAGGGCAGTCTTGAGATCTGCACCGCCGCCTCTCGGTGACGAGGTTAAGCTGTGTCGTGTACAGCTCTTTGCACCGGTCCTCCGCCCGGGTCTCGGCGCTCTTCAAACCAGCCTCTGCACTTTTGCGCCGGTTCTCCGACTCCTTGAACTCGTCCGTGAGTCTAAGGTGATCGTGCTTGAGGGACCCCAAGGCTTTCTCCATCTCCGTCCGAGTCTGGGTCTCGGCCTCGGCCCGATTGCGGCTATCACGGCAAAACTCCTCGCCCACGAACACCTGCTGAGTAATCTGCGAACGAAATAAGAGTGTCTAAAAAAAAAAAAAAAAAAAAAAAAAGGAAATCTAAAGGGGTAAGTAAATTAATAAAACAAGAAAAGGATTACTTACCAACGCGAGATCCCTTTTAAGGGATAGGAAGAGCTCTGACCTGAAAGAACCGCCTATAGGCCTCCATGTCCCGAGGAAGAAGTAGGGGTTGCTCTAAGGCCTCCGCCACGCACCCCCGCCCGGCCTCGATTATACTCTCGGACCGAAGCATTGAAAGGGATGGCAACCCCATCCAGCTCCAACTTTGGGTCCCATGGACGAGAGGCAGCGCACTTGACAAGGTGCCCCTCATCCCGGCTCTTCGAGGAGTTACCCTTCTCGCTCCTTGGCGCCCGTGTGGTTTTTTGCTGCTTGGTCCGGCCGGGCAGCCACCTCGCCTTCCTCGGGAGTGTCAACCGGCCTTTTCTTCTTCAGTCCGGATTAACCTTAAGGCCAAGGTCCGAGACGCCAGGGGATCACCGGGGAAGGGTTTTGGCCTGTGATGGAGTTGGTCCCTTCGATGATCGACCCTTTGATGTCGACCTTTCCCTCGGGAGGACATCAACTCCTTCGAGAGACTTTCCTTTTCTCGCCATGGGCTCTCGCCTCTTCGTCTCAAGTATCGTCCGAGCGGATAACGATTGAGGGAACACCAACTGCGGAATGTTGATCCTGCTCCGCTTCAGGATTAGAAAGCTCCACCAAGGGGTTTTGCTGAATTTCCTCCTCGAAGTAAAACTTGTCTATCTCTTCCTCAAGGGAAAGACGAGATGATTCAGCTTCTTCCTCAACCAAAACAGCAGCGCCAGGCTCATTTACCGGAGGTAGCTGGTCCGCTAAGTAGGGATTTCTGACACCAGGCAACACAACTGGTGGCGGATCGTGTTGAGCTAGGAACCCGTCTTGGGACACGTCAATCCTAGCTGAGCCTCGGATCGCCAGCCCTTATAGCGTGTGACGATTGCCCGGAAAGCGCCGCTCGAGGTTGATAGCCTGAACCGGATGAGCCGCACGCAATCGTCCGTCCTCGAAGCGTAAATCTCCGACCTCAATAGATAGTTCAGTACTGCACGTTCACAAAGTTTATCCGTGGAGCAACGTGAGCTTTGTCTGCAAACAACCAAGAAAAGTGGGGTTAGTCCATGAAATTTTCCAATTACATAGAAAGTAAGAAAAAATAATAACCCCTTAATACTAAATCCTTTCCCAAAAAGGACCGATCCTAAAAACGCCGCTTTGGGTTTCTGCTCGAGTTGGACAATGAATACTTTGTCGAACCACTCCCCGAGAAGCAATGAGGAAGTCATTCTTCACGGTCTTATTGGATCTTGGGAGACAAGAGATCAACCTAACGTCCTCGTTAAGGGATTTAAGATAATACCCATCATCCCCGAGGCGGTGACATTCGCATGAGATAAGCCACATCGTGCCAGGTGAGGGCTAGATTCATCCGCTCGTCTAAGACGTCTACACGACCTAGTATCTTGAACATATTCAGGGCACACGATACAAGCGTCAACCTATGGTTGAACAGGTATTCCCTTGTAATCCTACGCATGGGAAGTGTCATCCCTCCCTCTATGAAAGCAATCATGGGGATAACGACTTCTCCCTCAACTCTATCTGTCAATATTCCTTCAAGAGGACAAGATCTGCAGCCCAACCCCGGGGAATGTGGTATTTCGCCCTAAAGGCTTCCATAGCGGCTGGAGTTTTTACTAATTTTTCAAATCTACCCATCTGAACTCGAACTGGGAAATGAAAGTAAAGACCGAAAAGAAAAGTAGAGTCCGAGGAGGGAATTGAAACGGTGAGAAAAACGAAATGTACTTGGTACCTTCACAAAACGCTCAATGGGACGCTGGAAATCTCTCTTGGACGAAACGCTTCACAAAAACGGCTACGGCGGGCGTAACGGACGCAAGTGTTCGTATATCTCTGGGATTCGATGGAGTTCTCTGGAGTCCTTTGAGGTTTGTGAAATGCAGATGAAAGAAGGAATCGAACCCCTCGACGTCTTATATAGTCGGGAGGAGAGAGAAAAGATCATCCCCGCCTAAAAATACGGGAAAAAACGACGACCGTTCGATCCACGCCAAGCCGTTGGATGAAGGGAACATAACGCCTCCAGAAGTTAATGGCCGCGCCTCGTAAATTGTAGCGCGTCAAAAGTAACGGTCCGCACACGCGCCCCACGATCTCCTTATTTCCATCCTCTCACAAACATCAAAACCCCGCTTTTCTCCTCGGAGGGAGGTAAAAACCGGAGTTTTGAGGGGCTATTGTGGGGCCCGGCCCAAAAATGATGGGCTATTCCAAACTCAGGCCCTTCCGAGGAGCGTCTGTCCAAGAGAAGCCTCATATGAAGCGTTACTCAATCCCAATAGCACCAAGGAAAACTGTCCGAGGAGTAACTCCTCCTCGGACATCACGAAGCCAGACGAGGAACTTTCCCCACCATTTCAGCTCATCTTCCCAACATATAAAATGAATTAAATCCAAAATATCTCATGGAAGGCTACCACCACATTAATTGCGCCCCAACCACCCTCTTGGCCGCATTAATGAGGAAAAGACCCCTGAACAGTACCACCTTGGCCTCTCGCAACTCACAAAAGGACTGATGAGGGCGTCGATGGGACAGTGCTCAAGTGGATGCTTAGATGATCAACGGTGTAAGGTTGAGATGAAAAGAAGAGAACTATATAATGTAGTGGAGTTCCTCAAAGAAGGGGACGAAAAAGAACAGTATCGGGAACAAAAGAAATAGAATCATACGTGAGAGATCCATTCTTGTGCTTTTATTTTTTTTGCAAACAAGATCTGATCCATGCATCGGACCGAATAGGTTCACCGAGGCTAAGTTCTTTGACCCATCCTCTACAAATATTTATTGTGGGTTGTGCTTTGGGCCAAGGCCACGATCAACGAAGTTGGGCCAGGGAAATCGTGCAACCACATTACATTATCGTAATGTGTATTACATTAAAAGCACATCACAATGTGTATTATATTAAAGTAGTTGTTAATAAACTATATTAAGAAATTTTTTACACAACTTTTATTAGAAATATAAAAAATTGTCAAAATAATTAATTTTTTATCATTTTCCCATAAAAATATTTCTGAAAATAGTTCATAAACCAATGCCCTTAAGGCATCATCTAACATTTCCCTTAAAGGAATCAAAAAACAACTTTATGTATGTGTGTGTATATATATATAAACAAAATACAATAAATATGATGTCAGTTTGTGGCTTTTCTTACCCTAAATTGCCACCTCTTTTTTACGCTTTGAATGACTTTTTATTTTTTGGTTGGGGGAATAATGTAATAACAACTCTCCTTTATTTATTTATTTTTTTTTACAGGGTATTGAGTGTGGGGAGGATTTCAAAAGCCCAAGGGGTGGCCTCCTTAGCCCCCCCCCTCTCTCTCTCTCTCTCTCTCTCTCTCTCTCTCTCTCTCTCTCTCTCAAGGAAATAAAGAGTAAGGCTATGGAATATATATATATATATATATTTATTTATTTATATGATCGGGAGGATTTCAAAAGCTCGAGGGGGTGGCCTCCTTAGCACCCCCACATGGAGTTTCAAAATTTGGATTTCACTCCCTAATGTTATATGTCGTTTTGTTCATTAGCCTTTCTATTGGTATTTTTCATTAATTGTCACATAAACTTATTACATTTGTTTAGTTTTTCTACTAAAATAATGACATGACATTTTTATTATGACATGTCAATTTATAAAAAAATAAAATAAAATAATTAAAATAAAATTTTCATAAATCTAAAAATTACAATAAATTAAAAACATAAAATTAAACAAAATTCCACATTTTCTAATAAAAACTGAAAAACAAAATAATTTTCCCAGCATTTTCTAGGTAACCAAATAGGAAATTTTTGCAAGAAACCCAACACAAAAACAATTACTCTAAGAAAATATCCATCAAAATAATAAGTCAAATCAACAATCAAAATACTCAAAATACAATATTTTGGGTGTTCAAAAATTTCCCAAGAAATCAAGATTTTCTTTCAAAACAAACACTAAAAAAATTTGACAAATCAAATCAAAAATCCATTCCAAAAAACACAAATAATATTAACAAAGAAATCATCAAAACCCATAGATCTACAAGCCCTCATTTTCCAAACCCAAACGAAATGCTCAAGCTTTCATAACCTAATCGCTAAATCAACCAAAGGATAAAACCAAACCAAATAGACAAAGAGATTTTCAGTCACAAGCCAAACAAATAAAACAAAGAAATAAAAAAAGGAAACTAAAAATATATATAAACGGATCCACTTAGTGTCACATGCAATTTGTTAGATTCTAAAGTTTAGAACAATTGGCAAACTGTGAGTACAAACTTGTCTAGATATAGATTCCTAGATCTATAAGTTTGATTAGACAATACTCAAGGTGGTACAAGTCAAAATACAAGAACATTCAAGTTCTGAGAAAGGAAAGTTCAAATTCTGTGAAATCCGATTAATCGAAAATTAGATCCGACCGATCAAAAATTGCAAAAAATCATATTCTACAGAATTTTAATTAAGCCCAACAGCCCATTGGCCTAATAAGTGATTAGGGTTTCAAATCTATTTCACATAGTATTTAGAGGAAACCCTAAGACACATTTTGAAGAGACTTTGGAGGTACTCTTGTGAGATCTAAAAGGTATTGTGCCTTCATCTATTAAAGTCACTACTGGAAATCATTCTCATATCATTAGCAGAGCTCAAGTTGCTGCAACAAGATCAATAACTACTGATGATCTAAACCTTCAAGTGTGGTCTTAGAATCACAAACTGGAGAGTTTGTGTTACTAAACCTTTGAGTGGGATCTCAAAGTCATAAGTGTGGGTGCTTGTGTTGCAATAAATCCAAGAAGAGAAGGAGTCGTGGATTTTAACTTGCATATGGTCGTGTCAATAAGTTACTACATGAGATAGCAATAAATTTAGGGTTAAATCTTTTGTAAAAATTTTGATTCTCTTATAGTGGATTTACTTTATCTTGAGAATAGATAGATCAAATCATCTTCAGGTTTTTACCTTGAAATGGTTCATTTCATCGGTTTTCCTAAGTCATCATATCGTGATGTTATTTACTTTTTTCGATCTGTGCATGATATGATACATACTTGTTTAACCTAGATTTGAATAATAAACCTAAGTAATCACTTGGTTAATATATTAGGTAAAATAATCTAGTTTAAGGGGTCTAAACAAACAAACACAATTTATTAAATTACTATTGTAAAAAATTATAAAATTAGTAGCAAAAGTTTTACTACATGTGGCAATTAACTATGAGTTAGGGTATCCACTTGACACATCCACATCTTTTAGAACTAGGCTTTTATTATATTAGTATGTGATATCATTCAGTTTAGGCCAAAAATTTGGTGATCTCTTAAAAGATTAAAAAAGAAGGTAATTTGTCATCTAATTTAAAATTGACTTGGTCATAATTGAATATGATGTAAAATGTGATAACAAAGCAATAATAACAACAACAACAAAATGTATGATGATAACTCGTACCAAAGAATTTTTTTTTTTTTTAAATTAGAACAAAGAAATAATGTACCATAAGGATATGAGTAATAGGTAATTAAGTTGTATCTATTATCCATTATTTTTTAAATTTTATTTTTTGAAATTTTGAGTTATAAAATTTGATTAGATAGAATAGAATATATTATTAAAAATTTAGATAGTAAAATTTTACCTAAATTAAAATATGCTTAAATCTTACCATTTGACTCAAGCAAATTTAACCTAACAATTAATAAGAAAAAATAATTTAATTATTATTCAGAGTGTAGCTACTAGTTGCAAAGAGGAAATAGCAACTTGATTGATACAACTACATATTTCAGGATTCAACTTTTATTATATAATAACATATAATATTAGTTTGAGGATGTTAAAAGGGGAGGGGGGGGGGGATTTAACTACGGTAAAATTCACAGCTATAATCACATTGCACAATCCATGAATAAACTCCCTTAGGCTCAATCCTAACCAAATTTACTTTAGGCTTAAGCCCTTTTACGCCCTGAACCAAAAATAGAACTAGTTTAAATTTTTTTTTTTTTTTTAAGAAGTGAAACTAGTTTAGTTGGTTACAAGCCTTTATATATTCTTTTGTGGAAAAATATGCTCTCAACTTAAAATAGATCAATTTCACGGTTTAGATTAATTTTTACAATTATCGTAGCTAGAAAGGATCATATTCCCTGTTTTAGACCCTCATAATAGAAAAGGCTTCATATTTGTTGCAAAGAAAAGAGAAAAGAATAAACATCTAAGTCCAACAACTCCACACTTCACTCTCTTTCTTTATTTTCCTTGATCATGTGCACAATACAAACCACAGTGGGCTCGGGCAAAAACTGTCTTAATATATTCACAACTGGAATTTGGATGATGATTTGGCCGATTTAGATTAGCCCTCATAGCTCAGTCAAAAATAGATCAGCCCATAGCATAATCAAATAATACATGCATGTACCCAATAAAAATTATTTAATTAAACAGAGAGTTAGGTACCACATTTCAATATAATACAGAAAATGAGAAAAGGCTTTAAAACCTGATACCCTAACCCTAGTGGAGAAAGTTAAGGTCACAACTATTTTACATTAATACTCCCAACTTGTCTACCACCTTACGCGTAAGCCACCACAATCTATTTTTAAATCTTATTTCAATGGAGTATGTGTGAGGTGGTAAGCAGATAGGGGTGTGGTGGCCCTCGAAGTCGAAGGACACTCAACCCTTATAATTATTAACTTTTACTAATTTACTTCATGCACGAACATATATAATTGTTCTTAGATAGCCATCGTGGCATTCACAACTAGGGAAGTTGGACCCATAGCGATTTGGCCACTGCTGGTAGCATCGCCGTCATCGCTGGTAAAGCTGAGACTGACAGGCGTTTGGTCTTGCCCACCACCAATAAAATTGGATCTGGAATTACGTTTGCACTTGCGTAGTCCGAAAATAAGCGCAACAATAAGGATCAGGAGGTAAACAATTTGCGCAGCAATTTCAAGGTGCATAAGCAACTTTTCTTCCCTGTCAAAAATTAAAATCAAAAATCAAAAAAATCAAAAACAGGAGACCTATAAAGAGAGTGAATAATGTACTATATATAGCTAATATTGTTACCCGTTAAGAGGAGGAGGGACGAATGAGAAAGGCTTGGGCATGGAACGTCCCATTAAAACTGAATCTGAGAGAATCCTAGAGCTAGAGCTATGTTTTTTTCTGGAGAAAAAGGATATGACTTATTACTATGAGTCATGACTATATATAGGAGAGAGATCAGAGAGATAGAGAGAAAGACCTATTGTTTTATAGAAGAAGAGAGATACCTATTCTGCTGCATGTTGGGACCCTGATGTTCACAAATGTCAAAAAAACGATACGAGTAATGAGTACATGGAGGAAATTGAAGAGATTGATCTTCCTGATTCTTCCTAGGAAGAGAGTCCTCAACCTGCTCTGCTGTGATCAATGTTGACCAGTAGAAAACGGAAATCTCCGTTTTGCCCCATAGCGCATATACGGATCGTAATTTTGCCAAAGGGCACAGTGGAAATTAACCGCTGTGATCAAATATTCAAAGGGCACAGCGACTTCTATAAAATGAAAAAATTAGGAAAAATCGCATAGGATGCACCCTAATGGCTGATTTGGCTCTTTCTTGGGTCCTCTTTCTTGTCATTAGTGAGAATTTTTGACAAAGGTAAACCTATAAAAGCAAAGGAGAAATTATAGAATCCTCTGGTGGACCACGTCACTTGTCTATCATTCCACTAAAAAACTTCCACTTATTTAAAATTGTTGAGTCGGTAATTAATTTCTGTTTAAATTTTTTTTTTAACCAACAATTTTAAACATGTGGAATTTTTTAGTGGAATGGTAGACCATATCACTTGTCCACCATGTGAATCTTATAATTTCTCCCTCAAAAGCGAGGTGTTCCAACTCGGCAAGTTTTAGAGAGAGAAATCATCACTCATCAGTTTCTTGGGGGCTGAAGCGTCAATCTTCATGGTCATTATTGGTTTGGTTCTCTAGAATGCACCTACTTGGTTCCAATGGCGGAGTAGGGGGTTTAAGGGGCTAATGAATTGTTCCCCTGACTCCACCAAAAATTCTTGATCTCTTTGTTAATTTGTTGGGAACCTCTTGAACTTTAGGGTGATGGCTATTACACCCGCTTAACTCTTATTTTAATCAATTTACTCATTGAACTTTATACAAGTGCCAAATAGAAACATTTATTAGATTGCCTTTTCAAGAGAAGTTAGTTACTCACGTGACACGCACGTGTAAATAAAAAATATCCAATTGCACCTGTGCGTGCCCAATCCCAAGCTAGTGGGCCAACTTTGTTATTGGGCTCACAATTTACTTGTTTTTAGCATTTTACAATGGATAGCTCCTGTGTAGATTGACTATAGGTAACTGGCCTCTCTAACCGAACACTCTCCTGTTAATGCTCAGTTCCTTTCCTAGTTCTCACCCTCTGGTGTCTAAACCCTTTTCTTCTAATCTTCCCTCTATTTTATAGCTTTCTTTTAGTGGGTTAAGAATGATTATTTTCTAACAACTCTTGTGCGGGTGGGACCCGTTTGGATTACTCCTGACAGAGTTGGGCCCCACTTGGGAAATAGAGATTTAAATATTGGAACTTGTGATAGACATCAAGTGATGTTCAACAACGATATCCCCTAAGGCAGAACCAATGTATTCTGATATGCATCCAAGTAACAACAACACCGAGGCCCGACATTGCCTCGGCCTAGCGTACTATGCATTCCACACCAATTGGGCTCTACAACAATGGGCCGGCGACCGCACACTATATAATAGCCCCCACTTGATTCGTTCCCTATTCTTGAGGAGCAAATCAAGGACTTACACTACATCTTTGGTCGTTTCTTAGGAATACAAATTGTGAATCATTAATTATGAATAGGATAGTGGTTACTTTATGGGTAATCATGGTGATGACTTGTCTCATCAAGTAGCCATCATAACCTGACGGTTTGTGTATCGAGATGCAACGGTTATGAAAAAGAGAATCAAAGGTTTTCTCACTTAAAAATTCATTTATTGCTCTCTTGGTTTCTTCTCCTATAAATAGTGACTTTCCCTTATACAAACCATTTTTTACTTCCTTTACATCTAAGCGCCCTAAGTTACCGAGCACAAATTCCCTCCCGAGCAAGTCTCTCTTAGCTTTCCTACTGTAAGTCATTCAATCCCTACCTTGTTTTTAAGTTTTCCTTCCCTCTATTTAGTATACTAGAATGGGTTTCTTACATCTTCTTGGGACTAAGGCTCTCGGGTAGGCTTCATTTTCTTTTTGAGCCAAGGGTCTTCTCGATTACTCTCTCTCGACACTATGATTAACACCCCCCCCTCCACTAAGTCACGCTAGTACCCATTGAAACTGCATGGATAACTTCAATCACACCCAATGAGGGTGGAAGTGTATTCCCCCGTGACCTTGAGGCCTGCCCGATGGCGCCATTCCTAGGGTCCACGACAAATTCCTTCAGATGCCCCGACTTCACTAGTTGCTCCAAATGATCCTTAAATAACTTGCATTGCCCGGTGGTGTGCCCCTTGTCCTGTTGGTAAGTGCGGTACAGGTTTTGATTCCTTCTCGTCGGATCACCCCCTATTTTGCTCAGCCACTGAAAGTAAGGTTCATTTTTTATTCATTCTAGAATCTTATGCATGGGCTCTTTAAATGCCACATTGATTTCCCAGTCACGAGCATTGGGCTCTTAAATTCTCAATTCCCTCCTTGCCTTTAGCTAGAAGCCCCCTAGCCAAGACTCCTTCGTGTATTGTGATGTGGCAGGCCTTAACTTTACTTTATTCCTGATCATCTTCTAACCTTTTATACTCCTCAATATGTCTCATAAGTTGTTGCATATTCTTGGGAGGCCTTTTAGTTAATGACACCCGTAACTCCAAGTCTTCGAGCAAACCCAAACTGAAAGTACTAGCAGCCACCTTCTAATTACCCCCACTAATCTCATTATACAATTCCCAATACCTATTAGCATAACTTCAAAGAGTTTCCCCGACTCCCATTTTTATAAAGAGTAATACATCCACCGGCTGTGGTACTCGGCTACACGTCATAAACCGAACTCCAAACTCTTGAATTAGCTTTCCAAAATTATGAATTGATCTCTTCCTTAACCCATTAAACCACCTTAAAATGGTAGGCCCAAGACTAGAGAGAAATACTTTACACATGAGAGACATCATCTGAATATAATGACTGACATGTTCAACGGGATCTGTCTTTCCATCATACAAAATAAACAGTGGTCTACTAAATCTCCTCGGCATCTGCACATGTTCAATCTCTTTTAAGAATGGTGGTTGGGCCGCCTTGTGTAGCGCACGGCTCATGGCATCCATTGCCGCACTTCAGTGCCTACGCCATTCAAGAGAAACCGACTCCCTATCAGCGAACTCTCGTGATCTTTCCCTTGACTGGTGGGAACCAGTTTGACGAGACGCTTCTCCATGACTTTCCTGAACACTCATAGACCCTTCAAGAGACTCATTGTGGTTCCTTCTTTGACGCCTACCCCGCACCTCCAATTCCAAATCCCTAACTAGTATGTGCAGGCGTTCTAATTCCTAATCCCTTCTGTTATGATGTTCTTGCTCGGGGACTTCGAACATTGACCGATACGCCCGCAACAATCCCTCTCTCGAGCTAAAGCGTTCCCCATCCCGTTCGTGTCTTCGGTCTTCGTTCCTCTTATGCCTCCTTTCTCGCCAGCTTGAACTCCGGGATGAGCCCCCGGACCCACCACGGCATAGCTTGCCGAGTGATGATCGGACATGTTCAGTCAAATAGACCTCGGTGGAACTACAAGCGAGTAGGAGATTCCCACAGACAGCACCAATTGTGCATGCCCAATCCTAGGCTAGTGGACCAACTTTGTAATTAGGCTCACAATTTACTTGTTTTAGTGGGCTTTTGAGTATCCTACAATGGGTAGCTCCTAGGTAGATTGACTATAGGTAAATGGCCTCTCTAACTAAACACTCTCTTGTTAATGCTTGGTTCCTTTCCTAGTTCTCACCCTCTGGTGTCTAACCCCATTTCTTCTGGTCTTCCCTCTATTTATAGCTTTCCTTTTATGGGTTAACAATAATTATTTCTAACAATTCTCATGCGGGTGGGACCCGTTTGGATTATTCCTGACAGAGTTAGGCCCCACTTTGGAAACAGGGATTTAAATATTGGAACTTGTGATAGATGCCAAGTGATGTTCAGTAGCAATATCCCCTAAGGCACTATCGATGTATTCCAATATGCATCCAAGCAACAACGTCACCGAGGCCCAACGGTGCCTCGGCCTAGCCTACCATGTATTCCACACCAGTTGGGCTTGACAAACAATGGGCCGGTGACCACACATCGTACAACACCGATTGAGAGAGAGAAACTAGAGAGAAACCTATGGGAAATAGAAGATCTTTCAAGTCTCAACCAAGTTGTAGCATCACTAGAGTTTGAACTCCTACTGCTGATCTAGGCTTTGAAGTCACTAACTACATCATTCATGGTCCTAATATTTGACAACCACCACTAGTTGAACTTAATGTTGATCTAGGCTTAGCTTTTGGGTTTTTTTTTTTTTCCTCCCCCCTCTTTTCTTTCATTTTCTCGGCAAACAAACAACCCTTTGATTTCTTTTTTTTTTTTTTTCTCAACCAATAAACAAGCCTTTGGTCTCAACAAAAAATCAAGCATTATTTGATTAACCTTATATTAATGATGAGCTAGACCAAAAAAAAAAAAAAAGATCGGTATCCAATGGCTTTCTTAGTGACATTTGTTTTTTTCAATTTGTCAAACATACAATCAAGCATATATTTGCTTTCTTAGTGACGTTTGTTTGCTTCAATTTGTCTCGATGTCTGTTTAGACTTTAGAGTTTGTAGTGATGGTTGTTATGATTTCATTAGAATTAATGATGCCGTAAATATCATTAGTGAGCCACATGATCTTTGCACGCTCATAACAATACCTGCACAGCAAAGAGAGAAGACCTAATAGAGAGCACCGATGTGGTGCCGGCCAAATACCCTCCGAAAGTCAAGTTAGAACTATTCTCACAACTCTAGAGTACTAAAGAAGGGTAAATTATGCGTACGTTGATTTGTGAGGGTATTGGGGCTTTTATAGTAGTAGAAGGTTGACATCTCTTCCTTGGTGTAGAAGTCTTTTCCTTATAGGAATCCTCTTGAATATTCCCAAATGTGATGGACAAGACATTTCCTTATAGAGAAGATCTTCATTAATGCGCGTATCTTTCGGAATCCTCTTTGTGCTAGGATTCCATTTAACTTGGGATTCTATGGTGGTTAAGTGTGTGTCACAAGCATTTCCCATTAGGGTTTTTGGCTGCCACGTGGGTGCTCGATCCATCCCTATCACATCCATTTATGCAAGATCCGTCCATAACAGACCTTGCATAAGTTAGGCCCGTCCTTTATCGGCCCAGATGATGTGTAACCGCGGGCCCATTTCATGGAGATCCATCAACCTAGATTTTTACCCTCTTGATTTGCCCCTCACCCCATGGGTCCGTCATCTTTGAGTGGAAGGACCCGTGGGGTGATGGTTCAAGGTTCTGGGGATGACGGTTCAAAGGCCTGTGGGTTGACGGTTTCAATACGGATGCCAGGAATCGTGCCCACCCACGATAGGTTGTTTGGAAGCCATTTATGATGCATGACACATGTCACTCTTCAATTGGATATTATATCGGATTAAAGCGTCGCCGTCTTCCGTGCACTTTCTCTATAAATATCACACTCTTCTTTTCTCATTTCTCTACTTTTCACTAAAATACACTGTCGGAGCGCTTCCTTCAACCTTGTCAGAGACCACTCCATTCAGTTGTTGTATCCGTCATCAACGCCCTTCTTCCGTTCACTCACCGACTTGGTAAGTACTCTCTTTTTCACAAGTCTCTTTTAACTCCAGATATACTCTTTTACTTTCCTAGACTTTATACCCCCGTCACCCCTTCTAGACCCATCAGAGTCTTAGGTTTTGTCGTCACGTGTAGGCAATGTCTTCTGCGTCAAGTAACCGATCAGTTTTCCATGACGGGGTGGATTACAAGGAAGTATACCCGTCACGTCACAAAGACCAAGAGAGTCCAAGTGAAGAGAGGAGTTCATCTGCCTCTCCCTCATCCTCAACAAATAAGGATATGGAGATGGCTGGCCCGGAGGAGGTTTACGATGACGGCGAGGAACAACCAATAAAGTCTATTGTAGGTCTTTGATGGACTTAGAGAGTTCATCATGTTTCAGAATGGACGGTGAATGATTTTAGGTCCACCATCAAGGAGAAACACTTCAACACTCTTAGGGCCAATTTCCAAATTCCGGATAACATCCCCATCCGTCTACCCAATAAGTCGAGAAATGCTACTATGAAGGGGTAGAAGGTGTCGGGGTGTGTCTGAACAGATGTTGAAGGTAGGACTTAGGTTTCCACTAAGCTCCCTTCACCGTGAGCTTCTCAAATACACTGGGGTCTGTCCATCAACCAAGTATCCCCAAACGCCTGGAGGGTCTTCATAGCAATGGAGGTCTTGTACGGTGCTATGTCAAATGGTGCTAGGAGGCTGACGGTGTGAGAATTCCTTCATTACTACCATCCAAATGAAATAGACAAATCAAGGGGGGTATATAGTTTTGTGCCTAGGAATCCGTTGTTGAAGGTTATATTTGAAACCCTAGACTCCAATAGGGACTGGAAGAGCTATTATTTCTTCCTAAAGGGTGACGAGTGGATATGTCATCCAAGGGACATGGAACACATGTCCGTCGACACGACTTGGGGCATATTGCCTCCGTCTAGTATGCACCCATCCTAATGTGTGAACTCTTTACATAACCGTTCAGTTTATTATAATTTCTTCAACACTTTTAACCGTCTTCTTCTCTGCAGTTCGACGACATCCACAAGTTGAACTTAAGGAGTTTAGCTTTCTTAAGAGAATTTTTGCCAAGACCAAGCTGGAGGAAAGGACTTGGGCCAAACTAGTCACACTTGATACCATCCATTGGTATTGTGACGGACTTGAACCAATGCCATTAGCCATCAAATACGACGCGAGAATTTGCAAACATAAGTTCGGCGTCCTCATTCTGTTTGAACGATTTTCATTTTTATCTTAGTAATTAACTTCATCCATCCACCTCTACAGAAATGGACGACGCTAAGAGGAGGGCAATGATTAAGGCACAGGCTGCCAAGAAAAAGGAGACCGGCGATGTGGATCCCAAGGGGACGGGCTCAAGCAACCCGTCCACAAAAAGGAAGCAGTCGTCCAAAGGGGACCATCTCCCAAAAAACCCAAGGTCCGTTTGGAACCCGTTGTAGGACTAATGGCTAAGGGTACAAAGACGGTCACCCTAGCGAAGCATGGGGCCGGGCAAAGGCCCTATGAAGGCTTCGTCCACTAGTCAAGAGAAGCCACCCCTCCTCCTCCGCGAAGACTCCAAATATGCCTTGGAGCAGCTTTCGTCCATCATAACGTCGGAGGATTATGAGGACTTAGGCAATCACTCCACGAAGCAATGGGGAGACGGGTCTTTTTGCAATCGCTCAGGTAATCCTACCCATCTACTTTCCGTCCGTCCTTTCCACTTGGCTTCCATCTAACCCCCCTTTTTTTATGTTTCAAGCCATGATTATGATGAAAGGGTTGATAAGACGATGACTTACCCATGAGACGAGCATTGGAGCACGTGCGAGCAAAGGCAGAGGCGACGGAGGATGAACTAAGTCAGCTCAAAAATTGGAAATCCAAAATGGAGAAGAAGTTTGATCTTTTGGAGAAGGTGAGGAAGGAGCTCGAGCAAAGGACGGAGGAGGCGAAGAAGGCCCTTAAGGACAAGGATAAGGAGGTCCAAGACCTGAAGGATCGGCTCCGTCATGCTAAGGAGGTAGCGATACATGAGTACGCGACTCCAACACCTTCTTTGTCTAAGCTAGAAGACTCTTATCTGGAGGGTTTTGACGACGCTCTCCGTCAAATTAAGAAGGCCTTCCATGACCTAGATATGTCCAACATTAAAGTTGAAGACCAAGCTCAAACATCCATCATGCCCATCGCCTCGGAGGATACCAAGGATTTCTTTGCTAAAGATGTTAATCAAGGCGACGGGGGATCAACCCAGGTGCCAAATGTCCAAGGTCAAGCCCAACCCATAGGGGATGATATCCATCGGCTTGAGCGGGAGAAGGATGTCGACGTTCAAAGGTAGTATTTTTTTTTTTTTTTTTGTAAGTTGGGAGAAATATTTGTAAGTTGACCAATTGCCCTTTAAGGGTTTTATTTTATTTTATTTTATACTTTTTTTTATCCATCAATGGTATTTGTTTTGCTTAAATGGCTTATTCCATAGTTTTTATACATCAGGCCCATCTTATTTGGGTCCTTTTGTGTGGCTGGTGTGACCTTTGTAATCTGGATATGATTTAGTGAAACTTCCATCCTCCTTGGGTGGACTGTCTATTTTATGGTCTTGATAAAGTTTCCGTCCTTCTCAAATGATTTGTCCACCTTATAGAATAAGATTTTCATCCGTCTTGGATGATCCGTCCATTTTATGGTCTTATGAACCGTCCATTTTGTGAACCTCTTTTCTCATCCATTTGGACGAACCGTCCATTTTATTGATTGTTTCTCATCCTGTTTTGATGATCCGTCCACTTTATGGACTTTGTTTCTTATCCGTCCACAAACCTCTCTTACTTTTCAAAACTAATTATAGTATTGCTAATTAAATAAACCCTTTTTTTCTTTTTTGGAAATTATAAGAGATGACATGAAAAGTGATATTTTTTAAACAAGTTGTGAAGCCGCCCAACCTCTTTGTATCACTTATATATATTATGTCCATGTGATACAGAGTTCAATCAAGAATCATATATTAAATCAAATATTATTTGAAATATAGAATCGTATGTATATATTTTTTTTTTAAATTACGTTTAGCGTATCCTGTTTTTATCCTTAAAACACAAATTAAAACTATCAAAAAGTAATTATCAAAAGCTGATAAGGATAATTCAATTAAAAAAGTTGATAAGAATAAAAGAGTAGTATATTAATAACTGTTAATAAAAATTTAATGAGCTAATATTGTAAAAAAATTTATTAAATTAAAAGTAAAATTTTCAGTACATGTGTCAATTAGATATGAGTTAGGGTATCCACTTGTCACAACTACATTTTCTAGAACCAAGTTTTTATTATATTAATATATGATATCATATGGTTTAGCACAAAAACTTGGTGATCTCTTAAAACCTTAAAAATAAAAATAAAAAGAGTGATTTCTCATAACATAAAATGTAATAAATAAATACAAAGCCAATAATAACAACAACAAAAAATTTATATATTGATGATAAATTGTACCATTGAAAGGGATTTTTTGTGGGAAAAAATTTCCATCCATTTAAAATAGATCAATTTCATAATTTAAATTAAATTTTAAAAATTTCGTAAAGAGGATCATGTTCCCTATTTTGGGCCCTCATAATAGAAAAAAGAATAAACATCCAGCAACTCCACAATACTGTCTCTTTCTTTATTTTCTGCATGTTCGTGCACATACTACAGTTAGGCTCAGACAAAAAATGGTGATAATTTATATATTATGTATATAAAATCAAACAAAAACTGTACTCTTAGATTGACCCATAGCATAGTCAAAGAATACATGCACGTACCCAATAAAATGATTTAATTAGACAGAGAGTTAATTAGTTAATTAATTAACACACTTCAATATAAGCAAGAGTTAGGTATAGTACTTAGACGCTGTTCCTTAGATTTCTCTTTTAATGTTTTACTATGTGAATTTTTTCTTATTAAATGGAAGTGTATTTTTTAGTTAAGTAACCACGTGACTGAATCTTAAAAGAAAAACCTAAGAAACAATATTTAAGATATTGTATCTAAATTTTGTTCCTTCAATATAATACAGGAAATTAGAAAAAGGCAACAAAGCTTTAAAAACGTGGAAGAAAGTTACGGTCACAGACTCACATGACAAGTAATATTTTACAACACTCCCAATTATTTGTCTACCACCTTACACTTACACTTAAGCCACCAAAATTTATAATTAAATCTTAAAAAAAAAAAAAAAAAAAAAAGAAATATGTGTGAGGTGGTAAGCAAATTGGGGTGTGGTGACCCACCCTCGAAGGACTCTAGCTACCCTAGTTAACTAATATATATACAGAAACCAAACATGGAAATTTACATATATTAACAAGTTTTACTAATTAATTGCTTCATGCATGAACATAATTGTTCTTAGAAAGCCATGGCGGCATTGACAACGAGGGCAGTTGTGCCCATAGCGATTTGGTCACTGCTGGAAACATCGCCGTCATGGCTGCTAAAGCTGAGACTGACAGACGTTTGGCCTTGCCCACCACCACCACCACCACCACTATTGGGATTGGAATTACGTTTACACTTGCGTAGTACATTAATAAACACAACAATCAGGATCAGGACGTGAACTATTTCCAAAGAAATTTGAAGGTGCATAAGCAACTTTTCTTCGCTGTTACAACAAAAAGAAAAAGGACAATTATTGTATCAAAATTGGAGGACCTAAAAAAAGAGTGATCGAATAACTATTATATAGCTAATATTGTTACCCGTTAAAAGGAGGAGGTACGTAAGAGAAAGGCTCGGGCATGGAACGTCCCATTCTATCTATTCTAACTGAATCTGAGAGAAGCTTTGAGCTAGAGCTATAGCTATTTTTTCTGGAGATAAGGATCAGAGTTATGACTCATGAGTGATGACTATATATATAGGAGATAGATAGAAAGAGAGAAAGACCTGCCGTTTTATAGAAGAAGAGAGAGCTAGATACCTATTATGCTGCAGCAGCATGGACGGAGCTGTTATTGGACTAGGGGGCAATGGCCCCCCTAAATTTTTTTTTTTTTAGAAAAAGGTAAGCGAAATATTATTAAAGAAAGAAAAACGAACTACAAAGCAAAACAAAATCCTAACTCAAGGAAGATCCGACTGGAAAACACCATCCACGTCCTTGGGTAATTCTTCTACCCAAACCTCAAGATCTGCAGATAAAACTGCTTTTTTAGCTAATCTATGAGCTAATCTATTCCCCTCCCGCCTAACATGTTGAAACAAACAACTTCTTAAAACAAATCCCAAATGTTTAGTCTCAACAATAATATGACCATATAACAGAGGACAAGGACCACTTCGAAGCAAGGCCTGAATAATTGACTGGCAGTCACCTTCAAAAATGATGCGAAATAAACTCATCTCCCCGGTGAAGACCATAGCCCTTCAAGCCGCCGAGAGCTTGACCATCTCTACCGACCTGCACCGACCCAGATTTCGACTAAGAGCCGCGATGACTAGACCAAAATTATCCCCGCAAACCACCCCGATACCAGCCAATCCCGAATCCTCACAAAAAGCAACATCAAAATTAACTTTGAAATAGTCCTCCGGCGGAGTACTATATTAATAGGTACTAATATTAGCAATTTTATTCAATAAAATTACACTTTGCCCCCCTTAATATGCCATCAATTCTTTTGAGAGTAATGTTATAGCCAAAAATGTTTTTAGAACATTTATACAAACTATTGAGGTAACAAATTCTTATTAGTTCGTACACTTGCAGCACTTTTTACTTATCAATAATCACTTGCCATATTAGCAATTTGTAAAAATTTTGTAGTTTTAGCATTTTTCACCTTTAAAATGACATAAAAATTAATAGATTAAATCTAATATAGAATATACAAGCCTAAAAAAATTAGCCCGACAACAAAAATTACCAATAATAAAACTAAAAAAATTAAGCCCAATCAATCTATTTTACCCAGAACAAACAACTTGGCCATTTAAAAAATTTTAAACAAAAATCCTTAGTAGTAAAGCAAAGAGACTCAAAGGTCAGAGCCGCCGCCTACAACTAGCAAGAGAGTCGCACCCCCCCGGGCGCCTAACTCCAAGTCCCGACTCAATCCCTAATTGTTGCATGTTGAGCTCATGAAGTTCACAAATGTCAAAAAAATTATAAAAACAAATAAGTTTCCGTTAATGAGTGTAGTATATTTGTTAAGTGATCATTTTATGAAAGTTTAATATTATTTTCATATAAAATATTAAAAAAAAGTCAAAAATAATTTTTTGGTTTTTATAAAAAAATTTAAAAATATTTTATAAACCAATGCCTAGACATTTGTTAACACTTAAATAAAATAAAAAATAAAATATAAAAATTGGAGAAAAAGAGATCATCAAGCAAACAAGAAGAGTGACCCTCAATCTTGAGTAGAAAATGAATTCTCCGTTTTGCACCCCCATGAATAGACAACGTAATTTTTTTTTAGAGTTTTAATTTATAGCGTCTACTCCTAATAATAACTCTTATCATCAGATCAAGACACCAATTAGTTTTTTGTGTAAACAGTGATTGAACCCCAAGTCTCATTTTTAATCATCAAAGACTTTACCAGTTGAGATAAATAGAACCCACAAACAACATAATTTTGGTTTTCTCTTTGCATCTGAAAAAATTATAGGGGCACAGTGGGAACATAAATTATGCTCATGACTTTATAAAATAAAATTTGACTTTATGAAGTTAAAAAAAAAAAATAAAAAAATAAAAAGCGCATATAAAGGGTATTCTCTTTTTGTCATTAAAGGTCCGTTTGAGATCTGCTTATTTTTTTTAAACTGAAAACTTTTTCTTGAAAGTATTGTAAATAAATGTAAAAGTTCGTTGAAATAGTATAATAGAACCCATGAATAGTATCAAAAAGTGCAATGGAACTCATGAATAATAGCAAAAATAAGCTAAATAGTAAAAAAAGTTAGCAAAAATAATATTTGCCAAATGGACACTAATTAGTGTGCATTTGGCATGGCTTAAAAAACCAGCTTTTTTTACTATTCAACTTATTTTTGCTACTATTCATTGGCTCTATTGCACTTTTTAATACTATTCATGGGTCCTATTGTACTATTTTAGCTACCTTTTAGTTTTATCTATAGTATTTTCACCAAAAAATTTTCAGTTTCAGCTAAATAAGTTGTTCCCAAATGAACAGTAAGTTAGATTTTTTTGTCAAAAATAAAGGGCAAGTGAAAAGATCTTCCCTGATTGGGCAAAGAGAGGGGTATTGGCCCCTTACTCCTTCTAAAAAGTTATTTTAAGTCTATGTCTCGGGACATATTTATTGAACTTTGTGGCTTTGCCCCCTCTGTAATTACTAGTAGGGAAAAGGAAAACAAAGTAGTAATACCCAAGTCCCACTTAAAACATATCAGCTCCTCACGTATGAAAAAAAAAAAAAAAAAAAAAAAAAAAAAAAAAAAAAAAAAATCCATATGCCACCTTTTGGTTTAAAAAATATTTTCAAGTATTTAGTTATATTCTTAAAATTTGATAATGCCGGAAAATATATTTTCCACCTCAAACATATCCTTTGTGATTTTTTAACGGTGAAAATATTTTCAAGTATTTAGTTATATTCTTAAAATTTGATAATGTCACGGAAAATATATTTTCTACTACTTTCTCACAATTTCTTGTCTCTCAAACATATTCTAATTAAAAAAAAAAAAATTGTGATCTTAGCGGTGGCGATAGCTCGCGGCCACCATAGACCGAGGTCGTTAGTGGGGTGAGGGGTGGTGGTTGGGTAGTAGACAATGGGAGGTGGGGGTCAAGGTTTGGTTAATAAGTTTTAAATGAGGCTAAAAATTGTTTACAGAAAATATTTTCCACATTTACAAGTGTTTGGAATGACGAAAAATGTTGATCAATCGAAAATTGTTTCCTGGTTGACCGTAAAATAAAACACAAAACATATCCTACCTTAAACAAACCACTACTAGTGACATAGTTTTCATCTTCATGTGGATCCCTCTTTAAGAAGAAAATTTTTAATTACCAACCTAATGATAGAAATAAGTTACAGTTGTTCATAATTGTTTGTTTATTTTATTATTAATATCAATTAATTTCTTTTTTAGATTATTTTTGTAATATCGTCTTTTAAATTATTTTTTTCTCTGAATTGAAATCCTACCTCCACCAAGGGCTTAAAAGTGGCGTTCCAAGTTCTAGAGAGATTGATGAATCATCACTCATCAGTTTCTTGGGGCAAAGACACTAATCTTAGTTGCCTTAGTTTTTGATAATCTAATTGGTTTTTTTCATTTTTTTTTTTTTTTTTTAAGAAAGTTTCAACATATAGCATCTGCTCCTAATGATAGCTTTTTATTATCAGACCAAGACATCAATCGGTTTTTTGTATAGGTGGAGATTAAACCTCAAATCTTTTATTCAACCATCAAAAATTTTACTAATTGAGTTAACCGAAACCTACTAGTTGGCTTAGTTCAAAATGTACATACTACATCCGAATAGAAGAGCAAGGGATCCCAGTGGCCAATTGTGCCCACCAAAAAGTCTTAATATCTTTATTTGTTAATGAATTTTGTCCCCCTACCTACTCAACTTAAGTTTTAATATCCCTATTAAATTGTTTATATACCTTTTTTTTTTAGAAGATTATGTATTTCTTTTAACTTGTATATCATTACTAACTAATAGACTAAAATTCTTTTATAAGTCAAACGTCATTTGAAAATGGAATAGAAAATCTTTCTTATTTTTTTTTGAGAAAATGTTTCTTATTTTATTTTGGAAATAAGAGAGAAATATTAATTACCTGATTTTTTTTTTTTCTTGAAATTTACACAAAATAAATTTACAAATGGAGGTGGCAAGGTTGAGGTGCAAACTAGTTATACTCTCTTAAGACAATACGCACCGTCTACAAATTTATTAAATGTAGTAAACAAATAATATTTGCACGTTGTCCCTAGAATACAGCAGTCCAGCCGCTTTGCTAATCCTTACAAGCCTACACCATTTGTAAGATATGAAACTCTCAATAGGACCTCTTTTTTTAACCCAGAAAAATAGTATATCATAGTAATATTTGTATGTATTTTTAAAAAAGTACATACTTTTTAAAAAAAAAAAAAACATACTTTTTGTTTTTTGGTAATACAGCAATCTGGAGTTATCTTCTTTTATTGAATTACCAAAAAAAAAGTACATATTTTTTAAATAAAATAGTTGAGGAGGAAATGATTATAAGAGTTGGCTGTCGAAATGTAGAGGCTAGAGGGTAGTCCAAAATTTGACTAACTGACCACATTATATAAAAGGTTCTGGGGAGACTTTCTTATTTAATTATAGAATTTAAATTTCTAACGTCTTATAAAAGCTACAGAGATGCATGCATGTCTGTCATATTGATATACCAGAACAGTAATAATGCATTGGTCGATGACATATCGGTTTGAAAGTTTCTACATCTGAAGTTAATAGCCAACCGAAAGTTAAGCAAAATGTATATATTAAACTGATTGTCCTAAACAAATTATTTTTAAAAGGGTAACAACTAATGCTAATAAAGACAGATACTTTGTCTTCGACACAAACCTCTCTGATTGCTTTTTGACTTTGCAGTCAAGCATACATTTTCGGTAAATATTCCATGAGTAGAGTTGTAGCCAAATTCAAAAGCTAAAGCATGGGTTCACGCCAAGTGCGCAATATATAAGATTCTCATAGATTTTAAGGTCTAGGATTCTACAGTTAACCTAAATACCAGATTGGTGATCAGTGCAGGAGATGCATACTCTACCCTCTTCCAGGCATTTGGGACAACACATTAATCTTTACCAAGAAAATAATGTAGGGACTCTTTTATTCGTGGCTTTGTTGGCCTATCATTGATTGACATTGCGCTTAGCAATCCCCTCAAGTGTCTAATTAATACAAAACCTATGATGAAAGGATATGGCAAAATTGACAAAGTACCTATACCTGTCTCCGAAACGGGTAAGGGTTGTACAAATAAATTGGATATGCATCAAGCCAAAAAAAAAAAAAAAAAAAAAAATTATTATTACAGTACAGCTAGGACAAGGTTGCGACATGATTTAATTTGGGTACGTATATATAAAAATAAATAAATAAAAATTTGTGGACACCTGCTGGCTAGCTCACTCTCACTCTATTTCTCTTGCGACATCATTCAACTCCCCACTGACAGCCATAAATCGGTGACCAGTGACGCAGATTGCACCCATCCTATTGTTGACAGTCGACCGCCAAAGCTCAAGCTGGTAAGTCTCTCTTACTTTCACTCTTTAACAGGGGTGTTCACAGTTCGGTTCGATACGGTGTACAATGTGCAATTTAATCGGTTTTGGGTTGGCATATTTTTCAAAATGTTATGACCAATTTCTAATTTACTATTAATACTCATGACAATATGATATTACGTTTTTTAAAAATATATAACTTGTGTAACAAATAAGTAACACATATATATATACAAGAAAAACAAAATTTATGACAAATTGACAATAAACTAAAAGTACCACAAATATATAGTATATACAAAAAAAAAAAAAATAATATTAAATTTTTACCTTTTAATTTTGTGAGAGTGAAATGTGAGATAAAGCAAAGATTGATATTTTGAAATTTTGATTTTGTATTTAACCAAAATGAAGTCATTTTAACATTAAATTGGAATGCACTAACACTAGGCTGGCCACTTACTTGCATATAATAGTAAAATTATTATTATTATTATTATTATTATTATTATTATTATAAAATAAATATATATGAATGCGGTGCCATTTTTTATGATTTTTTTATCATAAAACTACACTTTGCACCACACAATGCGGCGCATTGCTATTACTTCACTTTGTGGGTGGTTTTGGTTAGTTTTTGCGGTGCGGTCATGCGATTTAATGAACATCCCTACTTTATGAGTCTAGCCGCTCATATCGTTGATTTGGGTTTTATTTTTTTTTTTTCTTCTTTTAATTGAAGTATTTATATTAGTTATTGTTAGTAAATGACCTATAAATATAATTTATGTTAATGTTAATTATGACTTGTGATTTGTGATTTTTTTTTTCTCTTTCGAATGAAAGTTGCTATGACTTATATTATAAATTTGTTAGTATATTGAGTATTATTATTTGATATTTGATAATGATCTAAATATAATGTACAAATATAATGAAACTTGAGTATCATTAGAACTTCACAATGTCACATGCCAAACTTGTACATTTCATCAAGTCTCTCTACTTCAAATTTGGCATTAGAGTCCATAATCCTATCTACTTAAGCATTTCCAAAGGACATTGCCAAAGGTTTTGCAGAGTACTCCGCCAAAGATTTTGTTGAGGACTCACTTGAAATATTTCCCAATAATCAAATCTACAAACCAATCAATAAAATCTCCAAAGAGAACAAATTCAAATTTCTAGGTAGTGAACCTTGGCTACAGTACCAATTTGTTGTAAATGGTGGAAGCTCAAATGGTTGTAAAAATATTATTGGCTTGAGAACAATTTTCAAAAATAAATAATAGGAACAAAGAAAACCCAAAAATAAACAACCATGTAAAAAAAAAAAAAAAAAAAAAACACTAAGAATTTACATGGTTTAGCATTTGATTTATGTTTACAAGCGACAACGAACAAAAATTTTTGCTAACAAATTGGAAGAATACAAAAACAATGTAGAGACACACTCACATAATCCAAATCTCAAATACACCAAAATAGCTCTCTCTAAAAATATAAAGATTAGGGACTGCACCTAAAACAAAGAAAAAAATTTCTACACAACACCTTCAAAGAGATTTCTAACTCAAACTAATTAACAAATCAAAGCCAAATACAAAAACTGCCACAAAGCATAAATCAAAGAGAAGAGTACCAAACAAATTTACACAAACCAAAAACAAAAGTCGTATCAATACCAAAGAGATATCTCAATACTATTTGTTTGCATGCTTTGAGAAACTCTGAGTGATAACTCAACCACTCTATGGATATAACTTGTGTCATGATAATCTTATACCACTCTATGGATATAACTTGTGTCATAATTTTTACCATAATTTTGATGTGTGATATGTGCAATTGTGAATAGCGAAGAAAAAGTAATAAGCCGATATGAAATTAACTATTTACTAGTCACCACACATATGTCATTGTGGTAAAAGTCATGGTAAAATGTGTAATAGTAGAACAATTGTAGACAAAAAGGACAAAGTCCAAACTACCATCAAATAGCAACATTCTGGACTCACTAAATCATATTTGTACTATAGCTAGCCCCAATATCAGTAGGACTCCAATACAAGGTAAAAATCTAACATGACTCAATTTGAAATTGGAAACAAACTTCTTTCTTTGAGAAAAGCCAGCACATAAATAAAATTAAAAAATAAAAAAAAAAAAAAAAAAAACCTAAACTGAAGGAATGAAACAAATTAGTAAATTTGACTGAAGGAAACCACCCAACCAATTAGTAAATTTCAAGAATCAGTTCATAACCCTCTCCAAATGTTCAACTCTAGTCGAGGACAACCACGAGGTAAACCTCCCATCAGGAAATGGCCGATGAGTTCAAAACAAATTTCGATGGCACCATGTTTGATGAAAGTGACGAAGTTAAGATTGGGATTGTTGTCCGAAACTCCCTTGGTGAGGTTATGTCTGCTCTATCTGAAAAGATCCATTAACCAATTGAGATTCTGGAATTGATAGCTGCAAAGCATGTAGTGAAATTTGTTTAGGAATTATAGGATTACATCAATCCCACTCTGAAGGTGACTCAGAGATTGGCATCAGGGCTTTACAAAAAAGGAGATATGTTATCTTCCTATGGTCACTTAGTTAGAGATACTCTATCCCTTGTTAGCTCTTTGTGGAGTTTCTTTTTCTCTCATGTTATGAGACAACGTAATGCAATTACACGTGTCTTAACCTAGAGAATAAGACTTTTTTTTTTCTCTTTGTTTGTCTAGATGGAGTTTGTTTCACTAGACTTGGATAATGCAGTTGCTACTAATTTACCAGCACATTAATAATATTAAGGATGATCTGTTTCTTAAAATAAAAAAATAAATAAATAAACTGATTGGATGAACATATATATACATATTTGAGTTATGTAAAAACTCTGTCATTAAAAAGCAACCAGTAATTATTTACTTAACAAATATATTAATTTACTTAACAAATATATTAATCTAGTAAAGTTGTCACGTACATTGTATAATATACCCAAACCAGAACGAAGTAGAAACTCAAAACTGAAGGGTCTATGCTGATGAAGGAAATGCAAAAGTATGGCAAAGTGATAGAAACTAGGCCCAGCAATCGATAGCGACGAATTTGAGGAGAAGGAGTCAAAGAGGATTTGTAAGGAAATAATAAACAACTGTGGATTGACCCATCTATCGAAAGTGTTGGGAATCATTTGTCTTTTGAGAAGCATAGACTCTCTGTAGCAAATGGTAAAGACTCAACTAAGATTTGAGATAAGACTTGGTAGAAAATTTGCAGAGAAAAAATGACCGACCTATACCGAAAGTGTTAAATATAAAATGTGGTGAGTCCCACTTAAATCTTGTTTGGTTGAAATTTTTGAAAACTTGTCTAAATAATGCAAACACCAAAATTGAAAACGTTTATTTAAATGATTTCAGTTGTTTTCAAGAAATAGGCCATGAAAATTTTGTAAATAATGCCACCGCCCAGCTTTTTTTTTTTTTTTTTTTTTTTTTGGCTCTCTTTCTATCTCTTCTTTTTTATCTTTTTTTTTTTTTCTTTCTTCAGACCAATCCCGACTACCCGAGACCCTGCCAAACCACGTCGGATGTCGGTGTGTTGTTGGCAACATGAATGCAAAGTAGGTGTGTCAATTTGGGTTAGCATGTCGAGGTAGGAGTATTCTACTAAATAGTTCAACCATAATCCAACCATTTAATAATCGTGTTATGATCCTTCAATCATAATCCAACCTGTTAATGAGGCGAGTTGACCTAACTCGACCAACTTGACACGCTTAATAAACAGGTCGTATTGGGTTGACAATAATGTGACACAACCCATTTCAACCTGTTTAATATTAAATATAACATCCATTTAGAAAAAAAATTTTTTTACATCTCAAAAGTAATGCATACACTTCAAATCTTCAAAATAATAAAGTTCAATTTCCAATTATATTAGGGTATGTAAAATTTGTAAAGTTTCACTTTCAAATTATAAGTTTTTTGTAATTACTCGCTTCTCATTTTGAGTTTAAAATATAGGATAGATATAAAAGGTTTTTAACAAATTTAAAGTAAAATGAATATTTGTTTGTTATACAAGTTAAATAGGTTGTTTTAAATTGGTCATTTTAGGTTGACACAAATAAATTGGCATGTTAAACGTGTCTATTGCGGGTCATGCAAGTTGACTCTCTTATGACTAGTTTCTCATCGTGTTGCTTTCGGGTCAACCTATTTATGATCCAAACCTACTAAGGCCCAACCCAAACCCGCTAAGGCCCAACCCTAACCCGCAAAAACTCATGTCGAATTTGTGTCGTGTTCGCAAGTTGGGTTGAACATTAACACCCCAAGTGCAAAGTGTATGATTTGTATAAACACTTTTTTTTTTTTTTTTTTAAAAAAAAAAATAACTTAGGTGATATAAAGCTACAACAACCAATTAATGCATTTTCCACAAATTTTTAAATATAGACTCAAAAATGAATGATAAACAAATTTATTAACCAATAGTTTTGTAACTCAATTGGTTGGTATTTCCTTTCTCATGATGTGTCCATGACATTTAGGGTTCAAATCCTATCTCATTATAACTATTGAATTTTAAAATTTTTTTTTAAAAAAATATATTGTTTAACTCCAAATCTAATTATTCCTTGTTCATTAGAACAAAAGGGAACACTTTCTTTGCCTTGATTGTTTATGTGAATGATATACTTATGGCTAGCAATCTCAAACTTACCAAGTAAAGATGGTGACCTAATGATGTTATATTTGACTCTCATCAAGCTAGATTTAAGCTTCTAGGTCTACGAGACTAAGCCAATTCATGAACCAACTTAGGCTCTTTACTATTAAAAGCTTCACTAATTAAGATTGAGCCGAATGCCCTAATACCAAGAGATCCATAACAGGGTATTGTTTATCCCTAAGTAACTCTCTTATCTCTTAAAAGTACAAAAACAAATCATTAGTTGAAGCTGAATTTAAGATTACTTGGATGTAATCCTTCAAGATTTTCACATTTCATATCCACAAGCTTCCCGCTTTTCGTGACAACTAAGTTACACTTCACATTGAAATCAATTGCCACTTAGCAGGTGTAATCCATACCCTTCATGTTACTTCACATCACTAGCTAGCTGATATCCTAACTAAACGCTCTTAGATTCCATCAATTTTTATACTATCCACTACCAAATGGGCACACACAACATATATGTTTCATCTTGAGGGGAGAGTGTTACAAATCAAGCAAAGAAAATGTCACAGAATCAAGATTAAGAATGAGTTTGATTTAGCTTTTTGTAATTATGATTTTTGTAATTGCATTTTGAGGTATAAATTACCAAAGCAACTACTAAATGACATGTCATTTGCCACCTGACTCACCATTGCGCCAAAGTAGTTTTAGGTTGTCCATTGTTTAGGTCCTCACACACGACTCACCAGGCCAAAATGGGTAACTAGCCATAATTTTCTAACTATGTAGTTAGTAGTTCTAGTTCCCAAATTATATTTTTTAATAGCATTTCGAGTCTAAGAGACTCGATTTAGGGTCTATAAATCGAGTTTTTGGGACTCGATTTTTATGGGTTGTTCACGTCTAATGTGGCACTTTTTCCACGTGGCACATCTACATGGAAATCGAGTTTCTAAGACTCAATTTACATCTAAAAAGAAAAAAAAAGAAATCCAAAAGGACAACAGGAAAAGAAAACCACAACAACATTAGAGAAGAAAGAAAGAAAAAAACCCCGGAAAAAAAAAGGGGTCGCGAACGGCCTGGGTCGCGATGCAACCTGGGTCACGATGCGGACCTGGGTCGCGTGCGCGACTGGGTGTGGGACTGGGTGGCGCGGTCTGGGTCGGCTTGAGCTGCATCTCCATTTCTTCTTCTTCTTCTTCTCTTTCTTTCTTTTTTTCTTTCTTTCCGCATTTTTTGCTTTGTTTTCGCATTTTGGGTCATTAATAATATTATTTTTGGGTTAGAAATCGAGTCTTAGACACTCGATTTCCATGTAGATGCCACATAGAAAAAGTGTCACATCGACGTGAAACAGCCCATGAAAATCGAGTCCCAAAAACTCAATTTATAGGATTTAGTCTCTTAAACTCAAGATGCTAGTAAAAAATATAGTTTGGGAAGAACTACTAACTACATAATTAGAAAATTATGGTTAATTACCCATTTTGGCCCAAGTCGACGTGTTCAAACTTCAAAGAACAAAATTCCCTACACTCTTCTTTCTTCTTTATGCTCTCACACCCCCACCACCCCAATTTCTGATCACTGATTAATTCTTAAAACACAAAAAAAAAACACAGTTGAGGCGGCTTTTCTCTAAAAAGTGTACAATGGAAGACAAACCCACCAGTTCACCAACGAGTTTTGTCGACCAGTTAGTCGTAAGTGCATCTTCTCTTTCTCTCTATAACCTTCTCACTAGTTACAAACAGTGACCCAATTAACCAATTTTATTCTTTGGTGGGTGCTTTAGGTACCAAGCGACGCCGTTCTCGATCTCTCAAACATGACTAACCAAACCTTAAAACTCGATGGTGGTCTCCGACAAGTCTGTTCTTTACCTAAGGTTTTTTTTTTTTTTTTTTACTTGAATGAGATAGAGAATTCAAATGGGTAAAATTTATTGTTTTTTATTCTTCCTATAAAATTTTGATAGGCATTCATCTTGGGTAAATTTCCAGGATTGTGATGCTATTTCTGTCATGAAGGCTGGGAAGCTCAAGTTCTCAAAGCCAAACAAATATTGGGTTGAAAGCTCCCAGAAAAGGGTGAGTGTTGTATTATCTTTGTATCTTTGAGTTTCAACAAAATAAGTGAATCTTTTATCCTTACTTGATATGTAACAAGCTTTGATTTTTACATGTCCTAGTGTATTGTTACCTTATTATGATTCTTAATGTTGTGTAAGCTTTTTTTTTTTTTTATAATTCGATAGCCCGATACCTTACCTATTGTGTATTTTTCATTCTGATGGTACTTGGAATTGCAATGTATTCTAGTAGGCATTAGTCTAGCCATCTAGGATGCACAAACATTGAAAAATTATAACATGATACGGCAGATAAGACACTATTACGAAACAGGTATGGCATCCCAAATAAAGTGTCTGTGAAGTTGAGACTAATTTTGAATTGTTTTAGGTTATGTGCTCATTGGTGATTGTTACAACCCTGTATTCAAAATGGATAGTTTTTTTTTTTATGTGGTATTCTTAGTGGTGTTTTGATTCTTTCAATTAGATTGGGTGACATTGATCTCTAGAGTGTTCATATTGCTTTAGTTCCTTCGCATACTAATCAAAAAAAAAAAAAAAATGTTGTAGTTTCTTTACATGGCTTTCAATTAGTTTCTATTTTTCTTATTTTTCCTCTTCTTTTAATGTTGTGAACTTGTTATTTTGTACAGTATGTGCCTCATGCAGGAGATTCTGTTCTTGGAATTGTGGTGGACTCTAAAGCGGATGTAAGAAATTTTACTTGATTACATCATTGACTTTGGTATTATTGATCCTCCATTGCTAGTAGAAACTTCTTCCTATTTTGGCTTTGTTGCTTTTAAAATCAAAGCAGCCATTTTTTCCCTTAATTGTTACCATCTATGTACCCTAGTTTATTTATGAATTTCTTGAAATTATAGCAGTTGTTCTTAACTCTGTAGAGATTGAAGTATGCTTCCAAGTTCCAAGTGAATACTCTCTCTTTATTTTAATCACTGGTGTTTTGCATTGAATTTCTTTATAATACCTTTCTTGGACATAAAATTACCCATTGTCAAAAAGTTTTGTGTTTTTATGAACTTTAGAACAACTTTCTATGATCTTTTTGTCCATCACTTGCAGAACTTTCTTGTGGACATAAAAGGACCTGGATTGGCATTTTTGCCTGTTCTTGCATTTGAAGGAGGAACTAGAAGAAACATACCAAAGTTTGAGGTGTGTGAAAGTCTAAGGTGATGGTTATATGTTAATTGCAAAGACAAGGTTGTCCATTCTTTAGTTTAATTATGGATACATCATATACCCATGCATCATCATATGCATATTGCCTGGGAAGTCAATTCGTTGTGTTCTCCTACATCTTATATTATTTTTCTTTAGATTGTAACACATAGGGGGAGAAGGCTGAGAGGTATTCTAAACTCAAAGTTGCTTCTTCTAGGTCTTTCTTAAGAGAAAGAAAACCAATATTTCTCACTCACACCACTGAAGGCAACCTGAATAGTGGTCTTGATTTTGCTGCCAATGAGCTCTAGCTCAAATGGTCCTGATATTGTGAGTTAAAGGCTCACTGGGTGTATATGTTACTTACCAATCCAAGGAAAACAGAGTAGTTAGTCTTCATTTTGCTGCCGGTGGCTTGCCTGCAATATATGGATGATGTCATGGATCTTCTTGAACTAGTTAAAAGCATAAACGTCTTCAACTCTGCGTAGATCTTTTAGAAATAGTTTTACATGTCTCTTGACTATTGGAAACATGGTTCCACTTCTTGTGGTATTGACCCTTTGATTTCACAGAATCCTTTTTCCAACGGATAAGATTGTTGAAGCTGTAAACTAGATATGACTTCTACATCTTATACTTTCTAGATTCATTTCTTTCAACACTATCCTAGTTCCTTCTAAAAAGAAATTAATCTTCTTAATTTTGAAATTAAAGGAAAAGGCTACACTTTTCTTCTGAATTGTATTGTGTTTTGTAATAAGTTAATGGCATGAACAGTTTTTTTCCTTGTTTGACTGCTGTAAGAGCTAGCTGTACACCATAGTCAGTTCTTTGTTGTGGATTAAAAGATATACTCTTTAAAAAAATTTTAATTAAAAAAAAAAAAATTAAGAAAGGAGATTGTAGCATTGAAATCATTGACAGATTCTACTCTAATATTTCTGTCTCTTGATTTTTGCGAAGTGGAAAATGATGATTGACTTATATCAATTATTTGTTTGCTTCTGCAATATTTTTCTTCTTGTTAATGTGATGTGCTGTAGATAGGTACTTTGCTCTATGTTCGGGTCGGGAAGGCAAACCCTGGCATGAATCCTGAGTTGTCATGCACTGATGGTTGGTTTCTAATTATTTATTTATTTTGTTTGATGTACCCCCACATATATCTGTCATGTTTCTGACTTTTATTAGTTTCCAAGGTTCCTTGTTGATTTGATTTTTTGGGCCATCTCTTGACCTTTTCATTACCTTGTTTTGTATTATACAGCCAGTGGGAAAACGGCAGAATTTGGCCAACTTAAAGATGGCTACATGTTTGAATCTTCAACTGGTCTGTCAAGAATGTGAGAATTTTTCTCCCCCTTAATTCATATTTGATATTTGATATTTGACAGATCTTTTTAAAATATAGATATGTGCCTGAACTCATGGTAACTATATAGATCTATTGCCCCCCTCCTTTTGATGGGAAAACATAACTTATGCACCCCACTATGTAGCATAGTTATAAAGCTTGAGATTTTATCTATGCTATAATGATACATTGATACATCTCTTGTCTCTAGGCTCCTGAGCTCACCAACATGTCCAGTTCTCGATGCTTTGGGGAAGAAGCTTTCCTTTGAGACAGCAGTTGGCTTAAATGGCCGTGTTTGGGTATACATCCTGTTCTTGAGGCCCTTCTATTTGTAGTTGGGTTAGACAGTCACCAGTTTCCAACTTTTTTAGTCAATGAGATTATGACCTTCTCTTGATATGGGCTTGAGGCCCCTGTAAGGACTACACAAACACTGTTTGGAAAATTTACATTTTAAACCTTATAGGTTCGTGGGTGTATCAAATTAAACCCCGAGGTTTGGAATGGTGATAAATTGAAGCCTTACCCTATATTAAAACCCCAAACACAATGTCGTTACACTTAAATGGGTTAAGGTTCTATTTGTTACACCCCTGAAATATAAGGTTTAAAATGTAATTTTTCCAAACTGTTTTATGTTGCAACCATGTTGCCTGAAAATTAATAACCTTTATTAAGGACACTTCCTAATATTATTCTTTTAATTAAGTTTGTTAGGTTCTAAAGTTTAGGATTTTATGTATTTAGAACTTTAATTTGTATTGTTGGCAAACCATGATCAAAACAATGTGTTTAGAAGTGTTTAAAGCTAGCTCAAAGTTGTATGTCAATGTAAAGTTGAAATCGAGTTTAAAGCAGGAAGCATTGTGGCTTTCGGCCTGGCTCGATCGATCGAAGCTTAGGCTCGACCGATCGAAGCTCGGGCAAATCGCTTTTCTGTAGAATTTTCCAACTCAGCCCTATTTGTTTTAAAACGTTTTTTAGGTTTCTTATTTGTCCTAAGTATAAAAGGCAAACCCTAGCCACATTTTAGTGTTGCTCATATTGCGGTTTGTGTAAATCTCTTTTGAGATCTAGAGGAGTTTTCCTTTACACAAACTTAGGGTTTTCAAGGAGGAGATATTTTCTACACCTTGATGATTAATTCAATTGCTGTCATTAAAGCTTAAAGAATACATAAGCGGGGGTGCTTGTAGCTGGTGGGAATCCAAGAAAGAAGGAGTCTGTAGATTCGAAACTTGCTCGTGGTCGTGTCAGTAAGTTCTACTAGTTGGTAGCATTAGGAAGTCAAGCGGGGGTGCTTGTAAGTCCTTTTGTATGAACTTTGATTCTTTCAAAATAGTGGATTCAAGTTTACCTTGAGGATAGTTAGGTCAAATCCTCCCCAGGTTTTTACCGGTTTGGTTTCTTGGGTGATTATATCTTGTGTTATTTATTTTCCACTATTTTGCATGATTTGATCTTTATTATTGTGATAACCTAGATTTGTTTAATTGGACTAAGTAACAACTTGGCTAATTACCTAGGTTTAATCAATTGTTTAAGGGGTCTAAAAACTAACAAGTGGTATCGGAGCGGGTAGCTCTTTTGTTATTGATCCTTTGATCACCGAGCTGATCCTTGACCCCTGTTATCATGGATAATTTGAAGTGTCTTTCTAATCATGTTTTTGCTCATGCTTCTGTTGATTTTATTGATGCCTGTGAAACTCTTCATAAGGAATTATTGAAATCTATGAAAATTGCTAAGAAATTCAAGGAAGAGTTAAAATTGGCTAATCTTGAAAAAGATTAATTGGTTATTAGATTAGATGAATCTAATAAAAAAAATGAATTTTTGAGAAATCAAATTTCCTCTCAAGATGAGAAGATGAAAAGCTTGGAACAAGAGTTAGTTGAATCTAAAGCTAAAATTGAAAATTTGATTTGTACCAAGTCTGCTGTTGATAATGTAGTATTTCTATTTCTCTTAAGCCTAAAGCGAGAAAGTTTATATCCCTCCTTTCAAGAGGAATAATAAAGAAAAAGTTTATTTTGCTAGGTTAGACAAAGGTAAAAGTTCGATGTTGACGTGATGTTTCTAAACCTATGTCTAAACCTCTTTTGTTAGAGAGCATAATAAATCTATTTTTGTGCCTACTTGTCACCTTTGTGGTATTGTTGATCATATTAGACCAAATTGTTCTTTGTTGAGGCAAAAACCAAAATCGAGACTAGACTTGTTGTTAGGAATACTGATGTTCCTAAATTTGTTCCTGTTTGTCACTTTTGTGATGTCTCCGGTCACATTCGTCCTAATTGTCATAAACTGAAATTTAAGCATTACGTGTTTCAATCTAGAATATGTGATTATATTTCTCCTGCCATAAGTCCATATAAATTGTTTCATATTATTTTGAAAAATTTAAGCTTGTTGGCTTGTGAAAGGAATTTGCAGGATTTCAATCTATCTCGGAAAATTGGTGTAATCCCTCAAATACACTCTGCTTCACATGGATTTTCACCTACAAAGCCGAAGACTCGTGCTAGATGGGTGAGAAAAGATTCTCCAAGGTGAGTGTTGCTAACTTGTCCCTAATTTAATTCTTTCAATTAATTGTGGACATGTTTTGTTTCTATTTTTAGTCGTGTTTTTTTTTTTTTTTTTTTTATTTAAAAAAATCCAAAAACATTGAAAAATTTTCAAAAAGACAAAAATATTTTATTTTGTGTCTTGTTTTATTTGTTTTGAGGATTACATGAATTATGATATCTCTCTTGATTTAGAACATGCTTGACATTGTGGAGAAACTTGAAAGCTATTTTTGATTTTATGTGAGTATGTACTAGTTTGTACATATACTTAAGGGTTAATTAAGAAATTGATATTTCTTGTTTGTGTACCCTCTATAGCTTAGTTAAGCACTGTCATGCATTGCATTTGCATTATTCATTTAGCATAATGTGTGCTTTTTGGTTTTGGTCATAAATTTTATAAAACCAAAAAGATTTTTGTGTTTTGTATTGAACATCTTGGATTTATAATCAAGGATTGGTCATATTATCTTTACATAACAAATTTATGTACCTTGTTTAGCTTTGATGAGCTTATTTATTGCACTTTACTAGTTGAAGTTTTGTAGTGCATGTTGTGTGGGAGATATTTATAGTTTTTGATCACTTTGTCTTGATCTTGAAGTCACATGTCTTTGGTATCGGACTTGAACCTTTTGAGAAATGCATAAATAACCATCTCACCACTGTTCACTAGCCAATCATGAACACCTTAGTGCATATCATAAGATTTTGTACTCGAGAAAGTGTAGCACATGCACAAAAAAAAAAAAAAAAAAAAAAAAAAAACAAAAACATAAGATGAAGTCTCGGTTTAAATTGCTTAATATTTAAAATTGGTGTGTAATATTAGGCTTGATGCCAAATCACATAATTAAAATTGGTGTGTATATTATGAGGCAAAAATCAAGAAACTTACATGATTGTAAGCTTTTGATCTAGAAATGTGGGAGTTATATGATGTAACTCTTTAGGTGATAGTCTCTTTCAAATTCTATATGATGAATTTTGTAGACATTATGATTGATTTCTATTTACATATCACCTCATATGTATCTCAAGTTTTTGCTAGTTGCACACACTACACAAGTTACTCTTTGCTAAACTTGGTACATTATATTGTGTGTGATCTTGTTGTGGTCATCCAAGATTAAAAGTTCCTTGATTTTAATGCAAAATGTGTTTAATGTTTGCGCTTTGAGGACAAATTGATTGAAAATCTTGATTTTGGAAGATCCGGGTTGAATTCAAGTGTTTTTGAAAAACTTTTCGTCTCATACTCATGCATTTCATTCATGAAATATTGTAATTTGAGGAGTTTCTGCATTAAATTGCTCTGTTTTTCAAAAATTTGATTTTTCCATGCATCATTTATGTTTAGGATTCACATGTATTGCATTGATTTTTTGTATCCACCTTGCAGTTTTGCAATCATATCTATGATTATTTTCACACATAACATGCATACACTTTTCTAAATTGGGTACTCAACTTGATCAAAAATTGATTGATTAATTTTTGAGCTATGTACTTTCTAGTATATGCTATTTTTATGTGTGAACTGTAGAAAATATTTTTCTTAAGAGATATGATGGATAATCAATGTGCAAATATTTTCTCTACTCATGCAACTGTTTATGAGTCACATAGTGCCATGTTTGCATTTTATTGAAAGAGAGAATATTTTTCTTCATGTGTATCCTCAACTTAGTTTTTTTTTAAAACTTGGTTTGTGTCTTTTTATTTATCCCCAACCCCTTTATTTTTCCTCAAAACTGTTTTTCTCAAAACTTGTTTTGTTTTTTCTATTTTTATAGGGGGAGAAGCTTGTTTTTAACATTTGTTGTTCATAGGGGGAGTTGTCTCTATTTCCTATAGAGTTGAATTGTTTTGTGTTCCCTTCTTTCTCTATTTTCTCTTACTTTGTTGCATATGTTTTCTGTCAACTCTTTGTTTGAGTTGTCTTTGTCAATGCGTGACAAAAAGGGGGAGAGATTTAGATGAAATGTATGGAAAATACAAGAATGTTTGTTTAGGGGAGTTAACTTTGAGTTAACATTGTTTTTGATGTATCTAACTTAGGGGAGAGTTAGATTGCATATTTGTTGATTTCTTTTTTTTTGTTTTTCTGTCACACATGCGGTTATGCATTTTGTTTAGTGTTTCAGGAAATATACAGGTTGATTCAATTGAGTCTTTGTCTACACTTGCAATCGATGGATAGTAGTTAGAATTGAATTTGGTTTATGAGTATTATTTTGTAAAGGGCTTTTCATTTTGTAAACTTTGAGCTTCTAAGTTGTGTTTTGTCACGGATTGCCAAAGGGGGAGTTTGTTAGGTTCTAAAGTTTAGGATTTTATGTATTTAGAACTCTAATTTGTATTGTTGGAAAACCATGATCAAAACAATGTGTTTAGAAGTGTTTAAAGCTAGCTCAAAGTTGTATGTCAATGTAAAGTTGGAATCGAGTTTAAAGCAGGAAGCACTATGGCTTTCGGCCTGGCTCGATCGATCGAAGCTTAGGCTCGACCGATCGAAGCTCGGGCAGATCGCTTTTCTGCAGAATTTTCTAACTCAGCCCTATTTGTTTTAAAACGTTTTTAGGGTTTCTTATTTGTCCTAAGTATAAAAGGTAAACCCTAGCCACATTTTAGTGTTGCTCATATTGCGGTTTGTGTAAATCTCTTGTGAGATCTAGAGGAGCTTTCCTTTACACAAATTTAGGGTTTTCAAGGAGGAGATATTTTCTACACCTTGATGATCAATTCAGTTGCTGCCATTAAAGCTTAAAGAATACACAAGCGGGGGTGCTTGTAGCTGGTGGGAATCCAAGAAATAAGGAGTCCGTGGATTTGGAGCTTGCACGTGGTCATGTCAATAAGTTCTACTGGTTGGTAGCATTAGGAAGTCAAGCGGGGGTGCTTGTAAGTCCTTTTGTATGAACTTCGATTCTTTCAAGATAGTGGATTCAAGTTTACCTTGAAGATAACTAGGTCAAATCCTCCCTAAGTTTTTACCGGTTTGATTTCCTGGGTGATCATATCTTGTGTTATTTATTTTCCGCTACTTTGCATAATTTGATCTTTATTATTGTGATAACCTAAACTTGTTTAATTAGACTAAGTAACAACTTGGCTAATTACCTAGGTTTAATCAATTGTTTAAAGGGTCTAAAAACTAACAAAGTTTGTACCTAGTGCATCAAACTCTCACTTTTGTGGTGTTTGGGAGAGGTAATTTAGTAAACGGTCGTACCTCCAATTTTTGTGTGGAGAAACAGTTTTTTGGACTAGAACCGTAATTTATCACTTTCAGCGAGAGGCACTTGGAGGTAAAGTTTGAACCACAGACATTGGAGACCACAAATGGTGCCACTATAACTGAGCTATCTTGATACTATTCTTATAATATCTTATTGAATTGCAGGTCAATGCCTCCTCTCCATCTACAGTCATAGTTGTTGCTAATCCAATTATGAACTCGGAATCTTTGAGTGGGGTGCAGCAGAGAATTCTGGTGGAGAAACTGATTCAGAATTTAAAGCTATCAAGTCAGTACTCCTATACATTCATGATTTCTTAACCAATATATTTATTTGTTTCTGGTTCTGGAGTAATTTTCCCTTATGAATATGAAACAAACTAACTTACTGTTTCTTTGCAGCGTGATACTGAAAGAAGTGAATGCCATAAACTTTATAGCTGTCACATTTACCCATTGTGTTTTACATGGGAGGAGCATGGACACGCGGTGTTACAAAGGCAACAAAATGAACAAATTCTTCTATCAAGCATCAAAGACGACAAAGTTTCTGCACTAGATGATCCTCAAATAATCAATCACATGTGCAGGCCTTTCTGCCCATTCTGCATTGTCACAGATTCCCATCATGAAATGAGTCTGCCAATAACATTGTAGTTTTTGTTTTTTGTTTTTCTTTAGAACTTGGAAGCTGCATTAAAATTTTCTGTTTCATGTTTTATCTGTAGAATTGGGGAAGGGAGTTAACATTGTAATTTTCAACTTAAAGCAAGATTTATTTTTAAGAATTATAAGTTATTCCTCCAAACCATGTTGAAAACTTGAAATAGTTCATTAAGTTGGGAGGGGGGGAGAGGGGGTGTCTCAAAAGCCCAGGGGTGGACTGGATTTTTTTTTTTTGGGTAACAAATATGAAGTATTATCTATTATAAGGCCCTAAAGAATAATCTGTAAGACTAAACAAGTAACTACCCACTGCTCAAGTTCTATTTGGGGCTCACATGCTTAAATGGCGTAATAAACAGGCTTAAGCCAAATATAAACTTGGTTAGTATTATTCCGAATGGGAGCTAATTGAAGGATTGTGCAAAGTAGACTGAAATACAAAAATTATAAAAGGGAAGGGGCACTTATTAGAAGTTTGTGGGGCTTCATAAATGTTAGAGGGCAGTGTTTCTTTCACTCAATGTGCTTTGAATGAAAACATGAGCACATTTTCAGTTTATAACAATACAGTGTGTATGAATACTATGAGTGAGTTTTTCTCCAAAATGTGAGATTCACAATCCTACGATAGGCGCTTGAGCATAGGATGTACTTTCTTGTCAAAAGGTCAAATACAACTATTTGTGTCACTGCCCCATTTGATAGGAGTCACTGCCCCATTTTTATTCAACGCCTCCGTAGGTCCGACACTTATAGGACCAACCTGTTATGAGAATTGAGATTTGACAAGACGTAATAAAGTATGCTGAGTCTATAAACTCCAAAGCCCTAAGTATGTGGACAATTTTTCAGATTGGAGATTGGAAATTGTTGACCAATAAAGTACGTTATGCACGTAGACTTATACAACGTATGCACGTAGGCCAGTAAAGTTTGGTGGCATGAGCATCCACTTAGCAGATTTGTCAAATGTGTCAGATATCAAATATTTGACACATTAAATATCAAAAAGTTTTCTTTATGAGATGTTCTAAATCTCATCATTTTTGTCACATATCAATAGTTTCGTTCCAAAATGGAACGGTACGAACAAGAATACTAAAAAAAATAATATTTTATTCGTTTTTCTATCATCCTTTTTGACTTTCTCTTTTCTCTCTTTTTCATTTCTCTGCCGTTGTTATTATTGTATTTGATGATGATGATGATGGTGGGAGGAGTTAATATATTATTTTAATATATAGAATTAAATGATAAAACATCTGATAAATGGGATGTTGTAAAATTATGTGATAAAATTATAAAGTAGACTTTTGGTGTGTCAAAATGACATTTTTTATAAAACATCTCTTTGTGGATGTTCTAAAAGTTTTTATATAGCTTTATGCTACCCAAAAAAAATTTTTAGGGTGATCATTACTCATTATTGATCAAAATTTAATAAAAAGATAACTCTACATATTGACCAAAACACACACAAAATATACATAAAGTCTTACAATTTTATTCTACAAATTTTCATATTTTGAAATCTTTACATGATAATCTTATTATTAATGTTACAAGTTATATCTATTTCAAAATTTTAGTTAGATAAAAAATTTATTGGGATTTTTCTTTTGTTTGTAATGACTTTTTTTTTTTTTGTTGAGAAAAGTTGTTTGTAATGACTTACTATATTGTTAAGGGGGGCAAAATTTAAAGACAAAGTTTAGCTAGGGACGGACCTACATGAAGGCGGAGGGGGCCATGCCCCGTGCCCCCCCCCAATTTTATAAAAAAATTTAAAAAAAAAAAAAAAAAAAAAAAACACTAGCATATATAAGAAATTGTGTTTGTGCTTGAGACCAATGATTGTTTGAGTGCACTAGATTTGGTAGCACTATTAATGCTGAATTTTGAGTATGCATCATTCTTTTCATAGAAGCAGATAGATGAAATATACATAGGAGGCATTATTTGATCCAAATATATGTTAGACAATGATTGTAAAAGTTTTTGATACTGGGCCATTAAATTTTCTCTTTGTCACTTTGTATGGTGTGGGCCGTGTGGCCAATATATTATATATATGAAATTGTGTTTGTCTCTTGTGATTTAATTTAATTTTTTGTGTGGTTGTGATTTAAGTCTTTGATTTTGTACATTGAAAATGAGATTACTACAAAATTTGGTACAGAATCAATCATAGACGATTTTAGAGATTTAAAATAGCATAAACTTCCATTTTGATAATATGTTGAAATGTTTAAGAAACACTTATTTTGTATGTTATACTTTGTTGATTTTTTTATAATATGAAATATTTAAGAAATACTTATTTTGTATGTACTATTTTGTTGAATATGAAATAAATGTTAGTTTTTATTTTCATTTTTTTTTTTTTTTTGGTTTTAAGCTTTGGCCCTCTCAAGTTCGAATCCTGGTTCTGTCCCCGAGTTTAGCTACAAACTTAGTTGTAGCCTAAGACTACAACTTGCACTAAACAAATTAACATAGTTACATATTTTGGAAATCTAACTGTTGAATTGCATGTTCTTAAAACATATGTCAAATTTCATGTTAATCGGATGTTATTTACTATTTGATTCATAAACTTAAATTTTTATGTAATTTAGACTACAAAAACTCAAAATTTAAAGATTTGATTGATGACATAGCTATTGATCTTTAACTTTTTGAAATTTTGCAAATATGAAAGATATAAGAAAAAAATGTAATTCAATTGTGAATTTGTTATAATTCACATCTAATAAAAAAAAAATATTTGGTGGATTTGTAGTCTTAGTCTATAATCAAGTTTGTTATCAAATTTTGTCCAAAAATTAATTATGTTGACCCTAACAAAATTTAGGGTAATCACAAATATTTTTAAGGATAATAAAATTTTTAAATTTTATATATAATAAATTAATAATTAATATTTTACCAAGTCAAGTGATCCTGTGGCCACCCTAAACTCCATGTAGAACCATTAATGACTCCATATGATATTTGACATGAATTAAGTGATGTGAGTTATTGTGCTTATACCCAAATTGATAGCCTTTATTAAAACCTCAATAATATATATGGTATTGCTTTTACTATCACAGTGATGTGGGATTGATAATCAATACTAAAGACTCCTTTTTTATTTTAAAATTAAATTAAATTGTTGAAAAGACGTTTGTTTCACGGTCAAACAGGTCGGATCGTCCCGCTTTCAATGGACCACGAAGAAAACGAAACAGGCCACAGGGTGAAAGTGGTGGCGCGCGTACGTGGCTCTCAAGAAAGACACTACGGGGTGCAAAACCTTTTTTTTTTTTTTTTGGCTGAACAGGTTCTGCTTTTGCTATTACGCCTCTCTCGCTATCTTTCGTAGTTTACAACTTTACATGATTTTTTTCTTTTCTTTTCTTTTTGGTATAATATATATTCTCTTTGAAGTTGCTGCGCAAAATTCAAATAGCAAGTAGTTTACCCACTCATCCTTATTTTTGTACTTATTTTTGCACTACAAAATAAAATAATAATTTCAATAGCGGTGGCCAACAGCCTGTCAAATCACCACGGATCCAACTTGCCTAGTCATTCGCCAAGAAACTCAAAAAAAAAAAAAAAAAAAAAAAATACTTGCCTAGTCGTGAATACAACGATGAAATTTTGGCAAAGCTTTGCTGGAGGATAGCTTCAAGTTCTGCATACCTTGGGCTCAAATGCTCATTAGAAAATGCCTAACTCCATCCAGAGTTAGTCAAAGAGGAAACGTATCTGGGCCTCTCAGGAAGCAAATTGAAGGACTGCTTGCTGAAGGAGAAGGAAACAACTCTGTGAAGGTGTTTTTTCAAATGTTGATGGAAGTTCTTTTACCCTCCCAGATAGCATTTTACAGGGAATAAAATTTAAGGCATTCCTCTTACTTCAAATCCGACGGAGGATCTACTTGTTTGGGCTTTCTCTAAGGATGGGACTTTCTCTCTCACTTCGGCTGACCTGATTGCTAAAGGTTTTTATCCCTTGAACCTTGATACTGCTCCTTGCCTGTGGGTGTGGAAAGCTACTGCTTCACCAAGAATTAAGTTCTTTCTTTGGCTATTCTCTCATCTCAGTATTCCTATCCGGCCGTGAAGTTCTTGGTTCAAGGGGTTTTAATCTTAAAACGACCTGTGAACTCTGTGGAATGGCTCCTGAAACAATCATCCATGTTTTAAGAGAACGCTTGGAGGCAAGGAAAGTGTGGAGGGGCCTGGGCGTTAATGGTTCCAATAAGGAGTTTTATGGGCTCCCTCTCGTGGATTGGCTAAAAACATAACTGTGTCTCTGCTGAATTCCTATCACAGCCCCGTATTCCTTGGAAAATTGTATTCCCTCAAGCTATTTGGTTAATTTGGCTCGAAATAAATAAGTTTGTATTCCAAACTGGGAGAATAAACCCCAGTACCTGTTCACACTGCATAAAGAAGGGAGCTGAGTTCTATGCCATTGTGCCAAACAACCCTAGTAAGTCGAATAGAATTCAAATCCAGGTGAAATAGAGTAAGACTCAACCGGGTTGGGTGAAAATTAATACATATGGGTCCTTTTTTGGTAATCCAAGGAAGGCTGGAGGAGGTTGGATTATTTGATGTAGCAATGGGGACTGGATTGTTGGGTTTGCGAGGAAGTTTGGTGAAACCTCTAGTAATATGGCGGAAGTATGAGCACTCAGGGATGGTCTAAATCTGGCTCGACAATTGGGCATAGATAATATTTTTGTAGAAATGGATGCAAAATTTCTTGTGTATTTACTTTCTAATTTGTCAATTTTAAACCTTATGTTAGAAACTCTCTTAAATGATTGCAAGAGCCAAATGAGGACTTTCACTAACTGCACAGTGGCGGCGCATGTGTATGGGGAAGCTAATAGTTATGTTGACAGACTAGCTAAAATGAAAGGTAATCTTATACCAAATTACCTTTTTTTGAATGACTTAGAGCTTATGGTGGAAAGTTTGCTGGCTAATAACAAAGCCAAGCATTTTTGTAACAAACTTATTATTCACTAGTTAATATTATATGATTGTTTAACCAAAAAAAAAAATAATAATAATAATAATAAAAATAATACGGGCTAATAGGATCTTAAATTCTTCATTTAATCCTCATAAAAAGTAAATACAATTTTGGAATAATTACATAAAAACATAAATTTAACCAAATTATACTTATTACTTATTTGATTATTAAAAATATTTTTATTTGAAAGTGAAATTTGGACTTTTAAAAGAATAAAAAAAGGGGGGCTTATGCAAATATATATATATATATATATATATATATTAACAGATAAACAAAATACAATAAATATGATATAAATTGGTGGGTTTTCTTACACTAAATTGTCACCTTTGTTTTGACACTTTGAATGACTTTTTTTTGGGGTGGGGGCCGACATTAGCTAAAATTTAATTACAACTCTTTTCTTCTTTTCTTTTTTCCAGAGTATTTGAGGATGGGGAAGATTTCAAAAGCCCGTGGGGATGGCTTAGGGATACATGTGTATATATATATATATATATAATTTTTTGGAAAATTTTTTGAAGAACACACTCTTGAAGTTTGGTGATATGTGGATTTCACATCATGAAGTTTCAAAATTTGGATTTCACTTCTTGACGTTATATACCATTTTGATTGTTAGCCTCTCGATCTGTCCATATTTTTTGTTAAGTGCCACATAAAATTACCACATTTATTTAGTTTGTCTAATAAAATAATTACATGTTATTTTCATTATGGCATGTCAATTTATAAACTAAAAAGAACTTTAAATATTTAAAATTAATTTTTTATAAATCTAAAAATTACAAAAAACTAAAAATATAAAAACAAAATTCCACATTTTCTAATAAAAATTGAAAAACAAACTATTTTTCCCAACATTTTCTAAGTAACCAAATAGGAAATTTTCCCAAGAAACCCAACACAATAACAATTACTCTAAGACAATATCCATCAAAATAATAAGCAAAATCAACAATCAAGATACTCAAAATACAGTATTCTGGGTATTGAAAAATTTTCCAAGAGAAATCAAGATTTTCTTTCCAAGCAAACACTAAAAAAATGACAAATCAAATCAAAACCCCATTACAAAAAACACAAATAATAATTTCAACAAAGCATACATCAAAACCCATAGATCTACAAGCCCTCATTTTCCAAACCCAAACGAAATGCTCAGTCTTTTATAACCTAATCACTAAATCAACCAAAGGATAAAACCAAACCAAATAGGCAAAGAGATTTTCGGTCATAAGTCAAACAAAGAAAACAGATAAATCAAAAAAAAAAAAAAAAGATCTAAACAAATCTACTCAGTGTTGCATGAAATTTATTAAATTAATATTGTAAAAAATTATTAAATTAATAGTAAAAATTTTAGTACATGTGGCAATTAGCTATGAGTTAGGGTATCCATTTGGCACAACCACATCTTTTAAAACCAAGCGTATTATTATATTAGTATGTGATATCATTTGGTTTAGGACAAAAAGTTGGTGATCTCTTAAAAGATTAAAAATGAAAGTGATTTCTCATCTAATTTATAATCGACTTGGACATGATTGAATATAGTGTAAAATGTGATAACAAAGCAATAATAACGAAAAAAATAAATGTATGATGATAACTTGTACAAATGAAAGGGATTTTTTTCAATTAGAATAAAGAAATAAAGTACCATAAGGATATGAGTTATAGGTAATTAAGTTGTATCCATTATCCATCATCATCATCATCATTATTATTATTATTATTATTATTATTATTATTATTATTATTATTATTATTATTATTATTATTATTATTTTAATTTAGTTCTAAAATTTTAGATGGAATAGAATATATGTTACCAAAAAATTAGATAATAAAATTTTATCTAAATTAAAATATGCTTAAATCTTACCATTTGATTCAAAGAAATTTAAACTGACAATTAATAAGAAAAATAATTTAATTATTATTCAAAGTGTAGCCACTTGTCGCAGAGAGAAAATAACCACTTCGTATAACCACATCTTTTAAGATCCATCTTTTATTATATAATAATTTATATGATGCTAGGTTGAGGGTGTTTAAAAGGGGGAGGGAGGATTTAACCACGGTAAAATTCACATCTTTAACCACATTGCACAATCCATGAATTAACTCTCCTCAAGCTCAATCCTAGCCATATTTATTTTAGGCTTAAGCCTGTTTATGCCCTGAACCAAAAATAGAACTAGTTTTTAGTTGGTCACAAGCCTTTATATCTTTTGCTAAAAAAGATCCTCTCAATTTAAAATAGATCAATTTCATGATTTAGATTAAATTTTATAAATATAATAAAGAGATCATGTTTCCTATTTTTTGGACCCGCATAATAGAAAAGGTTTCATATTTGTTGCAAAGAAAAAAGAATAAACATCCAACAACTCCACACTATCTCTTTCTTTATATTATACTAGCATGTAACTCCATGCAAACGTATGGATGCATTTAAAATTAAATAAAATTTTTATTATAAAAATATAAATAATTAGTCAAATTAATTTTTTTTTAAACATGTAACACATGCATTCATGTATACATATAGATACATTTAAAATTAAACACAATTTTTATCATAAAATATAGATAATTAGTCAAATTATTTTTTTTAATTAAAGTAAAAACATAATTATTCACATATTAAAGATATCCCATTGACCTAAATATAATACTATTTATGATCATTTGTTTTCATTAAATGCCAAGGAAACTTTTTTAATGGAAGATCAATCACGTACAACTCACGAAAAGAGGGAGGATGACCTGATGGGACGAGGCACTCGAGTTTGACCGGGAAGGATGCTATATAAGATAAGGAAATCTCGGAAGGCGTTAGGGTCATGATATAGGATGCTATATAAGGAGAGATCTCCATTTATGGCTTGGTCGTAACCGTTTCTCTGTCAAAGACCTAGTTCTGTAACCTACTCTCTACAAATTCATTGTTGAGGGACTTTTGGGCCAGAACCACCCGCCTGTTGGGCACGAGCCCCAAAATCGTCACCCTACAATTCACATATTAAAATTCTTACCTAAATATAATACTATTTATGATCATTTGTTTTCTAATTTTTAATAAGATCAAACGTGTGGTGATTTTTGTTATGTGGTAATTTTTATTTTATGAGAAACAAGTGGTGATTTTTATTGAGTATATGTGATTTTAAAAAAAAAATTTATAGTTCATTAATATTAGATTCTTAGTATTTTGCACTCATTAACTCACTTAACACAAAGATTAAAAAAACTTAAGTAGACACATGGCACAAGCTTAAATGGATAATTATGGAGTAGTTCTCACATAAATTTACACTCATGGCGCCAAATTGGATCATAATTTCAAATTCTAATTCAATTTTCTCTAAACTTTACCTATTAATATATATATATATATATATATATATATATACATATATAGATGACTTGTAAATTGGAATTTCTTTTTAGTTATATGATTATGTTTTTTACGGTTTATTATATTGCACTCCTCGTTTTCTACACTAAATTAACTAATTTGGCACAAAAATTTAAAATTTTAGATTAGATGAGAGACATGGCGTAAAATTAAACTCTAAATGAAATTCAATTTTTACATTAAATTAATTCGCTTGACACAAAATTCTAAAATTTAAATTAGATAAGACACATGGAGCAAAATTAGACTATAATTGAATTCAAATTTGAAATTTTATTGGATTTTCTCTCTGCTTTACTATTATTTATATATATAGATATAGATATAGATTATATTTTATTATATTATACTATATATATATATATATATATAATCAAACAAAAACTGTCTTAATATATTCACAACCGGAATTTGGATGATGATTTGGCCGATTTGGATTAGCTCTCAGAGCTCAGTCAAAAATAGATAGTTCATAGCATAATCAAATAATACATGTACCCAATAAAAATTATTTAATTAGACAAAGAGTTAGCTACCACATTTCAATATAATATAGAAAATGAGAAAAGGCTTTAAAATCTGATACCCTAGCCATAGTGGAGAAAGTTAAGGTCACAACTATTTTACAATACTTCCAACTTGTCTACCACCTTACACGTAAGCCACCACAATCTATAATTTAAATCTTATTTCAATGAAATATATATGAGGTGGTAAGCAAATAGGGGTGTGGTGGCCCTCGAAGTCGAAGGACACTCTACCCTAATTATTAACTTTTACTAATTAATTACTTCATGCATTAACATAATTGTTCTTAGAAAGCCATCGTGGCATTGACAACTAGGGAAGTTGGACCCATATTGATTTAGCCATCTCTCTTTGGTATCATCGCCGTCATCATTTGGTAAAGTCGAGACCGACAAGCGTTTGGCCTTGCCCACCACCAATAATATTGGGTCCGGAATTACGTTTACACTTGCATAGTCCAATAATATTGGCTTTGGGAGTTTGTAGCTTTGTTGTTGACTTTGGATGATTTAGATGTTTTTGTTATTGATTTGATTGGGTTTTGATTTCTTGGTTTTGGAGACATTGGGGATGAGATTTTATGTATTTAGTTGAATTTGTGTTATGAGAAATGTTGGAAAAGAAAATATTTGAGTACTATGTTCTTCATTCTTCCTTAGTATTTATTTATTTTTTTTTTTTTTTTTTGCATTTTTTGCATTTTTTGTTGAAGATTGCTTTAGTTTGTAATTAGCTTTGCAATTGTGTACATAAACTACATTTAGTACTTATAAATAAAACAACCTGTTGCTTAGTAGTATACATATTTGGTTAGTTTGTTAATACTATAGCTTAGTTTGTTAATATTGTAGTTGCCACATGTATAGAAGCTATAGGTTGTATAGTTAGTTTTTTCTGTTACAATTTTCCCGCCTCTGTATCTAGTATATAAAGAACAAAGCAAGCTAATTATCAATACAAGAAATTCATTTCACAATTCTTGCTTCTTGCTCTGCATCTCTCTTTTCTATGTGTTGAGCAATCCTCCATTGTAGAATCTTAGGTTCGTGGATGAATTTCAACATGGTATTAGAGCTCGGAGAATCAATTCCCTTTGGTATTCTCTGAATTTTCTTCGTTCATTTCCTTTAGTGCTTTCTCATGAATCAAACAGATTTTTCCATCTGTGTTCTTTCTTGATTCTTGCACTATTGTTTCTCTTCTAAATCTTGATCTAGGGTTTTCAATTGCTTAATTGAAAATTCCATAATTGGTTCCTGATTTAGGGTTCTTCAATTGCTTAATTGTAGTCTCTATTTTCTGAGATTTGTTTAATCGATATAGTTCTGAGATTGATCCTCTATGATCAAGAAGGTTCTTTGATTGACTAGTGATTTGAGGCTATTGTTTGTGGATTTCATTGTTTTGGATTTCTTTTGTGTTGAAAATGGTTGATGCCGCTTCTAGCACCTCTGTACCCATTGCTCACCATGTTGCTCAACCAAGGGAAAATCTTTCTAGTCCTTATTTCTTGACTAGTAGTGATAACCCTAGTGTGTCCCTTGTTGTGGAACGTCTCACTAAAGAAAATTATAATACCTGGAGTATGGCTATACTGATTTCATTGGATGCCAAAACTAAAATTGGGTCCATTGATGGTTCAATACCGAAACCCCAATCATCTGATCATCCATGCTATACTGCTTGGTGTAAGTGCAATAGCACAATTTTAGCCTAGTTATTCAATTCAATCTCAAAGGATTTACAACACAGTGTAGTTTACTTCAAGACAGCAAGGAAGGTTTAGGTTGATTTGCAATATAGGTACTCTCAAGGTAATGGACCTAGGATCTTTGAGCCGAGAAAAGAGGTCAGTTCTTTGGCTCAAGAAGATATGTCTATCAATGCCTACTACAACAAATTCAAGGGTATTTGGGATGAATTCACTACCTACGTAAATTGCACTTGTGGTCATCAAGTGGAAGATTGTACAATGTCCTTTCAAATGGGGCTGAATGACACCTATTCTACAATAAGGGGACAAATTCTACTCATGGATCCTATCCCTCCTTTGAGCAAGGTTTTCTCTCTTTTGCTTCAAGATGAAAAGTAAAGAAAGATTGGATCTAGTAAGAAGTTTCAGGTTCACACAGCTGCAGTCTTGGCAGCCTTGGGAAACAAGAACAATGAAAATAATTTTAACAAAAACAAGGCTGGGAGACCTCGGTGTACTCTTTGTGGTGCCATGGGACATGTGGTAGATAAGTGTTACAAACTACATGCATGGCTACCCACCTGGCTATAAGTTCAAGAATAAGGCTAGTTCAACTACTTTTGCCAACAATGCCATTATTGTTAAAGAAGGTTCAAATGAAGGTGTGTCTCTGACCAAGGCAAAATACCAACAGTTGATAGGATTGTTGAATTCTCGGTGTCATTTTGGTACTCAAGCTCCACCAGAAGCTGTTGTAGAGACTCCTCAGGTTGCCAATATCATTGCATGACCTTCCATTGGACTTTAAGGTCATGAGCTCTCAAGTATTTGGTATTTTCCTTCTTTAGAGTATTCTGTGTTTTCTTCTACTATTGATATTTCTCAACTCAATCAAAGCGATTGGATTCTTGATAGTGGGGCCACGAATCACATGGTCCATTCAATCACTTTCTTTAAAACCATCACTTCTTCTGTCCAAATTTCAGTTAGGTTGCCTAATGGAGACATGGCTAAGGTTACTCACATAGGAACTGTGCAAGTTTTAGCTTCTTTGATTCTTGAAAATGTTCTTAGCATTCCATCTTTTTCTTTTAACCTTGTCTCTATCAGTAAATTGACTCAAAATCCTTCATGATGTTCCATTTTTCTTTCCCATTACTGTTTTATACAGGACTTGCAACTTTGGAGGATGATTGGGTTGGGTAAGAAGCAAGGTGGTCTCTACACTTTGAAAACTTCTACACAGATTGCTTTGACAAAGTTTGTTTCTGATGTTTTGTCCAAGTTATCCTCTTATTTTTCTATAAACAATGTCCATTCTTGTACTTTTGTTTCTTCAAATGATGTTTTTAGGCTATGGCATTGCAAGTTAGGCCATCCTTCTTCACAAAGATTAGCTGAAATCCATTGTCTAACTACAAAAGATAATAAAGTTTTTGAATGAAATCCATGTCCTTTGGCTAAACGAAAGAGACTTCCCTTTCCTCATTCTATAATCGCATCCCTTTCTTGTTTTGATTTGGTTCATGCTGATATTTGGGGACACTATTCCACTCCTACTTTGTCTAGTTCTAAGTATTTTCTTACCTTGGTAGATGATTGCAGCAGGTGCACTTGGGTTTACTTAATGAAACATAAATCTGATGCATCCTTGCTTGTTTAGTCTTTCTTTAAAATGATCTTGACTAAATTTAAAACTTCTATCAAGGTTTTGAGAATTGAAAATGGTCCTGAGTTTGCCATTGACTCCTTTTATGCTTCTAAAGGTGTTGTACACCAATTATCTTGTATTGAAACACCACAACAAAATGTAGTGGTTGAGAGAAAACACCAACATTTGTTGAATGTAGCTCGAGCATTAAGGTTTCAAGCTAACTTACCATTGAAATTCTGAGGGGGATTGTGTTTTGATTGCCACTTAATTACCTTATCAATAGAATACCTAGTCCATTTCTTCATGGTTTAACACCTTATGAAAAGTTGCTAGGTAATCCTCCTGCTTATGATCATCTTAGGGTCTTTGGCTATTTATGCTTTGCTTCTACCTTGCATAGGAATAGGACCAAATTTGACCCTAGAGCCAAAGCTTGCATTTTCCTTGGCTATCCTTTTGGTTCCAAAGGTTTCAAATTATATGATTTGTCCATTAAATCTTGTTTCATTTCTAGGGATGTTGTTTTTAGAGAGTCTGTTTTTCCTTTTAAGCATTGGACATCCAAATCTGGGTCATCTTCTCTTCCTATCAATCATTCTATGTTTCCTTCTCAACCATTAGTTCTTGACAGTTTCCAGGTTCAAGTCCCTTTAGTTTTTGCAAAATTTTCCCCTCCTTTGTCTTCTTTTAATGTTGTTGTTCCACCTAATGAGTTTCCAAATTTGGCTCATCCCGATCGGGTTGCTTCTCACATTGATCATCATAATGGTCATATTGTTTCTTCTCCTAATTTTCTTCCTAATGCTCCTATTCTTGCATCCGAACTTCTTGCCCTTAATACCATTGCTCCCGCACCTGTTAGAAGGTCTAATAGACCTCATAATCCTCCTTCATACCTCCATAACTACCACTGCAATCTTGTTTTTGCACATGTATTGGCTTGACTTCACTAACCCGGTCACATGAATCCACTACTATTCTTTATCCTCTTTCTTCCACTCTTTCATATAGTAAATTATACACTCCACATAGAATCTTTTTTGTTGCCTTGTTTGTTGCTAAAGAACCAAATTCCTATGCTTAAGCCTTGAAAGATCCTTTGTGGAGAGCTGCAATGCAGGATGATATTGATGCACTTGAGGCCAATCATACATGGGTGATGACTCAATTGCCTCCTGTTAAAGTTCCCATTGGATGTAAGTAGGTGTACAAGGTGAAACTCAAAGCAGATGGTTCTCTTAAGAGGTACAAGGCAAGATTAGTTGCTAAAGGCTTCACACAGACTGAAGGGGTTGATTTTTATGAAACTTTCTCACCTGTAGTGAAGTTTGTGACTATCAGAACTTTGTTGGCCTTGGTTGCTATCTATGGTTGGCATCTCACTCAACTAGATGTCAACAATGCATTTCTCCATGGGGATTTGGATGAAGAGGTATATATGCTTCCTCCACCAGGTTTTGGTAGCAAGGGGGAGATGTGTAGGTTAACAAAGTCCATATATGAACTTAAGCAAGCCAGCAGGCAATGGTTTGCCAAATTGTCATCCACTATTATTGATCTTGGTTTTCTTCAATCAAAATCAAATTATTCAGTTTTTACTAGGGTCAATAAAGGTTCAATCATCATTCTTTTGATCTATGTGGATGATATACTAATTGCTAGTAATGATGTAGATGCAACCAATGTCTTCAAGCAATTCCTAGACAATAAGTTCAAACTCAAGGACTTAGGCACTTTGAAGTATTTTCTAGGTCTTGAAGTTGCTAGAACCACCAAAGGACTGTCATTATGCCAAAGAAAGTATACATTAGAGCTTCTATCCGAGATTGGTTTATTAGTAAGCAAACCCGCCAACATTCCAATGGAGCGATCCGCCAAGTTCAGCAATTCTATTGGTGAAGATGCTCCTGATCCAACTCTATATAGAAGATTAATAGGAAAGTTGTTGTACTTGTCACTCACAAGGCCTGACATTTGTTATGCAGTGCATAAATTAAGCCAATTCATGGCTGCCCCCTAAAGTGCCTCATTTGCAAGTTGCGTAGAGAATTCTTAAGTATTTGAAAAGGAGTCCAGGCCAAGGTTTATTTCTCTCTATAGAATCAAAATTGAGGCTTAAATCATATTGTGATGCTAACTAGGCAGCATGCCCCCGACACTAGGAGATTTGTTTTTGGATTTTGTATTTTCCTTAGTAATTCCTTGATCTCTTGGAAGTGTAAAAAACAAGAAGTAGTATCTAGATCTTCCGCAAAATCCAAGTATAGGGCTATGGCCACAGTAACAAGTGAGATAGTATGGCTCATATAATTGCTTAAGACTTTTGGATTAGAGCATAAACAGGTAGCTTCCCTTTATTTGTGACAAAGAGGCGAGCTTTATATATAGCAGCCAATCCAATGTATCATGAAAGAACAAAACACATTGAAATTGATTGCCATTTTATTCGAGAGAAGATTCAAGATGGTACAATTAAAACATTCCATGTTCCCTTAAGACATCAAGTTGCAGACTTCTCCACTAAAGCACTTGGGCATAAGTAGTTTCATTATCTTTTGTCCAAGATGAACCTAATAAATATATAAAGTTCATCTTGAGGGGGAGTGTTGAAGATTGTTTTAGTTTGTAATTAGCTTTGCAATTGTGTACATAAACTACATGTAGTAGTTGTAAATAGAACGACCTGTAGCTTAGTGGTATTCATATTTGGTTAGTTTGTTAATATTGTAGCTTAGTTTGTTAATAGTGTAGCTGCCACGTGTATAGAAGCTATAGGTTGTATAGTTAGTTTTTCTATTACAGTTTTCCGCCTCTCGTATCTAGTATATAAAGAACAGAGCAAGCTAATTATCAATACAAGAAATTCATTTCACAATTCTTGCTTCTTGCTCTGCATCTCTTTTTCTCGTGTGTTGAGCAATCCTCCATTGTAGAAGCTTAGGTTCGTGGATGAATTTCAACATTTTTAAGTTCTCATGATTTGGGTTTGTGTTTTTGTGATGTTCTTGGTTTATGTTCTTGTGTATTTATGTTCTTCAACATGATCTGAATTTGTGTTTTTATGTTTTTAATTTTTTTTTATGTTTTTTTAATTTTGTTAATATTGATAAATTAATTTTAAAAAATCAAATGTTGATGTGGATGCTAATATGGTATTTTTAAATACTATTTTAATAGTCACGTTAGCATTTATTGTGCCAACAATGCCTCCGTTTGCCAAGTAGGATTTTTCTATTAGTGAGTTGACAAAGCAGAAACCAAAATGGATGTGATTTTCTATTTTTAGAGATTGAGGAAAGCAAAATCAATTCAAAGATCAAAATGAGAATTTGTCAAAAATGTAGAGACCAAAAGTGTATTTTTGCCCTTTTCATATTAGAAAATGTTGACCAACAAAGTTATACACGTAGACATTATGGAATATCCTCACTTCAATACTTCATTAATTTGAAAATTCGGTGTGGTTTGGTGGTAAGAATTGTGGTTTAGTGATAGGAGTTCTCATATCGCTTTACATGATACTTGATAAAAATTGATTGATTCGAACTTTGGCGCTTCAACAAAAGTGATATGTCTACATTGATAATCTCATCAAGACTCCAGTGATATACATGATATTACTCTTTTCATCACAATATCTTGTAACATGGAGTTGATGAGCTAACGTCGAATACAGAATGCTCCCTTTTTTATTCAGGAAAAAAAAATTCAATTATTGAAAAGATGTTTGTTCCATGGTCAAACAGGTTGGATCGTTATGCTTTCGATGGCCCACGAAGAAAACGAAACAGGATGAGGGACATGCCAACATGGGATGCGCGGCTCTTGAGAAAATACTGGGTGATGTGAAACTTTTTTATTTTTTTATTTACTGATTAGGTGTTGCTTTTGTTATTACGTCTTTCTCTCTCTGTCTTTCTTATCCTCTACATATATGGTTAGGGAGGTATTGATTAGTTTACAACCTTACATGAATAGGTTATTTATTTTCTTTTCTTTTTTCGTCTTTTCCCTTTGGTACAACATATATTTTCTCTTTGTATACCTATAAAGAGAGGAAAAGTTGCTTTTGCACCTTGAAGTTGCTGCGCAAAATGCATATAGTAATAGTTTACCGACTTATCCTCGCTGTTATACTTATTTTTGCACTACAACTTAAAATAATACTTTCAATAGCTCGTGCCTCGTGAATGCCACGAATCGTGGTCCACAATGAAGACTATATTCCTGTTACTATTAGCCTTCATTAAATTCTTAATTTAATATATCCTTCTAAAAAGTTGTGTAATAAGTAATACAATTTTGGAATTTATATAAAAACATAAACTTGCATAAATTATACTTAAAGCATTTTCATCAGTTTTCTCATAAAAATGTCATTTTGACATATCAAAAATCTACTTTATTATTTTAGTACATCATTTTACAACATATCATTTATTAGATGTTCTATACTTCAATTCTATACATTAAAATAATATTTACTACACATTAAAATAATATTTATATATTAAAATAATATATTAATTACTCCCTATCATCCTCATCCTCATCGTCAATAACAACGGTACAACCTCCACTACCGCAACAACGGCCACCAACAACTACTGCCATAACAATACCAACACCATCAAGGCACAAACTCACATCCACCAACGCCACCTCAAAAAAAAAAAAAAAAAAAAAACACAACCAGAGAGATCGACACAAACCCACATTTACCAAACCAAACAAACCCACATCCCAAACCCACCACCGGCCCAAACCCACATCCACCACCGGCACAAACCCAAACCCGAGATCGGCGCGGCGAGATCGGCGATTGCAAAAAGATCGTAGGCATGGGAAGATCGGCGATTGGTGTGAGATCGAAATGGCGAGATCGTGCGATGAGAATGCCTTAAAACATGAAGACGTAGAGAACGATGGCGTCATCGTTGATCAATGAGGGCCGAAACAAAATATATTTCGTGCCGTTGAACGATGGTGTACGTAGAACGATGAGACGGTGAGGGAGGGTGATCAATGATCGGCGGCTTGATCGGTGAGGCCGTCATACCATTGTTTTGAGCGTGAGGGAGATGATCTAAAGAAGAAAGAGGGAGAGAACATGGGTTGGAGAGAGAAAAAAGTGAGAAGAGAGAGAAAACGTTGAATTAAATATTGAGAGGAGAGAGAAAATGTTGAATAAAAAACTATTATTCTGAAATGGCATTGGTGTCCATACCGTCTCATATTTGAGACAATCTTAGGTAGTATGTTCTAAAATTATAGAACATATAGAACATCTCATGAAGCTTGAACAAGATTAGTGTTTGGTGTGCCAAATGCCAAATATTTGGCATTTGACACACCTGATGAGAATGCTCTTAGTGTCTATTTAATTATTAAATTCTTTTTATTTATAAGTGAAATTTGAGACTTTTAAAAGAAATGTCATGTTAACGGATGCACTTAAAGGGTGTTTGATTTGCCGTGATGTTACATTACGCTATAATATTATGTTATTATAATCTTACATTAATGTAATCTTAATATAAAAATATAACATTATATTATTTAGAAAAGTAATGAAATTAAGATGATGTGATATATTTTGTAATTTTAAATTATGGTAATATTAAAAAAAAAATCAAAAACCTTAATGTTACCTTATCAAATGTGTATTACATTAAAAGCACATCACAATGAACTTAATGCTCCCTTAAAGTAGTTGTTAATAAACTATATTAAGAAATTTTTTACACAACTTTTATTAAAAATATAAAAAATTGTCAAAATAATTAATTTTTTATCATTTTCCCATAAAAATATTTCTGAAAATAAGTCATAAACCAATGCGCGCCCTTAAGGCATCATCTAACATTTCCCTTAAAGGAATCAAAAAACAACTTTATGTGTGTGTATATAAATATATAAACAAAATACAATAAATATGATGTCAGTTTGTGGCTTTTCTTACACTAAATTGCCACCTCTTTTTTACGCTTTGAATGACTCTTTTTTTTTTTTTTTTTTTTTTTTGGTTGGGGGAATAATGTAATAACAACTCTCCTAAGGCTATGGAATATATATATATATATATATATGATGGGGAGGATTTCAAAAGCTCGAGGGGGTTGCCACCTTAGCACCCCCTCATGGAGTTTCAAAATTTGGATTTCACTCCCTAATGTTATATGTCGTTTTGTTCATTAGCCTTTCTATTCATATTTTTCATTAATTGTCACAAAAACTTATCACATTTGTTTAGTTTTTCTACTAAAATAATGACACAACATTTTTATTATGACATGTCAATTTATAAATAATAAAAAAATTAAGTAATTAAAATAAAATTTTCATAAATCTAAAAATTACAATAAACTAAAAACATAAAATTAAACAAAATTCCACATTTTCTAATAAAAATTGAAAAACAAAATAATTTTCCCAACATTTTCTAGGTAACCAAATAGGAAATTTTTGCAAGAAACCCAACACAAAAACAATTACTCTAAGAAAATATCCATCAAAATAATAAGTCAAATCAACAATCAAAATACTCAAAATACAATATTTTGGGTATTCAAAAATTTCCCAAGAAATCAAGATTTTCTTTCAAAAAAAAACACTAAAAAAAATTGACAAATCAAATCAAAATCGATTCCAAAAAACACAAATAATATTAATAGAGAAATCATCAAAACCCATAGATCTACAAGCCCTCATTTTCCAAACCCAAAGGAAATGCTTAGGCTTTCATAACCTAATCGCTAAATCAACCAAAGGATAAAACCAAACCAAATAGACAAAGAGTTTTTCAGTCACAAGCCAAACAAATAAAACAAAGAAATAAAAAAAGGAAAAAAAAAAAAAAAAAAAAAAATATATATATATATATATATATATAAAAGATCTACTTAGTGTCACATGCAATTTGTTAGGTTCTAAAGTTTAGAACAATTGGCAAACTGTGAGTACAAACTTGTCTAGATATAGATTACTAGATCTATAGGTTTGATTAGACAATACTCAAGGTGTTACAAGTCAAAATACAAGAACATTCAAGCTGCAGAAAGGAGAGTTCAAATTTATGAAATTCGACCCATCGAAAATTAGATCCAACCAATCAAAAATCGCAAAAAATCAGATTCTGCAGAATTTTAATTAAGCCCAATGACCTATTGGCCCATTAAGTAATTAGGGTTTCAAATCTATTTCACATAGTATTTAGAGGAAACCCTAAGACACGTTTTGAAGAGACTTTGGAGGTACTCTTGTGAGATCTAAAAGGTATTGTGCCTTCCTCTATTAAAGTCACTACTAGAAATCATTCTCATATCATTAGATCCAGTAGATCTCAAGTTGCCGCAACAAGATCAATAGTCTTTGAAGATCTAAACCTTCAAGGGTGATCTTAAAATCACAAACTGGAGAGTTTGTGTTATCAAACCTTTGAGTGGGATCTTAAAGTCATAAGTGTAGGTGCTTGTGTTGAAGTAAATCCAAGAAGAGAAGGAGTCTGTGGATTCGAAACTTGCACATAGTCGTGTCAGTAAGTTACTACATGAGATAGCAATAGATTTAGGGTTAAATCTTTTGTAAAAATTTTGATTCTCTTATAGTGGATTTACTTTACCTTGAGAATAGAAAGGTCAAATCATTTTCAGGTTTTTACCTTGAAACGGTTCATTACATCGGTTTTCCTAGGCCATCATATCGTGATGTTATTTACTTTTTCGATATTGTGCATGATATGATACATACTTGTTTAACCTAGATTTGAATAATAAACCTAAGTAATCACTTGGTTAATATATTAGGTAAAACAATCTGGTTTAAGTGGTCTAAATGAACAAACACAATTTATTAAATTAATATTGTAAAAAATTATAAAATTAGTAGCAAAAGTTTTAGTACATGTGGCAATTAACTATGAGTTAGGGTATCCACTTGACACATCCACGTCTTTTAGAACCAGGCTTTTATTATATTAGTATGTGATATCATTCAGTTTAGGCCAAAAAGGTGGTGATCTCTTAAAAGATTAAAAATGAAGGTGATTTGTCATCTAATTTATAATCGACTTGGACATAATTGAATATGGTGTAAAATGTGATAACAAAGCAATAATAACAACAACAACAACAACAAAATGTATGATGATAACTTGTACCAAAGATTTTTTTTTTAATTAGAACAAAGAAATAATGTACCATAAGGATATGAGTTATAGGTAATTAAGTTGTATCTATTATCCATTATTTTTTTGAAATTTTGAGTTATAAAATTTGATTAGATAGAATAGAATATATTATTAAAAATTTAGATAGTAAAATTTTACCTAAATTAAAATATGCTTAAATCTTACCATTTGACTCAAGCAAATTTAACCTAACAATTAATAAGAAAAAATAATTTAATTATTATTCAGAGTGTAGCTACTAGTCGCAAAGAGGAAATAGCTACTTGATCGATACAACTACATCTTTTGGGATTCAACTTTTATTATATAATAATATATATAATATTAGTTTGAGGATGTTAAAAAAGGGGGAGGAGGGGGAGGGGGAGGATTTAACTACGGTAAAATTCACAGCTATAATCACATTGCACAATCCATGAATAAGCTCCCCTTAGGCTCAATCCTAACCAAATTTACTTTAGGCTTAAGCCCTTTTACGCCCTGAACCAAAAATAGAACTAGTTTAAATTTTTTTTTTTTTTTTTAGAAGTGAAACTAGTTTAGTTGGTTACAAGCCTTTATATATTCTTTTGCGGAAAAATATGCTCTCAACTTAAAATAGATCAATTTCATGGTTTAGATTAATTTTTACAATTATCGTAGCTAGAAAGGATCATATTCCTTATTTTAGACCCTCATAATAGAAAAGGCTTCATATTTGTTGCAAAGAAAAGAGAAAAGAATAAACATCTAAGTCCAACAACTCCACACTTCACTCTTTCTTTATTTTCCTTGATCATGTGCACAATACAAACCACAGTAGGCTCGGGCAAAAACTGTCTTAATATATTCACAACTGGAATTTGGATGATGATTTGGCCGATTTAGATTAGCCCTCATAGCTCAGTCAAAAATAGATCAGCTCATAGCATAATCAAATAATACATGCATGTACCCAATAAAAATTATTTAATTAAACAGAGAGTTAGGTACCACATTTCAATATAATACAGAAAATGAGAAAAGGCTTTAAAACCTGATACCCTAACCCTAGTGGAGAAAGTTAAGGTCACAACTATTTTACATTAATACTCCCAACTTGTCTACCACCTTACGCGTAAGCCACCACAATCTATTTTTAAATCTTATTTCAATGGAATATGTGTGAGGTGATAAGCAAATAGGGGTGTGGTGGCCCTCGAAGTCGAAGGACACTCAACCCTTATAATTATTAACTTTTACTAATTTACTTCATGCACGAACATATATAATTGTTCTTAGAAAGCCATCGTGGCATTCACAACTAGGGAAGTTGGACCCATAGCGATTTGGCCACTGCTGGTATCATCGCCGTCATCGCTGGTAAAGCTGAGACTGACAGGCGTTTGGCCTTGCCCACCACCAATAAAATTGGATCTGGAATTACGTTTGCACTTGCGTAGTCCGAAAATAAGCGCAACAATAAGGATCAGAAGGTAAACAATTTGCGCAGCAATTTCAAGGTGCATAAGCAACTTTTCTTCCCTGTTAAAAATTTAAAAAAAAAAAAAAATCAAAAACAGGAGACCTAAAAAGAGAGTGAATAACGTACTATATATAGCTAAAATTGTTACCCGTTAAGAGGAGGAGGGACGAATGAGAAAGGCTTGGGCATGGAACGTCCCATTAAAACTGAATCTGAGAGAATCCTAGAGCTAGAGCTATGTTTTTTCTGGAGATAAAGGATATGAGTTATGAATCATGACTATATAGGAGGAGAGATCAGAGAGATAGAGAGAAAGACCTACTGTTTCATAGAAGAAGAGAGATACCTATTCTGCTGCATGTTGGGACCCTGATGTTCACAAATGTCAAAAAAACGATACGAGTAATGAGTACATGGAGGAAATTAAAGAGATTGATTATCCTGATTCTTCCAAGGAAGAGAGTCCTCAACCTGCTCTGCTGTGATCAATCTTGACTAGTAGAAAACGGAAATCTCCGTTTTGCCCCATAGCGCATATACGGATCGTAATTTTGCCAAAGGGCACAGTGGAAATTAACCGCTGTGATCAAATATTCAAAGGGCACAGCGACTTCTATAAAATGAAAAAACTAGGAAAAATCGCATAGGATGCACCCTATTGGATGATTTGGCTCTTTCTTGGGTCCTCTTTTTGTCATTAGTGAGAATTTTTGACAAAGGTAAACCTATAAAAGCAGATCCTCGAAATGAGAAATTATAGTTTTTTCTTGTGGACCACATCACTTGTCCACCATTCTACTAAAAAACTTTCACTTGTTTAAAATTGCTAAGTTAGTAATTAATTTATGTTTAAAAAAATTTTTAATCAACAATTTTAAACATGTGGAAGTTTTTTAGTAGAATGGTGGACCACATCATTTGTCCACCATGTGAATCTTGTAATTTCTCCCTCGAAAGCAAGGTGTTCCAACTCGGCAAGTTTTAGAGAGGGAAATCATCACTCATCAATTTCTTGGGGCTGAGGCGTCAATCTTCATGGTCATTATTGGTTTGGTTCTCTAGAATGCACCTACTACATTCCAATGGCGGAGCAAGGGGTTTAAGGGGCTAATGAATTGTTCCCTTGACTCCACCAAAAATTCTTGATCTCTTTGTTAATTTGTTGGGAACCTCTTGAACTTTAGGGTGATGGCTATTACACCCACTTAACTCTTATTTTAATCAATTTACTCATTGAACTTTATACAAGTGCCAAATAGAAACATTTATTAGATTGCCTTTTTAAGAGAAGTTAGTTACTCACGTGACACGCATGTGTAAATAAAAATATCCAATTGCACCTGTGCATGCCCAATCCTAGGCTAGTGGGCCAACTTTGTAATTGGGCTCACAATTTACTTGTTTTTGAGCATTTTACAATGGGTAGCTCCTGTGTAGATTGACTATAGGTAACTAGCCCCTCTAACCAAACACTCTCCTATTAATGCTCGGTTCCTTTCCTAGTTCTCACCCTCCGGTGTCTAACCCCTTTTCTTCTAATCTTCCCTCTATTTTATAGCTTTTTTTTAGTGGGTTAAGAATGATTATTTTCTAACAATTCTCGTGCGGGTGGGACCCGTTTGGATTACTTCGACAAGAGTTGGGCCCCACTTTGGAAACAAAGATTTAAATATTGAAACTTGTGATAGACATCAAGTGATGTTCGCGAAATATCCCCTAAGGCAAAACCAATGTATTTCGATATGCATCCAAGCAACAACGACACCGAGGCCCGACATTGCCTCGACCTAGCCTACCGTGCATTCCACACCAATTGGGCTCTACAACAATGGGCCGGTGACCACACACTATACAATAGCCCCCACTTGATTCATTCCTTATTCTCAAGGAGCAAATCAAGGACTTACACTGCATCTTTGGTCGTTTCTTGGGAATACAAACTGTCAATCATTAATTACAAATAGGACAGTGGTTACTTTATGGGTAATCATGGTGATGACTGTCTCATCAAGTAGCTATCATAACTTGATGGTTCGTGTACCGAGGCCATGCGTGCAACGGTTATGAAAAAGAGAATCAAAGGCTTTTCCCACTTAAAAATTCATTTATTGCTCTCTTGGTTTCTTCTCCTATAAAGAGTGGCTTTCCCCTATACAGACCATTTTTTACTTCCTTTACATCTAAGCACCCTAAGTTACCAAGCACAAATTCCCTCCCGAGCAAGTCTCTCTTAGCGCTCCTAATGTAAATTATTCAATCCCTACCTTGTTTTTAAGTTTTCCTTCCCTCTATTTAGTATACTAGAATGGGTTTCTCACATCTTCTTACAACCAAGGCTCTTGGGTAGGCTTCATTTTCTTTCCAAGCCGAGGGTCTTCCCGATTACTCTCTCTCGACACTACAATTAACACCCCCTCCACCGAATCACACTAGTACCCATTGAAGTTGCATGGATAACTTCAATCACACCTAACGAGGGTGGAAGTGTATTCCCCCGTGACCTTGAGGCCTGCCCGGTGGCGCCATTCCTGGGGTCCACGACAAATTCCTTGAGATGCCCCGACATCACTAGTTGCTCCAAATGAACCTTAAATAACCTGCATTGCTCGGTGGTGTGCCCCTTGTCCCGGTGGTAAGTGCAATACAGGTTTTGATTCCTTCTCGTCAAATCACCCCCTATTTTGCTCGGCCACCGAAAGTAAGGTTTATTTTTTATTTGTTCCAGAATCATATGCATAGGCTCCTTAAACGCCACATTGATTTCCCCGATACGAGCATTGGGCTCTTAAATTCTCAATTCCCTCCTTGCGCTTGGCTAGAAGCCCCCTAGCCAAGACTCCTTCATGTATTGTGATGTGGCGGGCGCCTTAACTTTACTTTATTCCCAATCATCTTTTAACCTTTTATACTCCTCAATACATCTCATAAGTTGTCGGATATTCTTGGGAGGCCTCTTAGTTAATGACAGTAGTAACTCAAAGTCTTCAAGCAAACCCAGCCTGAAAGTACTAGTAGCCACCTTCTCATTACCCCCACCAATCTCATTATACAATTCCCAATACCTTTTAGCATAACTCCAAAGAGTTTCCCTGACTCCCATTTTCATAGAGAGTAATACATCCAACGGCTGCAATACTCGGCTACACGTCATAAACCGAACTCCAAGCTCCTAAATTAGCTTTCCAAAATTATGAATTGATCTCTTCCTTAACCCATTAAACCACCTTAAAGCGGTAGGCCCAAGACTAGAAAGAAATACTTTACACATGAGAGACATCATCTGAATATAATGAGTGACATGTTCAACGGGATCTATCTTTCCATCATACAAAATAAACAGTGGTATACTAAATCTCCTCAGCATCTACACATGTTCAATCCTTTTTGAGAACGTTGGTCGGGCCAACTGTGTGTAGCGCACAACTCATGGCATCCATTGCTACACTTCGGTGCCTACACCATTCAAGAGAAACCGACTCCCTGTCGGTGAACTCTCGTGATCTTTCCCTTGACCAACGAGAACCAGTTTGGTGAGACGCTTCTCCATGACTTTCCCTAACACTCATAGACCCTTCAGGAGACTCATTGTGGTTTCTTCTTTGACGCCTACCCCGCACCTCCAATTCCGGATCCCTGACTAGTATGCGCAGGCATTCTAATTCCTGATGCCTTCTGTCATGGTGTTCTTGCTTGGGGACTTGACGCCGATCGATACATCTACGACGATCCCTTTCCCGAGCTAGAGTGTTCCCCATCCCATTCGTGCCTTCGGTCTTCGTTCCTCTTATGCCTCCTTTCTCGCCAACTTGAACTCTAGGATGAGCCCCTAGACCCACTACTAGCATAGCTCGCCAAGTGATGATCGGACATGTTGAGTCAAATAAACCTCGGTGGAACTACGACTAAGTAGGAGATTCCCACAAATACAAAGCACCAATTGTGCGTGTTCAATCCCAGACTAGTGGACCAACTTTGTAATTAGGCTCACAATTTACTTGTTTTAGTGGCCTTTTAAGTATCCTACAATGGGTAGCTGCTAGGTAGATTGACTATAGGTAAGCGGCCTCTCTAACCGAACACTCTCTTGTTAATGCTCAATTCCTTTCCTAGTTCTCACCCTCTGGTGTCTAACCCCATTTCTTTTGATCTTCCCTCTATTTATAGCTTTCTTTTTATAGGTTAAGAATAATTATTTTCTAACAATTCTCGTGCGGGTGGGACCCGTTTGGATTATTCTGTGAGTTAGGCCCCACTTTGGAAACAGGGATTTAAATATTGGAACTTGTGATAGATGTTGAGTGATGTTCGAGAGCGATATCCCCTAAGGCACTACCGGTGTATTCCGATATGCATCCGAGCAACAACATAACCGAGGCCCGACACCGCCTCGGCCTAGCCTACCATGTATTCCACACTAGTTGGGCTTGACAGCAATGGGCCGGTGATCGCACATCGTACAACACTAATTGAGAGAAAGAAACTAGAGAGAAACCTATGGGAAAAAGAAGGTCTCTCAAGTCTCAACCAAGTTGTAGCATCACCGGAGTTTGAACTCCTACTGCTGATCTAGGCTTTGAAGTCACTAACTACATCATTCATGGTCCTAATATTCGACAACCACCACTAGTTGAACCAACTGTTGATCTAGGCTTAGCTTTTTGGTTTTTTTTTTTTTTTTTTTTCCCTCTCCCTTCTTTTCTTTCATTTTCTCGACAAACAAACAACCCTTTGATTTCTTTTTCTTTTTTTCTCAACCAACAAACAAGCCTTTGGTCTCAACAAAAAATCAAGCATTATTTGATTAACCTTATATTAATGATGAGCTGGACCAAAAAAAGAAAGATCGGTATCTAATGGCTTTCTTAGTGACATTTGTTTTTTTCAATTTGTCAAACGTACAATCAAGCATATATTTGCTTTCTTAGTGACGTTTGTTTGCTTCAATTTGTCTCGATGTATGTTTAGACTTTAGAGTTTGTAGTGATAGTTGTTATGATTTCATTAGAATGATTTTAGTTGCATTTGGGTTTTGTGTTTTGGGTTTATTATTTCGAACATGGAACTCATATATGTGCTTGATCTTTAGCGATTATTTGGAACTTACTGGATGAAAAGTTGGATAATACATGTGCTTCATCTTTAATTGTTTTGAGTTGGACAATGAAACTTGTTCTTTTAAATACTTCATTTTGTGGTTTTTTTTTTTTAAATGCTTCAGTTGTTTGATAATATAAGGAGGTCTAATAGAGGCCTCTATTTGGCACTTGTGTAAAGTTTAAGGAGTAAATTTACTAAAATAAAACTTTAATTAGATGGTGCAATGGCTACCATCCCAAAGTTCAAGGGGCATTTTGGTATTTTATCCTTATTTGTTCATGAATTTTGTCCCCCTATCCAACTTAACATTTTTAATTTTTCTTCTTCTCAAATTTTTTTTTTCATTTTTTTTCTATAAACTTTTTTATATTATATGATTATAACTGATAGACTAACTTTTAAAGACAGAAAATGTTAGAAAAAAATAAAAAATAAATAAATAAAGATGCAAGAGTTTTAATTGGAAAAAAAAAAAAACATTATTATTACCTTGCAAAGAGATTTAAAAAATAAATAAATAAATAAAAAGAAGAAGAAGATCCATGCACCTTGGAGTTAGTCACGTTGATTGGTACATCCATTCCAAGAGAAGAAATCCACTAAGACGAGTAGTACGTACTATGTAGTCCAACTAGGTTGGAACTAAGCTAGGATTAGTAGGTTCTAGTGTAAGTAGGTGTTTTGAGATTATGTAATATTCCTTTTACTTGTAACCTAAATTGTTTTAGTAAATTCTTCTATGGTGGTAACCTATATATCACCCATTGAGGTTTTCTCCTGTTAGGGTTTTCCTCATTGTGACAATATTACCATGTAAATTTATTCATGTAAATTTATTTTTCATTGTATTAAACTCTTGATTAGCGATGTCATTGTGTCTTAATTGATTCTTGCATAAGATTGGACCAATTAATCAACTTTGATAATTTACCAAAAGAAATAGAGAATAGTTCAACTTGATGATTTTGCATGTTCTTTTCCAAATTTCCTACTGTGGATTAATACCAACTGAAAGTTCAAATATTTGTATAAACACCCTTGAACGTTTAGACTCCCAATTTACAAATTAACCAATTCAAGCTTTATGTCAAACAACTAGTGTGCGGAAAATGAACATAAGCTATAATATAGAATTGGAAAAACAATCTAAACCAAATTAAAATCACAACCCACAGCAGATAATAATAAAAAGCAAAGATAAAAGGGAAGGAAGATGCAAACACAAAGACAACAAGCGATGTGTTATCGAAGAGGAAACCGAACCCCTCGTCATAAAACCTCTCCGCCACCTTCCAAGCGGTAAACAATCCACTAGAAAATGTAATTGGGATACAAGGACAGCAATAAACCCTCCAAGCCTAATCTACCCCAGTGCACATAAGCCCTCCAAGCTTCTTGCTCCAACGAGGTTGCGCCGAACCTTTTTCTTTTCTAGCTTCCCAGATTCCGCTACTAGACCGTAGAATCAACCAATGTAGATTGGTTCCTTCCTAACTACTTCCCTTAACACCAAACAGCCCTCTCACGGTGATGAATATGGTGAGAACAAGGTTTTGGTAAAATGCCTCTCAAGGGTTTGACAATGGAGAGGAAGAGAGTTGAGGAATTTGAAGAGACTCTAATGTATAGATTGTAGGTGAATCAATCTTGTTTTACTCTAGGGTTTCTCTCTCAAAATTCTCTCTAGAAGCTCTCTTTCATTTGTGGGTATAAGGGGTATTTATATTGGGGTGAGAGGAGTATGTGAAACGTCGGGTTTTTCAAAACAGAGGTGGCTCACGGCTTGGCCTCGCGACTTGACTAAGTCGCAAGACCCAATCGCGAGATAACCGTATGACCAGTTGTCCTATTTTGTCCTGTAATGCTCCGGCTAGCATGACTGTTCACCTTCTAGCATGCTTGGCACATGTGCTGCATCTGGCGGCTTGCAGCCGCGAGTCACCCGCGAGATCAAGCCGCGAGTCACCCGCGAGATCAAGCCGCGAGTCTCTGTTTTCTTGCACACTCTTAAGCAATCAACACTCTATCTCACTCACTACCCTTACAACAAACCCACCTAAATACGGGGTTACTAAATGCTGAAATACAAGCAAATTTGATACGGAATAAAGTCAATAAGATAGTTGATTAAATTCAATCTTACAATCTCCCCTTTTGGTTATTTCGTGACAAAACCCTAAAACAGACTCTAAACTTAACATGTGAGTTGGGAACAGTTGAGCAAAACTCACTCACACCTAACTCTAGAAGCTGTGAAGTACTTGAATCATAAGAACATGAAACTCCTGAAACACAACAATACACCATGATCATTGTATGCAAAAAAGTATGAAATGCATATGAAACAGGCTTAAGGTGATCAAGCAAAGATGAAGTGAGGTATCAAATCATGGCTTGATCAACCAAGTAATCACCATAAGGTAGTGATCACAGTGTTCATTCACACTTGGAATGAACACTTGAACATACAAGTTAATTAGAACCTCGGCGTAAAACCTCTCCGCCGCCCTCCAAGCGGTAAACAATCCACTAGAAAATGTAGTTGGGATACAAGGACAGCAATAGACCCTCCAAGCCTAATCTACCTAGTGCACCTAAGCCCTCCAAGCTTCTTGCTCCAACGAGGTTGCGCCGAACCTTTTTTTTTTTAGCTTCTCGGATTCCGCTACTAGACCGTAGAATCAACCAATGTAGATTGGTTCCTTCCTAACTATTTCCCTTAACACCAAACAACCCTCTCACAGTGATGAATATGGTGAGAACAAGGTTTTGGTAAAATGCCTCTCAAGGGTTTGACAATGGAGAGGAAGAGAGTTGAGGAATTTGAAGAGACTTTAATGTATAGATTGTAGGTGAATCAATCTTGTTTTACTCTAGGTTTCTCTCTCAAAATTCTCTCTGGAAGCTCTCTTTCATTTGTGGGTATAAGGGGTATTTATATTGGGTGAGAGGAGTATGTGAAACGTCAGGTTTTTCAAAACGGGGGTGGCTCACGGCTTGGCCGCGACTTGACTAAGTCGCGAGACCCAATCGCGAGATAACCGTATGACCAGATTGTCTGTTTTGTCTGTAATACTCCAGCCTAGCATGACTGTTCACCTTCCGCATGCTTGGCACATGTCTTTGCATCCGCGGCTTGCAGCCACGAGTCACCCGCGAGATCAAGCCGCGAGTCTCTGTTTTCTTGCACACTCTTAAGCAATCAACACTCTATCTCACTCACTACCCTTACAACAAACCCACCTAAATACGGGGTTACTAAATGCTGAAATACAAGCAAATTTGACACGGAATAAAGCCAATAAGATGGTTGATTAAATTCAACCTTACAATCTCCCCTTTTGGTTATTTCGTGACAAAACCCTAAAACAGACTCTAAACTTAACATGTGAGTTGGGAACAGTTGAGCAAAACTCACTCATACCTAACTCTAGAAGTCATGAAGTACTTGAATCATAAGAACATGAAACTCCTAAAACACAACAATACACCATGATCATTGTATGCAAAAAAGTATGAAATGCATATGAAACAGGCTTAAGGTGATCAAGCAAAGATGAAGTGAGGTATCAAATCATGGCTTGATCAACCAAGTAATCACCATAAGGTAGTGATCACGGTGTTCATTCACACTTGGAATGAACACTTGAACATACAAGTTAATTAGAACCTCGGCGTAAAACCTCTCCACCACCCTCCAAGCGGTAAACAATCCACTAGAAAATGTAGTTGGGATACAAGGACAGCAATAGACCCTCCAAGCTTAATCTACCTAGTGCACCTAAGCCCTCCAAGCTTCTTGCTCCAACGAGGTTGCGCCGAACCTTTTTCTTTTCTAACTTCCCGAATTCCGCTACTAGACCGTAGCATCAACCAATGTAGATTAGTTCCTTCCTAATCGCTTCCCAGAACACCAAACAGCCCTCTCACAGTGATGAATATGGTGAGAACAAGATTTTGGTAAAATGCCTCTCAAGGGTTTGACAATGGAGAGGAAGAGAGTTGAGGAATTTGAAGAGACTCTAATGTATAGATTGTAGGTGAATCAATCTTGTTTTACTATAGGGTTTCTCTCTCAAAATTCTCTCTGGAAGCTCTCTTTCATTTATGGGTATAAAGGGTATTTATACTGAGGTGAAAGGAGAATGTAAAACGTCAAGTTTTTCAAAACAGGGGTGGCTCGCGACTTGACTAAGTCGCGAGACCCGATCCTTGAGATAACCATATGGTCAGTTGTCTTGTTTTGTCCTGTAGTGCTCCAGCTAGCATGACTGTTCACCTTCCGGCATGCTCGGCACACGTGTCTTTGCATCTGACGGCTTGCAGCCGTGAGTCACCCGCGAGATCAAGCCGCGAGTCACCCGCGAGATCAAGCCGCAAGTCTCTATTTTCTTACACACTCTTGAGCAATCAACACTCTATCTCACTCACTACCCTTACAACAAACCCACCTAAACGGGGGGTTACTAAATTTGAAATACAAGCAAATTTGGCACGGAATAAAGCCAATAAGATGGTTGATTAAATTCAACCTTACAATCTCCCCTTTGCCTATTCCGTGACAAAAACCCTAAAACAGACTCTAGACTTAACATGTGAGTTGGGAACAGTTGAGCAAAACTCACTCACACCTAACTCTAGAAGTTGTGAAGCACTTGAATCATAAGAACATGAAACTCCTGAAACACAACAATACACCATGATCATTGTATGCAGAAAAGTATGAAATGCATATGAAACAAGCTTAAGGTGATCAAGCAAAGATGAAGTGAGGTATCAAATCATGGCTTGATCAACCAAGTAATCACCACAAGGTAGTGATCACAGTGTTCATTCACACTTGGAATGAACACTTGAACATACAAGTTAACAAGAACAAAACAAGTTACTTGTATACCTAACACTCAACCAATGCATAATACACTAAGTATAAGCATCTAGGAACAATCCTACAAGGGCATAAAAGTGACAAGATTTTAAAAGAAAAATGTAAGACATTTAGATAGAGGTACTGATTTAAACAAAGCATAAAAGGCTGCATAAAGCATGGTACAAACCATAAAGCCTACAAATATGCATAAAACATAACCCTAAAAGCTTACATAAGCAACATGGGTACAAAACACAATATATCTTGATAAACATCAACAATATATATAAAGAGTAAACCAAGTTTATAAGATAAGAGTTAGAAACAAAAATACACCAAAACCACAGTGTATCAAACCCATAAAAACACTGAATACCCAAAAACATAAACACGGATAAACAATGTCCGATTTTGATTGCTCCCTCTCAACATCCTACTCCCCCTTAAGAGCTGCTTTTCTGCTTCTCATCAACAAAACAGAAACTTATATGTCTCCCCCTTTTTGACCGGAATGGCCAAAGGGTCACTGTCTATCTTGGGTGGTGAAACTGTCAAGTTTTGCAGACAAAATATCATCACAGTCTGCATGGCTGCCATCCTCTCGAGTGCTCGATCTGGACCCCTCGATTCCATCAAGTCGTTCAGAATGACTTGAAATGCATCTGGAGGTGTATCGAAGAAGTTGATGCTCTAGTCCTTTTGCCACTCCTCCCGGGTGTTGAGGTTGATGCATGCCCTGCTGCCTCTGCCTCCGCCTCGGTCTCCATTGGGACACCCTCTCCTTCATCACCTTCATCTTCTTCACCTGGAAGCCGAACACTTATCCTTTTGAAGGCTAGCTTGTTAATTGCAGAAGGTGTGGACATAGGACTGATGTCTCGAGGGATTGGAACACCCTTCTTTCTAAAGATCCTCATGAGTAGACTAGGGAAGATCGGTTTTGGTCTAAAAGTGGTTCTAGTCTCATCCACAATAATGTCATATATGTGGGAACTGATGTCAATGAAAGTCTTTTCTTTGAGGTCCATCAGAAAAATTGCTCTTGCATTGTTGATTGTAGTCAACTTCCTTATGGGATATAGGTTAAACATCATGATTATAGTGAGGCACCTCATGTCCACTTTGGAAAAGCTGTGGTATTCGGACATTTCCCTTCTCTCTGTCCACCTATCCTCTGTTGTACAGTTTCAATAGACAGAATCCTATCTTTGTAATTGACAAACTCTTGATCTTCTAATCCTTCAAGACCTAGCACATCATCAATGTCATGTGCATCCAAAGTGAACTCTTTACCTCTAACCAAAAGAGCTTAGATCATCCTTCCTTATCACAACATTAGAATAAAACTCCCTAATCAGGGGTTCACACATAACTAGGAGATCATACAGAAGCTTTTCCCATCCTCTCCCTTCAAAACAACTGGGGATAAAAGTGCCTCTCAAATCCTCCAAATCCACAAACCTTTCTTGAATAATTCCTGCCTTTAAGAAGAAGTCGTTGTATCTCTCAAAGTGGGAAACAGACCTGAACAGGTTAGGGTCCATTTTCATTCTTTTATCTGCTTTCTTTGCAGGTGTTTTCTTCTTTGGGGATGAAGGAGCTATCTGTGAACAATCAGAAGAGGCCACAACAACATAGTACAATACATGTGTAGAACAAATCAGTACTTTGTTAGTAAAAAGGACAAAAAGGCAACCACACAGATGAACTCAAAACAATTAAACCTCATGCTACTTAAATCAACCACACGGATGAACAAGTCTAAAAGTGGATACATAAGAACAACTGGTATAATGCGGGGGAGTATTAAAGCAACAGAGATTGAAAACATCCAAAAGACAAATATATGTCAATGAGACATACAAATTGATGAGTATGACATGACTCAAAGAACAAAAGACAGATGCACACAATAGAAGAACAGGCACATATTCAGCACCATAAACCACACAGCCAAAACAGGAACATTTTGAATCAACACAACAACATAAGATCAGACAAGATGAGTAACCAACAAATAACAACCCTAGCTAAGCACATGATGAAGAACAAAACCAACAACTTAATTAAGTTCAAACTAAATCAATAGCTTCCACAAGCTAAGCATGGACAAAGAGCAACAGCCGAAACAAAAACCCATCTCAAAAACATAAACAAATGCGAATAATCAAGAGGGAAAAACACAAAATCAAGTAAAATAGAGTTCAAGAAAGAAAACCCATACCTGTTACTTGAAGATTTTGAGCTGAAAGGAAGCAACAATGGAGTTTGAAAATGGTTACACGGAGCATTTGGGAAGGAGACAGTTGAGAGAAAAGATGAATAGTCACAAAAAGTTCGAGGGAAAACTGAAAAAGATTTAAAAACAACCCCTATTTTTGCCAAACACGCGTTTTTCGCGACTCAAGTGAGTCGCCAACAAGTCGCCAGGTCAAGCCGTCAAAACACTCAAAGACAAAATTTTGAAAAATTTTCTAAGTGTTTTTCGCGACTGGAAGGTCTACCAGCGAGGGAGTCGTGAGTCGAGCCGCGAAAATCTCTGAGTAACCCTTGCAACTGGACCTTCCACTCGCGAACAAGTCGCCAAAATTGACCCACGAACTCGCGATTGAGGCCTACAACTTGACTAACCCGCGATCGAGTCGCTAAAATAGGGCAAAAATGAATTTTTGAAATTTTCAGATTTTAAGAATAAAATACTTTCCAAAAACACCTAAAACATTCAAAAATCTTTTTGTGCTTGAATCAACAAAGATTAAGCATGTGAAAACACATTTCAACAAGTACAATCACACAAATGAATATGGCATTTATTGAGCATAAACTTGTGTGTTGTGTGTGGATATCAACAATGAGATAGTCCTTAGTCTAATGTGAAGTTTCAATGATCAATTCAACCAAGACATATACAATTAGCACTAGATCATGTGACCCATCTCAATTATAGAAATATGTATATATGACCTCCCACAAAACTTGATAACATATCTTGGAGCTTTACATTTGACTCCACTTTCAATCATAACATTTTATCTTTTTGATCCTTTCGAGAAAATCACCTCTCATTGTGAGAGTGATAGTTGATATTATACCTTGATGAGATAGCCTTTGGCTTTTTTAATAAACTTTCACTTTAATTTTTCGTCGCTTTCCCTTTTTCCTAGTCGAATACTAGTATGTGCGACAGGCTTTTGCAGCTCAATATCTCTTTTCATTTGGAGATTTACATTTGGTGAGCTCTTTTTAGCAAAAACAAAAAATAAAGAGTGGGAAGATATATAGACACAAGTTTATGCATGTCTCAAGATCATCATAACCATTCACTCATCATTCATGACAAGTTTGAAGATCTATTTACAACAATCACATAGATTTCAAGATTTCTCCCACAGTGATAAGAGTGCAAAGAAACAAGTTATGCTCGAAAATGCATAAAGTCATTAGCACAAAGGTACAAGGCAAAACAAGTTTTGAAGCAAAACAAGTTTTGAAACAAAACTCAACTATGTCAATCAAACTTTTTGATTTTCTAATTTTTATGTGATTTTTGGATTTTTGACACAAGAAGAAAAAATAGATCAAAAACAAAAAGAAAACCAAAAGTATGCACAAACAGACAAACAAACAACCATCAACATAAACAACAAGCAAACAATCAAACATCGTCACAAAGTATAGGAAGTATTAATGCATGGACATGTTGTAATGCTTATGCATGAGTACCCTTTTTCACCCACACGTCACTTGCGTTTGAGGTGATTTCCTTATAGGATTGGGTACGGGAGTTAGGGCTTTCAAACCTTCGTGTGAAACTTTCCAAGCAGTTGGTGAATGCACCAATCATCTTCATCACGTTCATCATTCCGGGATCATCATTTTGATCTCTTGATGGTTCACCCGCCCAATTTCTTCTATCATTTCTAGGTCCTCGTGACCTTTGAGGAGTTGCACTATTCTTTGCTTTCAGCTTTTGACAATTTGGTCGAGTATGCCCTTGAAGTCCACAATGATGACACACACAATTTGATCTAGGACCTCTTTGTGGTCGTGGACAAGACTTGGCTCGGGATTCAGACCTACCCACAGATTGATTACGTAAATTCAACAACCGTTCGTTCCCCACATTTCTTTTCTCCTCTATCTTGGGCATCTCAAAGAAGAGGACCAACATCAGGTGATTCTTTGGCCTTTATAAACTTCACTTCTTTAGTGACATTTCCGGATGAGCTACTTCCTCCAGTATATCCCAATCCGGATTTGTCTGAAAAGCTCTTTTGAGATGATATAACATCATCTAGCTTCTTGGTGGTGACCCTCTCTATTTTAGCATTTGCTTGCACAACCTCTTGCTCAAGAAATCTCACTTTTGTGTAAGCTTCTGACAACTCACCATTCAGTGTTTCTATCTCACATTTGGCCTCCCTATATCGGATTAGGAGACTCTTATAGTCCTCCTTTGCCTTCTTCATTTTTCTCACAGCTGCCTTGGCCACCCTTATGTACTCACCCGACTTCTCCAGGACTGAGTTATAATTCTCTTGAAGATTGGCTGTGCTTTCATCTTCTTGAGCATCTAATTCTTCAACAACTCCCGGTGATTCTTCATCACTATGTTCTCTAAGGTCTCGTACAAGCAGATTCAACTCGTCAGAAGACTCAACATGGGCAATAGTCATAAAAGCTGAATAGTTCCCCTCTCCATCACAGACTTTCTCTGATTTAAGTCGGATGAATCTGAGTCACTCAATGTCGTGGCATACACTTTGCTTTTTGATTTCAAATAATTCGGACATTCTTTCTTAAAGTGTCCATGCCTGTTACATTCGAAACAAGTGACACCTTGTGTAGATTGGGATTCTTTTCCATCTTTCTTTTTTAATTCCCTTTTCTCCCTTCCCGAACTTTGGAATTTTCCTTTATCACCAAATTTGCCATTATTTTTGAATTTCAAGAATTTTCGGAAATTTTTTACAAGGTATGCAACATCTTTGTCAACCACATCTTCTCCCGATGAGTCATGGTCTTCTACCTTCTCATTAATGGTCTTAAGAGCAAGAGATTTACTCTTCCGTTGATTGGGCAGCGACATCTCATAAGTCCGAAGAGAACCAACCAGCTCCTGGACTTTGATGTCATCAAGGTCCTTGCTCTCTTCAATCGCTGTCACTTTAGCACGAAAACTTTCCGGCAATGATCGAAGGATCTTCCTTACAATTTTAGAATCCTCCGTTTTCTCTCCCAAATTGAACTTGCTTACAATCACCTCATTCAGCTTGCTCTAGAAAAAGTCAAAGGACTCATCCTCACTCATTTTTAACTCCTCAAACCGAGTGGTTAGCATTTGCGACTTGGTGTCTTTTATTTTCTTCGTGCCTTCGTAAGTGGTCTCCAATATCTCCCATGCTTCTTTTTAGCAACAGTAATGTGAGAGATCCTATGAAATTCATCCGGAGACACACCACGTAGAAAATAGCATTGAGTGTTTTCTTGTTAGCATTAGATGCGGCGAGTCTTCGCCTTATCCCATGTGGATTTGGCTTCCTCGGGCCTGATCCAACTTATCTCAACAACATCCCGAATAGATTCATCAATGGAACACAGAAAAGCTCTCATACGAACCTTCCAAAAAGCATAATTACTACCATCAAAATATGGAGGTGCATTTAGGGATTGAGACCGATCCATCTCAATGGGGAGTCAAGGATCACACAATGGTAATGAAACCACTAGAAGTGTACCCGCTCTGATACCAATTGAAAGTTCAAATATGTGTATAAACACCCTTGAACGTTTAGACTCCCAATTTACAAATTAACCAATTCAAGTTTTATGTCAAACAACTAGTGTGCGGAAAATAAACATAAGTTATAATATAGAATTGGAAAAACTATCTAAACCAAATTAAAATCACAACCCACAGCAGATAATAAAAGGCAAAGATAAAGGGGAAGGAAGATGCAAACACAAAGACAACACGCGATGTGTTATCGAAGAGGAAACCAAAGCCCTCGGCGTAAAACCTCTCCGCCGCCCTCCAAGCGGTAAACAATCCACTAGAAAATGTAGTTGGGATACAAGGACAGCAATAGACCTTCCAAACCTAATCTATCCAGTGCACTTAAGCCCTCCAAGCTTCTTGCTCCAATGAGGATGCGCCGAACCTTTTTCTTTTCTAACTTCCCGAATTCCGCTACTAGACCGTAGCATCAACCAATGTAGATTGGTTTCTTCCTAATCGATTCCCGAACACCAAACAGCCCTCTCACGGTGATGAATATGGTGAGAACAAGGTTTTGGTAAAATGCCTCTCAAGGGTTTGACAATGGAGAGGAAGAGAGTTGAAAAATTTGAAGAGACTCTAATGTATAGATTATAGGTGAATCAATCTTGTTTTACTCTAGGGTTTCTCTCTCAAAATTCTCTCTAGAAGCTCTCTTTCATTTGTGGGTATAAGTGGTATTTATACTGAGGTGAGAGGAGAATGTGAAACGTCGGGTTTTTTAAAACAAGGGTGGCTCGCGGCTTGGCCTCGCGACTTGACTAAGTCGCGAGACCCAGTCGCGAGATAACCGTATGGCTAGTTGTCCTGTTTTGTCCTGTAGTGCTCCAGCTAGCATGACTGTTCACCTTCTGGCATGCTTGGCACGTGTCTGCATCTAGCGGCTTGCAGCCGCGAGTCACCCACGAGATCAAGCCACAAGTCTCTGTTTTCTTGCACACTCTTAAACAATCAACACTCTATCTCACTCACTACCCTTACAACAAACCCACCTAAATACGGGGTTACTAAATGCTGAAATACAAGCAAATTTGGCACGGAATAGAGCCAATAAAATGGTTAATTAAATTCAACCTTACACCAACCCATAATACAAATTAGTTGTATCACTTGTCTTGCTTAGTATCTTAAATCACAATATTAAGGAACTTGTTCCTACAAATATAAATGTTTTTTTCATTAAAATATTGATTATTATTCATGTGTGTGTGTTTTTTTTATATTGGTCTCAAGTACTAACATGTATGTTTGGATAGCTTATAAATTTTACCAATATATCCTTCAAAATGTGTATATATATATATATATAAACTTATTAATTGTTGTGTTTTATTTTGTTTGATATATTGTAATTTATTATTTGTGATATTGAGATATTCTTTAACTCTAAATGATTATTTATGATGTAATTACTTTGTTAGTTCTAAATTATATATTAAAAAAAAAATCTATTTGTTTGGTTTTTCATAATCCAAATCAATTGAGTTAATACTTTCTTTCTTTTTTTTTGCTTCTTCAACATTATTTTGCTGCCACCTAATTCTTCAATTAAGTAGATTGTTAACATCTTGTTTGTCAATTGCTTCTTCTTTGACACTTAGGGTGAGTTTGTTTGGAGGTGAAATAAGATGGATGAAAAACTTTAGAGAGAAAATAAGAAGGAAAACTTTTTTGAGTATGTTTGGTTAGGTGAGGAGGAAAGAAAATAAATGGTAGGGTCCAGGTGTTTTCTTCCCGAACCCACCAAAAAGTTTTTTTCCCCAAAGTGGAGAAAAAACTGAGTGAGAATGAATTTTTTTCTTAATTGACAAAAATACCCATGTGCACATTCTTCAAATTGCCTTTATTTTTTATTTTTTCTTTTCCAATGGGCAGTTCATTGCCCTTTTCTTGTTTTCTTTCTTGTTTTCCCTTTTTTTTTTTTTTTTTTTTGGGTAATACCATTGCCCTTTTTTTTTTATTGGGCTGTTGCCTTTTTTCTTTTCTTTTTTCTATTCTTTTTGTTTCTTTTGATTTTCTAGGGCCTGGTGTGCCTCTTTCTTTCTTTCTTTCTTTCTTTTTTTTTCCTGGCAATAGCATTGCCTCTTCTTTTTTTGGGATATTATTTTTATTTTTTAATAAATTTGGATGATTGCTCTTTTTTTTTTGTGGTTATTTGTCATTTTTTTTTTTTTTTAATTGAGCATCATTCTTTAACAAGAGTATATGAGTAAATTTATTTAAACTCATTTTTTTTCATCCTTCCACTTTTCCACTCTCAACCAAACAAAAAGGAGAAAAAATAAAATCTTTTTTATCCTCCCACTTTTTCATCCTCCCACAATTTTCTATTCTCCCACTTTTTCACCCCTCCAACCAAATGGACCCTTAGATAACCACTTGTCAATTCAAATTACATTTTAACAAAGATGGGGCACAGTGGGAAACTGGTGATCAAATCAAAGATTCAAAAGTTTAAAGTAACTTCTATTAAATAAAATGAAATAATATGAGAAAACAAGGAAAAGCGCATAGGATGCAACTAGGGGTGTCAAATGGGTGGGTTTGGGGTGGACATAATTGAGTTGGGTATATAAAATTTATTTATCCATTAAAACTCATTTAACTAATTGTTTCTAATCCAAATCTAACTCAACCCAATTATTATGGTTTGAAAGAAGTGATAATAGCATTTGCAAGATTGAGGAAATTGAAGATGAAGCAAGTTCAGTTCTAAGTATAAAAAAGGCACAATGCAAGATTAAATAGAACGGTGTCGTTTAGTCTTGTATGTACCGATAACTTAAGTCTAGCACATGTGAGAGGCAATTATGCTTGATTCAGCCCGTAACTAACTGTTTACCTTTACGTCATTGTATATATATAGTATACAAGTCTCTGTGTTCTTTCATGGGTAAACTCCAACTCACGCAATTATCCAATTATAAGAGCGAAAAAAAAAAAAGCACGTGGGATTGTGGGAGTGGACCAATGATAGTATAGATTTTAGAAGGAAGGTGGAAGGATAGGGGGGAAGTGGGGTCCACATTATTAGAAGATTCATTGTAGGATGGCATTGATTATGGTTACGGGTGTGGTGTCACCTTTTTTTTTTTTTTTTTGGCAACCTATCACAGATTAAAGAAATGAAGAAAATCGTATATTCTCATTAAAAACAAAACAGAATACAAAAGGGATATATACACGAAGAAGAAGCAAAAAAAACAAACTAACCAACTCTGTCACGTGTTACATATCCTACGACTAACCTTTGCACGTGTGAACTAACAAGGCCTTTACATATTAATTCAAGCTACATGTCGTTTTTACTTGTTTTATGTCTTCATTTGTGTCGTTTAGTTTCACACATTGCTCTGCAGATACCCTTGTAGCTTTGACCCTCTTCTATCAAGCTTACTTGATCTTGTTCAGACCTATTTCTTCCATTCTCGATACTCCCCCTCAAGGGTAGTGCTGAATGAATATTAATCATTCCCATTTTGCAAACTAGAATTGAGAATTGACTAAAACTCAATGCCTTAGTCAATAAATCTGCAAGTTGACAATGAGTTCTAACATGATTCAATTTAATAACTTTTTCTAGCACTTTATCTCTAACCACATGGCAATCTATCTCAATGTGCTTGGTCCTTTCATGAAACACTGGGTTTGATCCAATGTGTAGGGGCTGCTTCACTATCACAAAACAACAAAGCCTCCCTTTTGTGTTCAACTCCAATGTCCTTAAGAAAGTACAATATCCACACTATTTCACAAGTGGCCACTTTGCCATTGCTCTATACTCGCTTCACAGATGATCTAGAGACTGTTGATTGTTTCTTGGACTTCCATGAAACTAAGGAATCGCCAATGAAAACACTATAGCCTCGTGATGACCTCCTAGTGTCAAGACAAGCAGCCCGGTCAGAGTCGTGAAGCCTTTTACATGCAAATCTGTGCTAGCTGAAAACAAAAGACCCTTACCTGGTTCATTCTTCAAATATTGGAGCACCCTATGCACTGCATCCAGATGTGGTTTCCTTGGCTTGGACATGTACTGGCTCAACCTATGGACAACAAATGTAATGTCCGGCCTAGAGATTGTTAAGTACAATAACCTTCCAACAAGTCTTCTATAAGCACTAGGATCCTTAAGTTCTTCCCCTTCATACTTGCTTAACCTTACATTTTGTTCCATTGGTGTTTTGGCTGGTTTCTGACCTAACAAGCCAACATCACTTAGCACTTCTAAAGTGTATTTTCTTTGACACATTGATATACCCTTATCTGACCTTGCAATCTCTAAACCAAGAAAATACTTCAAGTCACCTAAATCCTTCAACTTAAATTTCTGATCCAACAACACCTTAAACTGATCAACTTCTTCCTTGTCATTACAAGCTATCATCTACATAGATCAACAAAACCATAAAGCAATGACCCTTTTGTCTAGTAAACAAAGAGTACTCTGCCTTAGACTGTTTGAAGCCCAACTGAACCGAGGTAGAAGAGAATTTGGCAAACCATTGCCTAGAAGCCACTTTTGACCCATAAAGTGACTTATTCAACTTACAAACCATCTCCCCCGGCTCAAACCCTGGTGGAAGAGACATATAAACCTCCTCGGATAAATCCCCATGTAAGAAAGCATTGTTAACATCAAGTCGCCCAAGATACCAACCCTTTACTGACCACAGCCAAGAGACACTTCACGAAACCATTTTTGCAAACGGGGAGAAAGTTTCATTGTAATCAACCCCTTCCTTTCGTATGAAACCCTTGGCAACCAACCTAGCCTTATACCTCTCAATAGAACCATCCGACTTGTACTTGACTTTATAAACCCACTTACTGACCAATGGATTTCTTATTTGGAGGTAAAGGTGTCAAGGTCCAAGTATTATTGGCTTCTAGAGTGCAATCTCGTGACCATGGCTTCTTGCCATTTAGGATTAGACACGACTTGATAATAGTACAAAGGCTCAACAATGGAGGAGATAGAACAGGAGAAATGTTTATAGGAAGGAGAAAGGGAATGATAAGACAAGTGAGAAGATAAAGGATGAGAGGTACCTGTGTGAAGAACAATGGCAGTGGGAATTGAGGATACCCGATTACAGTGATATGCTTGAAGATAAGAAGGCTGTTTATGGACCCTAGCGGACTTTCTAGTAGGCACAGGATCAGCCAAAGGCTCAGGTGGTTCAATAGGAACATCATGTAAAAACTCATCATCAAGATCGGTGTGCACAACGAGAATAGAATCATCGGCATGAGTAGAAGATAAGGGAGCAGCAGGCAAAGAAGAAGAAGGAAGAATGTGATCAAAAGGATCAAAAGAAACAGAAGGAAAACAAGGCAAAGGAACGGATTGAGAAGAATTAGAACAAGGGGCAGAAGCAAAATTAAAAGGAAAAACAGTTTCATGGAATACAACATCCCTAGAAATGAAAATGGAATGGGACTGAAGGTCATACAACTTATAACCCTTCACATTGAAGGGATAACCAAGGAAAACACACCTCCTTGCTCTTGGAGAAAATTTTGGTCTAGAAGAGGCAATAGTGGAGGCAAAACATTCACAACCAAAAACTCTCAAATATTCATAAGAAGGAGGATGTTTAAAAAGAAGTTCATAAGGAGTTTTATCGTGAAGTGGAGCTGATGGCAATCTATTAATCAAATATGCAACTATTAGAATGCAATCACCCCAGAATTTAAGAGGAACATTAGACTGAAAATGGAGAGCCCTAGCTATGGACAACAAGTGTTGATGTTTTCTCTCCACAACAGAATTTTGTTGTGGAGTATAAACACAACTATGTTGATGGACAATGCCATTAGAGTTGAAAAAATCAGGCATATTAAATTCCATAGCATTATCAGTTCTAATAGACTTAATTTTGCAACCAAATTGAGTAAGTACCATAGAATAAAATGAAGTGATGAGGGACCTAACTTCTGATTTGGATTTCATTAAGTAAACCCAAGTGGCACGGGTTGCATCATCAACCACAGTGAGAAAGTACTTAAACCATCCAAAGTAGAAGTAGCATAAGGACCCCAAACATCCAAATGAATCAAATCAAATGCACAAGAACTGATCTTATTATTGAATGGAAAAGGCAAACGTTTGTTTGGCCAAAGGGACAGATATTACAAAGATCATTACAAGCCTTTTGTAAACAAGGAAGAAAGCGTGCTAAAGCATGAAGTTTAACATCTCGATGGGTGTCCTAGCCTTTTATGCCAAAGAGAAGAGAGATTGGTTGAAGACAAGGCAGCAGTAAAAGGATGGAAAAATGTACTTAATTTGTGGTGAACAAGAAAATCGAGAGAACGAAGAGAGAATGCTGATGTGAAGAATCACATTGCAATAGGTACAGTCCATCAAGCGCATGTCCCACTCCAATCGTTCTCCAAGTGATAAGGTCCTGTATAAAACAATAAGAGGATAAAAGAACAAGGCAATTTGGTTGAACTTTAGTGAAAGAACTGACAGAGAAAAGATTAAATGTAAAAGAGGGAACACATAGGACATTGTGAAGAGTAAGGGAAGATGACAAAATCACAGTGCCAATATGTGTGAGAGAGGTATTTCTCCGTTAGGCAATTGAACCATGGACTGATTGATAGCAGTGATAGAAGTCAAAAGATGAGCAGAACATACTATATGGTCGGTGGCACCAGTGTCAATGACCCAAGTACTAGAATTATATGCTCTTCTATTGACAACTTGGGCAGAAAATACTGAATGTGTAAGAGCCATACCTGCCATGGAAGAAGCATTAGATGTCACTACATTAGCCATGACATTGGACCCTTGAATGAAGTGTCTAATGGAGAACTAGGAGTCCCAATCGAGCAAGAAGCTGTTGATATTGCTCGGAGTGAAGATCGGTGTCATGGAGCCTGAAGCGTGCAGAAATGATAAATCTTGGGACTGTGGGTCGAGCGTGGAAAAATTACTTGATGTGCCATTGCGGTCTTGCCCTTAAACTTGTAACTGTGGGGAAATCCATGCAATTTATAGCACTTATCAATAGTATGACCAGTCTTACCACAAGTGAGTACGAGATAGGCCTCTCTTTTCCCTTAATTCCATTATTGCCAACATAGTTAACCCCTGAATTAACATGAAAACTCGTGATTTAGCTTGACTAAGGCGATTGACTCTACTCTTGGATTGGAACCGTGAATAGCAGACCTCTGTGTTTCTTCTTGAATCATTAAGGAATAAACTTTGTTAAGAGAGGGAAAAGGATCCATAAGCAAGATTTGTGTTCTTACTTGTGAAAAAGAATCATTAATCCCCATCAAAAATTTCATAACAGATTGTCTAGATTGTAAATCACTAAGCCTAGTGTTCACATTACATGTGCATTTGCCCACAGTGCAAGAAGGAAAAGGGCTATTATTTTGCAATTGATCCCAAAGAACCTTTAATCGAGTGAAGAAGTCAGTAATTGTAGTCTCACCTTGATGAAGATCTGCAATTTCTTTTTGAAGATTGTAAATCTTGGGACCATTCTGTTGAGCCAAACGATTCCTCAAATCATTCCAAATTCCCAACGCAGTGTCCTCATAGATGATACTAGCTTGTAGTTTGGGAGAAACTGAATTTGTCAACCAAGTTCTTACCATATTGTCACACCTAATCCAAGCTTGAACAGCTGAAGGTGTAGAAACTAATGGAGATGACAAGGTGAGAGTGCCATCAATGAATCCTAGCTTATTTTTGGTGAGCAGAGCTTTCCTCTTTGCTCGTGCCCAAGCCGAGTAATTCTCACTCCCTGTCAATGGCTGAGTCACAAGCACAATGCCCGGACTTTCTCTATGGTGCAAAAACAGGGGATCATCCATTGGAGAATCCCGAGAAGATGGAGGAGCACTTTTCATTGCAGGAATTGAAGAAGTAGCGATGGAAGCCATTGATAGCAAGGACAAGCTTTGGCAAAGACGAAAGAAAAAGAATTGAAGAAGAAAATCTCAAAGAAAAAAAATTCAGAGAGAAACACCAAATCCTAGAACAGAGATTGGGAAAAAAAATCTAGAACAAGCACCAAACCCTAGAACAGAGATTGGGAAAAAATCTAGAACAAGCACCAAACCCTAGAACAAAGATTGGGAAATATCTAAGAACGAAGAAAAAGCGTGAGAATTCCAGTAAAGTTGCTCCGATACCATATCACAGATTAAAGAAATGAAGAAAACTGTATATTCTCATTAAAAACAAAACAGAATACAAAAGGGATATATATACACGAAGAAGAAGCAAAAAACAAACTAACCAACTCTGTCACACATGTTACATATCCTACGACTAACCTTTACACGTGTGAACTAACAAGGCCTTTACATATTAATTCAAGCTACATGTCGTTTTTACTTGTTTTATGTCTTCATTTGTGTCGTTTAGTTTCACACTGTTCTGCGAGATACCCTTGTAGCTTTGACCCTCTTCTATCAAGCTTACTTGATCTTGTTCAGACCTATTTCTTCCATTTCGATACAACCATGTTTTTGTTTTTTTTTTAGTAAACCATGTTTTTGTTTATCTGCATGTGACTAAATAGACTATGGCTTAAAGGCCGCCGCCTCTCTTTTTTATATTTGTTATTAATTTTTTTTTTATTGAAAAAGATAATTTAAAAAAAAATTAAAGGGATAAATCAGATCAGATTTTGGAGAACAATTAATTCAGAATATAATATAATATTTCCGCTTAGTTTTCTAGGTGAACGTAAGAGGAAATAGAGCCCACGTAGCAAGTTGGTCGTTATTTTAAAGGTTTGGTACTTGTGGATGATGATGGACTGGTTGGAAAATGTACAACTAAATTAGAACAGAGCATGTATGTCTTATCAAAAAAAAAAAAAAAAGAAAAGAACAGAGCATGTATGTGAAGTTGGTCAGTTGGTGCAATTAATCTTACCTTTTTTTTTTTACTGGGTAGTACCATTGCCCTTCTTCTTTTTTTCCTGAGCTGTTGCCTTTTTTTTCTTTTCTTTTTTCTATTCTTTTTGTTTCTTTTGATTTTCAAGGGCCTAGTGTGCCTCTTTCTTTCTTTCTTTCTTTCTTTCTTTCTTTTCCTGGCAATAGCATTGCCTTTTCTTTTTTGGGATATTATTTTTATTTTTTAATAAATTTGGATGATTGCTCTTCTTTTCTTTTCTTTTTTGTGGTTATTTGTCACATTTTTTTTTAATTGAGCATCATTTTTTAACAAGAGTATATGAGTAAATTTATTTAAACTCATTTTTTTTCCATTCTTCTACTTTTCCACTCTCAACCAAAAAATAATGAAAGAAAATAAAATCTATTTTATCCTCACACTTTTTCATCCTCCCACAATTTTCTATTCTTCCACTTTTCCACCCCTCTAACCAAACGAACCCTTAGATAACCACTTGTCAATTCAAATTACATTTTAACAAAGATGGGGCACAGTGGAAAACTGGTGATCAAATCAAAGATTCAAAAGGTTAAAGTAACTTCTATTAAATAAAAAATAAAATGAGAAAACAAGGAAAAGCGTATAGGATGCAACTAGGGGTGTCAAATGGGTGGGTTTGGGGTGGCCATAATTGGGTTGGGTATATAAAACTCATTTACCCATTAAAACTCATTTAACTAATTGTTTCTAACCCAAATCCAACCCAACCCAATTATTATGGGTAAACCCCAACTCATCCAATTACTCAATTATCAAAATTAACAAAATGCCATTAAAGTGAAAATGACTATTTTGAAGCTTTGCCTACCTTTTCATTTCCAATATTTTCTCAACAACCAATCAAAATATACATCAGTAACCAAACAATTCAAACATGCACAAAATTGTAAAAATAAAAAATTAATCAGAAGCAAAAATTTGCTAGAACAAAATGGATCTATCTCACAACAAAACTCACCTGAAAAGTGAAAACCAAAACTTCTTTCCAGGGAAACTAAAATTCAAAGTCTCTAAGTTCAAAGAAAGAAAGAAAATCAAATTTAAATTAAACCTTTTTTTGGGTTCAAAATAAAGAAATTAAATAAATAAGAAAAATTAGCATCCTTTTCATTTACAAAAATTTTCTCAACAACCAATCAGAGCATTTATACATCAGTATTGTAAAAATTATAATTAAAAAAAAATCAGAAGATACTATTAGACTCATTTTGACCCTTTTTTTTTTGTTCATTATAAAGAAATTAAATCATCAAAAATAATAATAAAAAAATAGCATCCTTTTCATTTCCAACATTTTCTCAGAACCAATCAAGTATATAAATCAATAACCAATCAATTCAAACATGCCAAAAAAAAAAAAAAAAACCCCCGTTAAGAAGCAGTACAAAAATGGATCTAGCTCAAACAAACTCAAAGCAACAAAACTCACCTGTGAAGTGAAAAAACCAAAAGACTTTGTTTCCCGGAAAAACCAAAAAATTCAGAGTCCGAGAATTGAAAGAGATAAGAGAGAAAATCAAAATTTTGGCTGGGAAGGAGGTTTTGAAAGGAGAAGGCGGATATGGTTCCTAAGAAGCGAGACTCGGTGGTCTCTGTGCTGTGTTTGTTGTGCCTCATTGTTCTCTGTGAGAGCTAGAGAGAGAAAGAGGGAGAGCAAGCAAGAGAGAGAGAAGTGTTTGGAGGCCGAGAAAATGAAAGGAAATGAAAATTGAAACACTAAAATGTCCGAAGTGAGGGCTAGTTTTTTTTTTTTTTTTTTTTTTTTTTTTTTTTATGGGAAGGACTGGGTTGAATTTGAGTATATTGTTTTTGGGTTAAATGGGTCTCAATGGGTTTTTAGTTAAAACCCAATAATCATTGGGTCTAATTGGGTTAATACCCATTTAACCCAACTAATAATTGGGTGGGTTTGGATTCAATTAGAGCGGGCGAGTTTGGGTGGGCAAATGAGTTTGGGCTTACTTTACCACCCCTAGATGCAACCTATAATTGCTCTGTCTAGGGTCCTCTTTTTTTGTTATTATTGAGAATTCTTGCCAAAACTAACATTCATATTAAAGCAAGTGAGAAGACCTACCACGATCGGTCGATTAAGTACATGCATATATATTGGTCCATGAATCCCACCTTGAACTTTGCGGCTTGCCCCCTCTGTAAACAAACTAACCTAACACCCAAAATAAAAGCACCACACTATCACTTTAAAACAAACATATCCCACCTTAAACAAACCATTACTAGTGACATCGAAAATCTTCATGTCAATCCTCTTTAATTAAGAAGAAAATTTTTTAATTACTATCCTAATGGTAGAGATCAATTACAGTTGTTCATAATTGTTTATTTATTTTATTATTGATATTCCAGTGATACTTTTTTTAGATTTTTTTTTTTTTTTAATAGTGTTTTAATCTTTCCTTTATGAATTGAATTTCTAACTCCACCATATGCATGGCTCAAAAGTAGTGTTCCAATTTCTAGAGAGATGAATAATCGCTCATAAGTTTCTTGAGGCAAAGACACCAATCTTAATTGCCATTGGCTTAGTTCATAATGTACATATTTCCTACAAATGGAGGAGCAAGGCATCCAAGGAGCCAATTCTCAATTGTACCCCCGAACCCCTACAAAAATTCTTAATATCAATGATTTTAAAGAATTGACCTTCATTTGAAAAAGGGAAAGGTTTTGCTACATATAAGGGTATATGGCACTAATGGCGTAAAAAAAAAAAAAAAAAAAAAAAAAAAAAAAAAAAAGATAAGTGTCTAAAGTCTAACTAGTCATGAGCACTGTACATGAACTTTGAACACATATCCTTTCTTTTTGCTACCACATGCCCCTATATAAAGTAATTGCTACATACATATACTTCAAATTTGATATTAGAAACCATAGTCATAACTACCTAAGGTTTTGCGGAGGGCACTGCCAAAGATTTTGTTGAGGACTCACTTGAAAATTTTCCCTATAATAAGATTTACAAACCAACCAACAGAATCTCCAAAGAGAACAAATCCAAATCCCTATTTAGTGAACCTTAGCTATGATTCCAATTTGTTGTAAATAGTGGAAGCTCAAATGCCATGATTGTTGTAAAAATATTATAGGCTTGAAAGCAATCTCCAAAAATAAATAATAGAAATGAAGAAAACCCAAAAAATAGACAACCATGTACAAAAATAACACCAATAATTTACGTGATTTGGTTTTTGGCTTAGGTCTACTGTGACGATGAACAAAAATTTTGCTAACAAATTGGAAGAATACAAAGATGGTGTAAATATACTCTCACATAACCTAAATCTCAAATACACCAAAATAACTCTCCCTCACAAATACAAAGATTAAGGGTTGCTACTAAAACAAAGAGAAATTTACTTTGCTGATCAATACCTTCAAAGAGATATTTATTTGTGACTCAAACTAACAAACCAAAACCAAATACAAATTTCCTTAGAGCATAAATCAAAGAGAAGACTACCAAACGTATTTGCAACACACATAAACCAAAAACAAAAGTTGTCGCACTACCAAGAGATCTCTCATCTAAGGCAAAGTCGTTTTGCTTTATATATATATATATATATATATTTGATAGACTCAGCAAAATGGTAATCTAATACCACTCAAAGTCTCAAACTCCTTGATGTCATGCATTGAAAGACAAACAAGAAAATTCATTGATACAATTTTTATGCCATAATTTTGACATGTGCAGCTATGAGAGCATTTTCATCAGGTGTGTCAAATGCCAAATATTTGGCATGAGTGAATAGTACAATCTCAAAAATGGAAGCGTATGGAAAAAAATGGTAAAAGTTTTATTATTTTTTATTCTCTTTTCTCTCTCCTTTCTCATCACTTTATTCTTTTTTTTCTGTCCTTTCTCATTCTTCCTCATACATTCCTATCAACCTCTCATCTTTTCTACTTTCACTCTTTTTTCTTCTCACTCTCGTTGCTTTTCTCTCTTCCTCTCAACCTCACCACACCACCTCCTCGACACGATCTTGATCTCTGTTCTTTGTTTTTTTTTTTTTTTTTTTTTTTTTTGGCGGTGATTTGATGGGTGGATTCGACGGTGGGTAGGTTCGGATGGTGATGGGTAGATCGGTGGTGGTGGGTTGCGATGGGTGGATTTAGTGGTGTTGGTCACTTGGTCAGCCTGTCGATAGGTTGTGATGGTGATGGGCAAATCGGTGGTGGTGGGTTCTGATGTGCGAGGTCGGTGGTGAGTGGGCCGGCCTGTGGATGGGTTCCGATGGATGGGTCGACGGTGGGTGGGATGTGGGGCGTTGATGGGTGCTAGCAGCGGGAGTGGGCTGTAAGTTGTGGAGGGGGTGGTTGGTTTTTTTTTTTTTGTATTTTTATATATTGTTGATTTTTTTAATGTTATTTTAATATTTTTATATATTATTTTAATGTATAGAATTGAAGAATAGAATGTGATATATGGTAAATTGTAAAATGGTATGTTAAAATAATAAAATAGTGTTTTTGATGTGTCAAAATGACATTTTTATAAAATACCTTATGGGAATGCTTTGAATAGTGAATAAAAAATAATGAGTTCATGTGAAAGTAGTGATTAACCTATCACAATCGCATATGTCGTCAACTTGTGATAAAAATAGTGGCAAAATGTGTGATCATAGACAAAAAGAACAGAGTCCAAACCACTATCAAATAGCAGCATTCTTCGACTTAAGCTAGATTTGTAACATAGCCCCAATATCAATAGGACTCCAATTCAAATCAAAATCTAACAAAACTCATTTGAAACAACTTTTTTTTTTTTTTTGTCCTTTTTAAGAAAAGCCAACACTCACACCCAAAAAAAAAAAAAAAATGTTTTTTAGACCATCAAATAAAGTGGATACTGAGAGTCCTATTCTCTCAATATATAGTAGAAATTAAGATCAATGTGATTTAAAAGATAGTATTTGAGTTAGGTAAAAACTCCGCCATTAAAAGCAACAAATAATCATTGTTTGCTTAGCAAATATCTAAATTTGTAACGTACATTGTATAAAGCACCCAAATTAGTAGAAACTCAAAATTGAAGGGTCTATATGCTGATGAAGGAAATAAAAAAGTATGGCAAAGTGATAGAAACTAGGCCCAGCAATCGATAGCGACGAATTTGAGAGAAGAGGAATCAAAGAGGATTTGCGAGGAAATAAAATAATAACTGTGGATTGACCCTTGGGAAGCAATGCATAGACTTTCTGTAGCGAAGACTCAGTTGAGATGAGATAAGACTCGGTAGAAAATTTGTATAGAAAAATTGACCGACCTATACAGAAAGTGTTGGGAACAATCTTCTCTCACAAGTCACACACACACAGCGCACTAAGAGCTTGTTGGTTTGGTTGGGCCATTTTAGAAATTGGCTTCTTGATTATGAGTTAAATATATATAAAATGTGGTAGGTCCCACTCCAACCTTGTTTGTTGAAATTTTTGAAAACTTGTCCAAAAAATGCAAACACCATAATTGAAAACGTGCTTTAAAATGTTTTTAAGTTGCTTTCAAGAAATAGGCTGTAACAATTTTGTAAATAATGCCTCCGCCCAGCTTTTTTATTCCCCATTTTCCTCCTTATTATGGAGTGTTTAGCAACATGTGTGCAAAGCGTGTTATTTGTGTCAACACTTTAGGTGATTTAAAGGTACAACACCCAATTAATGAATTTTTCACAAAATTTTTAAATATACACTTAAAAAGGAATGATTAACAAATTTGTGATCCAAATTTTTGTAACTCAATTATTTAGTATTTTCTAACTCTAGTATGTCCATGATGCCTAGGGTTCAAATCCTCTCTCTTTCTATTGTAACTATTGAATTTGTTAAAAAAGACAAATTCGTTACACTCCAAATCTAAATTATCCCTTGTTTTTAGAACAAAAGGGAACACTTTCTTTACCTTGATTTATTTGAATGATATAATTATAGCCAGCAAGTATTCTCAAGCAATTAACTCAGTTAAAGTACTTCCTAGATTACCAATTATATGCCCTTGAAATACTTTCTAATAGTGGTTATCTTAGGTGCAAACAAGTGAAATTCACCATGGAACAAAATCTCACACTTACCAAATAAGATGGTGAACTAACACTGCCATATTTGACTCTCGTCAGGCCATATTTGAGCTTCTCAATCCATAAACTAAGCAAATTTATGAACAAACTTAAGCTCTTTACTATTAAAAGTTTCACTAATGCAAATTGGACCGAATGCCCTAGTACCAAGATCAATGACAAGGTATTGTGTATAAGTGTATTCCTTGGTAACTCTCTTATCTCTTGGAATTCTAAGAATAGATCATTAGTTGAAACTGAATATAAGATTACTTGAGTTTAATCCTTCAAAATTTACTCATTTCACATCCACAAGCTGTCTTGCGTTTCTGTGACAACTTAATTGCACTTCACATTGAAATCAATTGCCACTTAGCAAGTGTAAATGTGTAATTGGTACCCTTCAAATTACTAATATCCTAGCTAAAAGCTCTTAGATTCCATCAATTTTTATGTTCCATTCTTGAGGGGGAGTGTTAAAAATTGAGGAGAGCAAATGTGGATTAAAGCTCCTGCAATGTCTAAATCAAATGCTATACGACAAGTCGTTTTGCCACAGAGCTCACCTTTGCCCAAGTAGTTTTAGGCTTTCTAGCTTTATGTTCCATTCTTTGGACCGAGGCTCTCGGGTAGGCTTCATTTTCTTTCCGAGCCGAGGGTCTTCCCGATTACTCTCTACTGACACTACAATTAACACCCCCCTCCACCGAGTCACACTAGTACCCATTGAAGTTGCATGGATAACTTCAATCACACCCAACGAGGGTGGAAGTGTATTCCCCTGTGACCTTGAGTGCACTGCTTTGGCGCCATTCCTCGGGTCCATGACAAATTCCTTGAGATGCCCCGACTTCACTAGTTGCTCCAAATAATCCTTAAATAACCTGCATTACTCGATGGTGTGCCCCTTGTCCAGGTGGTAAATGCAGTACAGGTTTTGATTCCTTCTCGTCGGATCACCCCCTATTTTGCTCGACCACCGAAAGTAAGGTTCATTTTTATTTGTTCCAGAATCTTATGCATGGGCTCCTTAAACGCCACATTGATTTCCCGTCACGAGCATTAGGCTCTTAAATTCTCAATTCCCTCCTTGCCCTTAGCTGGAAGCCCCCTAGCCAAGACTCCTTTGTGTATTGTGATGTGGCGGGCGCCTTACCTTTACTTTATTGTCGATCATCTTCTAACCTTTTATACTCCTCAATAAGTCTCATAAGTTGTCGCATATTCTTGGGAGGCCTCTTAGTTAATGACACCCGTAACTTCAAGTCTTCGAGCAAACCCCGACTTGAAAGTACTAGCGGCCACCTTCTCATTACCCCCACCAATATCATTATACAATTCTCAATACCTATTAGCATAACTCCAAAGAGTTTCCCCGACTCCCATTTTCATAGAGAGTAATACATCCACCAAACTACGGACTCGGCCACACGTCATAAACCGAACTCCAAACTCCTAAATTAGCTTTCCAAAATTATGAATTGATTTCTTCCTTAACCCATTAAACCAACTTAAAGTGGTAGGCCCAAAACTAGAAAGAAATACTTTACACATGAGAGACATCATCTGAATATAATGACTGACATGTTCAACGGGATCTATCTTTCCATCATACAAAATAAACAGTGGTCTACTAAATCTCCTCGGCATCTGCGCATGTTCAATCTCTTTTGAGAACGTTGGTTGGGCCAACCTGTGTAGTGCACGGCTCATGGCATCCATTGCTACACTTCGGTGCCTACGCCATTCAAGAGAAATCGACTCCCTGTCGGCGAACTCTCATAATCTTTCCCTTGACCAACGGGAACCAGTTTGGCAAGACGCTTCTCCATGACTTTCCCTAACATTCATAGACCCTTCAGGAGACTCATTGTGGTTCCTTCTTTGATGCCTACCCTACACCTCCAATTCCGGATCCCTAACTAGTATGTGCGGGCGTTCTAATTCCTGATCCCTTCTGTCATGATGTTCTTGCTTGGGGACTTGAGACGCTAACCGATACATCTGTGACAATCCCTCTCCCGAGCTAGAGCGCTCCCCATCCCATTCGTATCTTCGGTCTTCGTTCCTCTTATGCCTCCTTTCTTGCCAGCTTAAACTCTGGGATGAGCCCCCGGACCCACTACCGGTATAGCTCACCGAGTGATGATCGGACATGTTGAGTCAAATAGACCTCGATGGAACTACAGGTGAGTAGAAGATTCCCACAAATAGCACCAATTGTGCATGCCCAATCCCCGACTAGTGGATCAACTTTGTAATTGGGCTCACAA